>OW028750.1:15897843-17147843 GCA_932294355.1 Aporophyla lueneburgensis | reverse complement strand
TCACATGAGGCTCGAAGGGGGGCAGGGGTCCATAAAAATCACGAAATATCACAAGGGGGAGGGGGGTGTAGTAATATATCACGTGTAATTATTTTTTCGGCAAACGCGTAGAAAATCGAAAGCGGCTTGTAGTGAACTTTATAAATATTAAAAAAAAACTTAAGATTCTTTGTAGGTACTAAAAAATACACGTGATATGGGGGCGGTTAAAAAATGCCAAAAACATGATCACGTGATTAATGGACGGCCCTTAGTTACATCAGCTACCTGCCAATAAAAGTCCCGTTAAAATCGGTCCAGCCATTTCATAGATGATTTTTTGATGTAAGTACCGTATTTACTTTCATATGCATTTAGTGAAAAGCTGTTAATTTGAAGTGACAAACAAACACTTCAGTTTTATTTATTTGTATGGATATAATTACTTTATTTTTCCAAAATAAAAGATTTTTTCTAAAATAAAAGTAGCCCAAGTTACTCCTTATTACATCAGCTACCTGCCAATAAAAGTCCCGTCAAAATCGGTCCAGAGATTAGCCGGAACAAACAGACAGACAGACAGACAAAAATTTTAAAAAATGTTGTTTTCGTATATGTACGGTGTATATACATTATATTAGGTCTTTGCCTATGAAATTGCCGTTCTGCAGTACTGGCCATTTCAAATCAAAATAATTTTTGTTTGTCTAAGATTTCTAATTTCAAATTAATTTTATTTTAAAAACATGGAATTCTTTTTCCAAAAGTAGTCATTTATTTATTGATTAGTGTTACATTTTCATCGCATTTCAATCTTTTTCGTCATCATGGATACGTTAAAAATTCGAGTAATTATGGAATATGAGTACCATCGCGGCACAAGCGGCACGCAACATCAACGACGTTTACGGAGCTAACACTACAAACCAACGCACCACCTGTTATTGGTTTGCTCGCTTCCGTTCTAGAAATTTCGACCTGAAAAATGAACCTCGCGGTCATCCGAAGACTTTCGACGACCATCGACCAATGACGAATTAAAGGCGATTGTGGAAGCTGGACGTTAGCGTCAAAACAATATTGGTCCATTTGCGTCAAATTGGCAAGGTGGCGAACTCAATGATCGCCAGCGCGAAGTATGCGTCGAGACGTGCCTTTTTTTTTTTTTTTTTTTTCAGGATGGGAAATCATCAAATGACTTCTCCCGCTCTGGGCGGAGCGGGAGGGCATGTCAGACTTTTACTGACTAAAACCCACCCGTGTTCCATCAGTTGCCCATGTGCCAGGGTCACGGTATCTCTTTCGAACAATCACGCGACCCCGGCAGGCATCGGTCCTAGTAGACCCCTACACTGCTGCTGACATCTCTTTGAGGCGCGCGTGGAACACTGCGCGCCGTCGACCCGAGCTTGGTCCTTACCGGGCGGCGAGCTACCCATTGCTCGCCACCCGCAAGCTCGCGCCTACGGTGGCCGGGAGTCCGCTATTGATCGAGACGTGCCTTGCACTGCTCAACAGACACACAAATGAAGGAATTTTGAACCGCATTGTTACCTGCGATGAAAAATGGATTCTGTTTGATAACCGCAAGCACTCAGCAAGTTGGTTGGATCCTGGTTCAACACCTAAACAATGCCCTAAACGAAAACTTACCCCTAGAAAAGTGATGTCACTGTTTGGTGGTCTAGCGCCCCGGTGTGATTCATCACAGCTTCTTACCAAACGGGGTGAGCATTACTGCAGATGTGTACTGTGAAGAACTGAACTCAATGATGGAGAAGAGAAGCTGGCACATCTCCAATCAGCATTGGTCAAACGCTCGTCTCCGCTGCTCCTGCACGACAACGCGCGACCTCATACTGCACAGCAGACGGCCTCCAAGTTGCAAGAACTAGGGTTTGAAGCTCTCCGTCATCCGCCCTACTCACCAGACATTGCGCCTACAGACTACTACTTTTTCCAGAATTTAGATAACTTCTTGGCCGGAAGAAAAATCAATACCCGAGAGGCAGTACAAAATGCCTTTGAAGAATTTGTTGCCTCCCGTCCAGCTGATTTTTTTAAGAAGGGCATCAATAAACTGCCACTGCCACTGCGTTGGAAAAGATGCATTGATTGCATGGGTGATTATTTCGATTAATACAAATAAAAAATACATGAAAAAAAATCGTTTAATTTTTTTCATACAAAACGGCATTTTCATAGGTAAAGACCTATTATACACTCAGTAAAAATAGTACAAATACTTCGGTTGGCTAGAACTTGACATCTCAATTTGTCAAATAAAAAAGAAATCTTTTATGTGTGTAAGTTGAGATATCAAATAAAGAAAAATATTTTGGTTACTGGGCGTAAGTTGATATAACGAAATATCAATGTTCGTTCACAAAAACATACGAATCGTTAATTTGACATGTTGTGTTGTCAAGTAAAACACGTAAAAATACGAGATGTCAACATACTACCTTAATTGATTGCTCCAAAAGTTATGAGCTATCAATTTTTCTCATATAAATTCCTAATGCGTAGAACGTAATAAGCCAATAAAAAGAAAAACACAAGTCGAGATGTCAATGTATTCACGCCAGCCACGGTTATCATTATCACAAATAACATTACACACTGTACAGTGTACGGTAAGACCGGCTGAATAACTCAATATCCAAAGCCGGTAAAGTAAATGCCAATATTGCCAATCGAAGGAATTTAAAAAAGAAGTACTACCGTACTACAAATTGCTATACAAATCACGCTCATTGATAAATTCATTAATTAAAAATAGTTTTGCTTGTAGTTTACATCTTTTTTTAACAAATCATTGAAGTTTCCTGTTCGCGTACATAAATAAATAAAAATAACCAAAGTGTTCAGTTTATGACAACAAAAAAGAATTAGGTAAATATGTCGCGCCAAGTGGACTCGAATATTACTAAATTACTTGATGGCCTAGGCCTAGATGGTGACGATAATACTATTTGTGATTTTACTATTTCTGATCAAAATTCTGTTGCCGAGTCTCAAGGTATTACACCTACCACTCCATCTAATTTCAAACCGGTACTGGGCAGCAACGTCACTTATGTCGTAGCTTGTGTGATCATTAATGAATCAAACGAAGTATTGATGATGCAAGAGGCAAAAGAGAGTTGCGCTGGTAAGTGGTATCTACCGGCGGGACGCATGGAAAAGGGTGAGACTATAGTGCAGGCTGCAGCCAGAGAGGTTCTTGAGGAAACAGGTCTTGTATGTAATCCTACCACACTGTTAGTTGTAGAGACTGCTGGTGGAATGTGGTACAGATTTGTTTTAACTGGTGAAGTTAAAGGTGGTGAATTAAAAACACCTGCTAGAGCAGACAAAGAATCATTGCAAGCAAAGTGGATCTCTAATCTTCAAGAAATATCATTGAGATCAAATGACATTTTGCATCTTATCGAGAAAGCCCAATTATACAATAACAGAAATCCTGATAATCAGTGGCACAAAGATATCTTACCAGCCCCTATTCACCATATCAAAGATTTATTGAGATTGGTTGTAGTTATAAAAAAGAGGAGTACAAACAAGTTGCATGTGTTGTTGAGTGAGAAAACTGCAATACATTTTCCAACATGTGAGATCAATCCTGGGAAAAGCATTCATTCAACATTGAGAAGGTTTATGGTGGAAATGTTTGGAGCTGATGTGGGTCAACACCGACCACTGGGACTATTAAACTTGGAACATGACCCCGTGGCTGATGGCTGCTGTCTTACTTTACTTGTAGCTTTTCGCGCTCCGCTTGAAGAAGTACCCCTTATAGGCAAGTGTGTCTGGCAAGAGGTGTCCCATGAGCATGACAAAAGCTTGTTGACAATCATTACTACAAAGAATTATTTAGTAGAACTCCATGTTGTTCGTTAATATTACCAACTCTCTATTTAAGGTGGATGCGCTAAGATAGCCTGCCAAACTCAAAATGCATGATTTATTCAAGAAAAAGTCATTCAATGGGATTAATTTAACTAAAAGATTGATGATTTCAATGATTATAATTCTGATAATACATGTGTTACAGTTGCAAATCACATGAAAATTCGAATTTTGCAGGCTTTCCTGATGCATCACCTTAAGGTGTTTACAGGTACACAATCATCATTAAGTTTATCCTTCATGAGAACTGGTAAAATGCTGACTGATGGGGATTGTTTGTCTGTACTCACAATATCTGCTTATGTATATTAAGAATACTCACTTTTGTATCAATTGTTATTATAAATTTAGAGATTTATCCGTCCAGTAATGTAGTTTTTTAGTTATTATGTGCTAAGGTTAAATCGTCAAGGTTGCTAGATCTGTTAATGTGAAATGTATTATTTTTTAGTTACTTACAAAAATTTTATAGGGTAGGGAATCGCCCAATATTATTAATGCAGAAAACATAATCACAATCATTTTTTATACATTACTTAGTTTCTATATAACTAACAAACATCACATTATTTCAACCCATATAATCAATTAGGGAATGATAAATAATTGGTAATTATGGTATTACTCAGTATTTTTTGTATAGTTCTTTAACAATGGTGGCATTCCATGGTTTTATTAACATAGTATTATTTAAATGTACCTATATTACTATTTATATGGTATGGTATAAAAGTTAAAATATAATTTTGTCTGATAGTACCTGTAATTGGGTAAAAGGACTGTTTGGCCAAGGTTCATTAGAAATGCAATCATAAAATTGACATTGACGATTATCAATTAATTTTTAAATATTTATAAAAAATTGCATGAACTTTGTGATGGTCTTGCTCGCAAAGTAGTTGTCTTCCTGAGTAGGTATAGTGTATTTTTATAGGGAGTGATATGAAGAGATATAAAGATTCGAATGACATTATTGCGACGCACGCTATTTCGAAAAACATTACGAATGGTACGCCAGTTCGACAACACATTGAGTCGAACACCAAATCCCATACAAATTCAGACTGGAATATGCTATCCGCAACAGAGGATTTCGATACCAACACTTTCGTACTAGTGTAGCATGCAAACAGTTTTTTGAATCAGCGTGTTCGCGACATCGTCATTCGGTATAGAGGTTTTCGACTCAATGTGTTTTCGAACTGGCGTACCACTCGTAATGTTTTTCGAAATATCGTGCGTCGCAATAACGTCATTCGGATCTTCATATCACTCCTATTTTTATATGTTTAACTGAAATATTGTAATTTTATTAGGTATGTCATGTATGTATAAGTCGATGTGGACCTGGACGTATTAAAAACGCGGCTGGATTTTTTCGCACAATGGATTTTCGACTGTCAGTGTTAAACCGAGAATTGAGAATCCAACAGAGTGCATTTCAACGTCGGAAATAAATCAGTGTGTTTTACTATTCGATTTTCAACTCGGATCTAAGCAGTCTTCAACGCGATAAACCCGCTGCGATTCTATTACGTCCCTCTGTGCGGCGACTTATTATAATAAAATTGTTTTTAACCAGTGGCCAAATAGAACTATTATCCAATATGATTTTGACAAAGATGTTAATCATAAAATATAAGAGGGCTTTAATACCTTTATTTTACGTCTACATTATGTAGCCAGCTATATTTCATTGTATTCAATGTTATTTTTTTTTTGTTATTTTTATAAAAATGCTAATAATCTTGCTTCAATTGTTTATTACTAATTTAATAAAAGTTTATTACAATAAAACATCTTTTGCTTATTATTTAATAAGTCATTAATTCAATTTCAATATCTTGCATAGCTGTAAAGGACAATAAAACATTTTATGTATTTGATGATTTATTTAAAGCGATACAAAAAAACATTGCATTGACTAGAAAAATCGAATATGTAACCTAATTATATTTTAATAAGTCTAAAATCTGGAAATGCATTAAATAACATTAATTGCAAATACTACGGTTCAAATGTCCCAATTTAGCTTGCATATACATAGCGCCCTATGTAAAACCACCACCCTTAACGTAACACAATCAGACTGAATCTGAAAATTTAAGGTTATTGCTAATCCATTGCTTCATATGGTCGAAAATAAAATCTGCTCAACAACGCAAATGACGTAATGAATGTTGTCGAACTGTCAAAATGAAAGCCATTTGTCAGTGTTTTATGTAATTTAACCTCGTTGGTACGAAATATTGCTACCGCATAGTAACATAGGTATCTTTCTCATTTTTTTCCAAACCTCAAGGTTTTCTGACAAATTATCTTTAATATATTTGCTAACTAAAATAATATACATAGAAGTAGTTACCTACACTACAGTAAGGAACTGTTCACGCTGTGTCGTACATTTTAATCGTTGTGCCAGTGTTGTTTCTTACTGCACCCACTTTGGCTTTGACAGAGTGTTGGACCTATCCCTGACCCGACACTGAATTAAAATGGATAAATATCTGCCGGTTCGTTACGACAAAGCGGAAACTATGCCCTACCCGAATACGCGATCTGTCTGAGCCTACTCACGCGAACATCAAGTCGCGTTTTTACGTCAGAATTTACTGATGATCGCGTTGGTATTTGCGAGTTTAATGGCGTGCAACTGAAGAGGCCTATGTCCAGCAGTGAACTGCTATAAGCTGATGATGAGGTATTTTCACGACGATCGCTTTCGGTTAGGACACTTTCTCACAGTAAGTATTAAAACGTACCTAATAACATATTTTTGCAATGGTATAAGATCACAATTTAATGTAAAATATCTGGTTGACCGAGCGTTGCTCGGTATTTTTTGGTAAATTGTGTTTAAAATAATAAGTTTATGTTCAAGTTGATTATCGATAAAGTTGGTCATTGAAAACACGAATAAAACGACCTTTTCTAAAAATGAATCCTAGCTAGATCGATTTATCGCCCCCGAAACCCCCTGTATACTAAATTTCATGAAAATCGTTGGAGCCGTTTCCAAGATTCAGATTTAGGCTTTGAGGAGCCTTACGAAGTGGCTTGTGGCTTGTAAAACCTGGTAGAATATTAAACTTTAAATGGTCCCTTTAAATAAAATCTTTATTTTTTATAAATGATCATAGTGTTTATGATGTACCCACATTTTTGTGCAACAGAAACTAGCTATACAGGGGTTACAGTTACAGGGCACCTTTCTCAGGAAAGGTAAATGGCAAAATGAATTGATCTAAATAGGTGGAGAATGAGAACAGTGGTGACAGAGAGCAATGATGGCCCAGTGGTGTCGGCCCCGACTTACAAGTTTTCGGTCGTGGGTTCGAAACCATGGAGGCGCTTTACTTTTTTGTAAATAATTTCATAACCACTGCTCCCAAAACGGTGAAGGTAAGCATCGGGAGGAAACCGGCATGTTGAAAAACGAAAAATTCGAAGATATGTGACACCTACCAAACCGACCTGGGTTCGCGTGGTAGAATACGGCCCAGTCCCTCTCACAGAAAGGAGGCTGTGTCCCAACAGTGGGAACATACCCCACTCACTTTTGTGCATTGTTTTTATTATCATTCATCCCTCAGTTACATACTTAATATGGAGAAGTTCCTAGTTATTTATTTTTGGTAATTTCTCTACACCATTGTTTTGGGAGCAGGCCTATGTCCAGCAGTGGACGTCTTTCGGCTGAAATGATGATGATTGTTTAGCGGTGCACAGAAAACCTTCTTTCCAATTTTCATAGATATAGTGCTAATAGTCTCCGAGCAAAAAGGCTGTTTGACTTCCGAATGGAAATAACGACATTACCTATTAGGGTTCCGCTTTTGCCATTTGGCTACGGAACTCTAAAACCGTTGAAATAACATTTTTTTTTTTGGAAGTGCAATTTTCGATGTGTTTTATTGGAACTTATAGTACCTACCAGACCTGTCCACCTCAAAGGATTACTCTCTATAATGTTGAAAAGGTCTTGCAATATTAAGGTATATTTCCCACATAATATTTAGGAATAAAGTAGAAAAAAATTACAATTTGGGATTTCTCTATATGTGTTACAGCTTAATTATGCAAAAAATACCTTATCTGCTTTGCATTTAATCGTTTTCAATGCATAGGCTTGAACAAAACTGTATGTACCTATTTGGAGTCAATTTAAATCCAATCTGGAGGCTTACTCCCGACCTCTACTAACATAAATTCTTTCGAATCAAATTATCTTTGATTCGAATTCAAGTCGTTTGTTTATAGTAAGGGTGCCCTTCATGCAGTGAGGTATGTTATGATTTCCTACTTAATACTGTTACATCTGAAATCCTAATTATTACATTAAACAGATTTATAATAAGTTAACTAAGAAATATTATAAATGCATTTTATTCCAAAGAACTTAAAGCTACCTTATTAAATTCTTTAGCAATCGATGCAAGCTAAATTGCTGGAACACTGATCAACAGAAGTATAGCACCGCTTTAAAGATAGCATAGTTTTCAGGAAATCAAGAAACCACCTGAGGATAGAAATATAATAAATTAATAATATGCAATAATACGTAAGAGAAAAAAAAAAATTGTTTTATATGCATACTATTTTTAACAGTACTTACATATTTAAAAGTAGCAATTTTTGCAAATATTGCAATTATTTTTTACCGTGTTTGTTTGTTCAAAGCATATAAGCGATAAACATCTTCATATTAATATACATTTTAGTCCATAGGTTTGCATAAGTGGTGAAAAAAAGAATGATTATCATGCCGCGAATCTTTAGGTATGGCAGATAACCAACTATGGTTGTGCTTTGAAGAGACCGAAATAGGTAGTATTCCGTCTTAGAAATCCAAGTGGGTCTAATGCTAGTTGGTCTCGTCTACGAGAAGCAGGTCAAGAATTGATTTTGTAATAACTTTTTGAGGCACTGTTGACTGTCCTATATTTTGTACTATAAGATTGTCTTTTTAAATGATTTTATAATTTATATAATAAATACATAAATTAAACCATGACTTTACTTTTTTTAAATTTCATTCATAATTTTCTCATTTTTCTTGTTATATTCGACCTCGTAAGTGGTTTACAACTTTTGACAACAATTCCCCAAGGAACTGAAACTTCACTGAGGTTGAAACTCGTCTTTTTTTGACGTGTAAGTGATATTCAACCTTAGGGTGAAAAAGAAATTACGAGGTCGACTATAGTAACCTATATGTTTATATTCGGCCATTAAAACCTCTACAACTATGATTTTGCGTAATTTAAACCCACACATACATTTTGTTTCTTTTAAGAGAGCTAAGTCAATTAGTTACAATCAATTATACAATAGTTTAAATAAACAGGGTAAATCAAATAAGCTAGTGAAACTCGGCAGACGCGATGGGTAAGCATCGATATCTGAACTCTTTTTTTTAGTTTGGTGGTGTTGTTACTTGAGGTATAAGTTTTATGTTTATTTGACATTCTTCTGTGAAGTTTACACAAAAATAACAGATTTTTAAACTGATATTTCAACTATACTGCGGTGGAGTCGTCCAAAAAATTCATCGAGCAAAAAATTAATCGATCACGTTTATTTTTTGTTTTATCATGTTTAACCCATCACGGGGAGTTTCTCTAGCTAATTTAACCCTGTACGTACGAAATAAATAAAACAGACTTTATTTCTAATATCAGAAACAATTTCTATACAATAACGGCAAAACTATTTACTAATAACAGCATATTCAACAAAATCACAATTCTTATTAGTAACTCGGACAAAGCCTCTGTCATGTATAATGGTTACATACAATGAGAGTATAATGTACCTAGGCACTGTGCATATGAAGCAGGTCTACATACCATTGATATATAACTAGCCCTCAAGTTGTATTCCTTGTATCCACGAGCTCAGGTCAGCTGATGCGGGACAATCTAGGAAGTTTTCTTCAGGTTCATCTGAGGCTAGCAAGCGCCGCGCTGCCGCCTGACCTGACAGGTAAGCACCGTGGGCGGTGGAGTAGAAGTTGCTGTGGGTATGCTCTCCAGCAAAGAGCAACGCAGGCTGAAATGATATAACAAAAATATCATCAGTATGGTTTCTTCTACAATGGTGATGGAACAGATATATCATTGTTAAGACTGGATTTTGGTGCGACAACAAAGATACGGCGTGCGGACGATATAGTGCACGCTGCGACAATGACAGACGCTTCTGTCAGAGTAATGTACTGACGTTACTCTGGTGAGGAGCAATGTTTAGGTTTTTTTTTGTGGGTGGGAAATCATCAAATGACGTCTCCCGCCCTGGGTGGAGCGGGAGGGCGTGTCAGACTTTTACGGCCCAAAACCCACCCGTGTTCTTTCAGTTGCCTATATGTCAGGGGCACGGTAACTCTTTCGAACAGATCTCGCGACCCTGGCAGGCATCGGTCCTAGCAGACCCCTTTAGTACTGTGACATCTCTTTGACGCGCGCGTGGAACACAACGCGCCGTCGACCCGAGCCTGGTCCTTACCGGGCGACGAGCTACCCATTACTCGCCCCCCGCAAGCTCGTGCCTTCGGTGGCCGGGAGTCTGCAATGGACTCCCGACGCCCGGGGCGTTTCCTCCTGCGACAGAATGTTTAGGGTTCTGTAGAGCACGGAACCCTTATAATTTCGTCATGTCTGTTCGTCTGGATATACACAACCACTAACCAAATTACGAAAGAAAACAATAAGGGATGACCCCATACTTGTTGCCGAGAGATAAGAAAATTAAAACAATGCACAGAAACGTCTGGGCATCGTTGTATATTAAAATATTGTAGTGTTTTTTAACCGACGAAAAAAACGAAGGAGGTTCATTTCGACGCGTATATTTTTGTTTGTTTTTTTTAATGTATATGATCACACATTACTTTTTACAGAGTGGACCGATTTTGATAAAATTGAGGAGGTGTGGAACAAAAGATGTCATTTACAGTTTTTAACTTTTGAGTAAATTGAAAAATTAAATATTCAAGTTGATCTAAGCAATTTTTATGATTTTTTATTAACCATTTATGTGTCAATTATTGTATACAATTTAATTTATTATAAGTTTACCTTGCTGGTTTTGAAATTTGGAAAAAGATAAATAAAATATATATCAAATGACACCCTTTGATCCAATAACTTGTAAATGTCACTATTTGATTCAATAGTTTTGTATAATGTCACCTTTTGAAACTCACTGTCTAAAAAATGTTACCTTATGAAACATTCAGTATGAAAATAAAAATAGATTCACACAAAATATTTTTATTTCTTATACATGTAATTCTCCACAATCACGTTCCAAACAATCACAACGATTTTCATTATCTTCATTGTAATTTTCACCGACATTACTTTCATACAAAATATCACAATAGCATTTTAATGAAGGCTCATTTTTCCAGTTTTCTCCAAACTGCTTTTTAAATAAACTTTCAACATCCTTCTTTTTAGCACCTTTGATAAAGTGTCCCAATTCTTTCTCAGTACAGTACCGGACATAAATGCTGTTCAATTTTTTTATACATGCGATTTTTAACCGACGAAAAAAACGGAGGAGGTTCTCAATTCGACGCGTATTTTTTTTATTTTTATGACCACGCATAACTTTTTACATAGTAGTCCGATTGTGATAATTCTTTTTTATTGGAAAGAGTATACTCCGAAGGGGGTCCCATATAAATTTGGAAAACAAACCCTAAGGGTCGGAACACAGGGGATGATTAATTGTTCACTCACTAATTGTAATGTATAACCACGCATAACTTTATACAGAGTAGTCCGATTTTTATATTCTTTTTTTTTATTGGATAGGGTATACCTTGCTAAGTATTATTAGTACATTATAGCCACAAAAAATTATAAAATAAAAACTTTTTAACAAAAAACTAAACCGCCGAAAAAACTGAAAAGCAAAAAATTATAAACCTTAAAATTTTGAGTCGGCACTGAAAAATCAATGAACAAAGATTACTCAAAGTGCCGACTCATAATAAAATTTTAAGGTTTATTATTTTTTGCTTTTTCAGTTTTTTCGGCGGTTTAATTTATTGTTAAAAAGTTTTTATCATATACCCTCCTATACAAAATCACACAGCATTTATGTCCGGTACTGTACCCAGTTTGAACTGACAGTACTTAAGAATGTCACTTTTTGAATTCAAGTTTTAATAATCACTGTGGTTGAATAAAATGTAACTTTTTGTTCCACTTCTTACAGAATAGTCCGATTTTGCAATCATGTAGTAATTAGTAAATTATAGCCACAAAAAAATTTAAAATAAAAACTTTTTAACAAAAAATTAAACCGCCTAAAAAACTGAAAAGCAAAAAATAATAAACATTTAATTTTGAGTCGGCGCTTTCGCCGACTCAAAATGCCGGCGGTCGGCAGCGGCGGCGGCGCACAGTGGGATGGGATTACAAGGTTGGGTCTTAAGAGATCAAATGTATTTTTTTTGGTATCTAGGCATAAATTTAAAACGTTTTTATTCTTTGACTTTTTTTAATTTAACGAGTACTTTCGGAGATATAGCCATATCAAATTTGTATGAAGAGTCATGTTATTTTAGTTAAGCAATTTATTCCAATTAAATTGAAATTGAAAATAATGTATACTAAACGGCCTGAAAACCTCAATACCTACTTAGTTCTTTAAAAAAAAAACAATTTTCGACATTTTCCACCACCATAGGTAGGTATGACATAATTTGCTTTGAGACTTATTTCCGGGAATCAAGGGATAAGAGTGCGCGAGCGCAACAACAAGTTATGACGTGTCGTAACGTGATTGGTGCAACGATAGGGTATCTACGGAATGTTGGTGTACTTCAGTGTTCTATTACCCACCATAATAGACGCACACATTCATTACTTACTTATTTGTTATTTTGTATTTGTGAAAATGTTTGAAAATTTAATGACAAACCTTGATCTTTTCGTTATTTTAAAAAACAGTGGCTGTATTAAAAATAATGACAGTTTATGTAGTGAGATAAGGTCTAAATTTTTAGTCGAATTAAGTGATGATCACGAAAAGACCTTAAAGTTGTTTTGTGCAAAATTTTGTTATAATTTAAATAGAAGATGGGAAAACGCTTATCGTAAAGAAAATATATTCAGAACTAAAATAGTGAATGGTTACAAGAAAACATAATATGGCCAGACTTTATTAAGTGTTTAATAGGCAGTAATGAAGATCAACCAGCACCGAGTACATCAACTCAGTATGTATCACCATCAAAAGTTTCTATCGGTGTCTCCACCGAACAAAGCCCAAGAAAACCTTTTTGTGAATTAGCGCTTAAACAGAAAAAAAGACGTGCAGAAAACTTTCATTTATCTTCGGACGAAATAAAATATGCATATTTTGAGCAGTTGAAAGCGGATGGGAATGAGGAGGTTGCTAAAATACTAGAATATTTACTAAAGAATCCCCAAGATGTAAAAAAGATAAAAAGTGCATATCTGTTAAAGAAACAAAACCTGTGTTTTCTCCGGATGAGGCTTTAGGGTTATTTTTATCACTTAAGCTGACCAACTGGCGAAAAAGACAGTAATATATTTCCATCTTATTATCAAGTGCAACATGCGAAACAGAAATGCTATCCACCAAAAGATGCTATTACAGTGACAGAAACCTCAGCTAAAATAAAGTTACAAGCTCTATTGGATATAACGACAACAAGAATAATGACGTCACTCGTCATAGATAGTGGTTGTAAAGAATTTACACTAATCAGTAAGTTGGGATTTGACGGTGCTTCTAATCAAGCCAATTACAAACAAAAAATGCAAACAGACGATGAACAAGAAAGTCAACTTGACGATTCAAGCATATTTATGGGTAGTTTAGTGCCAATAAAATTAGTGTGCGGCGAAAAAGTTATCTGGCAAAACGATTCACCAAATTCATCTTACTGGTGTCGTCCAATCTTTTTCGAATTTGTGAAAGAAAATAAAATAACGATATTGCGGGAAAAAAGTGCTATTGAGGAAGAGATTGTAAATTTAGTGAAAACAGAAGATGGAAAAATAAAAATTTCACACTCTTTATTAATGTCTATGATAGACGGAAAAGCAACATCAATTTTATGTGATACTTCATCTCAGAGATGCGACATTTGTAAAGCCACTCCAACAGAGATGAATAATTTGCCCGTAATTGCATCAAAACCGACTGATCCAGATCTCTGTAAATACGGATTGTCATCATTGCATACCTGGATACGAATGATGGAATACATTCTGCATATAGCCTACAGATTAACGATACATACATGGACAGTAAAGGGAGACAACAAGTGCATCATGGAAAGAAGAAAGAAAGACATATAAGACGCTTTTAAAAATAGAATGGAACTTCTGATTGATGTTGTTAAACAAGGGCACGGCTCCACGAATGACGGAAATACTGCTAGATTTTTTGCAAATCCAAACATGACTGCTGAGATAACTGGTGTTAGTGAAGAATTAATAAGGCGATTTGCAATCATTTTAGAGGCAATTTCATCAGGTTACCACATTGACACAGCGAAATTTCACGAATATGCTCAAGTGACCATGCAACTGTATTTGGAATTATATAGCTGGTATTATATGCCTTCAAGTGTTCATAAAGTTCTTATGCATGGTGCAGCTATTATTGAAAGTTTTGGTCTAATACCAATTGGACAGCTATCTGAAGAAGCTGCTGAAGCTAGAAATAAAGACTTTCGTAGGTACCGCCAACACCATTCCAGGAAATGCAGTAGAAAAACTACAAATGAAGACATTTTAAATAATTTATTGACCAGCTCTGATCCACTCATCTCAGCGAAACGTCACAAACTTCGCAGAAAAAAAATAAAACTTTGTCAGTAGAAGCACAAAGTTTATTAGTAATTGAACAAGCGGAAACATTTGATGATGACGAATACGAAAATTTTGCATTCGTTAATGTGGATACCCTTGACAGTGATTAAATTAAAACAGTGCAGTGGCCAGTAGTGATTGTGATTTTTACTTATTTATTTATTTATTTTATTAGTCCTTAGTGGATTAGGCCTAAAGGGGAAACCACTACATAAAAAAAACGCGCCTAGTTCTTAACCTCTATGGTGGTGTGGAATAGAGAACAAAATTTGAAATTGCGACCAAATCGCAGAAAATCGCAACCCGAGAATAGGCGCTAAAATAGGACAAATATACGTACTATGCATACGTAGAGTCAATTCTTTGAGAAAATTTGAGAATTTCGAGATTTTCACATTTTTTTCTTTTGCTCTTTTTCTCATACAAAAATTACTTTGGATATTTATAACTCCGAAAATACTAAGTTATCTGAACGACCCTCATAGAAATAATTACTTATAATCGATAGATAAATCCAACACAATATTTAAAATTTCAAAAAAAGAAACTTTTTTTTTTTAACTGCTAAGTCCTTTACCGGCCCGTTTCAGCCCACTGTGCGGCGGCGGCGGTGTTTGTCGGCGGTTTGGTCTTTGTTCATTGATTGTTTGGCGCCGACTCAAAATGACTAAAAGGTTTATTATTTTTTGCTGTACAGTTTTTTAGGTGGTTTAATTTTTTGGTAAAAAGTTTTCATTTTATATTTTTTTGTGGCTATAATCTACTAGTTACTACATGATTGCAAAATCGGACTATTCTGTAAGAAGTTATGCATTACAATCAATGAGTGAACAAAATGACTGAAAGGTTTATTATTTTTTCACTTTCAAAATGTTTGTGAATATGAGTACTTGTCTTGGTTTTCCTAGTATTTACAAATGAAAAATACAACCTTATTTTTCGGTGGATATAATCGATATTTTGCATTAAATATTCATCCCAACTACGGAACCTTTCCTTGTGCGTGGTCTGACACGCACTTGGTTCTTTATTCTCCGTCTTTATTGTATTGTTGAAAAAGTAAGGAACAAGCAGTAAAGTTTACATTGTTTTAATAGAAAACCCATGAAAAACTCAACGTATTTATTAATAATAAGATAAATAAGAAATGATTAAACATAATAACGGATCTCTTCTTAACTAACAATTCTACCTTTACGATGATTTTACTTTTTAATAAAAGGCTCGGAAATTATCTTCAGGATACTGAGTAATACTGGCCATTAAACGCACCTAGTTATTATGCATAATTTTAATTGCCTAACAAATGTATTAGTAACTAACTGCGCCCCGAAGTTTCTCCCGCCCATGTCTCGATCCCGCGGGAATACCGGTATAAAAAGTATCCTATGTATTAATCTAGGTCATGCTCTACTCATGTGTCAAATTCTGTCCAAAACCGTTCTGCCGTTTTGGCGTGAAAGCGTAAAAACCATACAAAAAATAAAAACTTTACAATTAAATTCTTTGCATTACTAACGAAATATCCTGGCTTATGCAATTTTGCCTATCCTACATAGGAAACAATTCTTTCTAGTAACTTTATGTATGAAGACTGTATGTTTTTCCTTCCTACTTAGAATTGAATCATGATGTAGATCAGTTATTGGAATGAACAACAACAAAACTTAAAGTCACATCTTCTAATTATCTTTGCTTTATCTAATAGGAATTAGATGGGTCTATCTCTATCATGCATGACTATGCATATCTTACATTTAACATATTTTATTATCTGATAGTAATACTACATACAGAAGAGGCAAGGTAATACTTATGATGACTAATAACTTGTTGACAGGTATTTTATTGTGTAATAAATTTAAAAATTTCAGCTAAGCAACGCAAAGTATAAGAATATATGGTATTTTGGCTATAAATTGGTGGAAGAACCAGCATATTGCATAGAGGCTGGCTAGATACTTTCATTTAGAAAAAATAACCAAGAATCAGTTTGAATTTTAGTTGTGGACATCAGCTCCTAGGTAAAGAGAACTAAGTGACCAGGAGGGCAATGATGGCATAGTAAAATTGTTCCCATTCCAGGACATATAGATTTGTAAAGTAAAATTACCTTTTTATCATGTACATTTTTGAATAAGGGCTGGGCTAAACTTTCAATATCACTTTGACTAGCTCCCACCCCTATAGCAGTGTAGGATCCTCTTGTAAATGGCTGCTTTTTCCAACTTGTGCTGAAAAGTAACATTATTCATATCAACCAAACAATAAAAAGTATGGTTAGAATCTTTTATTATGTACAAAAACAATATTTAAATAAAAGTAAATAAACACTTACCAAACACATTTATGAGGCTCAGGAACATATGGATCATTCAAGAATTTTCTTAGTATCTTTGTGCAAGTAGTTGATATTTCCTCATTTGATAGTGTTTCCATATAATCAGCCTCTTTCCCTGACAGCCATCCTAATAACAGGGTTTCTGATACTTTGCTAAATGAGTATATTTTTTTATACCATGAGTCCGATATATCTTCAGGAGTCGGTGAATTTTCCCATAGCAACATGATCTCCGTGATCTCCGGATTTAAAAATGGTCTATCATATTCTAAGAAAATTTTATCCACTGTACTAAATAATAATCTTTCAAGGGATTCCATTTTATATTGGGGCAAAGAGGGTTCAAACAAGTTTGAAGCATTGTCTTTTAAAACACCCAGAGGAATTGTACATATCACATGGTGAGCGTAGTAAGTCTGCCCATTTTCACATACTACTTCAACATAGTTAGGGAACTTTTTCTTTGGTTTCCGAGTAACATCTGTTAACGAGGTGCCTTCACCAGGATTTACTGTTTTGTCAGAAGGTGTTTTGGAAACATCTTCAATCACTGTTTGATCCGAGTCCTCAGACTCTTCACCCACGTCTTCTAAAGGCCGTTGTGAACTATGCTCCTGTGAGTCCCAAATTATTTTTTTTACAGCATGATCTTTCAGTATCTTATCAGGGGCAATATTTTTGGTGAGTGGTTCCAATATTGAGCTATAGCCTGATGGTATCATAATATTCCCACCTTGTAGCTCAGTATAGCTACCTAACTCTAGGAGATCTATCTCGTCCATACTGTTACATCCAGATATACATGTTTCTCTTTTAAGTAAGCAGTCAAATATTAATCTTCGTAATTTCTTTTCTTCTGAAGATGGCAAACGTTCTAGATAAATAGTAGCTTCTAAATTGATGTGTTCGCCAACACTGTGAATGTCAGGAGGGGGTAAATACTGACACAAGAAGTACTCCTCGCACCGTCTCAAAAAACACACATAAGCTTCATGAATCTCGTGAAGTACTCCGAAGGGTACCTGCTTCCCATCCTCTGTTGCTGCTATAACCTTATGAGGCTTAGGTATGTTTATAATATTTACAAGACCATTGGCCATAGCTATTTCGAAAATTGGATTACCTAATACTCCATGAATCCAATTGGCTCCCAGCTCAACATTCTGATTTTTCATTGGTATTGAAATTATACGACCACCGATACGTTTTCTAGCTTCTAAAATTACAAAGTCCTGCATGCCATTTTTGAGAAGATAATTGGCGGCAGCTAACCCAGCCATGCCGGCGCCAATAATTAAGATATTACACTTAATTGTATCACATTTTTTACTAGAATTTATGTTTTCGTCGCCCATAATATTGAAAATTGAATAATACTTGTATTATTTTGTCAGTATTGTCACTGCACTTTTGACGTTCAGCTGGTTACGACATCTTTGTCCTTCACTTGAAAAAAAGTTTAGAAGTTAGTTTGTGGTATGCATTGTAAAAGTCTGATGTAAAGGTATAACCAGACGGGGTCGGTCATAGATGATGAAAACTGACTTTCTCAAGTGATACGTTTTCGGTATGCCAAATCTGAAATCAATCTATGATCGATCGAATCCATTTATCATCAATAGCATGGAAAAAGCTTGGCGGATGATGAATCAATCATGGACGATTGTTACTAGTAAATTCTACACCATTCTTGCAACAGCTATTTAATGTTGGGGGCAAGGCCATTGTCAAAAATGTGACATATTTTATTCGAAAACGTACCTATCCAATGAACCCTTATAGTTACGTTAAGTCCGTCTGTCTCTCTGTAGTTTAACTCAGAGACTCTTCAAGAGTCACTTTTGGGGACAAATACAACAATTACTTTTGTATTAAAAGTAATTTGGCATGGTCATACATATTACTCTCAGGAAGTTGAGTTTTTTGTTTCTTTTAAACGTAAAGCGGGGACCGTTTCACAAGCATATTCCACTGTGTGAGCTTTCGTAAGATCGATCTTTCAAAAATATTGATGGGAATGAGATGAACATTCTAGTTAGCAATTATTTTTTCCTATAAGATTATTTTGTTGTGACATCATCTTTAATTATTTCTGACTGATTTGTCAACACTAAAAACTCATAGACCTAGCAGCTATACTTTTGGTTTATAACACTACCTTTAGTAAAAATCGCGTTTTCCTGGGATTCCATACTAACTATAGACAAATAGTTAACATAATTCAAATAGTAAGAAACGTTTCCCATCCCTGGTTCGCGGATCCTTTCCACTTCCGCCTAGACATTTCCAATCCAGTTTAGTTGTCTCTTTCACTCCTTACAGTTCTTTATAACGTTTTCTCACTTCAATGACCTTTGAATTTGCTGAATAATAATAATAAAATCTTTGTTTACTTCGTAAACCTCAGCAGTGTTTTTGTTATTGTGGCTATTCTAGCAATTGAATTTATTGAAATTCTACATAATTTCATCACTGTTATCACGTGTAACTAAAACTTAAAGTGGAACTGACACAAATAAACGTGAAACATTCTGTTTATTGAATCTATTGTTTGTCTAATTTCGATATCGAAAGTCATTGTGAATATCAAGTGCTTACATTACAAATTTTGTTTAGAGGGTTGTGTGTTGTTACAGTTATGTAACCCAAGGATGAGATATCTAAGTGTATTTATGATAAACAGATATATTTATCACGAACTTCCTATGTAGGTTCTGTTATCGAATAAAGTTAGGGAAATAGTCCCAACACGTGGGTTTCGCTGTGAATAAATCGATAGAGACGTAAGACGCGTGCGCCAATCTCTATCAACAAGACTATTATACGTCAAGGTCACTGGTCACAAACACGTGCGATGTCGGATTCTATTTACACACATGACTTTCTTCTCGAGCCAGGTGTAGAGATAAAACAGGAGTCGTCAATAGAGATGGGGACGATGTCTGCTTCCGTGCCCATTCCGCAGCGCCGTGTTGATCTCGGCGACTTCAACACCGATCTAGATCTGTGTCTACAAGAAAACCTGAGCTCTTACAACATGCCCAATGTGGGCTACAATAAGCTTGTATTTGAATCTGACGCCTCTAAAATGGAAAGCTTTAAAATGGATGATGATGACATATTTCAAGTTGATAAAGCTGACCTAATACTTGGACCTACACTTGCAGAGTTGAATGCAAACCCGGACACATTATTGGATGATTTGAATTTCGATGATCTCCTTCTACCTGAAGAGAGTGGTTACTGTGTACAAATTGGAGGAGCAATGAGTGGTTCACGTCGTGACCCGAATACTATACATCCATACAATATAATAGCCTCAGAGAGTCCTTGCAGTCCTTACAGCCGTGCACAGCTTGCATTTTCCCCAGCAAGTCAACATAGTTCAGCATCGTCTAGCTTTGCTCAGCCCATGAACCAGTTGCCAGAACTGCTGCTGCGCATGGATGGGTACAGTGGCGAGATAGCTTTGGGGCAGTCAGTTCCAGCATCCACTGTGCTACCACCATACCCTACAAGTGTAAAGCCTCAGCAAGCTCAACTCTCCTCATCTGCACCTACACACCTCACCATGGAACAGGTGGGTTGTAATAGAAATTAGATATTCATAGTTTTAAGTGTTATGTATATTTATTATTACTACATATTTTAATATTTTTGCCAGATTTGGCAGCGTCGAGAGCCACGTAAGCATCTGTTGTCTACCAGCTCATTGGCTGAAGCAGGATCTGCATCTTCTCTATCTGGAGGACTTCTCAGTCCTGGCACTGGTGACTTCTCGCAGGATGAAGATGACCATGACATTGAGACAGATGAAGATAGTGACAGATATGAGGACCTCTCTTCTGATGGTAATTTTTGGATATTCATCATTACTTTTGTATTATTATGAGTAATAGACAGGAATTGTTGCATAATATTGTGAAATAATTGTAATTACAGAATCAAATGATGAAACAGAAGGTAAAGAGCGCCGTCACAGTTCTAAGAAGGAGAGATTTTTCTGGCAGTACAATGTACAAGCAAAAGGCCCAAAGGGCCAGAGGCTCATCTTGAAAAACAAATCAGAAGACCCACATGTTCTCAATTTAGTCACTGATCCGGTTTTCAGTCCCAGTTGCAGTGTCAGGGGTATTAAACACAGGTAAGAATGATAAAACCAAATAAACAAAATAATTTTTACCCAACATCGGCAATGCCAAAAGAGAGTTATGATTTTAACAGGCTGTTTACATATCTAGGTATGTTTGTTTGTCCATCTGTTCCCTCATAACTCCTCGTACTTTCACAAATGAAGTATCACTAGAAGGGTAATGTTGTACCGGAATGTACCGTGGTTTATAGGCCCTATGACAATACATAAATGTAACATGGCAAGTTATAGCAGAATAACGAT
This sequence comes from Aporophyla lueneburgensis, assembly GCA_932294355.1. Taxonomy (NCBI): domain Eukaryota; kingdom Metazoa; phylum Arthropoda; class Insecta; order Lepidoptera; family Noctuidae; genus Aporophyla; species Aporophyla lueneburgensis. Next base: position 17,126,356 of record OW028750.1, on the reverse strand, counting down.
GGAGCAGGAAAAAAAATAAGATGAACAATTTGTGTTTGGTATCTAATTAAACTTTTTAAGGAGTACTTTGAAAATAGATTAAAGAGTGGTTCCCTCGCTTTAGACCTTCAGGTGGACCATTGTGCATAAATCTGTTGGTTATACATATATAGTTAATAAAAAACTTGTTTTCAAGCACAACTAACTTCCAAAAAAAAGTTACTACAGAGTGAAAAAATACTATAATTTTGGAAGATAGTGGCAAAAAACAAAAAGACAGATCCCGACACAGAATTCCGAGATTAATGTTTTTTTTTTTCCACTTTTAATAAGGTTCCTCCACATCAAATACCCCACTACTTGCTGTATGAATAACAGTGATAGGAAGTATTATAACATCACCAAAATAAACAAAGTAGACTAAATATATAATATTGAAGCTAAAACAAAAACTACCTAAGCAACCTTAATAAAATGTCTACAGGTTTACCCCATAAACCAAATTAGAAAACTTTTTAACAAAAAATTAAACTGCCGAAAAAACTGAAAAGCATAAAATAATAAACCTTAAAATCTTGAGTTGGTGCTGAAAAATCAATGAACAAAGATCACTCAAAGCACCGACTCATAATTTTAAGGTTTATTATTTTATGCTTTTCAGTATTTTCGGCGGTTTAATTTTTTGTTAAAAAGTTTTAATTTTTTAATTTTTTGTGGTACTAATAATACTTGGCAAGGTATACCCTATCCAACAAAAAAGAATTATCAAAATCGGACTACACTGTATAAAGTTATGTGTGGTTATACATTACAATCAGTGATTGAACAATCAATCATCCCCTGTTTTCCGACCCTTAGGGTTCGATTTTGTTTTCCAAATTTATATGGGACCACTTTGGGAGTATACTCTTTCCGATAGAAGAAGAATTGTCACAATCGAACCACTATGTAAAAAGTTATGCGTGGCCATACATGAAAAAAAAAAAAAATATACGCGTCGAATGAGAACCTCCTCCGTTTTTTTCGTCGGTTGAAAATGGTTATGCACATACAAAAAAAAAACGGATGATCATTTATATCCTCCTTTTTTTTTGTAGTTTCTTAAAAACTAAAACACGACTACGCCAAAAATCGTCATTAATAAATATGTACTAGCTTTTGCCCGTAGCTTCGCTCGTGTTAAAAATAACACACATTCACATTTATAGTATTAGTAGGGATGTTTTTTTTTTTTTTTCTAGATAGGAAACCATCAAATGACTTCTCCCGCTCTGGGCGGAGCGGGAGTGTCAGACTTTTACTGACTAAAACCCACCCGTGTTCCATCAGTTGCCCATGTGCCAGGGTCACGGTATCTCTTTCGAACAATCACGCGACCCCGGCAGGCACCGGTCCTAGCAGACCCCTTCAGCGCTGCTGACATCTCTAAGAGGCGCGCGCGGAACACTACGCGCCGTCGACCCGAGCTTGGTCCTTACCAGGTGGCGAGCTACCCATTGCTCGCCGCCCGCAAGCTCAAGCCTACGGTGGCCGGGGGATGGCATATTTTACACGTGAATCCAGTTGTACAAAAACAGAAAAAAAACGACGTTAATATCCTGTTAGCACTCTTTTGGTTGGGGTTTATGTCATAGTGGGTTACAGGTTTCTAACTTTCTTTATTTATGTTTATCACGAGATATGTCTATCCTATTAAGTTTTCAACTATTTAATGTACCTTGCAGTGGAAAAGCCAGAAAAGGAGATGGGAATGACTTAACACCAAATCCGAGAAAATTATATTTAATTGGCAAAGAACTAGACAATTTGGGCAAAGTAATAAATGACATGATACCTGTTAGTGAACTGCCATTCAATGTAAGACCCAAAACGAGAAAAGAGAAAAATAAACTTGCATCACGGGCCTGCAGGTTGAAGAAGAAAGCCCAACATGAGGCGAATAAACTAAAACTACATGGTTTGGAGCAAGAACATAGTAAGTTTATTTTACAAATTATTTTAGTTTAATAATAATAATATAAAACGTTTATTTTCTCTACACAAGTTATGAGCTTAATTAGCATTAGCCTTTTACGTGCACTACTATATAAGCCTAGCGGCTTATATAGTAGTGCACGTAAAAGGAGCTAACTTTGTGAGAGACTGGTGCCTGAGGTAGGTTTATTTAAAAACCTGTATTACAAATCACCAGTTTAAAACTCATACAGACTTTTCAGATGTACCTAGTGCGCCAACCACAAATAAATTAGAATAAGGGCAGAAGAATGATGACAGACTTTGACAGAATAAAAAAAAAACCTATCATGTAGGATATATACTTGTTAAGCCATTGGTCCCTGCTGACATTCGTAAATATTTGACAGTCGTTATGCGTCGTCAGAAGCCCGAAAATCTGACAACCAGTCTTACCAAGGGGTGTCGTATTACCAGTAACTGGGTTGTGGAGGTCAGATGGGCAGTCGTTCCATGCAGAATCCTGGTACTCAGCTGCTTCTGGTTAGACTTGAAGCTGACTGCAACATAGTTGGAAAAAAGCTAGGCAGACGATGATTTATTTTATCTTTAGTTAGATTAATTTTCTCTCACTTCAGGGCGTCTCTTGAATGGGATAGCACAAATGAAACAAATAGTGAGCAGCCGAGTGACTAACTCACAGAACAATGTCGACTGGAACGCTCACATCACGAATATAGTCAATACGGCTACAGGTAATTATATCTTCATACTATTTCGATTTCTACAGATGCTGCTATCAGCCCTAAATTTTAATTTATCTTATTTGGTTAATTCTTATTAGAATGACAGTTGTACTGTGTTTATCCTGAGAAACCCCTTGTATTGTTAAGATACCAAGTTTAATTACTATTTTGCCAACTTAAAGAAAATCATGTTATGAGATATTTGACACAAAAGGAATACCATCGACATCGAGGTAGTTGTATTGAGTGGTGACCGCGACTTTTAGGTCGTAGGTTCGATGCTAGGCAGGCACTTAACTTCATGTAAATTAAATCATCACTACTGCTCTCAAAATGGTGAAGGATAACATCGTGAAGGATGTTAGCATGATGAGGCGTGTTAAATAGAAGCAAAAATTCGAATACATGTGACATCTACCAGCTCGCACTGGGCCCGCGTGGTGGATTACGGCCCACTCCCTCTCACCAAGAGAAAAAAGACAGAAACTTAGACTTGTTCCAACAATGGGAACATTACAAGCTGATTATGATATGATGGTTGTACTGAATGATAATTTAAATAAATGATAATATTTTTCTGTTACAGAGATAAAAATCGGAGGCAAAACTTCAGAATTCGTCAATAAAGTTTTGGACAAAGTCAGATCGGGACAAAATAATGGTGGGCTTAACGACATATAAATACATAACACTTCAGATGTGAGTAAAAAAACGAAAGGCTGTTCAATGTACCTCCAAAGTTATTTAGAGAAGAGAGTTTATGTCTATCATATAAAAGCTTAATTGTCGAAGACAATTTTATTTTTGTATGGTATGAAGAGTAGATTTAGTCACTAGAAGCTTTACCAGGCAACTAGGGGGAATATTAATGTAATCCTCGTCTAATATTATTATGCCATAATTTAGGTGTCAGTGTCATCTATATTTTAAACGTTTATAATATTATATCCTTAGGGCTAACTTGCATTATGTTAGTAATAAGCACTGACAGCATCTTAGTGCTTATTTGAATCAATACATACACAAATAAATCACGTGTACCATTTACGGGAATAACAGTAACTGTATCACAAAATAATGTTATTGTCCACTTTAAAAGTGGCTCTAGTCAGGCACTAGTAAATATTATGGTATTGAGGAAAAAACTTGCACTAATACTGTTTCACATTCCTTACATATACTAAGAATGTTCAAGTTGAAAATATGCTCAGTAAAGCAAAATATTCACACTGTATAATATTTCTTGGGCATTTCTTTATGTATACTGACTATATAAACGTTATGGGTTTCCCTAATCTCCAATGTTGTATATATACAATTAAATAAATAAATAATGTATTCATAAAATATGGAACAGTAGTGATTTATATGTGTATAACATAAATATAGTTTTATACAATAATATTCTTCTCCATAAATATTAAAGCTCTAGATTTATCAAAAGCATATTTTATCACTTTGGATATAAAATATTTTTTAATACATAGATTGGTTGGCGACAAATCCTTTTGAAATTCGTACATACGCCAGCACATAAAGGTACCCGAATCTGTCAAATTCTCACAATCAACCTTGAAACTAATGCTTTAGCGATAAAGGTGAAAATCTATTAAAGAAATTTGGCAGATTGTAGTAGCTCGATGTGCTGGCGTCTGTACATATGGATATATGTATAAGTCGTGAGCAAATATGACGGCACAACATAAATTCGTAGATGTATTTAAATAATTAGTTATATTATATAGATAAGCATGGCTTAGCTATTTTATATATATTTTTACCTATTGACACATTAAAGAAATTTAAATATATACATTGTATTGGATGATAATTTTATATTTACAAAATTACTGTTATTCTTACGAAAAATTTAACAATGTTTTTTTGGTGCCTCAGTAAGTGAAAAATATGCAGCGAAAACACTTCTTTAGTAGGGCTTTAATACACCTCCACCGAGGAAAATAATGATAATAACCTTTTAACAAAATCCGCTAGGAAACATTACTATGTATATTAATTACACCGCGATTCGAGTAGTGGAAGATCATGAAAGTCAGTTGAATTTTATTGTGGTAGACGAAAATTAACAACGATTAACAAAAACAGCACTTCAACAAAATCGGTATTTTACGGTGCACAGTGGTATGAAAATCGAGCTCAATACTCGTAGAAACTGAGTTTCTACGAGTATGGAGCTCGGTTTTCATCGATCGAAAATTCAAAAATTTGCTACGCGTGAAGCGGCACCGATAGGTATATGAATTTGATGTCACCTTGATCGCCGTGTATGGTACAATACCTCGTGTGAGCATCAGCTCTTCAATTCCATTCAGTTTCAGATAAATTAACTTTAAGTGTTATCTCCCATACAAAAAAACTTTAAACCTTTTTTTCTCACACGTGGAGTTACTAATGCCTTCCCTACGTTAATATTACATAAAGGTAGGTATACCAGACACATTGCAATTTTTATTTTTTTATTTCCTGACTTTGAGTTTCTATGAGTATGGAGCTCGATTTTCAGACCACTATGCGGTGCCGCGTTTGTTTCGCATGTCTTTGTGGCAGTTGGCAAGTTTATGAAGCGAAATTTTCTTATTTATTTTTACCTTTTTTTAACTGGCTTCCGAGCAGAACGGCGAAATCACGCGGAAAAGAGATAGAATCATAATCAAACTGCGTGTTAGAACAGGCAGTTTTGTTTCTATTTCACTTATCGTACAACAGACAAGTCATGGCGGTTTCGCTCCTATGGTTTTGCTGCTTTGGTGTAGTGAACGTCATTTCATCAATAAAATGACGTGACACTGACCAATGTCAGATTGTAAATCAAAGCGTGAGTTGAGCAGCAAAATTTTGGAATGATTTTTTGAATATTGGGCAATGTCTGTTAGGTCAGCTAGTAGTAGTGTTGCAAAGGACTCAAGTCCTCGAGTCGTAATTTTGAAGACTCGACTCAATTATGCAAGACTCAGTGTGCTCAAAAGGCTCGGAGTCTAGAATCAAGCCGAGCCCGAGTCATTTAACAGCCACTCGAGTCTTAAAAAGGACCCGAGTCTTAGAAAAGGACTCGAGTCTTAAAATGAACTCGAGTCTATGAATAACTCGTCAGATTTTTTGTACGCACAATTACATCATAACCACTAATTTGAACTTATCACTTTCTATTCCAGTCTTTTCGAATGATGAGCTACAAGTCTCATCTTCATGCTCCGAGTTTTTCTTTAAGACTCAAGTTCATTTTAAGACTCGAGTCCTGTTTAAGACTCGAGTCCATTTTAAGACTCGAGTGCTTGACTCTAGACTTCAAGCCTTTTTTTAGCACACTGAGTCTTGCATAATTGAGTCTTTAAAATTACGACTCGAGGACTCGAGTCCTTTACAACACTAGCTAGTGGTAGCATTTAAAATACAAGACGCGACAGGTGAGGTGTCGCACGCCGCGCCGCAGGGAATCTTCTCTTGCCCGCTATTTTCAACTATAACTTTGTCAGTACCAATTTTGAAATAATAACTTCTCAAACACTTTAACATTAGATAAACGTTGCTCGTACTAGTATTTGCAACGTTGTGACGTCATTTTAACCCACATGAATCGTTTTTCTTGTCAATTATTTAAGTCTAAATAAACAATCGGAGTTAATTTTCTACAACCAGTTTTATACCATATTAATTTTATCCATGACTGATTGATATCATAATTATATACAATTATGAAAATACGTTTTTATTATGCTATACAAAATATTTATTGACTAATATTACCTAATATGTTATTGTTTATGAACGATCTGTTATATAACTATAGTATACTTATAAGTTACAAAATTAGATTTTTTATAATAGAAACTACTTTTAATATTAATGAAACGAAATAAAATTTTACTTCATATCAATCTATTACCATAATCGAATTTATTCATTCATTTCGATTTGGCTAAATAAGGTAGAAATCGTGAAACACCAGAGTTCAGGTCGCCATAATTTCATTTCTGTTTGTATGGTCTAGGCTAGGTCATAAGCATAAACTTAACCAGGGCAGTAGGAAAGTGTTAGAGTCAAATAACTCAAGTTGTTAATCGAGAAAGAGATAGACAGAACGACTAGCTCCGTCCCATTTTCGCAATGGAATAATTACGACATAACACTTACTTTACCGGTGGCCTTAAAAGATGCGATCCCTCTGAGGTATTAAAAGAAAGAGCTGCCCTGTTCTATATTCGCCAAATAATCTGGCGAAAGAAGGCAGAGATGATTGAGATGATGAAGATTAGGAGTTAACGCAGTTTACTCATAAAACTGCAGCATCTTTCTACTATATGATAGGTGACAGCTCACCCCACTTCCACCTCTTTCTTGATTCTGCTAAGAAAATTCGTATCCCACTTATTATTTTATTTGTAATTCCAAATATTTATTTATCAGAAATTTCTCTTCCAAGGTAATTCTAACTTTTTAGTTTTACGGTATTTTTTAAGTAATAAAGGAATGTTGGTTGTTGAACCATGGCTTTGGCGAAATTGTAACTATTAGATTTTTCACCAAACTTTTGGTCATAAAAACGTAGACTTGTTAGGAATATTTACTACACATTAATGATAAAAAAATTACCTCAAAAAATGGTCGGGTTAAGCTTTTCTTATATTAAAATTAATGTTATATCAATTATTAATGAAGCATTCGAAAGCTCCAATCATGATGCTTACAGTGTGTAGTTTGTAGGTAAATGTAACTCGGAATTTAATATTTTGTGATTGTATATTTAAATTTTATAATGTTTAATATTATGTTTGCTGTCTAAGACTATTTTTTTTGTAAATATATTATGTTTTTTGTTAATTCTTTAAAGTCATTGACTGAACGATCAGGAACTGTACGGAACACAGTCGCATAAATAGCATACCTTATCATGACTACGAATAGTTCAACTGAAATAAGACTTCTAAGTCGGGGCTAGTCAATTCTTACCGTAGAGAAGCCTGTTGCGCTCGTCGCCTGTCTTATAATAGACTCCATTATTGCTGTAACAATCATTCGATTGGCATTCGCCCGTTCTCGCTAACACTAGGCAAATAAAGGCACACTTTTCGATTTTATTCTATCAAATGCAATAATTGTAATAGGCTTAACATTTAGGTCTCGTGTCGCTAGTGTTAGTGAAACAGGCATAAGTATTGCACTTTAAGGTAATAAAAATAGAGTTTATTATTCAATGTCATAAAATGCGCGATGAACCTTATGCGAAATAAGAAAGTCTCGCTTTTATCAATATTTTTCGTGGTCATGGTTGGGCTCTAAATTTTATAAATAAAGTGCAAGGTGGATTTACTTCAATGTTTCGTTATTAAACATTGTTTATGTACCTACCTATACACTAAAACATAGTATATTTTGTTACATAACTAACCAAACTCAAACTGGTCTGCGATCCAATAGGCTGTGGTTATTTGTATATTTCATAAGTTTTCTTATGTTACTTTTATTTACTTTATTAAATAGTTTTAAATGTATGTTAATGTATTAATGTTGAATAAAATTTTACGATATTAAGTATTAATTTTAGAAAAAAGTCTTTTTTTTTCTTTAACACTATCCTACCTTAGGCATAATCAGCATATATAATGTTTGGACACAGACCTGCTTCGGGAGGTTCCTGTTCAGGATAAGGCGGGAGGAAACGCCCAGGTGAGACATAATGGAGGTGTGCCCTGCCTGGGCGGAGCACCGCCGTGTCCTCGTGGAGGCGATCGGCGACGGCGACCACTCGCGTCCGGCCCTGGTGCGAGCCATGGTACGGAGCGAGAGGGCATGGGAAGCTGTCACCTCCTTCTGCGAAGCAGTAATACTTGCGAAGAAGGAGGCGGAGCGCGTGAGGGAGAGGCAGTCTCTGCGCCCTCACGTCCCTAACCGCCGCAGGAGGAGATGCCCCGGGCGTCGGGAGTCAATCGCGGACTCCCGGCCACCGTAAGCGCGGGCTTGTGGGCGGCGAGCAATGGGTAGCTCGCTTGTCTATAATATTGGGTTGGTAAGAAAGTCTTGCGACACACAACATGAGTAAAATATGAAAACATTTTATTTTGACAATAAACAATTGTACAGTAATGTATGCTCCCTCTGCATCTACAACTCGTGCCCAGCGCTCTGGTAGATTTTGCACGCCTGCATTCCAGAACTCTTTGGATCGTGAATTAAAAAAGGCTACCAGTGTATTTTTAAGATACGCGTGATCATTATTTTTTATCCTGTAAATACTTTTTAAAGCTCGAAACAGATGGTATTCGGTAGGTGCTAGGTCTGGTGAATACGGTGGGTGTGGTAGAACTTCCCACCCCAGCTGCGAAAGAGATTGTTGTGCCAGCTACGTGGGTAGTAGTAAGTCTTTGCATTTATTGTAGTGCTGGATGGGAGCAGATCGTATAGCATGCCCTCAGAGTCCCACCAACAACAGAGTAAAACTCTCTTCTCTTCACGACCCCTAAGGTCGGATCTGGATTTTCTCTTTCCGGTAGTCAGTGTCGCTTGCGTATGTGGAACTAACATAAAGCACCCAACTTTCGTCTCCAGTTATAATATTACTTGAAGAAAATCCTTTCTGTGTGGACGTTGCAGGAGTGAAAGGTAGATCTACATGCGTGTCGTTTTGTTTGATTCGCTAAGATCGTGCGTTCTATATTCCAGATTTCGGAAATGTTGGAGAATCGTGGGATGGCTACAGCCGAGTTTGTGATCTAACTACCGTGACGAGGTATAAGGCTATGCCTTTATAAGTGCTCGTAGTTTTTTATCGTCAACAGTTGATTTCCTGCCGAACCTAGGTTCGTCTTCAAAAGATGTATCGCCAGAAGGTAAACGCTGGTACAAACGGGATATCATTGAATTATGAACTACGTTGGCCTTGCACACAGCACATATTAGCGGCTGCGGACCTGCGGTTCTTGCAGAACGCCCTTGAAAGAACTCGTAATATGCAATCGATCGAAGTGCACTTTGATCCATCTTCACTTGTACTATTTGCTTGCAACGTGTTGATTTCGCTACGTCCCCGTAAGGGGGCGCGGCGGGCGGCGCCAGAGCTTCGCTCCCTGGCCGCGGAGGGTTCGCGGTGGTCCGCTAAAACGGACCCCTCACTATGTTGCCCCTTGGGCCATAGATAATTTTGGACGCGTTAAAAATAACGCGTCCATGTGAGTGGTTGCTATAAGTGTCTCTGTAGGCGCGCCGCGACGTTGAGTTTTTATCAACGCCGCTTTCTTCACGACATCTTGGCGGTCTGTCCCCGCCAGGTGAGACCCCCGGTTACCCGGGGGAGGCCCGGCGAGAGACGACCAGCGACAAGATGCCGAGTCGACGCTCCTACAGAGTAAGGTGCGCGCCCCCGCTTATCCCGTTTTCCAGAGCGAGCCGGTAGCGGTCTAAGCTAAGGGGCAGTATGTGCGTATGGGCGGCAATGTACTGAGTGAAACCGCCCATGTATACGCGACACGCGGGCCCGTGCACACGTGTGAATCTTGGCGCCTGTTTAGAGGTGGGTGTCTGATTTCGTTACGTGACATGCCTATATTAACTTAGAACACGCCACGCAGCGAGTTTGTGTTATGAATGTAGAGTTCTGTTTGTCAGGGTAAGCCGCGTGTAACCTGGGTGCGGCTTACCCGGGAGTCAAGTCCGGTCATGGTGTCAGGCCTGAAACTGCGTTAAGCGGGCGCCCGCGACGGGCAACCGTCGCGTGTCTACGCGCGTGGACACGTGGGTGGGCTCCGTGTGTACGCGACGGTCCCCGTCGCGGGATCTTGTACCATTTTTATTTTTACCATCTATGTAACATATGGAATGCAATAAAGAATTGAGTATTGAGTATTGAGACCGATTTACGCAGAATCGCGAATTCAATTTTAACGGTGTGCTTGTATAGTTGCGGTTGCAGACTTTAGTAATAAGGCAATAAAACTACTAGACAAAAAGCGGAAATGTTTTGGAATCTTCCTAGACTTGTCGAAAGCGTTTGACACGGTCTCAATTCCCATTCTTATCTCCAAGATGGAAGGCATCGGCATACGTGGACTAACTCTAAGCATTTTTAAAGATTACTTGTCAGGTAGACTTGTAACTTGGGCCCTCAACCCAGACGCGTGCATAAAGTGACATAGCCAAATCTCAGTAAGTACTATCTCTGGGATAATAATTTTTATTTGAGAACATTTTAAGAAATTTTCAAATCTGTAGAATTTGACATTGCAGATTTATGGCTGTTTATGTGTGTGAATTTATGTGAAGAGATAACATAAATACGGCTCTTACATATTTTACTTAGATACCTATGTAAATTAGTTAAAAAGAAATAATGACACAAAAGTTAATTTTTAAGAAGTAAATGAAAGTCGAATTTGACTAAAACGTCTGAACTGAGAGCCCAATATTTTCGGCTTTATTGACTAGGCTCAACCTCATAGAATAGACGAATGCAAATAAAAATAAAAGTTTTAACAATTTCTTAATTAAATTGTAACATATCATGCATTCTTCTAAATGTCATACTTTAGGAGAAAATTGATACATGTCTCTAGCGATATTGTGCAACAAATATGACTTTGCATTACTAAACATGGCGACATTTGTCACGGTCATGGAGGACATAAAATTAAATTCGTAAGAAAACACATAAAAATTTAATTTTATACATTTCATCAGTACTCTGATATTCAAACATAGTTTTAACAAGATTTTTCATTCAAATGTACAAGTTTGACTTTAACAAATTATCAGTATGTGTTTTCTCCACATGTGGAATTATCTTCAATTTTTCCAACAAATTAAACAGTTCTTGTATTTGCTGCTCTTCAGGGTGCTCAATATAACATACAATAGCTACAGCAGGCATGTCTGTGATTTCTCTCCAAGAAAGTACTAAAATGAGAAGAAAATGAATTGTTAATATTATTGTAAAGATAGACACAATAGAGACTAAAACTTCTTCTTCTTCTTAGCGTGTCGATAGCAATCTAAATATATTCAGCCCAGAATTTGGCTACGAGCTTAGCACTTTCCGAAAATAAAACTAAAATTTATATCAGTAGATACTTGCCTCCAGCAGATAGACCAGATACAATATTGGGTTGCTCCAATTTAGAGAAACTGATATCCAGACCAGTTGAAGATTTTTTACTTGCCGATAGACTTCTTATTACATAGTCTTTAGTAACCAGTTCAGATACTTGGTATTCTACAAGTGGTTTCGTCAATATTGCTATAACATCAGTACTGACTGTGATGTACTTTTTCAACAACTCGACAATTTCGCCACTCCGAAGTAAATCGTAATCCCGTATCATACAAACGTAATTATTCATTTTTCTAGTTCTGTATAAGCGTAAATTAACTTCTGAACAGGCATTGACGAGTTCCAGTTTATGGTGAGCTCTAATACACTCATATAAGTATCTCCCTTCTAATATTATGAAAGTATCAATTTGTTTAGGGGCTTCTACGTCCTTTTCCAGATGTAAACTGCAAATAAAAAGAAAACACATGAAACGCGATACTGGCACAAAAACAAAATCCACTAATAGCTGGAGAGTGGAGACAGAAACGGTCGTTGTGCAGTTGCTTAAGGTGGCTTAAGACTAGTAGCGGTCGTCTTTAGACTAATCTAGTTTCCATTGAATTATATCTTGCCTAGCTCCATTGAGTTAAATACCTAACTCACTCGACAAAATTTTCGCCACAAAGAACATCCCAGTCTTCCCATGCAGTTCGACTTGAAGGTTCGTTAATTTCACCAAAAGTACTCATTCTTCAGTTTTTCTAATCAAAATTTAGTAACAGGAATATTTTAAAATTTTCAATTCCAAACAATGATTAGTGTTTTCGTTATGATGAAGCTGTCAAAAAAGTCAGATGTGAATGGCTGCCATTGGCTGCTTTCCGAATTAGAACATGTTCGTTAGCGGCGCTCACATCAATAATTTGCGTTCCGATTTGAATACCACGATTGTGACAGTAGCTGTCATATTTGTCAACAATATGGAACACTCGTGAACGCGCTAACAGTGCTCGCTCAACGTCAAAACCCTTAGACATCATATAAAACTTGTAAACACCACATATTTGTTCTTTTCTGTGAGTACTGGCCATCCGGTACCCATTGACACTACATGTCGTTTGTTTTATGTCAAGTATAGTTCTGTCAAATAAAAACCAATGGCTAGGAATATGCCTATATTTTCATTAATAAATCCCTCACATTTTCTTATTTGGTTAGGTGGCGACTATAGCCAGAAGCACAATTTCTAATATACCCATGATATGATGCGACCCAAAACAAAACAGGTGAACTGCCATTCTTTATAGCGCTCACTGTGATTTTAATCTAAGGCACAGTCACCAGCCTGCTGGACAGTAAAAGTCTAACACGCCCTTCCACTCCACCCTAGAGCGGGGACGTCATTTGATGGTTTTGTTAAGATATTAATTATCTGTGAACATGATGTCTGTCACATCTTTAGTTTTGTTCACTCTCTGGGATTTTGGATTTTGCCTAAGATGGCTGTTTATAAGAGTGTAACAATAAAAGATAATTGTATTAGATTAGATGTCTTGTTTTATTATAGTAACCACTAAAGTTTTCATAGGTTATGGGCCCAGACGCCAAATAGTGTCGAGTAGGAAGTAGATTGTCGAGATTTTCAAAGATTTAATTTTATGCAACAAAAGCGTAACGAAGAAAAGAAAATGGCCGGGCAGCAAACTAAGTTGTTTTACAATTTTCCCCAACTAAATCCAGAAGCTTTCGACAATTGGATGTTCAGGGTGAATTGTATTTTAGAAGAAAAGGGATTAAGTGAAGTTGTGTCGTTACCAAAAATCGAAGACTGTAATAAACAAGACGATGCAAAAGCAAGAAACATTATTGTTCAATGTCTAACGGATCAGCATCTAAATCTGATAAAAGAATGCGTTAACGCAAAGGATATGATATCCACTTTGAAAAGTACATTCCAAAGAAAAAGTGTAATCTCCAAATTAAGTTTGCGAAGAAAACTTCTAAACTTGAAACAGCAAGGAAATCTTCAAGAGTATTTTTCAAACTTTGATAACTTAATCAGAGATCTAGAGGTATCAGGAGACAAGATTAATGATACAGACAAAGTATGCTATCTATTAACAGGACTGAGTGAAGAATACAACCACATAATTACAGCTTTGGATGCGGTGAACACTGAAATAAAAATAGATTTTGTAAAAACTAAATTACTTGATCATGAAATAAGAAAAGAAACAGTTACAAACGAGCCACATACATCTTTTATATCGAATATAACCTGCTATAAATGTAAAAAGAGGGGACATAAGTCCTATGAGTGCTACAGTAGAGGACGAGGCAGAGGAAGAGGATATCGAGGACCAAGAACTCGTGGAGGAACTGCTCATCCTGCTGAAAGTCAACCAATTTTTATTGCCTCAAATGAAGCACTTGTATGTAATAGTAATGATGGAATATTAACATTTGTTGTGGATTCAGGAGCTACTCAGCATTTCATAAAAGAATCTTATGAGAAATACCTCACAGATGTCAAGCAACTGTCACAGAAATTAGAAATCAAAATTGCTAATGGCCAAATACTGACAGCACATAAATCAGGATATCTTGATGGATATTACAAAAATGAACCATTAAGACTGGAAGTCATACTTGTACCGGGAATCAGTAACAATTTAATGTCGGTCAATAAATTAGCAGAACGAGAAAAGCAAGTAATTTTCAAAAAGGATAAGTTAATAATAACTGCAGGTAAAAAGAAATATTTTGGAGAAAAGAGGAATATGTTATATACCTTCTCAATAAAAATAAAAGATAAAGATGAATGTAATGTGATACAAGAAGATAATGACTTATGGCACAAAAGAATGGGTCATATGTGTAGAAAACATCTAGCTATATTAGGATTGCCATACAGTAAGGAAGTGTGTGAAGCATGCATGAGGTCAAAATCAACCAGACTACCATTTAACAGATTACAAAGTCCAAGGTCAAGTAAGATAGGAGATTTAATACACACTGATATTGCTGGACCAGCAAGAGTAGCAACTAAACAAGGATATAAATATTTCCAAACAATAACAGATGACTATTCTCATTATACTCAGACGTATTTGTTAAAAAGCAAAAATGAAGCCACAGATAAATTAATCAATTATATAATAGAACAAGAGAGGCAAGATGGGATAAAAGTGAAAAGGATCAGATGTGATAATGGAGGGGAATTCACAGCGGAAAGTCTCAAAAAGTTTTGTTATGAAAAAGGTATCAAAATTGAATACACGCAGCCATATAGCCCACAGCAAAATGGGAAAGCTGAACGTATGAACAGGACAATATATGATAAAGCGAGAACCATGTTAGATGAATCAAATCTACCAAGACACCTATGGGGTCAAGCAATCTTAACGGCTACTTTTCTTATCAACCGATCGCCATGTTCTTCAATAAATTATCAAGTACCTGCGAGGATCAAGAACAAGGAATTAATTTTAAATAAAATCAAAGTTTTTGGATGCAAAGCATGGGCACATATTATGCCCAAACAGGATAAATGGTCAAGACGAGCAGTGCCAGCTCGAATGATAGGATATTCTATGAATGGATATACCTTATGGAACCCAAAAACTGATGAGATATTTGTCTCAAGAGATGTAAGATTTGATGAAACAAACATAAAATATCAACATGAAGAACAAAACAAAAATATAAAAGGATACTTAGAAGAAAATGAAATTCAGAAAGAAATGTGTGTGAAACCAAAAGAAAAACAAATAATAAAAGAAACAAAGTATTCAGAATCAATACAAGAAGAAGAAAGTTTTTATGATCCAGAAGAGAATAATTACTCCACTCCAGAAAAACAAAACGAAGAAATCAAGCGAACAAGAAGTGGAAGAGAAGTAAAAAAGCCTAAACAATTTGATTTAAATACATATGAAGATTATTGTTTACTTTCAAGTGAAAGCGATCCTGTCACATACACAGAAGCCATTCAACAAGATAAAGAATGGAAAACAGCAATAGATAAAGAGATTAAGTCATTAAAGGAACAAAACACATGGATAGAATCAGAATTGCCAAAAGGAAAAAGTGCTATTGACACAAAATGGATTTTCAAAACAAAATCGGATGGAACTAAAAAGGCAAGATTAGTTGCACGCGGATTTCAACAGTACACAGAAGATTATGTTTATTCCCCTGTAGCCAACATAACTACCATAAGAATGGGATTATCAGAAGTAATAAATAATAACTGGGAAACAAAGCAGTTGGACATACCTACAGCATTTCTAAATGGAAATTTGAGCACAGAAGTTTACATCAAAGTTCCAGAGGGAATAAGTTTGGAAAATAAACAAGAAGGAACTGTTCTGAAACTTAAAAAAGCTTTATATGGATTGAAAGAGTCACCAAAATGTTGGAATATAAGATTTGATAATTTCTGTCAAACAATAAACATGAAAAGATCAAAATATGATATATGTTTATACATAGGAAAAGATATATGGCTCATATTATTTGTAGATGATATTTTACTGATGGGAAAGAGTAGTGAAATAAATAAAATATCAAGAAAATTGCAAGAAGAATTTAAAGCTAAAGATATGGGAAGAGTATCTAACTTCTTAGGAATTGAAATTATGAGAAATGATAATACATTGAAATTATCACAAAAACTGTTTATTAAAAATTTATTACTAAAGTATAAGATGCAAGATTGTAAAGAAGTGAAGACGCCGATGGAAAACAATTTTCAAGTACCTGAAACAGAAGAAATAATTAGTGATATACCTTACAGAGAATTAATTGGAAGTTTAACTTACCTGGCTACAATAAGCAGACCGGACATCACTTTTGCAACTTCATTCCTCAGTCGATATCTTGATAAACCCACGAGAAGCTTATGGACAGCTGCAAAACGTGTATTACGCTATCTGAAGGGCACAATTAATAAAGAGTTGACATACTATTGTCAAGAGAAAGAAGAAAACACTAATAAATGTTCTAATATTTCAGCATTTTCAGATGCCGATTGGGCAGGTGATAAGATCACAAGAAAAAGTGTTAGTGGAGCACTAATATATCACCAAGGGAACCTAATTGCATGGTCATCACGAAAGCAGAGGACTGTATCTCTCTCCAGTGCTGAAAGTGAATACATAGCTGCTGCAAGTTGTGTCAGTGATTTGTTATTTGTGAAAGGATTATCAGTTGACTTTAATGAAAAGTGTAATATTGTGCTTTATGTGGACAATCAGAGTGCAATAAAAATGATACATAATTGTGAAAATACAAAACATTCCAAGCACATAGACATTAAATATCATTTCATAAAAGACATTGTAAACCAAAATTTTTTGATTGTTAAATACGTAAGTACCAGTGAAAATACTTCGGACATTATGACGAAACCACTGTGTAGTGTTAAGTTTTGCTATTTTCGTGACAAGCTGTTAGTTTTGTAACATTGTTTTTCATAGAATGTTTGCATTGTTTATATTTTAAGGTTATGTTGTCACTTGTCACTAGCTTGTCAAAATTATCTGTCAAAACTTATATATGTCAGTTTTAGTGTTGCAATTTCAAGAATTTAAATATTACTAAGTTTGTGTTGCCATGTTAAAGTTAAAGTTTGGTAGAATTTATTTTCATTTATTTATAGAAGCAATTTGTAAGTTTTCACAAACATAAAATTGAGGGGGAGTGTTAAGATATTAATTATCTGTGAACATGATGTCTGTCACATCTTTAGTTTTGTTCACTCTCTGGGATTTTGGATTTTGCCTAAGATGGCTGTTTATAAGAGTGTAACAATAAAAGATAATTGTATTAGATTAGATGTCTTGTTTTATTATAGTAACCACTAAAGTTTTCATAGGTTTCCCACCCACGAAAAAAGGCATGATCACCGTTATCGCAAGATGCGCAATGATTCACGATCACGGGACTTCAATATTGCGCTACCGGAACGGGTGTTAGCACACTCAAATCGACGTTAGTGTAATACGGAATGCAGCCAAAGAGTTTTCACAAATCCAAAGACAACATAATTTTCTTTTTTTTCTGATTCACAAAACCCCGCATAGTGGATTATGGCCCACTAAATCAGACTTGGCTGTATGGGCTCAGCTCCCTTTGCCTGTCCCAAAGAGGGACGAAAAGAACCAAAAAAAAAAAAAGGATTATGGCCCATTTTGTGATAAATTATTATGATAACTGGAGAGGATATAGGCGGCTGGGTGCTCCTTAATGGATTGGGTTTCATTATACAAAATATCATATATAATCTATTTACTTTTACCTACCCCTGTGTCTGTAATGTGATCTTGTAAGTTTTTGACCTACTTCTTGGTTTCAGATTTATGTGAAATGTTGTATAGATAAGTAAAAGTAAATTGGATGATAATGCATCATTATTATGACATGGAGCTCTTCTGATGATGGAGCTGGAAGGTGGCCATGGTAACGTTGTAATAAAACGACGCCACCCCATCCGGTCTTAGATGATATGATGGTCTGAAGATGGAGGCAGAAAGTGACACCCTATGTCGCCAGTGTGGTATCTGGGAGTCCGCTATGGATTCCCGATGCCCAGAGCGTCTTTTGCGATGGCTAGGGGCAGAGAGTGCATAGATTGCCTCTTCATCACGCTCTCCACCTCCTCCTTTGCATAAAATATTGCGCGGCGCCAGTTGTTAAGCGCATGGCAATCATGTCCTGTTATGTTACACTTCCATGTTGACTATCTTGGGAGAACAATTGCAGCGGTTTCCCATTGCCTTTTGCTGCCATTCCTTTTAATTCAATGCATGACTGTTGAGGCTTGACGTGTGGTTCGGTTTTGAAGTACATACCAAATACTCGCTTTTTACCCTTCTTCTGTCCATTACAGTGCCTACGAGGATTTAGTAAGTGAAATAACTGGATACCCCTTACTTCACTTACAGAATCACTCGGCCCCCGTGACTTCAAACATTTGAAAACTTTGCTTTATTCGCGTTACGTCTGTGTTCGCGTTGAACCACGTTGAACTTCGAGTAGCCTCAACTTGGCTTGAAGATTTCGCTTTTGTGGCATGATAAAAAAATACACTGGAAATTGAGATTAAATATAAAATTATTGTGCTTTAGAATAAAATATGTTGTAGCGTTTTATTAATTTATTAAAGTTTATTCGACTAGTGTTACTCATACAATAGTCGAATCGAGTTTTGAATGCTTGATTTATTTTCACGTTTATTGACGTCGAAATAAGCTACTCAATGCTATTCACTCGCAAATCGTAAATTCGCCAGATAAATTTGATTATGAGAATTGTATTCGTTTGAATAGTGTAATATTCTGATTATAAAGTCATGTTAAAGGTTCCTTTTCTTTATATTGTGTCATTCCATATATATTTAATGATTTATTGAGATGTAAAAACGTTTCCTGGATTTTCTTTGCAGGATAAAGGACAAATCACATTTGAAGATAAATGGCCTGCTATGCGCCCTATAGTTTTGAAGCTACTCAAGCAGGAGCCGGTAACGCAAGTAGAATGGCAAGATCTTTTTGGTTCTGTCCATTCTGTGTGCTTATGGGATGATAGAGGAGCATATAAGATAAGAGATTCTCTCCAGCAAGATATAATGATGTATATAAAGCAGGCTCAGAATCGCGTCCTGGCTCATCGGGAAGACCAAGCCCTTCTAAAGGCATATATTGCCGAATGGGGCAAGTTTTTTACACAGTGCAATTATTTACCTACTCCATTTCGACAATTAGAAAACTCTATCAACAATGTAGGCAAAGTGACAAGTTCTAATGCATCTATTGCTCAGAAGAAGAATAACAACAATAACGTAGAAGATAGTTTGGTAAGGAAATTGATGTTAGATTCATGGAATCAAAGCATCTTCATGGAGATCAAGCAGAGATTACAAGATTCTGCTATGAAGTTGGTACAAGCTGAACGTAATGGTGAATCATTTGATTCTCAGCTGGTTATTGGTGTAAGAGAATCGTATGGTAAGTTAGGTTTTAATGTGATATTGTTATCATGTTTCCTAAATATAAATGATATCCAAATGAAAAAATAATCAATAACTTCTTTGCAGTTAATTTGTGCTCGAACTCTACGGATAAACTCCAAATATACAGGGAAAACTTTGAGGCTGCTTATATGCAAGCAACAGAAGAGTTTTACAAACTTAAAGCCAGTGAACAATTGCTGGTGAATGGAGTTCAGTCTTATATGAGGTATGCTGATCAACGTTTGAAAGAAGAAGAAGCTCGAGCTCACAGATATCTGGAACCGGGAAGTGGCAGTGTGGCAGCACTTACACACTGTTGTGAGAAAGTTCTTATTGGCGAACACCTTCACACGTTGCTTGCTGAGAGTGCCCCTTTGATTAAAGCTGGTCAAACTGAGAAGTTACAACTTATGTTCCGTCTTCTTGATAGAGTGCCTGAAGGGGTTACTCCTATATTAAGAGATCTAGAGGCACATATAGTATCTGCTGGTTTAGCAGATATGGTAGCTTCTGCAGATATAATTACTTCTGATTCAGAAAAGTATGTGGAACGTTTATTAGACTTATTTAAGAGTTTCAGCTCATTGGCTAAAGATGCCTTTTTGGATGACCCAAGGTTTTTAACAGCTAGAGATAAGGCCTACAAATGTGTTGTAAATGATACAACAGTCTTTAAGTTGGAACTACCATCTTCAGCTTTAATCAGGGGCAGCAAAGGTACAGCTCCTGAGAGTAAATGTCCCGAACTCCTTGCTAATTATTGTGATATGTTGTTGCGGAAGACACCACTAAGTAAACGTTTAACAAGTGAGCAGATAGAATCAAGGTTAAGAGATGTTTTGTTGGTTTTAAAGTATATAGAAAATAAGGATGTTTTTATGAGATATCACAAAGCACATCTCACTAGAAGGTTAATATTAGATTCCAGTGCAGATTCGGAAAAAGAAGAGGACATGGTAGAGTGGCTCAGAGAGGTGGGCATGCCTGCTGACTATGTTAACAAACTGGCTCGAATGTTTCAAGATATTAAGGTTAGTGAAGATCTGAATACTCAGTTTAGAACTGATACCACTAAACATGACGCTATAAACATAAAAATACTCAATGCTGGAGCATGGGCCCGTGGATCTGAAAGAGTTACAGTAAGCCTTCCGTTAGAGTTGGAGGACTACATACCTGAAGTTGAAGACTTCTATAAGAAGAAACATTCAGGACGTAAGTTGCAATGGTATCATCATATGAGCAATGGTACAATCACATTTGCTAATTCTGTTGGTAGATTTGACTTGGATGTTACCACATTTCAAATGGCTGTCTTGTTTGCATGGAATCAAAGGCCAATGGAGAAGATAAGTTATGAAAACTTAAGACTTGCAACTGAACTTCCTGATCCAGAACTTAGGAGAACTTTATGGTCCCTTGTGGCTTTTCCAAAACTCAAAAGACAGTTGTTGTCCTACGAACCGGCAGTTCAGAATCCTAAAGATTTTACAGAGAACACTACATTTTGGGTGAATCAAGAATTTGCTCTAATAAAAACTGGGAAACCTCAACGCCGAGGAAAAATTAACTTGATTGGTAGACTTCAACTGAGCACAGAGAGATCTCAAATAGAAGATAATCATTCCATTGTTCAACTTCGAATATTAAGGACTCAAGAAGCCATTATAAAAATACTAAAGATGAGAAAGCGGATCACAAATACTGCTCTCCAGGTAATTAATCATTTTAGAAAATGATTGAAAGTATTTTCCTCTAAATGATTGGAAGTCAGTGACAAAAATCTTGGGACAGACTTGAAAGTTTAACTAAACTAAGAAAACTCTACTATAATCTCAAGTGTATTTTCTTGACAGAATTGCGATTGTCCTGTTCCATGCTCATTCTCAAACTTAGTTATTCAGATTATGTCCCGTTATTTATGACTGATTAGCTTACTTATCATATCTGACACACCTACCGGAAATTATGTCGCGTATTCCGGAGTGGATATGTACGCTTCGTCGTATTCAATTACCCCATTATCATTCATGCATTGTATACTCTTTTGGTATATATATATATATATGAAATAATTTAGTATACAATGCAAAAGGCTCACCCCTATTCGACCGATGTTGACGGGGAAATTAGACCCTTGCGATTAAACTCCTCATCGCGTTAGCGAAGCTCGCAGAACTACGTTATGTCACGGTACCAAGTGCCGCATTTTGCGGAAACCTTACAAATAATACACAACTATTCAACCCTAAGCAAAGACGATTTAAGTACTGCCGAAATGTTTGAAGGATGGAACTGCAGAAGTCTATTAATACCTTAATACCTTGAATACCTTTCCTTGAAAAGAGATAACGCCATAGAAATTGATGCTTGCTAATTTACTATACAAATTGTTTTATATTTTCAGAGTGAACTGGTGGAGATTTTGAAGAACATGTTCTTGCCCTCTAAGAAGATGATAAAAGAGCAGCTAGAATGGCTCATCGAACACAAATACATGCGACGAGATGATGAAGATATCAACACATTTATATACATGGCCTAAAATTCATTATTGCAAGCGTAAATGAACAAAATCAAATAAATTGTTTACCCAGGAAATGTTTCTCTCTAAATCATGGGTTTCGACGAACTCACTCTTATATTTTTACAACTTTTTGCATAAGTCGACAAAGTACTCGGCCGTAATGATTTTAAAAGAATATTAACGGGAGCATGTATGTTAAAAGGTTGGGAACCCTGCTCTAAATGACCTCACTTTTGAATTAATTTATAGGTAGCCAAGTTTAATTGAAAATAAATAATAATTTTATTTACATTTATATTTGCTTTTATTAAATACATATAGTATGCAATGTATAAAAATAAAATAACATTAATTCTTCGCTGGTTCGATTGTCTCTCCACCTTGAATTTGACCCCAGCCAATCAACCTGGAATCAAAAATTATGTAGGATAGTAAAATTCTAACATACAAAAAGTGTTTTTTTAATCACAATCATTACCTATTTTAAATTCAATAGAACCGACATTGAATCATCTTCCCATTAGTAAGAATTTAATTAAATCATGTTAGGTAATAGGTAGAACGGGCTGGTGTCCGCAACTCCACGTCTGAGCGCGTATTTTGCGTACGGGTGGGAAATCGGTTATTCGATCCACCCCAGCTCCTCGAGAAAGGCCAGCAACGCCTTGATGTTGCTGACTATCTCACGTAGGGTACCTGGGTTACCGAAGTACTTGGCCCTGTATGTGGCGATCGCCGGGCAGTTTAGAAGCACTTAAATTAAATCATGTTAACTTACCTCCAATGATTTTCAACTCTCCTGCTAAGGGCTACTTTTTCTCCGATTTCGGTGCACACAGGGTTTGTCAGAGCAATTTTGGCCAAGTCAGCTTTAGTAGCAATTACCCTTCCTCCCGTACTCAAGGATCCGATGTTTACCAGCAATACCTAAAAGATATGTCAAATGTTAATAATGTTATCCTGATATTTTTCATTCTCTTTTAACACTAACGCCTGCTACTCCTCATAAATCCTCATTTTATTTTTGAATAAATATTATGTTATGTTATACATGTGACGGCCTAACGTCTCTACCGGTCGTACGCACGACGATATGTTAAGCTATACATTTCGACAATAAGCTGACTTCTCATTGTACGAAAAGCCCAATACATGCTTAGCAGATTGGAATATAATATGTGGTTAGACGATTTTCTCGTGCTTCTTAGAGACCGTTTTAGCGACTGCTCTACATTTGTGCTTGAAATAAAAGGTCAATGACTAAGATTTATATTGCTTACTTCGTTTTTGGTCAGCTTTTGTACTTTAGCCGCTTTCTTGTCACCCTCGGTGCGCACGCCAAGTAAACGTTTCAATAAGTAGTACGAAACTTCAAGCTTCACAAATATTCCGGGTAGAGCACCAACAGCACCAAGGACCTATAAAAGCGAATTGTTTTATTTATTTCGTTCTGTCACGAGATACTGGCAACAAGGTAGAGGTGACATGAAAAAAGTAGTGTCCGACCAAAACTTCGTTTTCAGCCAAGAGGAAAGTTCGTGAATTGTCGCGCGTCATTCGGCCTATTTTGTATAGCTTATATTAACATTTTTTGATGTCTAAAATCATTTTCGGCAGAAAAGGAGACTAAAGCTGTAGGTTCTTTTTTGTTTGGGCTGAAAATCCATTTTCGGTCTGACACTAGAGAAGAGACGGCATAATTATGTTTACAAAGTAAATCAACGATCATAATTAATCATCTTTCATCAGAACATAACACTGGGATGCTATGAGAATTATTCGTTTTTGAATTTTGCCCAATTATGCTTTGATTGATCATCGCAGTGTGTTGTTAGCACATAACCATCCCACTGATACTACATTTTATTGAGTTTTTTGCCACCCGTTTTTTTTCTTGGGAACTTATAAATACACGGAGAAAAAACTTCTTGCTAATTCGTGGTTTTCCGGGTTTATATATATAGTAGAAACACTAGGAGAGGATAATTTAGAATACCATTTGGATCAGCATAAAAGCTAAAACCTTCATACCTGTCCAACAAGTCGGTCTGCACGGCAAAGCGTGGGCTCAATTTTGGTTCCCACGCCGATGAGACCTCCGGGCACGGCGTATTGAAGCTCATTCTGTTCCGCGAATAGGGACACGATACGGGAGAATATGGGTTTGCACGTCAACTTGCCGTCGGCATCCTTACTGACTAGCCCCGGTCGGACCTGTTTAACATAATGTATCAGAGAAACACGAAAAGTGGTAAACTAGAAGGGAGTAAAAGCACATTTTGACGTTGATGTGACGGCCAAATTACGTCTTTACAAGTGGCACTCGCAAGGGCTAGTGTTTGCTTTTACTAAACTTCCTAGCAAGTAGCATGATGCCTCTTTAGTGTAAAGGAATTTTATATCGAATGGTAATGGCTCTTCATTTATCTGAATGTAAATATAGTTTTGGAAAGTGACAGTCTCACAGGTATTCAGAGTGGCAAGGACTACACACGCGGCCTCGAAGGCCTTACAATGGCGAACATTTTATAAAACTCGATGTTAACTACCACTGCTAATGTTTCATTACGGAGAAGTATTGTAGTTACCTCGATTTCCATTCCAACGGTAAGCACACCTTGCAGAATAGAACCACCGGCGACACCTCCTCTAAGGTCATCGACCTCGCAACCAGGTTTGTTGACGTCAAAAGAACGGATCACAATCATCCGTGGCGGCGATGTGAAGTCTCTCAAGGGTACCGGGATCTTCTTTGTGATGTATTCACATAATACCTAAAAACAATTTTAAAATGATTATTTCCTAGCATTGAGGGTATAAATACTTTCTGCTGCGCCTACGAAATCCAAACACGAAGCCATGTTTTTGAGTCGAAAAAGGTTTATTTTGTGAAATTTTGATTATAGAATTAAGATGTATAGAATGATAATGATGTTTGTGTACAAAGAAAAGAGTTTCGATTTTGGTGAAAATGATTTACCTCTATGTTATACTTCAGCTGAGCTGATATAGGTATGATAGGTGCACCTTCAGCAACAGTGCCCTGCACGAATTTCACGATTTGTTCGTGTTGCTCCTTGGCTTGGCCTTCCTTTACCAGATCTATCTTGTTTTGCAATATGAGTATGTGTTTCAGTTTCATAATCTCAATGGCTGCCAAGTGTTCACTGGTTTGTGGCTGGGGGCAAGACTCGTTACCTAGACATAACAAAAGTCTGGTTATTTTGGTTAATAGCAAGGTATTCTTCTGAAACCATAAGACAGTTCTTTTCATATCTGTGAGGCTCTTATGAGTAAATACCTTGATTTATAGTTTTTCGGTTAGCGCGAGAATTCTCCATGACGAGCGATCAAGGGCTTGGTACGTCAGTCGCTCACATAGTCAATTGGTAAAGTATACCAATACAAATTAAAATCGTAAATTGGTACCTACACTTAAAAGGTGCATACCTGCGATGAGAAGCAATGCGGCGTCCATGACCGCAGCTCCGTTAAGCATGGTGGCCATAAGAATGTCGTGCCCAGGGCAGTCGACGAAGCTCACGTGACGCACTAACTGGAAGCGGCCTGTGCAGGCAGGTCGCAGGCACGGGAAACTATCGTCCTTCGATGACCCGCCCGATATGAAGCTTGTAGGACGCGGACATTTTGGATTGTCACATTTGTAGATTTTCGCATTAGCGTAACCTGTAGCGAACGTTGTATAGGGTAATTTTAATGTATTGGAGGAGGGACGAGCCCTATTGAAGGATTGTTCGCTTATAGGATTTCCAGTGGTTTTGGCTTAATATTTTGGAGATTTGGTCAATATAAGTACTGAATGCGATAATCAGTTAATTAAAATACAAGCTATTGATACTCGTAGTCTTGTTACATTTTCTTCGCGCTTCAGCCACCACTAGTAAGTTTTGATAAGTGTTTAACGTAGAAATAAAAATATTTTTTGGTAAAATAACATTTTTATTACTTACTACATTATCTAAACTATAACAAAATTCGCATTAGAGTTAAATGTCTAAAAATATAAAACTATCTTAATTCTATCAATAATGCAATACAATCCAAAATTGTTTAGTACATTCACATGCTTGTACTTATAAGTCGTAATATAACCACAAACCTAGATAAACTATCAAAATGTAACATGGATTCTAAAAATATCCATTTTTACGATAATACTTTCATATAGTAATTGTATATACATAAGGCAATTTGTTCAGCACCTTGAAGTTTAATCAATAATGCCTCATTTAAACGAGATTAGTACTTGACATTAGTAGCCACCGTGTCGGCTTGTCCCTAATTAAATAAAATCGGCGACGGGAACAATTATGTATCTTGTATCAAACCATATTCTGTCTTTTCATTTTTCGGCGACGGTTTTTTTTATTCCAGACTTTTGCTGACAGGGCGATCAACGTCGGCATGCCGGTACCGTTCAGTGAAAACGCTTAACTACTTATTGGAATCGATCTTTCTTCCTTTGTCATTTGGAACTTTGTCACACGTATTATTTACTTTCACTAATACTAAGCGCCGATTCAGCATGTTTACACGGAATGTATTAGTGTTAGCGACAAGTACTAAGCAATAGTTATTATTAAGCTCGTGTAAATGTGCATTAATTAATTACTGTAATGATGGATCCGCGCACGAAATGTGAGAAAAGGAGTAATTTATTTAAGCGAATAAATACAAGAAGAACAGAAACGGTCGAAGTGGCGGTGGCGGTCTTTCGGCTGAAATGATGATGATGGATGATGAAATGCTATAATTATAGAAACAATTAATAAGCCTCGGTGGACTCGTGGTTCCCCGCGAGACGTAGCTCGCGTGGAACCACGAGTGATTTGAAAATTCGAGTTCTTAGTTTTGCAGGTTGCTTGAAAAGATGTCAAATAATTTTAGTATTTATGGAAAATCACTAATATCAACAATAAGTTAAACGAAAACGTACTCTTAGTTAGATCATCGTTTTAAAACAAAGTACTTTTTGTTTCAATTATTTCATGCTTTCTCACAAATGTACAAGAATTACACTAAAGAGGGTTTTTTTCGTGCACGGACCCATAAAACGACTTGAACCAATAACAATAATTAAAGATACAGAATAAAACTATATTTAAAGATAATCTCTAGTAAACATTCCACATTTTATGGACAATGCTATCTTTAACAACATGTTGTATAATTCATTTGTATATATAACATCTTTACGAACAAAATGCATGCATGCCGCAGATGCATTTAGTATGGACCAGCCTTTAGGTAAGTACTTGAAAATCAGAATACTCTTTGATTTTAAAATGGTTATAACTTCGGAAAAAAGGTAGTGTATGAAAACTGATTAGAACATCAATTACACTACATGTTGCACAAGGCAGTTAGAGAAATCAACATACATAATTTATTCACATCATTAATAACTTGAGTCTTAAAATTAAACACTTACACACATTTCTATAAAAATAACCATCAAAATATTAGTGATAATGTCATTAAATTGTGTAAAATGTCTCACTTTGAAAAATATAGTTAAATACTACATAGCAAAAATATTACTTACAATATATTTTTTAAAGTATTATTTCAGTTCCCTATATTAGGTATTTCCATGTCCTTAACCATATTTAACTGATATTTCATGGAAACCAAAATTTTATAGGTAAGAGTTGCTTTATCATTATCATGCATCAAAGTCTGATAAAAATGTATACAACTTAGTGAGATTCCTCTAATTTGCTAGAAAACTAAATCAAATATATGATCCAATTTTAAAATGTGAAAAGATGGGGATTTTATCAGTGGAAAATCTGGTATTTAAAACAAATATTTGCGACATTTTAAAGCACCACACTTGCATTCTGTAAGATTTCTGAGCATAGCCCTATTTTGTTGCTGTATTTCAAATCTAGACTTGACAGGTGATACTGGTGTGATACCCAATGTAGCTTCAGACCCACTTGGTATATCAGTATCATAGGAACTATCTTGAATAATACTAGAATTGTTTGTATCAACATCCTCACTGTCTGAAGCTCTTTGTAAATAATCAAAACAGAGTTCTTCACCAATTTCAATATCACGTGTAGCAAATAAAGCTAACATAGGCAGGTTGGGATCAAGACAATCAGCCCACACCGCCCACACACCAAGATTAGGATCACAGGAATGATTAATAAAATGCGAAACATTTCCTAAGTTTGCCGCATCCACTACATATGGATTTTCAACAGAATTAAAATCCAAATCAAATAAATAGGTGAGACCATTAGCATCATATTCCCTTCCCCGTTTTTCAGCTTCTTCAAATGTAATAACTTCTCCAATATATTGACAAAGAAATTGTCCTTGCCTTATCTTTTGTTCTGTTTTTACTCCCCATCCACATCCATTGGCGGTTCGAAAAATACTCAATTTAATATTTCTGCCACTTTGAACTACACGATTACTGCATTCTGATGAGCATTTGCAGGCTTTGTTACATTCGTAAATTGGGGTACCTGACGCAACGCGAAGTCTTTTATTTGCAGTATAAGCAAATAAACCAGCTTGCATGCCGCAACATGCTTTTGAGCGACAGTTGCAAGCTGTACACTCACACCCAATGGGCGGGTCATCAGGGATTGTGACACCACTGCCTGGTATACATTGATTAATATAGGTAAAATTTTCTGGGGGACCAGCTAAGTCAAAATTATTCTCTACAATAAGCTTTTTGCATTTATCAACCTGATTTATGTGTTCCTCCCATTTTCTTAACTTGATTAACTGCTGACATCGTTTTCTGGTTACAACATAGAGTTGCAAAATATCTCTTGCTTCTTGCACAAGTCCTGTGGCTGAGGCTTCATTCTCTTCAGGTAAAATGACCATTGCAAGCAATTTCAATGTTAAGGTTTCTTTTAATTTTACAATATCATTATCTTCTATTTCATTAAACCTTTTTAAAAGATTTTCTTCACTAAGCAAATTACCAAATGAAATTTCTTCCTTCAACTTTTCCATTTGATTGCAATATTTAAATTCTTCATCCACGAGGAACTCTTTGAGAACATTAGGGCAGTTGTCAAGATGTTCTATTGGTTCCCATGTGTTTTCACTGTCTGGCCATCCTTTCCATTTAATGTAGAAGTACTCTTTACCAGATATAAGTTTGAAGTCAAGAATTTTTTCAATGATGAATTCTTCCGGATCTTGTTTACTTTTCTTCTGTTTCTTTGGTGCAGGCATATTTAATTCGTCTTCAGAATCTACACACAAGTTCCTCTTCTTAGATCTCTTCATCTTTTCAAAGAACTCATTTTCGTGCCTCTCATCAGCTCTTTCACGATACATTTTAATGACCGAGTTGGACAGGCGCTCTGCAACATACCATGTGTTTGGATTAATTTACATCAATCAATCTTACAAGATCAAAAAAGATAACATAATTACTTTGGGTTTACAATACATTTCACATGGTATATTGCAAAGCATCTGAACTAATGATTAAAGAATCTTCTTAAATTATTGCATCATTAATCATTTTATTTTCTGAGTATACTTCTAAATAATATTGCACTTATATGGTAATCTTGTCTAATAAACCAAACGAAAACCATTTAATGATCATTTAAAATGTAATTCGCTACACACTCTATCATTGACTGAAGATATTCAGATAGAATATTTGACAAACTCAAATGGTTGACCCAAAATAGTATTAGTGACTATGAATCATGATCAATTCCCAACTAAGTTGAGGTTGGCTTTCATCTGAACTGAACTAGGTACATCATAATATATTTTATATGGCAACATGATACTTCCAACATGATATTGCCAACTTCTTGAATAAAAGCTGGCTGTCAGACTTTTGAGCTGATAGTAAAAAGCAAACAGTTTGTGTGGTAATTACATTTACCATTACTATTACCAGTACCTTTTACATTTACTAATACGGGTTGGTGAGTGTCAATTGCTCATGCTCTAGCTTCTGATAGCCCATAATGATGGATTCATAAAATAGGGGTACATTTTACTTATAGGCTGAAAAACAGATGATAGGGATATACATACCTAACTTGATAGTAATATTCCTCTCCAATTCATTCTTGAATCTTACAGTCTGCACTCCTGAAATAGCCTTAACTACGGTTGACTTTCCATGAGCTACATGACCAATGGTGCCAATGTTTATTGTGGCCTGCCTTGAAATGACTTCAGGTGATAAGGCTGACAATTTGGTAACATCCTGAAATAAGAAAATAATATCTAAATAAATAATTGTTGTGTACAAATTTACTTTGACCAAGTCTTGTTGTATTTTGTTTGAATCACTAAAAACATTATCCTTCTTTTGGGCTTCGCTGCAGTCGGCGTAAACAATATACATAACTATCTGGATATATGTAGATACTGCAATAGGTAGGTACTCTACTACAAGTCTGACAACCTTTTGTACATGTGTAGAAAACACGAAGGTTATGTGAATTTTAATGATTACCGAAACAAAAGTCAAAAACTTATCCCATATTATAGCAGAACTTGACTAAAATTACCTCTCCAGAATTGTTAATTTGAACATTTTAACTCACCAATTTGGTTAGGTCTTGCTGATGCAAGTTTGACTGAGCACTTCGCCCTTCATTCGAAGCCATAATTATGGTTTTTGTGCACTTATTACTTTCGATAATCTTTTCAGACAAAGAATAAATTAGTTCCGACTAAGTTTTACAACATTTAGACATAAAATTAGAACGAAAAGTAGCAAAATCCGCTAACGTAGGCAACGAATTTCAGCTTGACGAAGATGAACGAACGGAGATAGCGTGCCAAATAGTGAGTTGACCAGAGAGCGATGATTTAGTCGATTTATCATTCAACGGAGAAGTAGCGGATTCAAACACACCAAATGATTTTCCTTTCTTAAACGGTGAACTAGAAATATTTTGATTAAAATAAATGATATTAGATAATGTTTTTGTTAGTACAGTATTACAGCTACTGAAAGTCAGGTCTGAACAAGCCTAAGCATTGCGTTTTTGTGTTCCTGTGTATATGATCGAGGCTACTAATGAGAATAAAACATAAGGAATACAGGAATCTGCCAGGGTCGCGAGATTGTTCGAAAGGGATACCGTGACCCTGGCACATGGGTAACTGAAGGAACACGGGTGGGTTTTAGTCAGTAAAAGTCTGACATGCCCTCCCGCTCCGCCCAGAGCGGGAGAAGTAATTTGATGTTTTCCCATCCTAAAAAAAAAGTAATACAGGAATAGTTACAAACAGAGTAAACTACTAAACTATATTTTGAAACATTATCGCATTACCTGGTTGGCTTCCAGTCAATCCGGATCTAGCTGAAAATCTGTATTTTACATGGAGTGACTGCTTATCTGACCTCCACAACCTAGTTGCTGGAATAGTTACAGAACTTAGATTAAACCTGTAAATATTGTAAGTACTAATTCCATAGATTGAACAGATTCACAAACACTGAAATCTGTAATGTTAATGATGCTAGATCCTACGCAGCAGCTTTAGTCGCTGGCGGCGGATTATACTCATATGCGCACATACGAGTTGTTTTGTTGTTAGACACACACGCAGCAATAATTATCTTGAGTAATGATTTTAATCTAAATGAACGTAGGCCATACATAGATTTATCAGTAGATTTGTAACTAGCTATCTCAAAATCTACAATGGACGTGTGAGATTTTTAAATCACCAGCAAGTCATCGGCACAGAACACCTAGCGGAGGTCGTCGGCGACAAAAGAATAAAGGGTTTTAATATAGGATCATCAACACAGAACAGTGTCCATCTGTGGCCTAGATCCACAGAGAGATGCAGTGCGCAGATCTGGTATATTAGATCAGATAATTAAGTTCTGTGCTAGAGAGACAATGGTGCCGATTCCCTTATTCACAAACTAAACTAAATTTAAGTTCAGTGCATCTTTTTCTTTCTATTTCATTAAGAAAAGGACAGAAGATAAATGTACCAGTGGTGCCGATTCTGTTGTACCAAATTCTCTAAACTATATGAAAACTTTAGTGGTTACTATAATAAAACAAGACATCTAATCTAATACAATTATCTTTTATTGTTACACTCTTATAAACAGCCATCTTAGGCAAAATCCAAAATCCCAGAGAGTGAACAAAACTAAAGATGTGACAGACATCATGTTCACAGATAATTAATATCTTAACACTCCCCCTCAATTTTATGTTTGTGAAAACTTACAAATTGCTTCTATAAATAAATGAAAATAAATTCTACCAAACTTTAACTTTAACATGGCAACACAAACTTAGTAATATTTAAATTCTTGAAATTGCAACACTAAAACTGACATATATAAGTTTTGACAGATAATTTTGACAAGCTAGTGACAAGTGACAACATAACCTTAAAATATAAACAATGCAAACATTCTATGAAAAACAATGTTACAAAACTAACAGCTTGTCACGAAAATAGCAAAACTTAACACTACACAGTGGTTTCGTCATAATGTCCGAAGTATTTTCACTGGTACTTACGTATTTAACAATCAAAAAATTTTGGTTTACAATGTCTTTTATGAAATGATATTTAATGTCTATGTGCTTGGAATGTTTTGTATTTTCACAATTATGTATCATTTTTATTGCACTCTGATTGTCCACATAAAGCACAATATTACACTTTTCATTAAAGTCAACTGATAATCCTTTCACAAATAACAAATCACTGACACAACTTGCAGCAGCTATGTATTCACTTTCAGCACTGGAGAGAGATACAGTCCTCTGCTTTCGTGATGACCATGCAATTAGGTTCCCTTGGTGATATATTAGTGCTCCACTAACACTTTTTCTTGTGATTTTATCACCTGCCCAATCGGCATCTGAAAATGCTGAAATATTAGAACATTTATTAGTGTTTTCTTCTTTCTCTTGACAATAGTATGTCAACTCTTTATTAATTGTGCCCTTCAGATAGCGTAATACACGTTTTGCAGCTGTCCATAAGCTTCTCGTGGGTTTATCAAGATATCGACTGAGGAATGAAGTTGCAAAAGTGATGTCCGGTCTGCTTATTGTAGCCAGGTAAGTTAAACTTCCAATTAATTCTCTGTAAGGTATATCACTAATTATTTCTTCTGTTTCAGGTACTTGAAAATTGTTTTCCATCGGCGTCTTCACTTCTTTACAATCTTGCATCTTATACTTTAGTAATAAATTTTTAATAAACAGTTTTTGTGATAATTTCAATGTATTATCATTTCTCATAATTTCAATTCCTAAGAAGTTAGATACTCTTCCCATATCTTTAGCTTTAAATTCTTCTTGCAATTTTCTTGATATTTTATTTATTTCACTACTCTTTCCCATCAGTAAAATATCATCTACAAATAATATGAGCCATATATCTTTTCCTATGTATAAACATATATCATATTTTGATCTTTTCATGTTTATTGTTTGACAGAAATTATCAAATCTTATATTCCAACATTTTGGTGACTCTTTCAATCCATATAAAGCTTTTTTAAGTTTCAGAACAGTTCCTTCTTGTTTATTTTCCAAACTTATTCCCTCTGGAACTTTGATGTAAACTTCTGTGCTCAAATTTCCATTTAGAAATGCTGTAGGTATGTCCAACTGCTTTGTTTCCCAGTTATTATTTATTACTTCTGATAATCCCATTCTTATGGTAGTTATGTTGGCTACAGGGGAATAAACATAATCTTCTGTGTACTGTTGAAATCCGCGTGCAACTAATCTTGCCTTTTTAGTTCCATCCGATTTTGTTTTGAAAATCCATTTTGTGTCAATAGCACTTTTTCCTTTTGGCAATTCTGATTCTATCCATGTGTTTTGTTCCTTTAATGACTTAATCTCTTTATCTATTGCTGTTTTCCATTCTTTATCTTGTTGAATGGCTTCTGTGTATGTGACAGGATCGCTTTCACTTGAAAGTAAACAATAATCTTCATATGTATTTAAATCAAATTGTTTAGGCTTTTTTACTTCTCTTCCACTTCTTGTTCGCTTGATTTCTTCGTTTTGTTTTTCTGGAGTGGAGTAATTATTCTCTTCTGGATCATAAAAACTTTCTTCTTCTTGTATTGATTCTGAATACTTTGTTTCTTTTATTATTTGTTTTTCTTTTGGTTTCACACACATTTCTTTCTGAATTTCATTTTCTTCTAAGTATCCTTTTATATTTTTGTTTTGTTCTTCATGTTGATATTTTATGTTTGTTTCATCAAATCTTACATCTCTTGAGACAAATATCTCATCAGTTTTTGGGTTCCATAAGGTATATCCATTCATAGAATATCCTATCATTCGAGCTGGCACTGCTCGTCTTGACCATTTATCCTGTTTGGGCATAATATGTGCCCATGCTTTGCATCCAAAAACTTTGATTTTATTTAAAATTAATTCCTTGTTCTTGATCCTCGCAGGTACTTGATAATTTATTGAAGAACATGGCGATCGGTTGATAAGAAAAGTAGCCGTTAAGATTGCTTGACCCCATAGGTGTCTTGGTAGATTTGATTCATCTAACATGGTTCTCGCTTTATCATATATTGTCCTGTTCATACGTTCAGCTTTCCCATTTTGCTGTGGGCTATATGGCTGCGTGTATTCAATTTTGATACCTTTTTCATAACAAAACTTTTTGAGACTTTCCGCTGTGAATTCCCCTCCATTATCACATCTGATCCTTTTCACTTTTATCCCATCTTGCCTCTCTTGTTCTATTATATAATTGATTAATTTATCTGTGGCTTCATTTTTGCTTTTTAACAAATACGTCTGAGTATAATGAGAATAGTCATCTGTTATTGTTTGGAAATATTTATATCCTTGTTTAGTTGCTACTCTTGCTGGTCCAGCAATATCAGTGTGTATTAAATCTCCTATCTTACTTGACCTTGGACTTTGTAATCTGTTAAATGGTAGTCTGGTTGATTTTGACCTCATGCATGCTTCACACACTTCCTTACTGTATGGCAATCCTAATATAGCTAGATGTTTTCTACACATATGACCCATTCTTTTGTGCCATAAGTCATTATCTTCTTGTATCACATTACATTCATCTTTATCTTTTATTTTTATTGAGAAGGTATATAACATATTCCTCTTTTCTCCAAAATATTTCTTTTTACCTGCAGTTATTATTAACTTATCCTTTTTGAAAATTACTTGCTTTTCTCGTTCTGCTAATTTATTGACCGACATTAAATTGTTACTGATTCCCGGTACAAGTATGACTTCCAGTCTTAATGGTTCATTTTTGTAATATCCATCAAGATATCCTGATTTATGTGCTGTCAGTATTTGGCCATTAGCAATTTTGATTTCTAATTTCTGTGACAGTTGCTTGACATCTGTGAGGTATTTCTCATAAGATTCTTTTATGAAATGCTGAGTAGCTCCTGAATCCACAACAAATGTTAATATTCCATCATTACTATTACATACAAGTGCTTCATTTGAGGCAATAAAAATTGGTTGACTTTCAGCAGGATGAGCAGTTCCTCCACGAGTTCTTGGTCCTCGATATCCTCTTCCTCTGCCTCGTCCTCTACTGTAGCACTCATAGGACTTATGTCCCCTCTTTTTACATTTATAGCAGGTTATATTCGATATAAAAGATGTATGTGGCTCGTTTGTAACTGTTTCTTTTCTTATTTCATGATCAAGTAATTTAGTTTTTACAAAATCTATTTTTATTTCAGTGTTCACCGCATCCAAAGCTGTAATTATGTGGTTGTATTCTTCACTCAGTCCTGTTAATAGATAGCATACTTTGTCTGTATCATTAATCTTGTCTCCTGATACCTCTAGATCTCTGATTAAGTTATCAAAGTTTGAAAAATACTCTTGAAGATTTCCTTGCTGTTTCAAGTTTAGAAGTTTTCTTCG
Organism: Aporophyla lueneburgensis; assembly: GCA_932294355.1. Taxonomy (NCBI): domain Eukaryota; kingdom Metazoa; phylum Arthropoda; class Insecta; order Lepidoptera; family Noctuidae; genus Aporophyla; species Aporophyla lueneburgensis. The sequence continues at coordinate 17,090,178 of OW028750.1, read as the reverse complement.
CAAACTTAATTTGGAGATTACACTTTTTCTTTGGAATGTACTTTTCAAAGTGGATATCATATCCTTTGCGTTAACGCATTCTTTTATCAGATTTAGATGCTGATCCGTTAGACATTGAACAATAATGTTTCTTGCTTTTGCATCGTCTTGTTTATTACAGTCTTCGATTTTTGGTAACGACACAACTTCACTTAATCCCTTTTCTTCTAAAATACAATTCACCCTGAACATCCAATTGTCGAAAGCTTCTGGATTTAGTTGGGGAAAATTGTAAAACAACTTAGTTTGCTGCCCGGCCATTTTCTTTTCTTCGTTACGCTTTTGTTGCATAAAATTAAATCTTTGAAAATCTCGACAATCTACTTCCTACTCGACACTATTTGGCGTCTGGGCCCATAACCTATGAAAACTTTAGTGGTTACTATAATAAAACAAGACATCTAATCTAATACAATTATCTTTTATTGTTACACTCTTATAAACAGCCATCTTAGGCAAAATCCAAAATCCCAGAGAGTGAACAAAACTAAAGATGTGACAGACATCATGTTCACAGATAATTAATATCTTAACAAACTAAACTAAAAATCACTAAAATTTGGTTTATTCCTGTCAAACGACGATTTCCTATTCTGAAATAGAATAAAGTGACACAAATTAACTATATTTTAGTTTGACAGCACTATGATTGCACTGAGTTATTAGTTTAGTGAAAATGTCAATTTTGCTATTCTGAGTTTGCCGGTTTTCACCAAAAATTTTGACTATAATAATTTATTTTAACGCGCAAGAAGGACGGTGGCATACGTCCCATCGCCGTTGGCTGCACATACAAGCGTACGGCAGCCAAACTGTGCTGTCAGATATACAGTCAAAAACTGACAGCAAAGTTTCAGCACCTGCAGCTAGGCTTTGGCTCGAATCGGGGCTGTGAAGCTGCCGTACACGCCCTTTCCACTTTTGTAACCTGTAACAAAGGTGAGGTCATTCTCAAGGTTGACGTTAAGAACGCCTTTAATTCTGTAAACAGGGACACTTTGTTGGCTGAAGTCAAAAAAGAACTACCCGAAATTTATGGTTTTATGTGGCAATGTTACAGGTACCCTTCTAAATTATTATACAAGGAAAATGTTTTGGAATCTTCAGTAGGATGCCAACAGGGTAACCCTCTTGGGCCAGCCATTTTCAGCTTAGCTATTCATCCAATCATTCAGAAACTAAATTCAAAATTTAACGTGTGGTACTTAGATGATAGAACGCTAGGAGGTGATGCAGACACTGTTTTGAAAGACCTACAACTGCTGAATGTGCTGAAACAGCAATTTAAATCTATTGGCTTGGACCTTAACCCATCAAAGTGTGAAATCTACCTTTCTGACATTACCGACAGACAACTGACACTTGATAAATTTAATGCAATAGCCCCACAAATCAAAATTATAGAAAAAAGTTCACTGTACCTCCTAGGTTCCCCAATTTTCGAAGAAAGCTTTTCTCAATTCATTGACGATAAAATTAAAAATTTCAACGACATTTCGGACAGGCTTTCCAAAATAAAACACTCGGCTTTCACCCTGATTAAATACTGTTGTTTTGGCCCAAATTTTATATATTTTCTTCGCTCTTCCCCTTTATGGAAGCAACCACAGCTCTTGGACAAAATTGACCAAATTATTCGCAGCACACTAACATCCATTTTAAATGTGGCCTTGGACGACCGAGCGTGGCTTCAAGCCACTCTACCCATCCGCTTTGGTGGGCTCGGCGTCCGTAAAATTACTAGTATTAGCTTACCGGCGTTCCTATCCTCTGTCCACGGCACTGAAAAGTTGACCGGGAAAATTTTAGCTCCATCCCTGGTTGACTCGGAAGTGCCGTGCTTCACAGATGCAGTGAATGCCTGGAAAATGATTTGCCCGGATACAGATCGGCCCGTGAACCCTTCTTCCCAGAGACAGTGGAATGAGCCGCTCTGCAGGTTGGTACGGAATAATCTTATAAATACGTCCACCAATACTGCTGAGCGTGCCCGCCTTCTGGCTGTGGGCGAGTGGGAGTCGGGCCTCTGGCTTCAGGCACTACCGTCACCCAACATAGGATCTATGTTGAGTGACACCACCTTTCGGCTTGCTGCAAGCCTGCGCCTGGGCGCTCCTTGCGTGGCTCTGCATCGCTGCCAATGCGGTCAAGGTGTCGACTGCCTCGGTCACCATGGCCTATCCTGCAGTAGAAGCGCAGGGCGGATAGCACGGCACGCTAGCATCAATGACATCATCCGTCGTGCTCTTGTCGTCACCGGGGTGCCAGCTGTTCTAGAACCCAATGGCTTGGCACGTGACGATGGGAAGAGACCAGATGGGATGACCATAATGCCTTGGAAGTTAGGTCGGCCTTTGGTGTGGGATGCAACATGTGTCGACACCCTTGCGCTATCCCATCTTCTTAGCACGGCGGGCTGTGCTGGAGCGGCTGCTGCAGGTGCGGAAACCCTCAAACGGCGCAAATATTCCAACCTAATTGGAAATTATATGTTCGAGCCGTTTGGGGTTGAAACTCTAGGGCCATGGGGTCCGAGTGCCCACATAATATACCGGGACATTGCCAAACGGCTGGTCGACTCTTCACGTGACCAGAGGGCTGGCCTATTTTTTGGACAAAGAATCAGCATTGCCATACAACGTGGCAATGCTGCCAGCCTTTTGGGCACGTTTCCTGTTGACAGCGATGCAGACGAATTTTTTGATGCTTTATAATGAGGATCAATTCGACAAAAGGATATAGCAATTTTGAATACTACATCGAATACAATATAAATATCTGAGTTCATTTCTTTTAAAACGCACGCCGCGCGCGCGAAACTGCTGATGACGTCACGAGGCTCGATCGCCCGCCACGCGCCGCACTGCTTTGTTATGATTTGCGGAGTTTAATCGTTGTTTCTTGTTTATTTATGTTTTATAGATATTGGTAGATAGGAAACATGGAAGTCGGATTTACCCAAGGCCCAATCGGACAATCTCGCGAAGATTGATTCGTTTATGGTTGAAAAGTAAAAAAAAAACAATTTATTCCAGTGCACAGGTAGGTACTACGTTTTAGAATGTTTTGATTTGGCAGGCAGGTACCTTTTTCGTGTTTCTACAATGTGTAGGCACCTCTCTACCTATTTTAAATAATATTTCTTACTAGCTTCTGCCCGCGACTTCGTCCGCGTAAAATTTCCTGCTCCCCCAACCCATCCCGTCGCATCGAATCGCCTGCCCGTGCGAGGTCTTTGTATGCGTGACGTTTTTCTTTGTGCTCGGCTCCTAAGGGTCTTTGCGTGATCTTATATAATATATAGTCTATAGCCTTCCTCGATAAATGGGCTATGCAACACTAAACGTACAACTCTTCAGCTTTTACTTGGGTGTGCTACGCAATGAATTTTTTGAAAGACCAAGGCGCGCGCAATGGACGTGTTTTATATGGAATTTTTCACATTTTCTTCGAAAAATAAAAATAAATATTACCCACGTGTTGAAATTTATATGTGAGAGGGTTACAAAGGCGGTCGAAAATTTCATTATTTTTGCGATAGGAAACGCCATTTTCGAGATATAAGCAAAAGAAAAGGAAAACAAAAATACAGTACTGTTTTTGCACATGAAGGCGAGGCACGTGAAGGCAAGGCGCGAGGCGCGCGCAATGGACGTGTTTTATATGGAATTTTTCACATTTTCTTCGAAAAATAAAAAAAAATATTACCCACGTGTTGAAATTTATATGTAAGGGGGTTTCAAAGGGGGTCGAAAATTTCATTATTTTTGCGATAGGAAACGCCATTTTCGAGATATGAGCAAAAGAAAAGGAAAACAAAAATACAGTACTATTTAAAGCACGTGAAGGCGAGGCGTTCGTTGGTGTGAATTTTAGTTCATAACTACTAGTTTTAATCCACACCTTTTTTATCGCGATTAAAAATAGATTTAGTTAAAATAAATTATTATAGTCAAAATTTTTGAAATGCAGTATAAAGTACTTTTATTTAAGGGGACATGGGGCGTCGCTCCTCATGAAAATACATCACTTCTTTCTATTTTTTGGGTATTTTGGGACACAAAATAACAATTTGTCCGGTGTAGCAGCACTTGTATTTTCGCATCGTGGCACGATACAATATTTTATGAAGACATTATTCGTTTAAATGTTCTGCGAGTCACGTAACTAAAGGCAGAAAGAACGTGCGTGGCGGTGCCGCGGACGCGAACGTGGAAAATGACGTCATCAACAAATTGTGCGTATTGGCGGGCGTTTTTGAAAATGCAAAATTAAAACCGCTCTAACTTCGTCATTTTTGGTCCAATTTTAATAATTCTTTCACTGAAATAATTGGTTTAGGTATGACTGTAATTCTACATATTTAACTAAAATCGTCGCTGATCCTCATTATTTATTTTTATATAAACATGTACAATTTTTATTTTTTTTTCTTTGATTTTAAACTTAGATTGTAAATTATGTAAATATTGTAAGATATTGTATATAAATAAAAAAACATATTTAGATATTAAAATAAAGGATCCTAAGATGTGAAATTTTTAAATTAAAAAATCGTGTACCTTGAGAGATGCACTACTCTTGACAGCAGACAAAAACTATTTTAACTAAATCTGACTATTTCTAATCGCGATTAAAACGGTGGAATAAAACTAGTGGTCATGAACAAAAATTCACTTCAACGCCGCGCCTTCACGTGCAAAAAAGTACTGTTTTTTTTTTTCTTTTGCTTATATCTCGTAAATGGCGTGTCCTATCGCAAAAATAATGAAATTTTCGACCCCCTTTGGAACCCCCACACATATAAATCTTAACACGTGGGTAATATTTTTTTTTATTTTTCAAACCAAAAATGAAAAATTCCATATAAAACACGTCCAAGCTGCCCCCTTGCGCGCGCCTTCGTCTCTCAACAAGTTCATTGCGTAGCGCACACAAGTACTACGATACGAAGCCAAAAGGAAAAAAAAATACCACGTTAAGTCGCGACTGTCCAATTTGATTTTAGTCCTGTCAAAATAAGTTTTAAATTTAGAGATTTCTTGCAGAATAGCGTAACAATTCTCATAGCTAAAAGTAAGGAATTTTAGAGATAGTTTAGTTAGTTTAGTTCGGTGTACAACAGAATCGGCACCATGGCTGGGCTGCATTCCGCGTTACACTGTAATAGATTTGAGCGTGCTAACACCCGTTTCTAATTGTACCATGAAGCGTTATAGTATAGATGACGATGACGTCATGACATGCGCCATCTTGCGATAATGCCTACCATACCCTAAACCAATATCACAGTGAGCGCTGTTAAACATTGATTTCAATTGAATGAATGATTTGCATAAATTGTGCTTCTGTCTAGTTTGTGGCTCTTAGCCAAGGAACTTAAATCCAACCTGGAATGCGCACAGGCTGCCAATACGCGGTCCGAGCGAGATAGCTTCGCGAGAGCCCTTTGTCCCTTTCATTAGGGTGACCAAGCAATATGATGTATGTCTATACTAATATAACAGGATATAATATATTAACCAATAATTTGATTTAAAAAAATAGTTTCGCTTTAAAGATGGATTAAAGTAAAACACAGTAAACATAAACGCAACGCAACGCATAAACTCTGCTATTGAGTATAACCTGAAATATCTGGCGCGCTGGGCAAATAACCATTTTGTTTAGTATTCATTGTCGTAAAAATCTAACAGACGTAGTTTTTAAGAAAAATGGTTGGGACACTTTTTATTGGGCAAATGCGTCAAAATTTTGGACTTTACACGTAAATAATCTTATAATTTCGTTCATTATGGGCACCCTACTTCAAGAAAGGGACACAGGGCTCTCGAAACGCTTTCTCTCTCGGACCGAATTTCTCTTTGACTAAGTGATTGTCTGTAATAGAACTTAGTGTCATAAACACAAGGTTTATTTTTATAATGTTGTGAAATTGACAATGCACATTCCAGGGGTCGGGTATAAGTTCCTTGCTCTTAGCACGCTCCGTATTGTTGACAAGAATGACAGCTCTCGATTGTCATAATTGTGATATGTAAATCGGAACGCAAACAAATGATGTGAGCGAATATGTTCTAATTTGGAAAGCAGTCATCGTAGACAGAGTAGTATTCTCTGTCTACGGCAGTCATTGTTATCGTTACTGTCAGCTGTCACCATTGGCTGTCTTACTGTCAAGGTTGTTTGGTATGTCAGTGTCAGATCATATGTCAAATGATCATCATCCAATGTTGTGTCATTTGAATCTGTCAATAAATAAATTTTTGGAGCTATAGTTACCGCATTTCTAAGATAAATTCTAATGAAATCAATACAAATGTAATAGTGATTTGTAATTTGGTATTTCAAATCTGAACAACATGATAATCAAAACTGAGGATGTGCAGGAACAAACAAAAAGGTTACGGTTCAAGTCTATATCCAATACTCAAAATTCGTCCGGCGATGTAAGTTTTGATAAAGGAGTGAAGGAAGTGAAATGCAAAGGTAAAGTGATTGACCCCCTTGGACTGACAAAATAATTAGATAATATCTATAGTAATGGCTGTAATATTTTACATTACTTACAGATGGAGAGAAGGCAGCTTCCTTGTTTGCGTTTTTACATGTAGAGCTAACGCGAGGATATTTGTTAGAACATGACGAAGAACGCTTTTCAGCCAGAAGAGAGAAAGTTTATTCCTTTATTAAAATTCCTCAGGAGTTGGAAAAGTTTATGGCTTATGGATTCTTTCAATGTGCAGACTCTTTACTATTTGTTTACACATTCCTTCCATTGAGGTTTATCATGGCCGTTTGGACCTTCTTTGGCAGACTTTTCAGGAGATGTTTTGGGTTGGAGACTTCTCTATTTCATAAAATTAATTATAACAAGTTAAAACACAGTATTGAAATCTATGTCCATTGTTTCAGGTTTAATTCAAGTTCTCGTCAAAGCCTATTAAAACCAGCAGAAACATGTGACATGCTTAAGGGTTTCATATTACTAATATGCAGTATTTTAATGTGCTATATAGACACAAATATGATGTATCATTTAGTGAAGAGTCAGAGTGTGATGAAATTGTATATATTTTACAATATGTTGGAGGTTGGTGATAGACTGTTCTCAGCTTTTGGGCAGGATACCATTGATGCTCTATTTTGGACTGCAACAGAACCTCGAGATAGAAGGAGAGAGCATTTGGGAGTTATACCTCATCTGTTGTTTGCAATGATCTATGTCTGTATCCTTTTTAAACTAAATTGTTCTTGTTGATGGTATTCATACATTTTCTTTATAACATTTGAGCCCAGTAGTTGGCCACATTTACTGCGGCATCCATGGCATTGTTAAGATCATCAGAGGTCATCTTTAAATAAATAATAAATTAGTTGAATCTGGAACCTGGATTGTCAGGGTGCTTCTGCTTGTGAACAATAAGTAACCAACATATTTTTATGAGGAAAGGTTGAATAACTTAAAACTTTGTTGTAATGTTATATTTTCCAGTATATACATATTTGAACTTTTTACATAATATTATCTATGTCACTAGGACAGTTGGCACAGAGTATTATGTAAATGGAGTGACAATAGTACTACAGAAATATTCATGACACTGAATATCCAAACAATCACCATTATTGTATCTTATGCTGGTACTTTGCTTGAGGTATTTGTTTTAATATTAACATAATTGTTCCATAAAAGAATACCCTATTCCAAAGCAGTATTGTTTATTTTTATTAGAAAAAGAATGCATATATTTTTACAAAGATGCATGGAGAGTTTGTTGATCAGTATTAACAACTGTACTGAGAAGTGTTATGGACTTGCAAGAGAAATTGTAAGACTAAATCCAACAGTTCTATGTTATACATACTATAATTTTACTAAATAATAATCATTATTAATATTACTAGCTTTTGCCAGCGGCTTCGCCCGCGTGGATGTCGGAAAATATCCCGTGGGAACATACTTCCGGGATAAAAAGTAGCCTATGTCCTTTCTCAGGCTCTAAACTATCTGTGTACCAAATTTCATTTAAATCGGTTCAGTAGTTTTAGCAGGAAAGTGAGACAGACAGACAGACAGACAGAGTTACTTTTGCATTTATAATATTAGTGTGGATTATATATATTATAATATTATATATAAAATTATATATAAATATATAATATATAAATATATAATATATATATAGTGTGGATGGATAGTGTGGATAAATACAAAAGTAACCCTGCCAGTCTGTAACCTTTTCAGGCCTTAACGGCTGATCAGATTTGCATTAAAATTTGCACACGGACAGAACGTGACCAGAATGGCAATTCTCGTAATTTAAATAACATTTACAGTCTGATCTGAGTCTCAATCTCTCAAAAATACCTCGAGTTTCCATACATTTTTGACATTTGTTTGTTGCCGAGATGATACTGCGACTAGATTTTGAACATTTTTAATTACGAGAATAGGCCTTCTGATTTAGGACATCAGAGACATTTCATCCTGATAGTACAATACGTTTTTGTCAGATAAAGTGGTCAATGCCGTGAGTAGAAGCTGGTAATTCGACTAAGCCTTTAAATCTGGGCTACAGCTTTTATCATATACAGGATAGTTTTATAACCAGTGCGCAAATTTTGGTGGTTCACTATCAGTAATAGAACACATTTCAACAATTTTTTCAATACTTTTTTTTTAAATTTTTATCCTACCTTAAATCAGTAAACTGTGGAAACCCTACATATTTCGTACCAAATATGATATCGACAATAGGAATAGGTCAGTAACCGCGCGACGGCGTAGGTACTTCGAAATTCTTAGAATTTTGACCGATTGAACAGGTGATCGGTCTTTCACCTTCACTGCCGCGCTGGCTCCGCGAGCAAGTTACCATAAAAACCGGTTTCAAAATAGACATCTTTCGTTAACGATAACTTAATTTTTTTGTACTAACATATATCAAAATAAAAATTGCATGATTATTATAACTCGTTTAAGTTTCATTTGTTAAAATTTGCGCACTGGATAAAAACTTACCTTGTATATCATCATCATCATTTCAGCCGTAAGACGTCCACTGCTGGACTTAGGCCTCCCCCAATTTGGGGGGCTTTGCCATAATCGCCACGCTTGGCAGGCGGGTTGGCGATCGCAGTATGGTGGTAAATAAAATGCATAGAGAACGCTGCTGCCCATTCTCCAGTAAATACCTACTCTCTAGTAACCTTGTATATGTTTTTAATAAATAATCCTTAATAAAAAAATCAGTTCTTCATAGTTTATTAGTGCTGTTTCAAGCGACGACACTGAATGTTGCCTTCAACTCCAATAATAAAAGTCTTCTTATCATAATGATGTCTAACAATGTAAGTATTATTAGTAGGATACATTCTTATTACTTAAGATACGTACATAAACTCACGCCTTTCCCATGCGGGTAAGCAGAAACTTTGGAACGCCACCTGCTACAATCCTTACATAGTCTTTTAGCCTCGTGTAGGATTACTTTAAAACTAAATTATTGTAACGGAAATTATTACAATTAAATTTGATAAAATGTAAGTGATGCTAGAATTACGAATGAAATAACTAGTATACATATTGACTGGCCTGTTAGTCTAGTGATTAGTGACACTGACTGAGGTCGTGGGTTCGATTCCCACCCAGGACAAATCTTTGTGTGATGAGCACAATCATTTGTTCTGTGTCTGGGTGTAATTTATATATATTATGTATGTATTTAGAAATATATAAGTATGTTTATCAGTTGTTCTGGTTGCCATAGTGCAGGCTCTGCCTAGTTTGGGATCAGATAACGTTGTGTTGGTTGTCCCAAGATATATATACAAAAAAGAAATATAGCTTTCTTTGTTAGTTTGTAGAATTGAAAGGCAGTGTTTTCAAGAAGTTTGACAAGAACAACCTCTTCCAAGTGTCCTGTAGTGATGTGAGGGAACGCCTCCATCTGTCTGTGCTGCTATTTATAGTCGTGCTGCAAACTATGAAGGAGTACATGTGGAAAGAGGAACGGTTCTGGATACTTGCACCTGATTGCGTGCTTGTCCTCACTTTTGAGGTCATCATTGATTGGGTCAAGCATGCTTTCATTACCAGGTAATTATAACTTCATGATTAATTCAAAAGTGGCTTTTTGGTCTTAAAAATATTTATAATGATAATACTTCAAAAAGTGATGTAGCAAATAAAGTGTACCTACATGCTTCGTATTTTGTTCAGGTTCAATGAGATTCCCTATGGAGTATATAGAGAATACACAGTGAGTTTGGCATATGACGTCGCCCAAACAAGACAGAAGCATGCCTTCAGTGACCACTCAGATTTAGTGGCACGCAGAATGGGCTTTATACCTTTGCCTCTGGGTGTCGTTATTACTAGAGTGTTGGTCCATGCCGTCAAAGTAGATGGGTAAGTAACTCTTGTTACTATTACAATAAAATGGTAATCTGTCTTTACAGTCAGTATTTGCGCTCCTTTCAATAATTCACCTTATTCTATTTCTTATTTTGTCGCAGTTAAAGTATGGCAGACAGTTGAATATAACTGAACTTCACATAATAAGCATAGATTGTAAAAGTTGGTTCTACAATGTACTTGTTAAAGAAAATATTCAAGTACTTAATTTATTTATTTTCAGATTCGCAGCGATATTTTTAATATCCATAGCATATTTGTGCCTGATATCAGTAAGAGTACTTGTTTCTATTGTGATTCTTGGAAAAGCTTGTGATTTGATAACACAACATCAGACGGATAAGAGTGATAGCTACCACGCTACGCCTAAAAAGTAAGAAAAGTATTAAAATATTATTAGTTACTAAACACCACAGGGGCATAAACAAATGCAGTGCGTATGGTAGTGTATCTTAAATATCACTCCATTTGTGTAATACTCTGCGGCCAAAACTAAAAAGCACATAAAATGTTCTCCTTGTTTTTCTTTATTTTCTACAAAAACTTACATATTAATTAAGCTATTGGAACTGGGGTGGAAAAGACCTAATAATGGTTTAGGAGTAGTATTTTTATTTATTTGTGATGACCAAGTAAACAAACACGCTGCGAATGTATAAGCGCAGGAGCTCTCGATAGCGTCCGAGACAAAGGCGTAGTCTGGAATGTTTGTGTGTTATGTGCTGACTCTACTCGTCTTCACGCACACATTTACAAAATGTTTATACACTTGGTTACCACAAGAATAAGCGCGCGTCGTTTCAGATGATAAAATAATTTAAACTTTAAAGAAACTGTCTATATATATTTTTTTATTTTTTCAGAGAGCATAAAGACCCGATCCCTAAAGACAATTCCTTTGCTCACAAAGCACCAGAAGCTGAGATGCCACCACCGAAAAAGCCAATGCAATTGAAGTTTATAATTCCTGAGAATGTTATACTGGTAATTTAACCATTTGTTGCATTTGTATATAATAGTATTGTTGTCTGAATGTTGAAGTGACAATGGGCCAGCCATATTACCACAATCAGCCTAGAATGTTCTTACTGCTTTGACACAGGCTTCCTCTCTATGAAAGGGAGGGGCCTTTATTCAGCAGGCCGGCCCAGTGCGAGTTGATGGCTGTCATATATCTTCGAATTTTTGGTTCCTGAACATGTCGGTGTTCTCACGATGTTTTCCTTAGTTTTTGAGAGGAATGGTGATGAAATTAAGTCCACAAAGTAAAGTGTCTGCCTGGGTTTGAACTCACCATCTACAACTTGTAAGTTGGCTCGATTCCACTGAGCCACCACCACTTCCTCATATAATAGCCATACATAACAGTGATGACCGTTGGGGTGAAAGACGACCACAGACTTGGACCTAGTCTTTGGTCGTCTACCTGCCTAGTCACTAGGAGATCTACGATCTTTGGAAGCTGCCTGGCAATAGCTGTTTAAGAGTGTCCATGAATCGAGTTGAATCACCTGTGACTGGAGAGGCCTCTCTGACACAGGTCACATACAGGCATGTGTCCAGCAGTAGACTGTGATAGGCTGATGATTACGAATCTAAGCTATGGACCTCCTTTCCACATAGAAGGGGGCGTGAGCCACACCTATTTTTCCATAAAATAGGTATATCGAATTTCTAAGTGTAAAGAATTGCACGTATAGGTATGAAGTTTTTTATTATGTATTATACACTGTATTCATAGTTTTCTTATATCTTTAAAATGTTGTCTTCAGAGCGAGCCGTTAGTAGACGCGTCGGTGGGCGCTGCGGCGATATTCTCCAACAGCGCGATTGATCTCAATGGCGTGTGTTATCTGAATGACAAAATGAATGCACAAGTGAAACAGGAAGCTGGTGACTTCCTTGAAACAGAAATGGTAAGGAATTAACTGTGGGTGACGGGTGGTTTACTAAACATACTTGTGTTTCCTAATGTTGTAAGTCTCATCAGTGCGGTCTTCAAATCTCAGTTCATTACTAGATTTTTACTTTATTAGACCTGCTGCAAAACTAACTTGCAAAAATGGGGCATTATAGATCCTTCCCACACCCAGTGTGAGTGCGGTGGTCTTGACCCATTTGTTAGAGTGCCTGAAGTGTCATAGAGGACATACGGGGTCTAAGTAATTTAAACACAGATTGTTACTATCAATTCGTAAACAATTAGAAGTCCTTACAAGCAAATCCACTTTGCAGATACAGAATTAATTCTGTGTGTAAACTGGATTTACTTGTAGCAGTTACAGTAGAGCGACAATTATTATCCGAACTAATTGAGGGACATGATTGTTCGGAAAATCGTTTTTTTCGGATAATCGAACTGTATTGATTCAGCCATACATATTTATGTACAGGCGAATGAAAACCTTATGTTTAGACATATCATTAATGAAAAATAGTTTCTTTCACGCGGTAAAATTTAGTTTATAAACTAACTAGCTGACCCAGCGAACTTCGTACCGCCTAAGAATCAATAAATGTTGTGTTAACTTATCAGATCCCACCAACACAAAGCTAAGAGCACCAAGTATCATATACCCATGTTAGACCAAGTTATGGCAAACTGGTACTTTGAAGGCATAAAGCGTTTTCTAGCTACCACACACCCATGATAGGTGAGCTCTTACCAAATTACGCCAACCTAGTACTTCCAAGACATAAAGCGTTTTCTAGCTACCACTCACCCATGTTAGGTGAGCTCCTACCAAGTTATGCCAACCTGGTACTTCGAAGACATAAAGCGTTTTCTAGCTACCACACACCCATGATAGGTGAGCTCCTACCAAATTATGCCAACCTAGTACTTCCAAGACATAAAGCGTTTTCTAGCTACCACTCACGCATGTTAGGTGAGCTCCTACCAAGTTATGCCAACCTGGTACTTCGAAGACATAAAGCGTTTTCTAGCTACCACACACCCATATTAGTTGAGCTCCTACCAGGTTATACCAAACTGTTACTACGAAGACGCGCTTTCTAGCGTTTTCTAGCTATCAAACACCCATGTTAGGTGACTTTGTATTCTTAAATAAGTGTTCTTACATTTTCTAATTTTCCGTACAATTTTTTATTTTTTTTCTTTCATAAGAACCTTCTGACAATAACAAATACAACTAGTGTTGGGATTTTATCCGGATAAATACTCAAAATGGATAAATACTCGATAAATATCCATTTTTACTGAGTATTTATCCAAAACAGCGGATAAATACTACGTTTTCGTAACGTAAATTTTGTCATTTTATTAACAAATGATTAAAATTAATGAAAAACAGACAATGCAGATTGGTATCGTACCTTATTAATCATTTTAACAATTACAAAATGCTGATATTGACAATAATTTCACTCAATCATGAATACAATTCGTCAATAACTGTCAAAATTAGATAAAATTATACATTTAATTTTGTACATTTTTTTTTTCACATACATACATGAACTCGTGCCTTTCTCCCATGGGGGTAGGCAGAAACTATAGTAACGCTTAAATCATTGTAATAATAAAAAACTTGAGAGGTGTCAAGGTACACCCGGATGGAACGAAGTTCCTTTCCAGGATTCATTATTGTTATTATTTTTTATTATGTACAAAAAACCTGGTATATATACAGGTTTTTATACTCATCAAAAATATTCTCCCGAGAGGGAGGAAGAGACGGAGAGAGAGATCTCTCTCCGTCTCTTCCTCTCTCTCTATCTCCCTCTCTCCCTCCCTCTCTATCCCTCTCTCTATCTCTCTCCATCTCCCTCTCGCTCCCTCTCACTCTCTCTACCTCTATCTCTCCCTCTCCCTCTCTCTCTCTCTCTCCCTCTCCCTCTCTCTGTCTCCCTCTCTCTCTCCCTCTCTCTCTCCCTCTCTCTCTCCCTCTCTCTCTCCCTCTCTCTCTCTCTCTTCGTTCCAAAACAAAATATATACAGTCAAATTGAGAAACCTCCTCCTTTTTTTAAGTCGGTTAAAAAGTGTCGTTACAACTTTTTCTTTTAATTCCGTCTAGCCCCCTTTCGCAACGCGCCATAAGGAACTTAGTTCCAAAAAAACTACCTCGTGAAAGATAAAGAAATCGAGTATCCTGACTTGGCTTGCGAGGTTGTCGACAATGTGGGATATGGCTTCAGCGATCAATGTAAAGTTTTGAGAGCAGTGCGTACCCACGACCTACAAGTCGTAAGTCGGGGCTGATACCACCGGGCCACCATTGCTATCGCCAATATGATAGCGTGTCAGACTTTTACTGACTAAAACCCACCCGTGTTCCTTCAGTTGCCTATGCCAGGGCCACAATACCTCTTTCAAACAGATCCGCAACCCTGGCAGGCATCGGTGCTCGCGGACCCCTTCAATATGTGCCGACATCTCTTTGAGGCACGCGAGGAATCGATGAACGCTGGCAGTACGCACGAAAAAGCATGACTCATTGTCACGTTCCGCCTGCACCGAGAGTGCAAGCGAGAGCGAAACAAGCAATAGAGAGGCACGATCGGCCTAAGTGTTCGACTTGTGACGCATCTATCTCTCTTCCACTCCATTGGCCGATGCGTCGTATAGAAGAGACTTAGATGCTATCTCGTAAAATTATCGTCCGTAAACCGACTTTACAGACAACCAATTGTTTTTATTATATTTTATCATATCTGCATAATTATAAATTTTTGAAACTACCGCATTTCAGGACGCCATGAGCCAGCAAATTAATAGTGTGTGCTGCGCAGTTTAAAGGCTCAACACCTTTTAACTAATTGAAAAGTCCTTTGCATGTTAATAGCGTTGGCAAACAACAAAAATGAACTTGTCTTCGCCGCATTTTTCTTGACTTTTAGAAGCTCTTCACAGAGATGTTCAATTATGTAGCAATTCTCTACACTCTCAACAAAGAAAGATTCTAAAATTGTGTCTAAAGAGCATGCTCTATTAGAGACGTTTGGCCTCCTGACACAATTACAGTCCTGACAATTAACATTACAACTAAATAATAAAATAACGTAGTATTTTGAAAAGCCTTAATAACAATAAAACCAATTTACATTATAAAATAATCATCCGACGCGCAAAAAAGATATTTATCCATCATTTTGAGTATTTATCCGATAAAAATGAGTAAAAACGAGTATTTATCCGTTTCGGATAAAAACTCGAGTATTTATCCTCTGAGTATTTATCCCCTGCCCATCACTAAATACAACAAAAAAAAAAAGTGAAATCGGTCCAGCCGTTCACGCGTGATGGCGTGACCAAGGGAAATAGGGATTCATTTTTATATATATATAGATGGCTACTTCAGAGTGACATACACGAGCAACTAACATAGTTCGAGACAATTTCGCGTGTATTGTAGCGCGAGAAGAGGATAGCAAGCGTGAGAGGGGCGGGCGTAGTAGTTCGGATAAGCGGTCGTACGGTTGATCGACGTTCGGATAATCGACGCTCTACTGTACTTTAATTCTGTGTAAACTTACCACTATAACATTCTCAGGAATTGGAAACTTCAATTGCATTGGCTTTTTTGGCATCTCAGCTTCTGGTGCTTTGTGAGCAAAGGAATTTTCGTTAGGGGTCGGGTCTTTTTGCTCTCTGAAAAAAAGAAAAATAGACGGACAGTTTCTTTAAAATTGACAGTATTTTATGTCATGAAATGACGCACGGTTATAGGTACAAATTCCGCCTGGGATTCTATCCAAAGAATGTTATAAATTTCTGAACTATACAATGGTATTATAAAGGAAAGATTTGCTATATTCATACTGAGCGGTATTCAGATATCGTTGCGTTGTTATGACAAAATGAACTTCCATAAAGGTGTATAGTAATTGTCAACCAAGACTGCGATAGATAATACGGAACGTGTTATACAGAAAGAGATAGCTATCTGTAGTGTATTGCGCTTGAAGTACATTAGTGAATCATAGAGAATGCGGATTTGCCACAGCATGGACATTGATGTAACTATATGTAGGTTTATTACACTGGTAATGATTTATCAAATAAAGCAACAAACACGACATTATTTTAATATACTTAAGTATGGCATGAAATTCCTTCACTCTCATTTATCTTGGAACCATAGTTTTTACACTTCCATAACACACAACTTGGCATTTTAGATATATTATTGTCATGCCACGAACACGTTCCGTTTCGTTCACCGCTATTAGCCGACTAAATCTAATTATGACAATTGCCTGATTTTTTCTCAAAAAATTTGCGCGCGGTAGTTGGATATCAATGTCTTTTTTTATATAATAGCTCAGGTTAATTATTGCAAATTAGACCTTATTTCAATGAAACGAGAGTACACTAGAACATGAAACTCGCCTATAAGGCGCTTAGCAGACGATGGACATTTGTCCACGAATGACCGCGAGAGAGCTCATCTGGCGACCATCAGCGGCGCGGTTGTTTTGTCCTCCGAGAGCGTTATTGCATAGATTTCTATGCGTTCTAACGTGGCAGAAAATTTGTGTATCGTCGGCTCAGCGCCTTACTTGAGTACTGTATTGGTTGTCAGGTGGATGTGAGCAGAAGCGCGCCAGACATCAAGGCGGCCAGCGTATGCGCGAAGGTGGAGGAGGCGGAGCGGCCGATGTCGCCCGACACTGACGGACTCAAGCGCCGCTCCGAGTCCGAGCCCAACCTCGCGAAGGCTGACGAGCACTACGAGGAGGCCACATAGCACACCCTGTGCTGCTTGGTAACCATACAACTGTAATATTACGCGGTCTAGTCTTTGGTCAAGTGACAGGTTCGTTCTTTTGATAAAATCAAATAAAAATTGTCTGTAATACTTTATTTAACTTTGATTGTTCATAAGATATCAATAAGAATAGAAGCGCGCTCGTTGAACGTAGTTTTGGTTTTTTTCATTCAAATGTGTGTATAGTTTTGTACTATTAGATTTGACTGGGTTTTATATTGAATATTTTTAGATATTTCGTGTTTCGTGCTGTCATCGGGAAAGAACACTGATAGTATATTTTGATATTTATGTCCGAAAGTCTCAGGAGCCGCTGATGGATTGAGTCCTAGTTCTTACCTGGTGAACAATTTAGTATATGTGAGCAAAGGCAGATATTTAGCTTTTTGTACTCAAGTACCTTGCTTTCTATCTGGTGAATGACATTGAGGCGTTACATTGTTAATATGAAATAAGAAAATTAAACTTTATTTGTGTTGAAAATGCATGTTTCTTTTATTTCATAAATGGTAGAAAGGAAGTTACAATTTTTACACATTTAGCTAGTGAGAGAAGTGGAATTATTGACAGACGACCGCTTACAATTGGCTTTTTATAAATTAAAACTATTTTTGTAATTTGTCTTAGACATAGTCTAGATTACCGTAATCGTTCATTCGAATAGGTAAACGGACGCTATAGCTTAAAATCTAAGACTGATATGAATTAGGTGCTTAATATATTCAGTTTCTATATAGTAATGATTATAATTTATTTATTTATTTGTTTGTTTGTAAAAGTTTAATAATATATCCATAGGCAATTGATACTTAGTTGAAAGTTTTACTGTTTATCATTCCAACGGTACTAAATTTGTAATAATAGTACATTATGATACAAGCAAGTGTGCTATGTTGGTCACTACAGCCGAGGTGGTAATATTCGTGTGTAAAGATCAATGCACACGCGTTTCAAACGATGCTTTCAACACACTTGCGAGAAAAAATCAGACTTGTATTGTTAATTCTTCCCTACGTGAACCCGAGATTTTATATAATAATAAAACAGTACCTGGATGCCCGAGCTTTGCTCGGTTTTTTTTTGGTAAATTATGTTTGGTTTGGTGAATTATATTTAAATACAAATTACATTTTGTTATTTTTCATCCAATAATAAAAAAAAACATAAGTTTATGTTTAAGTTGATTATCGATAAAGTTGATTATTGAAAACACGATTAAAACGACATACATGTTTTCTAAAAATGAATCCTACCTAGATCGATTTATCGCCCCCGAAACCCCCTTTATACAAAATTTCATGAAAATCGTTAGAGCCGTTTCCGAGATTCAGATTATATATATATATATATATACAAGAATTGCTCGTTTAAAGATATAAGATAAGATACAACGAAAACGTTAACAAATGTTTGTGGAAAATGGCGCTCTCGTTTTTTCCGCGGGCCGCGATAGCGATGCGCGCACTGGTGTGAATGAAGGCACTGACAAAACCGATAAACAACCTATATATGAACTCGTGGCGGACATTGTAAAAAAATATACATGATCATTTTTTATCCAGTGCGCAAACTGTAACCATGAATTCAGCATATCATTCTAGACAAAAGCGTAGAAAATGTTCGTCGGTTATACAAAAAAAAAATCTGCTGTTCTATACATTTTGACCCCATAGGTATTATTCTATGAAACAGCTGATGTTTTTTGTAAAACCGACGAAAAATTATATAAAGGCACTGGCAAAACCGCTCAACAGTCTATATAAAAACTATTTAAAAAGATTGTGTACTATGTAAAAAATACGAGTTATTATACACTCGTATTTTTTACATAGTACACAATCTTTTTTTACATAGCAGAATTATGTGCCTAACTGCGTTGCCATAAGAGTCACTTTACAAGCAAGTGTGTTGAAACTAATTATAATAATAGCAAGTTGAGAAAAGATTTAATAAAGCAAAACATGATTAGCTATGTTTGTGAACACGGGGGCATACGTGCTTGTATTGTTGTCATTGCATAAAGTTTAAACGCCTTGTTATTTACGAGTAAATAACATGGCAAGTAGGTGTAACAAGATTGACTGTAATAATTCAAAATTAAGGAAATGTGAAAATGATTCAAATAAAATGTGAAATTTGTTCGGCCCTGATTTATTTTACAGCAATCGGTACAACGCAGTATTACAATCATTCGAATACCATATAAAATGAATTCACACTATATTGGTAACCACAGCGCAACAAGATAAGCTCTCAACTACTTTGGACAGCAACATTTGCAAATATATATTTTTTGAGAGCAATCGCTTTTGCAATAACATATAAAATTTTATTATTATTTACCTACGGTTAAAGATTCACAATTATATTTTGTAAACACTTGATTTTTTGTCTTTGATCACTCACTTATTAGATTGAAATGTCATATTTTGTTGTCCAATGTTATGTAATTTATTAATGGCAAAGATGTTTTAAGGATATTTTTATTTCTTCATAAAATAATACATAGTTTTAATAGCGTTTGGGTAGAAATTCATATCTCCATGAAGTTTTCTGACGGATTGTGTACATTAAAATATGTTCGTGATTTTATATGAATTATATCACAACTCGTTTATTTATAAAATTTGTTTTGACTTTAAAACCTTTACCTGTAAAAAATATATTATAGTCGGCCATTATCGTAACCAGCTTTGAATAAGTAATATTAGGTACATATTATAATAAAACTAAAAATCTAGTTACAACTAAATTAATATGAAGAAACATTTTATTATAATAAGTTCAAAGGAACGTAGTTCTTTTAAATTGACTATACATTGAATTACAAATCATTTTAGGTACAAGCAATAGTAACACCCAATGCTTGTTCCAAAAGTGTCTGATCAAAGTCTAATAGTCAAACTCTCTTCAGGTTAAATTCTTACGGAGTTACTAAAGGAAATTGCTAACACATCTGTATTTTTCCAAAAATGACGTTACATGTGTTTGTTTCAAAAATATTGTTTGAATCACATAAGTAAATTGTTATTGAAAATTTTCTAACCCATCTTTAGGGTGATTTAAAATGAGAATTTCGGGTTTAACTATTCTAATGCAAAAATCAAAGCACTGAATTTGCATGTGGCACTACAACTTTTACATCCACAGGATCACTTTTCTGATCCATTTCATCATCAGATGCTTTTGGAACAGACACAAGGTGACCTAAGCATATAACATATGGATACAAAGTTGCGTAGAGATAATTGACTAAAAAAGTGCACGATAACATCATTATTGTAGCGATTACCCATTTTTTATTAATTTAAAACAATCTTAGTTCAACTTAGATCCATGTTCTTACAAAACCCTGTAAGCTTGTGGGGTCTATTAAAAGCAATCGCAAGTGTTTAAAGTATATATAATAAGTCTTTGAACATATGGTTGCTTTTCTTTTTGATTCAAACAGTGCTGATCCTAGGAATTAACCTTGAGATACTCCAACTTCCCTATCCTAAGAATTGTGAGTTCGAGTCCTTAATTATTATTCAATACTCACAAATTCTTTCCTCTGTATAAAACTTACAAAACGTTAAGTTAAAGATTGTCCAGTACTTAAATTATCGCGTTGAAACGACAACCTTTGATGTCAAATGCTTGTTGGACGTTCAGGAGTACAAGTTTATGTATTTTATTATTTCTAAAGCCCCTCTTAAACTTTTACAACGTTATACACCTACAGCAGAATAGTAACGCCATCTTTCTAAATGCAAGTTAACCTTGTGTTTGCCTCTTGAATAAGTTCAAAGGCGTCATCTAGCGGTGAACAGTGTTTTCACGATATGACATTGTTGGTTGTCTCCACATGCGTCACTCGTAGATTGCAAAGCGCTAACCGTGGTGATGTTTGAGCCATTATTATGTAGATGGCGCCACTATGAATTTGTCGGTCGTTTTCATGTCTTATACTATGCCTAAACTAATATTGGATTTGACTGAAGTTATAATGTCACTAGCTTCTGCCCGCGACTTCGTCCGCGTCAAATTTTTTGCTCCCCTGACCCTTCCCGTCGCATCGATTTGCCTGCTAGTTTTCGTCCATTTTTCGTTGCTGCTCGCTCCTTTTAAGTTATAGTGAGTCAACCTTAAAAGATAGACATATGCTCTCGCAAACTTTTTTTTAGAACTTTTTAAAAGGAACAATTCCGTCATACATAATTTTTGCGTTACTTTAACCGTTTACGCAGCGCACGCAACGGAAACTCTCAAAAGGAATAAATTTTCCCCGTTTTTGCAACATTTTTCATTACTGCTCCGATCCTCTTAGTTGTAGCGTGATGTTATATAACCTATAGCCTCCCTCGATAAATAGGCTACCCAACACAAAAATAATTTTTCAATTCGGACCAGTAGTTCCTGAGATTAGCGCGTTCAATCAAACAAACATACAAACAAACAAACAAACTCTTCAGCTTTATAATATTATATATATATATATATATAGTATAGATTCCCAGTGGAACTGATCTGTTTCCATTGAAAAACTATAAAAATTAGATCTCTAATTTCGATGTGATACTTAGACAGTTTGAATCAAAAATTTGAAATTGAATTTTAAATAGAATTTAGGAATGTGGTATGGTTTACAATGCACAATTATAAAATCTGTTCATTCATGTATGATTGATTCATGATGTAGAGGTAAATATAATATAGTTACCATTTTTATATTTCATTGTATACACATGCATTTGGGGTTCTGTAAGAAGTTCTGATGTGGAAGGTAAAATAAAAACATAAACTCCATGCTTCAAATTTTCAACAATTTGTATTTCCTCACCTTAGGTGGATTCATTAAATAAAAATTTCATTTCTCTTATATACACATTAAATTCAAATTTAGTCAGAGTGTATTTACAAATATTTTAATTAAATAGAATTTAGTAAAAATTAGTGAGATTTAACAATACCTACTTATGACTAAGTATATTTATAGAACATCAACAACATCTTTCACTCAGGTGAAATATATAAGATAGCTTAAACAATAATCATACACAATTTCATAAAGAATTCGTTCTCATTCACTATCAGGTGAACACCATAAAAGTTAGATATCGTATTTATTGAATAGTTCTTTAAGAGCTAGGTATGTTAAAGTGAAGTTTTCGTGTGAAGCACGGGGCTGTATGAATGTAAAACATAATGTAACAATGCGAGATCGCTCCACCATCCTACCCCGCGAGGCTCTCGCCGGCGGGAAGCATACAATGGGCAAGTCGTAACTCGTAACCTAATACAAATACCGTATATCAATAACGTTAACGCGAAATGCGAACGCGTTGCAACATTATGTAAAATGTGTAAGAATTTAGTCTTTTCCGTTTCAATTTTCACTCGTTTGTTTAACATGAATACGATTTATAATACCTATCTACTCTAGCCTTCTCTATCGGAGACTTCGTCTCTTCTATAACAGTAAAAACATTGTAAACTCGTACACCAAATTCTCACGATGCGCGGGAGCAGGGTCGTGCACGCATGCGTGCAGGCGCGACACATGAGCGCGCTCCCGGCACTTCATCCTATAGAGGCTTCGTAAGCGACTTCATAACTTGGGAACGGCGATCTAATACAGTGACGTGCTGACATTTCTGGACAATTTCAGTGATTTGTATTTGAAGACAAAATATTCACGTTAGACAAAGTGATAATTTGTACACGGTGGAATAGGTTGAACCGCTCCCAATTGCAGTTAGTGGGTTGTTTTGCAGGCGCAAAAGTTAGTAATATTATTGTCAGAATTCTTATTTCATAATGACCGACGTTACTGAAAGGCCCACCCTGTAGTTCTATCACTGTTTGTTTGGTGACACTAACAGCCTGCTCTAGATCCGGATTGTTACGACTGCACTATTTGTTGATTTACTCCTACTCTAAAGTCATGATCTGTATTTTTAATGGAACTAGTACAAAAGTATCATAGTTGCGAAGGCAGTTCCATAGAAAAATATTTTCATTAGAAGTATTTAAATGACATAGTTACGACTATTTTGTGCTTAATTTTGTACTCAAATAGAGAAAAACAAGGAGATTAAACACTCGTTTTTAAACCGCATTACTTAAAAACCTGAAATGTTTTTTTGTTATTATGTAAGTGATTGTCTAGGAATCCTACTGTTTAAGAACCTTAATAACCGTTTATTAAATTAATGCAATAAATCTCATGAAGTTAATAAGTAATGCAGTAATTATTTAGCTACATAACGGTCGGCCTGTGACCGTATTCTTAGTCATATTACAGTAGCAAGTGTAACATCGTCATCACAGTTACTGAAATCCAAAAATGAATCTTACACGTAGTTACACCTATACAGAAACTTATGAGTATTATAAATAAAGGGCCCTCGCTACGATTGAAAATAATTATTAATGATTAAGAGATCATAATTTAAACGCTACATGCTAACTTTTACTAGATTAGTCTATGTAATAATACGTACACTATAAAAATATATGCCACTGGGAAACGTCAAAGTGAAATTACTGAACAACAAGTGCACGAAGAGAGCAAACACATGGTGTGAGCGGAACAAAGAATATTAGTGGAAATGTAAAGTAACCATATCACACGAATATGTGCCAGAAGCAGAATTGAGCAAATTTAGTTAAATTAAATGTTTGAGCAAGAGAAGATCGTGACAGCAGCTGTCGAAATGTAAATGTAAAATGTTAGTAATGGCAGATATTAATATTATCTAAAACACAATCATAATAGTCGACTTTCTCGCGTTTATACTTTATATTCGACTAGAAATATAGTATAACGAAATAATCATAGTTATCACTTATTCAGCAGTCGTGTTATACTTATTTAATTACATAATTATGTAAAAAAAAATTGCAGTGGCACGTTATAAAGTTAAATTAATGGCACAGTTTCACGTTAGTTTGACAAATATAAGAATATTAAATATACCTACAATACTTAAGTAGGTTGTCCTAGGCAGAATAGGTTTACCTCCAGAATTTGTCACATACTTAGGTATCAATTAGTTCTCGCTGTCGATGCAAGAAGACGGTTTCAGTCAAATTACAAGTACAAGCATCTTCATATAGTCACTTGTCCTATAATACAACAACGTATAACTAATCGATAGCTTAACAAGAGAATATCTATGCGAGACACAGTTAAGCCTATCCGTTCGACTGCCATCATCAGACAGAAAGATATGTGTTCACATAACGCCGAGCACACAGTGACATAAACGTCACCACACAAGGCGACAAAGTTCTCTTTGCATAGAAACGTAACGACACGTACACTGGACACATTAGGCCACATCGCTTCGTATCTACGTTTGTTCCCAGTCAGTTTTTCAATTAACCTATCTAATTAAATAAATACATCGAGCAAATCGAATCCTACCATAGTAATTACAAATATGTATAAAAGATATATATAAATTTCAGTGAATTTACAAATGTAGAGTTAATAAAGCTTTGTTAAAGACAATTCATTTACACCTAAGCGATGAAATCATTCGATAATTTCAACGAAAGTATAAAAAAGTTCAGTTGTCTGCTTAGGAGCTAAGACTACCACCACTGTCGTCGTCGGAGTGGTCGGCGGCGGCGGCGGCGGGCGCGTGCTAGAGCTGCGCGTGGCCGTGCTCGTGGTGGCCGCCGCCGCCGCCGCGCTCGCGCTTCAAGCGCTGCTTCAAGTGCACCTTCGCGTGCCGCTTCTTCTCGTCCGAGCGCGCGAACTTGCGGCCGCACACGTCGCACGCGAACGGCTTCTCGCCAGTGTGCGTGCGCACGTGCGTCGTCAGGTGGTCCGATCTGCTGAACGAGCGCATGCAGATGCGACACTGGAACGGTTTCTGCCCCGTGTGGATGCGGATGTGCCGCGTCAGCTCGTCCGACCGCGAGAACCTGCGGTCGCAGCCTTCCACTGGGCATGCGTATGGCCGCTCGTGGACGGGGGTTTTGCTCGGCCTGTTGGGATACTTTCGAGGTTTGACCGCGACGAGCCGTAATGGTTGCGCACTTTGTTGGTACACTTGAGACAGGATCTCGTGCCCTTTGCTCGTGGACGGGTTGTATTCGGCTAATTGCACGGGTCTGTCGCTGGGGCCGGCCGGGCTCGGGTACGGCTCGCGCTTGGGAAGGCCGGAGGGCCCGGGGGTGGGCTGAGGTGCACTCGCGTACTCCTGCGTGTCCCACGTGTGCTGTTGTTGCGGCTGCGGCGGTGGGCGGTACTCGCAGTGTTGCGGCGGCGGACAGGGCGCGGGCGTACAATACGGCTGGCACTCCTGGGGCATCAGCTCCACGCGCTCCTCGTACTCTTGCTGGAAGTATTTGTCGACGCTGCCGGGGCCGGGCCCAGGCGGCAGCAGCCACTGCAGCGGCGGCGAAGGCGCGCGCTTGCCGGCCCCGCCGCCCGGGGGCCCGTATAGGGACGCACTTGCACTGGAAGCATTGCTGGCTTCTTCGGCGCGGGCCCCAGGGGACAATGATGCTTCGTGCTTGTGCCGTCGAGGAGAGCATCCTAGCGATAGCTCATCGCCTGTTAATGTACCTGTAACAAGAATAACAGTCCATTTATATTGGCATATCGCACTGGAATTTGACTACCTACTATTGTTATATAGCACACGTGGAAAGCATAAATGTGCAGCTTTCGTTGTGTTGATATACTACAGTGCTCGTTCTATCAGTCCGAGGTATATTAAAAGCCGCGTTACCGTAAGCCAAACATTTTGTAATGTACATAGGTACCTAAATTATTTTAGCTACTGCTAAAACAATTTGTTTTCGATGACACTGAAGCGGTATTTTCAGCGGCCCTAGTAGATTGCGTTTTAATATATAGTTGAAATTTTAACGTACACAATAAAATTTGCGGAGTACGTTTTTTTATCGGTAGTATTTTTGCATGTTGCATAGCGGCACGGCGAGCGGATGGCGCAATGTTACGCGGCGCTCGATAACGTAGGAAGTCGATAAGTGCGTATCACTAAACTATCCGGACATGTACCGACCGATCATTTTGACCGTTGACCGTCACCTACTGGGAAATATGTTGCAAACGTATGTCTCTAATGAGCGAGGTTCAACAATGAATTGACCGTAGTAAAAGTACCTAGAAGAGTGCGTTCATTTTTGGAGTATCCGTGTGATGAAAATAATTAAGAACTTTTAAGATCAATTTTCAGTTGAGTAGATTTGAAATAATACCTTCTGATTATTTTTTATAAAATATTTAGGTGATATAAAATATTTCCAAATGACATCGTAAGTAATATTTATCTGAACTGACACCTAAGAATTTAACAAAACTTAGGAAAATATTTCCAAGAATTATTTGTGATTGAGACTGAATTTATAAAAAGTACATGATTTATTCATTTATGTAAAAGTTGTTATGTACTATATTAAATAAAAATAGAGAAATTGGTTTAAATAAAAAAAAATCTTATGTAGAGGCATTAAAGATTGTTATTTAAAAAGTAAATAGGGGATATACCCACAAATGTATAGTAAAATTACTATTCTATCAATATTTAATCTACTATTCTATTAAAATAAAATAATGTAACTCTATTTTATTAAAACTATATTTATTTATCAACCAACAATTGGAAAATATGTAAGTTAGGCTAGTAGAGTTGCAAATATAATTTATGTACAAACAAAATTTCAAAAATGTTAGCCCGTACCAACTTTACAAATAGGTTCATACTGAAAAACTAGGTGTGTTCAAAAATTTAATTACTTGCTTTGTTTGCTTAATTATTCAATGTAATTTACAGAATTGGGTTAATGAAAACGAATTATTTAAAATTATCTTTGTTATTCACTGTTTAAAACTTTCTAGATTTTTAAGTAAAGATTTCCTAAGTATATTTACCCCAATTGTTATATCCAAAAAACTTGTCTTTAAATAATAACGCACTTAGAACGCATGATTTGTCACGACTAGATACGCTGACGGAAACGCCGTATAGCGCAGGGAACTAGGTACACAAGGGAAGCTCCATTCAGCTTCATGTATCGATCCGAACATATGACACGGGCCGCTGAACTTTCCATTTCACTAAACACTGTAACTTGAACCGCGCGCCGGGAAACTTTGTATCTATCGTACCGCGATAATTCTAAGTTGTCGCGAAACGGAAGTGCTTCTACGGAAGCTAGAGCACTACTAGTCGTGAAGGACATCGAAGGACATCCTGATGGCGAAGGAGACCGGATTGTTTATTTACAACGTTATCGGTCGGCAGCCGGCGGCCGGAGGGGGCGAGTCCGCCTACGAATCCTGTCAGAGCGCGTGAGTGCAGGAAGCAGCAGTGGGGCAGCTGCATGGATTCGCACCTGAGATCGATGGAGGCTCGAGCAGCGTCGGGAAGAAGGCAGGCAGATCCGATGTGGTGACAGGCGTGTTGAGGTCGGTCGGTGTACCGGAGCCAGGCGTCGGCGCCGACATCGGCTTCAGCGCGCAGTCGAACCCGAGCGCGCCCACATCAGCCAGGGAGAGCAGGTGCGGGCCGGTCGGGTGATCCACGTCGGTGCCCATCCCGTCCGGCACCACCTGCTCCTCGGCCCAAGGGCCCAGCGGAATTACGAACAACGCCAGCGTGAAGACGGCCTCTCGCGTGGCCTGTGCGAAGGGGACTGGCGCCGCGCGACCCCGCGCCGCAGTTTTATCAATGAAGCCGCGGTCCCATATTCGGTAGCGGCGCGCGCAGCTCCGCCAATCGCGCGGCGCGCTGCCCCCCCTGGCTGACGTCACCGCCCGACGCCGCCTACCGCCCGCGCCGCCCCCCCACCGCCTCCCCCCGGCCCGCCGCCCGCCGCCTGCTCCACCACGAAACCTCCGATTTCCTCCTGCCCCCTGTGACTTGGCGCGCGAGCCTCCCGACTACTACCTACGTACGTAGCTTCAGATCTCCTTGTTCAATGGAAATTTCTAATGAGCGAAATATGACCTTTTACTGTACGTTTTTTTTGTCAGTAGAAGACTCTAAAATGGTTTACTATTAAAGTAACATTCATGTAACAGAACCATGTAAAATATTTTTAGTTTTCTGGTTGTTTTTTTTTTTAATCCGTAAGAGAGGAGTAACTTATTTTTCATTCACGGTTACCTTTTTTTAAATTTCTTTCGAAATAGTGGGTATGGCATGGAATGTTTAGTCATTCCGTTAAAATTATTATTCTGTTCCAGTAAATCAATAAATAACCAATAATAAAAAAAATACTATTGTAAAAACCGGGGTAAGAATAAAACTACATTTGTTTTCAGGTTCTGCAAATAGTGGATATATTCCAATTTACTTCGATAAAAGGTTGTACAGAAATGGCATGGCTGGTGACTGC
Organism: Aporophyla lueneburgensis; assembly: GCA_932294355.1. NCBI lineage: Eukaryota > Metazoa > Arthropoda > Insecta > Lepidoptera > Noctuidae > Aporophyla > Aporophyla lueneburgensis. The sequence continues at coordinate 17,061,624 of OW028750.1, read as the reverse complement.
TCGACTTCGGCAGCGTCGGATGAACGATATTATTTTAGGTGCTCATGATGACTACCTGTTACGTTCTTTATCCCAATTAGGCTCTAATTTATTATATTTTATGGTAGCTGAACAATGCTAAGCATTTATTCAAACAAATATACTTATTTATTGCGTAGCTCAGGGAGCTAGAATATTTTAACAATTTGATAATATAAAATAACATACATAATATACATTCACCTATAAACTAATAAGATACTTGGACTGTTTTAGCACATAAAATTTCATATTACCAATGCAAATAGCGTTTTTGTCGCAAGAATAATAAATGTTATTTATCACACAGTTGATGTTTAAATGTTGATTTCGTAGATAAGTAAAATTTTACGTGTGTGAATGCTTGTGATCTATATTCTGTGCTACATATATTTTACTACTTTAAATGATTAAACACGAATTAGTGATGTTATAATACGACAGCTAATAAATATTAATCTCAAAATTCAATCCGCAGGTACTGCTTAACATTTTAATATAGGTTTTTACGTCCACGTTCATTTATATAAATGTATGATCATATATTTTTATTTTATCTAGATATACAACCGAATAAATAGAAAGATTTATGCGTCCCGTTGTAAAAAAACAACACTGAACTTTTTATAATACTTGGGTAAAACTTATTTTTGTATTAGTCTGTATAGTGGCTAAATGTGATATGATCTAGATTCCTCGTTTACCTGTAGTTATACTAATGAGGCTGGCTATAAATGTGCATATTTTTTTTTAAATTCTTTGCTCCAATATTTAAAAATAAACAAAAAACTTTAAGTACCTTTATAGCTGTAATATATCTTTGTATATAAATGATCAGATAATAAATTGGTAGATTGTATAAACGTATGGTTAACAGTAATTACGAGTCGTTAGGTGTAGGTTTAGCTGGTGGGCGGTGACCTAACCACTCAAGATCAAGGAAATATAACGCGAGATAATATACGTAGCCCCATAGATAACATGATATACATATTAGAATTATGTTTACTCTGCTCGAAGAAAATTACGACGTTAAGACAGATAGTTACAGAATTATAATCATTATAAAATTAAAATCATCAATACAAATTTCTAAATTTTAATTACCTTAAATGATTACTATTTCACGAAATCATGAGATTTGAGATCAATTCTAACATAGGCAGATGATGAATGATGATGATGATTGTCATGATTTTTTTTTATCTTCTTTATATATGTTAATACGTGAATCCTTACCTTTTTACGAAAATAGCCCGGATTGAGTATGAATCTTATATTTGGCACAGATACAGATTATATGGAGGAAAAATGCAAAAAGCTAAAAAAAAATATTATTTTTTATCAAAATTTAAATGAATCATGGTTGAATTTCGACCACTGGGCGACCACTTATGAATATAATTCTGTAAATACATATTACTTATTGTTTCAGACTTGTAAAAAAAGGACCTAGCGGGCTACCTTAGTGCATTCCCTCCTATTTTTCCGTCGCAGTGTAATTTGTTGTCTCAGACTCTCAGCCAGTCTTCGAACTTTGTTTATCATAAACTGAGACATGAATGGCTAAGTGCAAATAAATATAGTCAGTGGAGTAATGGGCGCGTACAAAATTATTCATCGTGATTAAAATAAATAATGCCTTCTTGCTTTAGATTTTTCCAGTAGGTATGAACGATATTTATTTCTAGAAGACGCTTTCGGATGATTATTAATGAAGCTGCTTTTCCTTACATGGAAGTTAAGTGGAAATAGGAGGAAAAAAGGAAGGTGTGCCCACTCGTTTTATTTTATACTAGCTTTTGCCAGCGGCTTCGCCCGCGTGGAGGTCGGAAAATATCCCGCGGGAACGTACTACCGGGATAAAACGTAGCGTATGTGTTAATCCAGGTTAAACTAACTGTATTCCAAATTTCATCCAAATCCGTTCAGTAGTTTTTGCGTGAAAGAGTAACAAACATCCACACATCCATACATCCATACATACAAACTTTCGCATTTAGGTATAATATTAGTAGGAAGTAGGAAGAGTGTAAAAGAACTCGATGAGCGAATGTCTATTGAATTTTCAAATTAATAATGTAACCATAGGTTGTCTGTAGAAGATCGTTTTTAGCGTTAAGACTGCCTATGGTGTCACCCTATGTTAAATTTCTACATTTATATCTGCAATTCGTCTCTATCTATAAATTTTTGAATCTGGGATTTGGAATTTGATCATAAGTTATTTCCACCATTTAAAAAAAAACATTTGAAAGTGTCTTCATTGTCATTCTCCTCGTTCCCATTAATCTACTAATTTCGGTTAGGCGTAGTATGTCTGTTTTTTCCAGGGATGTTAGGGAGCTCCGTAACCGTAACTATCGGATATCCGATATTAAATTTTATCCGTAACCGTAACCGAATCCGAAATAAAAGTTTCGGATAGTTACATTTTTATTTTAGGTGGATTAGGTAACACTCAATAAATATTTATAATCATTTTTATTTTAAATAGCTGTAATAATTACTCACAGACTGATTGTAATTCCTACCAAATGGTGACATATAAATAAAACCATTTTATTAGCTATTTGTATTTTACTTTTGAAATTCCTTAAAAGTTTAATATCCGTAACCGAAATTATCCGAAACTAACGCATAATCCGAAATAATTCCATATCCGTATCCGTATCAAGTAAAATAATCATTCCTACATCCGTAACCAATCCGTATCCGAAATTTCATATCCATAACATCCCTAGTTTTTTCCATGCATCTGTATCAACCGTCATCTTAGCCATCTTTTGTTTCTTTCGTCTTTATCTCTCTTATAGATTGCAAAAATCTGTAATTCTTGTACCATTCCATAGGACAATTATATTATAACTAGCTTCTGCCCGCGACTTCGTCCGCGTAAAATTTTTGCTCCCCTGACCCTTCCCGTCGCATCGATTTGCCTGCTAGTTTTCGTCCATTTTTCGTTGCTGCTCGCTCCTTTTGAGTTATAGTGAGTCCATCATACATGATTTTTGCGTTACTTTAACCGTTTACGCAGCGCACGCAATGGAAACTCTCAACAGGAATAAATTTTCCCCGTTTTTGCAACATTTTTCATTACTGCTCCGCTCCTCTTAGTTGTAGCGTGATGTTATATAGCCTATAGCCTCCCTCAATAAATAGGCTACCCAATAAAAAAAGGTTTTTTCAATTCGGACCAGTAGTTCCTGAGATTAGCGCGTTCAATCAAACAAACAAACAAACAAACTCTTCAGCTTTATAATTCAGTATAGATTATTATTCAGATCAAGTTTACTAATTACACCTACGTTGTTATATACATCCAGAGATACGTGACTTGCATGATAATATTTCCTGCTTATACAAATATACAGCAGTGTAAGACTCGTTATGTTAAGACAGACACAATTAACTAAAATTAAGTAACTTTTGGGACAGTCTAGTAATTTATTACCGAGCTAAAAATAAAATAGGTCATAACATCAGTGATCATTAGTAATGTCAATGATATAGCCACAGTTACAAACATAAAAGAAAAGCAAATATACTAGGTAAAGAATCTATTTCGGACGGACACATTGAAACATGAAAATGTATTTTCATAAAAACGTAGACGAAGGTATTTGCGTGTGGGCACGCCACAATTGCGGCGGTAAGTCCCCTCTTTGAGGAGTGGATAGAGAGGCGTCACGGCGTCCTCACCTTCCGCCTGACGCAGGTTCTCACCGGGCATGGGTGCTTCGGTGGGTTCCTGTTCAGGATAAAGCGGGAGGATACGTCCGGGTGTTTCCATTGCGAGGATCGTCTGGAGGACACGGTGGAGCATACGGTGGAGGTGTGCCCTGCCTGGGCGGAGCACCGCCGTGTCCTCGTGGAGGCGATCGGCGGCGGCGACCTCTCGCGTCCGGCCCTGGTGCGAGCCATGGTACGGAGCGAGAGGGAATGGGAAGCCGTCACCTCCTTCTGCGAAGCAGTAATGCTCGCGAAGGAGGAGGCGGGGCGCGTGAGGGAGTGGCAGTCTCTGCGCCCTCACGTCCCTAGCCGCCGCAGGAGGAGACGCCCCGGGCGTCGGGAGTCAATAGCGGACTCCCGGCCACCGTAGGCGCGAGCTTGCGGGTGGCGAGCAGTGGGTAGCTCGCCGCCCGGTAAGGACCAAGCTCGGGTCAACGGCGCGCAGTGTTCCACGCGCGCCTCAAAGAGATGTCAGCAGCAGTGTAGGGGTCTACTAGGACCGATGCCTGCCGGGGTCGCGTGATTGTTCGAAAGAGATACCGTGACCCTGGCACATGGGCAACTGATGGAACACGGGTGGGTTTTAGTCAGTAAAAGTCTGACACGCCCTCCCGCTCCGCCCAGAGCGGGAGAAGTCATTTGATGATTTCCCATCCTGAAAAAAAAAAAAAAAAAAAAAAAAAAAGGTATTTGCGTGAGGTAGGGATAATTTACAGATTCTCAGTCGTCACTCTCCACCTAATTAGTTCTGACGTCTGCATATTTTAATTATTATTCAGAGGAAATCTTTTCTTAGATCGGAATAAATTGCATGTTCTTGAAACAGACGTTTTTGCTATAATAAAATGAAGTTATGTTTTTCTTTGACGCTTTTCTTTTTTGAACTTTTGATTGTCAGATCCCAGAAATTATATCCACAAGAACTCGGGTCACATCATTAATTTTTCATCAATTAGGTATTCAGTCATCATAGCTTTCGCACATAACTAGTAAAATTCCTCGTAAAATGTGCAATAACGAGACACTTGTCAAATCTAAAATAAATATGTCAAGTATGCTAGTAGAAGCGAATGCGGCGTGCGGAGCGCTGCGGTGTGTTGCGGTGGCAGGACAATGGCCGCAGCTGTGTGCGTGGTGCCGGGCTGCCGGCAGTGTCCGAGACACGCCGACGCCCGATTGGGCCCACATGCATTCGTTCACGCTAACCCAATTATCGCGTAACGGAGACGATAAAGAAAAATAACAAACCCACGATTTCACCGCCGTCTAATTATAGCGCGCTATTTGTGGGTGCGCGGGCGCAAGCGGCATAGCGTGGCCGCGATGTCAGGGCTATTCCTGGCCGTCAGCTGACGCTCCTGCGCCGTCGTCGCGCCGCGCACGCTCGTAAACACCACGCAACCGATTGACGTAAAATGCGAACAATCGAGTTTTCAGCAGGTGAATCACAAGATGAAAACGTCCCTGCGGGAATCGTTCTATAATTAACTTGACTGCTTTTGGTTTGGACTTCGGAGGCGGGGTTCTATTTCGGACCGTTGCTTCAATACCGCTGTCTATTTCTATCGCGCTACTATTTGTTTCTTCTAGATTATTATTCACGCCTTCGTGTTTGTGTGAAGTATCAGTCATATGACTTGGTAGTTAACGATGCTACATGTTTTGTTTCTACTTTATGGATTCACCGAAGTAGTCAAGATATTTGCTACGGGCTTCCAGACTAACAAAAGTCATGGTTAGATACTTTTCGGGTCATGGGACTTATTTCCGTTATGTTCTACTAAAACATGCTCAACTTTAAGTGTCATGTCAAAATGTTCTTTTGAATTCATTGAGATCTACTCAATACAATTTTCACTTTGTTGTAGAGTGCTTGTTTTCTGTCTCACTATATCAAATGCTTCGATTATTTCAAGAGCTATAACATGTCGTAGTAAGTATCATAGTTGAATTTATATCTGCTGTGAAAATAGCTACGTTAATGTTGAAACAATCAAGTGACTTCTTGTGGCCGCCGTTAGTATGAATAGTGAGTAGGTGGACAGATATTGGAATGCTCATTTCTACGTGTTATTGTCTTTCTGACTATAATCACGTGATGTTTTGTGTTTTTGAGATTTGCAACACAATGTTATACTTTCCCAATACTATGTAATGCATATTGTATAGATGCATGGGTATAGTCTTTGAAGTTCTGTTAATGATTTCTGTTTAAAATTTGAAATTGTTAGGGATAGCTCTGAGATTTAACCTTATTACAACAACGAAATGGTGCAAATGGAAATCGGTTTTAGATTTTCAATTTATGCCAATGAAATATTTTTTCCCCACATAGGTAGAAAGTTTGAGAAATATTTTCTGTGCACTTCCAGAAGTTAACTCAGACTCGAGACGGCTAAAGGAATAACTTATAAGACGCATAGGTGGCCGCCTACGACAATCTAGTAGCATAAACGCCCCCGTAAACATATCATTGTCGCAGTGACATCAAGTAAACACTTGTGTTATGAGCCGTAGTATTAGAAAGTGGTTCGACAATGATTCGACCTACTGCTGCCGTTTGGCGAGCATGTGTGAACTCGGGCTAATAATACCCGCTTGTGTTGCAAATGCATTTCTAGGTGACGATGCCACGCCGCCGGCGACTATTAATATAATCTGTTACATTATCTTTCATTAGTCCTATTGATGAATCACGATGATCTACTGAAACATGCCAAAGTATGTTTGCTTTCTAATTAATATTTACCGCTGCTCTTATGTAAGCAGGTGCATTAAATCTAGTTTAGTTATGCAAATGTTGATGTGACAAAAATGACTTATCATTTTGAGTCTTTTTCTTAGCTAAAGTTTATATTTGTTGTTTGGTCTTTGAGTCTGGTTTTGGAAATTTGTGCATAATTTGTGTAAAATTACTCTACCAAATATAAGTAGTCTTTGCTTTCCTTAACTAAGCTTAACTGGCTAGGCTGCTACTTCGTGTCAGTTTATCGCTTTGTTAGAGTGATGCAAACGGAAATATTAAATAGCTCTTCTTAAGGTCGAGACCAAACAAGCGAATGCACATATGTATGGGGGCACTATGCCCACTTTACCAAATTCAATTTGTGTTAACAGGGTTAGAGTATTCTTTCGTTGGTCTACCCGTCCTAAAATATCAAGAATATCAAAAATAGAATATTCGATTGGTTTAAACACACCTTGAAATGGAAACAACTGCAGTTATTTTGAATTGATTAATCATATAAACATGACTGGTGCAGCTGAAAAGCCTTGCAAAATACAGGCATGGGATAGGTACGGAAATAACAGTACACACTCGAGTACCTGCGAGTGTCGATCCGAAGCGCCCACATAGGTTAGCACGAGCACCTTCCACCCGTTGACCGATAACGCGCGCTGAAATAGCGTGCAGTGACGCGAAAGTAATGTTGGCACTCGTCACGTCAAGATGAGCTGGTTTACCGCGTCACGTCGCACTTATGCTTGTAATTACGCTTCCATAGATCAACACTCGAGAATTCTAATCTAGTGCAGACTTATCACTAGCTTGCTGACGTACAGAGACACCGTAAAGAGCTAAATGTTTATCACGATACATTTATAGAACTGTCTAATCGTTGTTTGCACGTAATTTGTACGCATTTCGTAGTCACCACCACGTAGGTATGTAGTGTGATTGATTATGAACGTATGATGTAACAGGGTGGTGTTCATATACCTATACTTATTTAGAATGTTATCGTTACGATGAATCGATAACATTCTTTGAGAATACTTTATAGGGAAATACGAAGACTCGGGATTCTTCAATAATTATTCAAACAATAGTATACAAAGCTCTTTTTCTTTCAAAGTAATTTGCGAAAGCCAATATTCTTCTGGTTGTTGATATTTCATTGATAAATTGGAGCGTAAATAATTTAGATACGTATGTACTAGGTACCTAAGTACCGTCAAGTCTTCACTCCCCTTTAATGTCGTGAATGTAAATTCTGAAAATTATGAATAGAGCGGTGAGTTGCGAGTATCTTGGGGGGTGGTGGTGGTGGCGCTGACGTCACGAGCTCCGCGCCCCCACGGGTGGTAGGAATAATTCGCGTGACGCACGACACTTATGCCACACTTTTATTTTCCGATAAATAACTCGAGTGTAGATCAGCTATCAGACCTAAACCAAATATTACGCATGCCATGTTTGATATTTTGTACGTTGGACGTCATAGCGAAATGTGGGCACAATTAGGGCTGTTGTTGCTAAGACAATCGTTTTATAGGACAGCCATGCGCCCTATGTGTATAGTATTATATTAAACTATTATATTCGTAGGATCAAACCCAGATAGGCGCTTTACTAGGAGCAGTAGTGGCTCAGCTGTAACGGCCGCAACTCACGAGGTATACGTTGTACGGGTCCAAGCCCAGACAGGTGCTTTTATTTTATTAAAAGCCAGTGATGTGCCACTGCAGGGCATAGCTGCTAAGGACCAGTTCTTGAAGTCACTTTATTTTGTGTGAATTATTCCATCATCACTGCTCTCAAAATGGTGAAAGAAATTATAGTGAGTAAACCCGCATGTCCATGTGTTTGGCTCTACCAAAAATTTGCGGACATGTGGCATCTATCAACCCGCACTTGGCTGGGCAGCCGACTTCCTCTCGAAGAGAGGAGGCCCGTGTCCTTGTGTGTGAAATAACAAGTAAATCCTATATAAAACTGTTATTCATAGATTTCCTTAGTTTATGCAATTGAGTTCATTAAACGCAGATATCGTCACCTCAATTTGAGATAGAAACCTACAGCATACGTATTTCGTTTTTGATTCTACTATACCTATTTCTATAACTATGTTTTTTTAAGCATTCGCTGAGCCCCACTGCTGAGCAAAGGCCTCACCCAAATCCTTACGATACGCGTCTAGGTCTAGGTATGAAATATTATAAAAGATTTATTCAAATCTGTAGTCGATAGCTGTAAGAACTATGTATAAACGGTTCGAATTCAAAGTAATGTAGGGGAGAAAACAAGAATAATGTTGAAAACTTATTCTGGAAAGAACTTTACATCGAAGGGCGCGCCTTTCGCATATATGAATGAAAGAGTAGCGACACTACCGCCGCGGCGTCACACCGCCGAGGCATTTTATAGCCACGAAAACAGATTTCCCTACAACATTTGTTCGGGTTTGATCCATGAAAAACTTACTTGCCATGTGATGTAGAGATAACGCAGCGTATAACTAAAAATGCATACTCATATGTTATCTAGTTATCAGTTAGACGTCATCACGTAAGTGACAAAAATTAGCGGAAGGCTGTATTGCCGGCGTGCGTCAGCCGGCCACCTGTTGATCGACCGCCAACACTGCCCTTGTGTGGTAACCTCTACCGGGTCCGCGCAACTCGGAGCCGCGATCGATATCAATGACGTACGGCCTCATTCATAAACAGGGAGGCACCTCACCCCACTACCCTATTTCCCCACCTTCCTCACACTACAACTTCCAGTGAAATCGTGGCAGCTTCATGAATGGCGCGCACACATATAAATTCTGTAATTTGTGGTCGATGTCACGATGTTTAAATAGAGAAATGGCGTCTATATTGTATAAATATGACAATAATGGTGGCTACCTGATAGTTATTATAGCGATAAGGTAAATATTGTGTTTTGTAGCAACAAATTGCGGCATAAACAATGTTTCAGTAGGTTTGATTGCTCGAGGAGTAGTTTGATCATGCAATGCGGTTTTATGGTGTATATCGACATAGTATTGTGTGAGATAGTGGCCGATGGCGGGATGTGTATGCGAGGCGTGGGCGCTGCGACGATTTGACACGCGCGTGCGACACTTGCATTCGCAATCAGTGCACTTGCACACAATACTGTGGAGATTCCGTCTGTTGCGTACTTTTGTGAATAGTTATAATATTATACCTATGTGAGTAGTACTTAAAGATTTTTCGTCTGGTATGCTGTCCCGATTTTAGTCATTCGTTACTACTGAGAGCCACAGGTCTATCGTTCTTAAGCTACGCTAAATACTATACAGAGAGGTGAATGAACGTGAGGTTAGATTTTTTTTATTACATTTATGTTGTTTGTTGATTTTGTGATCATTTATTACAAGTGAATGTTGGCACTATAACATGTTTTCTCTTCTCAGTAGGTATAGGTGAGTATGGGGAGAGAAGTGTTCTAAAAAATGTAAATGTGTGATGCAATTTGTCAACCGGCAAATCATACATTATAATTTAATTTTTATTCCCACGCGACTCCATATGATCTCGATGTGCGTGTTCAGCCTTAATGTAATCAGTGTTGCGCACGCGTCCCTTATTTACGGCGGATTACGCGCGCAATCAAGTCGCGCGCACCGAAAGAATACGGACTTACCGAACTAACTGACTGCCTCTGTCTCCTGTCATAAAGTACAATGTATCATTTATTACTTTTTGTTTTTATACACATTTATCAAATGTTCCTTTTTAATATTTTTCCTGTCAGGGACTCCAGGATGTAGAGTCTCGTACGATTTTTGCTTACTGGTATGCGATTTTCGCTTGAACGAAAATTTGGAGGCTTATGTTCATTATTTTTATTAATTTCTGGCTCAGCCATAAAACTTAAGATTATTTTTTTTCGTCCTCGGTTGCGTTCTTTGCCGAAATAAAACACTTTGTGTACTTTCAATTATTTATTTTTGCACATAATTATATTATCATTGCACACATTATAAAATAGAACATAATTATTAATAAAATGTACAATCAAATATCTATTGGATTACAAAATAATAGTAGTTCCGTATTGTCTGCAGCGATGTGGCGGCCTCCGGCGTGGCCGTGGCAGTGGCAATGGGACCCGCATTGATTTCCTTCTGGTGAAGAGCAGCGTCCGACCGTGTCGAGGGCCAGCACGGCATTAAACTGCGATCGATTCACGTCCTTGAACCTGCTTCTTTGTACCGCGCATGCGCTGTTAAAGGTCGGACGTCATCCCGTGACCATGGCCTCGAAACACGTGCCGAGCCTACCCTACCCTTACTTCTAGCTCCCCTTCGCCATTCATCCCCAACTATTGCGGCGACGCCTCACAGCTGGTGGCTCGCCTTATTCATCCTCAACTTTGCCATTTCTTATCGATTGTGACCTTTTTAAAGCAACCTGTTGAGTGGGGTTTATTGTTTTAGGAGATAACGTAGATGTTCAGGCTGCTACGAAATTTCAACAGACCTTTGACATTTGTAGTAAATGTGTAGGAAATGGGAGAGCATGCTGTCTTTTGTGAATGTTTCATAATCCATAAGTTGTTGAAGTTATGGAATTGCGAGTAAACAATATGGGATTGTGTAAACATAGGTGTCAGACGTGTATGGGTCGGCGTTGCAAGGCGACATTGAGAACAAGTCTGCGACCACGCAGGGCTACGTATGAATGAAGTAGCCGTGGGCGGCACACGGCGAGCGTGGCCCATTCATTCATTAACTCGGAGGCCATTCCTCATGAATAATACCATAACAAAAACTGTCAATAGTGTTAACTATAGTGTATTGCAACGTTGTTTACTTCATCAGATTTGCATGCATTCACACAATTTTTTTTTTAGATTTGTGATGTTTAATGTTGCAGAGCTTCTTTGCCATTACAAATATGTACTATATTTGCTTAGATATGTTGTCCTAAGCGCTTTTGCTAAACTGTATGCTATGGATTCTAAAGTTCGGGCAAAGTCTACATTATTTTATATAGATACAAGTAATAAATTCCTACCTAATTCCTGTCACGGTGCTTCTGAATATGGGTCTGAAAAAGGCGATTGAAATTATTTAAATAAACGAAGATTAGGGTGAATTCTGAAAGTTGAAAAACAAAAGTGACGTAGTTCAGGTGGAAGTGGTATCTAGGCGACTCATGAACAAGGTTTTGTTCAGTAAAAGGAGTTCTGGCGTAGGAGTCAAGGTAAGGTCTGCAAGTTTGAAACTGGCACGGATTAGAAGCATTGTTCCCGCCAACACACTAACAGAGCCATTGCCGTCGGAGTCTTAGAAACATCTTTGACTCATTCCGTGGCATTCATATTTTTTGTGGACATAGCGGCATTTTGAACAAAATTGACTTGTTAAGATTCGATTTTGGCAATGCCGCCTACACGGTCTGTATTGTTGGTTTGGTGTCTGTTAGTAAGTGCCAAAACTTTGGCTTTGTGCGATAGTTTGGCAGAATTTGAATAAAATCAAACTTTTGTTTTTAATGGTCTATGTTTTACACGAGAACACTTTGTTTCACTGAACGGCCAGTATAGAGGCTTTTCCAGTTATTTACCATATATGACGGGTTCTACTCGATGTTTTGGGCTTGTCTTAATTCGATGTGTTTCTTTATAGACTTCAAAAAAGGATGAGGTTCTCCATACGATCGTTTTTTTTGTTTAATGTATTTCTGTCATTTATAAAACTACTCCGACACTACATCTTCTTTTAAACCTCACCTTGATCAAGTTTTGATTAGTAGTTTTTGAGTTAGCTTCAACAATGCGCATTTTCCACTTAGTTTATGTTGATGATGTCATAATAATCCCTGTCACTGTTACTTAGGGCTCCCACACATAAACACGATACGACGTCGCGTCGTACAACAATGCGGCGTCGTTTCACGATACGACGTCGCGTCGTGGATCTATGATGAGCATCGTAAAAAAACACTGCATCGTAACATGATGTGCCACGCACGATGCCGTCGATACAGTTGGGTGGTGTTTTAGTTCATTCCGAAAAATGGACCGCTTTGGACGCATTCTGCTGTTAATAAGACGACGAAAGAAAAGACAGATACTCAGAAGATATTGGATGCTGTGGTTTTTGCATTTTTATTCTTGTATTCTTCTGATGCTTTGTTCCATAGTACGGGACGCTGCTCGACTAGGGTAATTAAATGATCGACTTCAATACCATCCGTCATCTTTGAATTTCGGATAACAACTGCGCAGGATTGCATCGTGAGTTTCTAACGTCACGAACTCACGACATCGTATCGTGCATAAACACGTTACGACGTCGTGTCGTAGATTTCCACGACGCGACGTCGTATCGTGAAGCGACGCCGCATCGTTGTACGACGCGACGTCGTATCGTGTTTATGTGTGGGAGCCCTTACTAAACAAATGAAGTTATATTAATTTATGTGTGGGGTAGGTAAAAAGTGACAAACAAAAAGTTTATAAAAAAAAATCACCGTCTTTATTTTTGGCTGTTTTTGTTCTGGTATTTGTGTCCTATTTGACAATAGGAAATTATATCATAAAATAGTCACACAGTCTAAATGATTAATTATGAAATAATTCGTTGGCGACTGCCGTCTCTTGGCGGAGATTTGATATGATCTAATTCTGCAAGGTAGTAAATAATCGTGATGATGTGTTCATATTTAACCCTTTAATCATAAGACAGACTGTTCGTTAGAGGGACTTTATTAGGGGCTTATTTTATCTACAATATCATAATTTCCTGGATTATTATGCTGAGCCAGTTTAGGAACTGTGCAAAATTGTCCATCGTGTTTTCGTCATATTTTTAATCACGTTTCTTTTTTGTAGAGCTAAAACTAAAAAAAACATTCACTCTTGGCATCATTATTTCAGTTATTAATTATTTGGTACATTAATTACTAGCGTCGTTTTTTCCATCTTTAGATGAGATTCATGTGAAGAATAAAAATTACGGTTATACCGCCGTATTCATTCTCCAGATAAACTAATCTTACAATATAAAAAAAAACCGATCATTCCATCATATTTAAATATTTTATAGTATTATGTTATTGCATATAGTATTCCAGTTTTAGGTCAGCGCCATCTCTCGACCGGTACCACTAATGTAAATTTGATGTGATTATTTCTGAAAAAGTGTGCTATTTCAGACACCGTTTTATTTTTCCTGTAATCTTTATACAAACTTCTATTACTTTTACATTTTTCGTTGTAAGTCGAAATCTGTGCGGCTTAAAAAAAAAGAAAAATGTTTGAAAATGTGCAAGTATCGCTTTTTCATATGATATCCCATACAAAAACAGAAATATATTTTTTATGTTTTCCCAAAATAGTTGAGCAAACGTCATCTAAATCTCTTCCAAATTTCAAGTTGGTAGCATTAGTAGTTCTTGAGATATCCAGTTGTGACAGACAGACGGACAGACAGACTGAGTCTCACCATAAGGGTCCTCATACCATTTTGGTACGGAACCTAAATTGACCTTTAGTTAATTTTATCATTAAGTAATAAGATTATTATCTCGTTGTAGACATGATTATATGAGTTACACAAAAAAATTGTGGCTGAAATAAATAAAATATTTAATAAATTACGTATTTCGAATTTACTCCAATCAATTATCCAATAAGGCACTGAGCGGAACACAAAGTTACCTTAACGTCAAGTAGGTACCATGTTTGGTTCCTATTCTTTAGTAATGATCTGAAGTCCCCGACATCAGTCATAGGAGAAACGAGCATAATATTGTCGTTTCTCCTATGTCTTGAGGGCGAAGAAGAAAGATATCTTTACCCTGCAGTTGGTCAAATAAAATTGTCCTACTTTCAAATTATTCCTATACTTTGGTAATGATCTGAAGTCCCCGACATCAGTCATAGGAGAAATGAGCATAATATTGTTGTTTCTCCTGTCTTGAGGGCGAAAAAGAAAGATTACCCTGAAGTTGGTCAAATAAAAGTGTCCTACTTTCAAATTATTATTCCTATACTTTGGTAATGATCTGAAGTCCCCGACATCAGTCATAGGAGAAACGAGCATAATATTGTTGTTTCTCCTATGTCTTGAGGGCGAAAAAGAAGGATTACCCTGAAGTTGGTCAAATTAAATTGTCCTACTTTCATATTATTATTTTAGATCGTGAAGATCTGGACCTGATATGAACTCTTCCTCCTTCTGGGCGTTTAACTCTGGAGTTAGAAGAGCGATTGAGGCATCCCAAGTACAGCGTTCGGCGAATGTGCGACAGAAGCGAAGATAAACCACAAACACCAAGTATTATAGCGGAACGATACATAGTCAGAAATATTTGCATGCTTTTTTGCCTGCTTGCTTGACTGTTTCTATACTAGATTGCTTTTTTATGCATTTGAGTTGACCCGCTTGCACATATGCTTAATTGTTAATGTGTTTGCTGATTTTTATTAATGAATGAACCCTTGTTTGCATAACTGCTCACATTTGCCTACTTGATTGCAAATCTAAACAAACATATTTTTGCTAGCTTAATTCTTTGCTTGCTGTCTAGTATCTGTGCTTAGTGCTTGTAACATCTGAGACACAGGACATGTCCTAGTTTGGGTGTCAGAAGTTTCACACAACGACATGTACTTAGCCTGTTCATATAAGGATATGTTATTTAAAGTAATGTATTTGTTAACTATTTTGTTCTCTTCTTATTGTATTACGCTTATGTTGAAATAACATTTATTTATTTTTATTTCTGGTAAGAACCTATTAACATGAAGAAGAAATATGAATATGAAGAACCTATGACTGACGGGAAGATTTAAACATTGTGTTATACTAAGGATAAACTGTTGTGTAGTAAGTACATAGATCAAAAACAAGAAAATTTGAAAGTGGCACTAGATCTAAATAAAGTCCTAATTCAGCTAATTTGGGCTTCATCTTAGGGAAGGAGAAATTGGTGTAAGGTAGCCCAGTCTATTTTCACTATTAAGCAGTTAGTTGCTATATATGGTTAACCCCAAAGGGGTTTTTTGTGATTTTACAACCCTAATAGCATCTGCCTAACCTTTTCCCAACTATTTTGGGATCGACTTCCAGTCTAACCGAATGCAGTTGAATACCACTATTTACATGGAGCGACTACCTATCTGACCTCCACAACACAACCCAGTTATTGGGTATATACGTTGTCAAACTTTCGGGCTTCTGACGCCCCGTAACGACTGTCAAAGATCTATGAATGACAGCCGGGAACAACGGCTTTACGTGCTTTCCGAGGCACGGAGAGGTCTGTATGTAAGGATGGTCACCCATCGTAAATCGTTGAAAAACATTAATAAACTATTCAATTTAGTCTTGTTATTACTCCTTGTGCTATTGTGCAAAACACATTAAAGTATTAACTCCAGAAAGTCGCCACTTTATTTGCGTTATTAGTGACCAAGGTCAAGTCCTATACCAGATGCACTACACAACAGCAGATGTGTCATGCTCTGAAGCACCGTACTCCCCATATGGGATTGAGTACGTTTATCAGAAAATTTATAATATACTTGTATAATTTTCTTGATTGCATTTTGTAAGTACAGAAGCTATTGACCCATGTGTCTAACAAGCTCAGGTGCTTCAGATTAAGTAATACCGAAGCAAAAGTGCAGCCA
Source organism: Aporophyla lueneburgensis (assembly GCA_932294355.1). Classification (NCBI taxonomy): domain Eukaryota; kingdom Metazoa; phylum Arthropoda; class Insecta; order Lepidoptera; family Noctuidae; genus Aporophyla; species Aporophyla lueneburgensis. Next base: position 17,045,474 of record OW028750.1, on the reverse strand, counting down.
TATTATAATAATTGATGATCATGGACGTAGCCGCTCAACCGTGAACGGGCTTGCATAAAATCAAATCTTTAGGTTTGTTCTGTGCACTAAGAATACGACTTATATGTCGATATTCCGGGGTCGCGTGATTGTTCGAAAGAGATACCGTGATCCTGGCACATGGGCAACTGATGGAACACGGGTGATTTTTAGTCAGTAAAAGTCTGACACGCCCTCCCGCTGCGCCCAGAGCGGGAGAAGTCATTTGATGATTTCCCACCCAGGAAAAAAAAAAATGTCAATAAGTATTGTCCATAAATTATTCTTATTTCCTTACTCCGGCACTTTTTATGACTCACTTTAGTCTGTAGTCCAGAAGGTAATGACTATATAGATTATAGTATTTAATGTCTTTCTTCATGAAAGTTGTTTCATGCTTCTATATATTATAGCTACACATAATCAATACACAATCAATGCTATACATAATCAATTTGTTACCTAAAAACTTCCGTCAATATAAATGGATAAATTTCAAATTAAACCACAGGAACGGTTTTATTTAATAAATCGTCATTACTTACCTAGAACTGTGACTAAAGTCTGTTTGTCATGATGTAAATTTTATTAATGGTGAGCTATATCGGGCAAAGCAATTAAAACTGAACATAAGTCAGTAATAGTGACCGGTCTTGACCTGAGTCGGTGCTCGCTTTTGGAATTGTAATTAAAAACCAAGAACAATCGTTGAATACGATCAATTGTTACAATCAAAGTTACAATATATCACTGCTTTATTGCTTTTGCTGTTAAGTTTTTCAACACAATGGTAAAGAACGATTTAAAAATAGCAAGAGATAGAAATATGTAGTAGAAATATTTAAAAATCTTTAAAACGTACAAGGTTGACGCTACATATCGAAAAATAGGTTCTGTAGCTAAGTTTTAAAATATCCAACTTCTAAGTACCTGAATTAACTAATACTATTTACAAATTAAAATATAGCGTCGAAAAATTCATCCGCATCGCTGTCAACTGTAATGTACAGACGCCACCAGGTCAAGCTACCCGAAACTGTCAATTTTTCCCAATGAACCTTGAACCTAATGCTCTAGAAATAAAGTCGAAAATCTATCAAAGAAATCTGACAGATTGTAGTAGCTTGATGTGTTGGCGTCTGTACCCAAGAGACTGGTGGCATTACCACGTTGAACAAATGACTTGAATGTAGTCACACGATTTTCACTATGTAGGTAATTGTGTGCGTAGTACTCTCCACCGGCGACCCGGCGTGCGTGTAGATGTATGAACGTGAACGACGCAAAAGAAGTATGTACCTAATAATCGTAGCACGTGACGTTCTTTAGCTCCTGCTTACCCCCATGGGAAGAAGGCGTGAGTTGATGTATGTACCCACGTATGTAAATCTGTGTAACAAAGATAAATTACTCATAAGAATGTAGGTATCAGTCTAGTAACCGTAGAAATTCCATACATCAACTCGCCTCTCTGATCAATAACACAGTAATGCGTATTGACACGACGTATTTATTTGTTTTAAACGCGACGTTTTCATAACTAGTTAATGTTGCTATCAGTTATGGCTCATTTAATCATGGCGGTGTAAGTTAATGTAAGTGGAAGTTGCGCACGCGCCAGTCGGGCGTTGCGCGGTTGCGAGTTGCGGCCGGGGCAGACGTGCGCGCAGACTCTCGCACCGGGACGCTAATTAGATAAACGAGCCGTGTGGCGGGGTCCCGACCGCAATTACGAGTTGCGCTGCAACCCGTAAATAATCAACGATATAGGACGCCACTTGTGTCTGACTCACTTATGTCGGTCACCAATTACAGTTATCCACTGGACAGCTAGGTATCTCCGAACTTGCTTATTGTGGCAGTTGCAGTCTCACAATATTATTTTGTAAAAATATATTTTATGCTTCATCGTACCTATTATGGCTTGTGTTTCCATATAAACGTTCTCCGCTTCTTGTAGAGCTTCTTTTTGTTTGTTAATTGAGAATGTGATGCAGGAGCTTGGGTACCAGGTAGGATTTTGAAAGTTCAACATTTTAGTTACTATCAATTGTTGTAAATACATAAATATTGTCGATTGATGCATTGTTACAGTGACTTCCAAGTCTCTTCTTAACAGTTATAGTTATTGCTCTATCAAGTTAAACCTATTATAATGGACGCCGCTCAATGCGGTTGTATCAATCTAAAATAATTTACCGCCAGCTAACGTGACTGTATATGATTTTTTATGACCGTTTTTTCGATTTGTCGGTATCATGTAGAATCATGATACCTGCTACTACTGCTGCTACTGTGTAGCGTGGTCTATTGTTTTCTGCTACGTATATTGTAATCGTTTAATATTTTTTATAGGTATTGTATTTTTAACGTTAGCGTTCCGTGGTTTCTGCCTACCCCCATGGGAAAAAGGCGTGATTGTATGTATGCATGTAGGTATTTTTAACCTAATGAAAGATAAGTTAAATATTTCTCGCTCCAAATTGTGTCGGAATTATTGTTACTGGTTATGATTGTAGATTAACACATACATAAATACCAACATAAACTCAGGCCTTTTTCCTCATTTAGATTACTTCTTTTAGATTTTTGACCATACAATATTGTAATTAGTAAAAAACGAGTTGCTAGCCATCAAAATAGTTCAATCTATGATATTGTAATACGATGTCTGATTCTATGCAAAACTGAGTTTTTTAAAAGCATCAAAAGACTTACGATATTAACTTTGAAGTCAGTGATGAATCACACATTTGTCTAGGTAGTGTTCATTCTATGACTATGCTAATCATACACAGATGAAACATTATAAAAATCTGGGCAAAATTAACACAAATATGAGACAAAATAATAATACTGGAACAGGTGCTTGACAACCAAAAGTTGGCAATTTCACAATCTGGCTAAATAACTTATGCCAATTTTTCAGTGTTCAGATCTATTCGGCCCGTACTATTTGCATGCATGCAACTATCTTTTTAGATTTTTGTTTTACGAGTTTTTATTAATGTTTTAGATCTCTACTTTCGCGCTTATAAAATCATTGCAACCTTTTAAAACATATTACATATTTTGACACGCACGTGTGATATATAACTTGAATGGTTTTGATTTAAATTCTATGTATTCTTCAATATTTTATCAGCCAAACAGGCATTTCTGATTGCTCTTTCTTGTATCACTCTAAAATCCATGACATTTTAAGCCTCTTGCGATAAATTAGATGTTATCTTAATCACCTAAACCGCAGAACTAACACCTACTAAGTGTATTACATAAATAATCATCTCTAATAAACAGGATTCAGCTTTCAAGCTTAAATTCTTATTATTCACGATTGTTGTTTGGTAATACACGGAAGTCTGCAAAAGCATTCTACGGCGCTCTTAATGAGTTTCTAAGACTGATGACCGTGCTGATGACATGTCATTTCGCGGAAGCAAACAGTACTCTGCGTTACAATAATTTGTTTGAGACAAGGTCACGTTGCGTTGCAGCATCGTGCCAGTTCATTTGTCCAGTGTACATCAACGTTCAGGGTCTTGCGTCCATTAATTAGAGTATCCGCATTTTTTTTTCTGTTAAGCCGTTTATTACATTAGTCTTCCTTTGGGAAGTGAGGCGATGAGTCAAGTCCGAGGGCACGCGTCCGACATCATGACAATTAAGTATTATTAATTTTTTTGTGCATTAAACGAATCACAGGGAGGTCAAGAATGATAAGTCGTTGGTTAGTATGACAGGCTTAATTATTCTATGAGTGACAGCGACCATAGAATGTCAGTTCATCAATAGTTTTGGCAAAGCTTTTGATTGTTGTAGTGTTTATAAGGCAAATAAATATTCGGAGAAAAGTATGAAAAGATGTTAGCATAGTTAAACCATCTCTACTACACGACAAAATTAAATTACTTTACAATAGACTGCTTATTACGCGAATTTTGTAGGTAAATATTTGAAAGTCTCCCGCGGCGACACATTGTCATGTGTAGATAAATATTCGAAACGCTAAATATTATTGAAAACGGCTCCGGTACTCTTGAAGCGTGTCGCGTGCAACTGTTTTAGTTTAGAAAAATAGGGCGATTGCACAAAACTTAAAACTAGACAAACATTGGCTCACATCCAGTTTTACAACACCGATACTATTAAACTGTCGTCCTCTAGTTTCTTAAAAAATGTGGGAGTTGGAGATGAATGCAAAGAAAAATAAACTTTAACATATTATTAACATTTCTAACAATGGGTGGTAAGAGTCTAGTCTAGGTACTATTTATAGAGGATTATGCTATAAATAGCACAGATAAAAATATGGTGTCCTAATTGTAATACAATTCTTTAATTTGAGTATTTTTTATAATGTGTGAGTAGATTGTTAAGTACGTGTCTGCATGTGTTTGTCGGACTTTGTCAAGGATTCTTCAGACAGGTGTGAAGCGACAGTACGATGTGAATCTAATAGAACGTAAAGGTACACTTGATGGAAATTGATCTACTAGAGTCACGTCGCGCTGTTGCGTCGCACCGGTCTGCGGGAGCGTTTAGGTCTATGCCATATATTATCTATATATACGTATATCATGTTGTTGATGTGTTGTCATTTGATGAAAACAAAGGAACTTTTGAAACTAGTTAAAAGTACTATGAGATGAGTGCCACTCAAAGTGTCTAGTTTCAAACGTTTCTCCTGTTTTCGTCAAATAATAATCACTGGCTAGATTAGTTTATTACGACACGTAACCGGGACGCAATTCTCGCGCTCACAGGAATTTCATACAAGATTATAATCAAGTCGACGGTGCGTATGTTGTTATTCGTCTTGAGACATTCTGCAAACATTGGAAGAATTCGGCGGTATCTACTGTTTAAATGCCAAGCTTCGGGCTAAAAGCACATTTCTCATGTAACAACTCAGGAATTACGTTCTGAAGCGTCGCCAAATTGTTGGTTAATTCCGGTTTTAAACTAAATTAATTGTTTGATATTTTTTTAAATACAGGAAACCGAGTTTATATTTTTTTGTATTGTTCATCTTGTCAACAGCTATATCAGATTACCCAGCATTTGCCAAATAAATACTTATAAAATTACCGAAATTAACATAAGTATGTACTTATATGACAACACTATTATAAAGAATTTGTTATTCTTGCTCAGTTTCATTAAGAATGTTTCAGCATCTTCATTTTAAATCTGAATAAGTACTACCTTTATTTTTCCTTATTATGTGGCGCTCTGTTTTAGAATGTACCTCGCACTAGATTTATATGACTGACTTGAACAGAAATACTGCCATTGTCAACTTCCGGCCTGAGATAAGGCAGATTGCGAACCGACATGTATATTTTACATCGTTTGTGATTTCCAGAAGCTGTTTGGCTACACGTGATATGAATTACATATGGACAAGTGTGTGACTCAGTGCTTTACCTTACATTTTTTCAAACCATTAAACCTACTTACTCACGTGTAAAAGTACATGTTTGAGATTGAGAGGCAGATTGTCGACAAAGAAGGCAGATATCGGTTTATCGGAACACTAATTACGTGTACTAAAAACAATGTTTTATAGTCGCAGTCAATCGTTCGAATCGAAGTCAACTGAGTCAGCTGTAATCGATACAGTGTAATTGCGGAGCATGTATCGAGTGAGACAATGACGTCGGGCGGTCGGGCACAGATCGTATCGTATGGAACTACGCAGTTACACGAGTTTAAGTAATTGCGGGAACGGGCATTGTTAACCGGTCGACGCAAATTGGGCATTAGCGATAATTTATTGTCTTTAAAATAAACTTGCATTGTCGTGGCACCGTTTGAATATGTATCGTGTGGGCTTGCCGCACGGCGATGGGCCCTAATGATAGCAATTGTTCTCCATCATTGGGCACAGGTGCGCGTGCACTGACTGTAGCAGCACGAGGGAAACCTGCCGGCCATTCGACACTCGTCAGTTACGAATGCAATCGACGATTTACTTGTAAAACGTTTTACAACTCAGACCGAACCAGATTGTGAAAAGCTTTATGTCAGCTATCCACTTTCTATCCATGAACTGGCTAGTAATTAATGAACTACGCTATTTATTTGATACGAATAAATCGATAAAGTAAATAATTTTATCTTAGATCAAAATCTATACGTATTGCCAACATAAACAAACTTACTTGTGAAAAGCGTTAACAGATATAGGTACCACACACCACATTTTACACCTTGGTTACTGGAAAATGTTGGTGACTAATGTAATTAAATTAGTTAACAACATTTTCTTTTAGCTATTATAGCTATTATATTTGTTTTATTTTCTTAGAAAAACACAATAGCATCCATACAAATTCCGTTGAACGCAAATGAAAGAATTTTGGACCAATTATCACAGTAGCTTTTATTAAAGCTTAGGCAAATGATTTATTTAACAATGAAATTCAAAACTTACCAAACGTATTTCTGTATGGACCGAAATACATTTGAAAAGTTCTGAATAATTTCGGCATAATTCTTTTACATAATTTTGTGATGTTGTTATCATCATGAATCATTATGATTGGGCTTGCCGCTGCTCGCGCGGTCGTCGGCATTTCGTCGTCGTAAAGCAGATCATTTGGAGGCGCGGATAGAAGCTCACATTCGTCTAGTAAAGGCTAGATTGTCAATTTATGTGTGGTGACGTGAGACGGCGCGGGTCGCCTCAAAAGCACGTGCGTGCCCCCGTGGCACCGCGGGCCGCTCAAAGCGAGTGCACCGGCTATCGCACATCTGGGAACGTCCAGAGAGGTGTAATGCCCTCATGTGGGCACCTCTGACAAGCCGCCGCTTCCGATGTGACGCTCTCGGCGTGGGATGCGCTGTTTTTGACAGTATCGGCACGGATTACAAGGAGCTCTTATGTCGAATGATAGCATCATAATAGGCGCCACGTTTGGGTGCGCAACGTTGGACTTTCTATGTAGGTAGGTAGAATATTTGTGGTTTCACTGGAAGAATTTGAAGACATTTAGAGATCTTGATATTATTACTAATCAATGAAATCTTATAATTGTGATGTACAGCAGGTAGGTCTAGCTCGTATTTGGTGATCAAAATTGGGGTTATTTACCTGAAGGTCGATTCTTGTACTTCAAAATCGTTAAAATTCAAAGGCGTAACATAACATCATAAATAATCTAATATCGACGACAATAAATCTCATTTGGCTCCTGAAACACAGTTATAAATAGCGCAGGAGTCAGAGAAATTGGGAATTTTGTGTAAAAGTTGTTTTATGTCAATACAAATTTTGTATTGTATTGTAAAATATAGATAAAAAAAGTTTTTTTTTGACATACTGAGACTCAGATTAACATGCAAACTTTGTAAATTGGACTTCGCTCAAGTTAGCCCGAAGACCAACAAATACCTGACGTACATAATAATTATAAATGTATTTTATTATACCTACTACTTGCGAATATTTGTATAAAACGGACACTCTGCGTATCATAATGAACATTAAAAAGAGCTGCAACGACTAACAAGAAACGACGTCACACTAGATACCGCCATCTTTGACAAATAATGATGCCCAATCTTTAATTTCTCACATCGAGAAAGAGATTATTTGCTTGCGTTGGTTGGCCACCTGCTCAGGCATGGCATACGCATTCGTTCGTACTTGTCTTTCGTTCGACCTTTGTAACAAGCTTTTTTCTTGCCAAGGTGGGACGCTCTATACTAACTTGCGATGTTTTTATTGGTATCATAATAACCTTAATAGTAGATTAACTATGTAGTAGTAGTCAATGGTTTATTCGTTTTTTTTACTTTTATTTTCTTTTATTTAATACTAATATTAGGATAAGTTGTATTACTAGTATTATATGGACTGATATCGTAAATAAATATTTTGAATTTAATGGTGTAAAAAGAATTAAATAACAAAACTGATTTTTATATCCTAATCCGTCTATCCTAAATAATTAATGAAGAAAAACAACAATAACTACATAATATATAAGTGAGATACTTTGTAATATTTCAAATAGTATCGATTGGTATCGATTTTTCACAAAATATAGCGATACGTATCTAACGTATGGACATGCCTAATCCTTTTCATGTCAATCAAATCAACTGTCAAGTTATTCCATGTCTGCACTAAAAGTAATAAAAATAAGGATATTTTACACCAAAAAACATAAGTAGGTACCTGAATCTTTAAGCTTAACCAGTCACATGGGTACAGGTAATAGAAATAGCAATATTGGCAGGCATCTAGCAGCATGTATTATGTACCCATTGTTTCTTACTAAAAATAACCTCAAAAACTGTTTTATTTTTAAATAAATGCTTTCTACAAGTTGTCCGTCATCAAAAATTATCTTCATGGGCATGTACTTGTAATTTAGAACACGTTAAGTATTTTTATTCGCTGTTGGTTTTGGGGCGAAAGATCTATGGACGCAGAACAATGTTCTTTGGGAATTACCCATCTGGTTAGTTTTACAGGACTTTCCAAAATTAGCAGATTTAAAAAAAATTCGGGTGCTCATAACTTTACAGGTCATGTCAAAAAAACAATTATGAATAATTTAAACAAAATCCATGCACAAACATAGAAAAATCTTGCCTTCCTTTTTTTGTGGGTGGGAAATCATCAAATGACGTCTTCCGTTCTTGGGCGGAGCGGGAGGGCGTGAGAGACTTTTACTGACTAAAACCCACCCGTGTTCCTTCAGATGCCCATGTGCCAGGACCACGGTATCTCTTTCGAACAAATCTCGCGACCCTGGCAGGCATCGGTCCTAGCAGACCTCTTCAGTTCTGCTGACGTCTCTTTGAGGCGCACGTGGAACACTACGCGCCCGTCGACACGGGCCTGGTCTTTACCGGGCGGCAAGCTACCTATTGCTCGCCGCCCGCAAGCCCACGCCTACGGTGGCCGGGAGTCCGCTATCGACTCCCGACGCCCGGGGCGTCTCCTCCTGCGGCGGCGGCTAGGGACGTGACGGCGCAGAGACTACCTCTCCCTCACGCGCCCCGCCCCCTTCGCGAGCATTACTGCTTTGCAGAAGGAGGTGACGGCTTCCCATGTCCTCACGCTCTGTACCATGGCTCGCACCAGGGCCGGACGCGAGAAGGCGCCGCCGCCGAGCGCCTCCACGAGGACACGGTGGTTCTCCGCCTAAGTAGGGCATACCTCCACCGTATGCTCCACCGTCTCCTCCAGACGATCCTCGCAATGGAAACACCCGGGCGTTTCCTCTCGCTTTATCCTGAACAGGAACCCACCAAAGCACTCATGCCCGGGTAGAACCTGCGTTAGGCGGAAGGTGAGGACGCCGTGGCGCCTCTCTATCAAATCCTCAAAGAGGGGACTTACCGCCTTAATTGTGGCATGCCCAGCGCTGGGTTGCGACAATCGTACTCGCCATGTCGCCATGAGATCACACCAGAGCTCTGGCTGCCGTACCGCGATTTGTCGCGGCAGTGGAGTTTCGCCCCGGCGATTCGCCTGCTCGCGCCAGTCCCACATATGCGCGAGGACCTTTGCCTCTAGATCCCATGGCGGCACTCCGGCAAGGAGGCTCGCCGCCTCGCAGAAGACCGTGTAGTATCCCCGGACTAGCCGAATGGCCATGACCCTCTGAACTCTTGCCTTCTTCCAATGGGGGTGGGCAGAAACTACAGAATGCCATCTGCAGAGACCCCTTTTTTTTTTCTGGGTGGGAAATCATCAAATGACTTCTGGGCGTGTCAGACTTTTACTGACTAAAACCCACCCGTGTTCCATGTGCCAGGGTCACGGTATCCCTTTCGAACAATCACGCGACCCCGGCAGGCATCGGTCCTAGTAGACCCCTTCAGTGCTGCTGACCCCTACATAGTTAAACAAAATAGTTCAATTTGTAAAATCTATTTTTCATAAACAGAATACTCGGAAAGGACATTAAACAAAACTGTTCTCCGGTGCCATTCTTGTAATAATTATAGTGGCAATCGGCAAAGACAGGAGTGTGCCAAACTGCCAATGCTTCTCAAAATCCATAAAAATACTTACTAATTTTCAGAATTTCCTCACGTTGGAAAATGACCAGCCGGCGTAGCATGATCAATTCTATATCTATTCTACCAAGAACAAATAAAGTTCCTTATGCATTTTAATTCTGTAAAAATGTTTCTATCTCATCAGAAAAATAATCATCATACTTGACATCGTATTATTGTCGACTGAAGAATAGAAACATTTCTTTTTTTAGTTTTACACAACTTTTCTACGATACAATCTATCATTTTGTCTTCTCTGCCGTCGACAAATACCGTTTCTATGGCGGTCATGCTACGCGTGTTGATGACTATTATGAAATGCGACAAACGTGGAATAGGACATATATTTTATTTGTGGTAATCCATTCATTCATTAGGTACATTACAGAGATAATGCATTACATGACCTATTTGATCCTAATTGCGCAACACACTACCAATAACAACCTGAATCATTTTGAAAGATGTTGCTAGTGCATTGCTTCATATTTTCGAAAAATGTAAAACAACAACATAAATGCAATGAATACTTTGGAACTGTCAAAATGAAAGCCATTCCGTCTGGCCATGAGAATAGACACTAACTGACAGACAGACTTGTTTTTATTATCTAGAAATTTTGAGATACTGTTAGTTGCGACGTGTAAAAGTGTTTTTGACAGCCAACAGATAAATAAGACTGCCTGACTGTCTTGTTGGTCTCGTAGTCGCAAGTGCTACTGTTGAGCATGAGGTCGTGGGGTCGATTTCCAGGTCAGGCAAAGTGTTATTTGTTATTCCATCACGAACTTATAAGTAGCAGCCCAGAGTCTGGATTTGTGCAAAAATCCTAGGCACAAATCCTGAATCCTGACATGCAATAGGGCGCTAGCCTTTTGGCTCGCCCCCTATTATGGGATTTAAATATAAATGGCGAAATGTCGGTGTACTATAGGTACACCTTCGCCTTACGGAACCCCTTCCATGTGTAGATAGTGACCCCCAGAGTGGTTTTAGTGAGGTAAAAATCGCACACTCACCGGTCTTTTCCCCAAAGCTCGGGTGCTCTTAGAAGGTTACACTCGAAAAAAAAAATGTACACCTTCACCTAATAGTGCGTGTTGAAATAAACTAGTGTGAAAGTTGTTTTCAACAAGAAACAGATAATTAATAGAAATACAATATCTTACGTATCATCTATATCTATATACCTATAATAAAACTGTAGAGAGGTCAATTCTTGTTGAATATACATTCAAAATTAATATTGGAGGATGAATGGTGATCGATACTGATGCCAAAAATGCAATCAGTAAATTTTTTGTCTGTCTGCCTGTCTGTATATGCACGCATGGGTCAAAAACTACTGAAGGGATTTTAACCAAACTTGGTAAGATTGTAGTCCATACTCTTGAGCAGGTTATAGGCTATATAACATAACGCTAAGACACATAGGAGCTGAGCAGTGACGATAAATTTGAAGCAAGTCGGATGAAAATGCGCTTTTGAGCTCTTATCCTCGCATACGTTGATCATACACCAAAAGTATGAATTACTAAGATGATGGTCTTCAAAAGATAACACAGTTAGTTTATAACCTGGATTAACACATAGGGTACTTTTTATCCCGGTAGTATGTTCCCGCAGGATATTTTCCGACCTCCACGCGGGCGAAGCCGCTGGCATAAGCTAGTTAAGAATAACACCACTGTTACAAATTTTTGATTTTCTCTGCGTTAATGCTGGTATGTGACGTATGTAGGTACTTACTTATATGTTTTTTTTTTTAATAGAAATAGACCTAACCAAAAATATTGATATGAGATTACCTCGATCTCTTTATATTTTTAAATTAAATTTTTCACTGTCGAATGAATCTAGAATATTTGTGAACAACATTTCAAAGGTATTGAGAATAAGTAATCAGGCCTATGTAGGTAGATATTCTGACATAAGTTTTCTAGATTTTCTACTCAAGTAATGTTTGGATTTCTTCCTGCAGAATTTGTAGGGTTTTTGAATCAAAGACTAAGCTAACATACTTTCCTCTCCTTTTTTTCTTCTTCAATTAATTCTGTATTCTTCTTCTTAGCGTGTCGGTGACAAACACATAAAATATATCAACTAGCTTTTGCCCGCGGCTTCGCCCGCGTGGATGTCGAACATTATCATTTAAGGACGTACCGGAATAAAAAGTATCCTATGTCCTGAGTCAGGTCATGGACCTCAACTTTCATCCAAATTCGTTCAGCCGTTTAGATACCGTACTTTTACGACTCTTTTTTCGATTTCGCTTATTTACTTGATTTTACAGACGTGCTTTTACAGTTATAATACTGCATCCCCATAAGTTTTAATGGTATGCATTAAAACTTATGGGGATGCAGTATTTTAACTGTAAAAGCACGTCTGTAAAATCAAGTAAATAAGCGAAATCTATTAAACATCGTTTCAGTTAGCATCTAATGAATGAGTTTCGATTTTATTTTTGTCGAGAATTATAATACAAGATTTATGTTATTTTGAAAGGTTATATTATGTACTACCAATTCTTTAGGATAATTTAATATTTTTTTTCGGAAACTGAATGGATGTTGAAGTAACGTTCATTTTGTTGTTTTAATTTTATGAACGATAATTCTGAGTACCCGAAATGAAAACCAATTCATTAGCCATTTTCTCTAAAATTTGACGAAGAAAATCCTTTTTTAACATGATTTTTTAGTGTGAAAGTGCTAAAAAGTGATTTAGACATTGTATATACCATTTTCGCGAAAATACATTGTAATCTTTACATACCGTGTGGACGTTAAAACGATTTCTGAATATCTGTTTTTCTAAACCTGTTACCGCAAATTTTGCAAAACAGTCGCGATTTGAGGTCGATTAATCAAAATTAAACTACAAAATAAAAAATTGCATTACCCAATTTCTTCCCGTGGGTGTCGTAAAAGACGACTAAGGGATTTACTAGAGAATGGGCAGCAGCGTTCTTTATGCATTTTATCATCATGACGATGATGTTGAAACTACAAAACTAAAAAAGTAGCTCATTCATATGATCAAAATTGAAATTTTCTTTCATAAGGTGCATTAAAAGTTACAGAAAACAGTACTTCAACCGTAAAAACACGTCTATATATAAAATCACATATATTAGCTTATGGCGTGAAATATAACAATCAGAGTTAATTCCGCATTTTAAAATAAGGTTACGCCCCCGACGTCATCTTTGTGGAGTTAAAAATTTATAGACGACATTGTACCACACATTTTTCGCCAGTACTTCTGCGAAGTTTCGTAAAAATCTATCTAGATTAGATAGATTTTTTCAAACAGATTTATGTGTCTCAAAATTCAGCAATCCTAATTGCGACAGAGCTCGACGGTCGACGGTCCTAGCATGGTTAATAAAAAAGTATTGCTTTATCCTACAACTGAATAAAGCAGTGTCTTCAGTTGCGGTCGCTATATCGAATCCCGAATGTAACGAAGGGTTGTACGGCTCCCAAGCGCAGCGAGGGCTAAAACTGGAATCTTGAGTATAGTGAGGGATTCAAGCTCGCCTAAGATAAATATGAAGCCCAAATCCAACTAAAATTTTGGAGGCTATTTTTTATGAATAGGAAAAACGTTGTAATTGATATTATTATATGAATGAAAAAGAAATAATAGAAGTTGTTATTTCTATACGTCACTAATGAATATTTTTAGGCTTTAGTGGCTTAGGTTCGAGACTGAAATATTTCTTTTTATCAATATTTTTCTTCACAAGAGAAATTGAGACATTAAAAAAAAAGAATAATTAAAAAGAAAATTGAATAATATTATTAATATTATTTTATTATTATTATTATTATATATTTTGAATCATTTTAGCCAATATCCATCTACTGCTGGACCAAGGTCCGCACGTCGACCGGTTCTGTGCTTCCCGCATCCACTAAACTCCTGTGGCCTTCAAAAAGACATCGGTCTACCTTGTTGGAGCCTACGTCTTTCGTTATAGGGGCGTCACGCTAAAACCTCCCGGCCTCATCGGCCATCTGTTCTGTGAACCTTGCCCACTATCACTAAAGTTCGGAAAAAAATAGGGCTATGTCGATTACCTTGGTTCTCCTGCGGATCTCTTCAATTCTGATTCGATTACTTAGGGTAACTCCGAGCATAGCCTTCTCCATTGCCCTTTGGGTGACTTTTAGCATTCTAATACGGCCCATTGTGAGTGCCCACGTTTTAGTGTCATAAATAACACCACTGGAAACACGCGCTGGTCTAAGAGATTATTTTGAGACACTGCAGTATTTGGGACAAGAAGATATTGTGTATCTCCCTGTCTGCCACCTCGCTACAGAAGGATAGGTTTCGAGATCCGGTTTTGAAGTCGGACTATCAAATTGTCGTTTTCGTACAGATAGTTCAGCATATCGATGTACCGATAGTCGATCTGGCACCGTTGAAAAGACTGCAGTACAGCCCATGTTTCGATCGAATCGAAGGCTTTTTCGTAGTCAACGCTAAGCAGGGTGCTTATTCTTGATTTTAATTCCGATTGATTGACATTGGAATTGGAACTTTTCGTATTCTTGATTTCGACGCTAGCACCAAAATGTGTTTAAATTGGGTGTCCATTTTTAGAACTAAGTAGAATCGAGATCGGGCGTTGTCGTTGTTCCAATGTTGACATTGTTGTTTTCAACAGTACCGAATTATGTGTATGCAAAATTAACATTGGAATCGTAATGGCGTTAGATTGGAATTAAAATTATGTTGACGAGTAAGCCACTTGACCTGCCCCGGTCTTTGATTTGCTGTATAACCTGTCGTGGCGTATGTATGTACTTCGTACGTACGGAATTCGGCTTGTTCGACAGGGTGGAAGTCGCTAAACTGTTTTTATAATACTAAGTAACTGATCCGACAGACGTTGTACTATCAAAATCCAATAATTCAAAATTCCTGAAGAAAATGCAGTAAAGTTCATGATACAAAAAGGCATAAAATCATATAAAGGTTGAATGTTTTCTCATATAGGGTCGGTTCACATCTGACGGAAGATGCGTCGCGTATTATCGGTCGCGTAACGCCAGAACAGACAATTATACGTCGGTTATACGTCGGCCAACAATGCGTTGACGGAAACGGAACAGACGCTGTACGCTCGACGCACTAACGCATCATCGGTTAAGTGTGAAAGGTTGAATGTTTTCTCATATAATTGTCTGTTCTGGCATTACGCGACCGATAATACGCGACGCATCTTCCGTCAGATGTGAACAGACCCTTAAAGTCTTCCGCGAAATACTTGGAAAAAGCAAACTAGCTCAATTTTATAGGTAGATTATGATATGAATAAATAGAAATTGTTTTTTTTACTAGACTATTTAGGATAATCCCCGACTTTGTTAGGAAGCTACCAATTTCGAATTAATTTTTTAATTGGAGAATTCTCTGTAACAAGCTATTTTTGAGACGACTCATAATGGCCACTTTTTTCAGATAATTTAACGATAGGTACCTAATTGCAATGCGGCTTAAGAAGCTCAGCCTTTCTAAGAATTCGTTAAGTAGCGCTTCTATTTTCTATTTATAGTTTTTCGGTATGAAGAGGCTAATGATGTCTAGTGTCTAGTGCTCAGCTTTCAGTAGTTAGGTACCCGCATAGGTATTAATTTTTTGCTAAGTAGACATAATATTAGACGCTATGTCGCCTCGTCTCAGGCCAATCAGAGATCAAGAACTGCCATCGGCGACGCCTCTTTTTAAATGGGGGAAAGTTCTATACGAATAGGGGCGGTGCCGTGGGCATTAGTGGGTAGTTAAATTATATCGGTAGTAAAGAAAAATATTTCAATTTTTTTGAAATCGATATACATGTGCCAATCTTTAATAAGTCAATCCCACACACTCTTATGATTCGTTTGTGTAAACCACTGCCATTGTTCCATAATATCACAGGGCCCGTATAGAAAACATCAGCTTTATTGAATGTAGATATATCAAGCATGTAATAGGTAAACATGAATTACGTCAATCGTCACCATCGTCTAGCGTTTGTCTCAATGATTTACATCCAAACGAATGTCTTCTTTCAAACACTTCTATCAAAAATAATAAAAAAAGTTTCTGAAGATTCCATCTAGACTAAGAGTCAGTACTCTTTGAACGTCAAAATTAAATAAGACGATTCCCCAAAACTCCCGCGCTTCAACACTTCCTAGTGCTTTAGCTGGGAAGAAGAAGTGGCGCACCAAACTTCCCAGCAGTACATCTTACTTATCAGCCTATATTTTAGCGTTTTGCCAAGCATCCTTCACACAATTCGTTCATATTCATCTTGATACATGAAAATCTTGACATTTTCAGGTCACTGGCATGCAGCTTCCATTCTTCTATTTTACCCCAACATACGATCCCATATAAGTCAACAGTCTTGTATCTATAAAACGAAATATAGAAACGATGTAGGTTATAATATATGAGTTGAGCATTAAAATCGCCTTTAAAGGATAATTGGTATGGCTGAGAGGTAGGCAAATTAAAAAAAAGGCACAGTTAGCATCAAGAACATACTTGAACAAGCTTTCAAAAACAAGAGGTAAAGTTCTAATTCGGAATGAAGTGTGATAAGAAAACCTTGAAAAACAGGTTAAGTATGCGATTGATCTTTGGTGTCACCAATTGATTGAGTAAATCAAGATAGGGCTTAAAAACGATATGTTCAGTAACAACTTTAATGATAGCACGGCACACCAGCATCAATATCATCATCCGTCATGCTCTTGTCACCAGGGTGCCAGCTGTTCTAGAACCCAACGGCTTGGCACGCGACGATGGGAAGAGACCAGACGGAATTACCATAATGCCTTAGAAGTTAGGTCGGCTTTTGGCACACCAAAAGCCGACCTAACTTCCAAGGCATTATGCATCTGCTATATATTATTGCATCTCACAGGATGCAACATGTGTCTACACTCTTGCGCCATCCCATCTTCTCGGCACGGCGGGCTGTACTGGAGCGGCTGCTGCAGGTGCGGAAAACCTCAAACGGCGCAAATATTCTAACCTAATTGGACATTATATGTTCGAGCCGTTTGGGGTTGAAACTCTAGGGCCATGGGGTCCGAGTGTCCCCATAGTATTCCGAGACATTGCCAAGCGTCTGGTTGACACTTCACGTAACTAGAAGGCTGGCTTATTTTTTGGTCAAAGAATCAGCATTGCCATACAACGTGGCAATGTTGCTGACAATGATGCAGACGAATTTTTTGATGCTTTATGATTATTTATTTTTATATACATATATACATTTACATATTTTTTTTAAGACTTATATTTTAAATTATGTATATATTGTAAGATACTATAGCTAATAAAAATACATCTGACAATAATATTGACATCTGATAATTATATTTGTATGTTGAGGTATATAGGTAGCTAATTATGAACTGGTTATTGACAACTTCATAAACTGACATGTTTATGTTAAATATTATTAAAGTATTAAGATATTTAGAGCTGAATTAGGCAATAAAAACAATCAGCATAATGTATTATATTTTATTATTTATTTATTACATATTTAATTTTATTATCTCATATGACATTCTTATATGAAGATGATACTTTACATACTTGTAATGTTACATTTTTACATACATTATGTCTTATAGGTAGATAGATGCCTACGCGCAGAAAAGAAGTTCAACTTTTTATTGGTAGCCTTGAATGTGTCTTAAGATTTTCAGATTAATGGTTTTTTTTTTGTAAATCTCTCTTAATTATAATCTAATCTCGTACTTATCCGGTATTTTAATCTATTAGAGTTTCTCAGATAAAATTATTAATAACGCTTAGGACCGATTTTATCCAGCAAACTGTTGTTGGACCATTTTAGATTTTAGGGATATTTTATTAGAGTCATTTCTTTCATTTCAGGCAGGGTGTTTTGGTATGTAACAACCATGGTAGGTCACTCACCCACGGACTAACCGCGGCAAGCTAGGCTTAACCAGATCAATTGACCTATGTGGCTGTTATTACTTAGCCATAAGTTAAAAAAATCCTGTCTTTTTTATTTAAATTTTCCCCTATAACAAAATATGGTGTCTCCACTGTGTATTTCTGAAATAAGGCAATACAGATACATATAGCGCATCAGTTATGTCCGCTTAAACAGTAAGAGTTCAGATGAAAACTGGTTTGTCGCACGCGGCGCGATATCAGCCCACAATATGAATGCTGTTGCAAACTTTAAAGTCGACTCATTGTTAAGAACTTTTGTCACACATCACAGATAATGGAGATGATTATTTTAATTTTGAATACGTATTTTAAAATGCCATGATTGTCTCTGGGTGGGTTATGTGTTCTTTGTGGTCTGAGTAGGTATATAATAACTTCCATAGAACAGCATAGCGAATGTGCTCGATCGGGCTGTGTAGCCCGGAGTCTGGATTTATGCCCGGTTGATGGGAATTGGCTCGCTCCCTATTACATGGGACTTAAACACAACTGGTAAAATATGTACCCAATCCTTCGGGGAATACAGTCATGATTTAATGTTGTGTTCTACTTAATTTTAAACAAACTTGCAATTCTCTACATTTCTCTTTCATTTCTCCTTTCGCAGGCTGCTGGAAGAAATTTCTTAAGAAATAAGCAGGCAATTATAATTATATCGTATCCCTAAGTTTTTTTACCGTGTGTACATAAATAATAAAAAACTTTTTACACAAAAAAACAACCGACTTCCTTAAAAAAAAACCCTACAAAGTCAAAAATAACTTTAATTTCGAAAGTCGGTGTTTTAGGCTCTGTATTTAAGGTTTTTGCCACCGACTTCCGAAATTAAAGTTATTTTTGATTTTGTAGGTTTTTTTTTAAGGAAGTCGGTTGTTTTTTGTGTAAAAAGTTTTTATTTTTAAATTTTTAGTTGTGGTAGATACTCCGCACTAATCTAATCGCGTTATTCGTTCATTTGTCGCGCAAATACGTAATGCAAATTTAAGACTTATATGGTTTTCACATGGACCCCATTGTCCAAATGGAACCAAATTAAAAAAGGACCATTTGTTAAACACCAGCTTTTAAATAAAAAAAGAATCATCAAAATCGGTTCACCCAGTCAAAAGTTATGAGGTAACAAACATACGGTATTCGTTCATTTGTCGCGCAAATACATAATGCAAATTTATGACTTATATGGTTTTCACATAGACCCCATTGTCCGAATGGAACCAAATTAAAAAAGGACCATTTGTTAAGCACCAGCTTTTAAATAACAAAAGAATCATCAAAATCGGTTCACCCAGTCAAAAGTTATGAGGTAACAAACATACGGTATTCGTTCATTAGTCGCGCAAATACATAATGCAAATTTAAGACTTATATGGTTTTCACATAGACCCCATTGTCCGAATGAAACCAAATTAAAATGGGACCGGAAAGCACCAGCTTTCAAATAAAAAAAGAATCATTAAAGTCGGTTCACCCAGTCAAAAGTTGAGGTAACAAACATAAAAAAAAAAAAAAAATTCATAACCTCCTCCTTTTTTTGAAGTCGGTTAAAAATTAATCAAGTTCTGTTTTAGAATTGATGAAAGAAGAGTGCTTCTGGCACAATGCTGCGCTTGTCATCGGTTACCAAGAAAGCTTCTGCACGGTGGGACCACTTTACCACTCAGGTCAAGTATGTGGTATTTGTAAGTCAAGTCTTTCCAGAGGTCAACACAACGCAAAGCATTCGTACCTACATCTGACCGTATGTTTATGGTTAGTTGGGGGAATATGATAGCGTTGGTTGCGCAGACGCTGCCGATTAGCGCCGTCCGGTCCAGATAACAGAGTGCCGGAACGCTGATCCGAATTATTACGAGCCCGTGGAGCTGACGTTTACGAAATAACTCCATACAATGTCCGTGGACATTAATAACTGACTGCAAGATTATAGCATTGATACTGTTATCGTATAGCTTAGTTCTATTTGCATAAATCGTGACATCATAAAATATATTAGCGACCAATACTTGAATGCATATTATTTGGTTTATTTTAAAGCTTTTGGGGCTTATTATTGTTATATTTTTTTAATTTATGTAAACTAGTTTTTAAACACAGTGACAGAAGAAATAAAGAAATAATGTTTTACATGACTATGACTCCTGAATATTAGGAATATACAAAATATAGAATACTAGCTTCTGCCCGCGACTTCGTCCGCGTCAAATATTTGCTCCCCTGACCCTTCCCGTCGCATCACAGCCTGCCAGTTTACGTCCATTTTTTTGTTGCTGCTCCGCTCCTTTTGATCCTAGCGTGATGTTATATATGTGTGATGTGATCTGATGTGAACCAGTAGTTCCTGAGATTAGCGCGTTCCACCCCCCATTTTAGGGAAGTGGGGGGTCAGAAAGAGACAAAAAGTAGTCTATGTAACTCTCCATCCCTTCAACTATCTCCACTTAAAAAATCACGTCAATTCGTCGCTCCGTAAGACGGACAAACAGACATACACACTTTCCCATTTATAATATTAGTATGGATTATGATAAAGTAAAAAAAGATATTAAAGATTTTTTTAAGTGTGGGATTTTATGTGTTACATTCGCGGGTATCCCGTAGCAAAAAACGCCGTCTATGTCTTTGTTAAATGCATATTTTAATAACTGCTTACTGCTACCCTACTTGCGTAACACACGGTCAATCACAATCTGAATCATCTTGAAGGATATTGCTAATACATTGTTTCATATGTTTGAAAAATTTGTCTGCTCAGCAACGTAAATAACGTAATGAATGTTGTACAACTGTCAAAATTAAAGCCATTCTAAATCTTAGTGCCATTTTCCACCATTTCCCCATAGGTTTTATTTCATACGTGTTAATACAATATTATTTAGTCTCACTGGCTTACATAGTTTAAAAGTGATGTAATTGTATCCAGGAACAAAGTATCTGACAATAGATAATTATCTCATTTGAAAGATACCTCACTGAAGTATTTAGACGAGCAACAGGTCGCTGGGGTCAGACCGGGGTCAATTGCATGGGACCAGCAGCTAATCTTCGACAAACATTCTCTAAATCAGTATTGTTGATTCGCCTAGGAATTTAAGAAGATTAAGTTTTAGTTGTTCTTGAGCGTTTGAGAGTTTCAGGGGTTAGTTTTTTATTTTTTAATAACTCCGTCAATTGGTGTATTTTCAGTCGGATATTTTTTGGAACTAAATAAATATTGAATAGGTATTTTATAGTCTAACGATATAATATATATATTTTATACAGAGTTGTTCACAATCGATGTCAGAGTGAATGGTGTTCGAACATTCATTCATTATTTTAACTCCACATAGATAATTATTGTATCTTAGTTTTGGAAGCAAATACTGCAATGACGCTGACTGACTGCTAGAGTCATTTATAACCTGATAATTATTGTTATCTTAGCATTGATTTTATTGCTGAATATTCAGTTGGTGTTGAGTATTCAGATGCAATTTTAGGCCTTAGGTGCGATCAGCTAACACTGATAATAATATTCAAGAAAAAACAAAATCCAAAATATGACTAACTCCTGTAACTTGTACCGAACCCTCAAAAACATCTGACGTAAAAAATACTTTTTACACACAGTTAGCTAATTACTGTTATGCAAGAATAGAACAATGGAATCGAAAAATAAACTTTTTTTTTGTAAAGAGTATTTACAGTACAAAAGTACTGTGAACAAACTGGTGTGTAACAGGTGGTTGTAAAGTTGAAAATGGGGAGCCGTTTAAATCCTTATAAATACACTTTTTACAACTTTTAATAAGATTAAAAGCTGTAAAAGGATTTTCGGTACAAATTAACTCTGGTTAGGACTCTATTTGTCAAATTTGAACTTTATTGTCGCGTTTTAGCAAAATGTAACCATTGTAACATTTTAATCGAAATTATAAAACAAGTTCAAGAATGACGACGATTTATGTAAATCCAACTAAAACCGGTCCTGCATATGAGATGTGGCTTTTGATAGCAGGAACTATAGCAAGAAGAGCAATAAGAAGACGAGAAGGTTTGTGCTCACCATGTGTAGTGGGTGTGAAGTAGAGCGCGAACAGGTCGTCGACGGACGCGGTGGTGGTGGCGGGGTGCGCGGGCGGCTGCGCGTAGGGCTGCGGCTGCGCGTGCGGCGGCGGCGGGCCCCCGTAGTGCAGCCCGCTCGGGCCCGCCTCCACCAGCAGCTGCATCTGTGAGATGTCCACGAACTCGTCGCCGTCGCCGCGGCCTCCCAGCTCCTCGTCCTCCGGCCGACGCATCGCGATCACCGAGAGCATCGCACGAGCGCATTCCCGCACTGCACAATCCACACCACCTCGTGCGCAACACCGCAACTGCACTCACATTCAACCACCTTGTAAACACCGGCGCGTACGCCAATACACTTCCCTACTAAAACTAACTTAATGTCCTATCAAAATTGACGTGATCACAGCACATTACGGTTAGGAAACTACATATACACGGCACGTTAATCACACTTAAGGGTCAGGAGCATCTACTGATAAATGAACACAGGTTTCGCACGCGGACTATGTCGTCGCGCCGAGAACGCCACATCCTCGACTGAGGCACAGGCGGAGCGGCGAGGGCGTGCATACGCCGCCCCCGTGAGCGCCGCGGTCGTCGTCCGCCGCGCGCCCTATCAATGGACGCCAGCCACCCGGTCGAGGTCGGCGTTCATTCACGACGGTCGCGTTAATGGCGTTCAAGCCGGGCGTCCTCGCTCGGCCGCCGTTGTCGCCCACGTGCGCGAGAAAATGGCGCGGCGTCGCGACGGCAAAAGGGAGGCGCGCGAAAAGCGCGGGGCGCACAAGTGTAGTGATGGTAAAGCAACGGCGGGCGGCGCGAGCGCGGGCGTCCGGCGTGGGCGCGGAGGCTCGGCGGTCGCGTGACGCGGCCAGCCGGCTGCCCTGCTGCTGCGGCGCACTCCTGCCACTCGCCACTTTCTCTGCGCGTTGACTCACGATCCACTTTCGGACGCTACGTGCTGCGCTGCCGCCGGGTGACGGATCCCGGAGACCGTTTTGGACATGCTACAATTAGCCGGGTGGCACGCGCGCTCCTGTGACGTCGATAGACCGGCCCGAATAGTTCGGACGTTACGTAGTTCAGATAAATCATTGGCATATTCTAAAAATACGTAACTGGTCATAGCAGTAGCTACGTAATGATACCTAAAGCGTTGCTCCATATGCTATTTCTGATTTTTTGGTATTTGACGTATGTATACTGAACACGTAGGACTTTCAGAAATAGACAGGCGTACGTACTAGAAAATGTGTTAATGAGATGCCTACGGCAACATAGCATTTATCATGGGATTCGGTTACATTTCCCAGATGCTACACAATTCCAATTGGGCTTGGAAAACAACCACGTAGATCACACAGACTTCAGCTTGAATCGTAAAGGAAGTTAGTAATGTAGCAAAAAATAACATCATTACGCCTGTACTCTCCGAAGGGTAAGACAAAGATGCACTCATCACCATCATCAGCAGCCTATAATGTTGCTACTGCTGGGACACAGGCTTCCTTTCGGTGAGAGAGAGTGGGCCATAATCCACCACCCGGGCCTAATACAGGTTGTAGATGTCACATGTCTTCGAATTTTTTGTTCTAAAACTTGCCGGTTTCCTCACACACACTACACTAGACTAAAACACTCACATTTCGCCAATTTAAGTTTGTCACTAATAGAGAGCGAGCCTATCGCCATCAACCGGGAACAAATCCAAATTCCAGTCTACTACTGAGAAATTCCAGATGAATGAACTCAATAGCACTTTTCCTGAACAGGAATCTAACCCAGGACCTCATGCTTATCAGGAGCGCTTGCGACAACTAGACCAGAGAGGCAGTCGACAATGTAAAAATATGTGTGTTATTTCACCCACCTACTCAAATTTATGAAAAGGTTACCTGAATATAAAGTTTTAACGATCCAGAATATTCAACAACTTCAGGGAAACTCCTTAGATGTAATTCGACAGGATAAACTTGGGAAATTGTATGAATTAAATTGTGTGGGTATTTATTTATGTGTGGGTGCGGTATAAGTATAATGATTCATAACATAGCTAGCCCACATGTTTTGTTACCGAAGGTGTGTGAATCCTTTAAATGTGGAAAGGTTAGGGAACGTCTGCGGGTTGCCATGGCAACCTCCTGTTGATCCACCAAGCTTCGCGTAAATGTCAGGGTGCACGGTGTGGGAGAGCCCGCGTGGGCGGCGCCGCGCCCTCTTACGTTTCCTGCTTCTGACAGCTGCCAGATTTTAGCAACCAGCCCCCTGAGAGTAACATGCTTCTTGTGATGACATTTATCTAATCGACCGTCATCAAACCTGTAACTCTGTGGAGGTGCACACGCCCACTCGGCGCGTGGGTGGACAAATTGTTATTCTTTAGGGGTTCCTTGTTATGAATTTTTAATTTATGTGATATTCGATTAACTTCAATACTGCTTCATCCGAGTTTTGTGTTGCCATTTGAACTTTTGTAGCATTTTAATATAAAAACTTTGCGAAAAAAAAAAATTGATTTATGAGTAATGTTGCACAATCATATGAAACTAGGCTGAAATTTTGTACCTAGTTTTGATCAACATCATTAGAAAATTGAGGATTTAAATACGTACGCTTACCCTTTACTCCCAAACTTCAGATCTCACTCAAAAAATCGATGAAGCAACTACTAAGGCGTCGAAATACCAAGCCCTTATCAGCTGTGCTGAGGCTGTAAATGACGCAAATGTAGGGCCATAGGGCCTTAGAGCAGCCTTCGCACATCCGGCACCCACGATCTGCGTTACTCTAACTATTTCATACTTGTAGCGACGACTTGCAACACACTGAGCAACAACAGCCTTAAGGCTGCTATTATAAACAATACTAACTGTCAAAATGTACGGTTTGCTTTATAATTAAATTATACAGTTAGCAGTTTTGTTAAAATACCAGAGTCGCTTCCTGTATAAACTGAAATGTAAATACTCAGTGAACAAATGATATTTCGCTAAAAGGGCAAGGTCAAAGAAAAGGACAAAGTTCACATTTGAACTATATTCAGTAGAAAATTTGCTAAATACATACAACATTTCGTGGGCGGTGGAGAGTGGATTACGGGATTGTATAAGGCGAACTATGGATTGCTGTAACAGTTTCTCTAAAATCATTACACATTTAGATCGAAGTATTTTTTTTATCCGTTTAAAAATTAACCAGTTTTGAATAATTGCTTACAATCTAGCCTATAAGACTCATAGGAAATTTTAATCTGACTAATTTTTTTACGTGATAATTATTTTATAAATTTATTATTATATAAATTAAAAATCGTGATGATTGTAGTTTACACAAGTTCATTCAAAGATCAAAGAAATTGAAATACGTAATTATGAATGTAGTCCTGTTGCGGGAACTGAACTGAGCCCGTGAACCTTACCTTTTTCAAAGCCATTCTTGTTTTCAGTAAAAACTTAGTTATTCAGAAAAAAAATAATGTGTCTGAGAGCTTATCACAATTAGGCAAACAGTCTTTATCTTTACCCTGAACTTTAACGAACGAACGAACTTCGTGGATGCAGGTAATGTAAAGGTTGTTTACTAAAGACGACGAACGATTCTAGAAATAACTATCGTTTATCCCTCAACAGCCGTGTTTTTATTAGATCTGGGCACTTACGCATAAGACATTTCCGCGAAAGAAACTTGTGCGAGCCCACTTGTGCGAAACGACATTTCCACGAATGGACTTTTGTGCGAAAGACACTTGCGCAAATCCACTTGCGTGAAAAGACAGTTGCGTTAAAAAGTTGCGGAAATGGGATTTCTTTGTAACATCACGCCTGTATTCTTTCAAAGGGTTGGGCAGGGATATACAGTCCAGAACAGTACAGATTTTTTTTGAAATTTCCACCAAAGGTGTCGTTTACGTAGTTTTCAAGGGTGCTAAAGCCGATGTTGAGAACAAAATGAAAATCAAAGATAGTTGCTGTGATCTTTTTCTAAATTTCGATCATAAGTGTGGCTTTCGTGGTTTTCAGGGGTGCTAAAAGTGATGGTGAGGTCAATTTCAAATTTGATCATTTTTGCAGCCGCCATCTTGGATTTTATTTTGAGCTGGCCATTGGCTTTAGCGGTGCTGTCTATTTTTTTTTAAAGACAGCACTGCTTACTAAAAAACTTGTGAGGCGTCTTATAAAATCTAGTTACATAAATGAACATTTCATTTCATTAGCATTCTCGAAAACCAAATAACGGCACACATTATGGGAATTTCGAAGATTTTCATAGAGGCCGTCTTCGATTTTCATTTTGACCTCACCATCGGCTTTAGCACTCCCGAAAATCCCAAAACGGCACCTATGATGGAAATTACCAATGATGAAAAACCAATGATTGAATTTTTTAAGCAGGGTAGGAATAATTTGAAATTGTTTAAACTTGGAGGGTATATTATTCCTGTTTTAAAGTACACTTTAGAATTTTTTCAAGTAATTTCCGCCAGAATCACTGGCGTTAGATCGTGATGTCCATGGACGATTTCTATCCGAGTATTTTGCTGGTGGGCATTCCTGAAGTCGCAATTTTTGTCTGTAATCATCACAATTTTTCTTTTTTGTTAACAACATATTTCCTAAAAATATGAACCTAATTGTGATAAAAAAATGCAAATTGTATACTTTTGAGGTGTTTGAACACAATGTCATGTTTTATAACATACTAGCTTTTGCCAGCGGCTTCGCCCGCGTGGAGGTCGGAAATTATCCCGCGAGAAAATACTACTGGGATAAAAAGTAGCCTATGTCCTTTCTCAGGCTCTAAACTATATGTGTACCAAATTTCATTTAAATCCGTTCAGTAGTTTTAGCAGGAAAGCGAGACAGACAGACAGACAGACAGACAGACCGACAGACAGACAGACAGAGTTACTTTCGCATTTATAATATTATAGTGTGGATTTTTTCACCTTTCAAAAAAGGTAAACAAACATAAAAAAACAAACATTAAAAAAATATAATAATAAAATAGTCCTGGAATTAGGTTCATATGGATTGGAATTGAAGAAACAATACACACAACCAATTTTAGAATGATTGGTCAATACATTTTTGAGCTAGAATGCCCACCAGTTGAAAAAAAGTCGTTTCGAGAAAAACGCATTTGAAATAAAATATACCGAAATCCGTAAATTATCTGTTAGCTAATTTCATAAAGATTGCAAGCAATTATCCTTTCGCACAAGTGGATTCATGCAAGTGTCTTTCACGTTAGTGTCTTTGGCACAAGTGTCTTTCGTGCATATTTATAATTACGTAAAAGTCCAGTCGCGCAAAACTCCATTCGCGTAAATGCCCATTCGCTGAAATGTCTTTTTGACCAAGTGTCCCTTCGCGCAAAGTTCTTTCGCGAAAACGTCTTTCGTGCGAGTACCGTTTTGACTATAAGATCCCGATATAGAAAGATCTTACGCTCCTGTACCTACGTATCGCTAGATACCTGGTTTGAAGAGATGCCCTAATGCTAGTTGACTGTTTTTGAGAAACCAACTGAACATTTTGCCCGTTGTTCCCTCAAAATATGAATATTTTAGTAAAATAATTGGTATTTTGCTAAAATAATCATATTTGGCAAAAAAATTATGTTAATCGTATTTTTTTTTATCGGCACTGGGCATTATTTCATTGCAGTTATTACTATTACACACTAATTCCATACTTACATATTTGCATTCGGACAAACTAAAAAAGTAGTTTACGAAACGGTTGCATGATAAAACACGAGTGTTTTAATATCTAGTTACACACATTTTCATACATTACTTTATCTCTTCTCATACATTGGGATTTACCCTACTAAAAGATCGAAGATAAAAGTGTAAGAAATAGTTTATGTTATGCTATGAAAATGAAGCGTCTCACATATACGTTCAATTAGAACGAAAAATTGATGTAAAGTTTTGAAAAAAAAAAAAACATGATAAATAATCCCTAGTTTTTCATACGTAATTGTGGTATCCTGCATCGTATTGATAAAAAATGTTAAATAACATTATTTTGCAAGAGACAATTGGTATAATCTATCATGAAACACTAAAACAAAAATAACACAGCCCCACAAAAAGCAAGAGTTTTTTGCTCCTGGAGAAAAACTGGAGGGTGTAGGGTTAATCCTGTGTCCAGATTCGGATTCGGCAACTCAAAATACGTAAAGACCATGTGTTTTATAACAAGTACATTTTTTTCTTGTGGGGCTGTGTATTTAATGTAGACAGGATAAACGACCCAATTAGGTATGAAAAACTAGCTCTAGAAAACCAAACAATTTTAAATTTAAACTAAGTGTGTGCCCCTCAAGTTAGATGTGACAACGTAGAAATAGATCTGTTTTGGGGAAGTCCAGAAGACCTTTTACAACCCATTCCCTTGGACGAGAGAAAATTAATTTCAGATTATTTCAACATGTGGGTTCAAACGCACCAGAAAATCCAGACATACATGTAAATTTAGGTATGCCATGATAGGCTATCGTCAACACCTATTTAAAAAAAAAGAACGAACACTTAATAACCTAAAAGTGGTGGATCGGCCTCACAAATAGGTCCATTCTGTGCAATTTCAAGGACCGCAAACTTATACTAGGAGAACCACTGACCACCCAATACAGAGTTCTTGTGGCCTGTTTGGTAATGAGGTCGTGGACCCAAAACCAGAAATATCAAACATGATGCCCATATAGAATGGAATAACGTAAACAAGTCAGAAGGCACTTCGATTATTTTTAAAGCTGATGCTTACTTGAAAGATACGCTTCAAGACACAAAATAAACCAACACTCTCTGAATCGACTTCCATTTGAAAACCGCCAAAACAACATTAGGTGTCACAAAAAGAAAACTAAGGATAAATAAGGATCCTACTTGGAGGGAGGAGAATGTTAAATCTCAGATATGGGAAAAGAAAGTGTATTTCAAGAAATGACAGAAAAAACAATGGGCACCGATCGCCTAGAATGCAATAAAATGAGGAAGAGAACTAAGAAATGTGTAGCAGTAACAAGAGCGTCCAAGGATCACTTGTACAAAGAATTAGAGAACGAAAAAAGGCTCGGAAATATTTAAACTAGCTTAACTTCGAAATAATCAAACACAGAACATCATGTGTTACAAATATTTTAAACATGTATCCACCAAATTGTTAACCATAGCCAAAACAATTTAAAGAGTTGGCAAGAGTACTATCAACTATGTACTTCTCAACGAGGAGTTTCTACAGGAACTGCTAACAGCACTACCATGCAACGTAGGAACAGTTGATGCAATTTCGCCCTACGAAGTCACAGCAGCTGGCCAAAAAATGAAAAATAGGAAAGCCACGGGACCAGACGAGATTCCAGCTAAGCTATGGAAAGAACTAGGAAAGACTCGTGTAGCATGGTTGACTAACTTTTTCAATGGAATTTTAATAACCACCAAAGTGCCGAATATGTGGAAAATCAGTTACCTTTCTATAAGAAAGAGAAATCCCGTAAAGGGGTTGCTATGGACTGTGAAAATCATAGAGGTATTAAATTAACCTCTTACCCTTAAGATCTTGGAATCTATCCTCGTTAAAAGGCAAACAAAAGCAACAAATATAAGGAACACCGAACCAGTGCGGATTCACTCAGTGAAAATACTTTTGGAAAAGTATAAATCTCGCAACAAGGCCAAGTGCGGGTTGGTAGATGTCACATGTCTTAGCATTTTTGGTACTAGGATATGGTTTCCTCACGATTTTTTCTGTTTCCGAATGAATTTATAACTAAGTGTGGTAATATCTTTACGTATCCGAAAGAGACCGTTGTGCTTGGGTCCTATATTCGCTTTTACGGATATAGACGATTACGCATGGATCTCTAAAAAAATTATTAATAAACCAGTTTTAATACCATTATAAGGGGTTTCCCTTTATTTTCCTTCACCGTTTTTTGGAGCAGTGGTTGTTGAAATTATTTACACAAATTAAAGCGCCTGACTGTGTTCGAACCTATGACCTACTAAGTAAGTCGCGGCCGTTACCACTGGGCCATCGCTGCCTCACAATATGAGAGTGAATAAACTTCATTTATTCCTCTCGTCATACTCATTATTGTAATATTCAGTACGTTCAATTAATAAAAGGCTTTAATTATTAAAAAATATATAATTTAATCAGACAAATATTTTTTGTTGATGTTGCTACACAAAACATGGGTTAATATCTACTACAATGAGCATTGTCACATTTTGCGAAAGGGACACATTACCAATCAGTGCTGTTCCTTTGAAATGTTCTTTCCGTACGTCTACTGGGATTCCAAAAGTAACTTTGTAACTTACAGTTGGCTTCTATTTACATTTTGGAACAGTCTTCTGTAAGTAGTTGACTACAAGTCGCGCTCTGATACGATATTACCTAACGGATTTTCAGCGGCATTATCTCAATGTAAGTATAACTTTAAAAAAATGCTTAAAAATGAAGTTGATTTTAAGTGCATAAGTTGAAAAAGTCCATAAGTTATTTATTTTTCATATTGTCAACTAGAATCAGAATAAGATTTATTTATTTGTATGAATGTAGTTTTACATAGGTGGTAATATTTTTATAAGTTCTCTACATTCTACCACAACATATGGTATAAAAATCAATTAATCGATAATATTAGTAGAAGTAGTATTAATATAAGATAATCTTCACTCTAAAATCATTGTCACAATTAAGTAAATATCATTTTGAATTTTTACAAAATTCTTTAGATTCGCCAATGTAGCTTGTTATAATCGCGGTTTGAAATGGGTGTTTTTCGAGGATTTGTCTGATTGTAATAGCATCACGCTGACGTCATTATAGTCTCAACAGAACAGTAATGGCAATACCTTGGCAATACCTTCTTCAGACGTTATTGGAAGGGATGTAAGTCCAAGGCCATCAGTAAATTATTTGGATTGATATATAATCACAATTTTTGATCCAAAATTCAAAATGATGTGCATTAATGTTGGCTTACTATTATAGAGGCTGGCTTTTTGTACCTATATTTAATAAATTTGTATTTTAGCAATTAATGCATAAGTTTACCTGCGTGTGCACGGGTATGTCGTCATCACTTGACGTCATATCTGAATTCAGAGATAATTCATATGTAAGTGTTGCATAGCTTTTACGTACTCAACGCCTGCATTAACGGCGTTATTCATATTTTACAAGTTTAATTTAATGGAGTGCATTCGAAGTCTATACACCTGTAAGGTAAAATGAATAAAATTTAATCAATAAGATATATTTTTTTTTGTACAAAAATTTGTACTATGAGGTATAATTTATTTGTTGGTAAATTTGTATGTGGGGGATGATCTCACATAGCGAGTTGGATTTGAAAAAAATATTTTTGCAATTGCTAGCCGTTCTTGAAGAAGGCTGTTTAACATCACGCTACGATCCTTAGGAGCCAAACAAAAATTCGGAAACTAAGCTAAGCTGGAATGCGACGCGGCGGGTCGAGGGCCAAAATTTCACGTGGAAGAAGTCGCAACGCCTCAGTGGATATTTTTCGTTCACCTTATAATCAAATCTAATAAAAATATTTACTGAGACTAAAAATTAATGGCACATTTTTGACAGGTGCATACCTAGTTATCTGTAGCGTACTTTCCCGCATTAGTGCGAGTATGCAAGGGAAACAGCACGCTTGTTAAATAAAGAAGTGTGAATAGTAGCTTAAAGGATCGCAATGCCACTGCATTGCAAAGCCAGTTTTCCAGGAAGTGTGTCAAAAATCGAATTGAGTGAGGCCTTTTTTTTGTGGGTGGGAAATCATCAAATGACTTCTCCCGCTCTGGGCGGAGCAGGAGGGCGTGTCAGACTTTTAATGACTAAAACCCACCCGTGTTCCTTCAGTTGCCCATGTGCCAGGATCACGGTATCTCTATCGAACAATCTCGCGACCCTGGCATGCATATCGGTCCTAGCAGACCCCTTCAGTTCTGCTGACATCTCTTTGAGGCGCGCGTGGAACACTATGCGCCGTCGACCCGAGCCTGGTCCTTACCGCGCGGCGAGCTACCCATTGCTCGCCGCCAGCGAGCTCGCGCCTACGGTGGCCGGGAGACCGCTATTGACTCCCGACGCCCGGGGCGTCTCCTCCTGCGGCGGTTTGAGTGAGCCCCTCATGGAGAGTCTCAAAATATAGGTTAGTACTTGTCATCAACTAGCAGTTCAATGTTGGACAAAGACTTTTGCTAAGTTACCGGTAAATTATAAAGATGTTCTACTCAATGAATGCTTCTACCATACATCAAAAGTTTCAACATGCTGTAATAATGTTACATGTTCACTTTATGAATGGCGGGACTTAATGCTAAGTGACTATTAAGCATATGAAGAAGTTTGTATATACTCACTTGAACACGACTTCGTTGGTAAGTTTACTTTACACAACCGTACGTTACACGTAACATTTTCTATAATAGCCGGTGAAATACGCACGATTAGCTAAGAATTATTTGTACACAGTAAAACGTACCCTTATATAATAACGTTTGATAAGTGTTCAATGTAGATGTCACAGGAAACATTTCGGAGGCATGATGACGCACTTGTCAATACATTTCTCTTAAACGATGACGTCCGTCCGTTTCATAACATCCTATTTAGATAATAAAGCCTGATAAACAAATATCGGGAAACGTCTGACATGTAACAAATATAAACTGGTGACATTTTCACAAGTCTCGTTAATGTCAGTATGAACTTTGGCTCTGAGGGTGTTGACCAAGACTCACCTAAATTAAAAACACTAAAGTTTACATGACCTTAACAATAAATTAGACACTTAACCCTTAATTACTTTGGCTTTTGATCAGCTATGCGTCCCATCATCGTAATCATTTTGGCGATAAGACGTCTACTGCTGGGAATAATCGTCACGCTTGGCAGGCGGGTTGGCGATCGCAGTATGGTGGTAAAATGCATGTATATTCTGTATATTCTATTGGCATTATTTGTAACTCGGAATGTGAGGTATATATTTATCCTTTACAAAATCGGATGTCTTTGTTAATTTAAACTAAAACTGTGGTTTAAGTATAGGAACTAAATAATATAGTTATAACGTATAATCACTCATGGGTCCCGGTTAAAACCGTTTACACAGGGTGGCACGAACATCAACCAGTGTCCACGGAGTTTCTTGCCGGTTCTTCGCCATAATTATATGTACAGACGCCAACACATCAAGCTACTACAATCTGTCAGATTTCTTTGATAGATTTTCGACTTTATTTCTAGAGCATTAGGTTCAAGGTTCATTGGGAAAAATTGACAGTTTCGGGTAGCTTGACCTGGTGGCGTCTGTACTACGCTGACTCACCGCCCTTTGTCTATTCAAAAGTGTACGTTATTGGTTTTCTAATACATCTATACACACAAATAAATAAAACTGAAGTGTCTGTTTGTAATTTCAAATTAACAGCTTTTCACTAAATGCATATGAAAGTAAATACGGTACTTACACCAAAAAAACATTTTTTTCAACTTTTGTCTGTCTGTCTGTTTGTTCCGGCTAATTTCTGAAATGGCTGGACTGATATTGACGGGACTTTTATTGACAGGTAGCTGATGTAACAAGGAGTAACTAAGGCTACTTTTACTTTTTTTAATCTTTTATTTTAGAAAAATACCTGCGTTAATTTCCGACATCCGCGCGGGTGAAGCCGCGGGCAAAAGCTAGTTTGAAATAAATGCTTTGAGTTTGAGTTTTAATTTCAGTTCATAATCATGTACTAAATCCGTTTCAGGCGACGATAGCCGACGTAGAAAATAAACAGTCATAGTTATTTCTGTCACTTTCTGAACGTGGTCAACGATTAAAGAACAAAGGTGAGACTACAAAATTACGCGATACTGTAATCACTTGTAGATGAAGTAACGCGTATTTTTACTTATATTATAAAGAGGAAAGATTTGATTGTTTGTAACGGATACAATAAATCAACTTAACCGATTAAAAAAAAAATCTTTCACCTATGAAAAGGTACATGATTCCGGAGAAACGTGACAATACTTACAGGATTTTTTTTTAACCAGTGCGAAAATATTTTTTGGTGGTTCAGTATCAATAATAGAATACATTTCAACTGTTTTTTCAATCCTTTTTTTGTAATTTTTATCCAACCTTAAATCAGTAAACTGTGTTATCGACAATAGGAATAGGTCAGTAACCGCGCGCTGCCGTAGGTACTTCGAACTTCTTAGAATTTTGACCGATCGAACAGCTGGTAGGTACTTGTAGCTACGCTCAGTCGTTCACCTACGCCGCCGCGCCGGCGCCGCGCGCAAGTTACCATAAATACCAGCTTCAAAATAAACATCTTTCGTTACCGATTAAACTTATTTTTTTTTGTACTTGTGTTTTTTTTGTATCAAAATAAAAATTGCATGGTTATTATAACTGTTAAAATTTGCGCACTGGTTTAAAACTTATCCTGTATAACTAAAATAGCCGTTTTATTCTTCTCAAGATTAACTGCTTAGTTCCTTGTAGGGTAGATATAGCGAGATGGTAATAATTTCAAGGTTTAAATCTGTATATCTTAACTAATCAGACTAAACAGACAAAATCAGAATACATACCTACCATACTATAAAGGGTCAAATTAGATTGGCTGGCAATACGTTACCGTACTTTACTTCCTTTATTTTTTACTAATTTTGCAAAAAAAAAGCATTTCTCAGCATTTGATGGGCGAAGATCAATGACCGTAATTGAGCAGCTAGTTTTGTGAATATTTCGTGGAACTTAGAATTTTTTTACGAATTTGTTTTGCCGTTCAGGCGTTTGGTTGCCTTAATATACACACGCCAAAAATTTATTTACAAATGTTTACTTGTTAACGATTTGTCATTTCATCATTATACAATAACAAGTTTGTCAAATAATTCACTTATACATAATAATTATACGATAAACTTTTTTTCAATAACGTATTATTTCACAAACTCATAAAAAAAAATATCATGAAACAACGTATGGAATAAAAAGACTGTCAGTCATTAAGTTATTTGAGTTGTGATTTTTTTAACCCTTGAAATACCCTTCGGAGCGGAATCGACATGGATTGGGGAGGTTAGGTTAGGTAAGGTTAAAAGTGTGACCTCCTACGTTTACCTCAATAAATGTTTGTAACGCGAGTGTTTATAAAATAAAACATTTACGGAATAAGTTCTTTGTGAAATAAATAGTATAGGAAACGTTGTTTGTGAACTAATTTGTCAATGGTATTTTGGTGAAACATTAGTGAACCACCTAATATATTAGGGATAAAGTTGAAAACCTATGACAGATTGTAGTAGCTTTGTGTGCTGGCGTCTGTACTTTTCACAGTGTCTTTAAAAGCTTTGAAAAAAGCTGGATGATGAAAAAAAATTTTCTTATTTTTTTAAGGGGTAATTAGTTTTCGATATCGACTGAACGATAACTAACGTGACTAACTGACGTGGGTAAAGTATAGCCGGCATATTTATTTGAACCCTGTATAGCCTTACATTTTTAAAGATTTTATTATATGCAAATATCCCAAAAAGAAAAACTTCTGTCCAATCAAGTCGCAGGGATCAATGGCAGGTGGCCGGGTTGTCAACCCATCGTGTTTCATGTTATCATACATTTTCCTTTTTCACTCTTTCTTTGAGAGTGACCGAAACAGTAACAGTTTAACAGTTTGCCAAAATACACTAATGCCATATTAACTTCTCATACCCAGGTATTAGTTTTCATTTCTAATTAAATTTTCTAAATGGACATATGATATCATTTGTTATTGCTACGATTGCCTAAACAGAAATAGACAAAAAGCGTGACATAAAACAAAACAGCTCATTATACAGACAGTGTTTCGCTCTCGGTAATGATTTTTTTGTCATTAACATAACGAAAAGGCAATCGTCGGAAAATCGGTCGGCGTCATTTAGCGGTTCCGTCAGTTGCGAGCAGTGAGTGCGGGGGCGAATAGGAAGATTGACTTATATGGAAGCGGCGCGCGAGCAAGTTAGCGTCACCGCTCGATTAACTGAACATCGCATGTTGTTTAGGCTCTGGACCGATAGTCTTGTTCGCATGTGCTTTTAAGGTCATATTATTGAGTTCTGTGTGCCGCCTACACACCCCCACTATTTGGGAATGAGAATAATTTCGATGGAATTGCTTCCTTTGACTCCATAGAGCAAGTCTATGTTATGTTGTCAAATAGTCATTTAATCATTAATTCAGAAATGGATATGTTTAATGTAATAATGGAACGGAAGCGGCAATGTATGAGGGCGTGTTAAGACAAGATTTCAGAAGGTTAGCAAAATGTTACATAAGTACCTACGTAGATTTTAAATACGCTTACTTGATTGAACTTTCTTGAACACCGAATTACATTCAATTCTGTTAAATTTAAATTATTTGAACATGATTGTGCTCGTACAATGTCGTCTTTATGATACTCATTAACCATAGATATCACATAAAAAGCTTGGGTGAGCAGTTTACAAAGTAGATTAATAACGTTAATTCCGACTGGAACATCATCTATGGCGGTGGGGTTCCCAACATTACATCGGTTTTGTGGGACAAATAAACAGAAAGCGAAACGCAACACAGTACCGACTAGACAAAGAAATATTATAAATTGAAATCACTTTGTAAATTCTGGTATGATTTACAATATTATGTTAATTCGTCATAAAGTACTATTAAGCTTGACTAAACAACATCATAATCAACTTGCTACCTCCTGTCAGCTTAAAAAGGGCTTGTACCGTAAAACGAACTATACAATGTAGAGATTGGTGGTTAGTGGAACCAAGAGAATAAATTGAGATGTTAATTTGCTCCTGCTCTTGCTTAGCTGGATGTAAAAGGGTGACAGTGACTATATTTGTTGCAGAAAATGTAAACTCAGTGTCCAAATGATAGGAGAAACAAGACAATATCGTCGGTACTCTAGATAAGGATGTATCCCAAGTTAGTAGTGCGTATGGCCACTAGGTTCTAGCTCGCATACTTGACATAGCCAGCATAATGCGGTTGCTTAATTACGTGTACTCCAGCCGTGGTAATTAACCACTGCGGCGGTTATGATTATTCCCGCGCGTACCCGCAAATCCGCCTATCAATTATTGTGACGGCTACATGCTCATGCGCACTGCCAACTGAACGCGATGACCGCGTTTTGTGCTTTCTTATACTGTGTTTCAAGTTTAATACCGCAGCCATGACTGTGAGTTATAAGGTTTTCTAGGACTGTGTAGTGTGATTAGGAATTTTTAAACAGTGTTGAAAAGTATATCGTGTGGCATAAGGATTCACTTCGTCGTCGTCCTCGTCTTGTGTAATTAACTCAAGTTTGGCATCGTCGCATGACCCCCTAATCCTTAAAATCATTGCTTATTGTAAGTTTGTTAAACATATTGCGTTCACTTCTATTTGTTCTGAAAACCGTAGCCAACTCCTAAATTCATTGTAAGTAGGTAGTTTTATGCTTTTGAAATCAATTTGATGAAATAAGTTTTATATTAAATCATCATTCATTATCATCATCATCTTTGCGTTATCCCAGTTGTATGTTTTCGGAGCCCGGGGTCCGATCTCTTGCTTCTTTATTAAGTGTGTGGGTACAATTTGTAATTATAGCAATAGTATGTATTTTATGTGTCTACCAGGTCCTAAATACAAAGTTGTGTGTAGGTGGTAGAGTGCCTACATTGATAAACATTGCAAACTGTCGCTATCTATTGGCCCGACCTGACCTCAGAAAGCAATTTTATTACTCTAAACATTCTTGTATCTTATTTGCAACTCATTAACCAGGATGACCCATTCAATCCACCTTTATTCCGCTAGTGTAACTATACGCCATGATTTTGACCTGTTTCTTTCTGAGTGTGATCTGGTACAGGGAAACACAGTTTTAAATGATCTTGGCAGAATGCTGGATTTGATTTTGGTTAACTCATGTGTGGCGGGAATCTCAGTTTCAGCGTATTCCGGCGTTGTCTCATCTGAATCACATCACAAGCCGTTAGATATTTCTATCCATATTAACACACCATACGCAAGCCTGAACATAAATAACACCAGCTGCCCCAATGACTCGACCACTAGTATAACTTTAGAGCGTAACTTTTGTAAGGCAGACTTTTTAGTGTTATACTCTGAACTGGCTGGTATAGACTGGGAGCCCGTGTACTCATGCGATGATGTTGACTTTGCTGTTGAGACCTTTTATGGCTTAATTGACAAAGTTGTTGGTCTAACTGTTCCTTTAAAAAAGAGAAAAATGTTGCGACTGAATTACCCCAAATGGTTTACGTCTGTATCTATTGAACTAAATAATCTTAAAAACCATTATCACAAGCTCTACAAGCAGAATAATGACGACCAGCTGCATTATGCTTTCTTTACATACTATAGGCGCTTATTAAAAAGAAGTACGGAGGCAGATTTTGTTACTTACACTAATCGTATTCAGTCAAATATAAAATGTGACCCTAAAACCTTCTGGGCCTATGTGAAAGGTAACAGACAAGATAATGAGCACGCTACCTTTGGTGACATGTCGCCAGCACAAGTGGTAGATGCGTTTTCTAAATATTTTAGTAGCGTTTTCCTTTCGGACTCACCATCATTAGATCCCGAGC
Organism: Aporophyla lueneburgensis; assembly: GCA_932294355.1. Classification (NCBI taxonomy): domain Eukaryota; kingdom Metazoa; phylum Arthropoda; class Insecta; order Lepidoptera; family Noctuidae; genus Aporophyla; species Aporophyla lueneburgensis. Next base: position 17,006,697 of record OW028750.1, on the reverse strand, counting down.
ATGCTATCGCTACCGCAAATGCGTCTCCTAATAATTTATCCAATATTATCAATATCGATTACGTTCAAGAATCTGAAGTTCGCAGTGCTATGGCTCGGCTTCCTCCAAAATCAACACAAGGTCCTGATGGTATACCACAATACTTAGTTAAGGATTGCTGCGACATTTTTAAATTGCCCTTGCAATATATTTTCAACCTATCCATTAACGCAAACGTCTATCCAACGAAGTGGAAAACGTCTAAAGTGCTCCCGGTACATAAAAGTGGCCCAAAAAGTGACATAAAAAATTACAGACCAATAGCTGTCTTATCTATATTCGGCAAAGTATTTGAATCGGTATATATAAAAAAATATTTAATAAACTGCAACGGTGGTTCGCGGATGAACAGCACGGTTTTCTTCCGAATCGCTCAACCACGTCTAACTCACTTCACATTACTACACTTTTAGCCAAAAATTTGAATGAAAAAAAGCAGATCGACGTAGCCTATTTTGACTTCCAGAAGGCTTTTGACCGAGTTGACAACGACATACTGCTTAGTAAACTGGCATTGGCTGGTTTCTCAATGGCATCGCTAAAAATTTTCGCAAACTATCTGCAGGACCGCAAGCCATTTGTATTGTAGAAAAATGCCAAATCGGAGCGCTACTCGGTGACGTCTGGCATAGGGCAGGGCACTAACATCGGGCCCCTTCTTTTTCTAATAGTTATTAATGATCTTCCCACATATCTAAAGCATTCCACAGTCTTAATGTATGCTGACGATGTCAAAATTGCACTTCCAGTGGCTAACTCTAGTGATGCTGCCACACTTCAACTCGACATCGACAACCTTCACACTTGGAGCACTGCTAATAACCTCGATCTTAACATTAGTAAGTGCTCGGTTATGTCCTACACAAAAGCCAAACAACCCATACACAACATCTACACTTTGAATAATGAGCCCCTGAAACGCGTTTTGACTGTACGCGATTTGGGTGCTCATTTTGATCCACACCTCACATTTAACCAGCACATTATACAGACATGCAACAAATCCCGTAAAAACTTAGGTTTTGTCTTGCGTCAGGCCAAGATTTTTACCAATCGTCAAGCAATAACCATACTGTACAACTCCTTTATCCGCAGTTTGCTAGAGACTAACAATACTATCTGGAACCCTCATGAAAAAGTCTATACACTGGCTGTCGAAAAGGTTCAAAAGTCTTTTGTCCTCTACTTAAAACTTTATGGTTATTACCCGTACATGTACCTAACACCATTTGTTCTGGGTATGGTGGGTTACCAAAGTTTGGAAGTTAGGAGAAATCTTGGTCTGGTTACCTATTTCATCCGCCTTATTCGTGGTACACACTTCAACTCCTCGTTATTACAGGATATCTCCTTTAACATCCCACCACCCATTATACACACACTTCGCCCTCGCCAGCGTCCCCTGTTCTTGATACCACAAACCAGTTCCGTGACCCTTAAGACTAGGCCACTATACCTAGCCCTCACCCATATTAACAACATTTTGCTGTATGACGAATCATCCGATATTTTCGCGGGTACTGAACTGAGATTCCTAAACACTGCTACTCGATACCTGGAGTTCATTGCCACTCCCAGTACAATTTCCATGGACTAAATAAATTAAATTGAACTGTACCATATTATTGATTATTTTATTGCACAATTTTTATGACAATTTTTTTTCTTATGTATTTTATCTAATTGTTATATAATTTTACCCTTTTTAGGGTTCCGTTGCCAAATGGCAAAAAACGGAACCCTTATAGATTCGTCATGTCTGTCTGTCTGTCTGTCCGTCCGTCCGTCCGTATGTCACAGCCATTTTATTCCGAAACTATAAGAGCTATGCTGTTGAAACTTGGTGAGTAGATGTATTCTGTGAACCGCATTAAGATTTTCACACTAAAATAGAAAAAAAACAATAAATTTTGGGGTTCCCCATACATAGAACTGAAACTCAAAAATGTTTTTTTTCATCAAACCCATACGTGTGGGGTATCTATGAATAGGTCTTCAAAAATGGTAATGAGGTTTCTAATATCATTTTTTTCTAAACTGAATAGTTTGCGCGAGAGACACTTCCAAAGTGGTAAAATGTGTGTCCCCCCCCCCCGTAACTTCTAAAATAAGAGAATGACAAAACTAAAAAAAATATATGATGTACATTACCATGTAAACTACCACCGAAAATTGGTTTGAACGAGATCGAGTGAGTAGTTTTTTTTTAAAACGTCATAAATCGTAAACCGCAATTTACCTTACATTCAATCAACTGAAATATAAAAATTAAAAAAAATATATATTTTTAAACCGAAAATACCTACAGGTTTGTACGGAACCCTCGGTGCGCGAGTCCGACTCGCACTTGGCCGGTTTTTTTTTAAGTATACCTATTTTCATTTTATATAAATTTTTGTAATCCTTTAATTTTACCACATGTTATCCAATTTTGTAATTACTAAGTTGTCTGATTCTATGTAATAGCTAATATTGACCTATAACTTGTATGTGTGGTGCAAACTGTTAATATAAGTTGGTTATCAATAATAAAATCCATTCCTACCCACAAAATAGGTTGTATAGGTTAACCAGGATGACCCATTTGATCCATTCCAACCCACAAAATAAGTTGTATAGGTCATCTTCAAGGACCTCCTTTTAAAATTGTTTTTCAAAATCTGTTAATGGAGATCACGAAATTGGTCGAATCAACTTGTCCGTTTCGGTGCAACCTCGTTTAATAGATTCAAGTTTCCAATTTCAGAGGATGTTAGTCATTTGAAAGATCAGATGTGCAGGACACATTAAAACTTTGCTATGAATTAACATTAATTATTCAGAGCACAGACAGACTTTAGTTTCTTAATAAAGGCCGGGTGAAATCTGAGCAGAGCATAGTGTCGCTATTAATTCCTTTTCTGCACCTATTAAAGGGTTTGCGCTCAGTTCATCCATTCTCGGTACAAACACATGCAGTGCAAATCCTTGGAACAAAACAATAATAGAACAATCTACATTCCCTACCGTTTGTAGAAGCAATTTGGTGTCATGCAAGGCAACAGGAAATACGGTGCGGCACTTGCAATGCAAGGTTGGGGTTCGATTCTTGGGCAAGATAAATTGCCCGCTGTCGATAGATCGCGCACCGTATTAGAGTATTCGTATTGAATACAAATAGCGAAGGGACGCATGCTACGCGACGCCCAGCCGCAGTCGGCTCCACGCAGACCAACTAACACTACAATATGTGTTCGGACTTTAATTAAACTATTTCATGGAGCCAGTATCTTCAAATATTTATTCAAACTTTCTAATTTGTGAGTCGAGGTGCTCCATCAGTGTGAGCAAGTTGTGGGGCAATTCACTGAAATTAGTTAGGCAGATATCCAAGCCGCGTTTAACCGGGTAATCGGCGTGTAATTAAACGCTTCCTCTTACAGAAATCACGTTACGAGTAATAAATAATAAAATAAAACAGTGTGAGGAGCGCTACTGGACGCGTGAGCTGTTGACATTGATTTATTGCCTCAAATTGTGTATTTTTCATCGTCAATGATCTCTCGCCGTTTCGGCGTCGATAAGTGCCGTTTAACACTTGATATAGTGTCGGTAATTTGTGACTGGGTTCCACTTTTCCTTTTTCAATTAATCCGAAATTGGAGTTTATGGTGTAATAACGGCGGCTGGTTAACAACCCATCAACGGAACGCTTCTTTCATTTATCGACAAGATTTAATTTTACTAATGCACGTTTTTTAAATTATTATCAAATAGGAATTTGTGGACATCAGTTTGATGGAAATAATTTAACGTTATGTAACATTTTATAATGGTCACATCGACTTTTATAAACAGAAAGCCTCTCAAACGATAAATTATAATTAAAAATCGCTTCCTACTGTAGATGGTGGAGCATTAAGCGACTTACTCTTAAATAATATTAATTTACAATGCTCGATGTAAGAATGATTTTAAGATGATAGGCTTTATAGTGATTTGATCAGTTTTTATGTAGAATAATTATTTGTTACTCCCTAGATGTACTCATTACCATTTATTTCAATAGAAATAGATGTGGGGGAGAAAAATCCATTGAGAAGTTGGAAAATAATTATATTTTATAATTACTTGCAAAAAAAAAATCGTTACTAATTAAATCATCGTAGAGACTGTCATCATCGCCATTTATTTAATTTTAGGAGGGGTAATTTCGTAATACACTATCAGCAGGAATCGCTGTCATGTTGACGATTCCACGACATGCAATTTTTTTCGAATATGACAGAATGGATTTATCAATAACCTTCAAAATTATTGATACTGATTAATAGTGTGTTACGCAAGTGCAGATCATAAAATCCGTGAACCCGTAGCAAATTTATTGGTGCGGTAAATTCTAGGCAAATAACAGGAACAGTTTCTGTTTATATCAGTTATAATCATAAGATTCGCAGTACTATACAGTACGCAGAAGTCATAGGTCAGTTCGTACGGTGCGTTGGCGCCGGTCGCGGTTCCTCGCGTAACAAACCTTCGCCCGAGGGCGCGTTATAATTGCGCCGGAGGAGACCCAGTGCCGCTCTCACCACTGACCATTACTTACTCCAGGGTTGCCCAGTCAGCCTGAAAATAATCTATGTTATTGCTTTAAGCTGGTGTAGTATCGATGTAAAATAATTGGAAGTAAATGATGAATGGATTCGGAAGTGTGTCTATGCTAATTCTTTTGGGTTCTACTTGAAGGTTCCGTATGCAAACAGCTTGAAAGAAATTGTGGAAGAATGTATTCTAGAATAGAATAGAATAGAATAGAATAGAATAGAATAGCATTTATTTGCAAATATGGGTTATACATAAGAAGTAGGTATTAATAGGTTTTCATCAGAGTTCTGCCATATTTCACCATTCGGCATGCAAACATTTTCATTATATAAAATTGTTAAAATTTAAATTCTTATTGAAACATTAAATTAGTTATGTCATTCTCATTAAATAATTCTGCAATTGATCTACGCTGACTTTAATGCATGGTATATTCAGTTCAGCAATTTTTAACCGACTTAAAAAAGGAGGAAATTATATGTTCCACTGTATTTTTTTCATGTATGTTCACTGATTTCTACGCCAGCTCAGATTTCTACCAATTTCAAAAACCCTGTAAATCCTGTTGTCCCTTATAAAGATTGACTTTGCGCTGGTCGTTTTTGCGTTAGCTTCGATAATACGTATTTAATCCACTTTGTTTATCGCAATGATTACTTCCTGTCACTGCTATTGACCTGGCCAGTATACTAATTAGTCCGGGGTAGATAACATGACTAAAAAGTGAAAATAGTTATTTGTTATACAAGAGTGCAAAGTTGCTTTTTAACCGTGTGCTCAATTTTGATGACCGAGCAAGCGAAGGATTCTAAAATTGAATCACGAGTGCAGCGAGTGATTCAAAAATTAGAATTAGAGAAAAGAGCACGAGGTGAAAAATCTTTGCACTCGAGTGCAACACGTAACTTTTCATCCCACCTCAGCGAGGAAATGACTAAATATGCAAAAAAAGCATTTCAATCACAAGATACTTTTATTTCAGTTTAGGTATTAACATTTATTATGTACTACATTATGATAGGTAAGTATTACAGAATAATCTTTAAATTATTTCAAATGATACTTAGGTATAATTAAGAAAAATTGAAAGTAACGTTGCTACAGTTACCAAAAGTCGAGTGTAATATTTTTGTTAGGTACTGTAATGTTGGTGACGTGAAAAGTAAAATGGCGCGCGCAAAGCAAATTAAAAAAAAAGTATATCAAGAAGGTTCCGAGTCTAAGTTTTACAAATTAGAAAAAGGTTGAATGATAAATTCGGCACCATGGAGATAGAAGTAAATAGATTTAATGATGTTTTGAATTCACAAACTTAGTGCACACGATGTTCTAAATTCAATTTACTTAGGTATCGAAGGGCAAAAATACTCTTTCCGAGATGGGGGGATGAAAAAAATTTTTTCATCCCACCATCTCGGAAAGAGTATTTTTAATCTTCAATATCTGAGTGGAAAAGCCGTTTTTATTCTCTAGAGGATACAGTAAATTGAATTTAGACCATCGTGTGCACTAAGTTTGTGAATTAAAAAAAAACATTAAACCTATTTACTGCTACCTCTATGGTGCCGAATATATCATACAACTTTTTTTTTAATTTGTTAAAAACTCAGACTCGGACCCTTCTTGGTGTTCTTTTTTCAATTTGCTTTGTACGCGGTTCTTTACGCGGCATTTTTTCACGTCATTGTTAAACCTTATATTTAAAACAAGAAACTTGAAAACAAGTGAAAAAACTAAAATGAGTGATTCTAGCGACGAGGAAGTTTGCTTGACGCCAACAGAATTGACTGAAACTGTTAATAATGCGCAAATGAGCTTTCTCCCTCAACAATCACGCGAGAAGTATTTAAAACAGTACGATATGTTCAACACGTGGCGACTAGCAAAAGGAGCCAAAACTTTCTCAGAAAACGTTTTGCTGGCATATTTTATAGAATTATCCGAGAATAAGAAAGCAAGCACTCTATGGAGTACGTATTCGATGCTAAAAGCAACAATAAAGATGAAAAAAGACAAACATATCGATACCTATCCTAAATTAGTGTCATTTTTAAAAAGAGCCTCATCTGGTCATCAACCAAAAAAATCGAAGGTTTTCACAATATCTGATATTGAAAAGTTTCTTAACGAAGCACCCGATTCCGTATATTTGGCGGCAAAAGTAAGTCAGTTGCACATTCAGTATCTACTTAAGTATATTAATCTCAATTAAATAGTATACTTAGTAGATGTTGATAGGCATAATTATGCGTTCATATCAAATTTATTCATTTATCTACTACAATACTCTTTACGTTACAGGTTGTTCTTATTATTGGAATACACGGAGCATGTCGAACTAATGAACTAACACAACTTAATGTCAAAAACATTGAGAAACATTCAGATGACTTACTATTAATTAATTTACCTAATACAAAGACAAAAAGAGACCGCAACTTCGTCATTCGCAAGGAATACGTAACGATTGTTGAGAAATATCAAGCCTTACGCCCGCCTAACACTCCAATCAATCGATTTTTTCTACAGTATCGCAATGGAAAGTGTGTTAGACAGCCTATGGGTACTAATAAAATTGGCGGTATTCCACGAGAAATAGCAACATTTCTTGAACTTCCAGAACCCCTGTTGTACACGAGTCATTGTTTCCGACGAACTTCAGCTACACTTTTGGCTGATTCCGGAGCTGATCTCCTGTCCCTTAAGCGCCACGGAGGCTGGAAGTCCAATGCAGTTGTAGAGGGATACATAGAGGATTCCATCCAAAATAAGTCTAAAATATGTGAAGGCATCGTAGGAGCCATTACACTGAAAGAGCCTCAATCGGATCCTTGGACTGGCCCTTCTACATAAAAAATAAGCCGTAAGCCGCACCTAACCATCTCCCTCTCTCTCCAACATTCACGCCAAGGGAATCCGATGAATCGGTACAACTATTAAGTATGACAGATAGTTTACCGAAAAACAGTACACAAGTGACTAACACCAATATTACAGTACCAAACAAAAATATTACACTCAATTTAAATAACTGTAGCAACGTTACTTTAAAATTTTCTTAATTATACCTTAGTATTATTTTGTTATAATTTAAAGATTATTCTGTAATACTTACCTGTCATAATGTAGTAATTAATACCTAAACTGAAATAAAAGTGTACCTATCTTGTGATTGTAAAGGTTTTTTTTTGCATTTAGTCATTTCCTCGCTGAGGTGGAATGAAAAGTTACGTGTTGCACTCGAGTGCAAAGATTTTTCACCTCGTGTTCTTTTGATTCCCTCGCTAACGCTCAGGATTCTAATTTTGAATCACTCGCTGCGCTCGTGATTCAATTTTAGAATCCTTCGCTTGCTCGGTCATCAAAATTGAACACGCGGTTAAAAAGCAACTTTGCACTCTTGTATAACAAATAACTATTTTTTAAGTTTTTACCGAATGTTTTGGCAATAGGTAAAAAGTGTAAAAAAATCATAGCTACTTTAAGCACTCCTGGCAATCGAGATTCTCTTAGTAGGTAGGTACACAAACCGTGTGAAAATCTTAGTCGTAACGTGAAAGCGAGTGCTGTTAGCTTACCTATGTTGTTTTATAAATTAATGTCTATTACAAAGTAGGCTTGGGCATAGTAGTTCGCGACTGAGATCGCTCAGTTTAGTTCACCGCTCCTTAACGAACTAGTTCGCTCTTCTAGTTCATCCGCTCTTCTAGCTGATCTGCTCATCTAGTTCATCCGCTCTTCTAGCTCATCCGCTCTTTTACTTCATCCGCTCTTCTAGTTCATCCGCTCCCACCTCGAATCAAAGAGAGGCAGATCGTTCGCTCGTTTAGATTTTGCTCGTACTGCATGTGACAAGATTATGGAATGTTCTACTTTTACCTACAATTTTTGTACTCTAAAAACAGCAAAAACCTTTGAATGATAATGATCATGATTGTAAAAAATACCAAGGTTTATTGTTGCAATAAATAACTAGTTTAGTGATTACAAAAACCTTTTTGTATTTTGTCCCGTGTATTAGTTCGGCTGACGCCATCCTCGCTCATTCGGTCGCGAACTGATGAACTAACGAACTATGGATCGGGAAATGAGCGAACTAGTTCGCGTAGTTCATCTATGGGAGCGCTCTTACGACCTAGTTCGTTCGTGAACTACACAAGACTATTACGAAAACCGATTTTCTAAACAATCATCACTGTTCATTTGGGTCACAAGTGGTTCGCTGTAAAATTTGTCATACCAGCACTATAACCTTATATTTCTTACTACTTTTACAAGTTGTTTCAAATTATCTTCTCAGACACCATCAGCGGTTCCTCCACTGGTTATATTGTGTAAGTAGCTCAGCACTGTGAACTAAAATGTTAATGTGGTTTTGAGGTGTCACAGAATGTGTCGCCTCTCCGTAGGTGATGGCACTTATAAACATTCCCAGCTCTGGCTGACATTAAGGGGCTCATACATTTCCCCTATTACCAATTCAAAACTGATAGTCTTAAAACTAATACAAGTACAATTTATTCCGTTTTAATAAAGAGAATTAAATAAAAACTTACATATAAAATAACTTATAATTTTATTATGGATATGAAATGAATATATTCTTTCGTCTTCAAGTCTTTAAACTTCTAAATTCAAATGTTCCCACAGTTTGATTACTTTTCTAAACGAATAATATGTAAAATGATTATAGATAGCTTATAGCTGTTTGTTTTTGTGAAATATAGTATTTAAATGTGTAATAAATTGGTCAAGATCTTGTATTATTTATTGTTATAGGTACTGACGAATCAGCAATATTTATTGATTAGGTTCTTATTCAATTAGGTATATTTATTATGATTAAAAACAAATACTTTCGTGGGTTAGAAAACGATTATTTTCTTCTTTTATTAGATAAAATAATTTTACATAATCCTTGTTATTTGTAGACTAACTTTATTATTATAATTATGTATCTTAAAAACAAAATAATGATGACATTAAAACAGTGTGTTTCATTTTTATTTAATTTTGAAATATTAATTAATTAATGCGAAATATAATTAATTAAATCACAGTTGGACTTCACTGGTACAGTTTCCAAAGACGTTTTTACATGAGTTGTAGTTAATGTAGTTATACATAACCATATTCAAATTTTTATCATAAACTCTTATAAAATAATTATAGTTAATGCCCTGTGGAACTGGTCAAGAATATTCATACGTAATAAATGAATTCGTTTAAGTATGTTGAGGTGCGATGACGCTTGTTCTTTATAGCCTCGGAGGCTGTTCGCGCAGCTTGACTTTGTTTTTACGACACCATAACCGTCCATATTTATGGAGTGTATTTAGCATGGGCCCGCTTCACTATTTCCTTCCGAAGGGCGCAATACTTGTAAATGTAGCCGGGCGCGCTCGCGATCATTGTGTTCTGCGGCCGCAGCGCCTCCGCTGCCGCGTGGGACGCACCTACTGGTTATCGAACACCGTATCAATAAATTGCACTTGCGTCCGTCGTGTTTTGCAAATAAAAGAACCTGAATACTGCGTGTTATCGACGAAAGGTCTAAATAAATTCGAATATGTACTTATTTGTTGCTTACGTCTGACGATATCATCATCAGCCGTGTTTGATATACCTACATACATACAAAGAATGTTACATTGTTTATTCGGCCCTATAAGTTTAATATGAAAGAGAGAAAATAAACTGCGTGTACGAATCGCTATTCAGGTATCTTTTCAATTTTAATCCATACGGAGCGTTCACGATTACTTTTATTTTTATAATCAAGAAACAATCGAGAATCGAGCTTAACGAGCAATTACGTTTTGTCCATCGGTGCAGTTGTGTGCGATGCAGGCCGGGTATCAATTAAATCAACGAAACGTTCCTTGTGTTATGAATATTCACATGCGTTGAGTCGAGACGAGGCTCGAGACCCGCCCTGCGCCGGTTCGCGAAAAATAAAACACATGCAGGTGGCAGATTCAATAGCCTCCCATTAGAAGCCATTATATGCCAATAAATAATGCAAGGGAGACAGTCGGGCTATTCGTCCGTAGACGGTGCCGTAACTCATACCGCAGTAATGATCCCCATAATAGAAATAACAACAGACAGGGCCAGCATAGGTAGTAAGTTATGTGTTACCTACGAAACGAGATCACTTGAACCAAACATAAAGTAAGAGTAACAACGTATCAAGTCTTCCTTCACAATATCGATTTTGTATTTATTCTACTGCGGCATTTATGTATAATTAGCTTCATTTCATCGGGTTTCGTCACCAGACTCAAAAGCACCAATTACCAATGTATATCATATTCATCGGCATTCCGCCCCCGTAATACCTTTTCCTGTAACCCCTCAAGTTTCCCTTTCAAGTTGCAAGTCGACCAAACAGCTTCATACAGCCTTTTTATAGGGACTTTTCAAAGTATCCTAATGACGTATCTTTGTAGGTTCCGAATTTCATATTTTGTAGTTTTGTTATTACATTCCAAAATGTTTAAAATATCTTTTCCTTTTCCTTTTCGTATTTTGTTATTTATAATTCTGTGTAATAGAACCCCGGCCATCCATATAAGAAAGCAGTAAAAATGATGATGGACCCATGTTTTAAATTATAAAAGGGGTAATCGAAAGCCGATGCCGACGACGAATTAATTATTGTCACTTAAGGTAGTGATGGGCGCAAAGACAGGTCGTTTCAACGTGTGAGGACGAGATTCTTACATCATGATTGGTGCGTTAATATTATATTTCCTTATGCGGCGATGGTGCGGTCTCCCACGAGTCCACGAGAGCCGGCACGGTGGTGTCAATTTCCATTAATACGGCCATTATCGTGGCCGGTGCATAAATCGCTCGCAGCATCGACCACCGGCTGGATATCCCGACGTCACGTAAAAACACGCGTGCAGCATGTGAACTACAGTTACTTACACACTATTGAGAATATTCGTAGAAGTTAGCAAAGAGAAACCAGCTAATTGTGTGGCTGTCGTCAAGTGTGGCTTGATTGGATTTGGTGCGGTAAACGACCGCGTGCTTGACAGAGCTGGCGATGGCGGTACAAGAAAGATTAAACTTAAACAAGATCTTTTTTTATAACAGCAAGACCCGAAACGAAGGATTTAGGGAGGTTTTTCCTCAACGGGATTAATAATTAATCTTCCAATTAGGTACGTTATGGTATTTATGATGCTAATGAAATAACGAACTTAGTGTAGCCATTATGCTTGGTTACTAATTACACTTGTATTGTCTACAAATATCCGATTTTTGAAATGAGAATCCACAAATCAAACAAGGATAATTTTGGAAAGTTTACAAATTATGTGACTTATAATTAAACGTGACGTCAACAGAGCCAAGCAAGTCGCAAAATAGAATGGCCAAAGATAAACAGAAACACCCATCACTTATTATGTATCCCACGTGTGTCGACAAAAGTATCTATTAATTAATAAAACTGGTCGACTCTTCACACGACTTCATCTATTTTTTGGCCGAAAACTCAGCATTGCCATACAACGTGGCAATGCTGCCAGTCTTTCAGTTGAGTCTGGGCTTTCCAGGCTTTGTTGATAACGATGCAGACGAATTTTTTGATGGCCTATGATTTTTTACTTTGTTATACATCGTGATATTTTAGTCGTCTTACAACGGGAGCCCACTTTTTGTAACCAATGATTACTACACATCCATAAGAAAAATATGAACATTTGAATAAGTAAAAAATTATAAAAATATTATTCATTATGATGACGCATGACGTGGTTAAAATTTGATACTTTGTCTCATGGATAATGGAGATGGAATGATTTAGTCGACTCGTGCGCTGGGTAGGTATGTTCCCTACCGTATGATACGTAAACATTATTAACAGGATGTTTGATAATTCTAATCCATTATTAATTTTTCTTAATATCTTAAGTAATGGTAACAATTTTTTAATCACGCCTAGAGCTATATTATGTCGCATACATTGAGTGGACAACCTTTGTAAGACGACTAAAATGTCATGATGTATATATAGGTACTTAAGACTTAAGTTTTTTTTCTAACGATTTTTACTTTAAAAAAAAAGGTTTTTTTTCGGTTTTGTAAGACTTAGGTTTTCGCAATTATGTACCTAAATAATTTTAGTTAATTGCTCGTAGTTTAGCGAAAACGATTCAAGATCCATTTGGAGATTTTGATGTTTGAAGTTCAAGAAGTAGTTTTTCATTTTTTTTTAAGCTTTGTCAATGGAATGTATCCACGTTATTTTTATTGGTGGCATGGATGGTATTTTGATAGAAATACTAGTTAGGTAAGAACCAGAAAGTTTCAAAGGTTTGTGCTGAAAAAGAAGCGTTATACCATTGGTTAGTCTAAAGTTTAAGTAAACGAAAGCAAAGCTATTTTTAGCTAGGTAGTTTTTATTGACCCAAAGTATATATAATTTGGATCAGTTTGGTGCACTTAACTCATTTTTGACCAAGTTGTGTATTGGATCCTTTTTGCTTAACTACGCCCAATTATTACCAAAACGTGTAATGGTTTATGTGAACAGCCTGGTCGTGGGCATCTTACATCTCAACACTCGAGACCACGATTCGTCTTCACCATAAGACATAATTGTATGCGAGTCTGTGACGCACTTAAGTGACATGCGTAACTATTTACTAAAGATTCGCGACCTATGACTTGTCATTGCATGCTGTGTCAAGTCATGACTCTTCTTTAGCGTTTGCTCTGAAAGTGTTCTTTAAGAAGGTTAGTTAAATTTAAAGCAAGAAGCCAACAAGTTAATTAAAGGTGAACGCTACTAAATTTTGTGGGTCCATTTTGTTATCAGAAACGAAAGAAAGCGAGACTTTTCCATGAAATTCTTAACCAGATCAATTAGCACGAAAATATTTGTGTGGATTAATGAATTTTCAGTATTCTATAATCTCACCCTGTGAAATAATTTACTTCATCCAAAAAATGTAGGTGGTACATGGAAATTTCATGAAAGTTTAATTTCTGCCTAAGAGAAATGTTCCTTCTTTGACCTTTTTAAGTAATAAGTGGGCGGTGACATTTGATATTTAATTTGGTTATTAGGATGCGCTCACAGGCCTCCGATTTAGTGCGGTGGGAAAACGAAATACATTTTTGTTGAATAAATTATACAAAACAATAAAAAGTTTTGATTAAAATTAGTGTTTTATGACACAGTCGTTAATAGAAAATTGGATTTCGAGTTGGACAATAATTTATTGCGTGTCATTCCTGATTATCACTGAGGTCTAAATTAATCCTCGATAATTTTGTTTATGGTTTGTTATGAAGATTCAAATTTGCATCTATTGCATTTGTAATTGGTTTTTGAAATTGAAATCTTGTAGAAATATGTGTTTACATTTCACAAATTTGCGTTGGCATTAGTTTCAAAAATGTGTTTACTATGTCGCGCTGGACAAATTATTTGTACATTTGTACCGAATAAACAAGGGGACAAATATCAGGCGAGTGAGTCGGTGAAACACGTGAAAACAATCACGTTGTATGCAGAACTACTACTTGTGCTGGAACAGAGCCAAGTGTTGTGGTCGTTTGAGTATTTTTAGGTAATAATCACCTCGTAAGTTTGATTGCAACAATGTTTCAGCATTGGATATGCTCACTAAATTGTCTTGTCTCCACAAAATGTATTTAATGTTATTTTGTCTAGATTTGCTATATGGGTAATCTGAAATATCTTTGCGGAAAACTACTTTATTGTTTTCGCGCTATTAATGAAACAGCTCATTAATAACAAGCAGACGAGAAAATAATAATGTAGTTTAATAGCAGTGTTGGCAGCAATAAAATATGATACTTTAATTTGTTGTTGATCAACAAAATATACATTTCTCACAAGTGCTTAACGGTGTCCATAAAATTGAGATGTATTATTTCCCCATATTTTGTAATAAATTAAATCAAATGAAGGAGGGTAGAACCGTTTATTTCGCGTTTGAACATAGTGATTTAATCTGGTTAGATTTTATAGGAATGTAGCGCGGGGAATCTCTTAGTGTTTGGGTGTAGGTCTGTGTCGCGTGCAGCGGACATTAGTTGATGGATGGCTGCTGCGGGCAGGAGTGTCGCCCGCCTGTCGCAACACAATGCGACCATGTCCGCTAGATTGATTAGCTCTGTAGCCCGGCTCGCGGCCCGCGCAGACAAACGGTTATAACGCGGCGTTTAAACGCTACGTGGCTATTAACTCACGACTGTTTTAACAGTTTCTGGTAAGTGTTTCATCAATAATAAACTCGTATATTTACTTAAAAAGCTTACTTTCAATCAACGGTGTTATTTGAGACGTGGTTATTACTGAAAATTGAATGGCCAAAGTACCTCAGTAAATATGTCTCCAACATGTTCAACGTGTAAATATGCTACGATTTGTAAACCGATCAACAATCTAGAAGTTAGCTTTCCTTTTAACAGTGTAACCAATCTATATATATAAAAGGCAAACCTGACTGACTCATCTATCAAAGCAACCCCCAAAACTACTGAACAGATTTCGCTAAAATTTGGCATACAAATAGTTGTAATGACGTAGGCATCCGTTAAGAAAGGATTTTTGAAAATTAAACCTCTAAAGGGGTGAAAAAAGGGCACGCCACAATTGTGGCGGTAAGTCCCCTCTTTGAGGAGTGGATAGAGAGGCGCCACGGCGTCCTCACCTTCCGCCTGACGCAGGTTCTCACCGGGCATGGGTGCTTCGGTGGGTTCCTGTTCAGGATAAAGCGGGAGGATACGCCCGGGTGTTTCCATTGTGAGGACCGTCTGGAGGACACGGTGGAGCATACGGTGGAGGTGTGCCCTGCCTGGGCGGAGCACCGCCGTGTCCTCGTGGAGGCGATCGGCGGCGGCGACCTCTCGCGTCCGGCACTGGTGCGAGCCATGTTACGGAGCGAGAGAGAATGGGAAGCCGTCACCTCCTTCTGCGAAGCAGTAATGCTCGCGAAGGAGGAGGCAGGGCGCGTGAGGGAGTGGCAATCACTGCGCCCTCACGTCCCTAGCCGCCGCAGGAGGAGACGCCCCGGGCGTCGGGAGTCAATAGCGGACTCCCGGCCACCGTAGGCGCGAGCTTGCGGGTGGCGAGCAATGGGTAGCTCGCCGCCCGGTAAGGACCAGGCTCGGGTCGACGGCGCGCAGTGTTCCACGCGCGCCTCAAAGAGATGTCAGCAGCAGTGTAGGGGTCTACTAGGACCGATGCCTGCCGGGGTCGCGTGATTGTTCGAAAGAGATACCGTGACCCTGGCACATGGGCAACTGATGGAACACGGGTGGGTTTTAGTCAGTAAAAGTCTGACACGCCCTCCCGCTCCGCCCAGAGCGGGAGAAGTCATTTGTAGATTTCCCATCCAAAAAAAAAAAAAAAAAGGGGGTGAAAAAGGGCTTGAAAGTTTGTATGGGGAAACAAGATTAGTTAAACTGTTTTATTCGAAACTTCACAGGAGTATCCTATTAATAAATGATGAAACAAGTGTTTCAGGCTCTTTCAGAATTCAACCCCTAAAAGGTGAAAAAGGGGTGACAAATTCTGAAAATCAACATGGGTATCGTTTTTATGGTTTATCGGGTCGCTGATTACGAAAATAACAACTATTTCACAAAAATTGTGGTGTATAAAGAAGTTTTGTAGTTTACTAGCTTTTGGCCGCGACTTCGTCCGTGTAATTCTACTTCCTTTCTTAGCCCTCGCCTACGCTACGTTACGCTACGATATAACCGAACTCCACGCGCGTGAAGTCGCGAGCAAAAGCTCGAGAACTATAAACGCTGCAACAAGCTTAGCACCACAATAAAATACGTTAAATAACGTTGCGGAGTAGTTTTGTTTGAATTGACTGTTCGCGTTTAGAACGCGCTGTTTATGGGTGTCACGTCACTGGCTGTCGAGTGACTCCAATTAAAACGTAGCACCACATCAAACCTGTTCCAGCTTTCTCGTGCTCCTGATGTACGCAAATGCGCCGCCGCAGTGAGCGGAGCGCACTAATCGCATGCATTAATTTAAATCTATTTAGGTAAACAGCCGTGATACGACCAGCCCAAGGAATGCGCTCTCAGAATAAAGTGTTACCAAAACGGTACCTCCATTTCCAATGTAATTCGCGCTACTTCTATACAGATAATTCAGTAATTATTGATAGTATCGAATGGCTACGCGGAATTATTGAATGTAACACGTATTGTAATAATCTGCACAGCGTTAGAGCTATATGTATGCGGTGCGTATAAATTATGGAGTTCACTCGGCGATATTGTGTTTCATGTCCGGCGGTTTAGACACGGGCCAGGTATATCTGCGTGAAAAGGGCGAAATATTGCAGAAATTTCAAACGCGATAGGACAGCGTTCGATTCGTCGCAGTGTAGAATTTCATTGCGCTATATCCACCTCGAGCGCTACAAGGCTCATGTGCTTACGACAAGCTCTTACCGCCGCGACGTTTATTGATAGCAATGTTTTTGTGTAAATCGTGCTTATTAAAATTAAACCCCCTTCACATAGGCGTTTTATACGAGCGCATGTTTAATTTACAACTCTATTATAAGTGGTATCTAGATTATTACTCCATCCGCGTCGTTTGAATTTAACTGCCCGCTGTTAAACTAAAGAATTTCCACCATTTTATATTGTACAGGTACTCGTACATTATCGTTGAATTTTGCTTATTTTCCAATTATAAGTAATTGCAGAAGTGCATAGATGTTTATAACGGCGGGAGCAAAAGGTAGCGTATGTCTTTAGTATCGGTAGGCAAATATCGGATCAGGAGATGGTATCCGTACTATTGTTAATCCGGTAATTTGAATTTATTGCACCATGAATAAATGGTCCGGTGCTTGGAGCGGGGCTATCGCACAACACATCGACACAGCAGCCCGTAGTGAGGCCGACGTCGCCGCGTGGCCGCTACCGCCGCTGACTGCGACACACACCTGCATTCAATCTGACACGCTAATACACCTGAATAACGGATTCCGGAGCTTGTTTACTTCTTGCTCTCCTACTGGCTACATGCTTCGTACGCGAACAGAGCACGGGTTTGCTTACAAATATGGATTTTTGATACTTGTCGCGGACAGACCATTTTAAGTCTCACAAGCATTTTACGCATTTCAAGAAATATCGATCCAATTTAGAACTAAATAAGGGTCGACGATAATCATGCGTCATGTGAGTCAGCGGTAGTATGTACAGAACTATTATCTTGCTTATTCCTTGTTTGAGATGTGATTGTTTCTCCTTAATGGGCGAGCCGGTCTAATCGGTACATCCTCGATGCTGGCCGTGTCCGAGTGGCTGCGTTAATTAGACTCCGATTGCATTCTAGTGAGCCGAACACATGCTAGTTTTAGAGGTCACTTCTTGTTCTCGAGATAATACGGAGATATCGCAATATTTCAGCCGTGTAACGTTATCGAAATCGCGTAACTACCGATACATACACAACGGTATTAAGTCCCGACCGGCGACCTGCCCGATGAGGTGTGGACCGGCAATCAGGAATCATTATTTACGGACAGCTATTATCACCTCATGGCTTTTCTGGTTTATTATCGGCATTGCTCGTTATGTTGTCCTGCGAGGGATAAATTATGCTATTAAGTTAGCAGATTGACAAAGTTATTTATGACATTAAGTGAGAGCGGGCTGAGTGGTGACCGCTAGGGCCGTCGTCGGGGGCGGTACCATTGGCACGAAACTCACTTCGTTTTCACTTGGATAATTTTTAATGCATTCAGCTTTTCTAGTGAAATGAGGGTTGAGTGTTGGAAAGTGAAACTCATGTGAGGCTGAGTATTCGTAGTATCGCCGTCGGACGGGTTTTGCGTTTGCGCAGATAACTTGCAAGCGTTCTGCTACGATAGTTGTCGCACAATGTACGATTCGCGTCATTGATATAGCGTTATACTGAAATTAAATGTCTAATATTTTTTTTTAATGTTTGCTGGGTGTATATGTAAACTATTCAGACATGTGGTACAGCAACACAAAACATATGTAGGTAGTTTGGCTGTTATGCATGCCTAATGAAAATAATGATGAAGGCGAAGAACAAAAACAATTCGATTGCTTGTGAAATTCTGCTATACTAACTATATTTTTATAGTAAGCGTTCTCTGCTATTACTTCTTTATCAAATGTTAAGGTATTTCTGGTGATAGAATTTGCAATTTATAAAGGTATCGAATCAATGTTGGTACCTTTGTTTGGGTCATTGACATGTGGTCCATGTATTGTAGTCTGGAAAATACGGAGTAGTGTGAGAGCACCCTAATAACAAATAACATCAGGTATCCGTGTGAACATTCAATACTTATGACGAGATTAAAGGAAAATATCACTAAATCTACTTTTACTGCCATTCTTATTTGCATAAATGTGTTTTGATCGTTATTTTACTAGTCCTACTTCAGTTTTTAGTATTTAGCACTTTACCTATTTTTGCAAGATTACAATACAATTGGCTTGTTAGTTGTAATCTTTGCAGGTACTTATTTTTATGTATGACAATTGGACACTTCATTTTGGAACTATGGTTATAGAAGATAAACCTTCAAAGGGTCAAGCCAAACAGTATAACATAGTAAACTTTCGGAGTGAACTTTCGGAGTGAACTTTCGAAGTGAAGAAGTGAAGACATGGTATGAGGAGTTTGATCACTGAAAGACGAAGTACTGAAGAAATTAAGGAAATTCCAGGACGATAATTAATCTTTTAATCAATTCAGTGCTTACATTTCCAGATAGCGGTTTTTGAACACAAAAGTACTACGATTGTTATGTAGATAATAAATAAACACTTAGTTCATAGATTTTTAATAAATAATGTCACTTAAGATTTGATAAGATAGTCACTTGAAGTATGATTTAGAAAAGTAAAGAATAGGTGTATTAGGAAAATAAAGCTATTTTATAGATTTATTTACTTACAATTACAAGACTATTTTAGCCATACGCCTAGCAATAAGTCATATTATATCACTTTCAAAGATAACACAAATAACAGTAATTACAAACTTGTACACATACTGTCTCATTTCATTCAAACTGCGGCGCCTGCGTCGACCGTGTGTCGCCCGCCGTCATACACGTAATACAAACGTCAAGCGATTGATATCGATACAGTCACCGTCAGATCGCCTGCCATGTCTCGATACCGTCACTATAAAACATAAATTAATTGCCAAGTGGAATGTAATTTGTAGTGTCCTCCTTTAACGAGCCTTGATTGAGATGTGAACGCCGATGTGCCGATCTTGAACTAATAAGCTCTCAATATCAGCGACGACGTTTCCTTTGGAATTACACCGTCGCGTCGTTTTTATTTATGTTACGCTGGTTTTGTAGCTAATGAGCTGACGTGATCATACTGTGATATAATTTACTCCTTTTATATATAATTGCTACTGGATCTTGAATGCTACTTACTGCTATTTTTACACACTTATCTATTGGACTCTGTGTGCGTGCATTAAGAACAGTTTGAACAGGTGATAAATGTTGTAACGCTGGTTTATTATGATCGGTTGTCATGAAACTATCTTCGTCGGTGTTGTGTGATGGTTCGAGTATATTTTTTGTTGCTAATCCGACCAGCCATGAGAATCCTGTCTTAGTCTGCGTTCACACGAGCGGCAGTGTTGTCGACGTGTGCCGCTCGTTTGTATAAACTCTAACTTTGATCAAATGTTTGATCCCTTATCATTTCTAGTCTTATGCGTGACTACTTCTACTTTTAAGCCCTGTCTTCATTTAAGTATGCGAAAGCCCTACGGGCCTGACTCTATTTTTAACCGAGTTTAAAAAGAAGGTTTTTTTTGTAAATATGTATTTGCAGAGAGAGAGATCTTTGCCATTTTTTACAAATTTTGATGATTCTTTTTTGTTAGAAAGAATATTCTCTCGATGTAGTTCCATTCAAGTTTGGTGAATATCTGAAGAAGATGTTTGATGACAGACGATGGAACTCTTCAATAAACGACAGCAAATCTCTCGTGATTGCTACTATCGCATATCTGTGCAATGTGGGTGAGTTTTTATAACATAACATCACGCTTGTATGCTTTAAACGGGTACGCAGATGTGTACAGAGCACTCACATTTGGCCATAGTGTTATTTTAGGTACTTAGTGCGTGTCGAATCAGGTCAAAAGTAATTTATTGAAATCAAGACTTTTTGAACACCAAATAATTGTAATTACACAAAACTGTCTCCCAAAACACCATTGAACTTTGAAGGGTTTCATGATTCTGGAACGTTAAATCGCGAATAATATTTTGGAAAATTCTCATTTGGTAGAGGAAACTCGCGCGATGCGAGCATGTAATTTTTTTTTTCGTTTTGCTTGGGTAGTTTTTCAGTTAGTTTCAATAATACGTATTAATCTTTCTATTTCTGTACTTTACATAGTAAGTAGTGATAGATTGAACGAATTGGTGTATTTTTTTATTTTTTTTTGTTGGTGGGAATTCATCAAATGACTTCTCCCGGTCTTGGGCGGAGCGGGAGGGCGTGTCAGACTTTTAATGACTAAAACCCACCCGTTTTCCTTCAGTTGTCCATGTGCCAGGGCCACGGTGTCCCTTTCGAACAAATCTCGCGACCCTGGAAGGATACGAATTGGTGTGAGGTACCGAGGAAGGTATGTAGTTGTGGTACCACAACTATAAATAACGGACTTGCTGGCAATAAACGAAAAGACAGAACCAAAGTCGAATTAAAGTTATTTTTAAATGGTAATGGTTTTTGGAGGTGGTCCTGGATAAGGATGTCTGGAGGGATTTGGGGGAGGCCTTTTGCTCCGAAATGGGAACTAATACAAAAAAAAAACTTTTTTGGAAGTGGGTCTTATAGTTTTTTTTATTATAATAGAAGATATAGTACTCATTGATACCGTTTCGGAATCATGTATTCGTTCCAAAGCCATTTATTGCTAAATAAATATTTTTTTCCAATATTATTGCTATAGTTGTCATAAATGAAACAGCTATTATTCATATATTTTATTCGTAATTGAGATGCCTACAGTGAATAATTGTATGATTACTACTGTTACTAGACGCGGATGAAATTGTGTAATAAATGGGTTTACTAAGAAAATTGCCGTGATGAATGTGTACCTCCCGGACCTGAGTAGTGTGGAAAATTAAAAAGGATTATGTTGCGGTAATACAGGATCAAGTTAAATTAGCTAGCAAAAGTGGCGGGTATCAAGAATTAATTCATCATCATCTCCCTAGCCTTTTCCCAACTATGTTGCGGTCGGCTTCCAGTCTAACCGGATGCAGCTGAATAGCAGTATTTTAAATGGAGTGACTACCTATCTGACCTCCACAACCCAGTTACTGGGAACACGATACCCGTTGGTAAGACTGGCTGTCTAACTTTCGGGCTTCTGACCCGTAACGACTGTCTAAGATCTACGAAAACTACCAAGAATTAAATATGATATTAAAATAAAATTGATGTATTTTTGTTAACGAACGTTGGTGGTTTCGCTTGAAGTATGAGTTGAGAAAATCTTATTTTTATGTTTTTTCGCACTTACATATCGATATCCATCACGTTTGTGAAGTTGACACAATGAAGACTGATTTAAAAAAAAATGTGCGGTAAATTAATTTGATGAGTTCCTTTTTGTGTCATTACACAAAAAGGAACTCATCAAATTAATTTCCTTTTTGTTTGATCATGTTTACAAATGGGGTATCCATTTGTAAACATGATCAAACAAGTCCGTGGGGTTTTGTTAGCTGGCTCAATTTGACCCTGTTTGTAAACGGTGACAAACACTACACTACATATACTATTACAACAAGCAACTCCTAATCTATTCTCTTTATAGGGCAGAGTGCAAGAAAAAAGTATCTTTGTGGCTTCAAGGCATTGATTACAATGCTACAGAACATCTATTAAAACTCTTAAGGTGACGTTTTATACTACAGAACGATATACAATTAACATACACATACTCATCACATCATCACGTGCACTCTCACTCTCACAGACACACACCCACACTTCACAACCCCAAATTAATATTAAGCCACCTTTACCATAAGAATTGTTTGACTTTAATTTTAATTTTCCATTTGCTTTCTTTTTGTTATTATTAATTAGTAATACTATGTGTACAACCTATATGTTCATTCAAAACAGTTATAGTCTTATGTGAGTTGTCCGACGGAGGAAAAGCCTGGTGATCTGTAAGACAGGTTTTACCTACAACAGACACCAGTCTCTATTAAGTGTTACCTTGACTTTGTACTGTGTGATTATGAGAGAACAATAAAGAATATTACTATTACTACATAATATTGTATTATTTATTTTGGCTAGACTTTCTATCAGTTTGAATAATAGTATATTAATTAACATTTGTGCTCAAAATCTTTCAGACATAATATCGGCCATCCCTCTTACTACCGTTTTTCTTCGCAGTATATAGGTAGGTACTACCTTTTTACGTTTTCTTCCAGGAACTGACGCCAGTGCGGGGGCTTTCGCCATCCACCATGAAAAGAACCAATGCCGCGAGCGAATTTTTAATTTCAGTCATATCCTATTACCCAATTAATTATACATATAATTGTTTTTTTTTCTCAGTGAGGTATTTCCACCTAATTAACACAATATACCGGATATAAAAAGACAAAGTCGAGTCGCTTGGACTCCCCGTCATTGTGTTTTATTTTGCACTGGACTATACTTATCCAAGGTACGCACGGCTACAGATCAAGCTTCATTTTCAGTATAAGCTGACTTCCCACTGTAGGAAAAACCTATATAATGCGAAGTCAGCTAAAACTGGAAAGGAGGTGGATAAACTTTAGAACTTTTTTCGCCCATTATAGTCATGAAAATTCAAAGTATTTATTGACGTCATGTTATTGTGTTTATGTGAATTTTAAGTATCGACCTTAACATCCATTCTAAAATAGTAAGAAAAAAATAGCAAGTCATGTAAAAAAAAATCATCAAGCTTGGCCAATTCGTTGAAGTTTTGTTATTTTAAGCAATGCACCAACACATTTTTTAGTCTCTCAAATACTACAGTAAATAGGCTTTTTAACTAGCATTAATTTGTATTGGTGCATAAAGCACTTAACAGTTTATTTTTTAATGAAAGTTAGAAAAAGTGCTTAAAATAACAAAGCTTCAAAGAAGTTGTTATTTTACTTGACAAGTTTGATGATTATTTTTATATGACTTGCTATTTTTTTCTTACTATTTTAGAATATATGTAAAGGTTGATACCCAAACTTCACATAAACACAATAACATGACGTCAATAACTACTTTGAATTTTCATGACTATGATGGGCGAAAAATGTTCTAAAGTTTACCCACCTCCTTTATAGCTCGATGTGTAGCTGTGTGTTGATGTGTCCAATTTTTTTGGGTTCGGTATATAGCAGGTCGAATTTCAAACTTTTATAAGTTTTAAATATTATAACTTAAGGAGGAAGCGTAGAGTTTGGTAGGCCTCTCACAAGGTGCACCAATGACCTTGTGAAGGCTGCAGGAATCCGCTGGACGCGGGAAGCACAAAACTGGTCGAAGCGGCAGAGCTTTGGGGAGGCCTACATCCAGCAGTGGACGTCTTTCGGCTGAATTGATGATGATGATGAAGGAGGAAGCCACAGGGTGGCTGCAAAATTCAGATTTTCTTACGTTTTTGCAATTCGTTTTCAGTGTCAGATTGTAAGTATATTGATTAAAATACGATCCGCGACCGTAGCACGAATTGAAAAAAAATCCAGTGAATGACTTTTTCATGTAACAGTAATTCAATGGAAATAAATGAACTTAGGGAGTTGTGTTGATGATTATAATTCTGTAAAGCAATATTTGATTGCGTAATCATATTTTCTTCAACATACAGCTTGACATTAGTGCCGCGTGTCGAGTGTTGTGTAGTTCAGTTTGGGGGTTAGCCTGCAAATTTTAAAATCAAATTTCGAGATCCACAAATGCGCTTTTACTTTAATTTGAATTACCTACACGTCTTATATAGTTGTATACACCTATCAGCAATACAGCCTCAGTATTTTTGAGCAGTGGTGGACCAATGGTATCAGCCCCATCTTACGAGTTGTAAGTCGTGGGTTCGAATTCAGGCAGGCACTTTACTTTTGGTTAATATTTACATCACTATTGCTTTCAAAATGGAGAAAGAAAACATCGTGAGGAAACGAATTTGTTCTAGAACCAAAATTTCGAAGACGTGTGATATCAACCCGCACTGCCCAGTGAGAGACAGAGTAGGCCGTAATCTACCACGCGGGGGCCCGCGTGGTAGATTACGGCCCACTCAGTCTCTCACTTGAGATTTTTCGCAGACAAAATATGAGAACCTTGGATATTATGTATAGCCATTGATTGATTTTCGGAAAAGTCACACGGGACATGATATTTCGGGTTAGCTAATTTTATCCGTTCTATTAAGCAGTGTAACGATAAATATATTAGTAGATATTTATTGCTTTCAACTTCGACCTGCCAATCAGAAAAAGATCGTAACTTACATTCAATGGTCTAATAGATTAATGCATAACACCATAAGTGTCGTTACAAGTATCGACACCGATAAATATCACGAAACATTCCTAAATTTTATGTCGGATCAAAAATGTCGTTCTCAATAAATTATAAAATATATTATTACGAATTAGAAAGCACGGCTATTAAGTGGCCCCGATGTATTAAGGTAGAGGAATAGGGACGTCGTGTCTTGATAAGGTCAATCATAAACGGAGTATTGAGTTTCATATTGCCTCATTTTTGTGACAGCCATTATAGTTGTTAAGGGCAAGCGCTTTGGGAAATTCAGCTCAGCTATTTAAAATATTATAGTTTATATAATATTTTAAATAGCTGAGCTGAATTTCCTGCGCGAATTTTTTTTTTAGGTTACGTAAAATATTTTTTTGCTATCTTCATTAATGAAATTAAATGAAATCGTTGATTCTGTAAGGATATTTGACTCCGTCTTACGCGTCATATTATAAAAAAAAATTGGCTAGATAGAGTCGACTCTTAATACCAAACCTTTTTTTTTTTGAAATGCCAAAACAAACTCACATGTCAAAGTCTCTTTTAATGTCCATACATAATCTTGTTCAGATCATGTGAGGACAATGTACATATGATAGTGCCTGGCATTGTTTTTTGAAGAAACACACAGATTTCAGTGGACTAGTTAGTCAGTGCAAGCATTTGTCAGTAATAGGGTAGCTATACATATAGTACCTTGTGATGGGTGAGTTGAGTTATGTATGTATGTATGTATGTATATAGTGCCTTATCCTTTGAGAAGCTTAAGTCCATCTGTGGATTTTTATTTCAGCCTTTGTTGTTGACGATACATGGAAGAGTCAACAAGTAATTGCGAAACAGTTATAAAGTAAGATATGAAAACTATCAAGTTGTATTAACGGACATATTTCTCATGATATCTTTTTGATTACGTTGGATATAAATGTATTTATCAAACATACATCCATAACCCGACAGCCGAACAACACGTTACCAGAGATTAAAATAATAAAGAACTAGTGGGTTGTTCGTTTATTCATACTGATAGCATTTTATTAATTGGCCTGAGTTTCAAACTACAATATTATTATGCGCTGAGAAATTACAACGTCGCGTCTGGGGCGTGTTCGCCTTAATCATTAATGATTTGATACTTATTAAGTTAAGTATTGGTACGTCACTAATGAAACAAGATACCGCCTTGTCGCAGGCAAAGCCGGATGTTTCTCTGTTTTATGTACAACGCTATCTAATTATATCAGTACACCAGGTTGGACACCTTTAAAAAGTAATCAATCTGTTGTAACAGCGGTACCTACTACAAAACTTGTAGGTACTTGGGAATACGTTCTTCACTGTGGGTACTGATGAAACCATAGATAGACTAAGAAAAATAAAGAAAGGAGGGAGAAAGAAGTAGGGTCTAGAAAGAGGGTGATTACTGATCATGTTGCGCCGACACAAATTAATTAGGACAAAGGATAAGATAATGATGACTGTGGGTACTGATGCAAGCGTTGGTGAAAAAGCCCTACAATTTTCAGAATTTTTGTTACTGGGTTAAATTTTTTAATGGAAGCATTCCTTTCCAGTGCTACGAACAATGTTAACGTTGTTGGACGCCACGAAAGTTGCTTTTGCTCATCTGCCCAAAATATGTACTGATTTGATATTTATTTTCTTACATTATGTTGTAGATACAATACTAAGTTAAGTAAAGATAAGTTCTATAAATCTTTTACGTTAAATTACACCATAATTGAGGTTTGTAAGGGAAGTCAATATTTTTATCGGAAAAATAGCTTTGGTCCGTATATTTCCATTGGGGAAAGAATAACTTCACCTACGCTGTCTGGAAATACATATACGGGAATAGAATGAGAAGATTGAGGGATTATCAGACGTCACGTATGAAACTGCGACACCTTGTTTTTTTTCGGACCAGCCCACCGTTTCTTCATTTAGAATACGAATACTACAAAAAATTTACAATATTATTCTTAGACAAATGTTTTTATCATCTCTAGCAAAACATCTTTCAAGTATGGACTGCTCAAGTTAACAGAGTTCGTGTATTTTTCAGTACAAATAAAAACTGTAATCTGTAAATAATTGCTTAGTTCTGGCAAATACCTGACGAATATTCACTAAGAAACAGCTGTTAAAAACCAACAGTTTCCTCTAGTCATACCAATTATCTATGCAAACAAATTCATTAGGTTTTTGATTGGTTTATAGTTCTTGTATTTCACTACAACGATATGTATTTTATTAGCATATTTCATAATTTCCATATCAGTTTTGTAGTTGTCGTAACCGAATGCCAAAATAAATCATTTTGAGTAGTATCGCGGGCCACGGCGACGAGATGTCGTTGGGCGTCGCACGCGTTCTATCCATCTGATAAATATATGTAAATAATTATTAAATATTATCGAAACGGTAGATAGGGTCGTTTAGGCGCCCGTTACGTTATCTGCGTTATTTGTCATTAACAGTTTTACCGGACAGTCAGTTATCTTACTGAGTTATGGCAACGGACGCGCGTCGGAGAGATTCCTCATTTCTTCTCTAGTTTCAACAGTGCGTCCGTCACTGCAGAGATAAGTGACACCTGGCCACTGCTGACCATCCGCACTTAATGCTGCGATATCATCTGTGTCACGGAATAACTAATGTCCACCAGTTTCAACCAATGTTTATACTTTTTCATCGCTTCCTTCATGAAATACCTCAGCTGTGCTTACCAGGCGCCTACTCGATCGTATATTACAAGTACCCTGATTGTTGAGCTCACGGAGTATCCATCAACCTGGCTTTTGGTTTGAGTAATGTGATTTTGATTTAAACCATTAATAGTTTCGGTTCTCGAATTCCAGGTCGACGATAATTTCGAGTACAAAACAACGCAATGGAATAATAATATATATCTTAACTGTCAATAAATTCGATTCAATTTGGTTTTAATTCTCCTGAATGACGGAATAATTAAGTCACCTACTTTAGCCGGTTTCATGTTTTGTTTATTGCCGGCTTAAAATATTATCTTGATGTTAAACAATAAATCATACCTGAGATAGAGTTTCGAACGTAGTTGTTGTTTCACGTAAGAAATCTTGCTATTTGTTATCTTTTAATGAAATAATAACGATCTTTTTATTTACTGACATAAAGTTAATATTTTTCTAGTTTTGATAAATGAAGTCTATAAATGTAGGAATAACTATGATACGATTTAAGTTAACCTGCTTGTAAACTGGCAGTTATCGGGCGCCGTCTATAAACGGATATTTTATTTTTCCCGGACTGGTTTACCGGCTGAATATGATTTACGTGAATTATGATGGCAGACATAACGGTCAGCATGTCCATCTTCCAGCAAAATAAAACACTAGGCCCATCTTTGTAAATTACGTATATTTTTACGACGCTCTACATCACGGCATTGAAAGCCTTACATTAAGTGTACGTATCTATCGGACAACGATAAATAATATGAAATAAATAGCGATTTAAACAGAGCACGATACTAGTTTAGTTCAATTTGCAACAGCAGTCAATATTCTTAGTGGGGTGTTATTAACCACTTGCTGGTACAGCCCGCGGCTGCGCCTGATCTGATTCCAATTCTTTTATGAATAGAAACAGTAATTGCATCAGCCGGGTGCCGCGGAGCCGCCACTGTGCACCAGCTCTTACAAAATAACTGATTCAAACCTAGATGACTATCTGTGCTAAGTGTAAAGACTGCATTTTACGCCAGCTCCGTAGCTATCAGTCATCTACACGAATAACTTGATAGGTTATAAATTACTTGTCAAACCACGACGTCGCGCCCCGCGTAGTGCGCCCGACGGCCGCAGCTCTACAAAGTTATCGCTCCTATAACGTCTCCGATATGGCACTCTTAGTGCAACAAATGAAGCAGTTGCATTAAAACTTGTCCGGTGAATATCGGAGCGTAATTAATAGTGAGAGATAAGTCGCAGAGAGCGTCTGCGATACCTTCATACGGCTGCTCGTAATCGAGGTTGTCGGGAGCGCCGCCGTGCCCGCCACGGCCGCCACCGGCGACCGGCTCTGGCCCTATATTAATAACAGTCAGTCGATATCAGAGGTGGCCGCACCAAATGGGAAATTAAAAGGCTTTCATGGGATCCACTCATTAGACTGATTTGTATTGGTGAAGTTAGCGGCGCCGCACAAGAAGTTATTAATGACCATTGTAATCGCTTGTCCTCGACATGGGAATCACTTGTGTGCTCATTTATCGAGTTGCCTCCCCGTTTAGTTTGACAACTTGTGGTTATATTAAATTAGTTCGGCTTTGCGGTGATTGAGCGTAGGCCGGCACAATTTGTTGTTCGTAGGTAACAAGTAACGTGGCTGTCAGTGATTGTATCGCCGGTTGTGCATGCAAGCGTATCAGTGCAGGCTAATTTGTCAATTAGAGAGTCAGAAGTCGCGCAGGGTCGCGGGGCAGTGCTAAAGCGCGTAATAGCGCAATTTATGCCATCATTGTTCTAAAGTAGCGTCGGCCGTATATCAGTGAAGCAGACGGGAGCAATTGATACAAACGAGCGCGTGTCATGTCTAAATATAATATTAGGAATCACGGCGCGAGCCAGGATATATTAATTTGGAGTGGTTGCTGCATGACGGAGCGCACCACGAACCCGCGCTATTGTCACAACGCGACACACACCACTTTTATTGTCCACTTAGATTTCCTCATTATATAACCACATTCCTTCAGACAATTGTCTACTTCTGTTAATATGCTTCATGGTACTTATCATATCTTACGATGATTTGTTCTTCCAGATTTCTGTCGTTCATAATGTTTACCGTATAAGGCTACATCTAGCATAGATTTTACATTTGTTAAGACATAATATGTAAATTCAATACAAAATATCATATACACAAATAACTACACTCTTTTATAACTTTATCTCCAAAATATTTTCTCTTGCTCGCCCATAAATCAGCCATCATTTTAAACCATACAAATCATCAGGAGACATTTCATTTCATTTCATTTTTTCTTATACAATTTCCATTGTGTTGAATATGTACACATGCAATTAACATAAAAATAGAAAAATACAGAGAACTATGAACTATTATCCTTCCAGTGAAAATTCAAATATTTGTAGAGCTAAAAACAGTTTCGAATATAATGGCAAAAACAATTTTAAATGTAATGTCAACAGTTTTCAATATAAAGACACCGTAATTCAAGATGTGGCAGAATCTATAGTAGACGGGGACCCTTGCTCTTTGAATATAAGTTTAAATGACGATTTATGAATGAGGTCAGTGCGGTGGCCGGTGAGTGAGGTCGGCTAACTCGGTGTATCAATCGGCGTCGCTGGGGCGCTCGGGCCACGCGCGCGGCACACGTCACGCGCCCGCTCTGCCTTCTAACACCACTTAAACAACGGCCGAGATACACTTCAACACTTCCTCATTCATGTATGCGCATCGGACACTACATCAATAAGGGCTATTCACACACGATTTAGAAGAGCAAAATTATATAAACATCGGAACAACACCGACAGGACGTTAGCAATATTATGTATTGTATTTCCCTTGGGGTCAATCCACGTTTAAGATATGAGCCGAGTCAATTTGCTGGCATTAATTTTATGATCAAACGACAAAGTAAATGGATTCCATGTCACGTTTAGTTCCTGACTGAATGAAATTTATCTTAGAATGTTTCGTAATTAACGTAGATAAAATACTTACAGCAAAGAGACACCTCAAAACAACATTGATCATTGCTAATACCATTCAACAATAAATCAGAAAACCAGGTTCAACACCTTGTAATAACAACTTGTTCCCAGTTCACGCTTTTGTGCACTCCGCCTGGTTATATATTATACGTTATTTAGAATGCTAGCTATATTTCACACTGGCCAGTTCGTTCTGGAATCCGTATTGAGGTCATACTTATCTTATTACCGGACTATAAGTCTTTGGACAGCGGCACTACTTTTGCATATCTTTTAATCTTAAAGGTTAGAGTTAAATTGAGAATTGACTCCATAAATGCAAGAATTGACATCGATACCTACAAGCGTTTCACTTTGGTTAAACATTTTCGTGTATTCTAGCTTAATTGGCATGTTTTCCTGCGGCTTGGGCGTTTCTGTTCGTGAATAAATAAGTTTTAACAGTCATATGAATTTTAATAATGTTTGTATTTAATGAATTCAAACCATTAACTTTTTACGAATCATCAGACAAATATTCGGTCAGTGTAGACGCGGAGCGCTTATTTCTTACTGTTCATAGCTCACATAACTTCATTACGAGCTCAATTGAATAAACTGTGATAGGAACGCCGCGCCGAGGCGCTCTGCAAGTTGATTGCTCAAATTTCCTCTTCAACTATCACAAAGATATGGTGAATTTCTAATTGGATAAACGTGTCGTTTCCTATTTAAAGGCGACGGCTGGCTTCGCGTTACCACTTAAGTTTGACCCGTGGAGTTTGGGCGAGGAACCCTTTGGGTCGCAGCGCGGGAGTGGCGCGGGGGGCAGGGTGGACCCGGCTGCGGCGGCTGAGGCACGGCACGCGCGCCGTCATCCCGTATAATGGCTGCCGCTCCGTCTCCTCGTCTGCTCGTACGCACGCTCAATGACCGACTAATGAATTATGATTTTACTTTAAAACGCTTCCTGGGTGATTTTCGAGTTTAACCGGAGCTAATCTTATTGTGATTTATAACAGCGAAATCAGAGCGGATATCGTTATCTCGGTGGATAATGATAAACAATGACAAATTGATTCTCTACCATTAACAGAGATAGCGAAATCTAGTTTATTGTGCTCAGATATATCATTATTCGATGGTAGCGAGCGAGTGGCAGGACGTACTATAGATAAATAATAAAGTTTGCTCTAACTTTGGCGGTGTAGCACTTAGGTAGGTACCATAGTTTGCTCTGTACCTTTGTTTTTAGCGAGAATCTTAATAGACGGTTTGACGTCAGCCCATATAGGTACTGTACCTACAATAGTATCAAAATAGAAAAGAGATACATGAAGGAAACATTGTTTACTCGTGATTCGTCGTTCATTTGTGGATAGACTGAAATCCCACATTGTTGTGAAGCGCTGTAGTTAAAAATATAAAACTGACGAAGAGAAATGCGTGGGCAAATGTAACTCTAATAAACAAAACACATTCATCATTGACAGAAAACTAAACGATGAGTAAATTGTTTCGTCAAAAGTAGTTTAAAGCTGTCATCTTTTTAAACGAAATTAGATAAGAACGTAATCGTCACACATCTTTACTAAATACTTCTTCAGGCTGGCTAATTTTGACGAAATAAAATATATGGCTATTAATATATATATATATATATAGCGTAGTGCATAGTGTCGTTACGCCGTTTTATCCGACTACGGCGATGCAAATAGAAGGGTTATGATTTTGATCGGCATGTACATATGTATGTGGGTATGTATGTTCATCTGTTCCCTCATGACTTCTAAGCTCTTTATCTTAATTGATAAATGAGGTATCGTTGGAAGTGTTTCGTTGGCTGGTATAATTAAATGCTGTTGTGGTTAAATTGAATAAGACACCCGTTTTTTTTTTTTTTTTTTCAGTATGGGAAATCATCAAATGACTTCTCCCGCTCTGGGCGGAGCAGGAGGGCGTGTCAGACTTTTACTGACTAAAACCCACCCGTGTTCCATCTGTTGCTCATGTGCCAGGGTCACGGTATCTCTTTCGAACAATCACGTGACCCCGGCAGGCATCGGTCCTAGTAGACCCCTACACTGCTGCTGACATCTCTTTGAGGCGCGCGTGGAACACTGCGCGCCGTCGACCCGAGCTTGGTCCTTTCCGGGCGGCGAGCTACCCATTGCTCGCCACCCGCAAGCTCGCGCCTACGGTGGCCGGGAGTCCGCAATCGACTCCCGACGCCCGGGGCGTCTCCTCCTGCGGCGGCTAGGGACGTGAGGGCGCAGAGACTGCCACTCCCTTACGCGCCCCGCCTCCTCCTTCGCGAGCATTACTGCTTCGCAGAAGGAGGTGACGGCTTCCCATTCCCTCTCGCTCCGTACCATGGCTCGCACCAGGGCCGGACGCGAGAGGTCGCCGCCGCCGATCGCCTCCACGAGGACACGGCGGTGCTCCGCCCAGGCAGGGAACACCTCCACCGTATGCTCCACCGTGTCCTCCAGACGATCCTCGCAATGGAAACACCCGGACGTATCCTCCCGCTTTATCCTGAACAGGAACCCACCGAAGCACCCATGCCCGGTGAGAACCTGCGTCAGGCGGAAGGTGAGGACGCCGTGGCGCCTCTCTATCCACTCCTCAAAGAGGGGACTTACCGCAGCAATTGTGGCGTGCCCAAATAAGACACCCTCTAGTGGACATAAAGAACGAACTAAAAAAAAAAAGATGCCGAAATGGGTATCAAATGAAAGGGCTTAATTACTATATTTCAAATTTATGGTTAGGTTACACCAAAATATTATAAAATAAAATACAGTAAGTTTAAAAACTAAAACCCAAGTACTGAAAAATCACGCTCAAAAAGGAGAAAAAAGAAAATATTCTCATCTTTCTTTCCTTTGGTCGTATGCCACTTACCCCAACAAAATAATACATTCTAACAGTAGCAAGCGATAGGCTTTAGGGCAAGTGACAAACGACCACGGGTTTCAGATGAGAATATTTTCTATCTGGATGTTGTCATGTTTTCCATTAAAATGAACTTCCAGTTTCAAAAAACCTCTATTATAATAATATCTTAGGGCAACCAACACAACTTTATCTGATCTGTAAATCTGATCTGTATATATTTCTAAATACATACATTATAGATAAATTACACCCAGACACAGAACAAATGATTGTGCTCATCACACAAAGATTTGTCCTGGGTGGGAATCGAACCCACGACCGCAGTCTTAGCAGTCAGGGTGTAATAGGTGGGCCTTTTTTTTTTGGATGGGAAATCATCAAATGACTTCGCCCGCTTTGGGCGGAGCGGGAGGGCGTGTCAGACTTTTACTGACTAAAACCCACCTGTGTTCCATCAGTTGCCCTTGTGCCAGGGTCACGGTATCTCTTTCGAACAATCACGCGACCCCGGCAGACATCGGTCCTAGCAGACCCCTTCAGCGCTGCTGACATCTCTTTGAGGCGCGCGGGAACACTACGCGCCGTCGACCCGAGCTTTGTCCTTACCGGCTGGCAAGCAATGGGTAGCTCGCCGCCCGCAAGCTCGCGCCTACGGTGGCCGGGAGTTCGCAATCGACTTCCGACGCCCGGGGCGTCTCCTCCTGCGGCGGCTAGGGACGTGAGGGTGCAAGCATTACTGCTTCACAGAAGGAGGTAACGGCTTCCCATGCCCTCTCGCTCCGTACCATGGCTCGCACCAGGGCCGGACGCGAGAGGTCGCCGCCGCCGATCACCTCCACGAGGACACGGCGGTGCTCCACCCAGGCAGGGCACATTTCCACCGTATGCTCCACCGTGTCCTCTAGACGATCCTCACAATGGAAACACCCGGGCGTATCCTCCCGCTTTATCCTGAATAATAGGTGGGCCTTGTGTGAGTATTGGGGGTGTCATATTCTATTTAATCTATCTTCAAATCACTCCTAATGTACAGATGGGATTTAATTTTTGCGGCCCTAGGCAGTTAAAGTTTTCATGTAAATAGGGTTTCATTCGGTACTTTTATATCTACTAATATAAATAGATTGAAAGTATTACAGAGCCAAGTCGGCAATAGCCTTTCAAAACGCAGTAGGCAGTGATATTCGAATTTCTTTTCTTATTTTATGGAAACGTAAAAGTGTGTAGTGAGATGGCGTGTCGTAAATCACGCGTCGATGGACGACCGATAGCGCTTCCGTGCGGTGCGCGCGTGCGCAGCTCAATACACACGCACACATACACATACACTCACACACACGACACTCATTTTTCCTTCGAGCTTAGGGAACATGAAGGTTGCGCATCATTGCTATATCAACATGTTTTTTGCTTCTCACAAAGTGTTCCTGAGTTCCTGACTATAATGTTTACGTGTGTTTTAGGATGTTGAAAAATATTTTATTAATATGCCAAGCATGATTTTCTGGGGGTCACATCTTAACACAATGTCGCTGAGTAGAAAGGAAATATTGAATATAACATTGCTGCTAGCGGCTTTGTTGCCAGCAACATTCAATGTGGCTCAATTATTATTAGATTATTATTCCAATTGTATTGCAGCTTTTTAATTTAATGAATTATTATATGACTGTACCGTGCCGAATATCTAGTAATAATCGTATAAAATAATAATATTAATTGTTGATGTGTATTAATAATGTTGCATGCCTAATGTAAGGTAGATTGTACAAGTATCAACCATATTTTTTAATAGTCACATCTTATTTACTGTACCTGCAATTTATGCAAATAATTTTTACTTTACTTTACTCAACACAATGTTCAGCAACTGTTGCTCAACTTTTGCTTCACATGAACACGAGGCTTTACACACACAGGCGAATCAAACACATACACATGAATAATATTCCTTAAAATTAGAGTCCTATACAATTAATCAAACGGGCTTAACGCGCACAACACTATCATTAAACCTAAATTGACTAAATCCGACGTTTGATTAAGAGAACGTAACGGCAGTTCTGATAATTTCTCTTAATCATATGTTTGTTTTGGTGTTCTCGACTGAATTGAATGTTGAGCTCATCTTTTTTTTTAAATCAATTGGTGCTTTGAGCTTTTTACGAAACGTTCTTTTTTTTGGTATATTGGTCATTAAGGTGCTATAATTGACTTGTCATATTTGACTATAGTAATTTGAAATCAATTTCCATGGGCCCGGCGATCATAGAAAGGGGAACTTATGAAAATGGACAACTTGATAGTCAATACAAGAAAAATTGTGTTCTGAAAATTTGTTCACTTCTACGTTGACACTGAAAAAATATGGAACTATGATGTCGAATCCGAATTGTTGAATTGGAATCCGTTTAGTTACTCTTGTTTGGGTGAAGGTTTTACTGAAATATTTATAGTATTTGTATCTACAATCAAAGTTATCCGGTACAATCTTTTTGGAGTTGTCAACAGTAATTATCATTAATAGCTGCCTTTCAACTGAAGTTTCATAGCATTTATGTAATGCTATGGTTGCGATTGCATCCTAGCACGGGAACGTGCTGCAATCGTTCTTTCATTCCATATGACGTGGTCATAATATATGACAAAACGATGGACTTAAGGCAAATGACAAAGCCGACTTGGTAAATTGAAAATTTATTACATTACATTATACAATTCATGGGAATAGTAATCATATTCAACTACATAAATAGTAAATTATTAACCAACACCTAACATGGAGGCGTGAGAAGAAAGGTTTTGTAATAAGCCAATTTAAATGAATTTAGATATTAATACAAAACTGTATATATATATGGCACACGTCGGTCCCATGTCGTGAGCTATTAACTAACGCGATTCAATTCCCCCCACAGTTAATATGCGCATAACTAAATAGATACTATTAAACTAATTTGTTTACAGCGATAAACCTTCTGTTTATATTTTCAAGCCTCCTTGAAATCCTTTGAACAACTTGGCACGGTATTAATCAGTATTTTATCGTAGATGTTTATTGTTTATGTGTCGTAAACTCAATTAAGAAAAACAGAATTTATTAGTCAGTTGAACAATGCAATGTTGGCAGTGTCTTAAGTTATCTTTTGAATTAAATACCTACGCAGGAATATAGTAGGAAAGATCCTATGATTTTCTTTATGTTGTATCTCTCCCAAAAGCAAAAGGTGCAACTTGTAGCTGAAGTAAAATATGGATCCCAATTTCAATAAAAATAAAAAGAGAGTTGAGGTCACATGCATAGAGCGATATAAATATTCATTGGTATTATTTTAACACTTAACTTAAAAATGTAAATGTAAAGTTAATCGCGTTATTTAAAATTCAGTTAGTGGAGATATACGGTAGGTATCAGTGGAGATCGTTATTGATTCCCCATAGCGGTTATCGCTACTATCTCCGGTAACGTACGATATCGGTGCCGCGCTACTAATTAAAAAGCAAATTGAACGCCGCGTGTCAAGGACTATTAATTTTTACGATCGCTATCACAGCTTCGGCCAGTGCAGTGGCCAGTTGGCCACAGTCTTATAACGTGTCTCATAGCATTTATCTTTATGTATGCAACGAATAGATTGTATCTGGTCATTCGTTAACTAATAAATTAACTATTGAAAAGCCATCGTCTTTTTTCATCTGTTATCCGGTAATGATAGGGTGTTGTAAAAAAAATTAAAGAGGTTTCGTTCCCAGTCGTAAAATCTGTTGATATTTCTCAATGATTGTAATGAAAAAAATAATTAAACGGATGGACAGATGTTCGTAAAGAGATTAATGGTTGATATAGTGTTGTAAAATGTGTAGAGTAGTCTTAAGTCAGAGTTGGAAGGCATGATGAGCGAGCGTGCGGCGACTAGGGGCAGACGCTGAGACACTGAGGCACGGAGACCACCCGGCAGACGGCGGTGCTTTACTTACAACGATTTATTGTTATAAAAATAATGTATCATCGGCCGCGCCGCCACCGCCGTACAATGCTCGTAACAAGCTGGGCTCGTGTGCTGCATTAACGGGACGAGCGTGGACTTACTTCGACCGCGGTGCTGCTGCTGCACCGAGAGCTACCAAAGTTAGCTTCAGCGTGTAAATTGAAAACTTGTGACCGATGATGAATAATATGATGAATAATAAATTACTTGTTAGGAATTCTTGGAATTGAAAGATACGGTCCTGATTTTTTTTTTAAAGTCTTTCAATGTTCGTGTGATTTTTAGTTTTAAATGTTACTTAATACCTACCTTTACCTACCACTTTTATTCATTAATAAAACTGGTGTGGAATTTTGCTTAATAATTTTATCGGTGGTTTCTGCTTATCAAGAATCTTTTTGTAAAAGTGTCTCTCAAGTTCTCTTCCTACCTGACGGTAGATTTTCTACTTAGCTTTTGGTGTGACAATGGTTTTAAATATACCTTTTATTATTTTCATTTATTCACATTGATGGATGTTCTAACTCAGCAGTTTTTGATCTGTAGGTAAGTGCAGTAGCTTTTGATACACGCGATAACGATATTTAATCAGACCGGAGCAATTGCCTACGTCTTTGTAATGGCAGTACACATGCACCGCGCGGTTGGTCCTAGGATATCGTGCGCCTGATTGTGTGTCAGGCGTAATGTATTGATTGATACCTTAATGTACGTATAATATGTACGGAGACACACATTTGTTGCGTTATCTATTGATGTATCTGGCAAATGAGTTGAGTCTTCACATTTGCGTTTGTTGATCATGAAATAGATAATCCTTTCTACTGAAAATAGGGTCTGAACAAGCAGAAAGGGCAACATGCGTGAGTACCTACTTATACAATATTGAATGAAGTGCTTAGACAAATTTCCACAAACAACGCCTACGTTAGCATATCGAAAAGGTCACATCTGATAATTGGACAGTTTGTTCCACAATTCGTTTGGGCTCTACGTTTAGTTACGCAACGAACAGAAACGTTACACCTGATACAGTCGCGGCGATTAATATCGTTCTTCCCAGGGAATGGATAATAGTTTAATTTTGCTTGTAACAAGTTCCGAGCGCTAAGAGTTAGAACCAAGGACTACAATTAAATTCTATTAAAGCGACAACAGCACCGTGTAATTAAGCGACAGCGTACAAACGCCTGAAATATCTCTCATTCTTATTTGACGGGCCGGGCTTGGCGGAGCTGGGGGAGTTATGAAAGTTTTGTACCAGTAATTATACGGTGCACAGGTCTCGGCAACTCCGTCTGTCGCAACTCCTAGATAGCGTCCTGCGACACTATTAATACAGCCGCGACAAGCGTTTGATTGCATGTGCCCGCTGTGCGACGTTGTTATTACATGGTTCGCGTTTTATTTAAACATTTGTACAGTCAGGTGCACTTACAGGTGCTTACTTGTGATATGATTGCGCTTAGCTGTCTCAAAGACCATGTGGCTGTGTCTGCTTCATGCATTCTTCTGACTGTTATAGCCACGCAAACCATTTTAATTCATCGAAGTATTTAAAAAATCTTTGTAGGTTTGTGACTTAGTGACAACAGCCGCACAGATCAATCGATAAGGTTAAGCCACACTTGTCGTGGTTGGTCAGTGGATGGGTGACCATATTTACATACCAAGACAGGCACGGAAGGGCGTGCCACGAAAAGCACGTTAAGAAACCGTTGGTCACGGCTCTCATTCGCGGATTTTTGGCAGTTTTAACAGGTCGTAGAAGTCTGACAACCAGTCTTACTAAGGGGTGTCATTTAGCCCAATAGCTAGGTTATGGAGGTCCGATAGGCAATCGCACCAAGTAAAGTAATGATATTCAACCTTAAAATTGTTGATAAAATCTTAGGCAGAACTGCAATTAAAAGATCTATCTTTGTTAAGATATAAATAAATCTTGTTTTGTTTAGATATTTTTGGTATTTAAGCAACTAACTCGAGAGTTCTACATTTTCTGAGGACAGCTAAATGAAGAACCTTAAAGATGTCCTAATTATTTCTGGGAATTCTCATTGACATTCAAATTAAGGACCTTTCAAATTTATCAAAAGAAATCGGGTAAAGTGAAACAAGAGAGAGACTCCTTCGTCCCACAGCCCACAACTCAAAACTTATCGTGTGGAATAACTAACAGAATATTATGTCGCCGACAGTACAAGACCTCCGTTTATGAAGAAACTGAGAGATGATAATTATACAACACGTCAAACGCTGATTGATCAGCGATACTACATTACGCGCAAAACCGGTCACTGATATGTAAATCAACTTCTAATAAACTTAAAAGAGGATGATGCGATTACGAAGTCACTCCGCTTGCAGAGTCCACGACGGTGACAAATGGAGTGGCATGGTAGGTATATGCTAATGATGTGGACGACTTTTGTCCGTAGAACAAACATGCGTTTCTCAGAGCAGCTAAAACAAGGTTTGATTACATCTGATAAATGACAGCTCACTGACTTTGCTAAATGTGCTAATTTGTTTTATAGCTTCACACCTGACAAAAATGTTCTGTCACTTACAGTTACAGATTGATAAAGGTCCCGTATCTATGTTATTTATTAGGTTCTCTTACGCTTGGATTGAAAACCTCCTCATGTTACCTACGACTACTAGACAAATGAGGTAGTCAATAATTACTTATCTAATTACACATAGCAAAGTCTTGCTATTAACTATCGATAACTAATATAAGGCATCTGTTTTGTACATGTGCGTATTTATTTCCAATAAGCGGTACATTATCGGGGTAATTAGTTTTGGAATGTTGGTAATGTTGATTCCGATTTCATTTTGCAAAGCTTGCCTACAGCTACATCAGTGTGATTGTAACTAAGCTTGTGGTGTAGCGTTATAATTCCGAACCACCAAATTACTAAAGATCTTCTGGGCTGATTAAACAATTTACTGTTTTGGAATTATTGGAACCAGTGCAGATACGAGGCTGGCAAAAGTATTGTTTCTAATAAAGTTACGTAGTTCTATGATTCGATTAGAGAAAGCTCTTTTTCGTGCAATTTTCATACATTTACTCCGTGTTGAATAAACTTTAAAGTAGAAGTAGAAATAAAGTGATAAAAAACCGGCCAAGTGCGAGTCGGACACGCGTACCGAGGGTTCCGTACAAGCCTGTAGACAGTGAGGGATTAAGACTTCTTGATGCCTTAAGCAATCTACGCCTGTGGGCCCCCCTATCCGTATGTCAACTAGAATCGGTCTTTAAACTTTTACCACCCAAAAACATTAGTTTTTTGTAAAATAAGATAATGAGATGTAACGTACCTTAGAAGTGGAGTAGGTGCGATAACAATAAAAACCAAAGCAAGATTTATTTATTTATTGAAATGCGCCTTGCGGCTTTTCCGGGCATTAAATTCACGCAAGATAGTATTAACGTCTAACGTTTTTTTACATATCGGATTCTATGTATAATATCGATAAATTATCGAGTCTTTCTTTTATCATCTTTGTCCTTTTTATTTTTTTTTTCAATATTTTTAACTTTGTAAAAGAACGTTCCGCTGAGCAATTTGTAATTAAAAGCGATAAAAATATACGCAGGGCTGTTTGACGGTTTTCACATTAGGGAAAGCTGATTCAATTATTGTTAATTCAATTGTCATCATGTATTATTTTACACAATTGTGCGTGAGTTTGATGAAAAGTTGTGCGAGCTGAATCACTGGATCTGGAACGTATTTTACTTATGACATATGAATGAAACTGTTCTGACCATGACCTGTTCTGACTATTGACGAAAAGCGAAAGTGTCTTGGTATCTTTCTTGATTTATCTAAGGCTTTCGATACTGTTTCCGCACCAGCCTTACTGATCAAGATGGAAGACATTGGAATACGAGGACTAGTGCTGGATATCTTTAGGGACTACCTGAGGAATCGCACTCAAATTGTTAAAATCGGTCAAAATGTGAGTGAAGAGCTTCCCATTGCATACGGTGTACCTCAAGGCAGCATATTGGGTCACACTCTATTCCTTATCTATATCAATGATCTCTGTATGCTGCCCATTCAAAAATGTGTAGTCAAACATATGCCGATGATACTTGTTTCGGACCGAACACTTTGTTACTCTATGCGCCTTCGGAACGCGCCGCCCGAACGGAATGACATCTGACTTGACAGTTTGATTTTGACACTTGACATTTTCTCTTGAATTTGGTGCTTAACAAGGGAACACGTCGCCGTATTGTATCTCGCGATCTTTTGTAAAGTAATCCCTTACCCCCGGTCGTTTTGGTGGACCCCAAGTTGGTGTAATAACACGGGTTGAATTTTGGATATATCTTGTTTAAATAGTTTGAAGGTTAAGTGAAAGTGACCTTGAAGCCGCGTGCCATGAAGACATCTGGCGGATTGTTGCGGATTGTTCCTGAGAATACTTACTCATAACGTCACAACACAATACATATACACTCACTTACATACATAACTCCAGGTAGGCACCAGAGCAGTGTCCTTCAACCAACAGGTAAGTTCTTTTGTTGTATTGTAAGTGTTTGATTTGATTGTCTGCTCCGCGTACGGCGGACTAGTATCGCTCGCCACTCTTGTCTCTAGAGCCCCACGATTATCACACTTCCACTGCGCATTTGAAATCGTATTGTGAGGTCTAGTCTGGCAGCGTACATTTTTGGTAGCAGAGCGTGGTTATAAGACATAACCACCAAATTGGTAATTTACAGTAGGCTAATTACTTGGCAGTCTCTATAAGGGAAGTAGTAATACGCTGTAAATATTTGATAACTATAATTAATTGTTATTTGAAATAATTTATTGGAATTTATTGAGTCGAGTAACTCATATTGACGGGGTCAACCAGGTTTGCATATTCTAACAGAGTTGGTTAGATTGAGCTATGTTATAACCTCTTGTTGTTGTTAATTGACCTCTGTGTTGTATTGAATATCAGGAAGACATTAAAATATTGAGTTTTGTACCATCAATATGGTAGTTTTGTTGAAATTGGCATTTTTGAGTATTACCATTGTTTTGAATTGGAATAAAGGTTTATAATTGTTGTACCTTTGACACAGTTGTTTGTGAACTTAACATTTGGAATTGGATTTGAATTTGAATTTTGAATTGAATATGAAATAGAATTTTGAACGTTGATATTGGGTTTGAATTAAAATAAAAGTTTATTGTTGAATTGAATTGAAACCAATATATTGTTATTTCTTGAGTTGCTGATTAGTCAGTTTGGTAGTTTGATTGTTTGCTTGTAGTTATTTTGTAATTGATTGTTTGAACTTTGTTACTTAATTACCTTTTGCTTGGTTTATTTTATTTGATTGTTTGCGTTGGATTTCCTTGTTATTAATTGATTGAACTTTGTTATTTGATAATTTAATTGTTTTGTTTATTTGAATGGTTTTGTTTGTGCAATGGCATACAAATTGAAATATTGCAGTGCCGGACACCTGTCCAGGTCAAGCCGGAGACCTCGGTTGTTTCAGGTCCCGGACTATTGAGTAGATTGCCTGCTTTGGAACTGCCACACTTGACGGTCGCTGGGACCACTGGTACGATTTCCAAAACCTGTTTGCAAGTTTGGTTGATGCACGCTCGGACCTCAGACCCGCCCAAACGTTGGCCTATTTGTTGTCTGTCCTGGAAGGTGAGGCCCGAGCCTTGGTACAGCATCTGTCGTTGACTGACTCAGCCTACCCTACCGCTTTGGGACTACTCACCCAGCGGTACCAAAATAAACGTTGTTTGGCTGACGTTAATATTGAATTGATTTTGGGGTTACCGGTC
Organism: Aporophyla lueneburgensis; assembly: GCA_932294355.1. NCBI lineage: Eukaryota > Metazoa > Arthropoda > Insecta > Lepidoptera > Noctuidae > Aporophyla > Aporophyla lueneburgensis. Next base: position 16,963,056 of record OW028750.1, on the reverse strand, counting down.
ATTACTAGTTTGTCAGCATTGCGTACTGACCTGTTGAACTCGTTGGTGGTAGCGACCAACGCTTTAAAGCGATTGGACTTGCCGGTGGACCAGTGGTCTTACCCTTTGGTGCACGTTTTGCTGCAACGGCTTCCTGCCGATTTGAGGGCTCATTTCGAGCAAAGGTATGGTGGGGATAGTGTCACACATCTCCCCCCATTTGGTGACCTCGTCCAGTTTTTGGAGGATGAGTGTCGGTTTGTGGACAACTCTGGCGTTGCCACTGAGTCATGCCAGCCGTCTTCCCGGCCACGAGACCAGGGACGGACTAGGGCTCGCGGGCCTGTTGATGGTCGCCCCGCCGCTCGTTTTGCTGGCACCCAGAGTCGTCCTGGTTGTGAGTTTGTAGGGACACGGGGCATGGCATGGCAACTTGCGCGGCCTTTTTGAAGTTGCACGTGAGTGCCCGCCGCCGAATTGCCAATGCACGCCGCATGTGCTTCTCTTGTTTGGGGGCTCACTTCCATCGGGACTGCCCCAACCCCCGCCCTTGTATAATTTGTGGGGGGTCCCATTTGGACATATTGTGCGCTAACGCGAACCACGCTGGCAGACCAGCCTCTGATGAAGGTTCGCGTACGGGGGGGGTACCATGGAGTTGGTCACCGGGCTTCTGCCTCCCCGGTTCAGAACCGGGGAGAGGCCCGCAATTTTGAGCGCCGTACTCCACCCCCCGCGCAAGTTGATCGGGAGCCGCGCGACCGCCATTTGGTCTCCTCGCATAAAGGCGATTACGCAATTGTTGCTAGGCACCGCTGGCCAGACCAGCACCGCCTTCCCTCCCCTCCTTTGGCGGAACGTCCCCGGTTGGAGTCACGCCCCCCGCCATTCAGGCCTCCGGTGGGATATGCCCATCCAGCGATGGCGCGTGGCTCGGGACACCGCGCGGACGAGGAGTTTGGCCTCCATCCTCGTCGGGACTTGAGCTTGGGTGCGGAGCCTGGGTGTGCGGCGATCGGTCGCCGCCCAGGCATTGTTAGGACATTGGCGCCTGCCCCGCTAAGGTACCCCTCAGATCGACACGGTTTTGTTGCCAATGGCATCGGTCAGGTCTGGGGGCCCACGGGGGACTCTGTTGTGGTCCGTGTCATTATGGACATGGGAGTCCAGGGTTGCCTTTTGTCTATTGTTTTGTTGTTTTGTTTGTATTGTTTTGGGCAAAATTGTTTTGTTTGTGTATTGTTTTGGTTAAAATGTTTTCTTCAGCGCCTTTGGACTGCGGGACTTGGTTGGAACGAGCCACTTCGGGAAACCCTATTGGATGATTGGCTCCAATTTGTATCCCCACTCCCTGCAGTCAACGAGGTCGTATTACCCCGCGCTATCCTCCCCCCTGGGAGCTACACTGCTACCCTTGTTTGTGATGCGTCTTCGCACGGTTATGCAGCTGTTGTTTGTCTGCGCACCGTCTGCGCAACAGGCCAGGTGAATTTGTCACTGGTCTTGGCCAAGAGCAAGGTGGCCCCCTCCGGACGGCACTGACCATCCCTAAGTTAGAATTGTCACGGGCGGCGCGTCTTGTGCGTCTATTGAACCACGTTGCTCACACTTTGGGTGGAACTGTGGACATTCGGGCTTCTTACGCCTGGACGGACAGTCAAATTGTTTTGTGTTGGTTGAAGACGTCCGTCCACTCTTTGGAGGTCTTTGTTGCGTACCGAGTGTCCCAGATTCAAAATTTTGAAACGCCTTTGATTTGGAGGCACGTGCCTGGAGATTTGAACCCAGGCGCCGTGGCCTCACGTGGGTGCATGGCACCCCGCTTGATTGCTCACCCTCTATGGTGGGGACCAGACTGGCTGACTCACCCCGAGGATGATTGGCCTCGATCACCAGTCTTGATGTCGGGTCCTTTGCCCGGGCTCAAGGTGCTCGCTGTTGGAACGAAGGACCCTGATTTTTTGTTGAGTCGATTTAGCTCCCTCGACAAATTGTTGAATTGTTGTTTGTTGTTGTTGAATTGTTGGTGACTGATCGTCACATTAAGAACTCGCATGCCGGTTGCAATGCGCTGTTGGCCATTCTGCAGCGAGAGTTTTGGATATTGTCGGGAGCCGTTAGTAAGTTGAACCCCCTTTTGGACCATACGGGTCTTTTGTTTTTTGGTTGTTGACGGTTGAGGCACTCTAGCCTTCCTTATGGGGTCCGTCACCCCCTTTTGTTGCCTAAGGAGGGCCATTTGGTTAAATTGTTGTTGTTGTTTGGTTGTTTGTTGTTTGTTATTGTTTGATCCGCCAGCCTGCCCCCATTGGGGGGTATTTTTGAGGCCGCGGTGAAAGCGGCACAGGGACTCTGGCGCAGATTGTTGGGAGACACCGTTCTCACCTTTAAGGAGTTAGCTACGGTATTTTGCCGTTTTGAAGCTGTATTGAACTCGCGTCCATTGTGCCCGCTGTCTTCGGACCCGAACGACTTGGAGGCCCTAACTCCGGGCCATTTTTTGATTTGACAGCCTGCCGGAGCACCCTTTTGTCGATGTGAGCCAAAATTGGCTATCGCGGTTTCAGTTAGTGCAGCAGCTCGCTCAGAGTTTTTGGAAGCGTTGGAGCTTGGAGTATTTGCACATCCTCCAGCAGCGCGTCAGGTGGACTGATAAAACGCAACCTTGTCGGGATTGCCAAGTGATTAGCGGACGGGAAGGCCCGTCCGGGGGGGGTAGATGTTTCGGACCGAACACTTTGTTACTCTATGCGCCTTCGGAACGCGCCGCCCGAACGGAATGACATCTGACTTGACAGTTTGATTTTGACACTTGACATTTTCTCTTGAATTTGGTGCTTAACAAGGGAACACGTCGCCGTATTGTATCTCGCGATCTTTTGTAAAGTAATCCCTTACCCCCGGTCGTTTTGGTGGACAATAGGTCATGACCCAGCTTTGATTGTTAATAACCCCAAGTTGGTGTAATAACACGGGTTGAATTTTGGATATATCTTGTTTAAATAGTTTGAAGGTTAAGTGAAAGTGACCTTGAAGCCGCGTGCCATGAAGACATCTGGCGGATTGTTGCGGATTGTTCCTGAGAATACTTACTCATAACGTCACAACACAATACATATACACTCACTTACTTACATAACTCCAGGTAGGCACCAGAGCAGTGTCCTTCAACCAACAGGTAAGTTCTTTTGTTGTATTGTAAGTGTTTGATTTGATTGTCTGCTCCGCGTACGGCGGACTAGTATCGCTCGCCACTCTTGTCTCTAGAGCCCCACGATTATCACACTTCCACTGCGCATTTGAAATCGTATTGTGAGGTCTAGTCTGGCAGCGTACAATACTTGTCTGCTTATAGATGGAGTAGACTGGGCCCAGTGCTATCAGAATGCCGAGAAAGTGCTTACACGAGTTATGGAATGGTTGAGTAACAACTTACTCACTCTAAATGTCAGTAAAACGGTGTATATGCCATTTGCTATAAGGTCTAATTTATGCCCATCATCTTCCCTTATTCTTAACCTCTAAGTCCCTGAGATACCACATTTGGTATAGACACAATGGTTTTTAATTGTGTCTGTAACTACCGTAATTGACTGGTTAAAGCCCACATATGTACGCCTTCCACCATCTGTGAGTGCCTAGCAATCTCGAAGTCCACTAACGTCAACTACCTGGGCGTATATATCGACCAAAATCTCAACTGGCGTAAACACCTAGACACACTCTCTGGTAGAACTCGCAAGTTGATTTACGTTTTTAAAAAAATACGAAAATCAGCTGATAAGGATAAATTGATGATGGTTTATTTTGCTTTGTGCCAATCGATCTTAGCTTATTATATTCCAATCTGGGGTGGTGCTACTGAGAACTATTTCATCCGACTTGAACGAGCAGAAAGAGCAGTATTGAAGGTTCTACTCTGTAAGCCGCTAAGATACTCCACAGTACAGCTGTATGCGGAATCTAAAGTGTTAACTGTCAGGCAGCTGTATGTCCTTCAGTCAATGCTCAGAAAACATCTTACTCGTCCGTCCTCAGAGCCAACAGGCAGAATTAAACACACGGTTTTTCCCCAAGAGTCACATAAAACCTCGTTTGCCAAGAGACACTACTATTTCACCAGCACGAAACTTTATAATAAGTTACAGGAATATCTTCAAAAATTAACTTATCAAAATAGTGAGGATCTTCTATCAGGTAATTTTAGAAATTTAAAAAAATATTAGGTTTTAGAAACATTTAAATGGGTATAATTTAGACGATCACCAAAAATATTTTTAAGGCTCTAAGCTGAGGCACCAAAAAAAAAATAAACAACTCCAAAAAAAATAAATTGACTTTATTATTTTTGCGAGTGAGAGGAGCGAGTTGTTAAATTTACTGCTCGGGATGTGCTTAAAGTGATTCTTGGTATGCAGAGTGGTAAATCTCCTGGTCATGATGGCCTCAGCATTGAGCATCTAAAGTATGCTGGAACTCACCTGCCGCGTGTGCTCTCCATGTTTTATAATTTATGTTTATGCCACGGTTACTTACCTGAGGAGCTGACCAAGACAATAGTTGTACCGATTGTCAAAAATAAGACTGGTGACATGTCAGATAAGGAAAACTACCGGCCCATCTCGCTGGCCACTATAATGGCTAAAGTGTTTGACAGCTTGCTTAACAACATTCTCCTGCAGCACATAAAGCTGAATGATGCCCAATTTGGGTTCAGGAGTGGGCTGTCAACAGAGAGCGCAATCTTGTGTCTTAAGCAGGCTGTCGGGTACTACACGGGGAGGGCGACGCCGGTGTATGCGTGCTTCCTGGACCTATCCAGGGCCTTTGATAGGGTGTTATATAACAAGCTGTGGGCCAACTTGGAAGTAGCGGGTGTGCCGGCTGAAGTGATGTCCGTGTTGCGCCATTGGTACACGTGTCAGAGGAACCAAGTGAGATGGGCTGGTGCGCTGTCTGATGCATATGGCATGGAGTGTGGCGTGCGGCAGGGGGGGATAACCTCTCCTCTGTTATTCAATCTTTACGTTAACGACCTCATTGGCGGACTCAGCAGTACTCATGTGGGTTGTTTTATTGACGGAGTGAGCGTAAATAACATCAGTTATGCGGATGATATGGTACTGCTGGGACCGTCAGTGGGGGCGATACGTAAGCTGCTGTCAATATGTGAGGCGTACGCGGCGGAACATGGACTGAGGTATAACTCGAAGAAGAGCGAAGTGCTCATTTTCAAGAGTGGAAAGCGTGGTCCAGTGCATGTTCCGCCTATTATGCTTAATGGTGCAGCTCTGCGTGTGGTGAGCAGCTTCAAGTATCTGGTTCATATTGTGACAGAAAATCTGAATGATGACGCGGACATGGAGAGGGAGCGTAGAGCATTGGCAGTCAGGGGGAATATGGTTGCGCGCAGGTTTGCTCGCTGCTCGAGGGCAGTGAAAATTACACTCTTCAAGGCATACTGCCAATCCTTGTACTCGAGCAGTCTGTGGGTAACCTTTACTCGCCGGGCTGCTAGTACTCTGCGTGTCCAATACAACAACATCTTCAGGATGCTGATGCGGCTGCCTCGCTATTGTAGTGCGTCCGGAATGTTTGCCGAAGCGAGAACGGACGGCTTTCACGCGGTGATACGCAAGAAAGTAGCCTCGTTGTTGCAGCGCGTGCGAGGCAGTAGCAACAGTATCCTGCAGATGGTTGTATCTCGTGCGGATTGCCCTATCCAGAACAAGTGGATGCGTATTATGATAGGGGTTGACTAACATAGTGCATAAGATTTTACTAACCTTTAGTTATAATAATTTTATGTGTTTGAATTTTAATTTATATCCCTGTATTAATTGTATTTTTGTAATTTCTAATGTTATGGATTATGTTTTTATCTGAAATAAACTGATTAATAATAATTAAAAGGGCCCTAAAGTATATAATATTATGATTCAAAATAAATAAAATAACATCAGAAAAATCGCAAACCTCGCACAAATATTATTTTTGGTTCCCAAAATGGAGTAACGGTCACCAAATTCTATCCAACTCCTTGTACGACAAAACTGTACTGCGACTCACAATAGTTCGAATGCACGCTTGTGCGATACACTCGAGCTCACATAGTACACTAGGTTAGGTTAGGTTAAAACTGTGACCTCCTATGCACGAGCCGAGCGAGCGAAGCGAGAGGTGCCGCGGCAGCGGCCGGCGAGTGCTAGAAACGACTAGAATCAGTGGTAACATCTAAGTAGTGACAATATATAATATTTGGTCTAAAGTGTATTTTAAAGGCGTCCATATATTTTTTTGGTAGTCAATAATACGAAAAAATGGTTTTATTTAATAATATTTTAGGAAACGTTATTTGGTGACCATTTATCCATTTTGGTAACCGTTTAGAATTTTTTTGGTAGTAAAATAGGTACTTTTTTGGGTGGTGTTTAAACACAAGCCCATTTAAATTAGCATAATTTTTACACAATTGCATACGATAGCACACTCACTCATACTTACACTCACAGTCACACACACTCTTTCGCATACATACACACACACACCCACACACACACACACACACTACTCCACGACAAACACACTGGAGACATACACAACACTTTCATTAATTTTATTTTTTCCTTTTTTATTTAATTTTTCTTAAACTAGCCCTATTGGATTATTGTATACTAGCTTTTGCCAGCGGCTTCGCCCGCGTGGAGGTTGGAAAATATCCCGCGGGAACATACTACCGGGATAAAAAGTACCCTATGTGTTAATCCAGGTTATAAACTGTGTTCCAAATTTAGTAGGATAAATATATACTATTGAGGACTTTTTTTAGATCTTTTGAAGACCATCGCATTTTCATCCGACTTGCTTCTAATTTATCGTCACTGCTCAGCTCCTATGTGTGTTAGCGTTATGTTATATAGCTTATAACCTGCCCAGGAGTATGGAGTACCAAGTTTGGTTAAAATCTCTTCCGTAGTTTTTGACCCATGCACATATATACAGACAGACAGACAGACAGACAAAAAAATTACTGATTGCATTTTTGGCATCAGTATCGATCACCATTCATCCTCCAATATTAATTTTGAATATATTTTCAATGTACAGAATTAACCTCTCTACAGTTTTATTATAAGTATAGAAGATAATGTGTGTCCTACTTTCTATGCACTTTGAAGGGACATTGGCTTCTAAGATACAGGTACATAAACCTAATTTAGAAGTCAGGGTTTGTCACTCTAGAACACTAAGTTTAAGCCATTTTTTTAATGTAAACAATGGAAATTAATTTATCGAGAAAAACAGATTTATTATTATTATGTTGAATTTCTGTTATTAATTCGGTGTTAAGGTCTTCTGGATATGTTTTTACTAGATTTGTACTGTGCTAATTGTATTCTGCAGTTTGATCGAGAATTCGAGACACCTAATTTTATCGGCATCGGCTATTTTATTCAAGAATGAGAATTTATTTGCTGTTTCTTTGTATATATCTCTTCTTTTTCACATCTCTGCATTTAATTTATCAATGATGCTATAATAACACGTTATTTTGAATTGTTCTCTTGGGCTGAAACTTACTTCAGGAGCTGAACCATCACTGAGCATTTTCTTTCTTCGTCTTTGACGGGTGTCTTTGTATTCCACACCTGGTAGCTTTTCTTTTGCGCGGGCTTCTAAATAATCAAAGTCGCACCGAAATTTTTCAAAAAAATCCACGATTGATTTGTAGAGATCAGCGCAAGTCTATAGAGTAACTTCTGGGTCAGGTAATACCTTGCTGACTTTTCGGAAGGTTTGCAAAATTTCGTCCCACATGACCAACATGAGTACGAACTCTAATTCTTGTAGTTTATTTAGTGGGAGCGGGGTTATGACTCTAGGTCGGACTCTATATCAACTTAAAACGCGCGAATTGTGAAATTAGTCCTAGAAACTTTTTGGTGTGGTTTTTGGTGACGTGAGAGTGAGACGTGATGCCCTAAGGACGGTATTTTTTTGAGCTTCTTCTGTTGCCCCCCCAGACGTGATGCCCTAGGCAATTGCTTAATTTGATTAAGGGTTAATCCGTCACTGCCTGTAGATATTCACGGTTTATGCATAAGGTTTATGTTTATAAAAAAAAGTTCTTAATTTTTATATTTGAGTTGATTGAATGAAAAGTAAATTGCGGTTTACGATTTATGACGTATTAAAAAAGAAACTACTTACTAGATCTCGTTCAAACTAATTTTCGGTGGTAGTTTACATGGTAATGTACATCATAATTTTTATTTTATTTTATCATTCTCTTATTTTAGAAGTTACGGGGTGGGGGACACACATTTTACCACTTTGGAAGTGTCTCTCGCGCAAACTATTCAGTTTAGAAAAAAATGATTTTAGAAACCTCAATACCATTTTTGTGGACCTATCCATAGATACCCCACACGTGTGGGTTTGATGAAAATTCTTTTTTTTGAGTTTCAGTTCTGAGTATGGGTTCTGGTTCTGGTGTCCCCAAAATTTATTGTTTTTTTTTTCTATTTTTGTGTGAAAATCTTAATGCGGTTCACAGAATACATCTACTTACCAAGTTTCAACAGCATAGCTCTTATAGTTTCAGAAAAAAGTGGCTGTGACATACGGACGGACAGACAGAAAGACATGACGAGTCCCTAAGGGTTCCGTTTTTTGCCATTTGGCAACGGAACCCTAAAAAGTTCCTAAGTTATCCCACAGTATAGCCGAAGTTAGCAATAATCTGCTGTTAACGTGAAACACAATATTAGTAGGTACGTAAAATAATGTAAATTGTAATGCGATACTGTATCAAATTCTAATAAATATTATAAATGCGAATTTGTCTCAGCCATCAAGTAATGAAGGAGGTTAATATCGTGAGAATATCTAGTCAATAGTACATACCTTAATAATTGTTAGTTGTCTCATGTACCAAAAGCAGTTCGAGGCGGCAGGTATCCGATGTCAGGTGTCATGCTTCGCTTAAACTATTACAGCGATTTCAACAAATGTGCAGACATTCACAACGAAAACCAATGAAGTATTACCCCTACCAGCCTGCAGGCCATATAACCAAACTTTTTAGAATTAAATCAATGTAATTTTATCTTTCTAGAACCACACGCGAATCTGTCTGGTCAAAATTAATATAAAACCATCAATCCAGTTTAGTTCCACGGCAACTTCCATACTTTTCAAGTCTTATACTTAATTAATTTAATTTCAATATGGCATTGAATTAATATTCCAAGTCGAATTCGGTCTGACTCATTATATGGCGCCCACCTACATATTTTTTTTCAGATGTCTACCTACTATTACATTTTAAACGACTGATCTGCTCTTGGAAAAGATTATCGGTTATTGCCTATTGATAAGAGAATAAATCGGCTTAAATTATTTCGGTGCGAAAAATTAGAAAGTTACAAGTGGGAGAATTCGAGAACAAAAATATTTTATCGGGAAAATTTCTATATTTAAATGTCTGGCCAAAGGTGCCTTTGCTGCCTTTGCAAAGAAAATAAATGAGGGCTATTTTTTGAGTGGCTCGCCCTTTACTTTTATAGCACAGGTGGGTGACGCAGAACAAATAAAATCTTTGTGAATGCCATTCCTACATTATTGTTGTTATTTTAGGTAAATGTTGTAATAGTTGTTCGTGATCGGGCTCTCCATTGTAGTCACTAATTAATTGTAGTCACTACCGAGTGTGGCGGTACATCGCCCTGATTTATATCGCTACAAACTGTTCGAGATACACTTGGCTCGCGTCATTAATAATTTTTAATTATTGTTTGTTGATACTCCGCTCGGTTCTGAGTCTTGCGGTTGGTTTATTTTTGTAACAGCGTTGAGATATCATTTATCATTTTATAAATAGTTAGTCTAGAATTTAAGATTCAACGAAAGCTTAACCTAACACAGATTTAAACAAAACTGGTCTCATAAACGAGACAAAATTATATAGATAATAAAAATCACTAAAGCTATTTAATCCCGTGTTCATAAGTTATGCCCAGCAAGGTGTTCCTACTATTATTCTTAATAGTTTATGGTAACAATCAGTAGGTTGATATATTTATTATCTGCGGACTGGTTTTGCTCATATTGATCCGTACAGGAACACGCCACGAGCATTAACTGAGGACACTAGGAAGTTGATCACTAAATAATCCGATGTAAAAACCTTCCAAGTCTTACAACACTGTTGATGAACTTTCCTTTTATACGATTCGTAAAAGGCTTCAAGTGTTATAAATAACAATAACTGTAGATAAAACTTGTATGTCGCCTTTTGTGACGTGGCCTACATAAGAATATGGCGGTACATAACGACAGCTGGGTTTTATGGAATTTAAATAAATAATATTTTCTTTATATCAGCGGGTATTGTTGTGAGACAGTAACGGTGGCCACACGCGAGCCACTCGTCCGCGCGCGTCATCGGCACCGGACCCTTTTACACTGTACGACTTTTGAACACATTCACAATGAGATTCGCCTTATAAGGACCTTATAAGGCGCTGATTGGCTTTCTGTTAAAGTTGTTGCAGGTTAAAGTAGGTAAACGAGGCTGCAATGACTGAACGTAGCTGTAAAACGTAACCAATTTATTTAAAAAAAAAAATCTCATTTATAACGATCGTAAAGTTGTGACATTGCTTTGGTAAAGTTTGATACAAAAAAATATCTACAGCGTCTTGTGAGGTCTAATTTTTACCAAAAGCTGTCGTACACTATAAAGAAGCTTCGACACCGATCAGCTGAACACAACGAGCGTACCTACAGCGCTTCATTGTTCTCCATGTTATTTGTTCTGTATGATAAGAGCTGCCTACTTCAGTTCCAAATGTTTGGACCGGAACACATCATTTATAACGCACTACGAACACCTCCACTTAGTTAAAAGATTCGATTGTTTTCTATGAACACAACTCCATTATTTACTTTAGATTTTTGTAATAGAGAAAGTATCATCTTGTTTTGCAGTTTGTTACTTACCTTTCTTCACTGTTTTACTTACTGTAACTGATTATAGACTCAAAACTATAGCAGATAACGTTCCCCTATGATTACAAACAAAACCATATAATTGGATCGTTGGTTCACGAGATTAAACGTGCTAACCTACAGACAGATATTGCGTTTAATAATATGTAGAGATTAACGATTGGGTTCTATGGTCAAAAATTGTTCCGTGCTCGCCTAGCCTATGGCAAACTGGGGCAATTGCTGACTAATATGGAAACACCATTATCGGTGTAATAGGCTCTGTTACAGAATGGTGTAAGCTCTCAGAATCAAATTGCGTCTGCCACCGCCTTTACCTTATTGAACACTTTAACAGTGGGAAAATACATTACCGACATTCACACAATGATCTGTATTTATTGTCACGAGTAGCAGCTATCGAAAGACAATTTTATAAAACCATTGTTCGGTATTTTTCTTAAAATTCACTAGTACGAATTTGTTGTCACCAAACGGTTTTATAAATTTTCCTAGATTACCAGTTCTAGGTAAAATGTTCCATTAGTTTCACTTTCTTATGATCACATCTCATCTGCCTAGCCTTTTCCCAACCATTTTGGGGTCGGCTTCCAGTCTAACCGGATAAAGCTGGGTATCAGTATTTTTCAGTGTGTATACGCAGAAGGTTTACAACGCTCTGCGCGTGCAGTATAATATTGCGTTGCGGATATTGCTGGGGCTGCCTCGGTTTTGCAGTGCATCGGGCATGTTTGCGGATGCACGGATAGATGACTTTCATGCCATTATGCGCAAAAGGTGTGCATCGATGTTGCGGCGATTCAGGGGCAGCCCTAACAGTATATTAGCTACACTGGCGGACAAGGTTGATGGTCCATTTATCAGACTCTGGGCTGGCAGGCACATGCGTGCACATATTCACGTACCTAATTAATGTGTTATTATTTTATTTTATTAAATTTGAGTTTACTAACATAGACTAAGTTCTTACTAACACTATGGATCCCTGGTCTGAAATAAAATGTTGAATTTGAATTTACATGGAGCGACTGCGTATCTGACCTTTACAACCCAGTACATGGGTAACAGGAGACCCCTTAGTAAGACTGGTGGACAGACTTTCAAGCTTCTGACGACCCGTAACGACTCTCAAAGATTCACGAATGACAGCCGGAACCAACGGCTTAATGTGCTTTCCGAGGCACGGCAATCTTTACACACCAAAACCCCTGGTTTGGTATGTAAAGATTTCGTAACCCATCCTCGGACCAACCGCGGCAAGCATAGCTTAACCTGATTGATCGACCCTGGTTGGGGTCGGCTGTTAGTACTTAGTCACAAGCCGCTCATCAAGTCTTAACGTCACATCTGCGCTCTCCAAAACAGAGTAGGCAGGGATGTATTTTTGAAATACCACAGATTGCCGATGACAGTATTCTGAGAAGCAGTCCGGAGTCTGGATTTGAGTCCGGTTGTTCGCAACAGGCGTACCCCTGACAACATGTGACGCTGCCGCCCACCCCTTCGGGGAATGCGGGCGCGATGTAATGTTATATTATTACGCTGACAGTATACTATCCCTGGCAGAGGTTAATCATACCATATTCCCCACTCCACACTATTATGACGTAGAAACTTTGTTATACTTCTACTCTGTGAATGGCAGGGAGTCATTTAAAAACTTCAGTTGAAGTGTAAGCACGAAATTCATGGTGTAAGTACAAGAATTGTTATGAAGGGCACATATCAATATATTATATTTATAATTTAATGAACAATAATCGCCCTATTACTGGTGCATTATTACTTCGCAGCAATGCGCGGTGGTCACGACACTGGCGGGTCTGCGCTGGCGCTGCGTGCCCGCTACTAATACGGCTCGTTTGCGCGCGCGCCGGCACGACCCGCGCCATTACCCAATAAAATTAATTTCACTTAATGCTCATCGATTATTGAATATAATAATCGTATAGTTCGGTGTTTCGGCGGTTCGTGATGGATCGCCGGCGCAGACCCCCCGCGCTCGCGCACACGATCTACTGACGATCGCCGTGCAGGCTTGCCGATGTACAGCATTCCCTCTCAATGTACCCTTTATTACTTGATAATTTAGCAAATATACTATAAATAATCAATTATTGAATTTATAAAGGAATAGGGTGTAAAGTTCACTCATCGTCCGGGTATTTTTTCTGGTTGGCCACTGCCCGGCAATTGATGTCGGGACGTTGTATATACATAAGCTAGTTGCGCGGTTTGCGTGATGTCAGTGTGATGTGTAGTTCGTATGTGACATTGTAGATGTCGCTACAAATATATCGAAACTAAAACATTCTAATTCATAATTCTATTCATTCTAATTCGAAGACATGTCACATCTACCAACCTGCACTGGACCCGCGTGGTGGATTATGGCCCACTCCCTCTCACCGAGCTGAGGCCTGTGTCCCAGTAGTGGGAACATTATAGGCTGATGATGATAACATTCTACTCAGAGCTGCGTCGTGCTACACAAAGCAAAGCTGAGTTATGCCATGCGATGTAGAGGTAGACCAAGCTACGCTACGCTACGCCTTGCTGAGCCGTGCTACGACGTACGAAAGGTACGTCACAAGGTAAACGACCCAATAACCGTGAAGTTTCGAACTTCACAGAGTTTGCAAGTCTACTATGCTATAACTGCTAGACTTACAAATACAATTTTTGCATGACTAGATAGGTAATTTAATAAAGTTTTAATGTTATATGCTTTTTTAAAATTAGTGCCAATTTTATTTAACAATAATTTTAAAAAAATACGTAAAGGACCAATTGTACCAGTACCCGGTAGATTTGTACTAGTAAACGTTAAATTGTCCCAGAATCCGGTAATTTTCATAGCGAATTTGAACTCTATTGCTTTACGTTAAGGTTCACAGAAATACTATTTTTAAATTTCTATGTCAGTTAAATAAGTAAGGGTCTTGTCAACTCAGGGGGCTCCTTAGCGCATGCTTGGAGAGGGGCCAGTTCCCACTTCGTTGGAAGATGGGGAAACTGGTCCTCATTAAGAAGCCTGGGCGCCCAGCGGACTCTCCGTCCGCTTACCGGCCCATCGTGCTGCTCGACGAGGTGGGCAAGCTCTTTGAAAGAGTGATTGCAGACCGCCTCGTCGGGTGGCTGGTGCGGGAGGGGCCGGACTTGTCGGACGGCCAGTACGGCTTCCGCAAGGGGCGCTCAACGGTGGACGCCATCATGCGCGTGCGAGCCCTCACGACGGGGGATGCAGTGGCCCGGGGTGGGGTCGTCTTGGCGGTGTCTCTTGACATCGCCAATGCCTTCAACACCCTACCCTGGAGTTGCATTAGGGAGGCACTCCGGTATCACCGGATGCCGACCTACCTCTGTCACGTGGTCGAGGCCTATCTCACGGATAGGGCCGTAATCTACCCCGGTCACCAGGGAGAGTGGAACCGGCGAGAGATGTCGTGCGGTGTCCCACAGGGATCGGTCCTGGGGCCGCATCTGTGGGACATCGGTTACGACTGGGTGCTGCGCGCCGACCTCCCTAGCGGCGTCAGCGTAGTTTGCTACGCTGACGACACGCTGGTCCTTGCGCCGGGGAGGTCGTACGAGGCGGCGGCCGAAATTATGACACGCGGGGTTGCGACAATCGTCGATAGGATCCGGCAATTGGGACTCGAGGTGGCCTTGCACAAGTCCGAGGCCATGGGTTTTCATGGTCCTCGGAACGCGCCACCTGCGGGTTCCCAACTCACGGTAGGAGGGATTCGCATCGGCGTCGAGTCGACGATGAAGTACCTGGGACTTGTCCTCGACAGCCGGTGGAACTTCGTTGAGCATTTCCGACGTTTGGCTCCCAGACTGGAGCGGGCTGGGGCTGCATTAAAGCGGCTCCTGCCCAATCTGGGGGGTCCAAACGCCTCCTACCGGAGGCTCTACACGGGGGTCGTGCGGTCCATGGCCCTCTATGGGGCACCGGTGTGGGCGCCCTCATTGAGGCTGCGCCCAGCGCGCCGGTTGAGTGCAGCCCAGAGGGCCATGGTCATCCGGCTAATCCGAGGATACCGCACGATCTCGTGCGAGGCGGCGAGCCTCCTTGCCGGAGTGCCGCCATGGGATCTGGAGGCAAAGGTCCTCGCGCACATGTGGGAGTGGCGCGAGGAGGCGAAGCGCCGGGGCGAAACTCCGCTGCCGCGACAAATCGCGGCACGGCCGACAGAGCTCCGGTGTGATCTCATGGCGACATGGCGGGTACGATTGTCGCAACCCAGTGCTGGGCACGCCACAATTGTGGCGGTAAGTCCCCTCTTTGAGGAGTGGATAGAGAGGCGCCACGGCGTCCTCACCTTCCGCCTGACGCAGGTTCTCACCGGGCATGGGTGCTTCGGTGGGTTCCAGTTCAGGATAAAGCGGGAGGATACGTCCGGGTGTTTCCATTGCGAGGATCGTCTGGAGGACACGGTGGAGCATACGGTGGAGGTGTGCCCTGCCTGGGCGGAGCACCGCCGTGTCCTCGTGGAGGCGATCGGCGGCGGCGACCTCTTGCGTCCGACCCTGGTGCGAGCCATGGTACGGAGCGAGAGGGAATGGGAAGCCGTCACCTCCTTCTGCGAAACAGTAACGCTCGCAAAGGAGGAGGCGGGGCGCGTGAGGGAGTGGCAGTCTCTGCGCCCTCACGTCCCTAGCCGCCGCAGGAGGAGACGCCCCGGGCGTCGGGAGTCGATTGCGGACTCCCGGCCACCGTAGGCGCGAGCTTGCGGGTGGCGAGCAATGGGTAGCTCGCCGCCCGCAAGCTCGCGCCTATGACACCATTAAACTTTTCGGTCAATGTTGTCATTTATATTGTGCTAAATATTACCAAGAATATGTTGCCATTCGTAAACTTTAACTTATTATTAGTAGAAAAGTGTAATGATAAAAAAACTGTCATGTTAACGGGTACTGGGACACTAACGGGAATACGTACTTCTACCTTACTACGCAGTGCTACGTCATGCTATGCTATGCTACGTCATTCTAGGCCGTGCTACACCCTGCTACGTTCTGCTACGTCCTGCTACGTCGTGCTACGCCGTGCTACGCAGAACTATGCAAAACTATGCAGAGGTACGTAGAACTACGCAGATCGAAGAAGTGCTACGCAGAGTCTACGCCTATGCTAGGGGGAAGGGTTAGTGTGACATTCTCAAAAAATTTACCATTTCTAGTAAAATGTTCAATGACAGTAACTTCACAGTTTTCAATACATAATTATTTGGTGTTAGAAGTAAGTATTTAAAATGATAAGTTCTACTGCGCAACAAGTGTCCTTATTAAAACATTATTTATGAAGCGTGTCTCGCAGTCCCAGGCCTCCTCGTGATGTATAGAGCCGAGACAACCTCTCCCAGTGTAACTCACATGAAGGATGTTAAACACACAAGCTAACATCGGCGTTGATAGCGCAGGCAATACATTATATTTATTAAACATTTTCTTAAGGTAAGTCGTGAATATCAAACACACCAGGAATAAACGTATTCAAAATATGTATTTCGATAAATCAGCAGTCGGAGCACCGTGCGTAGTACATTCACTACGAGCACCCGATGAAACGAAATGAATAATTACTGTACAAGGTGCAATATAAATAGAGGTAGATAAAAACGGGTAACGACAGGATAGAATGGTAGCCATCCAACACGCGCAGTCAGCGGCAGATCGCGCAGTAATGGCCAGCCTTGTAGCCCATCCATAACGGATTTCTTATTCATCGATATTAATACGGGTACATGACAACCGTCCGCCGCTGTACAAATGAGCGAAGCCGCTCACGGCGGATTATATTTATGTGAACACACTCTGATCCGCAATTAGTACCGCCAGCAACAAAACTAGTTGTCTTGTAGTTTACAAACAATGCACGTGTCCGCTGATAGATGACTCGACAACTTGATATATGATGCTATCGACTACCGACTAGTGTTTTAAAAACCGGAGGTTCGTTTAAAAGAAAAATACATGAGCTCAACTTGAGTTTCTTTTACAACATTAAAAAAAACTTGATTTATACACCAATTCCTTTGACATGTGCAGCCTCGTCAAAATATTATCCCTTGATGTTCCTGTTTTCACTAATAATGTGGTTACCTTAATCTTTCCTGGTATTAGAATCTTGCAATCGTATCTAATTAATTACCCAGTAACTGGGTTGTGGAGGTCAGATAGGCAGTCGCTCCATGTAAAATACTAGTATTCAGCTGCATCCGGTTAGACTGGAAGCCGACCCCAACATGGTTGGGAAAGGCTAGCCAGGTGATGATGATCTATTTAACTGTCAATAGGCATGGCTCTTTTGAGAACCAACTTTTAAATTTCTTTGAGCCTAATAAAGCTCACATAAGTGCGTTCAAAATGGAAGCATCCCGTAATCAAACAGGAGCTAAAGGTCCTAATTGTGTTTAATTGAGTATACTTGTAAATTAATAATTCAGCGGTTGCGTCTGACCCTGCGTTTGATCTCATAATGTACTTACGGGAAGACGTATCGTCCTCATTAAGAGCCAACACACGGTTTCTTAATCGATATTCGACAGTTTAAACTTTTTATTTCACTTCACGATGCTCATGTTTTGAAAACGGCTTGGGTTACCGTTGAATTTTAAATAATTAGATGTTTGCGCAATCCGCATCTAATTAATTTTATCTGTCTGATATAATGTATTTGTTATAAGTATGAAGGTGTATCCAATTTCATAAGAGCTTTGTGATGTTTTCTGTAATTTATTATTGCTGATCTATATAACAGGAATACGTAGAATAGGAGTTTTAAAATTATGTAAATTTCGAAGTTATTAAATTTTGTTACATTAAATAACTTTAAAAATTTCGAATAATTGTCAATTATTTCTTTATGGCACAGTAGGTATAGTTAAAGCAGTGATGTCGCAATGGAAACGGCCGCGATATACGAGTTGTAAGTTGAAGATTTGAAAATCATGACAGACGCTTTACTTAGTGTAAATTATTTCATCACCACTGCTTTCAAAACGGTGCAGGTAAACATCGTGACGGAAACGGCATGTTCTAGAACTTAAAATCCGAAGACATGTGATGTCTACTAACCCGCACTGAGCCTGCGTGGTGGAGCAGTGGGAACATTTTAGGCTGATTAGCTACGTATAGCTCAGACCGAACAATCTATTCTTTGATGTTTTTCAATGAATGTTATGACGTTTGGGGCGCAATTACTTGAAAGTTTCCATAATACCCCGTAGAGGTTAAATGCTACGCGTGCCAACGAGGCAATTGCAAATTGATAAAACCACACAAAATGAACAGATTTCTAATTATGAAGAGATCAATTTAAGTCTAAATTAAAATAAATGCTCGCGTAGTTAAAAAAAAAATAGAAAATGTTGTAGCGTAGAAAAAAAGGTTTTGTTTTAATTTTGACCAATTGATTTGATTAATTAGACCCTCTATCACCCCCTCGCCCCCTATTACATGGGACTTTAACGTCATTGGTGTACTGGGTGTACCAGGTAGCTACTATAGGTGCATCTCTGCCTTATCCTTTGACGAATGCAGGTGCAATGTCAGGTTATGTGTATTATTCAGACTTTTGCCTTCCGGGCGCGATCTGCAGTCTACCTATACGGAAAGCTTTCAATCGATTGCGTACCCATGTAGGACGCTGCAGACACAATTTGTTAAAGTGGGGATTACGGATTCATCCAAAATCCAGTGCGAGTGCAGTACATCTAATCAGAACAATGCTCTACAAACTGCAGTGTCCCAAGTTCCCGTTCACCTGCACCTCAGATGATCTAAATATTGCTACTGATGCCACAAAAATGTGGCAATTTACTGGGTTCAAACTAGGGATGCCCGATTTTTTTGCTTTGAATCGATCTTCTGGATCGTAACGGATCGTAACTTCGTGTATCAATTCAGGATCTTAATCGTATTGTAGTGAATCGATTTTACTCGATCTTGGAAGATCGTATCGTAATTTTATAACGATAATGAAACAATCAAAATCAGGATATATTAGGTCTTTACCTATGAAATTGTCGTTCTGCAGTACTGGCCATTTCAAATCAAAATAATTTTTGTTTGTGTAAGAATTCTAATTTCAAATAAATTTTATTTTAAAAACATGGAATTCTTTTTCCAAAAGTAGTCATTTGTTTATTGATTACTGTTACATTTTCATCGCATTTCAATCTTTTTCGTCATCATGGATACGTAAAAAATTCGAGTAATTATGGAATATGAGTACCGTCGTGGCAGCAACGCGGCACAAGCGGCACGCAACATCAATGACGCGACGTTTACGGAGCTAACACTACAAACCAACGCACCACCTGTTATTGGTTTGCTCGCTTCCCGTCTGGAAATTTCGACCTGAAAAATGAACCTCGCGGTCGTCCGAAGACTTTGGTCGACAATGACGAATTAAAGGCGATTGTGGAAGCTGATGATACACAATCTACGGCTGAATTAGCAGCAGCTTTCGACGTTAGCGTCAAAACAATATTGGTCCATTTGCGTCGAATTGGCAAGGTAAAAAAGCTTGACAAATGGGTGCCCCACGAACTCAATGATCGTCAGCGCGAAGTACGCGTCGAGACGTGCCTTGCACTGCTCAACAGACACACAAATGAAGGAATTTTGAACCGCATTGTTACCTGCAATGAAAAATAGATTCTGTTTGATAACCGCAAGCGCTCAGCAAGTTGGTTGGATCCTGGTTCAGCACCTAAACAATGCCCTAAACGAAAACTTACCCCTAGAAAAGTGATGGTCACTGTTTGGTGGTCTAGCGCCGGTGTGATTCATCACAGATTCTTACCAAACGGGGTGAGCATTACTGCAGATGTGTACTGTGAAGAACTGAACTCAATGATGGAGAAGCTGGCACATCTCCAACCAGCATTGGTCAATCGCTCGTCTCCGCTGCTCCTGCACGACAACGCGCGACCTCATACTGCACAGCAGACGGTCTCCAAGTTGCAAGAACTGGGGTTGGAAGCTCTCCGTCATCCGCCCTACTCACCAGACCTTGCGCCTACAGACTACTACTTTTTCCAGAATTTGGATAACTTCTTGGCGGGAAAAAAAATCAATACCCGAGAGGCAATACAAAATGCCTTTGAAGAATTTGTTGCCTCCCGTCCAGCTGATTTTTTTAAGAAGGGCATCAATAAAATGCCACTGCGTTGGCAAAGATGCATTGATTGCATGGGTGATTATTTCGATTAATACAATTAAAAAATACATGAAAAAAATTCGTTTAATTTTTTTTCATACAAAACGGCATTTTCATAGGTAAAGACCTATTATTTATTTCTTGTAAACCTACATGTGCACTTATGAAACGTTAGAAGGTAGGTGCACGGCTCCAAATTGTTGATTCCTATGGAGAACGGCTGACAACTCCTTAAAAAAGCACAGTATGCAAGCAAAGTTATTTATTTTAACTAAATCTTCTTAATAGATCAACTACAAAGTGTTCCACGGACGCCGTCGTCACAGATACCCGTAATAGGCGATTCAGCCAGTAAGTCGTATCAACTACAACCTTAGTACTTACCGTACGAAGTACAACTTGTCGGGTATGTTAACATTTCCTTCCGAACGTCTGTTTTCTCTAGCTGGAAATACTTTGACAGATAGCCGCAATAGAATATGATAGATCCAAGTGCGTCAGCCCAAATGATTAATTTTGAAGTTTAAATGTGAAATAAAAAGTAAAAACATGTGTTATGCTTTTCTAAATTAACAATTTAATACAGAAAAGTGACGTTCGAAAGAGAATGCTAACATACACGACAAGTTGTAGTTTTTACGGTACATTGTTTAGGTTTTAGTTGATACGATCTTATAGGCGCATACGATTCGATCTGGCTAAGATCGTATCCTGTTGAATCGATTTAAAAATCGGTAGATCATATGGTGATGAATCGATTTTCTGAAAGATCGATTCAGATCGGGCATCTCTAGTTCAAACTATATAAAAACAAAGAAAATGTACGAGTACCATCGACACGAAAAGAAGAAGACCTTTGATTTCAGTTGAACACGCTGAAAATAAACATCATATAAGTTTATATGTTCAAGATATAATGTACCATTAGAAGACAGTAAATGCGACGGCTCCCCTTATCAGAAGACATTACAGTTACGTACCGACTTGTCCGCGAGCGTATTTAGTTTCACGACTTACATCTACGTAGTAATGAACTAAATTTAAGATAACTTTCACCAGATGAATATCTAAATATTTAAAACGCGATAAAATATACTTTTAATGACTACCCTGAATGTATTTTATGAACCACGGGAAGCCGGAGAGCCGGAGAGCCGTACAACCGGAGAGACGCTTATTCGAGTTCGCCTCAGCCTGATACAGATTAGAAAAATTACACATATGTTTTCTTTTACTGCCTCTAGCATTTTTATTTTAGATTTAAATTAATTGAACGCAAACAAGACGCAGTTTATGACTCAGGAATATATGTGTATTGTAACATCTTAAATTAAAGCGCCTAATGGAGATTAGGGAGTTTTAGCATAATTTAGAGTACGTTAACATTCCATGTTATTTTTCATAAATTTTATAGCCGTGGCCGCTCGTAACATTATGTTTCTAATAAGTTATCTGTTGTATTACTTTTCATTTATCGTAAAATCTTATTGTTGCTTTGTTTCGGAGAATTGTTTCTTAGGTTGGATTTAAAATCCTTTATCTTTCTTGGAAAATGTTAAGTGTTGAAAAGCTGCCAAAAAAGGTAAATGCCAATAGCTTTTCTCCCTATTTTGGAGGGAATATTATGAACTTTTTTTTGTAGCGTTGGAATTCTTTCGCTTTTAAGAGCAGTGGTGGTCCAGTGGTAATGGCCGCGACTAACTAGTTTTAGGTCGTAAGTTCGAACCCAGATAAGCGCTATACTTTGTGTAAATTATTTCATAACCACTGCTCTTGAAACGGTGAGGGAGGTGTCTTATAACCAAAAAAACGAAGACATGGGACATCTAGCAACCCGCAGTAGGCCCGTGTGGTGTATTACGGCCCACTCTCTCTTACAGAGAGGCCTGTGTCCTAGTAGGAACATTATAGGCTGGTGGACCGATGACCTGGTGAAGGACGGACGAATCAGCTGGATGCCAGAAGCACAGCACCCGTTAAAATGACAGCGCTCGGGGGAGGCCTATGTCCAGCAGTGGACTTTTTTCGGTTGAAATGATGATGATATTATGAACACTATACGTTAACTAATTTGATTTCAATACTTTAATATAGCACGGACTACACAATAGCTCATAGTCATGTTTCTTCAGATTATTTAGAGATCTCACTTTATGCGTTAAAAGCTGAGAACACTGGGTGCAGATGATCTTCAGAAGTATCTCATTAAAAGTATACTCGTTATCGTTAACAGCACCTCTACTGCACTTATTAGACCGCCTGACTCATACTTTACTCGACTTAAATAATTACGCGTGTAAAGTTAACATGTAACATTCTCAGTGATATATTTATTACTTTAAACACGTTCATATTCTGTGTCGCGACGACTTTATAAATTGTAATCTATATATTTTTTTCAATAAATATTCATGAGTGATAGAGGCATTGCGATACATTACAAGAGTCATAAGTCAACGAAACGCCGCGCAGGCGCAGGCTGGCGCCGGGCGCGATGCGCGCGCGCCTGTCGCGCTCGTCTTCGGTATATCATCCACGGAAACGTTCCGCCGGCATCGCCTAGCGACATGTCCACACAGCCAGACTTCGGACTTTTATGGCGCTTTCTTACTGTCTTATATTCTGTCTACACATAATTTAACTGTCATAACTATGAAAATATTATTATAACGGATCATTACTTTTCATAATGTGGTTAAGTGGCGCGCCGTCCGTCGGCGTAGTCATCTAAAGATTTTTATTTGAGTGTTAAATGAGAGAGGTGTTTAATAAATGTTGTCCTTTTAGATGTTTTGTAATGATATATTTATTCAGGTTGTTAATTTGTGGTGTAAATGGCGGCGCTACCGGCGGCGGCTACTGGCGGAGCGCCCTCGCCGGCCGCCTGCGCCCGGCACGCGCCGCCGCCCACGTCCCGTGTGAAGCAACCTTACACACTCATACGAATTTAATATATTCTACAAAACAACACATATTGACACTGCAAATGAAAATCCATGATGTGTTCGCTTAATATCCTGTCAAAAGCTGTAGTTTATTATTCATAATTAATTATGGACGTTTCGTTGATAATTAAACTGTAATATAATATGGAATATTTAATTTATTCGTGTCGCCACAGTTTAACATTTTATTGCGTTTTTTGTACATTTTTGGTGAAAATATTGCATTGAAAATTAAATATGTATTTTAATTGGCCGTTCGTCGTTCCTGAAATAAATTAAATAAATATACCTGTGGCTACTTTGGTCGACATAATTTATTTTATTGTGACGTAGGACATAAAACCAATTGGTATTAATTATTTAGTAGGTACCTTATGCATTATTGACCAGTTCTTGATAACTCTTCTCTAGTAAGGTGTGTTTCGATAAATTAATCTATATTATGAAAACATTTTATGTTTCCCTTAATTAACTGTCTAAATTATGTTTCATAAAAATTCCATTCAATAAACTTTAACAAATACATAGATAAACATTTTAAAATACATTTAATTACCGACTTAGTATAATTTTATTTAATAAAGATCGTATCAAAGCCTGCAAACAGGTTGCGCTAGAATTCGGGAAACATCTAATAACTGTTAAACCTTATATTAAATATTAGGTGTAAACCTACAGATACTCCGTGATAAGACAGCTTCATATATTATTTTTAGGTTTATCAAGAAGATTTTAACTTTTTTAATACCTCAGGTTTTTTAATGTTAAACACTGGAATCAAAATTAACAGCGTTTTAATGAGCGCAATAATAAAGTTTTAAATATTTGAGAGGCACGAGAAGCATGTAATTTCAAACTTCATTATGTGGTGAAATCCAACAAAATTATTAACAGCTCTCTACTTAATGGCGTTACTTAAAATCTCTAAAATATCATCCTGTTCTCGATTTTGTAAAACTCAAATGAAAGGGACTTATTTTGTTTTATTTAAAACTGTCGGACGTTTAATTTGCGATTGTAATTGCATTTATTTAAATGTTTACGAAATAACAATCGCTATCATGTTGTGTGCCATGTGCACAGTGGAGTAAAGTTGCACTGTTTGAATGATTTTTCTTTATTATCATAAAAAAAACTTACTTATACATACAATTAAAAGTAACTTTACCTTAGAATGATACAGACAAAAAAAAAAAAGAATAATGGCAGACAATGGTGACCAGCTTTGCAGAACTAACTGGATCAATTACACGCTAAAAACACGTTTTTCATAACGTGAAATAAGCTGATTGATTTAATGGGCTAGTTGGGTTCCAAAGAAACAATTAAACAGTTAGAGAAACCAAGCTTAACTCGTTAACTTAACTCATTACAAGTTTACTAAAACTTAAAAGTGCTTTAAAAGCTCACGTACAGAATTACGAGCAGTTAAAAGGATTAAGTTTCATTTGAAATAACTCTGCATTTCAATTCTTCCGAGCTGCATTCTTAATTTTGTGATCATTCCATATAACACAGTTCAATTATAATAAATTAAATTAATAGATGATAGCGATCAGATTACTGTGATTGGTAAAGAAAGTGTAAATATGATCCAAATGCTTTGGAGATTTTCACTAATAACGATAAATTAAATCTCCACGTCGTTCCTGTGCTGGGTCCATTAGGCCGAAAGTTGTTCCGTTAAGTCAGTTATGATAATTACCTGCGTCTCCTTAATAAATATGATTGCGGGTACAGTTCGGGCTCTTATAAAAAATGAATGTTTGACCCGTGCTCGGGGCTCATGAATATGTAATATTTACAAATTATTAATCCAACACTGATCCCTCATGGTTGTACAGCGCATTCCTGCCCGATAGGCTGTGGGCCCGACATTGGGCACACGCGCATTATTCTGATATCGATGCCGTCACTCTGAAGGCTTTATGAAGATTAGAAAATAGAGTGCCCTCGACACTCCATTTGTGGCAACACTCACTTCACTGCCTTCATCATTCTACGTTTAACAACGCTTTATTTATACCATGAATGAGCTATTATAGACAAGTGGTTTTATTATGGTCATCTTCTGAATGACTTTATCTACCAGTATTCCAGTTTTCATGTTTTACAATGGTTTGGGTGCTCATCATGAGGGAGTCTAAGGAACGCAAAAGTGCAAAATATTTAAATGAATTAATGATCTCTGCTACTTTAGTGACAGTTCATAATTTCTACTCAATGTTATTGGACCTCAATTTTGTTTAACCAACAATGTGTCGAAAGCTCCAAACTTCAAAGGCTGATGGACCCATTATCTCATCCAGAATATTTCTATAATGAACTCAGTCACGCGTACATAAAATTTAAATGTATAAGTAGTTACTTGCTACCGTATTAAAAATATTGATAACACATATTTTGAGAAGTCTTTAATTGCTACTAATAATTCAATCCTATGCATTTCAGATAAGCTAAGTCGGTCGGCTTTGGCATTTTAAAAGGGAACGACTTAATTGCCGCTTCTTATGGAGACGAATAAATCCGTGGCGGTATGTGTGCGGCGTCAGCGCGTGCGCATGTTATTAGTTCTGCTCAACAGTGCCATTTGTATTGCCTTAACGTTTTATTTGCCAAGCGCAATTTTTAATGAACAGACTCCAGCCTCGATCGAACAATGCCCATGAGGCTTGTTTTTACTGAATAAACACAATGAACATGATTTATTCAAGTAACATACGATTAACGCTGTAGCCTGTAGAGTCTCGTTATCAACGAGCTTACAAGGCAATAATTTGGTTTATGCCATAATAGATGGGAAAAGAATAGGCTCAGTCGTATTATGGTAAAATGGTTCTTTGTGTCGGCCGCGGCGCGGGCGCAAGGTAGTTCGATTGTCGGACAGACAGCGGCCGAAGCTTTGTGTTTGTAGGGCGCTGGGCGAGCGAGGCGTCCACGTCGCATCGTCTCGTCTCGTCAACCCTATCGACTGAATGACGGGCCGATTGTTCCATCGACTTAACATATCAATTATGTAGAACATAAAGCTAGATAGGCGGCTGAGCGACGTGAATAAAATAATTAACTGATTGGTGTTTGTATAATTCATCAAGTGGACGTGCGTCGTGATCGCTGGGCCACTTAGTGGTGCGTTATCAGATACCGTGCTCGGTATCAGTACGTGGTAGGTCACAATGGAGCTGTAAATGCACTTCGCTATTGTGTGAGGCTTTTGAGAACGATTATCTGTTCACATCGATACAGGGAGTGTTATGACGGCCGCCCTAGAGATGCTGTCGTGAACTAACCGCACGATTATATTGGTGAGCCTTTATCTTGAAAGTTCATAATAGTATCTGTTGTTATGTATGCCTGCCGTCAGTTTGATCGCAATAAGTCCTAACTTTCTTCCTAACCATCTGCCAACTATTAGAGAACAGCTCTATATCCCGTAAAATTGGTTTGTTAGTCCTAAGACGTAGAAGAGAACACATAAGTGCAGTGATTATTATCTGCATGAAGCATGAAAATATTAAACCTTTTAGTATTCAACATTCTAGAAAACTTTAATTTTCTGCCGCAGTAGATATTCTAAGTACCCACCCATTCAAATGAACACATTAAATCCGAGTTTACAATTGTCATTAGTGTATGTCTGAATCATTGAAGTGTTAAAACAAGGCTTTGTGGGCTGCAAATGAACGTAATTACATCTTGTACCCTCATGTACTGACGAATTTCACTAACATGGTGACTGGTCGAGCGGCGTTTGTTCAATGTTATTGTGTCCCTGCGGCGCTGCAGCGCTGCAGCGGTGCTAGCGCCATCATTTATGTCCACTGACGGAAATTAAAGAGAAAGGAATAAAATGTCCCGGCTAATGACGGCCGCGGACCTCTTACGGCGTATGTGTAATAATTCGCCTCGGGGACGCGCCGCGCCCGGCCAAGACTAAATAATTTTAATTACATGTTATTGATAAATATTCTCTCCCGAAGCGGTCGGATCTGTCGATAACGCTGCACAATTAGGCGGTGAACTTTGACTCTACGATTTGTTGTGGGAACGGCGAAATTGGATCCCCGAGGCGTGGAAACGTAGCCGCGGAGAGTCGCTCCACTTTGTCAAAACCGTTCGTTTGACTTGTATTGTATTTCCATGAATATTTCCCATAAAACTCGGACAAAAGACATATTGTGTTACAAAATATAATAAAAAACAAGCTCTTTTATAGATATCGATGAAAATAATAATAAACATGTCCACTAAAGTATTAAATAGTTTATGTGATACAAAACAGTTTAAAACTTTACGATGTCGGGTGATGAATTTAAAGGTAAAACAATAACGAAATACAACCATAAGCAACTTTATAAGCGGCTATAAAAGTGGTACCGGTCTACGACTTAACTAAACACATGAATATTGTTCGAGGGGACAGCGAGCACTCGCATAATAATCATGATTCGCCCAGCACGACGCTTTAAGTTATTACGCGAAAGATTGAACGAAAATTAGCTGTCCCGGAATAAAGTCGTAAAAATTGGCTGTATAATGGTTTCTTGCACAATGAGTGCGATTAAAAGGTTGGTGCACCGAGTGCGGTCAGCGAGGTGGAGGCGACGGAGCGGCCGTGATTGGGAAAAGGCGCGGTATATTGTGGCCCGCCGTGTTGGGCAGAGTGCGCCATAACTCGCGCGTCGGGTGGCAGCGTCGACGACCAAAAGCGTTTTGTCGCTGTATATGTAATACTAGCTTCTGCCCGCGACTTCGTCCGCGTTAAATTTCTTGTTCCCCCGACCCTTCCCGCCGCGTCGAATCGCCTACCCGTGCGATATTCCCCGTTTTTGCAACATTTTTCATTACTGCTCCGCTTCTCTTGGTTTTAGCGTGATTTTATATAATTTATAGCCTTCCTCAATAAATAGGCTACCCAACACAAAAAGAATTTTTCAATTCGGACCAGGAGTTCCTGAGATTAGCGCGTTTAATCAAACAAACAAACATACAAACAAACAAACTATCAGCTTTATAATATTAGTATAGATTTACTACCCCTGCCTAGTAACACAGGTCTATGCCGGGAGCACCCCGTGCTGAATTCCTAATGACATATGGCCGTGAAGATGTAAAAAAAATGTCGATTATACGAAAGGCCCTTTCTTCATTAAGGAGGTTTAGAACAGGGTGTTGTGGCGCAACATGGGATAGGTCTATATCCAGCAGTGGACTACGATAGGCTGAGTTGATTGATACGAAAGGTAATTCACCAAACTTCAAACCATCGACTGATGAAGCTGGACTACCTATAACTTCTGTCGCGACGCTTGTATAAGGTGTCGCTCCGATTCCGTCACGCGGATTTACCGCTAAAGATGGCGGTAGATCTGCCAGGGTCGCGAGATTCGTTCGAAAGAGTTACCGTGGCCCTGGCATATGGGAAACTGAAGGAACACGGGTGGGTTTTAGTCAGTAAAAGTCTGACACGCCCTTTCACTCCGCCCAGAGAAGGAGAAGTCATTTGATGATTTCCCATCCAAAAAGAAAGATGGCGGCAGATTCGCCGAATTGTGCAAAATGGCCGCGACAGCACTGCACAGGTGATGTAAAAGTTGATCTGATTAATTGTTTTGTCGCCTGTGGCCAGCTTAAGGGATTCATCATCATCATTACAGCCGTAAGACGTCCACTGCTGGACATAGGCCTCCCCCAATTTGGGGGGCTTTGCCATAATCGCCACGCTTGGCAGGCGGGCTGGCGATTGCAGTATGGTGGTAAAATGCATAGAGAACGCTGCTGCCCATTCTCTAGTAAGTCCCTTAGTCGCCTTTTACGACACCCACGGGAAGAAATGGGGTGGTGTTATTCTTTACGTCCGGCACCACACGGCTTAAGGGATTAACATTTTAATATTTTACTGAAATCAGAAACAGTAAATATCGCAGAGGCCGACCGCCTCTGCGTTGTTTCAGGCACCGGATTTTCGGTCTACGCATCCACCCAAGATATTCTTACAAAAGGTGAAAATATGTAGAAACCTTTATCGTTTTCTATATTAAAAATATTCCGATTTAAGCTCCTTGATATTCTTGGATTGTTTTGTGCCTTTGACGAAAATAACTTCATGTAGGTTGCTAATAGTAGACGCCATTATAATACTTATGTTCTCATAAGTAGATATTATAATTAGGCTTGCAATACTATATTCGGCATTATACCAAATATCGAATATTCGGCGAGCCCCCTGACCGAATAGCCGAATATTAGGCAAAAGTATTCGGCCGGGTTTTAGTGCCAAAACTTGTACAGACGTGATTGTTTCGCGCTCGTTTGTTCTAACCATTCTACCACTGTCACTGTCAAACATCAAAAATATAGTTTGCCAACAGCCTTGATGAGATCCCGCCCCTTTTCGGGCTACTTGTGGTTAAACCCATTTTTATCATTAAAGGTCCCAGAATTTTTTGTAAAAGACATATTTTTACCTTACGCATCTAAATGTTGATAACGACAATAATTCAAATACATAGAATCCTTATTTTTTCTAATATAGAAGATGATTATGTACCAATTACTATTTAAATGATTATAAGAGAAATGAAAAGATGAATATATACGTAATGAATCGATTTTTTTTCCTTTTGCAATTATCTCCCTATAAAAAAATCTATTACTTAAGTATTCGGTATTCGGCCGAATAATATGTATATATTCGGTATTCGGCCGAATATAATAAAAGCAGCCGAATAGGCCGAATATCGAATAGTAACCGAATATTCGTTGTAAGCCTAATTATAATGCTATTTAGGTGTTACGTTACGTAGGTACTTTATGTTTCCACTACTATTTTAGTAGAGATATTAAGTTAGATGGGCTAAGGTAACCCGCAAATATCATATTTTCTTCCGTAACAGGTTGGTGTCGAGTTGTGTGTTGATCAAAATATGATTTGCGACCTTAACACATATAGTTTTACAGAATTATAATCATTAAAATCATCTATACAACCCTTTAAGTTCATTTTATCCCATTAAATTAATATTTTATGGAAACAAATGAACGAGTTTGGTCGCGAATCTTATTTTGTACAGCATGCAGCCTGGGCCGAAAGGTTCTGGAGTGGCTACCGCGTACTGCACGCGTAGCATGACCGCCAAAGAAACGGAATTTGTCGACGGAAGACAAGACAAAATTATAGATTGTATCGTAGAAAAATTGTGTAAAATTGAAAAGAAGAGATGTTTATAGTCTTCAGTCGACAAAAATACGATATCAAGTATGATGACTATTTTTCTCATGAGATAGAAACATTTTTACAGAAGTAAAATACATAAGGAACTTTATTTGTTCTTGGTAGAATAGATATAGAATTGGTCATGCTACGCCGGCTGGAAGACGTAGCGTTGGCAGGCTTTCCACAAGTTGGGCCGATGACCTGGTGAAGGCCGCAGGAATCCACTGGATGCTAGAAGCACAGAACCGGTCGAAGTGGCGGTGCTTGGGGGAGGCCTATGGCCAGCAGTGGACGTCTTTCGGCTGAAATGATGATGATGATAGCCTGAAACTGAACTGAAAATTTCAAAAAAATGTAAGAAATTAATTTCACGGACTCCGCCTGGGTAGTCTTCTGGTGTTAGTCTTCTACAAGTAGACCGTACGTTAAGAAAAATAACTAATGCTATAGTCATTGACACTCATACTCGTTACAATACATGAATCAATATTTGATTG
The DNA here is from genome assembly GCA_932294355.1 of Aporophyla lueneburgensis. NCBI lineage: Eukaryota > Metazoa > Arthropoda > Insecta > Lepidoptera > Noctuidae > Aporophyla > Aporophyla lueneburgensis. The sequence goes on along the minus strand of OW028750.1, from coordinate 16,932,231 downwards.
TAAACTAATCCTAAACTCAGTCAGTACACTTCACCCACATCGTGAGTTCATTCAAAAGTATTTTCCTAACCGAATTGTAGCTTAAATGACGTTATAATCGATGGATAACCTCAAGCCATTCAAAATGTCAGGGACCAGTGATCCGATATGAAAGTTCATCACACCATGTTCATTATGGTACGTAATAATGACGCAGATGACTATATCAATCTCTTAAACGGTTCTCCATTATCATACGAGATTACCTTCTTAGGATCGCTCGAAACTGGAATGAAATTATTCATAGAAAAATACAGTGTTAGCGTGGGAATGGTTTTACGGGAACGTGACAAATACTTTTTGTAATTAGTTGGAAGTTAATGAGTTTAGAAGTATTATTATTTCGATGTTCTTGTATGTTTCGGGTTTTGTGCGGTGTGGTTCACGGCAAAACTGCTGTACATTTTCTTCCCGTGGGTGTCCTAAAGGGAGACTGGGAAGGTCTATACAGGGTCAAATTAAATTAATTGGCAATACTTTACCTACGTGGGTTAGGTATCGATATCGTAAACTAATTGAATAAACATTAAAAAATAAATATTTTCCTCTTACTTGGTTCAAAACTTTAAATGACACTGAAATTATGTACATTTCAGCGTAAGCAACCAAAAGTAATGTTTTGTTTTTTAGGATTCGTAATATCTATGTTCAACGAAAAACTACGAAAGCAGCTGATCAATTACATGCATAGACTTCGCCCATGGAAATATGTTTTTTAAAGCGTACTTTTGGTTCCATTAGTTTTCGATATCCATACCCAACACGTGGATAAATTAAAATACGAGGGCATTTAATTTGATCCTGTATATCATCAGCTCTATACAGGGTGGCAGGAACATAGACACGCAAGCTGTAACCATGAATTCAGCACGTCCTTCTAGAAACTTTTCGTCGGATAAAAAATTCAACCCAGTAAAAATATATGGAAAAGCAAATTTTGTTTGTAATAACCGAAGAAGAAAAAACTCAACACAGTGGGCTCAGAATCATGTGCTGAATCCATGGTTACAGGTTGCACGTGGATGTCCCTACCAACCTGTATAAATATTTACTCATCCGGTGGATATTCATATAGATCATACTAATAATAAAAGCCGTAGGTATTCTTTCGCAAGACTAAGTATAGCCGACCTCGTCATTGCTTTGTCAGGGTTCAGAATCAATTGCACGTCATAAAAGAGTATATTTTTAAAGTAATGAAATACCCAATTGTTGTCAAAAGCGGTAAAGTAATTACGAAGTCAACCTGTACTTACAATGATACCTGAAACTTTTCTTAGCTATTGAAAAGTAAAGAAGCTTTTATCGTTTTAAATGCTTCGTAGCATCTTCTAACATTAGTATAATGGAGATGCACAATCTCGACATTTGGTAGGTGAGTGTCCAATCAAAACGTTATTTGTCATGCATCCGAGTCATTGTGGAGTGTTTGTCGGTGGCATGCACAGAATTAAAGGCGATGTGCTTCTGAATGTTGATTTAATTGCCAGATAAGTCGACTACTCGCGCAACACTATTGAAAGATAATGGCTTAAGATGTTATGTAGCTTATTCGAGATCCAAGATTGTGTGCGGCCATTTGTTGCAGTAATATTGTTTATATGATATTTTAATGGTTGGTTTTGCTTATTAAAAGTGCTGAGACATTGATTTAATAGACTGGTTAATGACTCTATGCACATGATTATAAGATAGTGTACTGAAAGGACAGTATGAAATAAGTAGGATATTATTGGGCATCCTACTCCACCTTCGTTCCTTCGGCTCACTCCGTTCGCCTCGTCACTCTCGGTGGATAGAATGCCCAATAATATAAATGAAATGTTATGGTTCAACGTCTTTTCCACTATTTTAGTTCTAAAACTCAATATTACTTTTTCCTTATTTTACCATAACACTCACTATTTTATATTGAAGAACGTCCATGGTCAGGTTGCTCGTACATTGATTCCAGTTAACGATTATGAGTTATAAAGGTTAATGTAAAACAACAATTGACTCATTATTAATTTAACCGTTTCAAGCAGTCATCATGAAATTTGTAAAACAACCACAATCGTTACATGTAAACAAACTTTATGCTTATTCTCAGGAGACTGGTTTTCGTCATGGAGAATTATTACCTAAATCGGTACGATGTATTATTTGTGGGCCATCAAATTGCGGAAAAACTAATTTATTAATTGGTCTTCTTATACATGAGAATGGTTTAAGATTTCAAAATGTTTATGTTTATTCTAAAACCTTGCAACAACCTAAGTACGTGTTTTTAGAAAAAGTCTTGCAACGTGTACCAGGCATTTCATTTCAGAAATATCATGAAAATGAACAAGTGCTGAGTGTTCAGACCGCAAAACCAAATTCTGTAATCGTATTTGATGATGTTGCTTGTGAAAATCAAAATAGTATGCGTGATTATTTTGCTATGGGGAGACACAAGTTCATCGATTGTTTTTATCTAAATCAGACGTATAGTAAAATCCCTAAGCAGTTAGTAAGAGACAACGCAAATCTAATCGTACTTTTTAAACAAGATGAAAGAAATATGAGACATGTGTATGAAGAACACGTCAACACTGACATGACATGGATTGAATTTCGGGAAATGTGTTCAAAAATATGGAGTATACCTTTCAATTATGTTGTAATTAATAAAGATTGTTCCAAAAACAAAGGATGTTATAGAAGTAAATTTGACACGGTTGTAGTCTTTGATTAAGAACATGACTTTATACCTATATAAGACTATAACCTGTCTGATAGTATTATTCACCGTACGACGCTTAATCAATTACAACCTGTTTTACCAATATAGAAAAAACATTGAAACGTCAAATTGTTGATGCAGCAGAAGCAGTAAAGATAAAAGTACGAAAAATGAGAGATACTGAGATTAACAATAAACAAGCACTGGAATCTGTTTTCAAACCTGTAACAGAACCTCTCAACATAATTGCTAATGCTAGTAAGCAAAGTCCTCTCCTGCGTGTTAGTGATGATTTTGCTGATGTTCCGTTTGTTAACGAAAAATTGCAGAAACAAAGAACTGATAGCGCAGGAAGTAATGATAATCATGACGGTGAAGACAAATATGAATCCGATATCAACAGTGACTCTTCTTATGAATCAGTAGTTGAAAGTAACCAAGATTATGATACGTCATCCTGGTCAGTGTCTTCAGAAGCGTTGGTAGATATTCCATTTTGAGTTAGAGCAGACCGTGGGAAACTGCTTTTAGGTTCTGCTTGCATAACGATCAACGATCAATACATCACCGTGGCTGGACGTAAATACCGAAATACACCTGGATTAAAACAGTTGTTGCTTAAGAAAGATGTAGACTTAAGCTTGGTTACAGATAGTGATATGCAAAATTATAAGTTGATGCTACTTGATACAAATGCACATCGTCGAGATTTTGAGCCCAGTAAGCCAATAAAAAGTAATAAAGGACAAAAATATTTACAAGTTATTAAACCTCTTTTTAAACTGAAGAATGCAGTTCAGGGAAAGGGTCTACCGTTACTAAAAAAGTGGAGAAAAGACGTAGATTTAGTGTACTGGGATAATCCTAATGAACTAGTGGAAAGGTTGAAATTATTAATTGCATCTAGAGATGCTGGAAACACAGGATTAGATAATGAAATTATATCTATCATTGAAGAATTGCGTGAATGTAAGATTATAAATAAATAAATGTTTAAAAATATGTTTATTTTGTCATCAGCCTCTCGATAAAATACACCTTAAACATGAACGTAGATAAATTCGGACACTACATTCACAAAAGAATGCGTTTATCAGAGTTATTTGATTTTAATGAAAATGCATTGTTAAAATCAGAAAACGGAGATTTTGATTTAAAAACATCAAGACTGACAGGAATTACATCTCCAATAGAAGCAGACGATGCTGTTAACAAGGATTATGTAGATCGAATGAATGCTAATACGTTAAAAGAATTAAATAATCTGGCTGTGAATAAGGATTATGTAGATCGGTTGAATGCTAATATGTTTAAAGAATTTAATAATCTGATTGCTACATTGCGTACTCAAATCATAAAAGATGCAAAGGGTACAGTTCAAGCTACTTTAAAAGCAAGGTTACCTGAGGTTTCAACTCATTTGCAAGATAAGTTTTATACTAAAGCAGAGGTAGATAAATCACTTCAGAAAACTCCATAATGGTAAAACAGCAAATTGTAAATGAAATACACAAAGCAACACGAAGAAATTTCCCTCGTCGTTCTGTTATTCTGAAAGGAATCCATGACTTATGGCAAGCAGACTTGATGGACATGCAAAACCTGAGGAAATATAACAAAGGCTATAATTTCATTCTTGTGGTGATTGACTGCTTCTCAAAGTATGCCTGGGCTGAACCGTTAAAATCGAAAAATAAATTTGATGTTACTCGTGCATTCGAACATATACTGTTTAGTAGTTGTAATGATCCTGTTAATTTACAGACTGATATGGGAACCGAATTTTATAACATCACTTTTCAAACGCTTATGAAAAAGCACAACATTAACCATTACTCATCGTTTTCTACTAAAAAAGCATCAATTGTAGAGAGACTGATAAGAACTTTAAAAAATAAATTATATAAATATTTTAGTCTCAATGGAAACTATATGTGGCTAGGTCTACCATTGGAAGATACATTGAAGAGATATAACAACACCAAACATCGTACTATTCAATTTAAACCGGTTGATGTGAATAAATGTAATGAACAAGTTATCAAAGAAAATATAGAAAAAATAAACAAACATGATTTCGTTCAGTGGAAGCCTAAATTCAAAGTTGGTGATTGTGTTCGTATAAGTAAATACAAACATAATTTTGAGAAAGGTTACACTCCTAATTGGTCAACTGAATTATTTATTATAAAAAAGATAAATAAAACCTTACCAGTGACATATCACATAGAAGATCAACGAAACCAAAACATATTAGGAGCTTTTTACGAACAAGAACTGCAAAGATCTAATTATCCTGATGTGTATTTGATAGAAAAGGTTTTGAAAAAGAAAGGAAATAAATTGTATGTTAAATAGTTAGGCCTAAGCAGTGCAGAAAACAGTTGGATTGAAAAAGCTGCATTAATGAACTAACTATTATAAAACCATTTTCATTCGAAATCATATCATTCTAATTTGAGTAATGCAAGGGGGTGGACTAGTTAACAACATAATTAATAATCTACCATTCGAAGTGCATTTGCCAGGATACAATTATTGCGGACCAGGAACCAAACTTCATAAACGCTTGGCGCGAGGTGATCGAGGTGTAAATAAGCTAGACGAAGCTTGCTTGCAACACGACATTGCGTATACAAACCATACAGACGTATCAAATCGTCACAAAGCTGATTTACAACTACTTGATATGGCTAAACAAAGACTTAAATCAAAAGATGCAGGGAAAGGTGAAAAATTGAGCTCTTGGTTGGTGAGCACAGTTATGAAAGCGAAACTAAAATCTGGATCAGGCATTAAAACTTTTAAAAGCTTAGTTTCGAAAATAAAATCAAAAATTAAGAAACTCAAACACAAAGATAATAAGACTTTAATAAAAGCAGCTTACTTAACCGCAAAAAAGTTATTTCCAAACATTCACCATCGAATTCGAGTACCCCGAGTAATACCCATACCAAAGACTGGAGGAGTTCTACCTTTAATTCCAATTTTCGCTGGTTTATCGGCTTTAGGAACTTTAGCTGGTGGTGCAGCTGGCATTGCAAAAACCGTTAATGATTACAAAGCAAGCAAACAAAATTTGCAAGAAACAGAACGACATAATAAAGCTATGGAGGCTTTAGTGTTGGGTAAGGGTTTATACATTAGACCGTATAAAAGTGGTAAAGGATTGTTTATAACATCTTCAAAAAACTGAAAAATATGCTACCCAATCGCCCTCTAACTGATGTAGACATCCGAAAGTATTCAAGACACATTCCATATTTTCGGGGGGTCTACATGAAGGATCGACTACCTTCGAAGCCGAAAGACATTGAATGTGGTATTGTTAACTTAGACGATTCTAAGAACGAAGGAACACATTGGGTAGCTTATGCTAAAGTATACAATCACTGTGAATACTTTGATAGCTATGGAAATTTAAAACCTCCAATGGAATTGATGCAATATTTCAAAAATTGTGATGTGTTATATAACTACACAGGATATCAAAAATTAAACGCAGTCAATTGTGGTCATTTATGTTTAAGTTATTTGTTGACTTTTTGGAATAAAAAAGTACCTATTATAAAATAAATGCTTTTCTTTTATATCAATCATTTGCAAGATGTCACTCACTTTGTCGATAACTGGAGACTCGTCAGTGTTAACTACATATTATCCTAATACTTTACAACTAGACGGAGAGTATGAGTGTGCTTTATTGCACTTTTCTACATTTAATTCTATTCCAAACATTGACAAAAGTAATAATAAGTTCTATTATGGCATTAATTAAGTTATTGAAGTACGGGAAGGCACTTATGAATTACAAGATATTAGCGATTATTTAAAATCTGAAATAAAAGATGCAGCGATCAAACTACGGTGCAATAATAATACTTTAAAAACTACAATATTCTGTACAAAAGACATTAATTTTATCAAAGGAGACTCTTTTAGAAGACTATTGGGGTTTAACAAACAAATTTTAACAGCAAATAAATGGCATGTGTCACAGTCTCCAGTCAACATTCTACCTACGACCGTAGTCAGGATTGAATGTGATATTGTAAGCGGTTCATTTGTGAACGGTGAACCAAGTCATATTATTCACGAATTTGCACTTAATGTGCCGCCAGGATACAGGATCATAGAAATCCCGAAGAACGCAATATACTTTCCAATCAATCAAAACAACATAAGCTGCATACATATCAGACTGTTAGATATAAACAAACAATTAATCAATTTACGTGGTGAAGAAGTGCAGGTATATCTGCATCTTAGAAGAAAAAGATGATTGACTACAATAAAAATGTGTTTCACCAAGTAAAGAATATCAGTTCTGCCCGAGCTACCTATCGAAGAAGACCTTTCTCTAAGAAGATAATAAAATTAACTAAAGACAATAAAGCGTTCCTTAGAGCTATCGGATTGTTAAAATGAATATCTTAGACGTTTTATCCGCTCCAACTAACGATAATACTATAGAAGGAATCGAATTTCATTCCTACAAGCCGTACGTAACGAGTTTCAATAGGAACGATGAAATCCGCATTCCGATCAACCAACAGGATTTGTACATACTTCCTTCAGCTAGCACACTCTATTTAGAAGGTACTGTTATCGTAAACAAAAAAGATACGAAAGACAAAACTACTAGTATCAATTTCACAAACAATGGTCTACTGTACTTGTTTCAAGATATTAGGTATGAGTTAAATGGAGTGGAGATTGATAAAATAAAAAATGCAGGTATAACTACAACCATGAAATCATTAATATCAATGAATGAAAGTGAATCAAAAATGTCTAATGCTTGGGGCTGGAATATCGATGGTATAAAAAATATTAATGGTGGAAAATTTTCTGTTTCTATTCCACTAAGTAACATCCTCGGGTTTGCTGAAGATTATAAAAAAGTTGTGATAAATAGCAGACATGAACTGATATTGTTACGAAGTAATACTAATTTGAACGCTGTAAAACTTAACACCGGCGAAATAGTGGACGACGTTCAGATCAACAAAATTATATGGCGCGTACCGCATGTTAAAGTATCAGACAAAGAAAAAATAACTTTGTTAAAACTATTAGAAAAAGATAGATCACTTCAAATGGTATACAGAAATTGGGATCTGTACGAATATCCAGCTTTGCCTAAAACTACAAAACATACCTGGTCAATCAAAACTTCATCTCAAATAGAAAAACCAAGGTACATTATTATCGGGTTACAGACAAATAGGAAAAGCAATGCAAGTTCGGACATGTCTCAATTCGATCACTGTCATGTTCGAGACGTTAGAGTGTATCTCAATTCAACTTATTTTCCGTATGAAAACCTAAATACGAGTTTTGCTAATAACAGAATCGCTTTATTATACGAGCAATACACCAGATTTCAACAGTCGTATTACGGACGTCGACCGGAACCCATATTAAGCGAAAAACAGTTTAGAGATTTAGCACCGCTGTTTGTCATTGATTGCTCTAGACAAGCGGATAATCTAAAGACAGGGCCAGTTGTGGACGTGAGAGTAGAAATTGAAAGTGATTCGGAGATACCAGATCAAACTTCAGCATATTGTCTCATTCTGAACGATTGCATTGTTGAATACAAACCATTAAGTAACATTGTTAAGAAGATATCATGAAGTCGGACACCCTTATAGTGGAACTCCAAGGATTTAAAGATTCTTTAAATCATTTTATTGTCAAAGAATTGGCCATTGCGAGTCATGATCATACACAGACGTTCTTGGTGAAACCACCATATTCATTCCATTACCTAACACTAGAAGAAAAAAAGCAGGTGAGATGGTTAGAAAGAAATCGAGGAATTTACTGGAGTGAAGGCTACATAGACTACAAATAGTTTAAACGTGTTATTTTACCATATTTAGAAAATAAAAAAATTATGACAAAGGGTTTGGAAAAGATTACGTGGATTAAAGAGTTATGTGCAAACTGTGAAGTGATTGACATAGGTGAGAAGGGATGTCCTAATTTTAAGTGATTGACATAGGTGAGAAGGGATGTCCTAATTTTGCGACATTAAAAAAAAAGTTCTGTAAAAATAAAACTGATTTTAATTGTGTGAACCATAAATTGAATTGTGCATTGAATAATGCTGTGTGTATTAGAAAATGGTATTTTGATAATAATATGTCTGTATTTAATTTATTTATTTAATAATTATTGTGTTGAACAGTTAATTAAAAATGTCTATGTACTCAAGAGTGTTTTATTTAATATAATCAGACCCATATAACAAACTTTAAATTAGCTGCAGCAAAATGATAATCCTAATAAATTTTATTTCAAATATAGATACATACGGTATTCTAAACGAATTATTCTAATAAAACATTCTGAAAGCAAATAACCTATATGCATATCATTACACAAGAGCTAATTTAAAGTTCGAGTATTTATAAGTAATACAAAATAAAACATAATTTAAACTACAAAATATTTTTATTTACTTTTTACATTATTTACAATTATTACAAATTAATTATAACTACCTACACAATAATAATAATAATAGCTGTTCTCACATAGTTTATTTAATGTTACCTTACATACTTAACTTAAAAAAAACTTGTGATGACTGAACAGTAGCCCAACTAGAATAATCAAAGAAATCTACATTAAGTACATATTTTATCATTTTATATTTATTTACTTTTTACATTATTTACAATTATTACAAACTAATTATAACTACCTACCCAATAATAATAATAATAGCTGTCCCCACATAGTTTATTTAATGTTACCTACATACTTAAAAAACTTGTGATGATTGAACAGTAGCCCAACTAGATTAATCAAAGAAATCTACATTACATATTTTTTCTTTTTATATGTTTTTAACTTTATTATATTTTTTTAGACTAGGTATGTACAGGATAAAATACAAAAGTTAATTAAAATAAAACTTACATATTTGTTATTTTAAAAATGATACATTCAAAACTTACACACCATAAAAACCACAAATGTTTAAACACTAAACAATAAGAAAGCAAATAAATGTTATATATACCTAATAATAATATAGTCTGATAACTATAATCTAGACACGCGGCAGCGTGTCAAGCCAAGTTCAAGTAACAGAACTGGCGAGCAGCACCGTGTGTAATATTACACGAACCATTTGGAGCCACTTTTGACCCCTTCATAACTCAAAAACTATTTCACATAAACGTGTCAAATTTGGCTCATATAGTGAAACTTGCAAGATACATATGTGCTCCAAATTTCATAAACATATCTCCAACGGTTATTTAACGACGATATTAACGTCCAAAAATCGTCATTTTTATCACTGACTGACCTATAGATCAAAACTCTAACCCAGTTCCAGATGACCTAGAAAGTTCAAATTTGGCATGCAGATAGGTAATTAGGTGAATACAAGGGAATAAATCAGAAACTGGCAAATTTTTATCATTTTATTATAATTTTTCACTTAATTGATTCTATTACGAACACCTATAACAAAAACGATTTGGTATTAATTTTGTTATAAATAAGTACCTACTAATAATTTATGTACTCAAAGTAATGATATCCCATCAAAAACATAAATGTGAAATGAGAGCCAAGTTCAATATTATAATATATGCCTTGGTTGTTGACTTCAACGACAAAAGAAGTGAGATCTAAATGGGTGCCAAGTTCAATGGTCAGTCTTGACTTGGCTAGTTTTCATATAGGAATTATATTATAGCCTTCGCAAGTTTTAAACCTGTTACTTGTCGTTTCTTATTTTATTATTGCGAAAATTTGGCTTGCTGGTAGAAACTAGCCATCGAACATAATAATTCGTATATGAGAACTAGCCAAGTCAGGACTGACCATTGAACTTGGCACCCATTTAGATCTCACTTCTTTTGTCGTTGAAGTCAACAACCAAGGCATCTTTACATATTATAAAATAAAGTCACTTCGCTGTCTGTCTGTCCCTATGTATGCTTATATCTTTAAAACTACGCAACGGATTTTGATGCGGGTTTTTTTAATAGATAGAGTGATTCAACAGAAAGGTTTATATGTATATAACATCCATAATATAGTAAAGAAACACTGATAATTTTAGAGGTTTCTAATGTGATGTCATAAATAAACACATTTTTTTGCGCTTACATTGCGAACGCTGGCTGAACCCTTCGAAATAGCTCAAAATAATGTACTACAGTATTGTACACCTTAAAAAGTTCTACAAAAAAGTCCGCGATGGTATATGTCTAACTCTTAGGGATAACCCATAATAACCATTTTTATCCTTTACTTTTTACGAGAAATAATGGCTTATATATGAATGCGATTTTAAGCAATACAGCATTAATCCTTATCCAATTAAGTACCTTAAATAAATTTTGCATTTCATGTAGATCAAAATTGCCCTTTACAGCATATCATTAAAATTAATATTTTAGAAGATATCAGAGATTATAATAAAATAGCCGCAGAGCGGCTAGCGGGCCGTTCCACGTCCGGCCATCTCGTTTGGTAGCGGTCGGGTATTGCAGGATTAGTAGGATTGTAATTCATATTACTTTGGCTTCATAGTAAATGCGAATATCATGTGTGTTCGAAGTACTCAAAATAAACCTAATTGTATTATTCCAAGTAAGAGACCGTGAAATATGGCTTAGATGTTTAGATTTTTGGATGGATTTGGATTTTTGGTTATCCTGGATACTTACGATATAGGATACTTTATCCCGGTAGTACGTTCCCGGGTGATATTTTCCGACAGCTATACGGGCGAAGCCACTGGCCAAAGTACTATTCTTATAACTATATTTAATTTGGTGTCTGGTAAATAATTGAGTGTCTGTATAGGTAGAATAGGAGCGTTAAAAAAAACCAGGATGACTTATATCAATTCAACCCAACCCTATTTCACAGTCTTCTTACTCTGAATACTATTCATCAAACACACATGATATTCTCATAAACTATGAATCCGAAGTAATATGAATTATAAACCTACTTACTACTAATATTATAAATGTGAACATTTGTAAGATTAGATGTTTTTTTCACAATCACGCAAAAGCACACAGATAGTATTTATTACCTATATAATTAGCCTATATTATTCCCTCTGCTGAGACACAGGCTTCCTCTCGGTGAGAGGGAGTGGGCCATAATCCACCACGCGGGCCCAGTGCGGGTTGGTAGATGTCACATGTCTTCGAATTTTTGGTTCTAGGACATGCCGGTTTCCTCACGATGTTATCCTTTACCGTTTTGAGAGCAGTGGTGATGAAAATATTTACACAAAGTAAAGAGCATGCCTGGGTTCGAACCCACGACCTACAATTCGTAAGTCGGGGCTGATACCACTTAGCCACCACTGCTCTCACTCAACTGCTCTCTTATTACCTATATAACCTGGATTAATGCATTCAATACATTAAACGCGGTAGTACGTCCTTTTGTGATCATTTCCGACATCCACGCGGGCGAAGCCGCGGGCAAAAGCTAGTTTATTATAATATTGAACTTGGCTCTCATTTCACATTTATGTTTTTGATGGGATATTACTTACATAATTTATTATTGCTTATTACTATAAAACTTAAACAATATAGTAGATACTTACAAAATAATGACACCAGTTAATAGTTCATCAGTAATAACAACTGTCCCCACAAAGTTTTTTTTATATTTTATTAATTAACGATTGCGTCTCCTCCATAACATGGTCCACCGATTCAGTCACTATATACTGCGCACTTAAAATTACCACATCATCATTGTCACTTGCAGATTCTAGTTGTTCACTGATGTCCAACACTTGTACCTGGATCAGTCGTAATCCTTTTTTCTTCTCATTGTTTATGACGAATGATTGACAGGTAGGCAGAGCTGACTTCTGTTTTACACACTCCCGTCTTGTTCTAGGCTTCTTGTTGACAGGTCCGCAGTCTTGTCTTGCTCTAGGCTCCTTGTGAACAGGTCTTTGTTGTTCTGGGATATGCCAGCTTAAACTCGGGGTCGGAAAACCTTGCGCGTATTGCGAGAAGTCGATAATATCTGGTGAATCACACATTATCAATGATCTGAAACAACCGAAATAATAATTAATTATAATTACATAAAAACATGATGAATTAACGTTATAAATATATGGGTAGTTCTACAATACTTACAATTCGTTTCGTTCTTATTCGACGTGATATGACCGCTCCGGCTAACTGTCTAATAATGAATGTTCTACACAATAATAAGACTCCATAAAGCCTTAAAGCGCTGTGATTCAATTTCAAGTTTCAACACGTTCGAGCTCGTGCACGAGCACCTGATCGGTGTCATATTCTACACCGCGCGTGTGAACTTCGAGCCATGAGTGCTATGTCATCAAAAATGAACATTGCATGTTTTATCCAGTTGGAACCTGTATCCTCGTGCACAACATGGTGTAAGCCCTGTATGCTTTGTCATCAATCAGGAATGGAAATGAAACAGAGATAAAATCATAAAATATTATTTATTTAAGTATATATTTAGTAGGTACATACAGATAAAAACTACAATTACAAGGGACACCAAGAATACACACATTTTAGAATTACATAGATATAATACCAGCTATAATATTATAGCTGGGTTCAAAAGTAACTTCAGACGATACTATTTGAATTAAATTACAGGACAATATTATATTTCATATTTAAAGATTAACAAACTTTTTAAATTAGTAAGTAAGATAGTAGCTACGTTATAACATTATCTGACTTTCCATTTAGGATGTTTTACAATCAATAAAATTCTTGATAGAAATGTCACTATTGTAAGTTCCTAATTACATTTTTAAGTATGGTAATACATTACATAAATATATTTGCATTACCCCAAGCTAAAGTAGATACTTTATCAAATGATAGCAACCGTTTATCATCATTGCTTGAAAGTGCTATTTTATTTACGTTCTGAGTGAATATTTCATGTTTTATTGACCTAAGCATTACATTTTTTTTACGAATGACATTGCAATTGTACAAAACATTTTTATAATCAATCATATTTAAATGTTTCGTTACACATTTTTTTATACCTTTGGCTCTTTTAATTGTTTTTTTTAAGGTTTTAATACAATAAAGTTTTGAGCGCAGTCCTACGAATTCTTTAATAACTTTACCACCCATTTCGTCCTTAAACAGTCCTGGGATCTTCTTATTATTAATGGGCAAGTGAAATTCATTGTTTATGTCATAATTAGAGGTATCAAAATATTTTAAAAAATTGAGCTTGAAATCTTTATAAACGTTATTACTCTGGACATCATAAATTAAGCTATCTGTGTCAGTATAGCACAATTCAATTCGCTTACCATAAAAAGGTTTCATGACAGAGTAGTGAAAATCATACATATGGGTCTTAGATAATTCTAACACTGTGAACCCTATATATATTGGTTTATTAAGTATAACACGCGAAGGCTTCATTTGTATTGCTACTAGATCATCAGAAAACACAGAAGCGCTATGAAAATATGGACTGGCTATCAATTTCTCAGCACAAATAGTCTTTTTCGTTTTATTGTTTGAATCGCACCATTTGTTAACTAATTTTACATCTACTCTTTGTTCAACATTTTCCAGAGTCTTCCCAAAAATACTATTATTTAATAATTTAAAAAAATCTTGCTCAAACGTTGATTCTGCTTTTTGTCGTAGTTGAGTGTTAAGATCGATGTACTGTTTTAAAAAACAGCTTTGCTTAAAAACAATTGCACGATGAATCCTTCGTAACACCAATCCATGTTGTAAACATTTTTTTAAATGAACGTAATGAATAACGTAATGGTATTTGTCATACAAATTCGGTATTAATTTTTTATTCTTACCACCCGGTGCAACAAATTTTTCTGGACAAAATGGAAAGTCGTTATGTTCATCGTGCAATGTTTTAGGATACAATAAATCAACTTCAAGAATATAGCCGTTTTCCGCGGTATCGCTTATATCTGTTAAGCTCAATTGCAAATCATCTATTTCCTGTCTACTCATGAATCTAAAATCCGAATAAGGCAAATATTGACACATGCTATAACCATATAAATTGTTGAAATTTAAATAAATAATAAAGGAATTCGGCAGAGACGAGTCGTAAGAATCCAAGTATTTATGATTGGCTTTGACATGTCTTTTGGAACACATACAAACACCTCCACGAATGCCTTCTTGTATCATTCTAAAAATTTGAACATCACTTATCAATTCTAATTTAATTCTAGTTTTCAAAAGCATTGCATCGAATGAAAGACTTGGTGCTGTAAGATAAAACGCGGGATCGAGATTATAGTATTGTTTACAAGTTTTTCGAAAACTTTCAAACACGTCTGTTAGCAAAAGAACGTCGGTTTTAAGATATAAATCTGTGTACATACCCATATTTTGAATATTAAATACTGACCAAATGGTCTGAGCGTGTTTATAGTCTTCATCACTAATTGATTCATTAGTCAAGGAGTTATGAAAATGAGTTTTAGATGGTAAACATATATCTTCGTAATGTTTCCATTGAGACATGTAATCGTATGGGTACACTCCTTTACGGGTAAGTAGATCAAATTGTGTTTTTTCAGGAAAATAAGATTTTAATTGCTTGAAGTCTTGTTTTTTCATTGTTCTTGCTAACTTTTCTAAGCTAGTTCCTAAAAACTTGAATGAATCTACAAATCGTACCTGTATGCTTTCATTATCGGAAATCGGAATATACTTCGTGAAAGAAATATAGTTTTCTTTTGTTTTAGGTATGACTTTAATAGATCCCGGAGCGTTACCTAATGCTTTTATGAAAAGATGGCAATCATAACCCGATAAGTTATGAAAAAATACAGGTAGAAACTTAGGCATTTTATATTGCAGGTTACAGTAACTGTGAGCTACGCCACGATATTTACCAGTCAAATGACAATGATCGCGTACCCTATCACCTAGCAAGAAATTCTCACAAATATGACATGTATCAGAGTTTTCAAAGTCGAGAGCATTCTCATTCGTGTAAATCATGGGAACGGTATTATTTAAAATTCTATAAACTTTTTTGGTATCTTTATAGATAGACTTCACAAATTTTGAAACACAATCCGAACCACGATACGAGACATAACGATTATAGGTTTCATCTAGAGTGCACGTAATATGATAAGCGAAAGCGATGGGCACATGTCGCTGTCTCGTAACGGTGCTCGCCTGAGTTGGGTCAGGGTCGCAGGAGTCGTACCGCTCTAGCATTGTTTCAAAATCGGCGTATATAACAAATGGTACAAATTGCTTTCTACCATAATTTTCAAACTGAATGAAAGAGCCTTTTGGTGGTAGTTCAGTAGCAACTCCTCCACAACTGTGTGAAGTAAGATTATCACAACTATCAAAGAACATTAAACAAACATCACAAAAGTATAATTTACTGTGGTGCTTTGTTATTTGATTTTTAACAAGACGCGGTAAATCCGTAATGAGACAATAATGTGATAAATCATCTTTTTCTAAGTAAAGTAAATGAATCACTTTTTCCTTCAAAAATTTTGGTTTATAAAGCGGTCCAGTCACGGTATTATTTTTTAAGCCATAAATATATGTACAAATATCGGGATTATTTAATTCGAATCGAGCAATATCTGAGAAACTCAATGGAAATTGAATGTCTTTTATGTTTAACACACTTTGAAAATTGGGGTAAGACGATACTCTTTCAGGATGAGTTTTTGCTGGATATAAAGCAGCAACAACTGACCATGAAAAGCAATAATTATCTTCATTGCGAATATTAATACATGCTTTTTTTTTTATTTAACTACGGTCGGCAACTCGATAAAGCTTGAGCCGCGTAAAGGTTGATATTTGTTAACATTAACTTCCAAATGCGAACTGTTTAAAAATGTCCAGCCACTGTCACGATCTTGAAATTCTTCTAATTTTTTTTTCAACGTGTTTCTAACCTGAGATGTCAATAAATCATATTCATAATTCTGATGTACCACATAATTCTTTGTAGCAAATGATTTCATCTCCTGACTATCATTTTTAACCATCAAAAACAAAGCAAAATATTCAAAATTAATTTTTAGACATACATGATCTTTCAGAGATTTGTTGATTAATGTTTTGATTTTTTCTTGATTATTACTCAAAAACGAATCTAAAGAATAATTTTCACTAGTGTCAATAATTCTATAAGAAGCTATACGATTTCGGAATGCAGAATTAATTAATTCAACACCTTCGCAAACGTATGAAATATTTTTATTTTTATGATTGGTACTGCGTAGATGACCTGTCCAGTGACTGCGCTCAACAGATGTGTTACAAACAGTGCAGAAAGGCATTCTAACGTAATTAATTACCGGCTAAGTTAAAAATAAAGATTTATTTAGGATGTCCTAAATATTAATTTTAAATTAATTACCTAAGTGCATTTAAAATGTATCTTAGCACTATAATATACAGCCTCTGAGTCTTTGATCAACTCCTAAGCCTTGAACAAGAATTTAAGACATTCTACCTACTAAGTTTAAAAATAAACATTAATTTTAGGTGTCCCAATTTAAATTTTAAGTGATTACCTAACTAGATTTAAAATTTATCTTATCACTATAATATACAGGCTCTGAGTCATTGAACAACTCATGAGCCTTATGCATGAATTTTTGTAGTGAGTTCCACTGTGAGCTACCTTTCTCCAGTTGCAGTTTCAAAGCAACTTCTGCCTTCTTCCAACGCTCCTCAGGAGCAATGGAGATGATATTTTCTTTATGGAATACCTTCAGTTCCACAAAAAAGGCACCGCTTAGATCTGCTGTCCGTCGTACCTTCCCGTTGGCTACGCGGGACAGCAAGGATGATCCTAACTTCGACTTCGGAGGAAGGCCACCAAAGTCTTCCAAACCAAAAAGGTCGGTGCTCCCCGGTTTCTGGTCACTGTAAACAATTAAAATTTTTATTTTAATAATCTAGAAGAAACACTTTTCTAGATACAAACTATGTTGCATGATAAAATAAGTAAGTATATATTTACTTAAAATTATTGTTACAAATAAAAGTTCTCTATTGAGATCTATGTTATAATAAAATAAGTGAGACTAATGAAAAGGGATAAGTCAGATAAAGAGTATTGATAAACTACCTTGCCCCTGATTCTACGACCGAGGAAGCTTTGCGCTTTGTAGTTTTTTTCGTAGGCAGGGTCCTTCTCGACACGATCTTTGTATCAGTTGCCGGGCTCTTTATGTAGTCAGACATACGGGAAACGTCGGAGTCAGACCTAATGTACAACAAAAAAAGTCATGTTTAATATAACAAAACAAAAACCTACAAGGTCTTTTTTGAAATACAATAAATAAGAAATCTATCAATTTATGACAGATCGATAACAGTTACATCAGCCGGCAGGCAGAAGCCAGGTACGTAGCTGAGTAGCAGTCACGATGGATAAATAGGGCATGATAATTACAACAGCCGGCAGGCAAAAACCAGGTCCGTAGCTGAGCATTATAACTTCAAATTAAAAAATTAATAAGTACTCACTTACATGTTAGAAAGTCGATATTAAAGTACCACTAGTACTACTTGTCACTTTGAAGATTCCGGAGCGAATGTAATTTATTGATTGAAATTAATTCGTTTATATACACAAAAAATACAATTTCAGCACAAAAATAGATAATTTCAATTTTAAACTCTAAGTACAAGTCTTACAGTTGTATAAAAAAAAATGACGTTTACGTCATATTTAACCGTATTGATTGCATATCAATTTTGCTAAATTGTAATTTGTTAATTGACACAGAATAAAAAATTACAGTAGTTTAACTTCATAGAAAACGGTCGAGATGACGCGCTTCGAAATTTCAGTGTGCACAATACGCAACAGCCTCGGAGGGTGGTAGTTACGCACATACGCGGAGGGTGCAACATTTAGTTACTTGAAATTTGACACGAAATTATCAATTGTATTATTCAGTGTTGTGTGTTTGAATTCATCAATATTGAAACCAGAAATATCATTTTTTACATTATCAACTCAGTCGGCATTTCGACGTATTCCACATTAGGCATTCGCTTAAATGGCACCTGAATGAATTTCTTTCAATGTCACTGCCGAGACATACTTCTGCTTCTTTTATTTTTACTGTGTCATAAGTATTGAGAATTGAAAAATAAAGCCGACAAAGTGAACCCGATCCCAAGTAATTTTAAGTTGCAGTTAAACTCGGAAGTTGTTATCATCATATAAAAACTAGTGCAGAGTAAGTTAGTTTACTCACTAATAACATTTTCATTCGTATTATTAAATAATCACTTACACTTGCAATGAAAGAAACCAAGAAACTGTAGGTATCGTGTAGGAATCGGAAGTACGTGACTGAGTTATGGTTTTATAGTTATCCAATTTATCAATAATAACATTAACTCTAGGATTTAAATGCTTCTCCAATGTATTTATTCATTTATTCTTTGCTCTTATTATCCCTAATAACCTCAGTGTTCTCTTTTTTCAAGGTCTCTTAATTAATTTTAAATCACACTCGATAACAAGTGGTAGATGGTTCGACCAATAATTCGTGTCGTACTTGATACAAAATATATCATTCATATAAATAAAAATATATAATCTTAGTACGTAGAAGAATGAAACACGTTAAAACTAGAAGCGATTACAAACTTTATAAATTTACGAAAATAATATGTAGGAAGTTCTATAAAAGACTAATTTAGTGTTTACAACATGATGGTCATATTACTTAACAATATAAATGCATGGAATGCAATTTATGTGAACGTGGGAAGCGTGCATTCCATTGTCATTGAAATTTGCCGATTCGAACTAATAAAGCTGACTTATACATAAAGCTGATTATATACATAAAACTGACAACCACCGGGTACGGTTACCGTCTACGGAACAGACTACAACAGCGGATCCACATACAGTTTGTACACCAGATTGAATAATGTGAGATACCGACTGTTATGAATCAATAGTGTTACGTAAAAACTGATATAAGCACTAATGATTGTTAACCGTCGATGCGTTTCTGATCCGGCTGCCGTTGTCAAGTGTATCAGCGCCTTAGCTTTATGCATACTGGACAAGGATCGACTATCCGTGGGACCGCGCTTGCCACTTGATTTTTACGTGTTGATGTAACAGGATGTATCGTCTGTAATGTGTTAAACTAAATTTAGATGTCCTCGAGCCAATCTGGTCACAGAATAAATGTGTACAAACCTAAGGGTGCGCGCTATTTTACTTTTGTGGAGAGACATGAGACAATCTGTCCTAAATTTAGTTTAATGTATGCGGTATCTAAAGTTCAGATGTCCTCGAGCCAATCTGGTCACGAAAACGGGTATGTGTGTTACTAAACGACAATGCACCATCCCCAAGTATGTGGAGAGACATGATACAATCTGTCCTGAATTTTAGATAACTGGTTCGTTCAGATATAGACCTGATTATGTTAACGTGTAAAGTTTTAAAGCAGATGGGTGTATTGATATAAAAGTATGTATCGTCTGTAATGTGTTAAACTAAATTTAGATGTCCTCGACCCAATCTGGTCACAGAATAAATGTGTGTGAACCTAAGGGTGCGCGCTATTTTACTTTTGTGGAGAGACATGAGACAATCGGTCCTTAATTTAGTTTAATGTATGCGGTATCCTAAAGTTCAGATGTTCTCGAGCCAATCTGGTCACGATACCGGGTATGTGTGTCACTAAACCACAATGCACCATCCCCAAGTATGTGGAGAGACATGAGACAATCTGTCCTGAATTTTAGATAACTGGTTCGTTCAGATATAGACCTGATTATGTTAACGTGTAAAGTTTTAAAGCAGGTGGGTAGGTGTTTTTAAGCTGGTGAGTATATTGAAATGAATCCGACAGTTGAATTTGAAGTAAGACATCTTTATCAGAAATATTATTGAACATTCTACTCCACCTTCAGTTCCATCGACTCACGAGGTCAGCCATCGATATCAGAAATATTAATATTATTGGGCATTCTATCCACCGAGAGTGACGAGGCGAACGGAGTGAGCCGAAGGAACGAAGGTGGAGTAGGATGCCCAATAATATCCTACTGAAATATAAGAAAGTCTCTAACTTTTGCCTTATTTGTTGTTGGACGTAAAAGTAGGTATCTATGCTAGTTGCACACTCGAGTTTCATTGTCCTAAGCAATTCTAAGTCTATTGATATTTCAATTTAAAGTCAATAAGTCCGCCTGTCACTCCGCAGCCTAGCCCACTTGCGAACAAAGTCGATATGCCATAACTCAAGTCATGGCTATTGTTTTTTACCTTTCTCGGGCT
Source organism: Aporophyla lueneburgensis (assembly GCA_932294355.1). NCBI lineage: Eukaryota > Metazoa > Arthropoda > Insecta > Lepidoptera > Noctuidae > Aporophyla > Aporophyla lueneburgensis. Next base: position 16,911,152 of record OW028750.1, on the reverse strand, counting down.
AGCCAACACAACACAATTCCATCTGGTGTTATCTTTGCATATCTGAGACAGTTGTTGTTCCAATAAGCAATAATCCACGCGAATGATAAATTCAAATGGTTAGCTACTCGAGTGGGCGCCTAAACACTACAAGGGCTCATAAACCGACGGGTATGGTAATATAGGGGCACTGTTTCTTCTCACTATGTTATATGCCCCGACTTGCACTGACAGTTGCTACGAACTTACTGACATGTAGGTGTTTATTACAGATTTTACAGGTCATTTTACAAGTTCAGATTTTCAGACTCAGTTCTTTTTCAGGAAGTACGGTCCTTATGATGGGTTCGTTGCTGAACCAGCGGTCCTTTAAAATAATATTTCAAACTGATGATAAGGACGCACAGTTAAAACATGTGGAAACTGCACATCCCACGAAATTTTGCAAGCCTGCAATATACCTTTTTGCCCATGGTAGGCACACTGATTTGGAAATGCTCAGACGGTTAATTCTTTATGGTGCATGAAATCCAAGTACTTGGTATACAGGCTATTCAAATTACGTCAAATAGTGACGTTTACGTTAGAGCCAGCGTTGTCGACATCTGACAAGGCGGGGACTTGCCGTCGTATATAGCAGATTACGAGACAGAATCGAGGCACATTTCGTCACGGATCTGCTGATATTTCAACAGGACAGTAAATCCGCGCGAGGCAACGACAGGCCGGCGGATAAATCACGAGAGTGGGCGGCAGCGCGCGCGCCGACTCCCGCCACTGTTCCCGCTAAATAACTGCTACCGTTTACCTGCCTCTGATCATCTGATATTTGATTTAATGTTGCTTCCAGCACTACACAGCATGAACTTAAGTAGATATCATAAATGTTCCGCAGACCACATTCCCCCGTCTATCGTGTTCTCTTTAGAAATTAAAGAGAATTTTTTATCAACTCTATCAATGAGATCGCTCGGCAGATATTTTACTTAACACTCATTATGCCGACATACGACCAATTATTACTACAATTTTTCCAATAATACGGCGAGCTTAGTGATAAAACTAAAGACTCAATTAGCTGTTAAACTTAATAGTCTTTTTGCCATTAGGCATTCATAGGCACTGAAATTACTTACTCAAAATCCGAGGGGTTTCAAAATGAAGGAAATACGATTTCTTTGCCCATAAAAGCCGCAATAACATAGGTACACGTATAGAGAACAATCTTGTAATTACAGGCAAGATTGCGCCAGGTAGTAATGTTTTAGTACGAATTAGAGAGAAGAGGCTACCCTCAATTAGTTGGACTATAAACTGCTTTACAGCCACTGTTAGGCGAGAGAGAGAGTTTAATGCCAATGTGGTGATTGGACATCGTTATGCATATTTCTGTCATGCCACTAAAACTGAAATACTGCCAGTAAACCAGAAGTCTCGAACATAAATAACACGTTTATTATTTAGATCAAACTCACACCTATAGCGTCATAGCATAACAAACATTTTAATCTATACTTAATATTATAAAGCTGAAGAGTTTGTTTATTTGTTTGTTTGTTTGACTGAACGCGCTAATCTCAGGAACTCCTGGTCCGAATTGAAAAATTCTTTTTGTGTTGGGTAGCCTATTTGTCGAGGGAGGCTATAGGCTATATAACATCACGCTACAACTAAGAGGAGGGGAGCAGTAATGAAAAATGTTGCAAAAACGGGGAAAATTTATTCCTTTTCAGAGTTTCCGTTGCGTGCGCTGCGTAAACAGTTAAAGTAACGCAAAAATCATGTATGACGGAATTGTTCCTTTCAAAAAGTTCTAAAAAAAAGTCCGCGAGAGCATATGTCTATCTTTTAAGGTTGACTCACTATAACTCAAAAGGAGCGAGCAGCAACGAAAAATGGACGAAAACTAGCAGGCAAATCGATGCGACGGGAAGGGTCAGGGGAGCAAAAATTTGACGTGGACGAAGTCGCGGGCAGAAGCTAGTGCTTCATATATTTTTATCATAATTTTAGCTTCCATACATTATCGAACCAAATTGGGAATAATCATTGCCTATGACTGGAATAAAAAGTGTGTCACAATATATTCTTTAATTAGGTACCTAGTTACTATAAAAACAAATAAAACCCATTTTCAATGACAAACTTCCTCGTTTATGATTCTAAAAGCTCAAAAGTGAGTTCTTCTACCTTAAATGGTAAAAAATACTATGAACCACAAATTCTATAGGGTTCGTAAAATTTCCCGGACATTTTTCCTCCCAATATGCACTAGGTTTATGGTAAGCTGTTTGAATGATTTAAATGGGAACATTTAAGAAATAATTTGGTTAATTAATAAATTGTCTCATTAGATTCATTTAAAAGTTTGGGTGAAAAAGGCATATTTATTAGGTTCCGTACTAAAATAAAGTAAGCACAGCCCTAGGTAATATGACTTTGTTCTTTTACTTATGTATATTGTTAAATTAAGCTTTATCTGGGTAAGTGAGTGGGTGGGTAAGTTGGAAGCATTTTTGGTCCTTCTGCTCTAAATGCAGAAAAACGTCGGAGGAATAGACTTTCGCGCATCGTGGAAAATACTTCTGTGAGTAGGAAGGCCGAGGCTAGTCCAAGAAGAGGTGGCGAGATGACTTAGACACGTACTTTAAGGGTTCGAGGATCGAGGTGGCCCTGTAAAGGATGCCTGGAAAGATTTTGGGGAGGGCTTTGCTCAGCAGTGGGACAATGTAGGCTAACAACAAAAAGTAGGTATCTGTTTCTTTATCTTTACATTACATATTATAAAATAAAGTCACTTCGCTGTCTGTCTGTCCCTATGTATGCTTATATCTTTAAAACTACGCAACGGATTTTGATGCAGGTTTTTTAATAGATAGAGTGATTCAAGAGGAAGGTTTATATGTATAAACATGCATAATATAGTAAAGAAACGCTGATAATTTTAGAGGTTTCTAATGTGATGTCATAAATAAACACATTTTTTTGCGCTTACATTGCGAACGCTGGCTGAACCCTACGAAATAGCTCAAAATAATGTACTACAGTATTGTACACCTTAGAAAGTTCTACAAAAAAGTCCGCGATAGTATATGTCTAACTCTTAGGGATAACCCATAATAACCATTTTTATCCTTTACTTTTTACGAGAAATAATGGCTTATTTATGAATGCGATTTTAAGCAATACAGCATTAATCCTTATCCAATTAAGTACCTTAAATAAATTGTGCATTTCATGTAGATCAAAATTGCCCTTTACAGCATATCATTAAAATGAATATTTTAGAAGATATCAGAAATTATAATAAAATAGCCGCAGAGCGGCTAGCGGGCAGACCCGCGTCCGGCCGTCCCGGTTGGTAGCGGTCGGGTTGATAAATGATAAATGATAAATGATTTTATTTCTGTAAGTAGGTTTGTACAAACACTTTTACATGTCAATTATATTTTTTTTTTAACTAGATGAGTTCGGCGTTTCCTAACTGACTACTCTGAGAAGAAAGGCCGAAACAAACTCAGAGGTCACAGTCTCTTTTAAAGTCCAGACATAATCTTGTTCACATCATGTGAAGATCATGTAGATTGGTGACTGAAATGGTCTTTTGAAGAAAGAACCACACAGATTGAGTGGACCTGTCCAGTCAGTGCAAGCATTTGTCACTAATCGTTTAGCTCAACTCGGAAGATAAGGAGCCCAACGCTTTGACGAACAGTACCAAAGAAAGGACATTTGGGTAGGCCACATAAATTACTCAAACTGCCAGATCGTGATTACTGAGAACGAAAGAAAAAAAAAAAAAAAAAAAAAAAAAGACCCACATAGTCTTCACATTCACAATAATTAAAACAATACGATACTTTACAAAGTAAATAATCATGTCATTGTATATATAAAAATTATCAATGTCAATGTGTATATAAAAAAAAAAGAAACGGATATAATTTTGTTGGTCAGATCATTTGATGACCATGTAGATCGGTGTCTGAAATGGTCTTTTGAAGAAAGAACCACACAGATTGAGTGGACCTGTCCAGTCAGTGCAAGCATTTGTCACTAATCGTTTAGCTCAACTCGGAAAATAAGGAGCCCAACGCTTTGACGAACAGTACCAAAGAAAGGACATTTGGGTAGGCCACATAAATTACTCAAACTGCCAGATCGTGATTACTGAGAACGAAAGAAAAAAAAAAATTTAAAAAAGACCCACATAGTCTTCACATTCACAATAATTAAAACAATACGATACTTTACAAAGTAAATAATCATGTCATTGTATATATAAAAATTATCAATGTCAATGTGTATATAAAAAAAAAAAAAGAAACGGATATAATTTTGTTGGTCAGATCATTTGATGACCATGTAGATCGGTGTCTGAAATGGTCTTTTGATGAAAGAACCACACAGATATTGCCACTAACTACTCAAACTGCCAGACAATAGTCAAAAGTGAAACAGTGACCCACATAGTCCTCAAATTCTCAATAATCAAAGTAATATTCATACAATTAATATTCATGTCATGTGAAATAATAAAAAAAAAAGAGTAAAAAATAGCAAAATAATAATAATAATAAAACAACAGTCAGTGTAGATTTATTGGAGCAGTTCAATCCCAGGCCGTTTTATCCTCAATATAGTCTTTAACAGTATAATAGGCTTTCTGACATAATTTACGCTTTATAAAAGATTTGAATTTATTTAGGCTTAGTTCTTGAATGAGGCTAGGAAGTTTATTATAAAAACGAATACATTGGCATCTAAACGAGCCACCTATTTTCTTGAGCCTGGTCTTAGGAACAACAAATTTTTGTTTGTTTCTAGTATTGACATTATGGATATCACTGTATCTTTTAAAGAGATTAATATTTTTATGTGCAAACAGCAGATTTTCATAAATGTACTGAGAAGGCACAGTCATTATATGAATCTCTTTATATTTGTCTCTGAGTGAGTATCTGGGACTTAATTTATAAATCGAACGAATTGCCCTTTTTTGTAAAACAAAAATTGTCTGAATATCGGCGGCATTTCCCCACAGCAGAATACCGTACGACATCACGCTATGAAAATAACTAAAGTAAACTAAACGGGCTGTCTCTAAATCAGTTAAATCACGAATTTTTCTAACAGCGTATGCTGCAGAGCTAAGTTTTTTTGACAATTTATCTATATGGGGGCCCCATTGAAGCTTGGCATCCAGAGTTATGCCTAAGAATACTGTGGTATCTTCGGGTTTCAACACTTCACCCTTTATGAGGACACTAGTTTCTACTTGTCTAACATGAGGTATCGTAAACTTAATACATTTGGTTTTTTTCTCGTTAAGAAGTAGGTTATTAACATTAAACCAGTTAACTACATTAGCAAGGGCTCTATTTACATTGTCAGTAACCAACTGCTGACGTTTGAGTTTGAATAAAAGTGAAGTGTCGTCTGCAAACAACACTATATCATGTTTATCCTTTATGAGGTAAGGCAAGTCATTTATATAAATAAGAAATAAAAATGGGCCTAAAATTGAGCCCTGAGGGACCCCCATAAAGGTTGTGCAGGATTAGTAGGATTGTAATATTGTAATTCATATTACTTTGGCTTCATAGTAAATGCGAATATCATGTGTGTTCGAAGTACTCAAAATAAACCCAATTGTATTATTCCAAGTAAGAGACCGCGAAATATGGCTTAGATGTTTAGATTTTTGGATGGATTTGGTTTTTTGGTTATCCTGGATACTTACCATATACGTTCCCGGGAGATATTTTCCGACAACTATACGGGCGAAGCCACTGGCCAAAGTACTATTCTTATAACTATGTTTAATTTGGTGTCTGGTAAATAATTGAGTGTCTGTATAGGTCTGTATAGGAGCGTTAAGAAAAAGCAGGAAGACTTATATTCAATTCAATCCAGCCCTATGTCGCAGTCTTCTAACTCTGAATACTATTAGTTTTATTTTAAGTACATCAAACACACATGATATGTAAGGATCGTAGCAGGTGGCGTTCCGTAGTTTCTGCCTACCCCCATGGGAAAAAGGCGTAATTTTATGTATGTATAATATAGATTAATACATTCTTACCGCGGTAGTACGTCCTCTTGCGATAATTTCCGACATCCACGCGGGCGAAGCCGCGGGCAAAAGCTAGTAATACCTAAAACATGGTATAAAACAGGCGAATCTGCAGGCAAAGCCTCGTGAACGGCATGTCTATACAATGATCAATTTAATGTAATCGGTGTCATTACTCGTCAAGCGTGCTTCCCGCGCTAAAGTCGCATTTTGTTAATAAAAACTAAAATTACATGTCGTGGCGCACAAATTGCTCGTTTCAGTGTAGAAAATTAGCGGTAAGTGAACAACTCAATCTACGTACAGATTATTAGGGATATTTACTTACAGATAACTTAATAAGCAAGATTTAGCACTTTACCTGGATGTAGCCGCGTGTTTTACTACCCATAACAACTTTTTAATGATTTCTGGAAACTTTAAATAGCTTTTTAATCACGTAGACGGTAATAAATTAAAATTGATCTATTAATGGGTTCGCAAGGGATCAACAGAACCCTAGAATCGGCATTAGGGATATGGAGCTGAATCACAAATTATGCTTTAACTCCTATCCTGCCCTCTGTGCTAAATATGTACCCAAAGTGACGTCTGCGCTGCCACCAATAAATCCATAAAAGTGGCGAAGAAGTTTTCGGCAAAAATAATAATAACTGTCGTACCAGCCACACAAAGAAGAAGGAAAACTGAATCCACATGTCAAAAAGTTCTTTATTAGGTCTCTTATTTTCGATGTTATAGATCCACAGATCACCTATCGATTTCCGTTCTAGTGATGCTAATTTCTTACTCCAAATAGTGGTCCTAAAGTATATTATTAGGAACAGTTTAAAATTCCTAAGTTAGGTGCGTAACTTTATATTGCCCAGTATATTGACATGGTGTTGTAGTGTGTATGTGTTGACTACGGTAGGCTCGGCCCGCGTGGCGTGCGCGCGTTCCTATAAATCAGCGGCGCCGGCGCACGCTGCTTGCCGATTAATCGCAGCCCAGCTCTACACAAATCAAAATGTAAATGGATATAGTATGTTAAGTGCGCCGTGCCTAGTAATAATGATGTTAGCATTAGGCATATTAATTGGCTGGATAGGCGCTATCTCTCTGCTACGGGCAACCGCGCACGCCATTCGCGCTCTTTTAGCCATTTCAAAATACAACTGCGTGCCTTTAAAATACTTGAACGTCAGCGACATATGTTTGTATTTTTGTACCATCATATAAAAAAGATTCCATATTAAAAAGACAGTTACGAAGTCGTAAATACTGTCGCTTTATAAACAGCGCATAAAATTTAATTATGCATTATTAATGACACCAACAAAATGAAACAGAATAAAACTCGTACAACCTAAACGACTAACATCGAGGCGAGTTCAAAAGGGCCGCTTCCTAAATCGGCATTATGCTGTATTAAGAGCGTTGTTACCGCGGAATCATTAAGGCTCCAGAGCTTATTGAAATGAAGAACCGGATCCCTAATGAAGGCCGCAAAATCAAATCGGCATCGATTTTCAGTCAATACAACGTTTATAATGCTTTTAATGTCGGGCAGAGACAGGCGGCGCGCGCGACTGCGGTGCTGAGTTTGCGCATGCGCTGTAGCCGCGCGCATACTGCCTGCCCGAGCGCCGCTAACGAACCCACCCAGATACTATTTAATTGAATTACTTTTGATCCTTCCCAACAATGAATTTGGCTTCTAAAGGATTCACTCTCAAATGATTTAGTAACACCACCTTTTATGCAATATATTTTATTCCGTTCAGTACCGCTATTAGGCTTTTATTGCTTCGTGAACGGTGTTGAACGAAATACTATTAATTATAAGAAAATTGATTCGTGTTTTTCCGTTTCCTAAATTAACGTATCCAATCAAATACCACTCATATTATGCCTAACGTGCAGCAATAAAGCTGGCAAGTCATTTTAAATCAACAACGAATAAGTATAGTTTAACATATGCATTAAGTTTTAAACTTTTAACTTTTGGGCGGCTGCATGAGAAAATATTTCATAGCAATTATGCGTTATGCAGGCAATCGGGCGGAACGATAAACAACTCTATTATTGACATAATTAGTTTACAAACGAACGATTATTCTTTCAGTCATTAAATGTTAAGAACTAACATTAATGTCTGTTATAATTTTGTAATATTTGTAAGCAAGATGTTATTTTGTATAGAGCTTGTTGTCTACAATTTATTATTAAGTAGCCTGATCAAACAGCCGACGTTGCTACACTTGTGATGATGATTATTTGTTAAATGCAATAACTTTGATAGCTGTATTTTATAGCGTGATGCGTGGGAATAAAAGTGTAAAAGTATGTTTGTAATCTACGTTATTTCTTTCGCGAAATTCATCATCATCATCAGCCGTTATTTCAGCGGAAAGACGTCGACTGCTCGACATAAGCTTCTATTTGGGGAGATTTTCCAAAATCGCCACGGTTTCCAGGCGGGTTGGCGATCGCAGTATGGTGGTAAAATGCGTAGACAATGCTGCTGCCCATTCTCTAGTAAGTCCCTTAGTCGCTTTTTACTACACCCACGGGAGGAAATGGGATGGTGCTATTCTTTACGTCCGGCACCAACACGGAATGCAAAATTATAATTCTATTTTTGAGGAGTCTCCATAGCTTAATTAAGCATATCAATCTATAATCTACACACTGCTGACACACGATTTCCTCTTGGTGAGAGGGAGCAGACCGTGATCCACTAAGCGGGCCCAGAGCGGGTTGGTAGATGACAAATATCCTCGAATTTTTGGTTCTAGGAGATTTTAGTTTCCTCACAATGTCTTCCTTTACCGGTTTGAGAGCAGTGGCGTTGAAAATATTTTTACAAAGTAAAGCGCCTGTCTTAATTCGAACCTACAACCTACTACTTGTATTTAAGTCGCAGCCATTACCACTAGGCCACCACTGCTTCTCACTGCGCCATCACTGTTTCTCACTGGAACATAACTGCTTCTCACTGGAACATGACTGCTTCTCACTGGAACATGACTGCTTCTCACTGGAACATGACTGCTACTCACTGGACCACAACCGTTTCTCTCTGGGCTATCACCGTTTCTCACTGGACCACCACTGTTTTCAACTGGGCCATCACCGTTACTCACTGGGTTAGAACTATTTCTCACTTGGCACCACCGTTTTTCACCAGACCACCACTGTTTATCACCGGACCAAAACTGTTTCTCTCTGGGCACCACCGTTTCTCACCAGACCACCACTGTTTCTCACCGGACCAAAACTGTTTCTCTCTGGGCACCACCGTTTCTCACCAGACCACCACTGTTTCTCACCGGACCAAAACTGTTTCTCACTGGACACCACCGTTTCTCACCAGACCATCACTGTTTCTCACCGGACCAAAACTGTTTCTCTCTGGGCACCACCGTTTCTCACCGGACCACTACTGTTTCTGACTAGGCCACTATTGTTTTTTTTCACTGGACCACCCCTGCTCATACTGCTGCTCATAGCGTATTTTACCTAATACATTTACTACATGTACTTATGAAGTTATATCTTAAAATGAAGCGGTTGACCTAAGGCAGTGCACACAGACGATATATATCTGACAACAAATGAAAGCAATATGCCCAAATAGCTACAAGCATGGTTATCAAGAGACTTAGCGCAGCCGCCAGGCAGCTGGCTCCAAAGCACAGCTATTAAACTAATCGCGGTGATAACTCACGACGTGTGTCCCTTACCTTATAATTTCAGCGATTTTTATTAATAACGTTTAGACTTCCCATTGACTTTTTATAGACTGCTTATCAAAGATTTTATTTGATGATCACTTTTCATTGCGGATAAGTGTCGTGATTGAGTGTGTATCTAATTATTTATAGTCATAAGAATGAAAGTTACTAATTAAGAGGGACTTAACGGATATTTGTTTAAGTGTTAATTGAAGGCATAGGTCATGAGAAAATTAGTGGGCAACGGAGGTGGAAAGAGTCGTCAATCATTGTAAGTTAACATTCAGTGGACACGCAACCACCACTGTTGGGCAGGCAGAGTGGCAAAGAATATTACGATGAGACATGAACTTATACAGTGTGGCAAGGATAACGTAGCGCAACCTGTTGTCAGAAAGTCAGTAAGTATATGATTCTGCACCCCTGAATCTGATTGCTTTTCCACACATTTTGAACGCGTTGTTAGGTATTGCAATTTTCTACGAAACAATATGTATTAATTTTGATGACCGATGAAAAATTTCTACGCTAGGTCATCGTGGGTAGAATTCATGGTGACAGTTTGCGCGTCGCTATAACTCATTCAATTTGATGCGAAAATGACGTCTTGATTATCTTTGCTATTTGGAGATATAAATATTTGAGATTTTACGAAGACAGGTTTACTTTTATATTTTACTATTTATGTACACACACATAGTGATACGGCATAATTATACAATAAATTGAGTACAAAGGTACTGATTATTTCTTAAGACATTTCCAGCAGACTTGCGAAAGAAGAAATGATAAATAAATGTAGACAAAAGTGTGGGCGAACAAGAAGAGAAAATATGAATATTTAACCATATTCATAGCTTCCCTTCTTGTTCTCACACACTGTTGTCTACATTTCTTTCAACAATAAGCTAAAAAGTGTTCACTCAGAACACTTCCAATATGACGAAAGTCGAACGCCTCCATGAAGCAAGTGCTCCCGCGTAGGTACATAACCGTGCTAGTGTCGCACAGTGTCTTGTGATCTATGTCCAGACAATGTTGTAGATGCAGCTGATAACAGGCTGCTGGATATACATCGTCGTGTACGGTTAATTGATCACTTAATTATTTCGCGTGTCCGTATAAAACTCCCAATTAAACTGTACTATTATTTTAATAGATAATTAAGAAATGCTCGTTTAATTAATTGTAGGTAACTTTTTAGAATTGAAATCGAAGTAGGTAATTTACTTTATTCAAATGAGATGTGTCCGTAAGTGGTTTTAGTTGTGTGCTATTATTATTTTCTTGTGCTTTATTGGAGTTTCGTGTTCATTAAGTGCGGGTGTGATGTTGATAGCTTATTTAAATGAACTTTAAAGGGTTCGTTTTGAATAAAGCATACTTTACGCTTGATTTATATCGGAGGGTAGAGAAGGACATGAGAGTTTGATGGTATCGGTAGATTTTGTCGCCAGGAAATGACGGCGAGCGCGGCGGACGCTTGATGTGGTTTTATTGTAGCGCGCGCGCCTCGCGCCCGTGTTCTATCGCCGATACGATGCGCGCGCGCCGCCACTGCCCTCACCTTAGGAAAGCGATATTTTAGCGACAGCCTACATGATTAATTTATAGCTTCGAACCAATATTCTTGAACATAAATCCGATTAAATGTGAAGATAAGATGATTTATACAATTGTCATCTGAAAAGATCAGTTCTGCGTTCATGTATCCATATTCTTAGATTATGAACATGCACGTATATAATTGTAGTTAAAGATATTTATCATTTAATCGAGCTGAGCTTGGAATCTCTACAAGTTTTCTTCTAAAATGCACGAACGTTATAAATTAAATAAAAAATGGCAGCGATCGAGTATCGTAAAGCAGTGTATTTATTACAATGTCAGTTTTACTGGTGCTCTATTTATAAAGTACCAGTTTAGATTTAAGTAAACTAAAGTAGTCTGAATACTTTAGTGTTATAAGGTATTTGCATCGACCCTTAAGAGGCAGGCCCTGGCCCAGGACCAGCGGGCGACCGATGTTTTATGTGTTTTTAGTTCTAACTACAATATTGTATAAATAGACAACATACTTTCCGTACAAAACGTATTGACTACCAAGCTTTGTGCTCTACACGGTAAGCACAATTGTGTTACTTTATTAAGTTAAGTCACGACCAGGAAAATGAGGTTGTTATAAGGTTCGATGATTTGTGCTTATTGGACCATCGCTTTTGTGCTATTTCCAATTATATCCTGGATTTCATCTTGACATGGCAAACTTATTTTGCAAACGTATTGATTTAATTGAATGTGTTTATAAAATACATCGAATGAGTCTTTATTATCTTAGCTTAAACTCTTTGCATGCCTTAGTTATGGTAGTTACCATAAGGATAATTTTAAACTTAAGTGTAACTTCTTTCTGTGCAAATAAAGAACATAAATTCTTTTCTAGTATATTCTATCCTTTTTGTAATTCTTTTGTTTTTATTTCATAACTAAAATATAATGATTTGTGAAAAACCAACATTTCTGAATCAAATAAGGTCTCTACCCTGAGTGGGAGCGGGTAGTTCACCGCCAAGTGTGATATAGGTTTTTTTTTAAATGGTAAATCATCAAATGACGTCTCCCGCTCTAGGGTGGAGCGGAAGGGCGTGTCAGACTTTTACTGACTAAAACCCACCCGTGTTCCTTCAGTTGCCCATATGCCAGGGCCACGGTAACTCTTTCGAACGAATCTCGCGACCCTGGCAGGAAGTGTGATACACCTTAGCGTCGGATTTGCTGGTCATGATTGAATAAAAAAAAACTTTTTTTCATATCTAGCAATGCAGTCTGTGGTTTCAGCTAAATTAAAAGATATAACTTATAGAAATATCTAATTACTAATATCATTAAGAACATCATTCGATGGTAACGGTATGAATTCAGCTATAATTTTATTGTTGTGGTATGACAAACTAACAACGTTCGACGACAGATTTTGCTATTGCCTGGGTTCTACCATAGAATAACCAAGTATTTATTTATAACTAGCTTCTGCCCGCGACTTCGTCCGCGTTTAATTTCTTGTTCCCTTAAGGTCGGGCCCTTCCCATCGTGTCGAATCGCCTACCCGTGCGACTTTCCCCGTTTTTGCAACATTTTTCATTACTGCTCCGCTCCTCTTGGTTGTAGCATGAAGTTATATAGTCTATAGCCTTTCTCGATGAATAGGCTACCCAACACAAAAAGATTTTTTCAATTCGGATCTTTAGTTCCTAAGATTAGCGCGTTCAATCAAACAAACATACAAACAAACAAACTTTTCAGCTTTATAATATAAAATATATTATTATTAGTGTAGATTATATATTTTTTCTTAGAAATTAGAAAAATAATATCGCAATAACCAATTCGCCAATACTTGTAGGCCCTCTGAAAATAGTTTTCACCATGTTTTTCTGATTTTTTATTATTCCCTAAAATTTTCCTAATGAACACATTTTTTCTTAACAACGGAAAGACCAGCTTCGTGTGTCCTTCCATCAAACTACCGACCAATCAACGTTTTATATATTTTCACTTAACTCCCCATTCCTCGTCGTGATTGCTTTTACTCTACTTAACGATCTATTAATAGCTAATAATATTCATGAGTCTCTTAATAGATCGATCAACAGATAACGTAGAAATATTCAGCTTATCCATAAGGTCTTCATCACATTGTGTAACTATTCTCCGAGCCCAACGATCTGGTGTCCCATTAATTTTTGTTTAATTTGTAATTTTCCCAGTAATTAAGACCAGCCTCGTCTGTTTAATGCAAATGAACCTATTCTCGATCATTAGTCTGTACACGTTCTACTAACGTTACTTTTCGTTAATTAATCCCGAGATCTAACGCTACGGACCCGGTACTTGATTGTTATTCACACGCAACTAAAGACATCGGCCAAAATGCAGTGTAATTGTGAAAATAATCAGGGTCAGAAACGAGGTACACGTTAATACGATCTAGCATTTTATAGATCTGCAAGTGGAAAGCAGTATATTTAACGTTATAATAGCGTCTGTGTACGCGTTTTGTTCAAGCAGTGTTTTCTTAATTTGTACGATTGTAAGGAAATTGTTTTAAAGTGCTATCTTATTGTACCAGCATACACGTAAAGTTCTGAAACATTGTTAGGGATGGCTGCTAAAATCAACGTTTTAGTGGTAAATAAGTTCAAGTGTTACAACCTGCCTGTTAGAATCTAAAACTGTGTAGAGACCTTTCTTTTATTGGTGACAGAGTCAGCCACCAATCTGGCTCTTACACGATTATCTTAAAGTTTGTCACGCATGTTGACTAGCGTGTCCGTGTCACTAGATTAGCCCTTTTCTCCGTTAACGATGTTCATTTTTGTAGCAGGTCACGCGCACGCCACCCGCCTTCGCGACATTATCAATAAAAAGTTTCTAACTCAATTTATCTTATCGCACGGTAGTATCGTGAGTAGTTTCCACAATGAACGACGTGCCGATATCTACCAATTTCTAATCAGAATGATCCACCTTGTTAATTAGGTTCTGCGTTGGGAAACGCATCTAACGCGTCGCAATTTAAGGTCTAATATTGTCTGAGCGATATGTGACATTTATTTTTAATTTAATAACTTAATACGTCGATAGGTATAGGGAGGCAACGGTGCGCACGCTATCGCCTCACCGATAACTGCGTCTGCGCTGTCCATGTGCGCCCAATCAAAGTACTTCATTAAAATCTTATCGACGCTAGATAAATCACCTAACGACTACGATCGATTATTTGGATAATTAATGGTGGTTTCATAAATATGTTGGATTCTTGTTCCCGTGGCACTGGTTTAGATGAACTTGCGCCTTAGGGGAGCATTGTGTCGCCGGCCTCGATATTATGCTGTGCTCATTTGACGGCTAGAAGGCAATTTTGAATCATTACCATGTGATTTCTAACAGTAATACATTATACCAACGTGAGCACGCATCGATGTGCACCTTTAGTAATAAGTACTTAACCCTTGTGTTTTTAATACAAAGTTTATGACAATTTTATAAAGACTTATTGGAAACTTAAAAATGGAGAGGATTTGTCACTAACAAACTGTTCATTTTTGGTGGTATTGAAGCCTGAAGTGGTGAAGACTGCCACTGAAGACTTACTAAGGCGCAGTATATACCTACCTACACAACTCCCAGCCAGTGGATTTCGTACCTATAAATCGCACCTGGTCTCTCTTCAGTTGCCCTGAAAGACTGATAGCGTGATAACACTGCTTTACTGTGGCCAAGGCAACTTTTATAGCGACGCAAGATGTCGCAATAAATGTCTAGCCTCTCCAGTATCAGCGACACGCGATGTGTTTGTTATAGTACTTTAATCACTGTCAAGCTTTTATACGTCCCGTATCGTGCGTATTATCTTTATTAGTCAACATATATTATCTATAAAGACAGTTTCCTAATCTTGAAACTACCAGTGTAATGTGACACGGTTAATTACTTACTCTTTTAGTGCCGACATAATTTTATAATGGTTGGCGATATAGCCTGCTTGTTGCGGTGAAACGCAATACTTCTGCTTGCGTTAGCGCGGGTCGCGTGCAGCGGCGTCTGTCGGAGGCACCTCGGCAAGAGATCCACATCAGTCCCGGAATAAATGCTATCCTACGATGGTATCGCCGGCGCCCGCGCCACCCCATTAATCTACATCAGCACGCGCTCGCTACCAGATTAATGAAGCAGATAAACCTTAAATACGACTACAGATGTCTGCTTCTTTAACGGCAGCCGGGAGAACTGTATGTAGAGAACATCTCAGGGACAATAATTGATGAATTAAACGGATTCGACGCTTTTATGAATGTTAATGATAACGCGTGATCGGTCCGTTGATACGGACGATATAGCCACCATAATTAGAATGAATGGTTGAAAAGCTTCGGCTGAAATTGATTGCTCCGTGAGGAATCTACGTCAAGCAGCCGATGATGGTTGGTAAATGCGAGCTCGTCTCGTTAACAGAGCGGTATGCCCGCACTGCCGCACTGCCTGTGTGCCCACGTCCTTATTTATGCTGCGACACACCTTCACATTAGTATTCATTTGTTTACAGCTTTTTTAATTAAAGATCTGATTTTATAAAAGACGAGAAGCTCGTTAACGTCACTTGTATAGCAGATATGTTCTTAGTCATGTGATTTATAGAACACGTAGAGCAGCATAATCTAAATCTGTGATCAATTTTAAAAGCTGAACTTTGAGACAATACTTAGGTTTATGAAAATAATTTAATATTTAAATGTTGTAATTTTACATCAAAATAGTTTTGAAATAACTAAACACTGATGGATATTTCTATCGTATTCTTACGCTTGATGTTTGTGTCGATCGTGTGAGCAGTTTCCTTCACGATGACTGTTAGGCTAACCTTAATTGTTTCAATTGAAAAACTGGTTTTCACACAACGACGGGAATTGTTAATTGATTTTACAGATGTTCAATTTATTTAATTTAGGGCGATTCGATTGCTCAAACTTTTGTTTTATACCGAACAATACGAAGCGTACAAACGAGCTTGACTTAAAAACGAATGAGATTAAAAGTTGTCTTTTTGCCGCTGTCTCTTGAGAACAATGTGTTAAGAATGTTCCACATTTGAGTAGCGTCAGACGTTTCAAATCGACCATAAAATCGATCGATAAGGCTTATTGTGTGAGTAATTAAGGCGGTGTCACAAGTTAGGCCGTTAATCTTGAAGATTGCTATCGGAGATGATCGCGTGTTGGCCCTCACCCCGGCTCGGTACAGTGCAAACACTGCGCCCGCGCAGCGCCCGCCACAGACTAAATAATGATCGTCTGCCTCGTTACACAATATGACTTCTTTAAAATGTCATATCTTACACATACGTGATACAACACGTTAATGCATTATTCGTGTAAAAGCTTTTTCAACGCCAATACGAAAATGATTTATTTTAATACTCTCCGGCAGGAAATGCATATGAATATTTATTCTTTGAAAGCTTTTTAACATTTCACTAATTTGCTGAATATGTAGATAGGATATTATTTCTGACGCCACATTTAGAAGGTACCAACTAATTTTATTCTTCCGTGTTTTAAGAGGATAATTGGGGCACTCTTTAAAATTTCAACTCTTTGATGTGATGGCCAAATGTCACAGTTTCTGGGATGAGTTGCTCGCACAAAAGCAATTAAATGTTTTTGTGAGATTGTAATTATTAGCTGTTGTTTTGCACGTGTGTTACTCGTGCTGAAAATGTCGTAGTTTGTTTTCCAATGAAATTAAATAACCATAACAACGGCAAACCTCACCGTTTGTTGTTAAACTAATCCGACGCACTAAATTACTTGGAGTTTATTGAATTTCGAGAGAATAATCCGCAGTCAAATGGCGATATTTCCCAGGGATGCGCGTGCACCGATACAACCGTAACATTACGCTTGCAAACAGCGCTGTCACGCCGCCGCCCTACGCCAACCGTATTTACTTTTCAACCTCACTAACAGATAAAAGTGTCATAATATTTATACCATAAGTTAGCTTTCTTATGAACCACTGTCGTAAAGTTAAGCGCGCTTTCTAGACATACAAATGCGGGAACAATATGAGTCGTGGCCTCCAGGAATAAGGTCTAATTTGGTGAAATGTTAATGTTCGAGATGTCCCCGGTTATTCAGAGCAGATTGTGGCCGTCATTCGATAATGTTTCTAGTTAGTTTGCAATAAATATGAGAGTCGGATAGTCCGAGGCGCGGTCGGTGATGTTCGCTCAGATGACGGCATGGACTATCTAATTTTATTACCAATATATTGTCATTAAGTCGATACTGATCTTGTTATACGCACAATGAGAGGTACACGGGCCCTCGACGTGCCCGCGCTGGGCCCTGCCCGATACAATTTATATTCAAATGACATTCGCTTATGGTCTCAGGAAATTTCTCACTAGTCGGATTTTCACGTAATCTTAAATTGATGGTGTCAACGACTGGGTAGACGTCAAAACCCCATAGATAAGCATTGTAATTGGTTGACCTTTGACCTCGCAATCGCGCTATGTAAACAAAGATTATGGTTATAAACTTAATGGGACAAATGTGTGGATATTAAATATGATGTTTATTATCTGTCGAAACCAAATATATTCGTGTTCGTTTGTCTGGTGCAATATTTGTATGACTTGGCAATTGACACAGCGATAGCGGTAAGTCACGAAACGTCTCAGAGGCAGTCACAATACGGATTATCTTACACGCAGCATTAATTAGTCAATCTATAAGCAATGTGATGATTGGTGTGATTACTGCGTGGTGTCATTCAAGATTATGGTGGCGCGGTGTCACGGCGCGGTCGCTCCGTCCAGCGCCCGCGCTGGGAGGCGTGCACTTCTCACGGGTATTTGAGCCAGAACCAGCAACTATACAAATAAAAAATCACCTTGTGTACAGTTCACGTCGCGCTGTTTACAGGCCATATAAACTGACCGTATTTACTGTGTAACCGCTCATCCTCCATTTAACGCTGAGCTACTTTGGGAACGTCTAAATTAGTGAAGTGAGAAAAGCTAACGCTCGTTACCGTATTCGATCGACGGTAAATCGTGTCGATAATATCTTTTTTGACTCTCCGACTGCCATCACTTATTGTATGTTTATTCTGTCCCGTTGCCGTAAAGGGAAACTTGGCTGTATGTTATTAGATCCTAATTTTGTCAATGCTTATACGATTTTGTCGCCTCCAAATAGGCTTACTTTCTCATGTTTCGTTATGGTTATTACGTCTTCATTGACATAAGTCTGTTCACACAAGATACGAATTACGTCTATCGACACGGATATGTAGCTTTGACCATGGATGCTGTAGCTCAGATAGACGGTAATACCATCTAGTAAGTGAAGAATGAATATATTAGGCAAGTGTTTCTATAGAATTCACAATTTATATTTCTCTTACATCATCATCTATCTAGCCTTTCCTCAACTATGTTGAAGTCAGCTTTCAGTCTAACCAGATGTAGCTGAATACCAGTATTTTATATGGAGTGACTGCCTATCTGACCTCCGCAACATAATTACTGACTACGATAGCCCTTGGTAAGAGTGGTTGTCAGATTTTCGGGTTTCTGACGACATGTTACAAATGTCGAAGATTCCCGTATGAGAGCCAGGGCCAACGGTTTAACGTTGTTTCCGAGGCACTGAGGGATTTTGGTACATAAATATGATCACCCATCCATGGGCCTGTTTTTTTTTTTTTTTTTTGTTTTGGCAGGAGTGGGAAATCCTCATGACACCCAGACTGTCTCACTTGTGAAACAGTCTGGGTAGTGCCGGACTCTTACCGGCTAAAACCACACTCCTGCCTTTCAAAGTGTACCCCTGACATAATCAGAGACCTTTTTTTTTTCTTTGTTTTTTATGTTTTATGCATTGGCCTTGATTTTACTGATGTTTTAAGAAAATTTTTACTTTTATTTATTACTATCTGTGTTAACTTACTTTTCTTGACTTTGAATTTCTTTTACTTTTATATATATTTATCTCTTTTTTATGCTTTGTTCGTATATTATTCTATATATTAAAAGCATAATTTATATATCTTTATTTCTTTTATTTACTACTTTTGCTACGGCTACACAATAATCTAAAAACTTGTTTCTTAATTTTGCGTTGATTATAATTTTTTCAATGTTATTCCTATTAATTTCCATATCTAGCATTATTTCTATGTTGAGTCGCTCAGCTCCGAACACAGGACACTCTATTAATATATGTGGTACTGACTCCAGGGCATCCGGTTCACATATGCACGATGGACTCCCCTTACACTTAAAGCGGTGCAGGTATTCGGAGAACCCACCGTGCCCAGTCAATATTTGTGTTAACATGCCTGCTGGTTTAATCTTTTTAATCACCCTGAAAGCATCTACAGCATTCGGGAGAAACATTTTAGTTACCGAGGCTTCCTGTATCTCCGGTTCCATTCATCGAGCGACCCCATACGGATTTGCCGCTTGACGAATGAAACCGGGCAGCGGTCGTAGTCTGGCCTCTTTTTCAATTTTAATGCAGCCTCGTTGGCTAGATGGTCTGCGCGTTCGTTGCCCTCTAATCCGGCATGAGCCTTTACCCAGAACAAGGAAACATCTTTGTTCCGGGATAAAGCCGCGCCCATGTTCCCTCTCGCTTCCACAGCCAGTGCGTGGAGGGAACCTTGGTTTGTGACTGTCTGTAGTGCTGCCTGTGAGTCACTATAGATACCGAAGGTTCCCTCTTTGCGTTTGAGGATTTCCCTCGTGGCTACGCATATGGCCAGGAGTTCCGCCTGGTAGACCGTGCAGCACGACGGCAAGCTAAGTTTTACGGACTTGATCTCAGCAGCGCTGTCCCACAATGACAGCGCTGCTCCGACCCTGCCCTCAATCTTGCTGCCGTCGGTGAAAAATCGGACCGCCTGGTTGTTGTAGTTGTCCACTTGGGACTGGTCCTCCAGACTCACGAACCCCATGGCCATATGTTTCGCTGGGTGTGGAGTCTCTGCAAATGCCACCACACGCTCCACCTCCCGGCCCGCAAGAGCCGGCTGGGGCACCCCCCTCTTAGCCTCATACAGCGCGGCTGCTTCCTGTATTCGGAGATCAAGTGGGAGTATCCCAGCCAGCACTAGGGATGCGTTCAGCGAAACAGTGCGGTAGGACTTGCAGAGCTTTTGGGCGAATCCTCGCTGGACTGTGTTCAGCGTCTTCTGCACGATAATCTTTTTTGTGGCAGGCGCCCAGACACTCGCCGCGTATAACACCACCGGTTCCACCGCCGCCGTGTAGATGCACCGGATGACCTCCGGGTGTAGACCCCAGCTCACTTTGGCCGCTCTGGACAGCTGTTTATAGATGTTTACAGCTTTTCTACACACGTTAGCGGCGTGGGTATTGAAAGTGAGCTGGTGGTCGATCGTGAGGCCTAGAATTTTTATTTCCTTTGACATGCCAATGTCAACCCCGCCCATGCTCAGAAGTGGGACATCGTACTTTAGTTTTCTGGTTATAACCATCGCACAAGTTTTATGTGGTGCGAATTTCAGCTTATTTCGGATGCCCCACCTCCGAACATACTCGAGGGCATCATTGGCATGTCTTTGAACTTCCAACGCTGTGTCACCATCAAAGATCATCACCACGTCGTCGGCGAAAGCCTGGCAGTGGACGCCCCGCTCTTCCAGCCCCTTGTCCATGGGCCTGTTCGGCTAATATTACTTAGCCATAAAGCCCTGCCAACCATATTTCTCTTAAAACAAACAAAATAAAACACTGTCATTACTTTTGTCAAAACAAAGCAGCGTGACAACTAATTACGGGTATCGATTGATGCTTTAATAAGATTAAGAAACGTCAATGGTTCTCATGGGAGGGCGACAGTGCTTGATCATCGTGGAAGTTCCCACCGACGCCTGCGCCGGTTCGGATTAACCAAACAAGCAAGCGTTAATCCCTTCTCACGTGAAATCTCATGAAAAGACGCGGAGCAATTAATATTATTATTGATATATACCTGGGTCGGTCCGGCCAGCTCGCCGGGCGCCGCGGTGGTCCGGCCGGCAGCGCTCCGCCGATGGATGGCACCACTTCATCATATTAATAACCTTTACCAGGCTCACTCGGCTTACGCGCTCCTAGATTAAACGGCTCATTACACACTATCTTTAGGCTAAATATTAATTGAGACATTTCGAACTACTGTCAAGAAATCGATACGGCGAAACAAATGAGCGTCGATAAATTATGTCCAGACACAGCGGTTTATGCTTTGACGATTAAGGAAGCGACCGTCATTATTCCGAGCGAGGATTTTGGAGAAGAGCAGAGCATAAGGATCCGTGCAATCAGTCGGATCGCCATTCTTTCTGTTAATCGCATTATAAATTGACGTAGCGGTCGCTGCACGGGCCTTTGTCGGCGTCGTAACGGATGACTACAGAATTTATTCTTCAAAAATAATGATTACAAATTTAATCTCGGTGTCTATAATTAGTCTACCGCTTTAGAGCTTTATATTAAACCAAGATGTCGATAAATGATTTTATGTGTATCTTCGGTTTATAATGTTTTTATAAACAGTCATTGTTGACATTTAATGAAAAAATGTGTAGGATATGTAGATTCATTTCGAGTCATTTCATTTCATTAGATATGTATGCAACTTTTTTATTTATAACCTAACTGCCAGGGCTCTTAGCATGATACAAAACACGAACGCCAGTATCCAAATAAATACCAGTGGAACACTTAAAAACACCATTTACTTGCAAGACACTGACAACACTTTATGATTTACAGCGAACACAGGTAGGGTTAATAAATAAATAACCAGTAAACGCCAACAGCGATAATGACAGGCGAAAACTTTGTATCTAGTATTGTGTTACGGAAATTTTATCTTTGTTAGAGCGGGCAATAGTTTATGAACATGATTGCAGTCAAATCAGTGGAAGCTTAGTGCTTGGCGCGGGGGACAGTAATGCGTGTTGCCACGCGAGCCTTGCGTGTACCCACAGCATTACTCAAACCTCATTTAGACCTAACTACGTTGCATTGAAAGGAGCAATTTTATTGTACTCTATTGATTCTGTTGACAGTCGAAGAGACGCAGGCGCACGTCCCGCTGCAACTAGTTTATTTATTCTGTCATTGTTGCTCATTAAAATATGGCGAAATGTCTCATTTGGA
Source organism: Aporophyla lueneburgensis (assembly GCA_932294355.1). Taxonomy (NCBI): domain Eukaryota; kingdom Metazoa; phylum Arthropoda; class Insecta; order Lepidoptera; family Noctuidae; genus Aporophyla; species Aporophyla lueneburgensis. The sequence continues at coordinate 16,888,636 of OW028750.1, read as the reverse complement.
TATTAAATGGGTTCGCATTTGATTTGCTAGTAAAAGAGGAATTCAGAATAACATTCTGTGTTTACCTTGGTATGTGTTTAAAGCACATCCTTCTGTTTTTTTCTGAATAACTTCGTTATCTACAGTAGAATGTTTTCAGGACAAAATCGGGTAACCAAAATCTTAAGGCCGCTATGTGGCAAAGATGTATTACCTACGTCTTTAGCTAATCTAATCGACGGATGTGTTTCCTCTATTCCAATTCCCTCTCACTGCATCGATACGTATCAGAGGTTGCACAAGTTCGAGTACCTACGACAATAGGTCAATTACACTGACCGGCGCCAGACTAATCGTGCGTTTGGCTCTCATTTAATGTTTTTTGTCTCAAATGTCAGATAAAGCTAATTTCAACAAATAGCACCTAACAATCTACGCTAAAGGTTCTGTATTTCAGAGATGTTATCATTTCAACATTTAAGGAGATATAAAATAAACCTTGCCTCAAATAACACGGCTATTTTTGTTATTCTGTTGCATACCAGTGCATTCAAATCTAATTTACAACTACCCTCATTCAAATGACATCATTACAACAAGTGCCCGCTAAGGAGTGACAGCGTACACCAGAATGGTAACTCTAGTCATAATAAAGCCACCTTATGTTTGCTCCATAAAGTCTACCACGAAAGCACAAAACAGGAAGAGTTTTAAAAACACTTTGTTATTCATTACTTATTCTTACCGGACATGTTGGTAAGGTCCAGTGGTAAAAACGCAATGAATTACAAAACATGGTAGAAAATCTTTTCAAGTAGCGCCACTACGGTAGCTTGTGAACATTGCAAGGTTTATATGACAAGTGTTTAGCGAACAGGCAAGTTTAGTAATCAGGCTAGATAGTACTGTTAATTGCTTACACATTGAACTAAATACCTTCTTAAAAGCAATATTATTCGGAAAATATGTTTGTATTGCCGTTCCATAAATTGAACGAAGGGAAATTCGTTTACCGTAAATGATATCCCAATAACATAGTTCTGAGTGTGTTCTAGAAATCATTATATATTTGCATTGGTAAGTTACTAAAACAGTGGTCATTCTATTAATATCTATCTAGGATTGGAAATCATTAGGTAAGTGGAAGATCTACTTTACATCTACGAGTAGGTTCTTTCCATCTTGCGTGTGAACGATGACGATATTCATGAACACTATAATTACTTACTGATTTGAAATACCTTTAGGAGGTGTTATTTTGATTAAGTACCTATGTGAATGTGGTTTATAGTTGTTAGTGATGAAAAAGAGGAACTTAGGCCAATAATTTGTATGAGTGATGAGTGTAAAATCCATATAATTGCTGTTGGCGTTAAACCTATTTTACGTAAATGATTGAATTTTAGCAAAATTTGCAGGTGAATCTGAAAGAAAAAAGTCAAAAATAAAATATACTGAACTCAGTTCGACAGCTTTTATCTATCGAAGTATCGCCCTTAATGTGCTATTCTGGAAGAGGCACTTTCAAAAATAGGCTGGTATAGATTTCTTTTGATTTAGATTGTTATAATATTTATGACTGTATTTAGCTTAGTTTGTGATCGTCCTATGCGATATTTTATGTCAAAACAGGAAAAGATTTACGTGTAAAGGACACGTACATTTTTTGCTGTTTTGTTTTTTAAATTAGATGAATATTAATTATGCACCAGTTGATGAAGATGTGATACCAAGATATTTTAATGTTTTGCAGCAATCTCAGAACCCAGGAAAAGTAGGGTGTACCATTATAATTTCTCAAGCTCGTCCCAGATGCTATCAGAAAATGCATTATTGTGGTGCTTGTCGGAAATGAACCAGCAACCTATCGCCATTTGCAGCACCGTTATAATCTGAGCCCATGCGGCATTGCCGGACGCGGAATAAACTTATATCACTCACTGATTAACTTGTCTTCAGAAAGCAGCTATGTTTCTTTGAAGGGTTACTGTCATTTTTTTTTTGGATGGGAAATCATCAAATGACTTCTCCCGCTCTGGGCGGAGCGGGAGGGCGTGTCAGACTTTTATTGACTAAAACCCACCTGTGTTCCTTCAGTTGCCCATGTGCCAGGGTCACGGTATCTCTTCCAAACAATCTCGCGACCCTGGCAGGGTTACTGTCATTGTAAGTACTTTGGTATGGTTCGCTCTTGAAGAAAGTCTATATCTGTGTAATGATTACTAATGATAGAGCAATAAATCGAACTTACGGGTTCGATTTCCACACTTAGTTCTTCTGGTGGACTATTGCGTGGCCATGGCGACCGTTGGTGGTTATCAATATCGCGGTTATCAACATGGTTGGTAGACAACTTCTGGAGGGTGATGGGCTGGTTGGACAGCCCACCTCTCTCCAGATATTGACTACTAGCTTTTGCCAGCGGCTTCACCCGCGTGGAGGTCGGAAATTATCCCGCGGGAACGTAATACTGGGATAAAAAGTAAGTACCCTATGTGTTAGGTGTCCAACTATCTGTGTGCCAAATTTCATCTAAATCCGATTAGTAGTTTTTGCGTGAAAGAGTAACAAACATACATCCATGCATCCATACTCTCAAACTTTCACATTTATAATATTTGTAGGATATCTCCTGGCCTGCTGAGGACGTTCGTGTAAGATCTAGGTCCCGAGGGTTTCTGTCTTAATCTGGGCGACGCCTATGCATTCGAAAAGTACATGCACAACGGTTTCTTCAGCCTCCATGCACGTGGGGCCTGCATGGAGGCTGAAGAAACCGTAAGGGACTGTCCGTTATGCCTATTGGGTAAACAATTTTGTTTAGCGGGCAGTGTCTCGTGATGGGCCCGTCACTAGGTGCAGACCGATCCTGATCAGGCGTAAAAGGCGTCTGGTCAGACTACTATCCAATATGGATGCCTGGATGGCATACCCTGGACTACTTGCAGCCTGCTGTTGAGGTCCATCAGCTCTCCGCTCTTGTGTGGGGGGAAAGTCCTGTAGCCACGTTGAGATACGACTTATTAGAAAGTATGTCGTAAAGTACGGACGTTGGTTCCTATAACCTGCTCTACTTCTAGGTAGACAGTACGACAGTGTTGCATATTTTGGTTACTCCGTGAGATTAATATAAATTACCAATATTATTCTTGAACATGAATAACATCTTTTAACACAGAGGTCATGTACAAGAATATAACATAAAAAAACCAAAATGAAAAATTATTGTTTATATAAGAATTCAACAAATGAGAATGATTAACTTTTGAAGCTTGTCAAAGAGACTCACTGTTAAACAAAGCCAGATAATAAGTTAACGTTCTGAATGCCTTTTACTAGAAGATTTAGTTGAGTCTGCCTACCCCCGAGGAACAAATAAGTGCCGTGTGTTTTAGTTTATTTAGTTTGTGTAACAATACCTTGGCGTGAACTCAACTCGCATCTCGATATTCGACTCATATGAGCTTCTACAATGCATGTATTTTGACTCTTAGAGCAATAACAACAGGGTTCAAAGTTTAAAAGCTTCTTCGAGCTTTTTCTTCATTTAGAGTGTCTCGGAAAAGGCGTGAGTTACGATTTGAGTTATTTATAACGTCCAGTTTGTGCAGTGAGTACATAGTCCTTGGCTTCATTGGTCTCACGAATGATCTTAATTAGAAGTATTGTGGGGAGAAGTAAATTATGCTCGACGAGGCTTTTGTGGAGCCGTTCGTCCCTATACCCTCTTTATCCAGCGGCTCCCGGTAAATCATGCACGTAGGTATGTGATGTTCGACACTCGGCTGGGCCCGCGCCGAGTTACATGCCCCACAGCGTTGATTAGGAAATTAATGAGACCTTAATGGAAGTAATTTTAATGCCGTTTAATTTTTATGTCTCGATAGTGATTACATGAATTTTAATGCGCAAAAGCAATAAATGTCAGTTAACTGTATTTGATTTAATGGTTCATCTACATATATTGAAGATGCCGCTACAAATTGACTTTGTATAGGTGTCCATTATTCATAGTGTACGTGCTATGTAACATTTACAATGTATCTCAGTTAGTGTCAGCGTAAATAATAAATTAATAGAGTTTTTAACTAGTTGTCGGGGCTGGTGGAGTGGTTACATTAACGTATCGCTGGAAGGTCGGCCGAGATTTCAATGATGATTTTCCGAGTGCAGCACCAGTGTAGCAGTGAAAGACGCTCATTACACTGTTAAATTACTAAATGGCGTGAGCTGGTTGCCGGCAGCCGGCCCCGACCGCATTCTGCGGCTTTAATGCTCGTATTAGCCGATAAACAGTTCATTTGCGTGAAAAATAAACCCAGTTAGTATAACAAACATCGTCGGTATGCGAAATGAAACGAGAAATTACTGAGGTACTAACAGGGTTCCGCCAGTCCTCGTTCAACTGACCCACGTTTATTACACAAATACACTTTTCATACAAATCTCACGCCATTTTTTACCGACTGGCTTTGTTTACTCTACACTTAGAATGTGGAGACGAATTTAAAAGGATGATTATATTTTATAAACACTAGTAATTCTCAAAATTTTAAGTAAATATAGCCGGTTCAAAGCGCCTACGGGGACATGGATCGCGACGTTGGAAAACTCTTAACAATATTTCCAGAAAACTTTTTGTTTGAGAAGGGCACCTAATTTGTTTCGAGCGTTTGATTCAAAGCTAAACAAACTAGCTATAGATATCGTTAGAATTTACGATAAGCTGTACACATTGAAACGATAATGTGATTAAATTATTTTGAATAAAATTATTTGGACAGTCAATAAATATCAGTTGTCACTCCGCATCCAATCGGGACGTGATGAAGATATATGGGTGTAGGTGCGAAAACTGAATGTGACGGTAAATAACAGGTGACGGCGCGTAAACACGTCTGTGGTAAAAAGTGAACATAGTGAGGAGGATTAACTGGCACAAGTAGTGGAAGTTTCGTCCCAAGCGCAGCTTGCACCACGCGACACGCCACGCCACGCTCGATCCCATATCGACACGCAACTTGACGCATGGCGTACGTCTTAATGCATCCATTAACATAAACATTCTCATCGTAAACACTTACTGACATTTGTATAAATTGTTGTATACGTTTTTGGCATCTTGTTTCTCTGTAGAGATTATCCAAATAACTGTATGTATATATGTTCCTGTTGATACCGGGCGCGGTTATCTCATTTTCGGTAATAGAATACCGGGAATATTTTATCAACGCACGACCGAGTAATTTAATATAAAGCGTATCACTAAATGATCTCTCGGTCGCGATGACTATCGTGAGGTTAATAACGGTGTTGGAGGTTCCTCTACGCGAGACACGCGTCCGCGATATTATCGCCTCTGAAGCATTATTGATGAGAGCCCGCCATAACCAAATAGCCCCGGGACCACGTTTGTTTACTTATCTAACGTTTGTTAAAATGTTCTATTTTGTGACTAATTGAAAGTCGCGCAGGCCGTTGAACTTACTTTTATGACAGGTGCAGCTCACAATGGCGTTTTCGTGAGATTGTGGTGTGATTGTCGACTACCGAGCGCCGATAAGAACGTGCCTTTTTCGTGCTTTGTGCGGGCCTTGCCTAATTGTCGAACAGAAGCTGCGCCTGCCCCTTAACGAGTGCTCCAAAAGCCACGTTTATGGAAGAGAAACGGTATAAATTACGTTTAATGCTGTTAAGATTGCTTCATTCATTCTTGTCGTGCCCATTGAGTAACTCGGCTACAAGCGACGCAGCGCAAATTGCGAACAATGCTACGTGTCTGAGAATAAACTATCTGCTTCGGCTATTCGGTATTGACATTTAATTTTCTTATACCAACAACAGCCGTCTTAAGGCCTCGATAAAATCTCATAAAAATTCTATGCGAGTTAAATATTAAATGTATTCTCATTCGTTCCAGTTGCCGGTGGATATGAAAGACTTAAACGGGCGCGTATAGCAGTGCATGCATTAAAATCTTGTTCGTTGCTCTGGATAAATACAAACTATAGTCACTACGAGTTACGCGTTATCTTATAATTAGTTTGGTTTCGTTGTTACTTAATTATGTACACAACTTTTCAATTACACTTACTCTATGTAAATTATAGTTTCCCACACACGATGTAGTCGTTTTTTTTTACAATTGACAAATTACGACTTGTTTAGATTTCATACCGAGTGTGTCCGGTAGACGGCACTTGTGTTATTTCGGCCGAGCGGCAGGTCGTATAAGGTAATAAGTACTGCGGTGGTATTCTAGCTCCGACCTAACACGTTTAACTGATTTCTCGCGACAATCGAGCCTTGACATTTGCGATGCGCGTGCGCCGGCCAACCATTGACCCGTAGCACTCACTTGGGCTAACATGTGGGACATATCGTCCGCTACAGCGAGCATTAGTGTCCATTCATACAATACACCATTATATCTGTGTGTTTACGATTGAATCACGATATTTTACATCGGCTCTATGACATCGAGTGCTCACTCAGATTAGGGACAATGAACTCTAAGCTTGATTTTCAATCACCGAGATGTTATATGGTATTGTTGACGTCACGGATACTTTTCGAAATGTTGTGATAGTTCACAATGCTCGTTCTTTTCAATTACTCTCGAAAGATGACTTTTACCAAAAATTCGAAGCGATGCTACGTGGGTGCTACGTTTTTGCTACGAGTTTGCTATGTGTTCGCCACTGTAGAATTAATCATTTAAAATGGAAACTTACTTTGAAATCGGTGAACCGTTGTGTAAGATAAATTGTATAGAGTAAATTATTTCATTACCTGCGCTCTCAAAATAGTAAAGGAAAACATCGTAAAGAAACCAGCATGCACTAAGCATAAAACCGAAGACATGTGACATCCACCAACCCACACTGGTTCCGCGTGGTGGATTATGGCCCAATCCCTATACATAGATGAGGCCTATGTCCCAGCACTGGGAACATTATTACTGGCTGATTGCTGCAACGGTTATTTTAAGATACTTAACTGCTGACCAGCAACTGTAACTCATTGCACTTAATAGTTCACCCGCTGAACTACAAAGTTCATTTCTACGTAAATTCAATAACAAAGGTGTAAGCTCCACATATCACACCTCGCTGTGGTTTGGTGTATATTCTTATATTACCTGAATACACGAGTGGCGCTGGAATGCTAATAATATGGTAACAAAATGTATTGGGTCCTATAGAGATGCAAATGCGGATAGCTACTCCGATAAAACTCGAGACGTTATGGCTTCGCAGCGCGTCAAGCATTCGACATCCAAAGGCATCTGTGTTTTTATTTTTATCGAAGGGATCGATTGTAAAGATAAGTTTATCGTAAGACAAGTAGCGCCCACCCAGCCTCGGCGGCGGTATCGAGCCATCGCGCTAGCCGCCGCGCCCGGACATGCTTGCATTTTATTACATCTGATAACGACTAATTCGCATATACGTCAAATAATTGAAACGCCAGCTGTGCCGGACACAGGCTTAGGAGAATGGAATGTCGGCGTCAGGTCTTAGATACAAGTAATCTCTTTTATGTGATATTACTTAAACAACAATGACGCATTCTATTTTTATGACACGGGAATATTTGTAGTTCTCGTATTATTCGGATTTAAGTCGTGTGGCACGAGATGACTGGTGGTAGTACCTAAATGTAAATACACATACCTCGAATTTAATAGAATTTATCCTATTGTAAAGGTAGGTGATGTGGATTTTATTGATAGGGATTTGTTTATTCACCAATATATTTTTGTTTGCCACTTGGATAAGTACTAAAATAATCCTTTCATATTCATTGTGTAGTAATAAACAAGTTTTTCCTAATTTTTTAAACACTTAAAGGAATAACTGTTAGGTACAGTCACCAAAAGAGGTTATTTATCTCTATTGGTATCTGTACAGATGGTTAAACATAGTTGAAGTTTACTAAGAAACCGATGAATGTTTTCGAATGAAATTTAATATAATTATTTAGTTATTATTTATTTAAACACACATACAACTATCATCACAGGCTAACCTAATACAATAGGGTAGTTATAATAGCATACAATGAATAAATAAATTCGACTTACAAGTACCTAAATACCGACAACTACTACTACTATTTTTTCTTTTAATTAAATTATTAATTTTTCTTAAACATCCATCGGTTTCTGACTAAACTTCAACTATATTCGACGACCCTGGTTACATATTTCTTTTGGTGGCCATACATAGGTAAAATTTCTTTCTCAAAATTGTTTAACTTTTCTAGCTGAAAGTTGTGTAAAGTAGGTATGTCCTTCTATATTAGCTTATTAAATAACTACAAAGCTAAACAAAAAATGTTTAACTACTCAATAAGTATAATTTTTCACAAGTGACGTAAAGAGTGAGTGAGTGAGATGAGTACTACTCATAAAACTTAGTAATTAGACATCACATTACGACGCTGTAAACTGCAACATTATGAATACTCGTGTTTCTTGAATTTCACGTAACTTACTTAACGTTACTTTTATTGCACTTACATAATAAATACCGTTTTATGCAACCAAGAAAATTTGTAATGTTATCTAAAGAAACAACTGTGAAAATATATCTTCTATTGAAGATAAGATGTAATCTATAATTTAGATTTGCAAAGATTGAACGACACTAGGTAATAAGCGGTAGTGTAAGACTGTCAGTGGCGAGGTGTAATTTTTTCTTAAAGAGAAGCCGATGTGAAGTCGGCTTTAACTTACTGACTCATCAATAAAGAATACTTACTATCATTTTAAAATTAATATAGGAATGTAATGAATTAAATACAATTAAATTGAACAGCTGAATACCGAATAAAATAAGCAATATTCCTCTATCTCGTTCTCGCTGACGCATTTTTCTATACCTGTCTCTGTCATAACCCGTTGTACAGCGGCTTTCTCTCGTACATATCAAGCGGTGCCACGTGACCTAAAGTGACATCATTACGGGATCGCTGTTGTATGAATTTTTAGTTCCCGATTATGACGTTTCGGCGCCGCCGGGTTAATTTAGAACATTTCTCTTTTGTTGTAATACAAAGCTATAAATAACCTTTTTTGTTGTTTGAATGTTATGGTGAATTAAATACCCGTAGTGTAACTATATTTATTGACAATAGTAGCCACTATTTACATACTATTGTATTTTTAATAGTGATAGAGTTACCAATGCGAATCCCCGAAGGCAAGCCAGTAGGAATCGTGTTATATGGTGCCTTCGCCACTGGACTGTACACACTGGTCAAACTATACATTTCCAGTTTAAGCTGACCTCGCATTGTATGGGCTTTTCGTACAGTGAGAAGTCAGCTTATACTGGAAATGTATACCTTGATGTGCGGGTACAACGTTCTTATAACTTTCAAGAACGAATGTAAGGAGTATTTCAATAAAGCCTGATAGTAAGGACGACACTCATAATGACAGGCCGCGGCGGGCGGGGAGAGGGGAAGGGGGGGGGGGGGCAGCGGCGCGGGCGCAAGACTTGATTCAAGATTATATTAAATCGACCGACAGTAAATCACATCTCACCTATAAAGTATAAATCAAGCGTGGCATAAAATACATTTATATTGTTTTCACTTCGAAATGACAATAAAATGTTTTAAATTCATGAGTGATTTAAACACGCATATCGATATAAGTGCCTAACTAAGATAAGAGAGATTTAAATATAACATATTACCTCTGAAATTATATCGAAGATCAAATTTTTATTGATACTCGGTATTTGATTGTGATCCGACATTTATACGAGTAAGTTTACGTTACATACGAAAGATATAAAAGTAATTTAACAATCATATCAATCAATAGATGCAATATTAAGATAACAAATGGTTACATATTTGAAATATAACCTAAAATGCTTTTCTTGTCGATGGTACTCGTACACTTTTTTGCTACTCTAACTTATTTAAAGTTTAGTTCTAGTCATTTTATACCAGTTTATTATATAATGATAAATGAATTAGATAAAAGCCCACAAATACCACACCATACACACACCACACAAAAACCCACATAATTTTTTTCTTTCTTTTAATTTTTATGCTTTAACGAACATTTTTATTTAAAGTAAAGCAAATGTTCGCTATAGTTTTTGAACGCCGTACTCATGAAAGTACGAACGTAAACAAATCATAACAAAATATACAAGTACAGTCGTAAACAAAAGTTATTATACTTTGTAATGCAAGTTATACACAAAGTGCATTGTTTTTATTCATGTCCGCGTTATGAGGTGTCTCTCAAACGTTGAGATGTTCAAATAAATACATCAATCACATGACAGCATGTTGTTAAATGTGCATAATATATTTACGAATGACCTCAATGTGTAAATTACGATTTCATTCATGCAATTGAAAGTTTTTTTTTAATAATTTTGGTCCTGTCTGTATTGAGAGTAAAATTAACGTCTTCTTTATTTATGGCGTGAAAACTTATCATTTAAAATTCTTTGTCTTAATACTCCACGTTAATACTGATGATACCTTCTAAGTTGTACCTTCTCTTCGAACATCAAAATAACAGTTTACCTGTTTACTTAATCACGGATGAAAATGTCTAGTAATAGTAATATCTGTTAGTATTATTTAAGGTAAAAGTTAAGTTTATTGTACACTAACGTTATCCTAAAATACGTAACGGTTATTATATCTGCTTAAGTCTAAGGTGTGGTTTATAATATTGGATAATATTCGATAGTAAAGTCCCGCATCGAATTGCATTAGACGCACTCGGCGGAGAGGCGATAGGCGCCATGCTCGTAGCCAATCTTGCTGTTTTTAATGCCTACACTTATAGTACTAATAAGACGAGCTTCAGATGTGTAAAAAATATATTTAGGAGGTTAAAATAAAGGGGTATGTACGGACTAAAAAAGCTTATTAATTCTCAATTTAAAAAGATTAAAAAAAAACAACCGACTGGCAAAAAAACCTTAAATACAGATCCTAAGACACCGACTTCCGAAATTAAAGTTATTTTTGACTTTGCAGTGTTTTTTTTAAGGAAGTCGGTTGTATTTTTTTTTTTTTTACTTTTTAGTTATGGTAGATACCCTGTACTAATCTAATCGCGTTATTCGTTAATTTGTCGCGCAAAAACTTAATGCAAATTTAAGACTTATATGGTTTTCACATGGACCCCATTGTCCGAATGGAACCAAATTAAAATGGGACCATTCGGGAAGCACCAGCTTTCAAATAAAAAAGAATAATCAAAACCGGTTCACCCAGTTCAAAGTTATGAGGTAACAAACATTAAAAAAAAACATACAGTCGAATTAATAACCTCCTCCTTTTTTTGAAGTCGGTTAAAAATAGAAATACAAGGGACTCGTGGCTAAAGTATGACAGCACCCGGTCGATCGAAGGCTAAACTACGCTTTTCGCAGTCGGTTCGTGGATGGGTAACCATATATTACATCGAGTTCTCTATGCGCCTCGGAAAGCGCACGAAGCCGTTGGTCCCAGATCTTCGACAGTAATTACAGGCAGTCGAAACCCAAACATCTGACAAACAGTCTTACCTAACGGTCTTACCTACCAGTACCCAGTAACTGGTTTGTAGAAGTAAGATAGGCAGTCGCTCCATGTAAAATACTATACTTGTATTCAGCTACATTCGGTTAAACTGGAGCCAATTTTTGTCATTAAAAGATAAATTGGAAAAAGAATAAAAGTAGGTAAAACAGAAGTTAGAATATAGAGAAGTGGAAGTGCTCTATCTAAATACTTGAAAACCAGTGTAAATATTATAGTAATTAACTGGCACTAAACTAATTGGCATCACATTAGCTACGATATATCTGCCAATACAGTAACCTTATCGTACATTATCGTTCCGCAGCTTATAATTATTACTTATGCACGCAACGTCAGACTGAAACCGTGACACTTAAATTGGGCTTATTTAAATATTGCTGCAAGTTTGTACTTTTTGAATGGCAAGAGCGTTAAAACCACTTACCACCAGTTAGTGTTTAGGCTGGAAAGAAGAAGTGCCGCAACAAAATCTGCAGCAATTTGTTATGGCAGGCTATCTGCTTGTCTCATTCATACTCTATGACAACGTTTGCCATAACTATAAGTATTGGGCTCGAGTTGACTCGACCCATTCGTGTGTGGCATCCTTTAGTTGGACAACGTTATTATCTTGCTCAAGTTTATTTGTTGGTCAAATCTGAAAATTACAAAGGAGATACCGCTAATTATGACCGTTATTACAGGTAATGGTCATAATTATTAGTAAGTCGTTTATTATCGTGACTAACTCAGCTACATTTAAATTTATTCAATTGTCGCTGAGTCACATGCCTTAAAATAGATATAGAATTGACTGATTTTGGCTAATTAGAAGAACTTGTAGAATAAGCGGGTTTATGTAGCAGTGAGCTCGCCAGGTTTGTCCATGGACTCATAGCCGTTGGAGCAGTTGAGTCCACCTTTCGACGACGTCTGAAAGATACCTTGGACAGGCTGAATGCGGAAAGCGGTGTTGTGACGCAGCACGGGAGAGGCATATGTCCAGCAGTGGACTGCGATAGGCTGAGTTGATTGATGAATTTAATTAGAATTACACATTTCTGGTGGTCTCTCTAAGCGCGAATTCCGTGGTCTTTACGTCGAAGTTAATATGGGCAATTCTTACTCCGTATCACCTCCGAACAAAAGATTAGTTCGGGGCCTGAACTAAGAGTGAATAACAACACGATTTGACAGTTTTTCATACTTGCTATATGTTTATGACCGACTGAAAGAGATAGTTAATCAGGGATAAGGTTCACTCCGAAGTATCGATCTATTTTCGGACACCCGTATTTTCTTTAACGGATTAGGACAGTAGATCCCTTTTACGTTGCCGTCTGTATGTATAAATCATTGCAGTTTCTCTAAAGAATTCCATGAAACAAATGAATTTTGTTTTTACATTTTCGAATACAGTTACTTCCTCTAATCGGAACGTTTATATTTACGGATTTTCTCGAAGCACGTGCCGGCCGTCGCTTAAACTTTATTGGTTTGATTTGAGCAATTAACGAAACCATGATAATATAGGTTTGTGATAGGAAATTAAAAAAAAAACATCTACACTCTAAAATTGATGTGTTTGTTTAAATGTTGACCGTTGGAAAGTGTAGGGAAAAGTCTGTCGTGAGTTTAAAGTGGATTAGGGTTTAAAATTGAGTGGCAATGATGAGGTGGAAAGCTGTGGAGAGTTATGTCCTCTGCATAGGTGAGGTAATTTCTTCACCTCGCCTGAGACTATTTCGTTGTGTCGAACTCTTAACTATTGACGTTATCTTGATTTACGCACTTTATTAACATTTTATTACTCGATTGAGCGAGTTTCGTAAGTAGTTAGATTGGCATCGAGTGGAAGTGTCGAGCAAAATCATTGAACTGGACACAAAGACAAAAGAAAAGTTCTAAAAATAAACTTTTAAATGCAGTTGTCAATATATTTTTTTTTGCCTTTAACGATGCTTAGCTTTGACATTGTGTGATTTTTTTTTTCCGCGGAGAATTTTCATTTGCGACAAGGGCTTTACTAAGTAGGTATAATAACCTACAACTTTCTGATTAAATCCACGTTCACATAGACGTATAAATATCGCGGATGGATTTTGTCACGCACAGTGTGTTTTTTCGACGTGCTGGGATGCACTCTGTTGTATTCTCAGTGCTCGGTTCAACACCGAGAGTTTAAAATATATTGCGTCATAAAATCCTGCCGCTTTTACGTCCATGCCAATATGGACATTATCGAAATATAATATACAATAATATCTTAGGACAACCAACACACTGTTATCTGATCCCAAACTATAGGCAGAGCCTGTACTATGGTGACCAGACAACTGATAAATAAACTTATATATTTCTATAAACACATACATGTTATAGATAAATTACACCCAGACACAGAACAAATGATTGTGCTCATCATACAAACATTTGTCCTGGGTGGGAATCGAACCTACGACCTCAGTCTTAGCAGTCAGGGTCACTAACCACTAGACTAACATGCCAGTCAATATATTTCGTTCCTAAACCATTTTTTGTAAGAGGTACATAAATAATTTCTGCCTTGTGGTCTAGTAATTCCAAACGCTACTTCTGAAAATGAGATCCTGGGTTACTGGCTCAGTAACCGCTCGGAGTCTTTATATGTGTCCAGTTGATGGCGATAAGGTCGAGCTTAAATGGGACTTAAACATATCTGGGCGAAATGTGGGTGTACTCCAAGTACACCTCTGCCTAACCCTTGGGTTCTTTTACAGGCGTGATGGTATGTTATGTAAATAATGCAATACGCAGTTATTCCAATGCCAAATCGGTTAGTCAACTTTAGGTGATTTGATTTATATATCATGCGCCACATTATAGGCTTCGGCTTGGTCTTCTAACTACACTATCTACTTACTCGGTATATTCTGCATACTTTACTGTACTGGTGAAGAAGTTCTTTTATAAAAGCCCCGACATTTGCTGACCCATTAGTTGCTGTGGGCCATCTGTAGTTCTCAGTAATCGTCCGCATCACAGTACAGTTTTACATCGCGCTTGATCTTTGGCGCAAGTCTTTTTCCCGGAGGTAATTTATTTTGACAAGGAAAGTTGTGTAGCTCCTGTCGTACTCTTGTCCTCACGGATAATCGGTAATTCTGTCTGTTACACTCTTGGCTTATCTTTACATGTTAAAGGAGAAACTGACTGATTGATTGACTGAAATTAAATGTTTATTATGTAAGTAGATCATTTAAGATACCTACTTTTTTACTCGTCAATTTTTCTTGGTCAATATTTTAAAAACTCGATGGCGCCGGCATTGCCTAGCTTCCCTGAGAAGAAACGCTGAAATAAACTCAAAGGTCATGGTTTCTTTTAAAGTCCAAATATTATATGATTAGAATATTATAAGAGTCTATCAAGTGAGGGTCAAGTCTGAAAGAGACTTTTGAAGAAAGAGTCATCGCAGTTTTGAGGTGATCTGTCCCAACGGACGGCATATCAACGTGCATCTGAAAGTACTGCGGCTAGAACGTGAAATTTTGCACACCGCTTCATTTTGTAACGTAGAGTGGCACTAATGAGGGGTTTTTGGAAATACGACCTTTATAGGGGTGAAAATGGGATTATACAGTTTATATAAAAAATCTTATTCCTTTGTGGTCAATAAACTTGGGACTTGGCTATATTTCCTTTACTAAATAATAAGATAGAACATTTTTACTTTTTTTAAAAACAACCCTCCCAGAAGTTTTAGGGAAGGGGTAAAGGAAAGGTTTCATAGGAATTGTGCCACGCATTAATTGCTTTGTAGTGTAGAATAAAGTTACACGTTGCTAAACTACTGAACGGATTTTGATGCGGTTTACACCACAGAAAAGATAAAAGAGTTTATCTGTCTGTGGTTTTCGCCAATGGACGAAGTGATTCATGAAGAAGTTTAAGAAGTAAATTAGCTGATATATGACGATGTTTGTTGAAGAATCACGCTGATTTTGAGCTTGCGTGCGCCGCATAAGCCAATAGAGTTGTATGAAAACAATGTATTGCCGCATTATTCGTGGCATGAAGAAAATCCTCCGATATGTGTAAATGTTGCATTAAGACCTTTTAAGATTTATAAAATGAAATGATTATATTAAATTATATAAGAACGTGAATAGACTATATATTAATAGGTAGATTCGTGGAATGAAAAGCCAAAATATGAGTAACTTATCTTGCTCAAAAAAGTTAGGTAATTACTCGCATGTGGTAAAGACACAGGAGACCAGCGATGCATCCTGCAAGTACAGCAGCATTATTGGTGTTTAGGTTCAATCTTAGAGGCGTATTATGAAGCACCTCGGAGCGCCAAGACGTTGCCACCGTTGCAAGTAATTAGTTTCGTCATATAATAGTGCGGTGACCCCATGGTTTAAACATAGTACTAATCTGTCTAAAACTGTTCAATGCTGTACAGGAGGAGATCTTCAAGGTTCTGGACTGGAGAGGGGTTGGCATCAACATCAATGGCGAGTAAATCAGTCATCTTCGGTTTGCCGATGATATAGTAGCCATAGCTGAGACTACCTATGCAGGACCTCAGTACAATATTCGATGACCTCAGTAGAGCTTCCGAAAGAGTGGGTCTTAAAATAAACGTGTACAAAACAAAGGTCATGTCTAATACCTACGTCACTTACCCTCTTGAAGATTGGAAACTCAAAGTAGTGATAATGTTTATCTAGGATAAACTATCCAGTTACGTAGGTCCAACTTCGAGGAAGAGTTCAATCGTTGAATCACATTCCACTGGTCAGCGTTCGGGAAGCTACGCAATATCCTGTCCCTCTTACTGCGGTGTTTCAAAACGAGAGTCTTTGACCAATTCGTGTTGTCAGCGATAACCTACGGAACTGAAACGTGGTCGTTCATAATGGGCCTCACCAGAAGGTTGAAACTCACCCAAAGAATAATAGAAAGGGCTGTGCTTGGAGTTTCCCTACGCGATCGAATCGGAAATGTAACTGACACGGCCCGAAGAATGGCTAAACTTAAGAGGCAGTGGGCAGGGTACATTGCTTGCAGAACAGATCGGCGATGGGGTCAAAAGGTTTTAGAGGGGCGCATCCGCGTACTGGAAGACATACCGTTAGAAGATCCCCCATAAGGTGGACCGATGACCTGGTGAAGGCATCTGCTGGATGCGAGAAGCACAGATTCTACTATAATAGATAGAAGTAGTGGTGGCGGAGGCCTATATTGAGCAGTGGTCGTCATTCAGCTGAAATGATAATGAAACGTACGTTGCCGTGGCATAAATTAAGAACAAGCGGGCGGAGCCGCAGGCAAAAACTAGTTTCATATAATTTTGTAGGTAGATATAGTAAGTAGCGTGTAGAGGTGACAATAAATTATTTCAATTTTTATTTTTTCTAATTTCAGGCGATATGGTCATCTGTCGAATATAATTTTGAAATGATTGGCAGAAATGCATGTTGTGCATAATAGATAACTTAATAAATAATCTAAACATTCACTAAACAGCGCAGAACAATTACTTAGACGTCCACGAAATTGTAAGGAGAATGCTATTTAGTATATCAGTTTGATCTAAACGAGAATAAAACGGGCAACTTTCTGTAGGCAGGTACCTCATTACTAAATTACATCACAGTAAAAAAATATTTTGAAACTAGAAAATTATTTCTTTATGCTTTGATAAGATCATCAAGATTAATTTCTAAATATGCGTAACACACAAGAAGTAAATAAGTTATTAAAATCAAATTGTAATTTACGATAATCATAAAGTGAAGATTAGGCTGTTTCGACGTACAAGTTTGATTTAAATACATTCCAGCTCTTCACATAAATACTCATAGATCCGAACCGGGACATTCTTCTGTTAGATATTTATGCTCCGTCTCTGGTGAGGTCCACGAAAATTGTGACATACGCACGACAATAAAAAGTCAACAATGAGCGCAGTGGCTCACGCGACAGGACCCCCCGGTCCCGACCTCCGTATAATAAATGCGTTTATGATCTATGATCTGAAACTGATACTTATAATGGCTTCTGTATAAAGAAGCTGCACCAAAACGCAGCCGGCAGAGCGCCTCCGCGCCACTCCACATAATAAATAACCTCAAATTGCTTGTAAAAGGTAAACTTTTATCTCTCTGCTTTTGTACACATGTAAATATTTGTGTTTAATCTGACGTCGAGTTATTCGTTCGATCGTTTACTGGACTCGATTAAGGCCGAGTTGTAATGATTTGTGCTCATGAACTCACCTTGTATAAGGAGATTTCACATTGTAAAGTTAAAATATAATCAACATTGATTTACACGTTCAATTAAAGATCCTTGTAAAATAATGAATTCATAATTCGTTTTGGCCGAGCAGAGATTAATATTGACTGAGATCGACGTATAACGTACTTATAGCAATTTTATTGACGGTTATCGACAATCACGATTTAATTTTAATTGGTCTAGATGTGCAGCAATAAAAGAAGTGTCCGATTTATAGTGACGTACGTTGTTAGAGGCGGACCTAATATTTATTACTTTGTACGGTTTGTTTATTTATATAGAGCTGGTAGCGAGCGGTAGCAGGTCGGGCCGGTGAACAGTGGAAGCGGAATGACGTGTCGCGATCGCATGTCCACCAAGAATATATCAATCGGGTGGGAGAGTAATGGTCGTCAGTGCCAGCCGACCGGCCTCCTCTCGCTAAATGAGCTGCAAACTGGCTACTGGTACTTTCTGTTTGAATGTTAAGTAGTTTTAATTATTTTGCACGAGCCCCCGGCTGTACTGTTCGCCGTGCCGGAGACATTTATCAAAGGCTACTTGTACTGCATATTTACAACACAGATACACCGTATCGATATTATGATGAGTCTTAAATAGCTAATTGAAATATTGCCTGTAACTCTGATTCGTAGATCAAGTTTAACTTTTGCATTAATCTGTCAGAAAACAGTGATATAAATTAGGTCATAAGTAGATAGATATCTCGAGGGCCATTAATTTATATTTTAAGGATTCTTCATCCGTATTTCTCGTAGTTATGATGAATCCTTAAAATGAATTGTTAAAATTTTTCAATTTTAAAATTATACCATTAATTTAAAACGTGCAAAAAAATGAAGGCTTCCAAAAACGCTGAATTGATGGTAAATATCTCGTGAGATTAAAAACATATCTCAAGATAGGAGTTATCTTAAGAATAAACTTTGTGTTTTAGTGTCTTAATTATGCAAGGCGGATTGATTGCGGCCGGGGGTCGGTAATGATCGCCTCGTGAGCTTTCATGAAGTAATCTCCGTGCGGCTGAGCAATGTATTCAATCCGCACTGCCGTTTATTTTATGCTCTCCTGGTAGGTTGGCCTGCCTTTTGAATTATTTTGTAGTGTTTCTCATTCATTTTAAGCTGGCTTATCAATTACAACTTAATAATTAGATGGGTTTCTTTTTAGGGTTCC
Source organism: Aporophyla lueneburgensis (assembly GCA_932294355.1). Lineage (NCBI taxonomy): Eukaryota > Metazoa > Arthropoda > Insecta > Lepidoptera > Noctuidae > Aporophyla > Aporophyla lueneburgensis. The sequence goes on along the minus strand of OW028750.1, from coordinate 16,869,637 downwards.
GTTGCCAAATGGCAAAAAATGGAACCCTTATAGATTCGTCATTTCTGTCTGTCTGTCTGTCCGTGTATCTCACAGCCACTTTTCTCCGAAACTATAAGAGCTATGTTGTTGAAACTTGGTAAGTAGATGTATTCTGTGAACCGCATTAAGATTTTTACACTAAAATAGAAAAAAAAAACAATAAATTTTGGGGTTCCCCATACTAAGAACTGAAACTCAAAATTTTTTTTTTCATCCAACCCATACGTGTGGGGTATCTATGAATAGGTCTTTAAAAATGGTATTGAGGTTTCTAATATCATTTTTTTCTAAACTGAATAGTTTGCGCGAGAGACACTTCCAGAGTGGAAAAATGTGTCCCCCCCCCGTAACTTCTAAAATATGAGAATGATAAAACTAAAAAAAATATATGATGTACATAACCATATAAACTTCCACCGAAAATTGGTTTGAACGAAATCCAGTAAGTAGTTTTTTTTTAATACGTCATAAATCGTAAAATTACCTTTAATTCAATCAACTCAGATATAAAAATTAAAAAAAAACATTAAATGTCATAAACATAAACATAAACCTTATGCATAAATCGAGGATATCTACAGGTTTGTACGGAACCCTCAGTGCGCGAGTCCGACTCGCACTTGGCCGGTTTTATTTGTTTTTAAGTCAGTTGGGTAAGTTTAAGTCAGATAGGTAAGTCTAAGCCAGTGAGGTGAGTTACGGTGACTAACTCACTTTGTAATACCAAAGTAGATACAACTAGAAACTTAGGTAATCTTAATAAATTATTGTAGAAGATGTAGGTATAATGAAGGCATTTATTTCCTTAAATAAATACCAATCTCTTGCAAATATTCAATGCACTTTTTTCTGCCTTAAATCTCCATAGTAGCTGGTAAGTACTAAGTATAGCAGAGAGATAAACCAATATCAGTAACAAACTACGAGTAGTAATGGTTAGTGAGTGCGCACCGCAATGAGCTGATAAACAGCGTTTCCTTCGCCGGCTGGTAAACAACAGGTTCCAATACTGGCCCAAAGATCTTATATTAACAATGTTGCATGAAATGCTCTATTATCAGTTTTGATATCAGCGCATAATTGTTAGAAATACAAGTTAGTTATTAGCGCAGGCTGCCACGAGGCTAGTGGTTTGTGTCCAAAGGCGACCCGGGGTAGGCCGAGCGGCTCGCTGCGGGGCCTGTCCGCCATGAAAAATTACTACTCTCGTAAATATTTTGTTGAAATGCAATTTAATTTAATAATACATACGTATTTGCAACGAGTTCTCACATTTCACTCACTACTTTCTTTTTTTTTATTTACATTTTTGCTTAAAATATTCACCATCCAATCAGGGCTTCGAACTATGACGTTTCGTAGAACCTTCAATTATTTCAAGTAATTCATGAAGATGTATTTCACTGGCTTTTTTATTTACAATAGAAGTTTTACTGCGGCGATGTCAAGGAAAAAATATCGCCACTTTGCGCTTGGCTCCAATCCAGCTGGTTGCGATATCAAGTGAGTGCATCATAAAAATTGACAGTGACAAGCTGAAGTACTCGTATTACCGTATGTGGCATTAATTTTACGATCGCCACAAGTAATTTACTTTCTCGGAATGGTGCAAGAAGTATGAACGGCAATAAAGTGTTAACGGTGTCCCGATACTAGATCACGCGGCGTCATGCAATATACTAGCGCAGTCTTTGATTTACTCCTACATTTTTATGCTGCTACTAATAAAGTTTACATGATCATCAATTTTAATTTTACTGTGGCGGACAGACGGCCCCCGGCAGCCGCGCCGCCCGTCGATATATCAATTACGTTTGCTTTTTGTATTTCATAAGTGTTTTCACAATGCGCAATAAAACTTATCTAAAATTAGAAAGATCCATATTCGGCACGACTCAGGAAATGTAGGTTAACAAAGTGATTTATGTTTTTTATTATAGAAAAATTCTTTCTTAAATCGATGAGAAATCCGAATTTTATCTCGATATCATTTAAGAATCGATATTCAATGCAAATTGATTGCATAGCAGTTCGTTAATGAACAACTTTTTGTTGGTCTGCTGCGAGTGTGACCTTTTCTATTTGCATAGAGTTAAATAACGCGCTCTCATTGGGGATGCACGAGCCTTGCCCAGGCGCAGGCGCCAGACCACCCAGTTCCCGACACGTCTATATGTTTCCTATGTCTAGAACACTAGTTAAACTTTAAATAAATATATTAACAAGGCCATAATTCAATGAAAATAGCAATGTTTTCTGAACGCCTCGAGTCTACAGCTTATTTTTAAAGTGATCATATAAAATATATGTAACAGGTGCTTAAAAACAGTTAGAGACAAAGATAGAAGTGTAGATATAATAAATCTCCCAAATGTTTATGTTATCATGTATTAAAATAAAATTGTCTCTGATATCTGATTGATGGTCAGATTTTTGAGATAATGAGCACAGACTTTAGCAATTTATTAAATGGTTTTGTTAATAATGAGGATGATGTGAAGGCCCAATTAGTTTGAAACTGAACCGAAATATTTGGCGGGTCAGTCTTAATGGTTGTCTTGGGACCTGCCAAATATTTGTATACCAAGCGTAGGAGAACTTCATTGACAATAATATTTGTGGTGTGAATCCATGGGGTATAGTATGATTAAATGTGGCTTACAGCCTCATTTGTGTGCTGGGTTGGAGAGAAATTGAAACCACTGGAGACTTGTTTTCATATAAGTATCATTATTGATCAAAAAGCGATTCACATCATATTGCTCTATGGAAAATTTTGTTTACTTTTGTACAACGTCTTTTAAATCTACCTTCCTGAGGTCATACAGATATACATATTTATTTCATAACAATAAATAAACAAATACTAACATCGCTTTGTCTTATAATATCTCATTCACATACTCTTTGTATGGTAGATAAAAATCGTAAATGAATGTTAATTTCAATATTTAAGCTAGCGTAGGATCAACAAATCATCGCGATGGTATCTCGTGCGATCCGAAAAGAACCGTCTATTATCGATAGACGATGGGCCATTGGGCCCCACTGACCTCTCACACTGGCGCGATATTTAGTGGCACGCATTGTTCAGTACAATTATAATTGTAGGTGGTGGCTAGAGTTTGTTTAAAATTGATTTCGGCTGTGATCGTCGGTTTGATAGCGTCGTCGTATCTTACATTATTATAGGTTCGGACCGCTTCGGGCGCCGCGCACCGACTGCACACCATTGCGGACTATCTGATACCGGCACTGATACTGGATATGTGTCTCGTGTCAATCGATATTGAATATTTATTAAATCACGTCATAGAAGAAGATTCTGAAGACATCCACTAATCAAGGGACTGTCCTGTAACTGAAAAGGCTGGCAGATCCACCCATTGATACCGTGGTAGATATAAAATTATGTAGTTAAGATCGGTGGATGGCAATAAAACTAATGTAAATAGTAGGAATACTGCAGAAAGTCTCAGTTAAAATTTGATATCAATTATACCTAAAAGCTTTAAGAGAAATACCATTAAAACGCATTGTGCAGTACTGTTGTCATAATAAACCTTTAAAGCTCATTGTTTCTGTGAGAAATACTAGCAGCAGGTAGGCGACGGCGACGATCTGGAGAGGGATGTCAGGAGGCGAGGAGTGCCTCCTGCGATGGCGGATAAGAGCCGTCATAAGTCGGCGCGTCGCGGCCGCCGCGTGCGCAAATAACGACAAATCGCGGCTCGATCGCGCGCCCGCACCGCGCCCGTACCGCGCTCCCGTCACAATGCTGATGTTCCGCTCGATCGACGCTACCCGATGCGCGTGCGCCGTGTTTTATGCTCACTTTTCTACAATCCTTTACCGTATTGTCCCTCGAATACTGACAAGGGAAATATATGGGAAGCCGATGCGATTTTTGTCTAGTGGCGCTGCGTGGGGTACACTTACAACAAAATACATTGGTTATAATAAGTTGAATAAAAGTGTTCGAGTGTACAATAGATATGAATTGATTGGTGGATAAAATAAATAACATTTGTGACAACAACGCTTTCGCTTTATCCGCCGGGACCCAAGTCTCAACGACTTAAAGCTCTACGCTCTATACGTCTCGTCTAACCAACACTATCAAGCAGAATTATCTTTTTAATTTAAATTAACCTGTCCCGATGAATGTTTATGCACAGGTTAAGCGGAAGAGACCATATTCTCGCACAGAGCCCATAACTCTCGCAACAATATGGCGCACAATTACAAGTCGCGGGTCGCTAGGTGACGATGATAAATGTGTTTCCTTGGGCAAGGGACACACGCGGCGCATTGTGCTCTCGCGTACATTTCCACGCTTCCACAACACCAACATAACCGGAGCTTCAGCTTTGCACATGCTTCACTAAATGGGTAATAACTGTGTGAATTTACACTCAAGTGTTAAGGGTCCTCTTCAATGGTCGAGCGGTTCAGTATTGTCTCAACTGCGCTCAGTTTATCATTGCCAATTATCTCCGAAAGCTATACAATGATGAATGATTCGTAATTGTATTAAGTATAATTTGCGCCAGCGATAGGTGGTTAGGTCGTGCGTCGTTGTTAACCCTCTATTGCATACAAAGCCAATTTTGGCTGCTCAACTTTAGTAATTTATTTCTACCCTAATTTTAAACAAAATTATAAAATGTCAATGTAGTAATATTAAGGAATTCAAACTGAACCGAAACGTAATTTTTATTATCTATGGCCAACGTCATGTGTCATTATAACCTCACTTTTCTCCAGTGCGTACGCGACGTCGTTCTTAGTGAATTTATTGCAGCTTTGTTGGTGGAAATTAAATAGAAAAGGTAAGAAAATTGATGTTAAAAAATGTAAATAATGTTCTGCAAAACCTCTGTTTTTGACCCCTATCACAGTTTATTCAAAATATTTGCTCCTTATACTTCATTTTCAATATTTTCTACAGGAGCCAATTTTGGCTTCGCATGCATTTACGATGAAGTATGTTTGCGCCTAAAATGGCTTCGCATGCATTCAGAGTTTTTTTTTATCTTTCCAGAATGCTTCCTTCACGCTTTTATGGCACTGCTAACTGCATTAAACCTATTCCTGGTGATGGCTCTCTTAGCAACGATGATTCACTATCTGATTCCGATGACGATGTTCCGCTTTCGCGCTTGCGCAACCAAACACGTAAAAAACCTATAATTATTCTACCATCCGATTCCGATACTTCCGATGACGAAATAGTTGATCCTAGACCTAAAAATTTGAAACAGAAGCGAGCAGTTAAGGAAAAAATTATCTGGACTGAAGGAAAAATGCCAGCGTATGATGAAAATAATTTTAATTTTAGTGGTAGCCTGGAATTGCCAGAGTTTACTCAAGAATTAGAATCACCTGCCGAATTTTTCCAATTTTTTTTTCACATAAGATTTGATAACATTTATTACGGAACAGTCAAATCTGAAATCTACTCAGGTCAATGTTAACAAGCCAGCAAATATCACAACTACTGAGATTGAGCAATTTATAGGTATTGTCATCTTCACCTCATTAGTTCACCTGCCATCTACACGGATGTATTGGTCCAACAACATTGGTCAGCATCAAGTCAATTCAATAATGACATGTAATAAGTTTGAAATGATAAAACGTCATCTTCATTTCAATAATAATGAAGATTTCAAACCACACAAAGTCACGATAAACTGTTTAAAATTCGACCTCTCATAGAAAAATTAAGAGAGCGGTTACTTTTGATACCCAAAGAAGAATATCTGGGCGTAGATGAGCAAATTATACCCACGAAAGCTCGCCACCAACTCAAACAGTACAATCCAGCCAAACCTCATAAGTGGGGGTACAAAAATCAAGTGTTGAGTGGCGTATCAGGGTTCAGTTACGACTTCGATATTTTTGCTGGCGATCAAAGCAACATTTTTCCAAGTGATGCACCAGATCTTGGTGTCAGCTCCAACGTTGTTACACGACTCACATCTACTGTGCCTCGAAATGTAAACCACAAAATATTTTTCGATAACTGGTTCAATAGTATAAAATTGCAAGTTTACCTGTATAAAAATGGATTGCTGCCATTGGGAACCATTAGGATGAACAGAGTACCTAACGCTGATATGCCTACAGAAAAGGACCTGAAGAAAATAGGTCGTGGTACTATGGTTGAGAAAATCGCCATCGTCGATGACGTAAAACTAAGCCTGGTATCATGGTATGACAATAAAGTGGTCAATTTACTGTCTGCGTTTGTTGGTAGTGAACCGACTTCTACTAACACTAGATATTTCAGAAAAGATAAACAGTACAAGGACATAACATCGCCACAATGCGTTGATGTGTATAACCGACACATGGGAGGCGTTGATTTGCTTGACTCTTTGTTAGGTCTGTATAGGATCAAAATAAGATCTCGTCAGTGGTATAAAAAAATATTTTTCCACTTGGTTGATATGTGTGCAGTTAATGCTTGGTTACTGTGGCGACGCAAGACTGACCAATACATGTCACTATTTGACTTCAAGCTAGCCATTTCTGAACATTATTGCAAGGCTGGCAAAAGTATCTCAAGAAAAAGAGGCCGTCCTAGTATCAGTAATCCCGGTACACCTACCTTGTCAAGAGGAAATACTCCTACGTCATCTAGAACGGGTACTCCTACCAGTAGAAATGAATCTTTCGCACCTCGAAAAAGGGCACGGAAAACCCCAGCAAAAGTGCAAGACCTACCTCTAAATTCAGTACGTACAGACAAAATTGACCATTTCCCGATACACCAAAAGAATCGTCAATTATGTCAGAATGATTGTTCTTTGCGTTCTCATATAAAATGTGAGAAATGTGACGTGTTTCTTTGCTTGAATGAGAAAAGAAACTGTTTTAGAGAATTTCACCTTGTGTAAGTTTTGGTATTTGTTGTGCATAGGAAGCCAAAAATGGCAGTCTCATACACAGACGTTATTGCATGGGAAGCCAATTTTGGCTTCTGTTTTTTTTTTCTAAAATAAGATACTTATTTTTTTTTCACTTTATATTTTGTCTTACAAGCCCTATTAAAAAACATTAAAACATAAAAATATTTTTTTCTTTTTAATTTAATAACTCATGCAATAGAGGGTTAATGTCCACTAAGCCATGGGGGCGATTCCATATGTTGAATAGTGAGTAAGTAAATGTTTGGGCACATTGTTCTAGGACCGGTTGAGACGGAAACGCCGCGGTGGGCTGTAACATTACTTATACATGCGTCGACGCACTTTAGCAATCAGCATTAATCAACACGATATGCTCTCTTGTCTCCGCAGTCTCCCTATTGATTTGTATGTTTTCAAACTGGCACTACGGTTTGTCATCAAGCTTGAGAGTTGAGTCTAACTTCCAGTTTCACTTTACGACTGCAGATCTATTGAGTGGACCAGTTAAGTAGTTAAGGCTTGTAAAGTATGGCATTCAACGAGAAGTTATGATTATTATTTTATGGTTTATTTTTACCGGGTTGTGGCAACTCTGTAGATAAACGTAATGAAATTGACACATTGTTGATTGCTAATGGATAGGTGTGTAGTAATATGTATATACCCTATAGCAGTTTGCTAAAAGGTGGTTAACGACCTCAATAGTGTCGCCTTAAATGCGTATTATAGAAACCACTTAACAAGCTCTTGTGCCATAGATGCGTTGTGCGCAATTAAGTTCGAAGCTGTTGTGAGGGATACTTTTCTCGTTTAAATGGTTGGTTAGATAAACTTAATGGTACAACAGCCATCGTATTCTTTGCATTAGTGTCTTTCATTTTCAAAACTTTTGAGATGACTTGTGCAACGTTACCTTGCTTTGCTTGAAAGCGTCAAGACCAGCAGACGTCTAATATATCTTAGTTTTGTGTCAAATAGTTCATGTGTCCAAAGAGGTTGCAGCTTCTGAGAAATTTGCCCTAAATGTGTTATCTTCATATTTTCTTTATGTTTTTTCATGTATCACCCTTCCATAGTCCTCAATTTCTCGAGTAATAAAAGTTATTAAGTGAACTGTGTGCATTATTAACAACGTTTCCGATGTGTCCTAAGGAAAGTGCGTTGGAGAAAGTTTCCATGTTATTTCATTGTCCGCATGTTGACATGAACACGTCGTGATGGCTTATCTCCAAAAACTCGAGGGCCATGTAAAGCACCTTCGTTTATCTGGCGGCTACAAGGCACACGGAAACATCTTGTCTCTCGCGTAAACCCGCCATGTTTTATTCTCTCGCATTCAGCGCCGATACCTTAATAAAACCCAACAAGATTGAGCAATAAAAAGTAATTTATTTGATTGTAATTTCAAAACACAAAGTGGGCCTCATTTTGTAATATATTTTTATCTTTGTGGTTTTGTGTTTCTCGCTCGCGGGGCACGTCCTGCCTCGACCTGCCCGCAGATGATTCGTTGCGAGCGTTCAATAAATTTAAAGTGTATCTTAAACTCGATTCAATTCCGACGGTGATACCTAACGGTTGGTACCATGAAAAAGACATTACGTGCACCACAACATGTAACTTTACTTCGTATTACTTTTGTGAGTACATTGTGGTACGCGGCAATGTTTATTGTGATCGACTCTATTTGAGAGCCGAAGCTACCTTTCACTGGCGCATTAAAATGTGCATATCTATTACAAGCAACAATCTCTCAGCATCTCTAAATTACATCTCTTAAAAGGTGTGAGAAGTGTAGCTGCATATGTAATCGATGGTAACGGAAGCCGAGGCGCGATGTGTTAAAGGCTGAGCAGGCGGCGCGGCTCGTCGGCCGTCCCGCACAATACGCGCAACTCTGATATTATCACCGAACCAATCAATTTGATCCCTCATAAAAAGTTCTCGGTAGGCAGCTAGCGAGTATAATGCAGTCGCTGTATCGGACGCTCGATCCGTGGCTCGCTGGAAGCCGGACTTTTCATATATTTTATGTGAAAAGGATATGGGCATTGTTGTGAGACGCCCTGCTGCGCGCGCGCAGGGTAAACACTTGAAATTACAAGTCAGCTCGGACGGACCTCGGCTCGCGTCGCGCCGTACCCGGAAAAATGCGCTTCCAATGTTACGCTCGATGAAAATAAAAATATTGTCCACGCGATGTGTGGCACTGGCACCAGGTGCTCGCCTGCTCGGTGTCTCATGTGCACTACTGTGTATTTTATAGTTACGATACGTTTGTATATTGGATTCGGTGTTCTTACACTGTAAGGCTCTTAATGAGTTTATAGTCATTAATTATACATAGAAGTACGTAGTCGACATTTCCTTAGGGCCATAACTTTTAATGTCATCGATATCATACACTTTTAGATGATGTCGTCATAAACTTATGCAGTACCAACATAACTAAGTAAACTGGGATAAGTCACATCAAAAGCCTCCACAGGAGATTTAAAAAATTCAATATTTTGCTTCAAATAAACAAGTCTCAAGAAAAATAAAAGTTAACAATTCAAATAAAGTAAAGATTTGCGACACCACGTAGCAGTGTTGTTCAAATATTTTTCCAGTGATCGTAAAACGAAGTAAAGATAAAGTAAATATTGTGACTTTTGTGGTCTGATTATGTTTCACATTTATGTCATAATAATATGAATAAAACTTCACGCTTTTTATAATGATTCCGATTTTAAACTAATAAGTGATTTTGAGAGGAAGTGTGTACCATTAAAATTATTGCTTGAATATAGATATAGCAACGTATTTGATTGTTTTACACCTACATATGTGTAAACTTTTGTTAATATTGGTAGAACAATATTATCATAGTGCGTATAATCCAAGGTTGCCTGGAAGAGATCGCAGAAAGCGAAAAGGCCGCCCATTGTATGTTTTTTTTTTGTTAAATGTTCTTGTTGTGATGTATTTTCTGGTGTACAATAAAGCATATATAAATATAAATAAATAAATAAATAATCGGTCACAAAGTCTCTGTCTCTGTCAGAGTCGCGAGATTCGTTCGAAAGAGTTACTGTGGCCCAGGCATATGGGCAACTGAAGGAACATAGGTAGCCGTTAATTTGTAGAGTCACCATCTTCAAAAATAGCTTGGTGTGTTAAGTTCTGTCCTGTTCATCCAAGATTTGCAAATCACTGCTGTTTACGTTTTTCTACGACAACAAGATACCTTCTAGATTCTTCAAACATACTAGTGGTGACCCAGTGGTCACGGCCAAGACTTACGAGTTGTAGGTCGTAAGTTCGAACCCACATAGGCGCTTTACTTTGTGTAAATTATTTCATCACCATTGCTTTCAGAACTGTAAAAGAAAACATCAAGAGGAATCCGGCATGCCATAAACCAAAAATTCGAACACATGTGACATCTCTCATCCCGCACTGGGCCTGCGTGGTGGATTACGGCCCACTTCCTCTCATCAATAGGAGGCCTGTGTCCCAGCAGTGGGGACAATAAAGACTGATTATGCCAACACAAAAAGCAGTGCATCTGCAACGTATTGAACATCGCGCAATACTTAATCACTAGCAAGTTGACTATGTTTAGACGGAGCCACAGCTGAGTGGTGTGAAAACTGAAAACACCAGTCCTTTGTCTCATCTAATCTTCTCAATCTAGCATCAGCTATAAATGATTTATGCTTTTATTTTTGTAAGTAGATTTTTACGTCAATTATGTTTTAAAAACTATTTTCCTATCCATGTAAAAAAAAAACGCAGAAACTAACTCAGAGATTACAGTTTCTTTTAAAGTTTAATTTCAGTTTGGAATTTCTTGCTGGCTCTTTTCCTTAGGGATCAACAAATTGGAACCATGCACCTAGCTTCTAACGTTTCACAATTACCCATGTAGGCTTATGTGAAATACAATATTTTGATCTGATTTAATTTGATTTGTTTAGACATTTTCTTGGGCAGAGCATATGATCTGACCAAGAAACCTGGACTGTATACAGACTACCTTTTCGTTGATAAAAAGCCATGGCTTAATTACTCGGCTATTTTTACAAGTTCTCTTCTGTCTTTATCGAGCACTCTTCTACGAATGGAATGTGAAAGATAGGTTCCTCTGTCCACTCCTTGACGTTACGAGGGTGAAGATACTTGGTTGAGGCTGGCAAGGATTCGAGTGAGTCGCGAGTGGCTCGAGAGGTGCGAGATGTTACACGGCGGATATAAATAAAAGAAGATTGTCTCCGAGGACCGCGGGCCATAATGTGCAGCAGGCTCTGCTCTGCACCCAAGTATAGTGCCTGTTTTTTAGTTAGTTGTTAATACTAACTAATAAGTAACTTATCAATACAGTAAGTATATTTATTTGAAAATTCTAAATTGTTACAAAAAAAAAAACTTAATAACATTAGATACAGTTAAGATTTTTTTTTACTTGAGCTCTTCTACTATTTTGGTATGCCCGGCAGAGTCAATAGTGATCATTAACTGAATGATTGAGTAAAGATTATATATTTATAGTATAGAGCAGTGGTGGCCCAATGGTAACGGCCGCGACTTACGAGTTGTAGGTCGTGAGTTAAAACCCAGACAGGTTTACTTTACTTTGTGTACATTATTTCATCACCATTGCTCTCAAAACGGTGAAGGAAAACATCGTGAGGAAACCGGCATGACCTAGAACCAAAAATTCGAAGACACGTGAATTCTACCAAGCCGCACTAAGCCGTCGTGGTGGACCCACTCCCTCTTACCGAAAGGAGACTTGTGTCCCAGCAGTATTTATTAGGCTAATTCTGATATAGTTAATTATTCGTAGATATCGAGATCATAAAAAGCCACAAAAAGTCTGTAAGCAGAAAAAGCCAAAATCAAAAGTCATTTAGGTATTCTTAGACTGAGGATCAGTACTTTTCGAACGTCAAAATTACAAAAGACAGTCCCCCAAAACGCCCACCCGTCACCACTTCCTAGTGCTTTAGCTGGGAAGAAGAAGTGGCCAAAAAACTCCCCAGCAGCACAGCTGTCTGCCAAAGAAGTAGAGTCTGAGATTTATTTGACCATGTGGCATATAATAAGGGTGAAAATATGCTACACATTTGAGCACATTTTCTGGGTTTAGCTTTGAACGACTTTTTTTTTTAAATAAACAATTTATATGTTTATTCTAGCTAATGGTTACCAATAGCGTTCACTCTCAACGTCCTTATCCGTGAGACAAAATAATAAAAATTGTTTTTTTTTGGGGTGGCAGGCAACGGTCTCTGGCGCTGTTGTTATTTGAAGTAAGACCCGAGAAAATCTCTTTTATTTTGTGTTAAGATATAAATACTTCTGTGAAGTTTACACAAAAATAAATGAAATAAAATAATGATGTTTCAAGACATCTAATTAATTTCTATTTTGGTTTATCATATTGAAATATATCCTACCATCCAGAGTTACCATCTCGTCTCCATAATTTCGGTAGATAGTTTAATTTGACCCTTAATATAATATTATTGCGATAAAACCCAACTTTCATCCAAATGAACTTTCCGGTCCATACTGTGCACGCACACGCACCCATTTTGGTGCTATATCCCGGACCAAAGCGGAGTCCGCTAAAGCTCGCACGATTAGGCGCACCCCCTCCCCCCCGCCCCGTGCCCGCCACACGCGCGCCTCCAAATAAAAGTGCTGCGTTGTCGCGAGCCAGAATTACGACGCGATCGCCTTTTATTATCTCTCTTTTTTAATTCAATTTTACGATAAACTCGCGTACACTTCGACCAGTGCATCTTGGTCACTTGCATTTGGAATGACAGCTTATAGGTTAATAAAAGTAAATGTGGCTTTTACCTATTTAAAGAGAGTTTGGATGACTTGGTGTGTCATTCATTGGGTGACTTATATAGAACTGTAAAAAAAAAAACTTTGGATACTATCTCATCATCATCATCATTTCAGCCGTAATACGTCCACTGCTGGCCATAGGCCTCCTCCAATTTGGAAGGCTTTACCATAATCGCCACGCTTGGCAGGCGGATTGGCGATCGCGCTGCCCATTCTCTAGTAAGTCCCGTAGATACTTTACATATTTCATCGAATTTTATCATAGTTTTTTTGTCCATTTAGTCATTCAACATATTTTGGTATTAAAAGCAATTTTAATATTTTTCATACGATAAATTTTGTCAAGGATTTAAAGTAACGAATTGTTCAAAATAAAATCTCAACATAATTTGTATACATCCTTATGTAAGTAGGTACAAGTCCCAAGACTACATGAACTTTAAATCGAAAAACACATTCCTATGACAGTTAAAATGACCTGATCCCAATAAAAATAGACCTTTCTTTGTTATCGCGGATGAAACTCAAGTGTATGCTGTGTCCTCGGCGCGGCGCGCTCACTCCCCTCATTTGCATACAAGCTACGATTTGTGTATTGTTAATTAGAGCAACACAAACAGGTTCCGAATAATGCAGCCTCACCAGGACCGGTCCACTATGCTTTCTTATTGCGCTATTATTGTTCCATCTGTTATTTAAATGGCAATAGATTACACCAAGCAATCCAAACCTTAATAAACAATTGAACATAATTAACACTGTATGTTAATTTTGTCAATATTGATTTATTGGTACCAGCTCTTATTCAGCACACGCTGTTGTTAGTCTTGATTATAATCTTTTGTGCTCGCAGATCGTTCGCCCTAACAAAAGACTTCAACGCTTTTGTTTTTGATTCTTCAAATGGAATTATCGTAATAAAACATTTGATGTAAGTGCAAGTTTGTGGTTTATCGAACTTCTGCTAATAAGTATCAAATATTTACATTATTAAAGTTACTAATTTGCATTTTTGAAAAAAAAATATGGATTTTGGATTTTCCAAAAAAAAAAGCGAGGAATTTTCATGTGTCCGAAACTAAATGTCGTAAATATGGATCGAAAGCGAGAAAAAGTATCTGGCAGGCACTTAGACACAATATCAGTGTTGTGAGCGTGATGCAGCGCGTTGTCGGAGACAATGTCGAGGGCGGTCGTAAATTCGTCCTAATACCGGCCGGCGCGGGCGCGCGGCGGGTCGCGCTCTCCACGACGCTTTTTATTGTCAAAACCCATAGCATCGCTGCCTTCTCTGATAACTTTATTGTTATTTACATCACTGAATTATCATTCCGATAGCCGTTGTTTTACATTCGTGTAACATCGTGTCACAACCGGGCCTCGTATCTAAATTGCTTAATTGGAAAGTCTCGGAGAGAGGACGCTCGGATAACAGATATGAATATGTGTATTAGCCGAGCCTGACCTTTCAATTGAGTCGCCACAAATTATAGCCGACGACGGCTATTACACGATTTTATCTGTAATATAGAAAAGTCAAATAAACTAATGTTTTTTATATCTTGTTCTCTACATGGCGAAGTAATTCAACCTGTTGTAATTGATATCGTCGGATGTTCAGTTCGTCTTGTTTCTTCTAATATCTTCCGACTGATGACAACGAACTATTTGGAATTGATTCAATTATATCGAGAACTGTCGAATTTAAAAGTTATCCTCTTTTCATTTATAAAAAGATTACAAGAATTATTGAAGCAGGTTAGGAATGTTTTTTAAATTATAAACTTAATTCATCGATGGAATGTCTATTACATTTCGTTATTAGTACTCAGATTGGTGTTCCAAATAAATGTGTTTTTCCACAGCACATTAACTGAAATGAAGTTACACAATATCATGTGCCATGCTGATGCAGGACAAAGCTTTGCAGGTCGCAATTTCCAGTATCGGATATAGTTTATATTCATGGACCGGATGCATGCCGAAGACGCTAATATGCGCTATATTGCAGCCATCAAACGGCAATAAAAGATGAATCGATTACCAGCTGCGGCAGAACGAACGGCACGGGCGCACGCCGCCCGCCGCGGTGGGTGCCCTCACCGCGCCTTCTAGGGTATGCACCCCTTAATCCCACACTTTATGCAACAATGATCGGATTCTGTCGTGAAAGAAGATATGTCGCACTGTATCCACTTTTTGCAGACAATTTCCATTTACGTCTCATTTCTGAGCTCGAGTCGACAGTAATTTTATAATTTTAAAACTTCGGAACTCGAGCGAGTGGGCCAGACCTCGAGTTGAATAAGACTTTACGAATTTTTAAATGCGAATAAAGTCTTAATAAACACTTTTTATGGTAGCCTTGTAATTTTATTTGCATTCGAAATAGGGCTCGTGGCGCGTGTTAGGCTAATAAGGAACGGATGGCCGCTCTTTAACGATCCCTTACGTCGATAATATTCGCCGTCGTGTGGCAAATGAAATCACGTTTTATTGCTCTCAGCGTCATAAGTTGTTACCAAAAAAGACCCGGCATGAGTGTGGTCACCGGCTGCTTACCTACCTCGTACAATTACTGACAGCCTCGCCGGTAGATACGTGATATTATTACTCAGTTGGAACACGAAATAAAAGAAAAGTTAGTGTTCATTTTCGTAATATCGCCTCAATAAAATGGCTACAAATAGAATAAGTATCAATGTTTTTTCGAAGTGAAAATGGCTCTATATATACTGGAATGACTTTTCGAACTGTTCCCGACGCATAAAAAATAATATCTGTGCGTCGCATCTGCAGTGCTAATAAAATCCACACAACATGTGGCTTTGCAAATGCGATCTATTTAGACTTGGATATCGTCGCAACGAGAATAATGTTATCCCGGCACACCTCAGCCGTGTCACTCGCAAGGGCGTGTCGGAGATAAGTTTACATATTCTGTATGCATTATGCAAATTGAAGTTTTATGTTAAGCCTGTGAGAGGGTGACGCGAGGGAGGGGGGGGGGGGGAGGACGGAGTGCTCAGCGCATGCGTTTGCGACATTTCACTCGCCACTGACGCGCGTCAATCTTGACTTTGACACTCGCGCGCACCACACATTTAGATAGCGCGTAATTAATGCGTAAGGACATGTTGACGTATCAGGCACAGTGCACTCAGATATGTTAAACTGAATTACGTTGCGACACGACTAGCCAGCTAATTTGTTTCAGGTGATCATCATCTGCCTAGCCTTTTCCCAATTATGTTGGGGCCGGCTTCTAGTCTAACCAGATGCAGCTGAGTATCAGTATTTTGAATGGAGCGACTGCCAATCTTACTTCCATAACCCAATTCCTGGGTAATACGATATCCCTTGGTAGTCAGACTTTCGGGCTTCTGACGACCCGTAACGACTGTCTAAGATCTACGAAAGTCAGCCTGGCCCAACGGTTTAACATGCTTTCCGAGGCACGGAAGGGTCTTGGTATGTAAAGATGGTCACTCATCCACGGACCAACCCCGGTAGCTTAACCAGAATGATCGACCCGTGCGGGTGTTATTAATTTGTTTCAGGTGTTATAAGTTTCTTAATAAAACATAAAATTGCTATAGGCATATGGTCGTTAATTTCTCTTAGCTATTTATTTAACCACCCACGACATGCAATATAAGCTGAATAAGTGTTTCTTCATAATATTGTACTTATCTGTGCGATATTTTAAACTAAGTTACAATGTTTTCTTATCTAATATTATAAAATACTTTTGTACAGGGTGGCAGCGAAATCGACGCACAAATTGTTTAATATGTATTCAATATAGTCGGAATAAGGTATCAAACATATATATATACTAGCTTCTGCCCGCGACTTCGTCCGCGTCAAATATTCGCTCCCCTGACCCTACCCTTCGCATCACAGCCTGCCAGTTTTCGTCCATTTTTTTGTTGCTGCGCCACTCCTTTTGATCGTAGCGTGATATTATATAGCCTAAAGCCTTCTTTAATAAATAAGCTACCCGACTCAAAATAATTTTTCAATTCGAACCAGTAGTTCCTGAGATTAGCGCGTTCCACCCCCCCCCCCCCCCCCCCCCCCCAATTTTAGGGAAGGGGGTTAGAAAGAGACAAAAAGTAGCCTATGTCACGCTCCATCCCTTCAACTATCTCCCCTAAAAAAACACGTCAGTTCATCGCTCCGTTTTGCCGTGAAAGACGGACAAACAGACACACACACTTTCCCATTTATAATATTAGTATGGATATATTTTTCTAAATTCCGCACCATTTGAACCTATAGGTAGATCCAAACCGTCCTAAGACCTATGTCGAAACAAATCTCTGTATATGTAGGTACTGTCAGTAACAAAACCAAAATAACATTTCAATTAAAATCTTAATAAATATGAAAATTATTCCTTAAAATCTGAGTAGATATTTTAAAGAGTATTAACACTTAGCTTCAAAAGAATTGCTGAAAAGCAATGCATCGAAGTGCTAAGTATAATTTCAGATGGTAATATGTAACAGTAACAATGTTAAAAGAATTTTGTGGCTGACCGTACCTAATGGAAAAGAAAACCATTTGATTCTTGCTACATTAAACACTTTTCAAACAGGTTCTTTTTCAATTACTTACGCAGATTCTAACCACTGCTATAGTGGCATTGAACAGGTAAATACATCAACAGTTCGAAGTTTCTCTCGTAGCACAGTCTTAATTTTTTACAAACGATGGAAGGAGACCGGGAATTAACAGTTAGAAAATTTATGCCACCATCTGCCAAGTCTTTTCCCAACTATTTTGGGATCAGCTCCCAGCAGCAGAGATTATCTGACCTCCTTAACCTAGTTACTGGGTAATAATATAAATCTTTGATTAGACTGGTTATCAGACTTGGGCTTCTGACAACCCGTAATGACTCTCAAAGTTCTGCGAATGACAGCCAGAATCAACAGTTTCATGTGCTTTCCAAGGCACGGAGGGGTCCTGGTAAGTAAAAATGTTCACTTATCCATGGACTGATGCCAAGATTCTCAGTTTATTACACACAGCTAACCTGTAAAACTGCCGCGGGGTATAGCTCGACCTCAGCTCGTAAAACAAGTACACACCCTCCACTTAATAGAATGACGAAATCAATCCGCCACTAATTGATATTATTGTGAATATTAAACAAATTAATCGACTCAATCGTAATTTAAATGCCGTGCAATTATACTCGATGTTATTATCTCAGTGTTTATCACTGTGAACACGTTAATTTCAGACACGAGTCATAAACTTTTGTGAGTGTTTCATTTCAATGTTGAAATGACGGCGTGCTTTGGAATAGTAGACATTAGTTGTGCATTGTCTAAGTTGATTTTCCTACGACGTAATGTAGCCTGAAATATCATGGATCCAACTTTTTACTCTAATCCCTCTTTTTTACTCTATTCAACTCAGCCTATCTTAGTCCACTGCTGGACATACTTACGTATGAAGGAGCACAATTTTATAACAGTTTCCCATCCCTGTCCATGCTCTTTCTGTAGATTTAAATTAAAACTACTACTAAATAATGTAATTGAAAACACTCACTGACAACGTTACTAGTCTTCTAGCATAGAATAAAACCGTTCAACGTGTAACCCAAACAATTGAAAACCAAAAAAAATAAAATATTATATGCGTAATTAATATTTGTTTTGATGTCCGTTATCGATATTATGTTTATTACATTATGTTATCTCATATACTCATGTAAGTAGCTCTTTAGTCTTCTTGAGAATAAAGTATTTAAACCTACATAGGTAAAGGCCTACATAGGTTTAAATGCTAGTCAGGAAGAGTCCTGACTCCGCCACATGAGAACCTTTCAATTGTTTGTTTTTTATTACTGAACGAGCCTGCTCTTGACTTCCATCACACTTGATAGAAAGCAATTGATGAGGTCTATGAAGGAATCAGCGTGCCCAGAAGACGCTTGGTCACTCTTCTTTTGAAGGTATGGTAGGGTTAAATGTGGAAGGGAACACAGATGCAGGCAGAGAGTTCCACACTTTAGTTGTGCGCAATTTAAATATGGAGGACAAGAGCACGACTGGTTGGGATATCTACCAATGTTTAGACTGCAGAGAAACAAAACTATATGATCGTATACCTTTGCATATAAACCACATAACTTTGTCGTATTCGAAACAATATTTCACTGCATTATTTGTCAGGTTATAACCTGTCTGTCGCTCAATCAGATGCTTAGTTCCCAGAATTTTACTAAGTTTCAAATATTGCGAAGTTGAATGAATGTATATAAATCAAAGTTGCATAGACTTACGTAGGTACACAATTCTCCCTCACTGGCCAAGGCTTATACTGAACTTGAACTCAGTCGGTAGAGCGTCTCTGCCTCTTGATTAGGTTTTTTGGACCAAAACCATCTCGGAATCTTCGAACGTAGACGAAAGACTATTTAACCAAATATGTTCATGAGATGATCTGAAAGATCGTGTTATAATTGATGGTCCACCGTTTCCTGCACTCAGATTTGATGAACGTTCACAGATGGGTTTAATGTCACAGAATCTTCATGAGTGCGATCTTATAAAATTGTAACAGCAATGCAAACAGTAAACTCGTATGCTGATCAAATGTATTTACTCATGAACCATTCCATTCATGCAGGTAAACGTAAAATCTAGAATGAAGTGTAATGCACCATTATCACTTGATCTCAATAACAACATAAGTACAGTTGCGGGTGTGAGGCGCGGGGGCCGGGGAGCGGCGGTTCATTCATCAAGCCTTCATAAGGCTCTAAACCTAATTCGACACAAGCAGCCTCGCAACATCCGCTCTTGCAAAACGTTATTTCATTCATAACTTTAGCGCGTGCCGTGCTTACACCGAGCTCAAAACAATATTGCCAATTAATAATAAACTGGGCATAAAAACGTACGAATACTTTTTGTCGTACAATGTGAAGTGATGTCATTTAGAGTAAAGGTTGTTTTGATGATATTTTTTTTTTCTGGGTGGGAAATCATCAAATGACTTCTCCCGCTCTGGGCGGAGCGGGAGGTGGTGTCAGACTTTTACTGACTAAAACCCACCCGTGTTCCTTCAGTTACCCATATGCTAGCGTCACGGTGTTTTGGTGATATTTGTTGACTAAAATAAGGAAAAACTAATCATTAATTATATTTAGAAAGTCGTTTTGTTACCCTTTATGCATTTTATAAGGATTGTTTTGGACAAACAATTCCACATTCAGGCACAAACACATTTTTATTAAAGAGCAAGTGCCCGGTGAATGGGAGTGATGTGAAATAAAATTCGTTTTACAAAGGCGTAATAAAAAGATAATGTGCAAAATAAGGTTTTGTGGGTTTGGTATGACCACAGCCGATAGTGTTTGCCGCACCCACGCGACGGCGAGCAACGGAAAATAACATTTAAGTTGAGCCGATGACATCAGCGCGAGCGCCGCGCCGCGCCCGCTACCGCGCAGGCGCAGCTGCACTCGCGCACGCGCACGCAATCACCATCTTATAAAAATATAAGCATATTCTCACTAAAGATGTTAATAATAATTGTATTACGGAAATGGTAATGCGTTAGATGGAATTCTTAATAACTTTTTTAAGTATCTTGTTTTTTGTTTCCAAGTATTTCGTCGTGTAGTACCACTCCCCTTTTGACACAGGAAGTGTGCAATAAAACTAGCGGTAACAGTAAAAGAGTGATTTAATGTCGTAACTTATGTTTCTTTAATTTCATAGATTATGGGCTAGCATCAGTCACACATAATCTATCAACCAATTGAGATCAGTACTTTTATAGCTCGATGATTAGGCAAAAGGAAATGAGTACTTTGTATGTAAAATAAAAAATCGATACCGTGTTACGTACTACGTACGAGTAACATCACTGTCAGTGTCAAAGGATTCTCTCAAAGTAAATGAAAAGTTATCAGTTACCTCCTTAAAATTTATGAACGTCACTGATAATAAATTAAGACATTATAAAGGGACTGAACGTACGTCCGCCATAGAGAAAACGGCTCGCTCGATCTGGGGTAAGACAATCCGAGCGATGAAAGCAGGCTCGCTCTTCCTAAATCAACGTCAAATTACCACCTTTTAATCTTTTGTAAGCGATTCGGTTACACACACGCGTTCTAAACGCAACTAAATAGTCGCAGCGACTGAAATACTGACGGAGATCGCCGTATAAATCTGACGTTTGAGAAATTTTACACGTCTTTGTTACAAATACATGTCTGTCGGCAAGCAGCTATATTATTTTACTATTAGCTCGTGAATGGAGCGCGATGTCGTAAATGACCCATTATTTTGTGGTAAGTTTCGGGTTTAAATTTATTGTAGCACTACGTTTGAAATAGTCATTTAAGATGGAATCGGTGTAAATTGTGTAATGTTACTCTTTGTACACTAAAGTATTATGTAATCAGAATCGGGCGATGTCGCTGAGAGATCATCGACACTTAAGGCTTTATAGACAATAAAGCAGACAAGTGTAATGGGATCTCACGTGCCAGCCGGCCTATGAGACGGGTCGGAGGGCATTCCGTTAGGACTCATTGTGAAAGGGACTCTGGACTGAACGACCGACTGTAGTAAAGAATGGTTTGCACATAAGGAAATGAAATAACAAGATGTCGCGAAAAAGAATTCTGCGGCTCTTTAGAATCCAGATTTATTGAATACTCTACGGCAGAATAGTGTTATAGGAGCCCAAGGCTACATAATATTGTCATGAGGATTTAAGGTGTTCATAAAAATTCAAATAGCTTTTCATTCACTTCTTTGAAGACTGTTGGTTGGTAGTTGTGTGAATTTTATAACATTTCGCATCCTTAAATGTTTTGCTCGTTCAGAGGTTAACAATCAGGCGCCTTTTCTAACTATAATAATTCAATTTCAATCAACGAGACCGCTTCCAGTCATGTTTTAAATTGAATTGTAATTCGGTTAAGTCGACTGATAGTAATTTCGAATGATAGGCCTTATACGTTCACAGACGTAGATTGCTAGTGAAGATAATTGTCTTGAGTTAATGTTGGCTAAACAAAGTGCGTATTTTATATGAATGACGGGCGCGGGTCTGGCGCCTCAGGCGAGGGGCAATAGCAACTCGTATGGGAAAACCTTCGGACATGTGCTTTAAATGCTTTACCTATGGTCTGCACTGATGCTCCTTAATATTATATTAAACAAAAATATGACTAAGAAAATTTAAATTAACAGAAATGCATCTATAAGCACACGAATCAAATTGAGGTGCCCAGATTAAAAAAAAAAAATGAAGACCATAATTAAAAATTGAATAAAGAATGCACCAAAAGTTTTATCACACGTAAATCACCATTACGTGCTTTGGTCCTAAAAAAAAGGCATGTGTCGTGGTCGAGGGCCAGCCCTCAGTTGATATGGGGCAACACAATGGCCTGCACACACGTGCAGCGATCCATTACACGGGATAAGTGCGGCTAATTCCCACTCTTGAAGGCTGCGTTCACGCGTTAGAATATACATCGCAGGGTGTACAAATAGGCATAAACTGAGAAGGTTCTTTTAAAGGACTGTATAAGAAAATTTGACTTTGCTTGTTTGACTACAAGCAAAATCAAGTTTTCATAAAGTCAATAATAGAGTCGATTTTATCAGTAAAAAATAGAGACATGAAACTTATTTAAATATATAAAATTCAAAGTCCTGAGTGACTGACTGACTGATATATCAACGCACAGCCTAAACCACTGGTTCTATAGGCATGCAATTTGGAGGGTATGTTCTTTGTGAAGCGAAGGTATCCACTAAGAAAGGGTTTCTTGAAATTCTGTCCCCAAGAAGGTTAAATGGGGGGTTGAAATGGTGAATTTTTCGACATCCACGCGGGCGAAGCTGCGGGTAGAAGCTAGTCTATTAATATAAAATTCAAAGTCCTGAGTGACAGATTCACTGATATATCAACGCACAGCCTAAGCCGCTGGTCCTAGAGACGGAAATTTGGAGGGTGTGTTCTTTGAGAAGAGTAGGTATCCACTAAGTGAGGGTTTTTGAAATCCCTAAGAGGGTGAAATGGGGGGTTGAATTTTCTGAGAAACTTTTTATTCTCTGGGTCGGATAAGACAAAGCAAGCAGTGCGATAAGACATAGTTTACCTGGATTAACCCATAAGGTACTTAAAGTCCCGGCAGTACGTTCCTATGGGATATTTTTCGACATTCACGCAGGCGAAGCCGCGGGCAGAAGCTAGTACGAAATACAAATCCAGTTTTCATTGGTGCGCCAACTTTAAACTACGTCATTTAGGTGTGTTTACACCAAAATGGCAAAGAAATGAATATTTTATGAATTTTAGCAAAGCCACCTGGCTGATTAAATCATTCGTGGCAGTTGTTTCACTGTAAATCTCCCAAGTGGCCAGTAACGTTCGAGTACTCGCACAATCACTTGCTCTATGTATGAGGTGCTTATTCATTTGTGCGTCGCAGTCGGCTCGTTAGCAATTGGACATGCCCGTTGCACGAAATATTTCAGCGATTGAAGCGGCGGTAAATTGCGCGCAACAATAGCACGCGTCCGCGGCATGCGCCTGCGCCACCACGAGACCCTATTTACTACAAGAGTTTTACGATTCACTCGTTATCTTTAAATTATGTTTACTGGTTTAGAACAAAATTATACACCTAGGTCTCCATGATACAGTTGGCACTTGGCACTAGCGTTCTATACACATACGTTTACTGTCGGATAATTGTTTCTGTACCTTATTCGAAAGCAATAAATAACCAGCCTTTGACAGTGTACAGTATTACCTTACGGAGTGGAAAACGACATAAAGTGACAGCGATTCCCATAGGCCGTACCGCTCGTATTAATTACAGCGCAGTGATCCGAGCGGAGCGACGGCGCGCGCGCATCCATCACACGCGTCAGATAGCGCGTTATGAACGACGCACAGATTTGTACTCGTAATTTGTACCACTGTCATCACATTTCAAAGACAAATATAAAGGATTGAGGACCGGAATGACAAGTGTCAACGGGCTCATTCGGTTGGTATTTTAAAAGAGGTTTTTATTTAACACGAGCAACAAGAGGTGGATTGATCGAGACAGGTTTCAAGTGCCGTTCGATGGCCAGGTAACGTCGCGTCGCCGAGTCCTTTAGTGTCTCGCCCAGCATTCCGAGAAATGTCCTTACCTAACTCTTCACATTTAACCAACAACAATCACATGGCTTTGCTTATGTTTCTGTCTCTCACGCTTTATTTTATTATTTCATTGCTGGGTTTTTCAATTTTATTACAAAATGTATATCTAGCTGCAGGTCAAGATTTATAGAACTGACCATTTGATGCTGTTTTAAAATTAGAATGAGAGACAGCGTTTGGTCATACCTGCAGTTGCGGAAACTTGTAAAGATGCACTGATAGGAAAACATGATATTCCGTATATAATTTGCGGTAAAGGCTATAATTTTATACCCAAAAACGTGCCGTGTGTCGAATATTAATTGACCAGGCTATCGGGCCTGTCGTCCGTTTACAATTACACGCACCGATGGTATCGGATGCTCTTGCGCCGGCGGCAGCGCGCATGCGTCAAAATTTAATTACCCGCGAATTCGCCACTCACTGACGCGCGTGATCGTGGAGATTCGTATCGATTCGTGAGACGTCACAACATCCGCGCACATTACCGCGCCGCTGACGGACCATACGTTCGATTGTCAATCACTATTGATTGGCATTCCGGTTGTTTGTTGAAGCTTTTGTAGTTAGTTCTAATTCATTATTATGATTAGTTTGACTTGTTTTTTTTTTGTTTTGAATATGAGTAATTTTGCATTGTTTTCAGTAACGTTGTTATGCACCACATCACTACGTATAAAGTCCCCCCGCCGCGTTTGTCTGAATGCGGTATTTTTTTATGAAACTTTCCTCATGAATTAATGCATCCATTGGTGAAAACCCACCAATGGACGCATTAATTCTTGAGGACGATTCAGGTGAGGGATAGTCATTGTGTTTGGGTAAATTGGCCGAAATATGGCGATGATTGTTGTTGTTGACATTCGAAAAAAAAAACATGCTAACTGTGAGTTTTACTGGCGTATGCCGCATAAACCAATAGAGTTATAAGAAAACAATAACAGTACGTTCCCGTGGGATATTTTCCGACATCCAAGCGGGCGCAGGCAAAAGCTGGTGAAACAGCAAACAGCAATGTTACTCATCTCTAAAGTTATTTTCAATCAAGATTTCACAAGTTTGATAGGACAAGGGCAAATAACAGATATACGTTGTCGTTCCTAGTATACGCCTTGTGGTCAGTTGGCCTTTATGTGTAAGAAAGTAATTATCAACAATCAACGCGAATTAGTGATCACTGATGGAACAGTCAGCGTTGATTAGTTACCAATCATCCCAGTGTTGCCTAGTCATCGAATATTAATTAAAAACTGAGAACACTCGGGCTATCATCTCGATCGAGGTTGCTATGTCCTCTCGTACATATTTATCACTAACATTGTTCAGTGTTATGCTGGCTTCACTTGCATTGTGTTATTTATGACTTTTGATAGTCATTCTTGTTTTGCCACCTTCGAGCTTCGAGGCGAGATATCGAGATAGAAGAAGTGAGTCGTCACGGGTGTGGCGGTGATTCACTAGTGACTCTAATTTCGTAGAAGATAGTATTGTGATTTTTAATATCTATCTGTTCTTTATCTTTAATAATAGCTAAATTGATGGTCGATGATTCATTGTGACGGCGTGGTCTGTTGTGATTTGTTAGTTGTCGATGTTTGAGTTTTTAATTATACGTAACTAAAGATGTGTTATTAGAGAGGCGGGGTGCAATGTTTTCGTCACGGCTATCTCTCAACGAATGTGATACGCATCACTCTTGTTCGTTTTGGACAGACGTATTAACGATGGTGTTTACGCTGTTGAAATGCACTCACAATATGAGCCGATATGATGCAACTCAAATAAGTACCAAACAAAAATATTCGAAAGATAAAAAAAAAAACATTATGTTTACTTTTAAATATTTTTTTTCATTCAACATGGGCATTGATGCATTGCTAGCATTACAATTTACAGATATGAAAGCACAATAAAAAAACGAACATTTATCTGAACAACGAAGAAATATTAAATTAACTGTTGACAATGCGAATGCTCATCAATCTTTTATTATAATTCTGATACGTGTAACATATTTATAACCTACTTGGTCTGGAATAACTAAGTACGTCACAACAAATTGACTTGTCATATTTCTTTGCTGTAGTCACTTTTCTTCTGCAGTTCTTTGGAAAAAAAAACACTTTCTTTCTTATCGAATAAAAATATATTTTTACACAACAGATGGGCCCCAAGAAATCAAATGCGTACTGGGGTTATTGAATGGAATGCAACATTGGGTAAGTACATAATCACCTTTCAGAATAATAATTCAAGAAATTGTCTATAAACAATGAAGTTCAAATGTCGAAGTATCTACGTATAAGTGTGTGTAAGGACTGCTCTCGTGGAGTCGACACGCAGGCGCGCCCTGCTGCGCAGTGACATGTCAGCGGTCGTCCAGCGCTCAGCTAAGACAAAAGACAAATTAATTTTGTACACAAGGCATTTAATTTGAATGTGAATAGCATGAAGTGCGACGAATGGCCGCGGAGAACAATGGTCGGCGCCGACGGTCCCGCCTTTTTGTTTTACACTCAATGAAAGTAAAAAGTATAAAATCTAAACGTTCAACAGACAATTCCGTATTATGATATGGACACAGTAATGGAGGGCTGGCGAGGCGCCTAATAGCTTATAATATTAAATGTACGTGATGGACCAGAGCGAAGTGCGGCTATGGGCTCACGGGTCAATGCGGCCGGAAATAATCGTTAAGTGTAAAATTTTTGATCATAATGCGATGAATTATTCCAGAATGGTGGCGGCTTAAATCGCTTACACACAATTCGATATTCTTTAGCGTAAATGGGGTGTCTTAGTATTGT
The DNA here is from genome assembly GCA_932294355.1 of Aporophyla lueneburgensis. Lineage (NCBI taxonomy): Eukaryota > Metazoa > Arthropoda > Insecta > Lepidoptera > Noctuidae > Aporophyla > Aporophyla lueneburgensis. Next base: position 16,842,837 of record OW028750.1, on the reverse strand, counting down.
TTTATGTTACTGCTGTCTTTTGTTATCAGTGTTTGTAGTTTCTAACACGAATTATCGAACATTCTGCTGGAGGCTTTCATTGTGTAGTTAAAAATTCGGCACCGGGACCTATGGCGTACATCGTAATGAAACTGTTAATGTATTGATGTTTCGTTAGATTGAAAGCAAGTTTTGATTAAAACCGTTCTGTCCGCTACAAATCTTGAGTGATGGGAATAAGTCAGCTGGAGGCGACGGATGCTACACACCTAACGACGCGACCGCGTGTTTACTTTATATCATTAGTCCATCAATCAAGCTCTGTTGAATCGTAACTGTTAGTTAAACACTAACAATCATTGGCTCCGTGGCTCGGCCGCCCATCAATCAGCGGCTGTTGACGCAGTGCCTTCGGGTGTCGCGTTGAGCGCCCGCACCGCTGACCGCTGCCCGCCGCTCTTCAACGCCCTCTAATGACAGCCCTCGCGCCGACCCGACACATCCAATTCACATGTTAAATGGAATTCCCTTTGCGCCTCAAAATTACGAACGTCCGTGTTATTAAAGTGTTTGTTTCTTAGACGTTTTTGTTTAGATGTTTTATCCAATTAGTGCTACCGTGTCGAAAGGATAATGTTGTGATGAACGTATAAACCGTTTAGCGCGTTAAAAGCGGAGCCTTGTCGGCGGCGATAACAAAGTACCAACGAGCTCGTGTGTGCTTGCCTATTCGATAAACATTAGTGTTAAATGTCACTTCACCTTTACTTGTTTATGTATGTATTATGCATCTACTCGATGGCATCGGTTATATCGATTCATATTTGTTTGTTGACGTTCTGTTCAGATGAAACATTTGTACTATTATTAAGAAGCGACGTGACTCGCATAATGAGAGAATTGATCGAATAGAGGAACCGCTACAATGACACTTGATCGATGTTTACAATCACAGTTTGAAGGCCATAATGAAAAGCTACTTATGGTATATTTATAAGTAGGTACCATATCTAAGATCATCTACTCATTGAATGTATTTTGAAATAGATCAAATTTTTACTACGAATAGCGAGTTCAATTAGATTTCATTTTCATAAATACTTCTTCATTCTCAGTACATTCTCCTACATATTTACCCTACCTACTTCAGTGTCATCCCGTCTCCATGGTAACTTAAAAATGGAAGAAAAATACGTATTTTACACATGTCGATTGTACGTCGTTAGTTAACTTAAGGGGCCCAAACCGCGGGAAATGGATTGTTATGGTTTTGTGGACGATTGGGTACCTTGTTTCTTGTCTTTTTGAAAACATTGTATATTTAATATACTTTTTAATGAGGACAGTGTACTTAACCCTGAGAGATTTTTAATACATTATGATTCTGAATCTGTAAGTTTACAAATGCATTTAACGACTTGGCCGATGCCTTTGACCCACATGCCAAGTTTTTTGCGTAAACTAAAACTAATGTAGTGTAACATTTAATGAGACCATAATAAATGGTACCTACAATTGCTTTCAGAAGGAAATCTGAGTAACAAATCCTTTACTATACGATAAAAATAAATCATTTTGGTGTACCACAAGGTGATGTAGTTGGACTCATTCTATTCTTCATCAGCGCCCTATCTTCTTCTTCTATGTATTTTTTATATAGCACGTAAGTATCTTAAAATTTAACTTAAATTAATATGCCCAGCGGCAGCAAGCATTTAACTATTCTTATACCGATTACTGTTTGTCGATTTGTTTCAAATACCGTACGGCCGTAATGTAACAGGTATCAAGCAAGTACAAACCTTAATTCATTAATTCAAACACCATAATAAATAACACATATGCATCAAAATCCGTCGTATCTAGTGCGGAGGCTGTCATCGCTGGTTCGGTTTAATTTAATTGACTGAGCTACGTGCCGATGATAAATGTTAGCGGGGTTAAGCATATGCGCGGGGCTCATGAATAAATCGCCCCTCGGTGAGACGAGCTGATTTGCGATAAGCGTGTATTTATTGCGTTATTTGTGCCCGCCACCTGACGGAGACGGCGAGTAGCCGCCGCCGCGGGAGGCGCTCTATTGCCTTTCAAGGATCGGCCTGACCGATCCTCCGCGATGTGGCAGCGGGAAGGGCAAAAGGCAATTCTTCTTGCTACTAATATCATAAACTAGCTTTTGCCAGCAGCTTATACATATAAACCTTCCTCTTGAATCACTCTAAGAAGATCTTACAGTTCAGATCCGGAAAGTGACTTTGTTTGATGTAATTTAAAGTCGCTCAGCGAGCTATGGAACGAGCTATGCTTGGAGTATCTCTGAGGGACAGAATCCGGAATGAGATGATCCGGCAGAGAACCAAAGTTGTCGACATAGCTCATAGGATTAGCAAGCTGAAGTGGCAATGGGCCGGCCACATTAGCCGTCGAACCAATGACCGTTGGGGTAGACGTGTTCTTGAGTGGAAACTGCGATTCGGCAAACGTAAGTTAGGACGCCCTCAGGCTAGGTGGAGCGACGATCTTCGCAGGGTGGCCGGTAGCAGCTGTATGAGAGTTGCCGAAAATCGAGCTGAATGGCGTGCAATTGGGGAGGCCTATGTCTAGCAGTGGACTGCTATAGGCTGATGATGATGATGATGAAAGATACAGATGTGAAAATTTGGATGTTTGAATGCTGTTACTCAATCACGCAATAATGGCCGAACGGATTTCGATGAAATTTGGCACACAGATAGTTTATAGACTGGACTAACAATTAGGATACTTACATTATATTATCCCGGTGGTACGTTTCCGTGGGATAATTTTCAACTTCCACGCCTATGACGCCGCGCGCCGTTGGCAGAAGCTAGTACTTCACAAAATAAAACATATGAGCGAATACCAGTAATATCCAGAGGTACAGCGGTGAAAGCTAATGACAAGCATAGTGGAGATATGGCACGATAAAAGCTGACACGGTAACCAAAGAAGTTTTATAGACTTAGCCTTCAGTAGCTAAACACAAAACAACGATTACGGATTCCACATCCCTTCTGATGGAGACTTATAAACAGCAATTGACGATGTATTTGGCTTGTGCCGTACCGCTTATGAGTCAAGTCGCTGTCGCCTCCGCTGCATCCTCATCGATGTGACCAAGGCTTGACTCCGCGGCATCCCTCCCGGGAACAAGCGTGTGGAACGCGCCCCCCACCACATAAATCACGGCGGACATAACAGCATTAACTGTTGATGGATTTCGCCCATTCAATGCTCAGCGTTGATATCTGTACAAATTGCCTCCCTGCCTCTTTCATTGTCTTCGATATGCAGGAATTGAAAAGGGTTTTTTTTATGATACCGCAGATTTTTGAAGTGTAGTGGATTTGTTAAGATGGATGAAAGCTCGCGGTTATAGATCAATGAAGCAAATCTTGACTCAGTGACATTTAGTGGTGGCAACCTAATTATATTAAACGATATTCAGTTGCGCAACGATGAGTGCCGCGATATATTCTCGTGTAGGCAGATATTAGAGGACAAGACGAGTAATTGGACTGCGCCGGAGCACGGCAGCGATCAATTATGTTTATGTGAATAGTAATTATTTTATTATGCAAGTTGATTGAATGGATCTTATTTGTGGCCGCTCTATTTAACGTTCGTACATTTCTTGTAATTAGATTATGGTTGTATGACGAAATAATTCATAGACCGTAGCCAATGCAATCGGTTCAGCCCTCCTCTTAAAATAAATAAACTGTTAACTGTTCTCTATAATGAATTTATCAAAATCTAACGATTCATAAAAGCTTAATGGATAAATAAACATAATACGAATAAGTAAACGGTTAATCTCATCGTTTCGTAAACGATTCCAATCGTAATCAACGTAAGTTAGTCAATACTGAACGCAAACAAGCATAAGTTACTGTGGACGTCGAAAATAAATTTATGTTCATGTAATGATATTCCGAAAGCGATACAACAGTACAAGTTGGTACTCGTACGTACAAAGTGAGCAACAGGCGCACGTCCCGCGCCCGCACGCGGCCGCAGGCGCCGATACACGTCGCAAACTAAAAATGTGTATAAATTATGAAGATTACATGAAAAAGAGAAATGTGTTACATTTAATTTTATTACATACGATAACTTATGGGCTAGGCACGGCACTCGCTTGAAAAACACGTTGCTCCGATTCAACACCTCCATAACAACATAAGATATTTACTACGAGTAAGCCAATCTAGATTTAATGCCACTAAAAATAAGTCTCAATTTAGTCCTATATATGGAATTTAATTAAGGCTTTTTGCCGATTATAGTATTTCATAGTTACATACAGATCATTTGTGACATTAAAATATCAATTATTTATGGTGTTGAGATAGAAACAGCTTTTCGAGAAGAACTTATCCTTTGGCTTATCTATGCAAAATTGTTAATATTATGAACGAGCTGAGAGTCTCTACAAACTAGATATTATTAGATATAATGTAATCAAAATGTCGTCAGTTAGTCAAATAAAGTTTTACTCGATGTAGATAGGTTATTTCCGGTATGGCGGCTTTTTAGGGTTCCGTTGCCAAATGGCAAAAAACGGAACCCTTATAGATTCTGTCTGTCCGTCTGTCTGTCTGTCTGTCTGTCTGTCTGTCCGTCCGTCCGTATGTCACAGCCACTTTTCTCCGAAACTATAAGAGCTACGCTGTTGAAACTTAGTAAGTAGATGTATTCTGTGAACCGCATCAAGATTTTTACACTAAAATAGAGAAAAAATAATAAATTTTGGGGTTCCCCATACATAGAACTGAAACTCAAAAAAAAAAATTTTTCATCAAACCCATACGTGTGGGGTATCTATAAATAGGTCTTCAAAAATGGTATTGAGGTTTCTAATATAATTTTTTTCTAAACTGAATAGTTTGCGCGAGAGACGCTTCCAAAGTGGTAAAATGTGTGTCCCCCTCCCCGTAACTTCTAAAATAAGAGAATGTTTAAACTCAAAAAAATATATGATGTACATAACCATGTAAACTACCACGGAAAATTAGTTTGAACGAGATCCAGTAAGTAGTTTTTTTTTAATACGTCATCAATCGTAAACCGCAATTTACCTTTCATTCAATCAACTCAAATATAAAAATTAAAAAAAAACTTTTAAGTTTATAAGCATAAACCTTATACATAAACCGAGGATCCCTACAGGTTTGTACGGAACCCTCGGTGGGCGAGTCCGACTCGCACTTGGCCGGTTTTTTTAATAAACTTAATTGCAAATATTGTATTGTGAGTTGTATTAGAGTTAATATTACCATTTATAAAAATAAGTAAGTTCGTTAAGATACTACAATTATAATTATTGTTTTCTAGGTAAAATACAATCTTAGGAATTTTCATTCTTAAGCCTTAAAGCGAGCAAGTTGCGTGACTTTTATCTCGATGGCCTTGTAAAACACAAAACATGATAATAACTCGAAACATAATTTTATGTTTATTTATTGGCAGTTTACGCTCAAGTTTCTTTATAGCAGTGGTGTCTATTATCAACATTATAACTTGCCTATAGATACTGCGTTATCTGGGGGACATAAAACTGGTACAAACCTAAGACCCCGCAATCTGGTATTAATGCGATACGGTGACGTTTGGGGACGTTTTCCGCATGATCCTTGATATCGTCTGTGGACATAAAAGGTTCTATTAATTTAGGTGTAGATATATGTAGGGGATTGCGGACGCCTCTGTAGATGGTATCGTTAGTAATTTGTAACGAGCAGACTAATCAAAATATTTGTTTATCAACGAGGAGAGCGATCGTGATGTTTATCGCAGCTCATAATGTTCGCATGCCGGTCGATAGCTTATCTCTTAAGCTGCGGCTTGTCACTTAAGCATAGCTTGGATAGTCTTCGCCACTTTATAGCCTTTTGTGAATGTCTTTGTGGAGTTCCGGTGTGCGGCAAGTTGCGGCTTCTCTTGATGTTTATGCAAATGATTTTTTGAGGATTGTTATCTTGTTGTTCAGTTCAGTATGGACGTTTAATGGATAATGGGGGCAGTAACGGCGAAGATTTTATCAACTTTTCGTCTGTTTAACATAATTCAGAAAAAAATATTTATGCTACGCTTGCCGCGGTTGGTCCGTGGATGGGTGACCATCTTTACGTACCAAGACCCTTCCGTGCCTCGGAAAGCACGTTAAGCCATTGGACCCGGCTGTCTTTCGTAGATTTTAGACTGTCGTTACGGGTCGTCAGAAGCCCGAAAGTCTGATATGAACCAGTCTTACCAAGGGGTATCGTATTACCCAGCCTAACGCTAACTGGATTATGAAGGTCAGATAGGCAGTCGCTCCATGTAAAATACTGATACTCTCGCTGCATCCGGTTAGACTGGAAGCCGACCCCAACACACATAGTTGGGAAAAAACTAGGCAGATAATTGCGGAGAGTAGAACTATAAACATGCTACAGAAGACAAGCTTTTATCTCACTAACAACCACAAACTAGTGCAAGTGTCAAAAAAGTAGAGGCGTTATCCTCAATGTCAAATTGTCAATCGAAGAACCTGCTTGAAACTTGAGTAGCCTCGGAATGTCACAACAACAAACAAGGAACTCGAACCAACAATATAAGGTGATCATAGGAGAACAAAAAATATTTGTCCGAGTCTGCTAATGTGTAACTAAGGCCAAGACGCGGAGAGTGACACGGAAACTCTCTTCACACACGTCTGACCTCCAACAAAGGAGTTCTGTTTGAGTTGTGTCGCTACTAAAATATTGAAACGCGCACCGAGTGCGTGCTTGCCTCTGTGACAGTGCTTGTCAATGATAGGCTGGTATCGTAGCCAAAGATATGTGTCTCAACATAGCGGTGCTTATGCAGATGAATAAAGAGAAAAATGTAGGTTGAGGACCATATACAATTTTGTCATTTTTACGAATAAAGTCAATCAACATTCTACTGTCCTTACCCTAATTTATTTGGGGTCAGCGCATCATATCGTTTTCTTCCATACTTCTCTATTAGTTGTCATCTCGGTACCCTCTTTCTAACCTTATCATTAATCACACAGTCCCTCCATTTTTATGAATAAAGTATTACGATTAAACGTAAAGTCAATATTGTACCTACATGCCCCTTTTTAGTTCGTCTCATAGTACATAGTAACTAGAAAATATAATATCTCTACATGCTGGTTATTGTAATGTGAGACATTTATTAGCTAGGTCATTGTTACCGCAAGACTTGCTACGCTACGCGATGACGCTACGGCTACGCTGATTGTAGCTAAACTGTGCTACGCTTTGCCGTAGACGTAAGCTTTCGGCATTTATGATATCTTGGTACAAGCTACGCCGTTTTGTGTGCGCATTCCTATATCGGAGTCTCACGCGCATGTTTGTTCGCGCGACAACGGATGGTACGGTTCACCGGCGCGCAGTGTCCGGTAAAGTTCACTACATGGTCATTGCTCACTGCGAAATCACCAGCCTCCCAGCCAGTTTCTGTTTGGTTAGAGCATTTCAGTTGACCAACACTTCGGAAGTAAGCGATTTGGTGAACAACGATGCATTCCCAAAGTATTTACATATAAAAAAGTAAAAATTAAAGGTTATTTTTCACTGCAAAATGACTCAATCATCGGTATGCATCGAAATAGCCATATCTATTTATCTTTGGTTAGTGTTTAAAGTGCTATTATATATCGTATAGTAATTTCAGCTGTTCAGGTTGACCAACTCTAATAACTAATTGGACTACATAACGTATGTTTAGGACTATTGATTTATGCACAGCCACCGTTTTAAACAAATTATCGACTTCCTGGTAACCGAACAAGAGGACAAGGAAGTATGGGAACTTTCAATAACTTTGTTTACGTAACAAGGGATCTAAGTAAATCTATAAGTAGTCACTCTACGGGTATAATTCTTACAAAACAAACCCCAAGGAACCAGTAATCAGGATAAAAATAACAAATATAATTCTAAAGCGTAATATATTCTGGGCTCGCAATAGATAAAGGTAACGAAGTCATGCACGGTCGTGTTTTGTTCAATATTGGACGATTTTGTCTCAATAATTCCAGCGTAGGGCCGGTGTCACGCGAACATTCGCCAGCACCAATTAGTTGGCGCCTCGCTCCGAACACTGCACAATAAATCAATAATTAAACAGTTCATCTACCGGCAAATGCTGATTTATTTGCCCCTTCTGGCCACGCTCGCGTCCCTGTCGCGCGACTTATTACTGCCTACCTATTGCTGATTGCGATAGAAAATAAACTACAAACGTAACTGTTACATGTACGTGGCTATTTATTTTCGCATTGCCACATGATCTTTGAAGAGGTACTGCCGCTGGGAAGATATAATAACTAATATTATTATCGTAATGCTAGTCGAGGCAAATCCATTATATTATGCTAAATTGTTGAGCAAATACCCGGTCGTTCGACAGAAATGTTTTAGATTTCAGAAACTGGTTCGGTAGGTTTATCTATAAAAGTTTTAACCTCTGACATTTTTAATAGATTGTGTATATTTACTTTATTAGTCTGTTCAAGTGATCTTGCCCAACCCTAACTTTTGAGTAGTGTCAGGGTCAAGAGCGACTACCGCACCAAGACGAAGTAATGCGTTCGTCAACATAGTTCAAGCATTGGAGATGACTTGGGTTAGTGAAGACTGCAGTCACACGGCACACTAACACCAATTAATAACCGTCTCTATCACATTGGTAAATTCACGCAATCAGCAAAGGAATGCGCTAATACGTTGAGCACAGCCCGTGTTTGAGTAACATTTCTTTGTTAATTTCTCTCTAAGCGGCACAAAGTGAAAGATTAAGTGTAGTTTACTTTGTGCATTAACGAGTGTGTCCGATCTGAACAGGGCTGAGTTTTCACACACGCACTGCTCATGTTTGTACAGGGCATTAGTGGCCCGGCGTAACTGTCGCGGATGACGACAACACGCCAACACGGTAATGAAGTCTACCTCACGCACTCCACCATACGAAGGTATAAATAAGTGTCTCGCATGCAGATACAAAGTATTTTGTTCAAGTACAGGCTTTTTGATGTAAACTTTGAAGATTAACGAGCATAAACAACACCTGGCATGTGTCACTGACTAGCCATCATTACTGAGAACCCTTGAAACTGTGCTTGTAATCTTGAACATTTCAAATTAAAGTAAATTAAAGACATGGCACAGGTATGTTACGCGGCGGGCTGTAGTGGCGTCGCGTCAGGAGTCAGGGCTCGGCGACGCCGACAGCTCTCCGTCACCACGAGGGCTCTTCGCGAGGCCACCGAGTGTTTTCATACACACACAACGCGCGGACGTGTTAATTCGTAGACACTTGGTTTTTTTACCGCGGTGATCGACGACTGTGGGAACGTTTTTGGGTGCCTTCGTTAGAAGTACCTACTCCACCGTAACGAGCAAACAGTCGGAATAACTCCGAGTATCGCTCCTGCGTTAAGTGGCCCTACGTTGTCGGAATTTACGACATTTCACGTGTAGGTAACAGGCGATCGAGTTCAAGCTAGCGTCTATAGATGCGTAGACGCGAGTTATAAAAACCATTTTGGTTTCCAATTTGAGAGTTATTGTCTACGAGACGAGAAAGTTGTCGATGGCGCCGACACCAATAAACCGTGCGGCAGCGTTGCACACGCGCGGCTGGCAAGTGGCGTTCTGCGCGCGATAACTCATACAGATTCTCAGGCCACTCAGATGCGGCTATCGTTTTTAATGCCGATATCAGTGCGAGAAATGCATCGAGATGATATCGCTCTGCGAAGATCATACATTATAGTGACAGGACAACAATAAAGCTGGTTACCTGTTAGCGCCGATGCTCGGAGAGTGCAGACAAATGGAAGGCGAGTCGATCTCTGACCTAAACTCGTCATTTCACCTGTGCCTTTGAATTGTGTCCGTACGTTTTATTCGATGTACCTATTCAGTTGCATGACTTGTTTCTGCGGTTCCTGCTAACTTCTGATCTCATTGATAAATGATTAATGATGTATTTTATACATATTTTTATTAGATTCATGTACTTAAACACAGGCTCAGTGTGGGTTTATAGATGTCACATGTCTTCGAATTTCTGTTTCTAGGGTATGTTTTCCTTCACCGTTTTGAGAGCAGTGATGATGAAATAATTTGCACAAACTAAAGCTCTTGCCTGGGCTCGAACCCTCGACCTACAACTTTTAAGGGACAAAACCAGTAGGATTGCTCCTTGGCATTGCCACCCGGTCATTATAAGTGTTATTACAGGCCGTGTAGCATGACATATTGTTTGCTATCCATGATAGTTTCACATTTCACAACTTATATAAATCAAACCTTGCTCGATAGAGGGTGCTCTTGAACAAATCTAGTTCAGTTATGGTTGCTCACCTCTACCTAATTCAGAAACAAAATCACATCGCGCGAACAGTCCTTCGTTAGTTGACAGGTTGTTGACGAGAATCACTTTGTCTCACAGTTACTAATATCCGTTCATGAATACATTACAATAGACAAATTGAATTCTCAAATAGATTTACATAAATAGTGTGCAATAGCAGTGCTATTATAATGCTATAACGCGTTGTAAGACAATGGCTGCGCAGGCCGTCCCACCTCCCACGAGGAACGCCGCGCGCCGCTAGACGCGCTGCGAACGCGGAGCGCGGGCGCATGCTAATCGCCTCTAATCACGGCTCGATCGAGAGCTGATTCATCTCGGCCTTACGATGCTTTATTCTGTTTATTTACCAATCAGTGTGTTAATACACGCCGCGACCATAAAAGGCGATATATTTGTCTAGTGTCGCTCTCAATTAGTAGGTGGCGGCGAATCGACACCATATGTGGTCGTAGTTAGCGTCGACTTTTAAAGAATATTTCTTGTTAATGTAAAATTTAAATGAAGGAAAATCATTAATGTTTGCTCCTTTAATTTCCTACGGTAACCTTTTATGGTAGGGAGTTCGGTTTAGTCGCTCGGCCAGTAAAGCTGAGCTACCAAAATCGGTATTGGATATACCAATATTAACATAAGTGTATTTAGTATCAACCTAAATATTTTATTGATACTTTTATGTATTTAGATATCACAGAAGGCAGACTTTATGCCATAAGGTGTTTTCATGAATATAATATTCCTTTTTTACTATGGCGCTTCAAGTCTTGCCATAGCATAGATGATTAAAGGTAAATGGGCCAAGTCCTCCTATAGCTCGCTGCTTATCATGTTCTTTATTCAGTATCAGACCATCAGTCTATTTATATCTTGGCGACGACACTCCTTCTTATCAGCAGCACCTTTCTACGCTCCGTAAATCTGAAAATTCAAGTTTCATGCATTTGTTGGAATACTTTACTAGATCTTCTTAGGTATCTGACGCAAAATTCTAATGATCTTGGAGAGATAAGAAATCATCTTCATCATCATTGATGCCGAAAGACGTCTACAGCTGGACATAGGTCTCTCCAAAATTCCGGAAGTTTGCCATAATCGCCACGCTTGGCAGGCGGGTTGGCGATCGCAGTATGATGGTAAAATGCATAGAGAATGCTGCTGCGCATTCTCTATTAAATCCCATAGTCGCCTCTTACGACACCCACGGAAAGAAATGGGATGATGCTATTCATTACGTCTAACACCACATAGATCGAGGTAAGAATTATTAGATGATTAATATGGCTTAAGTAATTTCATGGATTTTCAGTAAAACACAACATACGCTCACTTATTTTATCAACTCATAAAGAACATATAGATTGGCAAACTTAAGTAAAAAGTGAAGTTTTGTAATGTGTAGAATGCCCACTTCGAAAGTAAATAAATTAATTGCGTCGTATCACAAAATCTTTATGTTGTGTGGCGCCAGGCGTTTGGTCGTCGCGTCACGTCGCCTCGCGCTATTCAATTTGGTGTTGATTGCGAAAATGTGCCCATGCGCAGGTGCGAGGGTGGGGGAGGGGCGGGGAGGTGGCGCCCGGTGGCAGGTCCGCCCAACTCTTTGTTTACGTAACGCCCCCGCTTATTACACGAACTGTTATTCGATTACATGTCATGTCAGACGCCAATTTCCAGTTATTTTTGTCAGATTATTAATTGATGGGTTAACTATACATTACAGCCGGTCCCTGAGTTGATAACCCAATTTTTGCTTAAAAAATAAACGTCGCCTATGTCATTACAATATTTAATTTAATTTGTCTATTTTGAAAAGCATAAGCACAAAGGAGGAGAGAGAAATAAGTCCTTAGTTAGCATGTTCCAAAAAGCACTTAAGCAGGCGATATCCTTATGTGGATATTCAAGGGTAGGTACTGCCTCAAGCCTGAGTTAGTATAACCTATATTCATAATCGGCCATTACCGTGCACAATGTACGGTTGATGGGTTCATCTGCGGCGGAGCCAGTGTGGGCGCCGGCCATATATCAACAACACAACCGCCACACGGATTGATTTCATGTTGTTGCGTCATACGATACACGGAACGGAACACAGTAGCAGTTTATTGTAAAGCTGCGGTTGCGCAATACTCGTCGAACAATTGGAAAATAATAAAACGTTTGGTGATAAAAATATGGCTGTAGCAGTGACATGTGCATTGTTCAAGATCCATGTCTAGGGAAATACAAGTTTTCGAGCCGATACGATGAAAACGACGTAGTTTATAGGTAGGTACATCATAAGTCAAAAGAAAGAGGAACGAAAATAGGAAAACCTCCCTCTTGGAAATGTATTGCATCTACCACTGTTTGTATCTACATGACCCAATGGTTGACTGGTAGAAAATGCGCATGGCATTAAGGCCTCCCCCACATTCGGCGTGCGCGATCCTCTGGCGTGTGAGCGAACGCCGCGCGCGCGTCGCGAGCGCGCCGCGTGAGCGTCGCGTTTAGCTGAATTGCGGCGCGCACGCGTCGCTCGCCTTGGCGTTTAACCCCCTTCAGTCAAGTCAGTCACAATTTGGACAATTTTTGTTTCAAAATCCACACTATCCACACTAATTTTATAAATGCAAAGTAACTCTGTCTGTCTGTCTGCCTGTCTCGCTTTCCTGCTAAAACTACTGAACCGATTTAAATGAAATTTGGTACTCAGATAGTTTAGAGCCTGAGAAAGGACATAGGCTACTTTTTATTCCGTGACTTTGTCTGCGTCCGCGATAAACGACATTTACGCAGAAGAAGTCGCAGGCAGAAGCTAGTCTTTTATAAATAAAGTGCTGATTTCTTCCCACACCTTTTTTTTGCAATACGATCACTATACTCCTTTGTAGTCATGTCCCATGTCGCAGGACGATTCTGTATTTCTAGGATAAAGCTTTCGATATTAATTTCACTCGTGACTCTATTTTTAACGTGTGTCAACACAACACTGCCCATCATGTGACTGACCGAAACAGTAGCAATATACAACAAGTTACCAGAATCCATAAAGACAGAGAAAAAAAGCCATAATAAATTAAAAAAGCTGCTGTTAAGCAAATGTTATTATAGCGACAACGAATTTTTAAATGATAAATCCCTGAAATTAGTTTAGAAAAGTCCAAAGCATGTATTTCATTTATTTTTAATTACTATTTTAGAATAAGTTACATTATAAGATAATCAATAGGTCCTCCTCTCTACCTACTGTATTTTCCTTTGCTGTGCCCGACAGGGTCCACAATTGTTTCTAAATAAAATGTTTTACCACCTAAGCATATACATTGTGGAATGAAATAAAGTATTGAGTATTGAGTATTGTAGCGGGCGAAGGGGTAAGAACGCGACTCGAGCGCCGCGTGCGCAGGGCAGCTAATCGCGACGCTCACGCGGCGCGCTCGCGACGCGCGCGCGGCGCTCGCGCTACTCACACGCCCGAGGATCGCGCACGCCTAATGTGGGGTCAGCTTAAGTCTACCCCTATACAAATGTGTGCTTAAAGTATTAAATAAACAAACTCTCTTGCATCTGGCTTTAATTTGTCATTCCAACACCTCCCAAAAACGCTCCTAGTCATGTAAACTAGACTGACGTTGGCACTATCTAAAACATTAGCATATTTTTAATAGGTAGGTATAAAGTCTAAAACTGCAACCACAAAAATCGTTTCCATTAATGATCATGATGAATGAAGATTACCAACAAAACCACATGGGCTATAAAGTTCTGATCCGGTTTGAGATCATTAGCTGATGCTATTACCTAGAGATATTTACTGATTGTTCTCTGGACGCATCCTGCTGCGTTCGATATCAGCTGTGCCGCTATAAGTTCCTACAAATCCGAAGCTCCGACATCCCGACGTACCGACTGCTTGGAACAGTATAGCACCACACACCACAGAGTAACGACTGGCGCCTCGCAGTCCCGTTAACCGCCCACGAGGCGCGATGAGCTTCGTCGAACTACTCGACCCTTCAGATCTGCTATACAAATTACTTGTTTGTTTTAGTAATATTAAAAGCTGCTGTCAAAAGTAGCTGTGAATGGCGGCTTTGAATGAGACTTGTAAATGGTTGGCTGCTTGAATCTCTTGTTGTGACGGACGGCACCAGCTATAATTTTTTACCGCATTTTCTAAGTTGTTTCGTTGTAACGATCAAAGAACTGCTCCTGCAGTTCGATGATCGAAGTCTGTACCCTAATAAGAAGCGAAAGGTGCTGCAAAATCTATGTACTGCGTCAGTGTCTAGTCAAAAACAATTGCAACTTAATTCGTAGTAACTCCACTCATAATGATCAAGAAGATATTGGACAAGGTAAAATAACTAGTAAGTAAGTCTGCTTTACCCATAAGGAGGGTGTGAATCAATGTGTACATAATAAATTCAAATTAACACGTAATGTCTTCTAGCTTATTGGGAACATGCATCGGCCGAACGCATATTTCGTTAACGAAATCAATTACGATTGGATACTGCGATTAAGTCCAGTTCACTGTCAGTATAGTTTGCATAAATACATAATAAAACGGGTATAAATAAATTTTATATCGAATTTAACCTACTAATGATGGAAACGGAAAAATTGGGATGGTTTCTAGCTTTCGAGGTTGGCGCCGGCGCGACCGGGCCCGCTCGAGTGGCCACTACACGCATATCTTGTACTCTCCAATACATAGTGACAGGCGACACAATACCTCCACACATTTACATAATTAGAAATGTCCATGTTGCGGTGCATTTCTTGCTAACACTTTATATTAAGAATATATTATTTTGAACATTTGACCGCTCAATATTTCAGTGTATTTGTCTGTTTGCTAAATAAATATTTCGTAACTGTAAAATACGTTTACCGCACCGGGGTATTATTTGACCCGATACTTCGATATTTTTATAGAAATAAGTAGGTAGGGTAATCGCTGCAGTCATTGTCCACTATAAAGTGATTGCTCATATAAAAGTTTTTTTTTTTTTGGAAACTAAAGAAGGTTAACTAATATGAAATCGCTGGTACTGTTTGCTTAGCGACATAGTCATTCATCATATCCAGTTTCATTGTTAATTTATAACATTAAGTTTTTATGCATTTCCCAGTCGGAAGTATAGGTTACATACGCAACTTAGTTCAGGCAAAATAACAATCAACTGTGCTATATTTTAGTTGTTAAGTTTTTTACTGTAAAAGTGCACTTTTTCTCCTTAAAGGTAATCCTTTATGTAGAAAAGGTGCACTTTTTTGTTGTACTTTTTTAAATTATTAGTAGAGCTTTTATTTCTGTGCCTCTGAGACAAACGAATGTTCGTCTCCAGTACGAAAAAAACAGAAAATAATACGTCAACAAAATTTAATTTCAGTTCTACAACTACAAATATTCACTGATAGCCAAGGGTCATCCATAAGCATATTAGCAAAAGGTACCCTTGCCCTTTAAATGTCAATATCATACATACAAGGTCTTTTAGACTAGCTTCATAAATCTAAGTTTTACTACGTACTAACAGCTTAGACTGACCATGTACTGGATTATCAAGTAGCGCAAAAACCGCGTTAATTCGATTAGCTAAATCAAAGCGATAGATTTCTAAATCCTCAACATTTGGATAAATCAACTGAAAGTTGCAATTGTCAGCTCACTGTATTAACACTTGCTTAGACAAAGCTAAGCGTAGGCGAAAAAAAAAAATTATCACCCACATATCAGTAACCAGGGATGAGGCCGTAGATTTCACAAGAGACGTTACCAACTTCAGCCCACTAGCAAGAAGAAGCAACTGGCAACCTTGTTTTGTTCATGACTCAGTGTTTATGAAAGTGACGATTATTTATTAGCAGTGATTCTTCTCGGTTGCAACATCGCGACGTTGCGCCCGCGCCGGCGACACGAGCCTTAGCGCCGGAAATGACTCGTACCTTGCTCATCGAAGGCCCTTGACTCGAGCACGCGATCGTCTATTGAGCTTTAACTATCTGCGTGTTTCTATTGTCTTCACTGTATATTGAAAGGCATATTAATTGGCTGTCTTATTTACTGTGTTATTGAAAACGTGTACTGTGTTGTGTTCTTTCAGAAAGTTTTTATGTAACTTGAATTGAATGTAAAAGTGTATAGGTATGACGAATTTAGTTTTTCCTTTTGACTCAAGACAGTTGATTTGTGTTCTATCAAATCATCGTAGCGAGTACGGCCTCTGTGATAGACTGGAGTCACGAATTTTATTACGATTTTTGCTCCCAAACTGTGATAAAAATGTATGACACGAGCCTATCATAGCAGGCCGTGTTCGCCCCGATGGTATTGATTGTTACTACATGTAAAAGCCAAGTAGATAATCTGCCATGTTTGCTGACGTAAATTGCAGGCTATACAAGATGCCGTTTTGAACCTGCAAAACATTTCAGGAGGCTGTTATGAGACTTGTAAATAATCATATAACAATACGATACCAAGTCAATATTCAATAATAATTTTTATTTTAGATTGTTCAATTTTATTGTTTTTCAGAATAACTCTCTGAATAACCCTCTTCAAAAAAGCTATGAAAGAAATGTCGGTTGCGTTTGTTTGTGTGAAAGCGCAGTTTAAGGACACGTACAGACTGGCCGCGTTTTAAAAAAGGGGGTTCACACTTACAGATTTCCGTAAATAAGAATAAAATGAAAAAAAAAATACCTGCCCATTTTATTGTTAATTCGGGTCGAGAATCACTAACATAATTACCTCTTAAAATGTTTTGCAAATCCAAAACTGCACGTTGTATAGTACTTCATTAAGTACACGTTTACATGGTGACAAAATCACTCTGAGTTTTCCTAAAAACAAAAACCTAAAAAAAAGCCATATATCACACAATAGTACAAGGAGGACCAAACATATATGGAATCAAGTATTGAAGCTGGCAGGTACCGCATTCGCTATAAATCATGCTAACTAGGCGCTTGTGGTACCAACGCTCATCCTTTGTGGAGGATGAATACAATGCGTGCCTCGCGATATCGCTCCTAATGACTGTGCCTAACGAACTATTAAAGAAGCCAGCTTAAGGCCCTGATACATGGTGGAAGGTATAATTCAATTTATATCAGATTTGCAGTTTCTAATACTATTTGCTTGGTTCTTTTTAGGGTTGCATGCCAGAATGGTTCTAAAGGAAACCTTACTGAGATCGACTCTATGAACTGCTCTACACGGTTGGTTCATGGTTAGTAGCATTGGTGTGATATACATTTGTATCGTATTCTGTTCGTTGTCATGGAACTTGGGTGCAAGTTTGGAAACTAGTTGAGCAATCAATGGTCACAAAAGCATTCATAATGCTTCAAACAAAGTTAGGCGACAGGTATAATGTTTCAGTATTTAAAACCTACATTGAGCCTTGCAAATCTCCAGTCACCATGTTTTAGTACGGAACCTCCAACGAAAGAGTCGCACATGCCCGGCTCATACCTGTATTATCGTGCTTGAAAAAAAAATAACCTATACAATCTTTCACTACACATTCACACCTTCACTAATAATACTTACACAATGTAGGTTCTACTTCTATTATTAATTTCATTTGCACATATTATTATAATATCTCATAAATTCGACGTATCGTGTGATATTGCCAAATGCATTTTTTACTTCGTAATCATATTTGACTGGGTAGGGTCTTCTTAGACAGTTTTACAATGTTTAAGCCACGTACCTACCTACCTAATAAAAAAACTTTTCACAAAAAACTAACAACCGACTTCCTAAAAAAACACTACAAAGTGAAAAAACTTTTTACAAATAAAATAACAACCGACTTCCTAAAAAAAAAACACTACAAAGTGAAAAATAACTTTAATTTTGGAAGTCAGTGGTGCCGATTCTGTTAAAAAATTTTCAAACTAAACTAAAAATCACTAAAATTTGGTTTATTCCTGTCAAATGACGATTTCCTATTCTGAAATAGACTAAAGTGACACAACTTAACTATATTTTAGTTTGACAGCACTAAGATTGCACTGAGTTATTAGTTTAGTGAAAATGACAATTTTGCTATTCTGAGTTTGCCGGATCTCACCAAAAATTTTGACTATAATAATTTATTTTAACAAAATCTGACTATTTTTCATCGCGATTAAAAAGGTGTGGAATAAAACTAGTGGTCATGAACTAAAATTCACACCAACACCTCACCTTCACGTGCAAAAACAGCACTGTATTTTTTTCCTTTTCTTTTGCTTATATCTCGAAAATGGCGTGTCCTATCGCAAAAATAATGAAATTTTCGACCCCCTTTGTTAACCCAGTCACATATTAATCTCAACACGTGAGTAATATTTTATTTTATTTTTCAAACAAAAAGTGAAAATTTCCATATAAAACACGTCCAGGCTGCCACCTTGCGCGCGCTTTCGTCTCTCAAAAAAATAATTGCGTAGCGCACACAAGTACTACGTTGCGAAGCCAAAAGAAAAAAAAATACCACGTTGATTCGCGATTGTCAAATTCGATTTTAGTCGTGTCAAAATATTTTTTTTATTTAGAGATTTTTTCTCGCAGAATAGCGTTACAATTCTCATTGCAAAAAGTAAGGAATTTTAGAGATAGTTTAGTTAGTTTAGTTCGTGTACAACAGAATCGGCACCAGTGTCTTATATTGTTAACTTTTTAGTTATGGTAGATACACACTAATCTAATCGCACTAATCTAATCGCGTTATTCGTTCATTTGTCGCGTGAATTTAATGCAAATTTAAGACTTATATGGTTTTCACATGGATCCCATTATCCGAATAGAACCAAATTAAAATGGGACCATTCGGGAAGCACCAGCTTTCAAATAAAAAAATATCAAAATCGGTTCACCTAGTCAAAAGTTAGGAGGTAACAAACATAAAAAAATACAGTCGAATTGATAACCTCCTCCTTTTTTTGAAGCCGGTTAAAAATGCTTTAAATTCCCATTTTCTCGCAACAAGCTAACATACTATGCATTATTGTATACGTATAGTTATGTAGTGAGTAGATAGTAAGTAGCTACTTACTAAATAAATATAACATTTTGTTAGTTACGAATTGCCGGCGCACGAGCTCAGGAACGGTTCCCTGAAGCCGTTGGTTCTGCTAACACGCACCCGGAAGGAGATCGGTTTGCAAACATTGAAAGATCTCATTTCCTGGGTGCATTATAAACTGTTGACTTTCAAATATCATTTACATTTAAAATTAACTTCTCGAATATTGAAGAGGTAAGTAACTGTGCTTGAGAGGAACACGTGGCTCGCTAAGCCAGTATGCAAATCCGCACGAGTATGTGTGCACGCGCTGACTACACGGCCTCCCACCCACACACCTGCATTGGTTTCCATTCATAAAACCATGGCACTATCTAACTATGAATTAATCGCAACATTTGAATATGTTTACTCTCACAAAGGAAGCGACCATTCAGAAAAACTTGCCCGAAAACTGGTTTGGCACGTGTCAATGAACGACGGGAATATTTTAGACGCCATAGAAGACTCAGAGTTGTCGGGCTACATGATTTAAACCGTTTAATAGACGCTCGTTTGAATAGTAGGTTTATATCAATTTATATTATAACGATTTCTGGCGACAGCCAATCATACATATTTTGTTGCTGTCATATTCAAATTATATAAGTACTCATAAAATCTGTATATTAATTCAATATTATTAAGATCTCTTACTTTATAGCTTTAGTAAGTAAAAGTCACTGTATAATTAAAATAACGGTTACTTCGTTCAGAATAACAATGAGGACAATACCTGGAAGGTGTGAAATAGGTAGATATGATTGTTTGGAGATTCATATTAGCACGTTTGCATTTTTGTACTGTTTCATGTTTATTTACTTAACTAACTTAACAAAGTATAGGTACCGTAGTGACAAAGGTGTTAAATACTCACCCAAGTGGTGGCTATCGAATGATAATTGAGAATAGAAGAACTGTACTTACCTACTTATATTGTCATGTCGCTTGTAGAAATGAGATACTAGAAATTTGCCAAGAGGAAAGAATTATAATCAACAAGCTCTACGTTACATCTTATACTAAAGAAACAGTCATTTTGATTCCACTTGCATTTGTTATTTTGCAGTAAATTTTTCTGACATAGGAGTCTAACTTTCAATCTTAAGCGGACAGGAAGTCATAAAGCTGGTCCACCGCCTACTATACCTACCTACAAACAACATTATATCAGACAAGGAAAATGTTGCGCATCATTATTACCTCGGTTACTTCAGTTGCGATTAGATTGCAGATTTTTCACGTTGCAAATGTGACCGTCGCGTCGTCGTGCCTATGAATGAAAGTTGGCGACCTCGAAACGCACGTAGGCGAGGGCTGTTGCAAGCGCTGCAGAGCAGCTCTCGGGCTGCTGCCGACTGACGCTCCATTCACAAACCCAACGGCCGACGGTGGGCGTACGCAACACCCGTTTTATAACAATTCATGCAACAAACACTGACACACTTTTCATTCAAATGGACTTGGAATGTTACGCGACTGTTGCCTAATGTCGTCAGCATTTCAAAAATAGCAAATATTTGAGCGCCATACACGCACAAACAAATATGTAAACAAAACATGAAACCGTTCGGCGCACCGTTGGCATTGGGGACTTGCTCAGCTGTGACTGCAAACGTAGACGTATTGGAGTTACTTAGGTTGTATTTCATTCATATTTACAAACTTTTATGCTTCTCTAGGAACTACAAAACGTATAATTATTCTTGATGTCTTCAAGATTTCGGCCATGATTGTATTTACAAACTCTTTCTATTAGAAGAAAAACTTCAGGTAACATAGTAATGCCACATATTTAAAAATGAAAACACGTAAATATGTAAGTATAATTTCTATTAGGCATTACAGTTTAACACGATACCTGGCGATATAGCGACAGCTAGTTAGCCGATAGCATCGCTGACTAGAAGCGAGTTCTTTACGGCTCTTTACTTTAAACACAAGATGTGAGATAGGCATTAAACCAATTTAGCGTACTTGGTCATTTCACAAGGAACTGTCTAGAGCCGTGGGCAATAATGCGATATAAATTATGGATCTTTATTACGTGGCTAGCCTTCGTAGCGATCGTGACCGAAAACTTATATGAACTTGGCCACCAAAGCCAGAGGTTAAGCACGTGTATGTGAAACTGCCATCACGTCGCTCGTTAATAGGTGTTCGGTAAAGTTAATTGTAGCTACGAGGGAATTAATGTGTTTATTTTTTACTTAGTGTAATAATGTTGAAAATCATCTTTTATATACAAATTAAATTAGCTAGCGGAACTCCTCAGATGTGATCGGTAAATGGGCATCGATATCTCAATTCGATCAAATAAAAAATTAAAATAAAGTTTTTTTTTCAGGTCAACGAACTCTACTAGTTATTTTACTTGAAGTTTGTGTTGAGAAAATATGTATTTTTTTTTTGTTTTATCGTGTTAAGATATCGAAATCCATCAAACAAAATCGCCCTATAATGTTCCCGCTGCAGGGACTGGGACGCAGAACTCTTTTCTTCGAGAGGGAGTGGGGTTTAATGTACCATGCATGCCCAGTGCAGGTTGGTAGATGTCTTCGAATTTTTGGTTCTAGAATATGCCGGTTTCCTCACGATGTTTTCTTTCACCGTTTTGAGAGCAGTGGTGATGAAATTATTTACACAAAGCAAAGCGCCTGCCTTTTTTATGGGTGGTAAATCATCAAATGTTGTCTCCCGCTCTGGGTGGAGCGGAAGGGCGTGTCAGACTTTTACTGACTAAAACCCACATGTATTCCTCCAGTCCTGGGTTTTAACCCAGGACTTACGATTTGTAAGTAGGAGCCGTTACCACTGGGCCAACACTGCTCCAAAAACCTGTCATTTCTGTGATATTTCAAGTGACTATGCTGGCTATGGTTAATGACCCTGAAAAAAAAAACTCCTCATTATAATCTCTGCATTGTTTTACCATGTTTAGAAATATCCATCATGTCTGCGGAGCTTCGCTAGCTAATTTAATTTTACCCTGTTAAATATGTATTTTTTTGATGCCCTCTGATTCTTTTCTGTCTGTTTTTATATACATGTACATGTAACATATTATTAACATTTTTTTTTCTGGAATTATTAAAATAAATATGATTACAAACTGTTTAATTCCAACATCATATTGTATTAAATTACGATGAAATAACAAGTACAACAACTTTATAGTAGCATCCACACAGAAGTTAGGTACTATTTGTGGAGAAACGTTTCAAAGGCAACAATGTATTACAAAAAGTTGTTAATGAAAACTGAAATTGCATTGCATTTGCAATTTGCAGGTCAGTATTAGGCTATATGTTGAATTAAATGTAATTTACGACCGTAAAACTTAGTATTTGCAAAATTTTAATCATTAAAATCATCAATACATCCCTAAAACCGACCTGCAAATTGAAAAAAAAACTGAAGTAAATTTGAATTACGCGGGTTTAAAGTTAAAAAAAATTACCAAATGTCAAGATGATGATAATAAGGCTCATCCACACGAAATTTTCTGTTTGTAGGGCAAGATTCTGTAACATTCTCAACATAATAATATGTATGTATATCATCGTACCTTAGATTAGTAGGTCGTATCAGTTAGAAATGGAAGCATTTCAAGTTAGATGTAAATGAGTTGTAATTATTTATTTCCTAAGTTCCTATAATTTGTTCGGATATTGTATAAGTCAAACAGGTGACAATAAATAAAGCCAGATAATTCACGGACTGCGCTAATCGGATCTTGTTTACATTGCGAACGACTTCAAGAGTAAGCCAGCCCTTATCTGCAGACCACTTAAACTGTAAACACATTGGAACGCCTTGTCCAACTATTTATTGTTTACCTATTCCTAACTAAATGCTTTAGATGCCCTTGTTAGGTTCAT
This sequence comes from Aporophyla lueneburgensis, assembly GCA_932294355.1. Taxonomy (NCBI): domain Eukaryota; kingdom Metazoa; phylum Arthropoda; class Insecta; order Lepidoptera; family Noctuidae; genus Aporophyla; species Aporophyla lueneburgensis. Next base: position 16,819,502 of record OW028750.1, on the reverse strand, counting down.
TTCTGTAGAACATTTCCCATTTGTGCCGTGTGTGATTGTTTTCCATGCAAATTGTGTGTTGTAAATATATCGGCGTATGGTCACATATCTGATGCTATTTCCATTTATCGTCACACTTGCGAACTTTTATGGAGTCACTAGTTGTTTATTGTGTAATATATTTTACTTGTATGTCGCTACCATTACGGTCTAAAACAGGTCTTATTCATTGACGTTATAGAACAATGAAGTATTAGAATCATGAATCGATTGTTCATTCTATTTGTGTCTTTGTGTGCTGAGATTTCAGAATGATTTCGAATCAGACATGTGCTAACATTGTATCTAAATAGATTTATTGTATATTTAGTTGCAGTTTAGGTTTGATATTAAACTCTTGAGCTTAATTTTGATATAAGGAACATAGATCTATCTAGCAAATAATACTAAATACTACTATCATAGACTGTATCTAGCTAGCTACAACAACTAGTGCGATGTTATCATCATAAAAAGCTGCATCGTGAAAGCCATATCAAGCTATTGCCTGCATCTCAGGATGCATAATAATAATCAGTCTATAATGTTCTTACTGCTAGAACTTAGGCCTCCTCTCTTCTAGAGGCTTCGGCATGCCAGGATGGCCACTTAGAAATTACTATCCTCAAAGTCCATGTTCGCACGGATGTAAAAATATCGCGACGGGATTTTCTATTTTCAATGCACTGCTGACAAGTAACCCTACCCAACTGTCACCCACCGATCAGAATGAAACTTTGCACATCGATATAACACTAAAAAATATTCAACCCGTGTTTTTTATTTTCCGGAATCCACTGTTTATGGGTAGAAACCACCCCTAATAACCCCTAAGTAGGCTAACCCACGTAATTCTGGGTAGAGTGAGTTTATTCGACTCCTTTTCAATCAGAACATTACGATCTTGACCACAGATAGGATAACCTACCTTAACCCTAATATAACTTATCCCCACAAACCGTTACAACCCTTATAAGCCTAGGGGGTGGTTTCTACCCCTAAAAAGTGGATTCCGGAAAAATAAAAAAACACGGGTTGAATATTTCTTAGTGTTATATCGATGTGCAAAGTTTCATTCTGATCGGTAGGTGACAGTTGGGTAGGGTTACGTTGTTAGTGTCGAGAGTTGAAATTCGAAGTATGATTTTTCGACCAGTTAGTATGCACAAGGTGGCGAGAAACGCATGGATGAGAGACATGGAACTGAGATGTATGGCGGAAAAAGGGGAGGCTTATACCCAGCATTGGATGATTCCGGGCTGAGATGATGATAATGGTGATAGAATGCTCTCCTGGTTAGATTCCAATGATCAGTTCAACATCGAGAGTTGAAATTCCTATGCGTTATAAAATCCCGTCACGATATTTCTACGTACATACATACGAACGTTGTCTAATACCATAAGCTCTTAGCCAATTTATTACGACCAGAGAACAACAATGCATTCATCACGACAGATTCAGGCAGGCAGTCCATACTTTAAGAACTGAAGATCAAATACAAGATAACATAAGAACAGGAAAACAATATATTTGTTTTCCTGTAATATAATAAAATATTCTGTAACAATACAAGCGCAAGACTTACTATAACTCACCCAGCCTCTTTGTGTCCCGCTAAAGTTTTTCAATAGCGTCTCATGAGGTCCGTAGCCATAATTTTCGTTAGGTAACTTAAATGTGGACTTGAAGCCATTATATAAAATTAATAGCCCGTTCACCAAACAATTACCCGTCCGGATAAATGCTATCAGCAAATCTATGGGTTGAAATCTCATAACCTTTTGCCTTCGAGTCAAACCAACTGTAGGAACGTACTTATATATCATGAGCCTACGGCGGACCGGACGAAGAGAGCGTTTACACTTAGCGCAAAATTATTTTCTAAAAGAATGGTAAAGATGCCTTCCTTATATACGATGTGGTAATTATTTGATTGTTAAATTAAACAATTAGCTTGTACCTATGCTAAATTATTGGAATTCAAAATCGAGGTGCCATAATTAGTGATCAGACCAAAGATTGTATGCTATAAAGAAAATAATTTGGTGCCGTATACTTGCCAAAGCGACAAATACAGAGCTTATTTATTTGCTTAATGTTTAAGCTTTTCATTATTTTCAGTCAGTTGCCTTTCTTAGTTTTTAGTAGCTTAATATTTGATTCATTAAGCAGATGCAAAGAAACAGTGTCTTTTGTCACATACATATTAAATGCTAAATGTTGCATATTATTCAATCATTCATATCAATATAATCATTTTTGGCCTCAGCCATAAAACAATAATGTTTTATTGTTGTATTTCTTTTTTAAATTCATTTCATTCATATAGATTACTAGCTTTTGCCAGCGGCTTCGCCCGCGTGGAGGTCGGAAATTATCCCGCGGGAACATACTACCGGGATAAAAAGTAGCCTATGTCCTTTCTCAGGCTCTAAACTATCTGTGTACCAAATTTCATTTAAATCGGTTCAGTAGTTTTAGCAGGAAAGCGAGACAGACAGACAGACAGACAGAGTTACTTTTGCATTTATAATATTAGTTTAGATAGTATGGAAAGTATGGATAGTATGGAAGTATGGAAGTATGGATAGTATGGATTGTTCCTTATTCTTCCACGTCCACTTGTTGGTCAACGGCAACTCTTTGGTCGAGTTGTGCTTTATAAGAAAAAAAGTTTTGTTTTTGACGAGAGTTTTCATACAAATATATTACTTGAGGCTCTAAATTCAAATTACATTATTCAACAGAGTTTTAATGAAATTCAGTAAATACATTATTGCCTGGCTATTGTCTAGGGTTATTATGACTTGCTTTAGGTTAGGTTAGGTTTGCACATGGAATTAGTATTTGCATGACATATAATATGACATTAAGTAAGTTATGTGTAAAAAAACACTTTTTATGTAAAAAAAAAATAAGATAACTTTATATCGTGTATATTTCGGTTTCCCTTCATGAAGGTAAATTCATTTATCGCCTAACAATATTGAGAGCGACACACCTACTTGACGAGGCACTTGGTTTATAATAGATTAGTTAATTCGCATACGGATTGCAGCACGGCATAAAGTGGCATTGAATCGATTTTCGTGGCGTGTGATGCGCGCGCGTCGGTTATGAATGGGCCGCATTGAATCACGCGCGTCCATTCATTCCCCGCCGCCTCCGCGCGCCGCACGCGCCTATCCAAACAAACGCATTATTTGCCAATACAGCAGTATTGTCTTTCATTTGCACCATCAACCTCTCACTTCCTGCCAGCGATAACGCTCATTATATCCTTGTACTTCACTATCATTACTGTCTTATCCAGATACCGGGGTCTAATACCTTTTAATTCTATATGAGACTATTGCATTAAATGTCGATTTCCCGTTTGAATCTTGAGTCGTGAAATTTGAAATGAGACGTTAAAGTTCGGTTAATGATTTGCCTCTTACCGTATGGCTTGTCTAGTTTACTTTGTGTATAACCCTGACTTGAGGCTTCAACAACAATCACTTTATATTGAAACATTATATCAACAAAATGGTGCCTTGACCTCTTCGTCGCGGTGACTCCGCGCGAACTTGTGAGTTAAGTCGTGACACTTGAAGCGACACTGAGCTTTGTATCAGAACATTTTAATCGACATTTTAAGAACAACGCAACACAGAAGGTAACACTATCCATTATCCCAAGGAGTTTATAAAAATTATATCGTTCTTTCTGACATCTTTTAGAAAATGAGCATACTTAATTATACTTCGGGTTATTTGCCATTCTCTTCAACATAATAACCAAGAATTAATGCTGAAATACTTTTATATGGACTAATTTAAATAATTCAATGCAAATTCGACATAAAAATTAATGGTTCGACTTAAATGGAATCTAATTTCTGATTAGGCACGGTGGGATTATTGGTTTATAAGTATTATACTTATAGATACCCTAAAGAGAAAATATCAAAACATTTGTCCGACGTACTCGAAAGTCGGATTAATATAATTAATTGTAATTATGGTAGGTAATCATAATTTATAGTGTTGATCCGTAACCGTTTACATAACGTATAAAAAACAATAATTTTATAATTGTTTTCGTTTCAACACTGCGATAAAACGAGCTTAGTACATAAAATATTTATTCTATCTTATAAATTGAGTATGTAAGCTTTTCTAGATAATTGAAATAATATCAAGTGCTAAAGGGTTATAAAAATATCTGGTCTGTATAATTTGATACTGATTATATTGCGCTATAAACAATATATTTAGTTCCCCTATAGTTAGATCTGTGATACCGACAGTATGGACACCTCACAACATAATTAGGTTCGGGTACTTAGGTACTGGTGGGGCCACTTAGCATGTCGTTTATTGAATGTGTATCGGCCGAGGAAAGTTTTAATGCTTTTTAATGAATTTAAATGTATTCTTAATTACAAACAGGTTCAGGTGCGTTAACCTGCATTTAGGGTACGTACCTATATCGTATTTGTCGCGCACTCTACTTACCGTTTTCCAAAACCACTTTGCATTCGGTCAATTAATTAGAAACGTGTGTACATCGCCTAGAGGTTAAATTAATTAAGAACTGTTAAAATGTTAAAGGTAAAATCTGTTAGAAAAACTCATGAACTTATTCCGGCTATTTCAAATGACGAACAAGTTCAGAATAAATCTACCTAATAATAAATGGAATACCTATTTAACATAAAAACGTTTGCACCTGCGACTGACAACGGATGTGCTCCTTTTAACTAATATATTGATCTATATGATATTATAAAACCATTATATAGGTAGATTTTATGCACATCATTAATAAAAGATAGGTTTTTCCAATTCTAATTTCGTTAACTAATGAATCTATTAAAATCTTAGATATCAAGCTGTTTTTCGCATACTGCTTGAAACATGGGTCATAAAATTTATTGTTATTATTAAGACTTCCGTTGCCGATATACCTGGTTATATATAAATAAATATTATTATCAAAGAAACAACACTTTAATTTGTTATTATTAAAATGCGCGCGAGAAGGTGGCGCTGTCTACCTCATCGGCATTTGGAAATCTGTGTCAAGTCTTCTCTTGGTTGATACTCCAATTATGGAGGTCTAGGTCTTTAACCACTGCATCCGACCCGTTATGGTCTATGGTGCTGAAGCACGGGCACTGACAGTCGAGTTGGTCACAAATTCAAGAAAGCCAATTAGTAATTAAAAACGATCAAAATCTAGCGCCAGTCGCATCTCGGCAACATCAAACGTCAAAAACTTGTCAAAAATGTATGGAAACTCGAGATATTTTTGACAGAATGACATTAAGATCAGACTGTGAACGTTCTTACAATTAGGTACAAGAATTGCTCCTCTTATTGCTCGACGTGCTATGGAGGAGCTATGCTCGGGCTTTCTTCAGAGAAGATTCTAAGGAGATTATCTGAAAAGGAATTGAAACGACTAGACAAAACTTGTTGAATTTTGAGCTGAAGTGGCAATGAGTTGGTCATATCGTAGGTCCGTAAGTCATTGGAGCAGTCGGCTTCGGGAGTCCACAAATGTAGCGACAGACATCTCTCAGCTTGATGGACTATCGAGGCAATTAGGACTGACGAAGTTGTAGAAGTTGCAAAACTGGGTAGAATTGTGGAGCATCTTGGGAGTGGCCTATGTTGAGCAGTGGACTACTTTGGCAGAATTGATTTATAGTTGGATAAGAGTTCGATGTGCAGTGTTCCGCAAGCAGACTTACGGTCCAATATGTGTAGATACTTGATGATGTTGAAATAGCGTAGCTATCAGCTATCAATATCTTGTGTGTTTAGATTTTAAAACTTTGTCATTTCCATTCCCAAACCGTAGATGTAGCTTAAAGTCAATAAGATTTAAAGGTCATCTGAACTGAACTGTTATTAGGTATAAAAATAATAAAATATTGTGTAAACTATTAATTCATTTCAGACGTTCTATTTTCTGTTTTTGCTGCAACTTAGATTCATTTCTATATTTTATTTAGGTTTTTTTTTTTCAACTTTCCTTAGACGGACTGTCCTATGACATATTCCGAGTTCGCGATCAACTGGAAGTTGAACGCGGGATTAATGATTAAAAGTGTGTGTAAACGTAAAAGTCTGCATAAATTCGACATCAATTAATATTCCCTACATAACACTCGGCGAACTGACTTCTACCTGTGAACGAGTACCTCTGATATTATATTACGATATGTAAACCGATAATCTGAATTCAGATTCCCTTCACCATTTTATGGCTCTACTTAATGTTCGCGATGTAAAATCGTCGTTAAAATCGAGCTTATATTCTACTCGATACCTTTTGATATTCAACTAAGCTACTAGATCTTTATGGGAATGGCTTATGAAGTTTACAGCTACTTAAGAAAACTTTAAATGTTAGAAAAGGGGCGATTAGAGATGGGAAGCGTGAAATCGTATGTTGTGTATTATTTAATAATCCTCCATTTCCTCGAGTAAAGTGGCCGCAAAATAACAATACCGAGGTCAACGTGGTGGTATAAATTTTCCATTCATGGAGAATTTCATATTGAGTTACAAAAATAGTTCGGTGTTAATCATACATAAGTAGGTAGGATAATCTAGATTGATCTAACATGAATGAATTCAATATTAGGTGGCAGGTTAGTCTACCTAGTACCTACTGTTTTCGTAGAATTCTAAATCGATAATGCTAAACAGCGCTACCTATTTCCATATGGGCTGGATTGGATGCTTTAATCATACGACATGCAATATTATAGAACTACAAAATTATAAGTGTTAAGTAAGAACAGGTCCCATAAAAGCGTTTATTTGTGAATGAATATTACGGAACACGAGACGCTAGAATTCGCGTCTTCTGGTGAAATAGCGACAAGCGTTGCGGAAGGCTGTTAGTGTTTCGAATGAAGGTTTCGGCGGCAGTGCGGGGCGCGGGGAGCGGTGGAGGGCCACGCATGCGCGTTGCGCAACCAGCGGCGCCGGTGAATGGAGCCTCCGCGACGCGAGTGGGCGTCGGTTTTTATCAATGAACGGCGAATTTGTGGCGTACGCACGACGGCATCGCGCGTGTCACGGCCGCCGCATCGCCGCATCGCACCGCGTCGAGTCGCACCGTCAGCGCCGGCGCCAGCATGCAGCACATCCGACCTTGCTAATGGAGAATGTCAACACACGCTCACATACTGTTGCGTTACTTCACTTCCCAACCTTTCATTAAGATGGCACAGGATTCCACATTGGCGCTGTTGCGAAGCGTCTGCTGGTCAATCAAAGCGAGTGACATACACCTACGTACATTTCTGAATATCGTGACTATTCATAACAATGGCTACTGCTACCTAAATGTCAGTAATAAGATATAAGCTCCCTATAACATGGTAGATGCCTAGATAGTCTTTAGTATGGTAAAACGACAGGTTTCCAGGTATAGCAAAAGATACAATAAAAGTGGATTAGCTACTTAACGAATTACATATGTTATCAAACTTATTACAGTTCTACGAAATAACGACATTAATTGATTACGACTTCACTATTACGCATAACATCGTATAATCAATTACTGATATGATTAATAATTTAATCAAAATTATCCGCTTCGTCCCGCCATAAGGCGCGTTCCCTTAAAAAATGTATTTATTTATTGATGTATTCAAGCAAATTTGAAAGGAAATAATTAATTAATTTAATTGCTTCGGCACCGCTAACGCCTCCAGTTAGCCTTCGTTCAGATTTAACCATGACGTCGCTCGCGCAGTTATCTCGGCCATTGAGAAACGGGCCGCGCTTGTGCTGCGCTGTATTTGGCGATGACTGCATTAGAAACTCTCTTAATGTAACTTTATCTAACGCACTTGGCCTTATTTATTTAACAATAAAGCACGCGTTGATAATGTTTAGTTGATTATTTTCGAGTTATTAGATATTGTTTTGTTTGTAATCGGGACCGGTACCCATATTTGTATGTTAAGTAGTAAGGTGGAATAATAGCAATAGGCAATATCTGCATGGAACTAGTTAAGTTTTCCTATTTATGGTGAACTTACAATCTATACAAAATTTGCTTATAGTCCATGTTGTATTAACCTAAATCAATGAATCAAAACTTGGAACCTCGTTGTACCAAACATTGCTTTGCCAATAACATTAGCTATTCAAATTAAGTTAATCCTTTGGAAATGTAATTGTAATTTGTTTCTCTTTCCTTCAGTTGAGTGCGTGGGATCAAAGCAGCCATTAGATACCTTTTATGGATTTCTTTTGCTTCCTAATTTGAGTCACAAGGTAATTCAATAAGTACCTAAAGTCTATTTCGTTTGCTCAACCAGAAGACGATCGACGTAAATCGTTTTTAAGATCTAGGGCTTCGGGCCTAATCCCTAAGATCTACAAAAACGTCCGTAAGGCTTAGGTCTTAGGCCCTTTAAAGAGGCCCAGTTGTCAAAAGAAGGAGTAAGGGATGGGTAAATAATGGATAATGGTATCCACCATTCATAGACATCCATCTTGCTTGTATTGTTGTTTGTCGTTGTTATGCTGCGTATAGTCAACCATCATATTGATTACACTCATACCAAGCTCCTCAAGGTTTACTCTATACATTTTATGCGAAATCTCATGGACCTCACCTACCTACTGGAACAGAAGAGTGACATTACAATTAAAAACATCAGCTACATGACATTTTTAAGTCCTAAAACAATCTCATATAACATTATAACTGACTGTAATCAAATTACACAACTCTTCAAACACACAGAACCTTCAGATAGAAAACCGCAGTAGCTCTAAAACTCAACTTTTGCCAAAAACAAACAAGTTTGTGTCGAAGTTCGAAACTCCATGTTGCAATATAAATTTGAAACTATTGCATTATCATAGAAGTGGATTTGGCCGAATTGATTGATATTATACCGTGGCGTGGGATGGCCAGGCGTGGGCAGGGCGTGGGCGACCGGAAGGAAGCCGTAGCTTTTGGCTTTTCTCATATAATGGCACTTGCGACACGTGAATGATGTTGCTGAATAAATCACTTAGTGCAGGGACGGGTGGTGAGGGAGGTCAGGGTGTTTGTGACCATTGATAAAGAGTCTTAAGCCAGTCATCAAAGTCAAAAACATCGCATATAACGAAGAAGAGAAGAACTTTGCAAGCAGATAGAGATTCTCGTGGATTTTTGGAATGTTGAGCTTCTCCAAACATCTATGTTTTTTTGGTATAGTTGTAGAGAAGAGGAAACGAATAGATCACATCATACAAATGTATATAATATTTCCATATCTGTGCCTTTACCCTAGTGTTGCAAAGGACTCGAGTCGTCAAGTTATAATTTTAAAGACTCGACTCAATTTTGCAAGACTCAGTATTCTCAAAAGGCTCGGAGTCTAGAGTCAAACCGAGCCCGAGTCATTTAACAGCCACTCGAGTCTGAAAAAGAACTCGAGTCTTAGAAAAGGACTCGAGTCTTTTTTTTTTTTTTTTCATGTTGGGAAATCATCAAATGACTTCTCCCGCTCTGGGCGGAGCGGGAGGGCGTGTCAGACTTTTACTGACTAAAACCCAACCGTGTTCCATCAGTTGCCCATTTGCCAGGGTCACGGTATCTCTTTCAAACAATCACGCGACCCCGGCAGGCATCGGTCCTAGTAGACCCCTACACTGCTGCTGACATCTCTTTGAGGCGCGCGTGGAACACTGCGCGCCCCCGACCCGAGCTTGGTCCTTACCGGGCGGCGAGCTACCCATTGCTCGCCACCCGCAAGCTCGCGCCTACGGTGGCCGGGAGTCCGCAATCGACTCCCGACGCCCAGGGTGTCTCCTCCTGCGGCGGCTAGGGACGTGAGGGCGCAGAGACTGCCACTCCCTCACGCGCCCCGCCTCCTCCTTCGCGAGCATTACTGCTTCGCAGAAGGAGGTGACGGCTTCCCCTTCCCTCTCTCTCCGTACCATGGCTCGCACCAGGGCCGGACGCGAGAGGTCGCCGCCGCCGATCGCCTCCACGAGAACACGGCGGTGCTCCGCCCAGGCAGGGCACACCTCCACCGTATGCTCCACCGTGTCCTCCAGACGATCCTCGCAATAGAAACATCCGGACGTATCCTCCCGCTTTATCCTGAACAGGAACCCACCGAAGCACCCATGCCCGGTGAGAACCTGCGTCAGGCGGAAGGTGAGGACGCCGTGGCGCCTTTCTATCCACTCCTCAAAGAGGGGACTTACCGCCGCAATTGTGGCGTGCCCAAGGACTCGAGTCTTAAAATGAATTCGAGTCTATGAATATCTCGTCAGATTTTTTTGTACGCGTTATTACATCATAACCACTAATTTGAACTTATCACCTTCTATTCGAGTAATTTCGAATGATGAGCTACAAGTTTCATCTTCATGGCCCGAGTTTTTCTTAAAGACTCGTGTTCATTTTAAGACTCGAGTCCTTTATAAGACTCGAGTCCTCTTTAAGACTCGAGTCCTTTTTAAGACTCAAGTGCTTGGCTCTAGGCTTCGAGCCTTTTGAGCACACTGAGTCTTGCATAACTGAGTCGAGTCTTTAAAATTACGACTCGAGGACTCGAGTCCTTTGCAACACTACTTTACCCTGTAGACAGTTAATAGAACTCAAGAACTCAAGGCATCATCGTTACGTTGCACGTTTAATTTTTTTCATTGTAGACTCAAATTTTTTATACATTCGAAATTCCTTCTTAAACCACGGTCTTTAGGATCACTAATGAAAGATTTTTGCTATGCACTTTCCAAAGAAGAGATTTTTCACAAAAACAGTGCATACTAAAACAAACGACTCCCAGAAAAGAAACTACAAAGTGAAAAATAACTTTAATTTCGAAAGTCAGTGTAATGGTTTTGACCCTTTGAATGGGAGTGACCCTTTCAAATAAAAGAAGAATTTTTCAAATCGGTTTATAAATGACGGAATTCTTAGGTAGGTAACAAACAAACAATAATACTACTGAGTTCAGAACCTTCTCCTTTTTGGGAAGTTTGTTAAAAAAGCAGTTCACTCGAATACTAAACACAGAACTGTACGTAATCACGAGCACAAAATCGAATACTTGGAAGCTACACGTCGTGACTGTATCATGAGCTCCACTCAGTATATTACTGTGATATGAAGGACTCTACCAACCCACCCTGGGCCCACGTGGTGAAAAACGGCCCACTCTCTCTCACGGAGAGGAGACCGGTGTACCAGCGGTGGTATATAGGCTGTATGTATGAGGGACCCACAGCACAGCGCTGATCTTCAGTGGTCACCCGAAAATGACCAGACCACCAAAATTCAAAACCATATGTATACATGTGAAATCACTCAAATTCAGTTTCTAATAACAGCATTTACCATAAATGTAGATTGTATACGGATACATACCAATGATTCTTGATAATTCGTATAATCTTGCTTGTGTTCATGTCCCCAAGACAAACTTCTATAAGTATGCATAATGATTTTATTAAGTCAATTACACGATTATCGAATGTATGTAATTCAATAACCAAACGTTTTGGTCGTAAAATGTAATCATAGGTAATAAGGAAAATAGCGGGCAATGCCATGGCTTAACTTGTTCGACACTAGGTATCGCCCGCAGCGTCACTTGCTTAGCCGGTCAAAGTTTTTTGCTGTTCTTTACTTATACTGTATCCTTATAATAATGTGTTTATTTTTTGCTTCGTCCATAAGCTCATTCAAATGTATAATGTCATACAAGTTCAGTGGATACAACAATCACTTAATATGTATTATAATCAGCCTATATTGTTCTCACTGCTGGGACACAGGCCGTAATGTCCTACGCGGGCCCAGCGCGGGTTGGCAAATGTCACATGTCTTCGAAATTTTGGTTCCAGGACATGCCGGTTTCCTCCCAATGTTTTCCTACACCGTTTTGAGAGCAAATTGTACCTATGTAAGCCCGACTATTTTTGTAATTTTATGAGAATTACAGGCTCAATTAAAATACGTAAATAAGTTCTACAGTTGTTTAATACAGATATAAATTGAAGAAAGGTAAATTAATTGTTAAGCAAATTCAAACTCTGCATCAATTTGCCGTCTTAAAGCCATTTCATATAAGTGTCAAAGAATGACAGTTGTGATTTGAATATACGGAAATCAAAGTTGGTACTCAATTTGCATAACAATTAATTTCCTTGGCTTTAGGTACACGAGTACACAGGTGCACGAATAAATTATTATCACGATCTAGACAACTCTCGAAATAAACATAAATTATTTTTAATAATACTCTGGTGAAGCTGTCCATTGTGTTGTAGTAACTGTTTATTGCTCTGAATAAATAAAGATACCTATATTATAATTTATTTAGTCGGTTTAAAAAATATAGATTTGACTAAATTTTTATGACGTGATTCGATCGTAGAATGGCCATATCGAGATCTGCCTGGCCATTTCACGATATGTCACATATAGACGTTTATTCGCATTTTCTGCCGTGCAAGCGACATTCAAAGTGATATAAAAATCACGAGGCCAACTACAAACAAACAAAACACTGCTCTATAAAATTTAACTGATCCAGATAAAAAAAAGCTCCTGCAACTTAAAAATTTCAATACCATGTAGAATATTGATGACATCGAGGGTTCGAAATCATGCACCGTAATGTCCTCAATTTGAATATTAAGAAAAACGTGGCGAGTTTCTCTATGGGTGTTGCGTCGCAAGTATTTCCGGCGGGTCAGCGCCCGCGCACACGCCAAACCGGTTCAGTAATTTGGTGTTTCTGGAGAGCCATGTCGATTAATTTACGATAGACGAGCTTCCTGTCAAAAAAGATGCGACATTCAACTCCGTGATATGACAACTCAACCATTAGATTTCAATCAGAGAGTTTTGTCTCTTTTTTACCTTTAAACATAATTGTTAATTAGGAAGATAGCTTGACGGAACCTGCACTTGACTTGGTGATGTCATCTGTGAATGGATTCTAATAGCGTTTAGTAATCTGAAAGTGGATTATATGAATTTGAATAATTGAGCAAGATTTAATTGATCGGTTGAAAGGTTTTGTCACAATTCAGTTTTATTCCTATGTGTAAGATACACATCTTTTGACGTTCAAAAAGTGCTGACTCTCAACCTAGTTTGAATAAATGACTTGTGATTTTGATTTTCTACCTGACTGTTCGTCAAAGAATAGATACTGTCTAAGTCTCCATTTCTCGTTACTCTCGTTATATTTGTTGTCTCTATCACAGCGATTACCATAACCTTCAATGAATAAGTTAGAGAGAATATTTTGGTACATTACGTCACCGGTACCTACCAGTTCTGACAGTAACAAAACTAATCCAAGACCTTCAGCTTAATACCCTCTAATAGCATAAAAAACAAAGTTGTAACAAATAATATACGTTCCTAGAATTAATAAGAGCACCGATCACTCCCTGTGTCATTCTGTGGTTAACCGGAATTAATCATTCATTCAGCATTTGTATGATTACGGGACATTTCTAGGAACTTATGTTTGTTTATTACAAAACAAAATTTATTCACATCACTATTTATTTTAATAAATGCACTGAAATATATTATAGTGATGTGGATTAATTTTGCATTGGACACGTAATTATTTTATTTATAAACAAGTATACAATCTGTGTGTTCTTACAATATATTAAGTACTAGCTTTTGGTAGCAACTTTCCCCACGCGAAGGTCAGAAATTATTACATGGAAACGTAATACCGGGATAAAAGTATGCTATGTTTTACTCCAGATTATGGACGATGTCTGTGCCAAACATTCCAATTCATTTGGCCGTTTTTGTTGGAGTTACAAACATCTAAACGTCCAAACATACAAACTTTCACATTTAGAATATTAGGATAGGTAGAAGGATAATAGGATCCAAAATTAATTTGTAAACGAGTTATTATGTTATATATTAGGTATTCTGTAAAACACTGATGATTATACTTGCATTGTATTGTTAAAAACCTGTAAAATATATCCATTGCAATATACCTATTGCTTTCTTTAAATCGAAATTTCATGGAGGGTAAGGTTGCATTGGAGTTACCACAGTCTAAATCGTACTACAGCAATATCTGCTCTCCTGAATATAAAAACTGGCATATAATGATGTGTAGATATGCTATTATTTAGTCGCGTTATTTAATTAAAACAAGTGTTCAGAGAAATAATCAAAGAATATATTTTTTATACTCTCTAAACATGCATGTATGTAAGTCTGTTAGCATGTGTTTAGTGCTGAAAACGATATGACGAAAAATATATTATTTTGGTACATGGCTTTTTTCGTGGTATTCCATGACTCATATACAGTTTTTTCCTAAGTTTTATAGAACTAAGGAATTTTGAGGAAACTTATCAATTACTTGATGTGCTATTTATTGTGTTGACTCCAAAAAGATAAGAATTCCACTTGTTCCTCTAAGATATTATTTGTTTGTCGTTTTTAATTGGTAGTGCTGAAGTCTGCCTAAAAATATTTTTTAGTGAAAAGATAAAACCCATTATGATAAAATGTTTTAGTGCATTTATGAATGCTGGTTGAAAACAAAAAATGTGAACGTAAAAAAATTTGATTTATTTTACCCTGAAAACTACAGTATTACTCCCATATTGTTTAATACTTTCACAACCTACAACTACACTATGTAGCTGATTTAGTTCATAATTAATTGGTTGCTCATTTTTGAAATAGAATCTTAATAAATTGTTTATCTTCCGCTAATTGAAGACATTATTTCATACACATTTGCTAAACATGACGCATGTTACTGAAAGCTTCATGTTTCTGATAAACAATTCGGTTTCACAAGGGGTCGCTGATCTACAGAAGCTGGCCTGGGAGAAGTCACATGATGCTCTCGGTATTTTTGTGACTAGACTAAGGCTTTTGATTTTCTTTCTCATGTTATATTGTTCAGAAAATTACAATAATAAGATCCAAAGAGTAGACTTTTACGGTTAGCGTTCCCCGGGTTCTATCACCATGGGAGTTCCGCAGGGCTTAATTCTTAGCCCTTTTTTATTTCTTGTATATGGTAAAATCTACTTTGTCTTTTAAAAACACTCATGGTACAGTGTTATTAGCAGCTGACACATAATTTTCATTTAAGCTTTATTCAGTGACAATAGACAGTTACTGACGAAGTAAATAATGCTCTGTTTAAACCAGAACAATACTAAATGTCGATTTCTGACACCTAACAATAAGCAGGTGAAAACCAATATAGCTACTAGTAAATGCATGGATTTGTATCTTGTGGACACCATCTATGTCCTTTTGTCCTTTGATCTCGAAGCTATAGAGGTGGCCACATGCCTATAACTAAATTGTTGGAGCGGCTAAGCTCTACAGCCTACGTGGTCTATAAAATCCGTCATTTGATTGATGTAGAAATATCTCGATTAGTTTAAATATTTTAGTTGCTTTCAAAGTGTCGTGCAGCATTATGCTGTGGGAAAATGTAACCGATATTCAAGCTATGTTTTTGCTGTAGAAACGAGGCATTCGTGCAATTTGTAAATTTTGTAGTATGCATATTCACGGATAAATTAAAGGTGATCACAATAATGACGTTGCATCTCAGTGTGTATATGAGATCCCGATTTATGTAAGAAATAATATTAATCAATATTCTAATCACAGCGCTATTCATACCAGAAATACTAGAAACAAAGATTTACTGAATGAGCCCATTACTCCACATCTCCTCCAAATTGTTAAATAATTTAAGTGCCAAAGTAAGCGTTTGTACAAAAACTCCCAATTCATGTTTAAGAACTCGATTAATTTAAATCATTTATTAAACCGAAATTCTGCCAAAAAGGTTTCTGTATGGATAATCGCCATGGGATTAATTAAGCTACTGCAACAAACTTTATTACTGCCTGTGAATGTAAGTACAACGCAGGCTAGATTGAATACATACTTAGACACAAAAAATGTATAGGTACAGCTTATGTTAATATATGTTTGTTTTCCTACATAACATAATCAGCCTATAGCGTTCCCACTGTTAGAGCACAGGCCTCCTCCCGTTGAGAGGGAATGGACCATAATCTACCACGCGGGCCCAGTGCGGGTTGGTAGATGTCAAATGTCTTCGAATTTTTGATCCTAGGACATGCCGGTTTCCTAACGATGTTATTTTCCATTTTTTTTCTTTATACATTTTAACATACCTATACATATACCTATGTATTGATATGAATAGTTACTGTATTATACTATTTCAATTATTGTGAATGTGAACAATATGTGGCTCATTCATTTTTTGTTACTTTTATTCATGGTCTGGCAGTTGAGTAGGATATGCGACGTAACTAAATGTCCTTTTTTGGTATTGTTTGTCGTATAGTGTCGTTGAGCTAGTTAAGTTCAAAGTTGAGCTTCAATTACTGACAAATGCGTACACTGACTGGACAAGTCCAGTCAATCTGTGTGTCTGTTTCCTCAAAAGGTCATTTCAGACAGCACTCTACATAGTCTTCACATGATCTGACCAAGATCATATCTGGACTTTAAGAGAGACTGTGATCTCTGAGTTTCCTTCGAGTTTCCTCTCAGAGTAGTCAAATATGAAACGCCGTCTACACCTAGTTTTAAAAATAGCATTGGCGTTTAAAAGTGTTTTTGCCAACCTACTTACAGACATAAAATCATTTATCATTTAACCGATGTTTATTAGATGAAATATCCATACATTTTCCTTACTCTAATTGCTGTTATAGGGGATTACTCAAAAATAAGTACCAATATAGATTGTACTTCCTTTATAAATAGAATCATACAATATTATGATTAGCGAAATATAAGGTTTGTTTTGAATTTATAGGCATGGGCGTACCCAGGTTCTGGGCCAGGGGGGGGGGGGGGGCAAAATCAGATTTTTTATAAACAATCAAATAAATAAACATTAATTAAAATAGTATATTATGTGTGTTTGTTTTTTTTTTAATTCTTTAAATATACAATATCTATTTTAAAAGTAACTTTCGAGGGTCTTCAGGAAAACGGTTTATGACGTCTTTCGTGAAAAAATCGCCCATAGCGTGGCTGTCTTCACCTTTGGGTAAAAAGATTCAGCTACTCAGTTGTTAACTCTGTTATTTCAATACTTTCAAAGTCCTTCTGCTGCTTATTCACCCAAAATGTGCGCCATAATTCGGCTTCAGATGTGATCCCTTCTAATTCATACAATTTAGTTACTTCCTCCACACATTTTTGTAATTTTGGAACTGTAATTTTAATTTATCTGAGTAGGGTGCAACATTGAAAGAGTAAACGCTAGTGAATGGTCTTTGCCTAATCTCGCCTGTAATGAAGATGATAACGAATCCAAATAGGACACGCATAACGAGCGACAAAAATAATCGTTAAGGGGGTCGCTAGCGCTACAGTAGGCAGCTACTTAATTTGCCCTCTGTTGTTGGCGGCTTGTTGTCTTAGGTCAACGAAGCTCATGGTTCAAAGCAGCAGCAATTTCTTCAGCTAATTTGATAAAACTTTCAATCCCTTCTTCCGCGGAACGCCTTTTTTTGGTGGGAAATCATCAAAAGACGTCTTCCGCTCTGGAGCGGAAGCGGAAGTAAAGCGGAAGGGCGTGTCAGACTTTTACTGACTAAAATCCACACGTATCATCCTTCAGTTGCATATGCCAGGGCCACGGTAATCACTTTCGAACAATTCCGCGACCTTGGCAGGCATCGGTCCCAGCGGACCCCTTCAGTTTTTCTGACATCTCTTTGAGGCGTGCGTGGATCACAACACGCCGTCGACCCAAGCCTGATCCTTACCGGGCAGCGAGCTACCCATAGCTCGCCGCCCGCAAGCTCGCGCCTAACGGTGGCCGGGAGTCTGCAATGGACTCCCGACACCCGGGGCGTCTCCTTCTGCGGCGGCTAGGAGCGTGAGGGCACATAAATCGCCACTCCCTTACGCGCTCCGGCTCGCGCTTCGCAGAAGGAGGTGACGGATTCCCATGCCCTCTCGCTCCGTACCATGACCTGCACCAGGGCCGGACGTAAGAGGTCGCCGAGGGTCCGCGGAACGCCTGTGTTCTGCAACTGCAGTAGTTATGGTTTTTATATGTTCTGCACATTTTATTATTGCCAGCGTTTTCGACTTACGACGTATTATAATAGACGTTATATGTTTGCGACGGGTTGCAGCAGGGAATTGTATTTGTTTACCGACTTAAAAAAAGTAGTTGGTTCTTTGTTCCACTGTATTTTTTTTCTAACCGATTTCTCCGCCAGTTTTAGACCGATTTTTTTTTATGGATAGGTTATGCTTCAGGTGTTTTTGCGTTAGCTTCGATAATACAAAAATCCACTTTGTTCATCGTGATGAGATTGTAATACTTCCTGTCACTGCTATTGACTTGGCCAGTAATGGTAAACGTTTTTGCAAAAAAGAAACAACCGACTTTAAAAAAAACACTACGTGCAAAATAACTTTTATATCGAAAGTAAGGGGCAAAAATCTAAAATACAAATCCAAAGAACTTCCGAAATTAAAGTTATTTTTGCTTGCAGCGCTGCCTGCTAGCGAGTAGGTAGAACGGGCGCGTCGCACGATTTTTAATTTTGTATACTGTATTATAAATAGCAAAAAGTTATTTTCTTAATTTTTATCGACAATAGTAGACAGTTAGTAGGAAACTCCAGGGGGGGGGGGGGCAGCTGCCCCCTCTGCCCCCCCCCCCTGGGTACGCCCATGTTTATAGGTATACTCTTAGAATCTTCTCTGCTTCTAGCTAGACAAAGACTAGTCGCGCCAGCGCGCCACTTCTAATACATTTTTCATAAATCGTAAGTGATATAATAAAAGAACCGTTACGTGTTACGAAAAATGGAATGGGCCTAGTATCAAGTCCTGTGGAACTCCCGTTGAGAACATATAGATTACAGACATGTCATTCTGGGAAGTTCCTTGTTATGGTTTCCGGAAACTTATTAGATGTACAAAGGTCCCTAACAGAGCATTTTGTATTGCAATTACGTAGTAATTCAGATTAATATGAAAAACGCAGTCGACAGCCATTTTCAAGTCAAGAAAAATTTCTAGTTTCGAACTATACGTTTCTACGTGAGGTATCAAGATAATATTTTTAGAGTTGCTTTCAAAAGTGCCATAAAAGACTCACAGCAATAAGTCAAATTTTATGATGCTATAACCTTAAATCTTTGGCAAAAACTGTAGGCTCCTGGTGTTACAGAATTGATTATTGTTGTGCTCAAAATATAACAATTCCTAAATCGTACAACTTCCCATCAAATTCCGAAAAAAAAACAAAGCCATAATAAATGTTCGGAAACGAAGACATTTTTTAACGTCGAGTTAAAAACGACACTCAACTGAAATTGAATGAACTTTTATAAACACAATTAAACCTTGTGATACTTTATAAAAGTGTCCGAAAACAACGGCGGCTATAATACATTGACATATTAAGTACCACTATAAAACTGCAAGGGACCACCCGGGTCATGGACCATGGTGTTTATTCCGAGAACTGTCACACCAGTTGACATTCGCATTATTTTGGTGACCCGTAACAACATTCGCCAACGAAAGGTAAATGTTAAAAAATTGTATATCATTAGGTCGTCAACAATAAATCACTTTGGATAAAACCAGTAGTTAGAGATGAGAAAATAATTTGTTGATATAAATTAGGCGCAGTGCACGGTGGTGGCGCGTGGGCCGCGAGGTGAGAGGGAAGTGTCGCGTGCGCGCGCGCAGCCTACGCTCAGCTCGTGCCGCCATTATTTTTCAACTTGTCCGTTGAAATCAAACAAAAGAAATGTGTTTTAGCACGAAGAGTATAGGCGTTGTTTTAATTAACCCTTAGTATTTGTATTCAATTGTAAATACAGCTGAACATAAATTTATTTCTTTTATGTTACTTTACTAGCTTCGTTAAATTGAACAGTTTGAGTGTAATTTAATGGAAAGTATTAAACCATCGACTTTCCAGATTTTATGATATTTACTTAGTGTAAGAATATAATCTCAAGGCGTAAACCTGATAGTTAATTTATTTTTATGACTTCTTCAAAAATTGTTTTTCTTTCTTTATTTTATAAGTACAATAGCTCTAACACATCTGTGAAAGTAATAAGAATGAATTTATGTGTTATTTATTTGTATTTTTAGTTCTCAATAGTTCTCAGTTTGGTTTAAAGCATTTATTGTCAAATTCTAACTTTAACATTATACAGGCACGTTTATTATAGCATTGTATCCATGAGTTTCTACTAAGTACCTACAAAACAAATTCAAATTCATTTGAAATTAGCTTTTGCCAGTGGCTTCGCCCGAGAGGATGTCGGAAATTATCCCACGGGAGCGTACTACCGGGATAAAAAGTTTCCTGTGTGCCAAATTTCATCCAAATCTGTTCTGCCGATTTTGTGTGTTTGAGTCACAAATATCCAATATATTAACTTTTCCATTTATGTATGTATTATAAAGTTGGATAGTAGGGTAATCGGATATTTTTGTGTAAACATCATATTTATAATTGAAATAAGATTTATAATTTATAAACTAGGTATCACTGCTTAAATCTATATCAATATACAACACTATTTAACTACGTACCTAATGAATTATCTGTTAAGGACAAAACTTTTAACGTAAAGGCCTACCCCACCTACTAACATTCAGAGAAAACTCCATCCCATTCCAAAGAGGAATCGCATTCGAAACTACTAACGCCATCTAGAATTCAGTCTTGAATTCAATTCCAGCGACTGGTCCGCAGAGGTTTTTACCGACAAGCCACTTGGAGAGCGTGAACCGGTGTCGTGTCGAAGGCACAGTGGGCAAGAAATTGTTGCCGTCGGCCTGTTCATAGAGCAGGATGATGTAGCGATGCGGGCCTGTGGCGCGAGGTGGCGCTGGTGGCTTGTAACCTAGAGAGAGTGGTTCGTGCATTATTCTTTTTAAAGACTTAAAATTATGTTGAGAAACTGAAAAACGGTTTGTTTTCTTACCTCTGTAATCTATTCCAACGGTTTTACTGCTCTCTTTCGCTTTCAAAGCCAGACCCTGAAAAATGAAACACGTTTTTAATGCTACATTAGATTTAGAATTTTTGGTGTTATCTCCATCACAAACCCTTAGCTAAAATCCAGCTTTCCCACATTGTCATAGTGTTTTTCCAACATTCATTTCTATCGGTTATTCAGTTCCCGTCTTGGATTTCAATTTTTTCTTACCCACTCTATCTTTTATAGATACTGCAATATTTCCATTCATCGCTTCTTATTGGCCGTTATATGTCATAAAGTTTTATGCCAATCTTAGAACTAAATCTACTAAACAAATGATCATCATTACTTACTGGTATATTCGATTTGACCATGTGAAGGTAAAATTCGCCGTCTAACTGTGGCGGAGCATCTGGATCCACCATAATTAACGTGTAAAACTTTTTCTAAAACAAACAAATAAAATCTAAAGTTATTTTAAATCTTTGAAGTAACGAAAACTCTACGAGTTAGTTTCGATTTTTGCTTCATGAAACTTTAGCTCTGGAATGTGTTTTGATTATTTCTATCACAAGCCGTAATAAATGTCGTAGCTTAGATATACTCGTACAACCTTGTTCTTATTCTAAGTAGCTGACTTTTGCATACAACAGAAACGCAGAAAGTAGCCAGATGTTTGCAAAACGGATTACCTTACTTGAAAATCGTGGAATTTTCGCCTAATATCTAAGTAAATTCTTAAGTCAAATAAAGTAAAAAAAATATTACTGAATCAGCCAAAGGGTACTGGAACAACGGTTCTTCAAGGAAGACTTGTTTCGGAAGAAGAACGTCGCAATTGTGGTCGTTAACCATAGTGCCCCCGACGCTGGTCACATTCAACCCCACAAGCCGGTCACACCCTTCAAGAAGAGTCTTTACTTCCGTCACCGTGCACTGAGAAGCCCCGCCGTATACGATCCTCCACATTATAAAAAAGGCCAGACATTTGTTGATCATTTTAAGTCTAGTCGATTTGAACAGCTCACAGTAACTGAATTAGTAACCGTCAACAGCATTAAAGCTAAGATTAGAGTTGCAGTTTTGCCGGCAGTTTATTTTTAAACAAAACTGTACATTCTCTAACAATGGTCCCGATAACATTGCTGTTCAGTATTACGAAAACAAGCGACGCGGATGTTTTAACATCATTATGTAACACGTCTTTATTAGCTACTTGAAGAGGCGTCTGGCTTCCAAATAATAAGCATAAAAACTTTTTTAGTAGTTCCGTCGCTTCCTAATCCTTAGTTTGTATCTGTATATTATTGGCTATGAGTGTTATGGTAGCTGTCAGTTTACAGTTCTTGACATTTTTATATTTATTGGTTCTACTTACTCAACCTATTTTTGTTACAAACAAATATGATTCCTAGGTAGGAGCTGCTTTAAATTTTATCTACAATGCAAAATCCTGTAATTGATAACAGATTAGGTATACCGCAGTTATCCAGAAAACAGATGAGTCTTGAAATAACAGAACGACTGAGATGCGCAAAACTGTGGTGCCAACGTTTCTGGAAGGTGTTGTGCAATCCTGACCTACGCTGCCGGTCCAAGTTTCAACTATACGAGTTCTTTGTGCGACCTATACTCACATACGGTTGCGAGCTTTGGAACTTAAACAAATGTAACTCAATTAAACTACAACGTTTTGAAATAGGCCTCTTAGTAGCAATTTATAAATCAAAATATCCACAAAGGCATCTTAACAGGCTTAAGCCTAATCTCAGGGCCGTTTATAATAAATCCGGAGTAAGTAACGTAATAGACCACATAAAGAACGAACGGCTACGTTGGTCAATGTTGCTAAAAAAAGAAGAGGTAGCTCTGAGAAGACGTTTTCGGTGTCCCCGTGTACACTTTTGTGGAAACCCTGGACAAATATGACCCGCCAAATCAAGAAATGATGAAGCAACCTTACCACTAACTTCTGACACACTTGCAAGTACGATAGATAGACAGCCCAGAGTGATATATTCACTGCCACAGTACTTATATTGCCAGACACGAAGAAGATGAAAAGTTATGTTTCCAGCACAAATATTCAAGCGAATCATTGATTTATGAATCAAAGACCAATAAGATTACAAATTATATATTGGCGAACTAGTTAAAGAATTACAATTCATTTAAATGCAACTCTTCTGAGATTCTAATTCTTGAAAGCTACCAAGTTATGACTTCCACGCGAACGAAGTATCGAGCAGAAGCTAATTAGGTAATAAATACGACATGATGTGCCATTTTTCTGTTATTATTTCTGCAAGGACCTACCTAGTAGCGCTACCATCAGCAAGAGTAATCTATTGAGGGGTCATTAATTTGATTCATTGCTAGAAAACTGCACGACCTGCGCGTAATTTTGGATAGTACATACCCAAGTTGTTTATCAAAGGTCAAAGGGAAAGGGTCAAAGGGGTTAGGATCACAAGTCATCGGTTTTCAAAAATAATGAATTATGTTAATTGAGACAAGAAATAAATATCGTCTGGTTTACTGAATGCGTTTTAAATCAGCTAAATGTGTGCTCCTTCTGATCACAGTCTTTTTTGAGGAAACAGATTTTGTACCGGTTGACATATTGTGAGTATGACCATGCTGCGGGTTACTAGGACGTTGGCGACATTGTAATTGACAGTGATTACTATTATCTTCATTTACACGCCCAGCTCTGGTGAAATACGGTGAAGGATCACCCATCCTGGACAGTTCTTGAAGCATTCTCCGAAGATTTCCGAAATCAGATCCCGTTGCGCGCTTCCAGCGTATCTCCTGTAATTTTATATATCCAATCACATCTATGTCCGTGTAGCGCTTGTACAGACTACGCTCGTTATTTGTAAGAAATATACGTTTTAAGGCTTCAATTTCTAGATTTTTCATATCATTGTTGCGTCCTTCAAACCACTCGTAAATCAACATTGGTCTCAAAAAGATTTTATACGCGAGAATTTTCTTCGCAACTGATAAATGCGAACTTTTTAATATTTCTTTAGTTTTTGTTTTCCAGATATTGGATAAATTGAGAGGGTTGATTTTCATTGTAATGGATAGGATAGAATATTAATAATTATAGCCCTGTGGGTATGCTAACCTGAGGAAATCAAAATGCTTTTTACTAACACATTTCCATTTCTTGACACTTTTTCTGTACAGTACCTACTGTGACAGCAAAATATTAAATTGAGGTTTATTGTACCTACCTACCGTTCTCCTTCGAGTCGTCTAGGTATTATAGCTAATTGCAGAGTGCTGTACATACTTAGGTGAACCAAAAAGCAGGAAATTTTAAATGCGTCAGATTTTTTCACACAACTCACTATCAAAAGTTGTCCGAACTGCGAGCAGTCTCGCAATACAGCGAGCGATGCGAGCCTTCTCGTGTCATCCAGGTATACTTTTATACCTAGTAATATTGTAAATGCAAAAGTTACTCTGTTTGTCTATTACGATTTCACGGCTGAACCACTTAAACGACAATGATGAAGTCTGGTACGGGGAAAGTTTGAATTCTATTCTATATAAGCCAGCCCCCACAAGGCCAGCACGTGGATCAAGCCCGCTTTCAAACGAGCGAGCGGAGCTCAACTATCCCACAATAATAGTCGAAACGGGAGTGAATCCCGCCCCATTCAGGTGATGACATTCGTGTTACAGGTGTTAGAAACAATAAAATATTTGGTTTGTAATAACTTAAGATAGGAACTCAGTCATAGCACATCCCTAGCTTTTAGTATTTTGAGTGTGGTAGCATCCCTAGTGAAGTAGTGACCGAACAAATTATTATGGCGAATTTTCTGTGTGAACCATTGTGTGTCGTAAAAGCATTTCTCCTAAAATCAGAATATTATACAGTGCTATAATAAAAGAATCAAGGCTTTTATTCCAAAATCCTAACAGGTTATGGGCCCAGCGCTTAATAATCTGGTTTAGGTGAAGATTGCGGGAGTACCTTTTGATATAACAAAAAATCACCGGCCGGCACATCAACGTGAACGTGGCGGGTGTGGTCAGCGAGACAAAACTCGGTTATTGAGTTGTTGTCAATAGCAGCGTCTGAAGGAGGTCGTGTGGGGTGCAAAAAGCACGACATCAGGCAGCAGGCTTACGCGGAGGACCGGAAAAATGGATCATCACACAATGGCATTGGCGTCCAATTCGGCCATCAAATTGGAAGGTCAAAAAAACTGGAATGTATGGAAATTCCAGGTGACAGTCACGCTGAAAGGTTTAGACTTATATTCAGTGGTGAAAGGTACGGACATAAAGCCGGAAAGCAATGATGCAGGCTGGATTGCAAAGGATGCAAAGGCCCAAACTCTTATTGTCACCAGGATGAGTGAGGCGGCAATGGTGCATATTCTAACGTGTGAATCTGCAGCTGATATGTGGCAGAAATTGCACAGTGTCTATGAATCAAGGTCTGCAACAAGTACAATGATGTTGCAACAAAAATTCCTACAATACAAGTTTGAGGAAGGAGATTTATCTGTCTATTTATCCAAACTCCAGGAGATGATTTGCCAACTGAAGCAGGCAGGAGAAGAGGTGTCGGATAAATTTATTATGACCAAGGTATTATTATCTCTGCCAGAGAAATATAGTCACTTTATATCGGCATGGGAATCGGTGGAGACCAGCAAACAAAACTATGATGATATGGTGGCTCGTTTGCTTGTCGAGGAAGAAAGGCTAAAAGTGAAAAACAAAGTTATGGAAGAAAAAGAAAGCATAGCATTGTATTCTAAAAAGAAAAGTCAAGGTTATGTTAGAAAATGTTATAAGTGTGGAAAATTGGGACACATATCTACAGAGTGTAGAAGTAAAAGTGAAGAAAAGCGGAAATGTTTCTTGTGTGGAAGCATAGGACATCTAAAAGTCGACTGTCCAAGACATAGGAATGAAGGGCAACAAGGAAAACATGAAAAATCTAAGGGAAATGCATTCATCATAGTGACTGCAATGACAACTGGAAGTGACTTTATAAACAATGATAAAAAGTGGATAATAGATAGTGGGGCAAGTGAACATTTGACAGGTCAACACTCTTTGTTCACAAACTATCTGTCACTGTCAACATCAGAGAGTTATGTTATTGTTGGTGATGGACGTCGCTTACCTGTTGTTGGTGTTGGTGATATTGAACTGAATGTGTTTAATGGTGACTCATATGTGAAATCAACATTAAACAATGTGTTACATGTGCCACAAATGAAAATCAATTTGTTCTCTGTAAACAGTGCTACAAAGAAAGGTTATAAGGTTACAATAACTGACCAACAGTGTTTATTTTATAAAGACAGCAAGCTATGTGCGTTAGGCAATCGTGAAGGGAACTATTATGTTTTAGAGGTGTCAAATAATATACATGAGAATGTAGCGGCCTGCCGTGCCAAAGCAAAATACTGTAAGTCGACTTACAGTGTTTTCGCTTAACAACGCTCAATCAATTTCTTTAAGTCTGTTTAGTATACCTTATTACCAATTTTGTAATTTTGAGGCGTATTTCACATAATAAGCCAAGCTAAAAAACACTGTATAACGTTCAAATTAAGGTTTTAACATGCTAAAAAACTGTAATATAGGTTACAGTATTTACGCATAACAAGCTACGCACTTTGTTGAATTACGGAGATAAATACAGTGTTTTTAACCGTCGCAAATATTCGCGCCTTAGAGTACCAACCACCGTAGTTTGATCAATGAAACACT
This sequence comes from Aporophyla lueneburgensis, assembly GCA_932294355.1. Classification (NCBI taxonomy): domain Eukaryota; kingdom Metazoa; phylum Arthropoda; class Insecta; order Lepidoptera; family Noctuidae; genus Aporophyla; species Aporophyla lueneburgensis. Next base: position 16,792,707 of record OW028750.1, on the reverse strand, counting down.
ATCGCTATCTCGCTCTTTCTTTACTCGTTGTAGAACTCTCACCTTCTCGACAAACTTTGGAGACGGCTCAGTATAAGTTAGTAGTGCGTGTGACGCGCAGTGACTTGCGTATTATATAAATTATTGTGAACGATCTGTAGATCTGTTGTGTTTATTTTGTTTTGATAACAGTGATTATGGGATAACTCTATGACAATGAATACGAATCGTAGTAAAATGTTGATTAGATTATCGAAAAACAACATAAAACATTACAATAATACAGACTCGGTCACTGTTGTGTCCGACGTTTTAAGTGATTGTCTTGAAACAGAAGAAAAAGAAAATGTATGTAATGACCATGACAATGACCTTTGCGATGATTTGGAGTTAAGAAGCTTCATAAGTCCTCTAATTCCATTAAGTGAGTCACAACTTAATGAATGTATTTCATGAAGAATTAGGAGAAGGAGTTTACACCCAACTGATACCTGCATTAATTTGTGATAAGACTAAAAACGTCTCAACTATTTTCTCAGAAGATGTTCACCAACCTGACACGAGTAAGCATATTATTTTTGATAAATTTAATTCAACAGAAAACCAAGAAGACGTTGAAGCTAGATCCATACACGATTTAAATGATGATTCAACTTGTGTAGCACATTCTTCTCCGCCTTCAGTTTCACCAGGATCTTCCACGACCTTTGCTCTAGTAAACTCTTTTGCACATAATGTAATAGAACAACCGTCAAGTAACAAAAGATGTGTCACACCTGAAGAATCCAGTGTCATTGATGAGCTTGCGGTTGAAGATAGCTCTCAAATTCCAAAGAAACCTAAACGAATTAAGGATCCAGTAGCTGTAATAGAGAATCAAAGACTAAAACATCCATTATTACCACCTTGTTCATGTAAAAAACAGTGCATTTTGAAAATTTCTGAAACTGAAAGACAGTCTATTTGGACACAATTTTGGAACATGGACCGGCAACGGCGCCGTGATTATTTGTCAAGAAGTGTTGATAAGTTATCTACAGCTTGCACGAAAACAAAAGGCCAGTCTCGAAGACATAACACCCTAATATGGACGCTAAATGATACCAAAGTTTGCAAAGTTTTTTTTCTGAGAACGTTGGGTTACACAAATGATGAAGCTGTACAATCGGTCTTAAAAAATAATTATCTCGAAGGTAATAAAAATCCGAAGATAAACGCCACACCAGATCTTCGAGGACGTCGATGTGCACCAACTAACAAGTTTCCAGAAGAGTATGAAAAGTGTTTGGAAGAATTTATATTGAAATATAACCCTATACCATCTCACTACAACAACAAACATGCACCGCATCGTAAATATTTGCCAGTTGGTATTAATTTTTCCACTATATTTAAAGATTTTAAGCAGTATTGCCAAGACAATAATAGAAAGATTTGTGGTTGGACTCATTTTCACGCAATGACAAAAAAATTAAATCTTTCAACAGCTGAATTACCCCAAGATATTTGCACTAAATGCAAAAATCACAAAATATCACATGAAAAACTACCACTTCCATGCAACTGCGAAGACTGTAAAACTTTAGGCCAGCACTTAGAGAATAAACGCAGTGCGCGAAGAGATTTTAATCAGGCAGAAGAACGAAGCGAAAACTCTCAAGGAAAAGAAGCAGTTTTTACAGTCGACATGCAAAAAGCGATATGCATGCCATTTCTAACGACAAAAGACTATTATTTTTCTAGAAAACTGGTGCTATTTAACGAGTCGTTTGTGCCACCTGGCAAGAATAAAAAGGCCGTGTGCATTCTGTGGCACGAAGGCGAAAGCGGTCGAAAAGCTTATAATATAGCTACAACCTTTGTTTTTGTCATAAGAAAATATTGCAGGGATCTACACCATTTAAACTTCTTTTTAGACAACTGTAATGCCCAAAATAAAAACAAAATTCTACTTTCTGCATTAGTAAGGGTTGTAAACGATAACAAAACAGATATTCAAACATTAAAATTAGAATATTTTGAACCAGGTCATACTTATATGGCTGCGGATGCAGTACACGCCGCTATATCAAAAAAACTAAAAGCAGCTGGTGAAGTTTATGACCTTGAGGATTTTGTAAGCAAAGTCAAACAGTCCCGAAAAAATTTGGATGTGGACGTACTCTACCACAAAGACATGGTGCTTTTTGCAAATGACTGCAAAATAACATTTCCAAAAGACTGGAATATTCAAAATTTAAAAATTATTGAGTTTCGAAGAGGCAAACTCTCTCTATTTGCCAAAAATGATTATAATGGAGAGTTTAAAGAAATTCATTTCTTGAAGAAAAAGGTTGAAAATGATTTAAGGAAGAAAATGAACGACGGATTAGATCTTATAAATATGATAGAAAGAGAATGTAAACCAAGAGGTGTGAATGAAGTAAAAAAAAAGGAATTGCTTATACTTACAAAATCCATGCCTGCATCACGGCGATTTTTTTATGAAAACCTTGAGGTATCTGATGCGCCTGATCTTGATGTACATATTGATTCTGATTTGTAATTCAGTCACACTTGTGGTTAAATTACAAATCAGAAGAAATGATTGATTTTTTCACTAAGTCTACAATGGATCTTATAAAAATATTAGAATATATTGTTGTTTTTGTTTAATTTGTCTGATTATTATTATGCATAATTTTAATAAATAATTGATCTCATAAAATAAAAGAAAAGCAAAACCAAAAAAATTTATATAAATTATAAGAATTTTGGAGATTATGTTATGTTTTGTTTGGTTTGATTATTATGTATAAGTTAAGTTCACTTTTCTTCAGTAAAATATTGATTTAAAAGGATAAAAAAAATCAAAACCTAAATGTAAAATGAAACTAAAAATAAAACGCTTAACGATAGTCCTCAAAAAGATGAAAATTATGTTATTTGAATTATTACAGATTATTATGTATCAGTACTTTATTATTATATCTATAATAAAATAATTGTCGTTTTAATAACATATTTTATTCATTAAAGTATATTTTATCTAAATATCTCAAATTTTATTTACTAATTAGGCAAACAGATCTTGAAATCTACTGTACTCTCGATAATTTATTGTACTTTATTAAAGATGCCTTATTATAACACTGTATCACTGGATACAATGTTTTGGCATAATCAAGTACTTGTGTTCAAACGAGACAAAACACTGTAATTTGCTTTACAGTGTGTTGCCTGGTTCTGGTAGTAGGAAAACTTGACAGCTCTGTCTTGGCAACACAAGTTAGTTGCAATATATTGTTTTCTTACTATCTTTATCTAAAAAAAACTACTTGGCTATATTGTAGATAACCTTATCTAGCTGTAACATGTCAAATATAATACAATATTCATTAATTATCACTAGAAAACGCAATTAATTATCAAAAACATAAATCGTCAAAAATCTCAAATATGCTTTTTAGAAAATACAGTGTATTGGATTGATAGGGCAGCGGCGGTGGCAGCACTATCTGAGTGGCATGAGAGACTTTGTCACCAAAATGTAGAATATGTAAAGCAAATTCTCAATAAAAACAATATTGAGTACACAGGCGACAATTTCAAATGTGAGTCATGTCTAGAAGGTAAAATGCACAGACTTCCATTTACTAGAAGTGAGCAGCACACCAAAGAATCCCTTGAGATGGTGCATGCTGATGTGTGTGGTCCAATGGAAGTGGATAGTATTGGAGGTTCGAGATATTTTCTGCTAATAAAAGATGACTACAGCAACTACCGGGTAATCTACTTCTTGAAAAAGAAAAGTGAGACAGTTTTGCAGATAAAGAGGTTTGTCAACTGGGCTGAGAGACAGACGGGAAATAAAGTGAAAGTGATTCGTACTGACAACGGTGGCGAGTTTGTCAACAAGGAAATGCGAGAATTTGTACAGGAAAGGGGAGTATACCATCAGACCACAGTGCCTTTTACACCCCAACAAAATGGTAAAGCAGAGAGGGATATGCGCACTATCGTAGAGGCAGCAAGATCTATGCTGAAAGGTAAGATGTCTAAACAGTTATGGGCTGAGGCCGTGAACACCACAGTGTATGTTCTGAATAGAACTTCAAAGAGCAGAGTGGAAGGCCAAACACCCTATGAGACATTTCACAAACGCAAGTTTGATGTTCAGAGTCTATGTGGAGTATTTGGAGATAATGTATATGTTCACATTCCTAAGGAGAAGCGACTAAAATGGGATGTCAAGGGAGAAAAAGCAATATTTGTAGGTTATAATGATTCTAAAGGATTTAGAGTATACTATGAGGATAGAAAGGAGGTCCATACCAAGAGGGACATAGTATTTCTAGATAAGAGAAACCAGAAGGAGCCAGATATTAAGAAAATAGAGGAAAATGAGGATGTGATCTTACTGGATATATCTATGGAAAACAATACAGAAGAGGTGCTACATGATAATAGTGAAGATGAGTTCTATGACATAGATACAGTACAGAACCAAGGAAATGGAGAAGAACAGGATGATACTCAAGAAATGATGTCTGAAGCGAGACCAGAAATAACACAGGAAGATAGACAAGAACAGGCAGATACAGAAGAAAATCAGTACCTAGATAGAAGGAACAGAAGAAAGGTTAAGCCAAAGCATCTTGAAGATTACTATCTGTATTTTGCTGAACCAAAAGATTACAAGGAAGCAATGACATCAGCAGATGCTGAAAACTGGAAAGAAGCTATCAAAAGAGAGCTAAATCAACTAAGTGAAAATAAGACATGGACAGAGATAGATACAATACCAGAAGGAAAAGAAGTAATTAGCTCAAAATGGGTTTTAAAGAAGAAAGATGATTGTTACAAGGCCAGATTAGTAGCAAGAGGCTTTGAGCAAAATTGTAATGATGATTTGTATGCCCCTGTGGCAAGGCTTAATACATTTAGAATTTTTGTATGTGTAGCTACTAAGTTAGGGTTAGGAATAAAACAAATGGATGTATGTGGAGCCTTTTTAAATGCAAAACTTGATGAGGAATTGTATTTAATTTTACCAGAGGGTACAGATACTAAGTATGTTAGACTTAATAAATCTATTTATGGTTTAAAGAGGTCTCCAAAGTATTGGAATAATACTTTTAATAATGTTATGTTATCTATGGACTATAAGCAGTCAGATAAGGATTATTGTTTGTATTCAAAATGTGAAGGTGATAAGAAAGTTTTTTTGTTATTATATGTAGATGACATTCTCTATTTTGGTAATAATGTAGAAGAAATGTGTAACTTGAGAGATATTTTGTGTAAAACTTTTAAAATGAAAGAGTTAGGAGCAATTAGTAAATTCTTGGGCATTGATGTCAAACAAGACTTAAATAAGGGGAATACTGTTATATCACAAAGTGAGTATTTGAGAAAACTGTTGTCACAATATAATATGTTGGATTGTAAGATATTAAAGTTACCAATTGATAAAAATTATAATTTTCATGTCCTAAAGAGAGATAAGTCAGAAAGTGTAGAAATAGAGAGTAAATGTAGAAGACTAATAGGGAGCTTGATGTATGCAGCTATGGGCACTAGGCCAGATATCTGTGCAGTAGTTAATATCTTGAGTCGTTATCAGAGTTGTGCATCTGAGCTTTTGTATAAATTATTGTTAAATGTATTGAGGTATGTAAATGGAACTTTAGATTTGTGTTTGATATACTATAGAGATTGTAACAATGATGTTGTAAGCTATGTTGATAGTGACTGGGGTGGTTGTAATGATAGAAAATCTACATCAGGGTGTATTTTTAAAGTGTTTGGTTGTTCAGTAATTTGGTATTCAAGGAAACAGGCAACAGTTGCACTGTCTTCAACTGAAGCTGAATATATAGCTTTGTGCTTAGCCACTAGTGAGGCTTGTTGGTTGAAGTCCATTATGTTAACATTTGGGTTTCGGGTAAACATAATTGTGTATGAGGACAACCAGTCTACTATCAAAATGGCACAGATGGCCACTGGTAACTCTAGGGTAAAACATTTGGAGATTAAGCAGTCATTCATTAAAGAGAAATTAGAAAAGAAAATTATAGAGTTAAAATATGTGAATACCAGTGACCAACTTGCAGACATATTTACCAAAGCTTTGGGAGGGATATTGTTTATGAGATTAAGGGATAAATTGTTCGATACATATAGGTAGGTCATATTGTTAAGGGGATGCATACAGTTAAGGGTAAGACAGTTGAGTAATTTCTGTAAGTAAAAATGCTGGTTTAGCTTGAAAATATTTTATTGAGGGGAAGTGTTAGAAACAATAAAATATTTGGTTTGTAATAACTTAAGATAGGAACTCAGTCATAGCACATCCCTAGCTTTTAGTATTTTGAGTGTGGTAGCATCCCTAGTGAAGTAGTGACCGAACAAATTATTATGGCGAATTTTCTGTGTGAACCATTGTGTGTCGTAAAAGCATTTCTCCTAAAATCAGAATATTATACAGTGCTATAATAAAAGAATCAAGGCTTTTATTCCAAAATCCTAACAACAGGGTAATCCTAGTACGAGTGCCAAAGCACTGCTTTGACACTTAAGTGCACATTACTAAAGATTAAATCTGTTTTTTATGAAGATTTACTGTACTCATTATTCTAGTATTTTTTTTTTAAATTTATATTACGGGAAAAAGAAAAGCTACCTAAGCGAGTCTAACTAAGAGCGAACGGAGCGAGCTTACTTTAGAAATAAGTGACTGCCAGCAGGTGCACTCCACTCACTCGTGGTGAATATGGGCTCGCTTCGCTCGCACGTCTCGAGAGTAGTAAAAAAAAGTCAATTGTTTATAAAAAAAAGTATAGTGTTGGTAACAACATCTGAAGTGCTCACTTCAGATGCCGCTACTATTACTAGTCCAAGCACTAGTGGCAGCTTTTATCCCCATTCTGAATAAATGTGTCTACTTTAACTGTTTAACACCATTTCTCAACGTCATACATAGTACAAAGTTTGCAAAACGGCAACATTATGTCTCAAGTTCCTTATTATAAAACAAATTAAACGTAAAAACAAATATAGTAAGACTTAGCAGTCATGAAGCCAAGAATAAAGTAAAAATGTACGTACTACAATTGGACTACGAAGACACATACATAATCCGATCTACCACACAAACACTTACCTACACTTCCTCACTCACAAAAACACACACACGCACACACAGACACACGTACACTCCATCTTTCTTCAATCAAATCAGCCTATCGCAGTCCACTGCTGGACATAGGCCTCTCCCATTCTGCGCCACAACACCCTATCCTCCACCTTCCGCATCTAGTATGTCTTCACTTACAAACAATTCTCTAATTCACCAATCATATTAACAGACGTACCCAAATTCACCCTTTATTTATGTTTAAGCTCACAAGCAAACCCTCGCACTTTTAATAGTACTCTATTTGTATAGTTGTGACACACAAACGTCCTCAGATGGAAAAAAAAAATGATAATAGCTGAACGCTATCCCCTGAGATACATGTTCTCGCCTAGATGCTTTGGGCATCTTTTGTGATTTATCTAAAGCATTCGATTGCGTTCTTCATGAAACTTTAATCAGGAAACTCCGCCACTACGGGATCCGGAACAGAGCTCTGGATCTTCTTACTTCATATTTGAGTAATAGGATTCAGAGTGTCGATGTCAATGGAAAAAGGTCTCCCGGATCTATCGTAACAATGGGAGTCCCACAGGGCTCAATTCTTGGTCCTTTTTTGTTTCTTATTTATATTAATGACTTGCCTTACCTTATAAAAGATAATCATAATATAGTTTTGTTTGCGGATGATACTTCACTTTTGTTTAAACTTAAACGTCAGCAAGTGGATACTGACGATGTTAATAGCGCGATCTCAAAAGTAGTTCACTGGTTCAATGTAAATAATTTGCTTCTTAATGAAAAAAAAAACCAAATGCATTAAGTTTACGCTACCTCACGTTAGGCAAGTGAAAACGAATGTGTTGGTGAAGGGCGAAGAATTGAATCCTGAAGATAGCACTGTATTCTTGGGCCTAACTTTGGATACCAAGCTTCAGTGGGGCCCGCATATAGATAAATTGTCGAAAAAGCTAAGCTCCGCTGCATACGCTGTTAGAAAAATTCGGAATTTAACTGACATAGAGACAGCCCGTTTAGTGTATTTTGCCTACTTTCATAGTGTAATGTCGTACGGTATTCTGTTGTGGGGAAATGCCGCCGACATTCAGACTATCTTTGTCTTGCAGAAAAAGGCTGTTCGATCAATTTATAAATTAAACCCGAGACACTCACTCAGAGAGAAATTTAAAGAAATTAATATAATGACTGTGCCTTCACAAATCACAGTATATTTTTGAAAATCTTTTATATGCCCATAAGAATATTAAATTGTTTAAAAAATTCAGTGATATCCATAATATAAATACTAGGAATAAACACAAATTTATTGTACAGACGCCAGCACATCAACTTACCACAATCTGTCAAATTTCTTTAATAGAATTTCAACCTTATATCACAATAGTGGAAGGTTAATTTTCGATTGGTAAAATTTGACAGATTGGGGTGGCTTGACCTGCTGGCGTCTGTACCTTCAACAAGGCTCAAGGAAATATGTGGCTCATTCAGATGTCAATGTATACGCTTTTATAATAAACTTCCAAGCCATGTTCAACATCTAAGTCTCAATAAATTTAAATCATTCATTAAACGTAAGTTGTGCCAGAAAGCCTTTTACACTGTTAAAGATTATATTGAGGACAAAAAAGCTTGGGATTAAGCTGCTCCAATTTTTAATTTTAATTTTTAAATTATTATTGTACTGAATGATATTTTTTATTTTTATTATTAATTAATTTCCTTTTTTTTATTATTTTTTTATTGGGAATATACACTTTGACATTTTGATTATTGCTTATACACTTTGACATTTTGATTATTGCTTATACACTTTGACATTTTGATTATTGCTTATACACTTTGACATTTGATTATTGTTTACACTATGACATGAATATATACTTTCAGAAGTATAATATTATTATTATTATTTAAGTGATTTTGAATGTGAGGACTATGTAGGTGATGTTTGTTTTTTTTTTTATATCTCTCTTAATCATTCCATTTTAATGATAATCTGGCAGTTTGAGTACTCAATGCGGCCTACCAAAATGTCCATTCTTTGGTATTGTTCGTCGAATCTTTGTGCTCCTTATGTTCTGAGTTGAGCTGCAAGATTACTGACAAATGCGTGCATTGACTGGACAGGTCCACTCAATCTGTATGGTTCTTTCCTCAAAAGACCATTTCAGACACCCCCATGTACATGGTCCTCAAATGATCAGACCGGGACTATTTCCTGATTTTATATACACATTGACATTGATGAATTTTAATTATACAATGACATGAATATTTACTTTTAAGTATTATATTGTTTTAATTACCTATTGTAAATGTGAAGACGAAGTGGGTGTTCTTTTTTTTTGGTTTCCTTTTCTTCTAATTTAATTTTTTACATTGTCTGGCAGTTTGAGTAATTTGTGCGACCTTCACAAATGTCCTTTCTTTGGTATTGTTCGTCGAATCATTGACCTCCTTAAGTTCTGAGTGGGGCTGCATGATTACTGACAAATGCGTGCACTGATTGGACAGGTCCACTCAAGCTGTGTGTTCTTTCCTTAAAAGACCACTTCAGACACCAATCCACATGGTCTTCACATGATCTGATCAAGATTATGTCTGGACTTTAAAAGAGACTGTGACCTCTGAGTTTGTTTCGGCGTTTCTTCTCAGAGTAGTCAGATAGGAAATGCCGAACTCATCTAGTTTAAAAAAAAAAAAATTGATTGACGTGTAAAAGTGTTTGTACAAACCTACTTGCAAAAATAAAGTCATTTATCATTTAGTTCAGGGGGTAGGGTCAATACTTTATGCACCTTATTATAAGTAGCGGTGGTAGCCCAGTGGTAACGGCGGCGACTTACGAGTCGCCGCCGGTTGACCCGGTCCCGGTCCCGGTCGTGAGTTCAAACCCAAGCAGGCGCATTACTTTGTGTAAATTATTTCATCGCCACTGCTCTCAAAACGGTGAAGGAAAACATCGTGAGGAAACCGACATGTCTTAGAATCAAAAATTCGAAGATATATGACATCTACCAACCCACACTGGGCCCGCGTGGTGGATTATGGCCCAATCCCTCTCACCGAGAGGAGGCCTGTGTCCCAGCAGTGGGAACATTATAGGTTGATGATGACGACGCAGTTCTCTTGGGAGCATCACTAGAATACAAATTTCTAGTCTCAGCGAAATATCGGGTTCCTGAGATTACCGCGTTCAAGCAAACAAACTCTTCAGATTTATCTTCTTACAAGATAAAAGGTATCCTATGTCCGTCTCCTGGTTCTAAGCTACCTACCCACCAATTTTCAGCCAAATCGGTTCAGCTGTTCTTGAGTCATAAATAGTGTAACTAACACAACTTTCTTTTATATATATATATATATATTTAAGATTGTAGTTTTAACTATACAATTAATATGGTTTTAGATTATTATTTTAAATTTTGGTGCTAAAATAACGATAAAAATGTACAAGGATCTAAGAGTACCTACTGTCAGTGGTTTTGATTGATTTTTTTTTTTAAATTATGGGATTTATTTTTACCTTCCTTAATAATATTAGAAAGTTAAATTGGGAAATATCTTTCAAAATCTCTAATCCGGTAGGAAAGGGTTAACATACATGAAAATAATAATAAAATCATCCTCCACTCGGTTTTGAACTCCAACCCAGGTTATTCTCGTACGCCTCCAGTCTACAGTCAACAAATGCAAAATACTCTATAGACAAATTATAAAAACGTTTATTTATTGAATTTGCACTAAAGCCGTTTACCAGCGGTAGACGCTTCCTTTTGCTGTAGCTTGTCCTAGAACACTCAAAGTTGCTTACATTTTTATCTAGTTTTGGCCAGGCAACCCAAACATAATTATAAACTTTGCCATCATCAAATAACAGTTGATTGTATTTATATCTGTTAGCTTAACTCCTATAATAGAAAAAAATAAAATAAAAGTGTTTATTCACAATAATATAGTTTTATTTACGAAAATATTACCTCTGCAAAACTGCAAAGATTTTTGTTAGCAGATGTAGCTCCTTTTTTAGGGAATCATCTATTCGATGAACATGGCAATTCTTGCTTGTATCAGTCAGAATTTGATGAATTTGACGTAACTTTGATGGTCAGTCAGACTGACATCGACAGTTTCTTTGACACATAGCTGGTGCCAGTAGATTAGTAAATAAATAGTATTTAATTCTGTAGATTAATAGTAAAATAGCTGTAATAAAATGGAATCACATCCACTCAATTTGGTAATGAATGGTCTGTTGTAATATTATATCATGCAGATATTTTCGTGTGACTCTAAAGTGTTAATAAATTGTTAACAGGCACATCAACAACACCGTCGTGCTGAGGCGCACCTCATCAACAATAGGTACGACGAGGCGATGCAGTGCCATCATAATGCTGCAGAATTATTACTGGACGCTATGAAATCTACGACGTCATCAGTCGCACTTGAGTCCATCACGTTGCAACACAGCTATCATCTTAAACAAAAAGATCTCATCAAAAGCAAGAAAGAACAATACGAAAGAGTGAAAAAAGCCATGGACAACATCAAAGGTTTAGGGAAAGATCCCTCCTATAATATACAAACTAATGATAGTTCAAAAGTCCAAGTTGCTATATATAGAACAATAAATGAAACAGATTCTTTGTTATACACATTATTGAATAGAAACACTGAACAAGGCCAAGTGAAAGACGCAGTTATTAAAACCGACGTAGTGGACGGCAAGAAGGCAGAAAAAGGACAGGAAACTGTTATAGAAGAGTTGCAGATATTGAATCAGAACTTGCATTCACTGGTGGAGCAATTGGTACTGCAAGCTGAAGTACTTAAAGATGAAAACATGGCCTTAAAGGAAAGAGTTGGTTACTTAGAAAAAGAACGAGTCAAGTATTTGAATCTTCCATCTCAGAATGATTTAATGCAAAGAAATTTTTCAAATGTAAGTAAGGAATGCCTTACAAATGAGTTTATTCAGAAGATGCCAATTGCAAAAGAACCACAGCAGGGAAAACCTGTTAATACAGTAGATAGAGCTGCCCTTCAACCTCATTTTGACTTAAGTGCACTTAAGGATCTATAATTAATACTTTTACTACCCAACGTCAAACAATAATTCGTTTGCATGCCCACAACTCGCCTCCGAGTCCTACATATAAGTAGTTATGTGTCTTGCAACCATGCTGAGCACCCGCCTACCGGGTGCAAATCACAAAAATAAGCTAGGTGTGAATAGTGTGTACTTTTGAATAATTCTTTTTTCAACTGGGCACTGAAAGTGTTAAACAGAATGTAAACTCCATGAACGAGCACACACAGACATATTGGTTTGTGAAAATGCATAGATATTGATCAGATAGTGCTTGTTAAGTCACTAAAACGGGTTATGTACCTAGTTATGTTAAAGGACTTGATTATATTTGCTCATTTAGAAACTACTAATAATTTAATTTTAGTGTTCATGTCTGAAGATTGGAACAATGTTTGTGCTTTGTTAATACTGCCACTCTGAGATATACTTTTATATATTTATTGACATAAAGAACCATGACATGAACATGCATCTTCATACGTATATCAATTTTTTGACAGTAGCCTTGGATAAATGTAGCCTAAACAGTACTTTGTAGTATTAAACTTGCAACTTCTTTCCAGGCGCATCAATGTTGTTTTTTTTAAGTATGTATGTAGTAGGTATTTTAAATAGGATGTCTAGTCAAAGAATACTTATTCAGAAGAAAAAGACAATTTCGTTTAAAGATATGTATTGCATATTGGTCTTACACAAAAATAAAATTTTACTCTTGTTTTTTTAATGTAAAAATAAACTTCCCAGTTGATATACCAGGAATAACTATTCTTACCCCTATAAGGAATCTATACATTAACAAACAATAAAACTAATAACATGCTTATATTTTTGGTAACATGAATATTATACAGGGTATGCTACCAATACTATTAAGGGGGAAGTGCCAGGATAGCCAGCAAAATTCAACTTTTTCATACTTGTTATGGTTGTGAATCACATTTTGTTCAACATACAACCTGACAGTGATCTCCAAATTGCAAAAAAACAAAAAAATATAATTTCGCGGGCTACCCTGGGGCTTCCCCTTAACTATTATTATACATAGATTTTAAACTTAGGTACATTTTATCTAGTTTTTGTGATATAGCCAGGACCACAAATTGTTATTACTAGAATCTAAAAAGCTCATTTTATTGTTTCTTCATGATGAAACAGGTCTCTCGATATTTTATATAATTTATTATGATGGACTTGTGCCCTTACAATAAACAACTGTTTTGGCTCTAGTCTGTAGTTTTACTTTGCAACATATTATTTATAATGCAAAAATAATTATAGTATTTACCATCTAATTTAACAATATTTTACTAAATTACAATGGCATCATTACCATTCTATAACATTGAAGGCATTTAGTGATGGATTGCTTTCATTTCATATTGGGAAGGGTTGTTTAACTCATATTAAGTAGATTAGATTAGACATGTACAGATTTAGTAACAGTGACCCATTTTTTATAAAAGTTACAATTCCATTATAGCAGAATCAATAAGAGAGCAATAGAGAATTAATCATGACATTGGGCTCCTTGTGATAGTTTCCTATTATCAAAACGATAAAAATTAAAGCATGTGCCAAAAGTGTTTCAAAGATTATTATCTAAGTATTTGTTAAAGCATTAAATGATAAGATCATAATGTCATAAATAGGTATAAATACATTGGTGATTTAATAACATTTGGCATTTCATAGACATTTTTGTAGTAGATTTCTGAAAGCGTGAATTTACGCGAAGAATATGTATTTGTATCATCGATTATTTTTGGGACAGCTTTGTGAAGACTGAACCAATGATTATTATGGTAATTATATTTTGTTTAAAAATAACTGTTACAAATAATGTTACTCGTCTACAAATTAACCACCTAATAAGGCTTAAATAAAACAGGACTTCAATTATTTTATCTTAAAGCGTTTCGAGAAATACGACATGAATAGGCACTAAAATGGCAAATCACATGTTGAAGTGAACAGTAGTCATTAATTAACTCACAACCACAATATATACATACATAAACCAATAATTCCATTTAGATTTTAGGCGTTTTAGAGTTTACAATTAGTTTTAGTAAAGGTTACCTATGCATTAATTTAACTCAGCCCTAGAGAACATCACAATCACATAAAATAATAAAAAAAAAGAAATATTACCAACTTTGGATTTGTAAGTCATGGGTATCCATGAAAACCTTTGTTATATTAGCACAGACCACTTGAGATTACTACCTTTTGTTAGTACCTTCATCAGTAGAGGTTCCAGACATCTCACTACTCACAAGCCTTAACGAACCTTCAGCATTGGACTTAGTAAGCTGTTATAATTAAAATAATAAATACTGAAGATTATAACTAAAAATACTCAATAATTGGGTGATTCGAGACGAAAACTAGATGAGTTTTAAAAACTCAAGGGGAATAAGGAGGTGGCGGTGGAAGTACCGACAGGTCGTCGAAAGGGAAGTATTGTTGTGAGCCGAGCACTGGCGGTGCGTAGGACGGGTGTATTGAGGGCATGTAGTCGGCGCTCGGCGTGTATGGTGGCAGAGTGGGCACGGCTGGCGTAGGCCCCACACTATGGGCCTCGTATCCATCCCAGTCTTCCATTAAATTCCGTCTTTGAACATCCTCGTCGCTTGATAAGGGAGCACCCCATAAGTTAGCAGCAGATGCTAACAAGGCGAGTGCACCTGAAATGTTTAATAATAATGTTGTATTTTACAAAAATAACATTTTCAGTTAATCAATTTATACTGCAGCATAATAATTTTAGCGTGTGTTGAGTCATTAAATTTATACTAATATAATAAATGCAAAACTAACTCTGTCTGTTACGCTTTCATGACTAAAACACTGAACCGATTTTGATGAAATTTGGTATGGGGTAAGTTTAAACCCCAAAAAAGGACATAGGCCTCTTTTTTCCCGTCTTCGTATGCATCCACGATAACCGACATTTACGCGGACGAAGTCGCGGGCAAAAGCTAGTACATATCAAATACTTGATAGAAACTCAATACAATACCTTTGTGGTACTTAAACTCAAAACAAAAAACATAGGTAGTTTGACATGTAATAATTTACATCATGTATGGGTTATCAGGAGGGCGAAGAGAACCAATTGTTGAGATTTTACAACAGGAAAACTTAATAACTGGCCAGCCTTGGGAATCTTGGAAACTACTAATGGCCTTATCAGTTTTGTGTTGTAACTTTCTAAGTTAACATAAACAGAATGGTACTTAACACTTATGCATTTTATTTCCTTAACCTTTCTTTTCCTTTTTATTTTATTATTTATTATGAGCCTCATAATAATCATCATCATTTCAGCCGAAAGACGCCCACTGCTGGACACAGGCCTCCCCCAAGCACCTTCACTTAGACCAGTTCTATGCTTCTCACATCCAGCCTTCACCAGGTCATCGGTCCAACTTGTGGGATTATAAGCCTATGTTGTACCAATGCAAAGCCCCTGACCCTCTGTCCACCTTTCCAGGTGTAATCCTTTGAAAAGGAGTTAATCTCATCCACAAATTATACATACACCTAGTATGATAGGTAGATTCAAGCCATAGTGAAATCAAAGAAATGATAATGGCATTAAGTCCCTTTTGCATTATTATATACTAGTTTTTGCCCGTGGCTTCGCCTGCGTGGATGTTGGAAATAAACGCGGGTATTTTTCTAAAATAAAAGTAGCCTAAGTTACTTTTTATTACATCAGCTACCTGCCAATAAAAGTCCCGTTAAAATCGGTCCAGCCATTTCAGAGATTAGCCGGAACAGACAGACAAAAAAAATAAAAATTGTTTTTTTTTTTGTATGTAAGTACCGTATATACTTTCATATGCATTTATTGAAAAGCTGTTAATTTGAAATTACAAACAGACACTACATTTTATTTATTTGTATATATAGATTTATTATGAATGTTTTTTTTCCTCATTGCATTAAAGATAAAAAATACTATTCTATGATTGCTTCAAAATACTTATTTCTATGGTATAAGCCCATTGAGACCAGTAGTGGCTCAGTGGTAATGGCCACAATCTACCAAATTGTAGGTCATAGGTTCAAACCCAGATAGGTGCTTTATTTTGTGTGAATTATTTCATCACCACTGGTCTCAAAACAGTGAAGGAGAACATCATAAGAAAAATTGGCAAAACGGCTGTCCCAGAGGCAAAAATTCAAAGACGTGTGACATCTACCAACCGCAGTGGACCCTCATGGTGCATTAAGGTTCACTCTCGTTCACAGAGAGGACACTTGTGTTCCAGTAGTGGGAAAATTGTAGCCTGATTAAGCTTATTATTATACTAAAATCTGTCAACTGACCTGCTCCTGTGATAGTATAGAATCCATACTCATAATCCACTTGTATGGTATTAGGGTCACTATTGTTTGCATTTCCAAGCACAACAGTTGTATAGTAACATACTCCAACTATAGCTATGACCCAAAATACACACATTATGCTTGGTATCGCATTCCTTCTCAACATCTTGATAGCTCTACTGTTCAGGCTTGTAAGATTGATCAGTGTACCGATACAAGAGCAGAGTAGCACCATAAAGCATAGTAATATTAGTACCCTCATAAGTGTGATAGTCTCTGGTGTTGTGCATGGAGGTAAACCTGCAAAACATTGTCTATGATAACAGATATTCAAATAGGAAATGCAATTTTGATCACATTCTTTGGACATAACCTAGATAGCTATGGAGAAATATGGAATAATTACTGGCTATTTCTTTAGCATAGGTTTGCTAAATGACAAACAGTCTAGTTTCTCACTTGTTATATGGTTAAAATTTGCTTTTTAAACTAGGAACTTACCATTATAGTCAGTTCTATGGATAGGATCATATTCATTACTCTGGCGTATTGCATACTGTTCTTGGTCATCATCATCATCATCAAAGGAGAAAAATTGTGCTAAAGAGAGGCTCTGTGTACAGTGCAGGCCTTTGATCCTGAACCAACTGGGCTGAACCAATGCAGCACATGTTAGGAGAAATGTAGACACATTGAACAGTGCAGCAATTTTGTTCAGCTCCTTATCTTTGAAAGGAAACGGCATTTTTAAACCTGAAATCATAAATTGTAATGATGTTATTCCAAGTAATTAATTATTTATTTAAAATATACCTGCACAAAATAATGGATTTAAATTCATCTAAGGCAAAGTGGAGTAAAATTTTAACAATAAAGAAAGAAAACTACTTATAGTTTATTAATGTACTTCGGCCACACAAGGAAAACGTATGTTTTACCTGTTACTATTATGATTGGGTATTTTTAAAATTTCAGATAGCAACAGTATCTAAAGCTAAACTAATGAACTATATGCAACTTGGTAAGTTATTATTACCGATAGTAAAGCAATAAACCAAATGATAAATTATGTCAAAAGTTGATGTTTCGGAGAGTATAAGTCAATCCAGAGGCTATAAATAGTTCCACACGTCAGGGGAGGCGTATCTTCGAGGGAGGTGGACTAGCTACTATTAACTTAAGTAATGTAATTCTCGCCGAATATGTTGACTATGTAACCGATACCATGTCGTAATGCAAATACATACGCAGCCTTTTAATAACATTAACTCAAGGAAAAGGTCATACGCACGATGTGCCATAGTAGGTAATAAGGGAAACGTTGTTATGAGGAACTCATGTTCATAGACATCGGTAAAATGCAACTAACGAGATCGTTTAGGTAATTGAAACACTGAAAATATCTAAAACTAAGTAAAATAGACAGCAAGGTTGGACGTCATACCTCGGATCCATGATAAACACCCCATTATGTTGCACTTATCATTTGAACAAGACGCCTAGATAAACAGGAGGCACGGTTATTTAGTATTATTGCTGATTATTTAAAATGTTTAGCAAGCGAGATTTACATGCAACAATTTACAAAATTTTGTTTGCGTTTCGACTCCGCTAAATATTTTGACAGCTAGCGCAAAAGGTGCAAAATAGGGGTGCTCGATAAATATCGATATTTCAAGTATCGATATTTTTTGCTCGCGATATATCGATTCAACTCGATATTATCAAATCACCTGATATAGATTTATACTATCGATATGTTTCATTCGATATATCGTAAGAAAGTAAAAGCATATTGCATGTCTAGTAATTTTTATTTAATTTATTTTTACGATTGGTAGAAAGAATGGAAAATACCTGAATCCAAAAACGAAACGCTCTGACACGAAATATTACTCTGCGTTAGTAATATTTGCTACAGTTTAGTAGTAAAAACAATATATAATTTGTGGTCGCTGGCTTCTTTGTCAGCGTATGTGTAATAAATCCTTTAAAATATAGTATAGATTACTATACTATAGTTTATAGGATTTATTACACATACGCTGACAAGATTAAGATTGATTACAATTAGGTAGTCTGTTTTGTTTAATACAGTTTATGACATTCATTGTAAAAAAGTCTGCATAT
This sequence comes from Aporophyla lueneburgensis, assembly GCA_932294355.1. NCBI lineage: Eukaryota > Metazoa > Arthropoda > Insecta > Lepidoptera > Noctuidae > Aporophyla > Aporophyla lueneburgensis. Next base: position 16,774,027 of record OW028750.1, on the reverse strand, counting down.
CTATACTAATATTATAAAGCTGAAGAGTTTGTTTGTTTGATTGAACGCGCTAATCTCAGGAACTACTGGTCCGAATTGAAAAATTATTTTTGTGTTGGGTAGCCTATTTATTGAGAAAGGCTATAGGCTATGTAACATTACGCTACAACCAAGAGGAGTGGAGCAGTAATGTAAAATGTTGCAAAAACGGGGAAAATCGCACGGGTATGCGATTCGACGCGACGGGAAGGGTCGTCGGGGAACAAGAAATTTAACGCGGATGAAGTCGCGGGCAGAAGCTAGTTGTTATATAAAAACGATATCAAAGGCTGCCTACTATTTATTTGTATAGAAGAAGCAAGCTGTGGCAATTATATATGTCATGTTTTGTTTTTATACAGAATATGATTCATACAGTAAGTATCATGTGATTTTAAACACGATGTCAAAGATTACTATTTTAATAATAGAAAATAATAATGGAATAGCTAAAAACGAAATATTTGGAATTTAATACAAAGACTAATATTCATATTAAATTCGGATAATTAGTTTTTATGCAACTGTGCTCAGAACTTTGATGATTACCACGCTAACAACGTCGCATTTTTCTTAATTAACAAAATTTTGTTTTGGAGAAAAAAATATATTGCGGTTTAAGTATAAAGTTGATTTGTTTCTTCATCCTAGCTGTTTGTACTCATATTCCTGTTCCCTTTCTAATATTTGTTTTACTATAAACTAGATAAATACAAATTACTTACGATATATCGAAAATATCGATATATTTTTACGATATATCGCAAAATATCGATACAACATTACGATATATCATATCGAAAAAAATATCGATACATTTTACGCATGAACATCCCTAGTGCAAAACAGCAAGCAAGTAGACAGAAAATTTTGTTGTCACATGAGAATCAAAATAATCGGACTTCTCGTTCACTCTTGCGTAGAAAACATAGTACACCAGCGCCACTTGTTGCTGAAACGTTTGACAGAATTTTCGTTCTGTTGTACGCAAATTGTAAAATAGATTTTAAATTGTTACCCAGAACAGTATCACTAATCACAACAGTAATGATTTATTTTAATTTGTTGAAATGCAATACATTATAAAAATTACTTTTGATTTTTTACTTTGACAAAATAAATGACATCTAGCGTTTCCAAACGATAACAATTTCACCGTCGTCGGTGAGGCAGCTCTTGCAACTTTACCGATAGATGTCAGTTCGATCAACGAAGTAAGCAGTCTTCAGAGAAAGGCGAAAGGGGCGAGAGTTCCAAGACATGGGGAACACAAATTCGCATAATTATGTGTTTTAATTATTCGCCTTAATAAAAGATTCCTACCTTTCTACCGTACTAGGATGGTCAATACCTATGAAAATTTCAAGATAACGTCTTCAACAATTTTCATGGTTTTCGAGGGTAGGGGAAGGCCAGGGAAACACGAACGCTGGGTAATCGCGAACGCAGCTATTACACTATGTTAGAAAGATATAACATTATTTTACTCATCGCTATCTAAAAAATCACGCCATTACTAGTGCCAAGCAATCAGCGGAACGTGACGAGTGCACACAACATTACAGGTAAAATTAATTCAAATATTTACTTATTTTCGTTACAATTTTTATATAAATGAAATACGGCGTAACTCATCAAGTAATAATAGTTCTAACATGACATTTATATGCATAAATAATTGGTAATTGAAGATTCTATTACGACTATTACACGCGCCCAAGAAAATAAAACCTAAAATTATAAAATATATTTTTGTTTTATTACCTTAGAGGGCATTGGCGAACGAATTGAGTGGGTCAATTACGAATGTTCGGCATTGCCCCATCCTAGAATAAAAAATCGGTTCTTTCACTTGTTAAGTTAGTGTTGTTTCTATTTAATTAAAATTAGGGGACATTTTCCATTTTATGTGTTATTTGTTTTAGATGCCGCGAAATTACAAAAGGAAAACAGTATCAGTAACTGACATTGCACCCGTTTTTGATCTACAACCTACCGAATCACACGCTCTTGTAATGCTCTTGAGGCGTCAGCTCATAAACCAGCTAATAACATCCATACTTTTGTACCAGATATTGATGCACCAACCTTGGTACCTACTAAAAGCACACAAGATTTTGAAGTACGTGCTTTTGACGCACAACTTCCTGAAAAACTAGAGGCACATGATTCTTCAATACCATTATCAGACATTGTTAACTTACTTATTATTGCCCCTAAGATTAACAAGCGCAACACCAAAAAGAAACATTCAATTATTTTAACTAGTACACCCCTCAAAGATGAACTTGAAAAAAGTACAATAAAAAAAAATAGAAAAACAAAAGTAATACGCTGAGGAACAGAATAAAAAAAGAAACACATTGAAAAAACGAAAAAATTGAAAAAGATGAAGAAGCAAAACAAAGTAAAGAACCTGACCAAAAACTCACTATGACAAAGAGACGAAAAACTAATAAAAGAGCTGTAATTTTTTTTTAAACATTTTAGACTTTAGATCTAACAGTGATGATGAGAAAAAAGGAAAGACCAAAAAGAGGACGAACGAAAATAAAGACTATTATTGCATTTTTGCAATGAAAAATACGACGATAGCCCACCTAGTGAGAAATGGATCCAGTGCTACGCTTGTGAAAATTGGGCCCATGATAAGTGTACAGACGGGCAATTGTCTTCGCTTGGATACCGTTGTGATCTTGGCGGCCAATAAGATCTCAAATTTAAGTTTAATCGTACCTAATCTGTCGTACGTGATCTCATTCTTCGGCTAGTCTGGGTCAATTACGAACGATCGTAATTGCCCCACTAGGTGTCCGTGATTGCCCGACCAGTGTCGGGTAAACACGAAAACTAAGGGTTTTGTTTTTCTTATAAAAGTTGATTATATAAAGACAAATTATTATTGTTGTTTGTATTAGTCTAAAGTATGATAATTTATCTTTTAGAAGAAGCTATTAAAGTTGACCTCCATATAATATCTTTCGATTTATTTTAAAATTCCCTTAGGTGTTCGTAATTACCCTGCCTTCCCCTAGGTACTAAAGCCGATGGTGGGTTCATTATAAAAAAACCAGGATGGTGGCTATGAACATTTTAAAAGTTCTCTTCATAGGTGTCCTTTTCTTGGTTATCGACGGTGCTAAGAGAAACTCCTCCTTGTTTTTGAAGTCGGTTTAAAATGAAGTCGCTTCCGCTACCTGTTCGCTTAGATTTTTTAAACTACTCAACGGATTTTTATGCAGTTTTCAGCAATAGATAAAGTGATTCAAGAGATAGGTTTATATGTATAGGTAATACGCGGGCGAAGCCACTGGCAAAAGCTGGATTCAGTTACTCCGACAGCGACAGCACGTTAAAATTATTTCTTACTAGCTTTTGCCCGCGGCTTCGCCCGCGTGGATGTCGAAAATTAACGTAGGTAGGTATTTTTCTAAAATAAAAGTTTTTTTCTAAAATAAAAATATTACATCAGCTACCTGCCAATAAAAGTCCCGTCAAAATCGGTCCAGCCATTTCAGAGATTAGCCGGAACAAACATGATTAGACAGACAGACAAAAGTTTACAAAAATGTTTTTTTGGTTTAAGTACCGTATTTACTTTCTAACTAAAAAAAACTTGCCTATACAGTTATGGTAGATACTTATCTATTAAAATTAAACAAAACATTATATTACTCATAGTTTTAATTATCTAAAAATCACTACCTTTAAAAAAACAAACGAGGTCGCCTCCGTCCGATGGCCGACTCGGTGGGTGAGGGCAGGGGGAGAGGAGTGTTGGTATAGCGTTAGCCACTCTCTCTATTCTCTTCGGTCGAAAAGTGGTAGGCGGCTGGGCCACTGTCCTGATCCGTCGCAGGGGGACCAAGGGTGCCATACACGGGGTCGTCTGGCGCCCATGTGCTAATTGGTCCCCGGGGTGGTCACGGCGTGCTATGTGTTCTGGCGCGCTATAAATGGTGGGTTATCGTATCCCTCAGAGGATGGTCCGGTGACGGTTAGCCGCGGTGGGTTTGCGGAAGAATGATAGGCGAGCCCGTGTTCCCACCGTATGTGACACAGGAGGACACTGTGGATGTGGAGTTTATGTGGGTCGGAGCCCTACATAACTGCGCTATCTCCCCGTGGTAGTGCAGTATGCATGACGCTTTCTTTACGTTAAAAAATAAAAGGTCTGGTCAGCTGAACGTTTCAATGATTCTTTCTTCAAAAAATTACATGGCGCTGCCTTGTTAGACTAAGATAAAATAATAATAATGTGCCGTGACCTCTGAGTTCGTTTCAGCGCTTCTTCTCAGGGGTCATTCAGTTAGAAAATGCAGGCACCATCTAGCTTTAAAATATCTACATACTTACAAAAATAAAATATTGTTGTGTCAATGATTTTACATCAAGAGATTGTGATAAGTATCATCACGCACTGGTAAGTCTGGTGCCTATATTTTATGAAGTATTTGGAATTCTGATAACTAGTAGTAAGTATAGTGTTAGATTTCAAAACTATTATATTGCAACTAGCAAGGTGTTCGTTGGTAGTTCTATAAAAATAGCCGGAAAGCTCTCACACTGCCCCAGGCGGCTGCGACGCTCGCTGACATCGCTACACACAAAGATCTTTGTGTACCTTTGTCGTCAGAACATACGTTATACACGGCTAACTATGCCTATGGTTCAGTTACAAGTATCTCCGCGATGTGGGTTGGCTTTAAAATGTCTCCCCTAGGCCCCTAGTCTGCTACGAACCGTTTGGTAGAAAAGATTATTTGGATTCCGCAAACATTCTACGAAGTAACGAATTAATCAAAAGCTATTCTGTGTCAAAAGTGAGAAAATAATTTGGAAATTGGATTCCCTAATTAATTAAGGACTATGAAGAACAATTAACTTTTGTGTTATTCATGAAAAATGTGGGTCTACAATGTTTTGGTTCCCGAGTGACGAGAAGAGAAAATTAATTAAAGATACTTTTGTAATATTTTAGTGGGATATTATCGCAGCGCCATGACCGACAATTTGATTTATGTGGATTATTATTACGTCTATAATATTTCTATAAATCACAATAATGATTCATTACACAATTCCTCGTTCGAAGACATTTGCTATTCAACGAATTTCCTGTACAACTCAAGTTTTGGGATCGAAATAGCAGTCCCAGAATGGGAAGCGTTGACTACGGTTGTCATGCTATTCATAGTTATAGCAGGAACAATTTTTGGAAACATTCTGGTAATTCTGGGAGTATTCACTTATAAACCTTTGAGGATAGTGCAAAACTTTTTTATTGTGTCTTTAGCTGCCGCCGATCTAGCAGTAGCTGTGTTGGTGATGCCTTTAAATGTTGCGTACATGACTTTGGGACGGTGGCTGTGGGGCAAACAACTGTGCAAGATGTGGCTAACTTGTGATATAATGTCTTGTACTTCATCGATCCTGAACTTGTGCGCTATTGCACTCGACAGATATTGGGCAATAACAGATCCCATAAACTACGCCAATAAGAGAACACTGAAGAGAGTTGTTTATCAAATCATTGGAGTGTGGATTTTATCTTTGGTGATAAGTTCGCCACCAATACTAGGTTGGAATGATTGGCCAGATGAATTCACAGCGGATACACCTTGCCAGCTTACCTCCGAACCCGGTTATGTTGTGTATTCATCACTTGGCTCATTTTTTATTCCCCTTGTAATAATGACCATAGTGTATATTAAAATCTATATAGCTGCGAGACAAAGACTAAGGAAACGAGTGTTAGTAACGCATATTCAGAATAAAAATCCAGTATTGGTGGTACAGAGTCAGGAAGAGAGTCAAGAGAATCGAGAAGATTCAGATAACGAATCTGATAGTGGAGAAAGCATGAAACGATGTCAGAGGAAGGCGTTCATAGATATAAAGAAAAACTTCTTTGTGCCGTTTCTATTGTTAAACGATCCAGTATCTCGCCACGCAATCGAATCAAATATGAACCAAATACAAGCAGATGTATCGCCAGGTAGCTGTGGAAGTTATAGAACGAAAGTGGTTGGGTCCTTGAAGAAAATTAATCGCAAAAATAAAAAGCAGGAGAAGCCATTGTTGGCAAATTTGAATAAAAGCGGAGACGTAGTAAATCAGTTCATTGAACAGAAGCAAAAGATCTCCCTATCTAAGGAGCGACGCGCTGCGAGAACACTGGGCATCATAATGGGTGTGTTTGTTATCTGCTGGTTACCATTTTTTCTTATGTATCTTATACTAACTTTTTGCGCCACTTGTTGTCCCAGCATGAGGCTAATCAATGTCATTACATGGCTTGGGTATGCTAACTCTACTGTCAATCCTATAATCTATACCATTTTCAATATTGAATTTAGAAAAGCTTTCAAGAAATTGTTAGGAATTAAATAGGATAGTGGTAATCTTCCGTCTTTCGCATTGTATAGTGATATTTTTGTGATAGATTATATTCTTGCTGAATATAAACCGTAATTCAAAGAATGTATGCTTTCGCGTGATTGTTCGAAAGAGATACCGTGACCCTGGCACATGGGCAACTGATGGAACACGGGTGGGTTTTAGTCAGTAAAAGTCTGACACGCCCTCCCGCTCCGCCCAGAGCGGGAGAAGTCATTTGATGATTTCCCAACCTGAAAAAAAAAAAAAAAAAGAATGTATGCCTGTAAACAATACGTGTACTAATTCATATTATATAAATTAAATGTAGCTAAACAAAACAAGACCTAGTGAGGTCGAGTCTCGTCAACAGAATACAAGCCTTGTTAACAATCGTGCGGGCGGTCCTTAACAACTGGCTCGAGTAGAGTGGAGCACTTACGTCTCCTATTCCACGTAATATATATGTTGTAGTACCTATTGTACCTATTCATAACTTGTTCCATAGCTATATCTGAATCACGTTCGGCGTAGTTCCGAATTGTGTATTGTATAGTAAGTATCTAAGTAGCTATATAGTAGGGATTACTGACTACTTAATATTTACTTATATGTCTTTGTTTTTGATTATGCCTTTTCTCTCCTAACATGACAAATTACTGATAGTCCCAAAAGTTTGATACAATTTCGGATCTCAGGAGAATTATGACCAAGTAAATTTTGTTGAATGTGCTGGTTTATAAGTATCAAACTATTTACTATTTTGTGTTGATATGCTAATTAGTGAAATTCCTTGAAATTCCTCGTGTCAGACTGAATTGCTTTTTGAATTAAATTATGACTGTGACGTAGTGTGAAGTAATTAACGCTATCAATCATATTAGGTACCTACTCGGGCGCATCACTTGCCAGAGACATTTGCTTGATGAATTGCCCTTGATTCAATACTAGTATGTCTAAATTATTTACGATTTTACAATTTAATTAAGTCCTTTGTTTTCGTAAATGTTACACGAGACAAGATTATATAATAATCAAGATCTTTTTTGTTGGATTAGTGAGCTGAGTATTTATGACTAAACTTTCGAAATATTTCACGTTGGCGTTCTAATATCAATAGAAAGTAATAAGAAATACAATAAAAAAATAACTACTTATTGCAAAGTTCTAGCCAAAATAGGTCCTGCTCCAGACATGTTTCCATTAAAAATGTAGATATAAACATAATATCTATGGCACTAAAATGTTACTTTGAAAAAAGAACTGAAGTTTTTCTAAGCTCTTTTCTTTTAAGTAAAATAATCTTCTTTATTTTGGTACACTTATGAGTACAGTAGTACAAATGTTTACCAAGAAAATACTAAAACAGGAGCAATTTAATTTAAGACGACAACAGTTTAACCCTTTATAGGACGGCTCATATAAAGTGGCCTTGAAAGTACCGTCAAGTTTACTGGCCACTTTGTATGAGTCGTCCTATAAAGGGTTAATCAGTAAAAGGTTGCTGGGAAATAAGACTTGTTTTCAAGAAGATTAGTTGGATGTTTAAAAAATCAAATCAAAATCAAAAGTCATTTATTCAAACTAGGCTGAGAGTCAGCACTTTTTGAACGTCAAAGTTACAAAAGACAGTCCCCCCAAAACGCCCGCCCTTCGACACTTCCTAGTGCTTTCGCGGGGAAGAAGAAGTGGCGGAACAAACTCCCCAGTAGCACTGCTGTCTGTTAAGTTAGAAGAACGTGATTTTATACAATATTGTGTAAGTAATTAATATTATAAAACATAACATACATTATTCGCCATATGTCAGCTAGCACACGCCAATCAACTTCGGCTTTCTTTGTATACTACTGCTACTACTTTGTGTATGTACTTATTAACGTTATACTCTTTAAATTATGGCTATATTTAAGAACTGGAGTGGAGTCTCGTGTCGTAATACTGTGCATTTTTATCAATTGTAACGTGACGGTAATATCGTATGTAATGTTTGGAAATCCGTGCACGTTACCGTGGCCGGAAATATATTTCCATGCATTACCATGATAATATACCTACTCAAGGTAGAAATTATAAAGTGCAAAGTGTGTAGATATATTTCCTCAGTAGGTTTTATTTTATGAGTAGAATAACATCCTACTAAGATTATTAATTTGAAATGAAATAAAATTACATTTATTTGTAAGAATTGTAGTACAGACGCCAACACATCAAGCTACTACAATCTGTCAGATTTCTTTGATAGATTTTCGACTTTATTTCTAGAGCATTAGGTTCAAGGTTCATTGGGAAAAATTGACAGTTTCGGGTAGCTTGACCTGGTGGCGTCTGTACATTACAGATGGTCGGATTTTTTAATAGTATCTAATAAAATTAGCTAAAACTAGCATGCGAAATAGCATGAAAAAAATAAATTAAGATAATAAATTGGAATATAAATCTTAGTTAATAAATTAAGAATAATAATGTCAACCTTTTGTCAAATTATAATAGCAGCAAATGTCAGTGTGAATTTATACAGTTTTGGTGCTCATTCACAGAATATAATGATTTTTTATCAACTTCTGTGCTATATGTGGCATTTTGACTGTTTGGATGTTTGTTACTCAAAAACGGCTGAAGGGATTTGGCATACAGATAGTTTATAACTTGGATTTTTTTTTTTTATCCCAGTATCTACTATATTCCCGTGGGATAAACTCGGCGCTTCTCCTGGCAAAAGCTAGTTTTATATAATTTTACAGTAGCTACTTATCCGAATCTTGTAAATATAATTAAACTCAACACATGAATCGGTATCTCCGAAAACAATTATTTGTCTCGTGGGTTCCATTACGTAGTAATTAGAGTAGGTATGTAATAAGGTAGAAATTGCCTAAGTTTTAGAATATTATGTTAATTTCTATTTGAGTATGTGACTGAGCTGCTTAAAACCTTTCGCTCCAATATTCAGTCACAAATTTAAATCAAGTTTACATGTCACTGGAGGATTAAATTGTGCGGAAACCTGCACGTCTCCCGGTGTAGCCATATATATGTATTTCGAATTGCCATGCTAAAATATTTGTCAGATTATGAATTAAGTTCACTGTGTCGATCCGATTCACTGCGGTGACTTGTCTATATATTGAATTTTATACAGTATGGCACATCAATGCATAAACTGTGGCTATGAATTCAGCTCATGATTGTAGTCTCCCTAGAGTAGTAATTTCTCGTCAGTTTATAAAAAAAAAACTCTTTTATCATAAAACAGTGCTATACTTATGCGGTCAATATGTATGGAAACCCCATGATACCTACCTGCCTAGAGATGTCTGTGTATAACCTGGGGGCAGATGTTCCTCGTGTCGAATGCATACTAATGTTCGCTGGGGATTGCATTGGGATTAGGCGGCTCTATATTTTATGCCCTATCTTCTGTTTTGGCACTGTGCTACCTAGTGTTTTAGTTTAGTGTTGAAGATTGAGTGCCATGTCTGTTATTGGTTTACTGTAGGTATACATATACTGTTTTGTCTGATATCACCTTTTGTTGTTGTGTGGACTTTTCGTCATAGTTCAAATACCTATACTTTTAATATAAATGTATTTCACACTCCATCTGCAAATGTCATTATACCATACATGTACACCTGTACCTATGATTAAATAATTCAAATCAATTACAGTTGTTTTAAGATGTAGCATTAGTCCTTGAACTTTTCAGTCTACGAAGTAATTTCTATTTCTGTATGAATGGCCAGAAGAAAATCTAACCTATCCGAGACTATGGGTACTAATTTGCTAAAAAAATCCAAGTAGGTATCTAAGTGCACTTAGAAATTGTACCTTCAGCAAAAGAAAATGAAAAGTAACAATGTTTGAAATCTAAAAAGATTTCCACAATATATTGGTTTTTCACATAGAAAGCTGTGATTTAATTATTTTAACTCCTATTAAGTCCTCATTTAGTATATTTGCTTGGCCTTTTTTCACCTATATTGGGATCGGCTGCCAGTCTAACCGGATGAACCGAATGTAAATACTGCTATCCCACTGCTCCGCAACTTAGTTACTGGGTAACACGATACCTCTTGGCAAGACTGGAGGAATATTTTCATTTCATTTAGTGTACCTATGAAATAGTTTTCTGTTCACAGGTAGTCTCCAGACTCCTAAGTTAGCTTTACACCCTTCCTCTAACAAGAGCTGCCTCATGTGAAATTAATGTCAGCGCAAGAACTGAAGTTGACGCGCCTCCCAGGAGAGGAAATAGCCTCGTTTTAGGTTAGTGCCTCTGTGAAGAGTTATGGTACTGTTACCATGACATATTTTGTGATGAATTGTATAATTGGCTGTGTATTTCCCCGGAAGTGGTGGCTGCTCTGAAAACGATGAACGCAAACATCGAGGAAACTAACATGTCATACTAGAAACAAAAAGTCAAAAACATGTGACATCCATAAATCCTGTACCAGTGTGCAGGGTTGATGGAAGTCACTTGACCAAGCGGCCAGTGGCCGTGTAGTAGTTTATGGCAAATTTTCGACACTCGCAAGGGAATCAAAACTTACAGGGTACTTCCCGTGAACTCTGAAACTTGAAATTTGGTTCGAAGCAACGTCTTATGGCACATATAAAGGAAAAATTGCGAAAACCGTAAATTTTTATTTACATCATATTATAAAATTATTTTTAATAATTTTAAATTTACTACCCATTTCGTCATGAACGCGTAAAGGTATTAAATTGAAATTCATATCAAATACTCAAGTCTATAATGGGTCTCTGATGATCTGTCTGATAATGCGGACATCGAGAGAGAGCGAAGGGCGGTGTCTGTCCAGTGCAACATGTTGGCTCGCAGGTTTGCACGTTGTTCTCCACAGGTTAAAATAACCTTGTTCAAGGCATACTGCCAGAGTTTTTACACGTGCAGCCTTTGGACCAACTTCACTCTGCGGACGTACAACGCGCTTCGTGTCCAGTACAACAACGCGTTCAGAATTCTGTTGGGGCGGCCCCGGTTTTGTAGCGCATCGGCGATGTTCGCTGATGCTACTGCCGATGACTTCTACGGAATAATCCGGAAAAGGAGTGCATCGCTTCTGCGTCGCTGTAGGGGCAGCTCGAACGGGATCCTGAGCGTGTTGTCCGAGCGGTGGGATTCACCTTTCTTGCGGAGATGGCTGCAGCTGCGTGCCAGCGTCTGCACATATATATTTTTGACACACACATACATACAATCACGCCTTTTTCCCATGGGGGTAGGCAGAAACCACGGAACGCCACCTGCTACGATCTCTACACACTCCTTTTGCCTCGGTTAGGTTTTTGACTTTGGTATTAATTTGTTTTTTGACGTTTTCTGTGACATTTTATTTTTTTATTTTATTTTTGACATTTTAAAACATTTGTATTTGACTTATAATTCTAAATTCAATTTCAATTTCTGTATTTATTTTCTACTAGCTGTGCCCGCGACTTGGTATGCGTGGAATAGTGACTTTTCGGGCAGCATATTTTGAATTACATATAGGTACCGTCGTTTGGGTAGTTAAAAATTTACTTTACAGTTGTAATGCTTCTCTGTATACGATATTTGACGTATGGCCATCGGGGATGAAAGCATACAGGCTCCTAGGATTGCTAACCCGTGACAGAGCCACATATAACTGACCGTGCGAGAAACAGCTGATACTGCTACAGCCAGGTATGCTGGAAGAGATTTCAATAGAATAAGCATTACCTTTGTACATATTTTTCTGTTCCTTTCTTTTTGTTGGCGACTGGCTGGGATGCCACCTTTTTTTAAGAAGTATATATTTTTATAATGACATTTTACAGCTTTGGAACTGAAGAAACATATTGTTCAGTGGGTTGACAGGTCGAGCTGTGCTTGTACATTGCTATTATAATTAAGTATTAATAAACTAATATACTGATCGTGTTTCTATCATTCTTTATACAGTCCACTTGCTCACCAACATTTTGGTCCATTCTCGCCGTAAAAACAAACCATTTTCAAAATTTTCGTTTTGACATTTTGACGTAAGTTTTTCATTTCGCTTATTAAACATTCATTTCATCTTATAAATTCATTAACTATGGTAGAAACACGTAGTCAAAGTAAGGCAAACGCGGACACTACGGCCACGGAAGTCGATCGGACGCAACCCGAACGTCGCGAACGTTCACAGGGCGGCGACCGGCCGGCTTTGGCCACAGCAATTAGCTCGACCACACAGCCCGCGGGCACTGAACATTGCGACCAGGCACAACCTAGCCTCGCAAATCGCCCAAGCGCACATAGTGTTTACAGTATGCAGTCGTGCAGTGAACGCACTCACTCCTCGAGGTCTTCGGCGACCTTCCGCGCTCAGAAACTGGCCATCGAAGCTGACGCAATGCGGCGCCGAGTGGAGCGCGAACGACAACAGGTGGAACGTGAGCGCGAGCTTGCCCGCCTCGAGGCCGAGGCGGAAGAGACGGAACTACAAGCCAGACTAGCCGTTTTGGACGCAACAGATAAGTCTAAATCCCATTGTTCACGCTTGTCTAATTGTAATTCCGCAAAACGCACCGCGACGTGGGTTCTCGAGCAGAACATGACCACGGTAACTAACGCGAACATGCCTGGTGAAGCACCGACCGTCACCTTGGGTAAACCTCAAGGACAACATTCACAGCCGGCTGCTCCTACCAACACGGTATCGTTCTATGTACCTAATGTCAACCATGCAACCCCGTCGTCAGTTACACGCGCCGCCTGTACCAACTACCACAACGATGCAACACAACAGCGCCCTATCTCAGACCCGGTAACTCAGCTTACCCAAGCTATAAACGCCCTTTCCAACAGACCTAAGAGACCCGAACTCGTCACGTTCTCGGGCGAGGTTAGTCAATGGATGGCATTCAAGAGTAGTTACGAACGAACTAAATCTAATTTTTCTCCGTCAGATAACTTAGATCGTTTAAATAACGCTGTGCGCGGTCCGGCGTACCAGTCTGTGGCATCTCTCCTGTGGACTTCTGGGGAACCGGACGACATCATGAGTGCCCTAGAGCAGACGTACGCGCGCCCGGAACTTCTCATCGCCCGCGAGGTCGCCGAGCTGCGTAACAGTCCTAAGCTAAGTTCTCCCGAAGAATTAAACAGTTTAGCAAATAAATTACGCAACTTCGTGACAACGCTTAAGTTACTTAATCAGAGCGACTACTTATGGTCACCAGAGCTCTTTCGGTGCATATTGATGAAGTTGAGTGAGCACACGCGCGCTCGTTTCACCGACTTTGCTTCCGTTTATGCACCCGATCAACCAAACCTCACAAAATTGGATATTTTGTCACGCTTTCTTTTAGTAGAGGCTGATAAACAGTTAAAATATAACTTTGTTGCCGACAGTACGGTTAAGGCACAGAACACAACGCATCCTACTAGATTCCAGTTGAAGAAGGAAACAATTCATGCCACCGTATCTAACGACAAAGTGCCCGAGCGTTGTACATATTGTAAACAAGGACCTCACAACATAAAAACCTGTAAAGTTTTTTTAGCGCTCTCAACAGACGATAGATGGCGTTGGGTCCGTGAGACAAAAATATGCTACCGGTGTTTAAAGTCCAACCCACACACTTGGAATTTTTGTCGTGCCAAACGTTGTGGAGTAGACGGATGTCCGAGACGTCACAACGCGCTCCTTCACGGCACAATGACAGCGAATTCCAAACCTAGCGTAGCATCCAGCAGCCAATGCAACAATACTCAAACTTTGTCTGCTGAACCACCCACTCTTGTCAACGTGGACAATTTAACTAACGAATCTGAACCATCTGTCAAAATTGGAAATACATGCGATAACTTAATTGATGTCACAGGGACTTCGCGGTCAACCAATCGCCCTCGCGGGCTGCTGAAGGTAGTCCCGATCGTGCTCGAGGGTCCTGACGGCGAGTTTCACACGACGACGGCGTTACTCGATGAGGGCAGTACTGCGACGCTCATTGACGGCGAGGTTGCTGCGCGCATCGGTGCGAAACCCACCTGTCAGGAGCGGCTGCGCATCGAAGGCGTCAGTGGTATGACGAAAGAAGTTGACGTAAGTTACGTAAACTTTTACATTCGAGGTCGAAATTTGTCTGATCGCTATTTAGTAAAACACGCGCGGGCGATCAAACCTTTGGGCTTGCGCGCGCAACACCCAGGCAAAATTACCTTCTCAGACTATGATCACTTGGTAGACTTATCCGACGACCTTTCATACACTGACGTCACCCCTACTGTCCTCATTGGTGCACCCGATTGGCACCTGTCATTAAGTCGCGAAGTGCGATGTGGCAAGAAGAGTGATCCTGTCGCCTCGAGAACTTTGTTAGGTTGGGTAATTCACGGCGCGCTTTCCGTTTCGTCTAAGCCACTCGAATTTGTGAACTACGTATCGGACGACTTAGACATTCTCATCAAAAGTCAATATGACATCGATGCCTTAGGCATAACGAAAAGCGCCCCTCGCCCAAACGAGAACGATAAACGCGCCGTAGACATTATTGAATCATCGGCGCGCCAACTTGATGACGGACATTTTGAAGTTGGCCTACCCTGGAAGAAAGAACTGCCGAAGACTATACCTGACAGTTATCGCAGGCAGGCATTATCGCGCTTCAAGGCCCTCGAACGCCAGATGGCAAAAGATGAATCGTTCGCCACAGCCTTTAACAAATTCATAGACGACATCATCGCAAAAGGCTACGCTGAGGAGTGCGAACCGATCACATATCACCAACGAAAACCACCAAATGGTTCCTGCGTTGACGTAGAAGCTGGTATTCGCTAGTACCTGCCTATTTTCGGCGTACTTCACCCCCAAAAGAAGAAGCTCAGAGTAGTCCACGACGCTGCCGCATCGACGAAGGGTGTAAGTTTAAACAACCTACTCTTACAAGGTCCGGACTTACTTTGTTCTTTATTGGATATCTTGTTCCGCTTTAGAGAAGGTGCCGTGGCTCTAAACGGTGACATAAAAGAAATGTTCCCTCAAATAAAAATCGCTCCAAGAGACAGAGACGCCCAACGCTTTCTCTGGCGTAACAAAGAAGGCGAACTGAAAGAGTATCGTATGTCTTCTATGATTTTTGGCGCGGTTTCTAGTCCGTTCATCGCACTCTACATTAAAAACAAAAATGCAAGAACACTCCAAGCCGATTACCCCGCCGCCTGCATGGCAATAATTGACGACCACTATATGGACGACTATTTAGGTAGCCACTCCAGTGTGGCCGACGCGGCGCAGCTGGCCGCCGACGTAGTCACCGTTCACAAAACCTGTAGTTTCGAGATGCGCGCGTGGACGTCAAACGTTCCAGAGGCACTTTCGCTTATCCCAAAGGAACTTAGAAGCGACGCAACCTCCGACGTCTATTTACCACCTAGTAGCGAGGTTGGCGTATTAGGTATTAAGTGGAACCCACGTCAGGATTCACTGGGTTTCCGAGCAATTTCGCGGTTACCGGCCGACACCTTAACCAAACGTAGTCTCTTGTCAAACGTCATGAAGGTCTATGACCCCCTCGGCTTATTAATGCCAGTCATCATCTGGGGCCGCATTCTGATACAGAAACTATGGAGGGCAGGGGTCAGCTGGGACTCACCGCTTCCCGACACGTACGTAAATGAATGTGAAGACTGGTTTTTACAATTGCAAGTTGCGTCCAACATAAAAATACCTCGTTGGTATATGACTAGGACAGATGTAGTGGATACCCAACTGCATGTAGTAGCCGACGGTGGCGAACAAGCTTATGCATGTGCTGCCTATTGGCGTTTTAGTTACGATGACAACTCCGTGTCTACGACTCTAATCGGCAGTAAAGCACGCGTTTCGCCCTTAAGGCCGGTCTCAATTCCACGCATTGAATTACAAGCTGCGCTTATAGCCTCTCGTTTCGCGCAAACAATTTTGAAAGCTCATCGAATCAAGCCCTCCGAAATCACTTATTGGACAGACTCAACCACCGTCCTTAAGTGGATTCGGAGTGATGCTCGGGCGTTTAAACCATTCGTGGCGCACAGGTTGGGAGAGATATTAGAAACCACCAACCCGTCCAACTGGAGGTGGATACCTACGTCCCTCAACGTCGCCGATGATGCCACAAAACCTAAAAAATTAAACCTCACACAGTCTCACCGATGGTTTACGGGTCCTCCATTTCTGTTACAGCCGCCGTACGCTTGGCCGACCGAGCGAGTTGCTGACATCAAGGAGACTCCACCAGACCTCGAGTTCAAATCGGAGCTGGTGGGGTTGCTCCTCGACTTTCCGTTCTCGAGTCCAGTACCTGACGCGACGCGTTTTAGCTCTTGGCTGCGCCTTTTGTGCACTACCGCCCGTGTTCTCCAGGGTGCGCGATTGTTCCGGCTTAAACTGTCTCGGCCAATAGATCAAAATTCTAATTTATACATCGACAGCACCACGTCTCCTTCACAACTTCACGCGGCGGACATCATAACAGCTGAGAAGATGGTACTCCAACGAGCTCAGAGAGACAGCTTCCCCGATGAGCTAAAAGCAGTCGAATCTTCACAGCCCGTGCCCAAAAACAGCCGAATAGCAAAACTCGCGCCAACTCTTGGCCAGGATGGCTTGCTGCGACTGGACTCACGGACAAAGTATGCGCCAGGAGTGAGTGAGAGAGCCATATCACCTGCAATTCTGGATGGTCGCCATCACGTCACGCGACTCCTCATCCTTCACGAACATATTCACGCCGCACATTGTTTCAACGAACTTGTCCTAAATGAGCTCAAGCAGAAGTTTTGGATACTCAAAGCAAGAGACAGCATCCGTAGCGTAGCCAAAGCCTGTCTCCAATGCAGAAGGTGGAAGGGCCAACCTGTTCGACCCCAAATCGGTAATCTACCGGAAGAACGACTCGACCATCACAAAAGGCCGTTCACGCACGTGGGTCTAGATTATTTCGGTCCGATCACTGTCACAATATTCCGACGCCACGAAAAACGCTACGTTGCGCTGTACACATGCCTAGTAACGAGAGCCATTCACTTAGAACTTGTCACCTCACTTTCATCCGATGCTGCCATTATGAGCCTCAGACGTTTCATTGCTCGCCGAGGATCGCCATCCACAATATTTACAGATAATGGCACCAACTTTGCTGGAGCTTCCCGAGAGCTACGCTCGTTACAAGACGACGCAGTGCAAGAATACGCCACAAACTACAAAATCGAATGGCGTTTCATCCCACCGGCATCACCGTTCATGGGCGGAGCATGGGAAAGATTGGTAAGAACCGTAAAGACAGCCCTGAGAGCCTGCCTCGCCGAAAAAGTATTAAAAGAAGACGTATTATCCACAGGATTGGAGGATTTTATTTTATGTGCTGGTTGTCCAGGAGCATTGAGATATTCTAAAAATTCTACTGGGTAGCTTGTAGATTCGCCTTCTTCCATGACTCTGTTAATGGAGATATACTCAACATAATCCCACGGAACATAGCTCAAAATTTCAGCGTTTATTGTTGCTGCTTGGTCGTTTCGTGGCGTCAAAATAGCTCTTTCGCAAAGCCAGGAATTTTCGCAAGTTGGTATTTGCGTTGCGTTTCCATACACAGATGATATGAGGTCTCGCATTGATGAAACTATGTTGCACAGGTTTTCATTAAGAACAACTTTTCCTTGTTCCTGCGGATATCCACCGTTACCAATCTTAAGTAGCAAATCTGAAAATTCTTGAGCATTTTCGTTGCCTCCAATTTGCGCACGCATATTTAATGTCAAATGCAAAGGGATAATCTAATGTTGTTCTTGTTCCACGTGATACCCAAAAATCAAGGAAAGAACCGCCTAACCTATACCAAATACTTACAATATTTATTTACAAATTTTTAAAGAAAATTTAAAGAAAATTATGAAAAAGAACCTAACCTACAAACCCTAAAATATAAATAAATGAAATATGCAAACAGTCAGTATTCAAGTGAATCGCAATAACCGAATGCAACTATTCGCCTATACTCTCCAGGATACGGGCGTTCGCTACGAATAACTGAATCCTTATGGCAGCGGCGCGTTTGTTTTTTATACATTGACTTCTCGTAGTAAACCTAAAGGTTTTTACTACTTAACTGGGCTTTCCCTGCGAATAACCTTAAACGTTAATCTAAGGCCTCCAGCCAGGGGCTAACAAATTAAAGAAAAAACTACAAACTAAGCGCCTAAGACCTAAGGGAGTCACTGGTAGGGGGGGGGGGGGGGTTCAGCAAGGGACAGGCTGGATCTGAGTGGTCATTATTTGGGAACGAATTTGAGACTAAAGGATCAGCGACGCGGGCTGGCTCATACAAGGGTCGGGGGGGACTATTCGCTAGTCGGGAGTGTCGCGACGACGGACCTCGGCGGCAAGGTCGGTATGACGGACATTTCGGTTTAAGTAAAGTACTGGTGTTCCTATTACTCTCCGGGAGGAGAGTAATGGGGTCATCAGGATCGGTTAGAAGGCAGCGTACGTATTCTGATACAATACCGTAACAAATGTTCGCCGTGATTCTTAAAATTGATATAACTTTTTTATTTATGAACCGATTATTTTTGATCGAAGACCGATTGACATGAAATACACTAAATGTTTAGTAAAGCTTACTTAAATATATTAGTGAAAACCGCATCTAAATTGAATAAGCTGTTTCTGATATTAGCGTGCACAAACACACAGACAAACAGACAAAAAAAATTAATTACAATTTCGGGTTCCGCATCGATATAATAACACCCCCTGCTAGTTTTTTTTTATAAATTTGCATTCTACTGACACCACTTTTCTACAATTTTATTATATGTATAGATGTCTATTAATGTGTAAGTTATAGTATGTATAATAACATGTTTAGTGCAAGCATGGCAAATGGCTCCTTTTTAATTTTTATATGGGTTGCAGACCTGAAATACATGAATTAAATTAAATTAAAATAATGCCTTTAAGCTGGAACAAAATCAAACTTCTGTGTCAACGCAATCAAGAGAAACAGCAATTTAAGCTGCATATTTTGAAACTCGCAACTACTCGCAAGGGAATTTTGTAATAAAAATACCATAACTATGACTCGATTGTCGTGATGGGTGAACTTTTACTTATATACCTACAGGTTTGTACGGAACCTTCCGTGCGCGAGCCCGACTCGCACTTGGCCGGTTTGTTTTATACTAGATGCATGCGGTGTTCTCGACCAGACTATGGCCCAATTACTGGAGAGTCCAAAGTTTCCAACGACACGGATTAGAAACAGGACTGAATGACGCGCGATTAATATGGTGTGGGTTTTTTATTCTTTTTAGTTATAAATAGTTTCAAGTACTCGTATTACCTTAAAGGGGGAAGTCCATGTAAAAGTCTTAAAATCGGTGATTTAAAAAAAATATTTTTACAGGTGATAAAATAATTTTATTGTTTTTAAACTTTAACAGAACTTTATTGAACCTTTCCAGAGTACAAAAGATTTTTTTTTAAATTTTTTCCTTTCAAAATGGCGGCTCAGGATAATTTTTTGTCTACTGCCTCCGACGCGAGGCTTTTTTTTTGTCTGGTATTTTACTACTTAAACGGATTGTAGCCCGGCGAGTTCTAAAAAGTTACCTTTTTAGGCCTCCAGCCGGGGCTTATTATACTTAAAAACTAAACCGAAAAGCTCTAAGGGTTACCCCGAGGGGGGTACGAACCTCGGCTTAGGCAATCACTGGTGGGGGGACAGCTAGGGACTGGCTGGATCTGGGTTAAATTATTTATGGACTAATTTAAAGCTAGCGGCGCAGCATCGCGGGTTGGCTCTTGCAAGGGTCGGGAGGGACTATTAAGTCGGGGTCGCGACGACGGACCTCGGCGGCGAGGTCAGTACGGTTTGTGTTTGTTAACCCCCGACGCAAAAAGAGGGGTGTTATAAGTTTGACGTGTCTGTCTGTCTGTCTGTCAGTCTGTCTGTCTGTCTGTCTGTCTGTCTGTGTGTCTGTCTGTCTGTGGCATCATAGCTCCCGAACGGATGAAGCGATTTCAATTTTAAAAAATGTATTAAAGGTGACTTACGTGCAAGTGTTCTTAGACATGTTTGATGAAAATCGGTTGAGCCGTTTAAAAGTTGTGGGGGAGAAAGTGGGGAAGAGTAACCGAATGTCAGCAAATATACTCGACTGGGGTCTCAAATGAAAGCGCACTCAGAGAGAGTATTGATGAATTAATCCAGAGTGTTCTTAGCTTCGTTTGATTCTATATTATAATAAGTATGTACCTATAAAAAGTATAAAATAAAAAATTACATTAAAAATTTAAAAAACCCCTGACACAAAAATCTAAATTCCCTTTAAAAAGTAAAAAATAATAAAAAAAACTCAACCTTAAAGTACCTAAGTATGTATTAATAATTTAAAAAAAAAAACATACGTCGCGTTGGGGGACCGCTCCGCGAGGGCAGACGTTGACGGTCGTATCCTAAATGCAATATTGTGAAGTAATTTTATAAAAGTTTTCTTTTCTTTAATTAGTTAGGTAATAGGTTATTTGTAAATAAATTGTTAGGTTTGGAGCGGTCCCCAAACGCGAAGTATTTTTTTAAAATTTTTAATACATACTTAGGTACTTTAAGATTGAGTTTTTTTTATTATTTTTTACTTTTTAAAGGGAATTTAGGTTTTTGTGTCGGGGGTTTTTTAAATTTTTTGTTGTTTGCTCACTGTACTGGTCTCTTTTCGACTCTCCTGGAGGAGAGTAGTGGGATCGTCAGGATCGGATAGAACGTGCCGCGAACGGCGGACTTTACTGATACGGGAGGGGGTGTAAGTGGCTGCCGCGACAACCAGAGGGTTGCGGTGGGATACGGCCCTATCGAAGAAACGCTTCGAAGCGCGTTTCATGAACTGATGGATAGACATATCTAAGTGGAGATTGATATTCCGAACAAACCAAGGCGCGCCTGTGGCTTGACGGAGAAAACGATTCTGGAGGGTCTGCATCCTATGGATGAAATGGGACTTGGCATGTGCAAAGACTGGGCTTGCATAGGTCATGATGGGCCTGATACAGGCGGTGTAAAGACGTTTCTTACACTGAAGAGACATCTTACTCCGCTTGTTCAGGACGCAATGGAGCCTACCGAGAGCGAAAGCGGCCCGCTCGCCTGCTTGGTGGTAGGTGTTCGTCGAGGATGACACCTAGATATTTGGCTTGCTTCGCCCAAGGGACCTGCTTGCCGAACATAGAGATGGGTCGGGGAGGGGGGTGATTACGTCGCGGTCGGGTGTAAAAGACCGCCTGACTTTTATCGGGATTGACTTCGATTCGCTACTTCCTGAACCATTCGCCGAGCTCGTCGACTGCGGTTTGGAGGTAGCGAACCAGCGCTGTGTCACTAAATCCCGAGAAGAAGATGGCAGTGTCGACTGCGAACAGAGCTAACCTTGCCTTCTTACTTCTGGGGATATCGCTAGGGAACAGCGTAAAAATGAGGGGGGCTAGTACAGAGCCTTGAGGGACTCCTGCACGGATCGGGTGAGGGGAGGAAAGTGCCCCTTCGATGCGATAGAGAAAGGTACGGTTCGCAAGAAAGGCTCGTAAAATGAGCACGAGACGGTCTGGCACTCCGAGTTCGTACAGCTTATATAATAAGCCGTTGTGCCAGACTTTGTCGAACGCTTTCGCTATATCGAAGAATACAGCGCCCGTAAACATACCACGCTGAAAACCAACATTGATATGCTCAACGATACGGTGTACCTGATGGACACACGAGTGTTGGGTTCGAAAATCAAACTGCTCGTTGGGGATGAGGCCCTAGGTCTCGGCATAATCTCTGAGTCGCTTATAAATAAGTCTCTCATAGATTTTGCCGAGGACTTTGAGCAAACTAATGGGGCGATAGCTCGTGGGCACGGTTTTGGGCTTACCGGGCTTAGGGATGCCAATGACGGTGGCTTCCTTCCACGCTTGGGGGAAAATATTATTACTCAGGGCACCATTGAAGATGGTAGCCATGAGCATAATCAGGTGAGCGGGGAACAGCTTGATCACTCTGTTGGTGATGCCGTCTGATCCGGGGACTTTACGAGGTTTCAGACCCTTGATAATTTCGTGCACCTCGTCAGGTGTGACGGGAGGCAGGGGATCATCAGGGTCTTCAAAGGGCGGGAGTGAGGCTTTGCGTTTGACTTCCACGTTTACCTTATCGACAAACGCTTGGTCTACTGGCTACGAACTGGGTGTGCATTGGGCTTCGAGGCTATCGGCTAGGCATTCATCCCTGTCGATATCCTCGAATGCAATGGTCGCGTCGGGGCGGGTCAGGGGGGGCATTGTGGAAATCTCAGAGGATTTGAGTTTCCTCTGAAGTTCCCAGAATGCGAGATGAGTCGGCTCTAGTTCGCCCAGCATCTTGTCCCAGTTAGCGTCACGCAGCTCAGTCACACCTGTCCTTACAGCACGCTATAAGTAGCGCATGTGAGCTTTGTTAGCATCACAGGTAAAGTTGCTGTAGGCACGAACGGCCGCGTTCTTCTCTGTCAGCAGATCACGTATATTGTAGGGGAGCTTCCATTTACGGTCATCCGTATCTGGAACCTCCCGTGAACTTTCGTTCACGATCGATTGTACGTGCTCCGTGAGAGAGTCGATCGCGGCCGTTGTGTCGGCGACAGAGTCGAACTGATCTGGGATAGAGTCTAAGTGATGTGACGTGTTAGATTGTAAGCATTCGCTTACTTTCTTCCAGTCAGTGATCACTTTAGTGGCGGGGGGTTAAGAGGGGTCGCGGGTATCGCGGTAATCGGGGGGCCAGGTTCATGACTACTGGTCGATGATCAGAGTCGAGTTCGTGAATAGCTTCTATAGAATCCAACCTTAAGTTGATATTCTTTAAGTGCTATATCAAGTACGTCGGCTGACTGATCGGGATCGAAGGGGAAGTGAGTGGGAGTCATCGGGGCGATGATGTTTCGGACCGTTGGATTAGTTACTCTATGCGCTTTCGGAACGCGCCATCGAACGGAATGACATCCGACTTGTCAGTTTGGTTTTGACACTTGACAGCTCTCGCTTGTTAATTTGCCGCTAAAATAGGTCCGTCGCGTTTTGGAAGCCCCGCGACGCTTTTGTTGAAATTAATCCTTTTAAATCGATCCGCTTGTGACAATTAGTCGTGATCCAGTTGTTTGATTGTTAATAACCCCTAATTTGACATACTAATACGGGTTACGTTTGTTAAAACTGAAGTTCTTGAGAGGGATGGTCGCCGCTTGGTATCTCGCGATCTGTTGTAAAGTAATCCCTTAATCCCTGAGAACCGGTCGTTTTGTGGACAATCTGTCATGACCCGATGGTTAAGTGTTAGTGACGCTGTTGGGAACGAGTGATTTGAAGACCGCATGCTGTGATTGCCTCCAAGCCTTGTTGCAGCGGATTCCAACCTGAAGAATACTCGTAACGTCACAACACGATACACATACACTCACTTACATACACAACTCCAGGTTGGCACCAGAGCAGTGCCCTTCAACCAACAGGTGAGTTCCTTTGTTCGTTGTATTGTAGTTAAGTTACTTGCAATTGTTCCCTTTGCATATTGTCTGCTCCGCGTACGGCGGACTAGTAACGCTCGCCACTTCTTGTCTCTAGAGCCCCACGATTATAACTCTTCCACTGCGCACTTGAAATCGTATTGTGAGGTCTAGCCTGGCAGCGTACATTTTGGTATCAGAGGCGTGGTTTTAACCTACAAAACCACCAAATTGGTAATTTACAGTAGGCTAATTACTTGGCAGTCTCTATAAGGGAAGTAGTAATACGCTGTAAATATTTGATAACTATGATTGCTAGTTTATTTGAAATAATTTGTTGGAATTAATTGAGTTGAGTAACTCATATTGCCGGGGGTCAACCAGGTTTGCATATGCTTCAGAGTTGGTTAGATTGAGCTATGTTATAACCTCTTGTTGTTGTTATTTGACCTCTGTCTTGTATTGAATGTCAGGAAGACATTAAAATGTTGAGTTTGTACCATTGATATGGTTATTTGTGAATATTAATATTTGAAATTGGCATTTTTGAGTATATTACCATTGTTTTGAGTTGGAATAAAGGTTCATTATTGTTGTACCATTAACAAAGTGGTTTGTGAACTTAACATTTGGAATTGGATTGGAATTTGAATATTTGAATTGAATTGTGAAGTTGAATGTTGAACGTTGATATTGGTTTGAATTAAAATAAAACTTTATTTTTGTTCATTAAATTGGAGCCAGTATTTGTTATTTCTTGAGGTGCTGATTAGTCAGTTTGGTAGTTTGATTGTTTGCTTGTAGTTATTTTGTATTGATTGTTTGAACTTTGTTATTTGATTATTTGGTTTATTTGAATTGTATTGTTTGTGCAATGGCACACAAAGCGGTGAGAGAGGCAATCAGTGGATTGACCACACAGCTACGGTGGTTCACTTCAGCTGCAGCGACTGCTGAGTGCCAGGATCTCGAAGGGATCACGCTTGCTCGGTTCGAGCAGTTGAACTTGAGACTCGGCAACGTTGATGCTCTGCTCACCCGCTACAACGAGTACATTTGTGAAGTGGATCTGGAAGTGCTGGACCAAGCAGCACGTGACAAGGTCCTTGCTGACTACGACCAGATCTTGGACCTGGGGGATGTCATTGGTCAACGTGCTCGGGAAATATTGGAGAGCCGGACACCTGTCCAGGTCAAACCGGAGACCTCGGTTGTTTCAGGTCCCGGACTATTGAGTAGACTGCCTACTTTAGAACTGCCACACTTTAACGGTCGCTTGGACCAGTGGTTAAGTTTCCAAAACCTGTTTGAAAGTTTGGTTGATGCACGCTCGGACCTCAGACCCGCCCAAAAGTTGGCCTATTTGTTGTCCGTCCTGGAAGGTGAGGCCCGAGCCTTGGTGCAGCATCTGTCTTTGACTGACTCAGCCTACCCTACCGCTGTGGAACTACTCACCCGGCGGTACCAAAATAAACGTTGTTTGGCTGACGTTCATATTGAATTGATTTTGGGGTTACCGGTCATTACTGGATTGTCAGCATTGCGTACTGACCTGTTGAACCCGTTGGTGGCAGCGACCAACGCTTTAAAGCGATTGGACTTGCCGGTGGACCAATGGTCTTACCCTTTGGTGCATGTTGTGCTGCAACGGCTTCCTGCCGATTTGAGGGCTCGTTTCGAGCAAAAGTATGGTGGGGATAGTGTCACACTTCTCCCCCCATTTGATGACCTCGTCCAATTTTTGGAGGATGAGTGTCGGTTTGTGGACAACTCTGGCGTTGCCACTGAGTCATGCCAGCCGTCTTCCCGGCCACGAGACCAGGGACGGACTAGGGCTCGCGGGCCTGTTGATGGTCGCCCCGCCGCTCGTTTTGCTGGCACCCAGAGTCGTCCTGGTTGTGAGTTTTGTAGGGACACGGGGCATGGCATGGCAACTTGCGCGGCCTTTTTGAAGTTGCACGTGAGTGCCCGCCGCCGAATTGCCAATGCAGGCCGCATGTGCTTCTCTTGTTTGGGGGCTCACTTCCATCGGGACTGCCCCAACCCCCGCCCTTGTAGAATTTGTAGGGGGTCCCATTTGGACATTTTGTGCGCTAACGCGAACCACGCTGGCAGACCAGCCTCTGATGAAGGTTCGCGTACGGGGGGGTACCATGGAGTTGGTCACCGGGCTTCTGCCTCGCCGGTTCAGAACCGGGGCGAGGCCCGCAATTTTGAGCGCCGCACTTCACCCCCCGCGCAAGTTGATCGGGAGCCGCGCGACCGCCATTTGGTCTCCCCGCGTAAAGGCGATTACGCAGTTGTTGCTGGGCAGCGCTGGCTAGACCAGCACCGCCTTCCCTCCCCTCCATTGGCGGAACGTCCCCGGTTGGAGTCACGCCCCCCGCCATTCAGGCATCCGGTGGGATATGCCCTTCCAGCGATGGCGCGTGGCTCGGGACACCGCGCGTACGAGGAATTTGAATTGCATCCTCGTCGGGAAAGACTTGGGTCTGGGTGCGGCGATCGGTCGCCACCCAGGCATTGTTAGGACATTGGCGCCTGCCCCGCTCAGGTACCCCTCAGATCGACACGGTTTTGTTGCCAACGGCATCGGTCAGGTCTGGGGGCCCACGGGGGACTCTGTTGTGGTCCGTGTCATTATGGACATGGGAGCCCAGGGTTGCCTTTTGTCTATTGTTTTGTTGTTTGTTTGTATTGTTTGTTGAAATGTTTTCTTCAGCGCCTTTGGACTGCGGGACTTGGTTGGAACGAGCCACTTCGGGAAACCCTATTGGATGATTGGCTCCAATTTGTATCCGCACTCCCTGCAGTCAACGAGGTCGTGTTACCCCACGCTATCCTCCCCCCTGGGAGCTACACTGCTACCCTTGTTTGTAATGCGTCTTCGCACGGTTATGCAGCTGTTGTTTGTCTGCGCACCGTCTGCGCACAGGCCAGGTGAATTTGTCACTGGTCTTGGCCAAGAGCAAGGTGGCCCCCCCCCCTCCGGACGGCACTGACCATCCCTAAGTTGAATTGTCAGGGGCGGCGCGTCTTGTGCGTCTATTGAACCACGTTGCTCACACTTTGGGTGGAACTGTGGACATTCGGGCTTCTTACGCCTGGACGGACAGTCAAATTGTTTTGTGTTGGTTGAAGACGTCCGTCCACTCTTTGGAGGTCTTTGTTGCGTACCGAGTGTCCCAGATTCAAAATTTTGATACGCCTTTGATTTGGAGGCCCTTGCCTGGAGATTTGAACCCAGGCGCCGTGGCCTCACGTGGGTGCATGGCACCCCGCCTGTTTGCTTACCCCCTATGGTGGGGACCAGACTGGCTGACTCATCCCGAGGATGATTGGCCTCGATCGCCAGTCTTGATGTCGGGTCCTTTGCCCGGGCTCAAGGTGCTCGCTGTTGGAAAGAAGGACCCTGATTTTTTTGTTGAGTCGATAAAGCTCCCTCGACAAATTGTTGAATTGTTGTTTTGGTTAAATTGTTGGTGACTGATCGTCACATTAAAAACTCGCATGCCGGTTGCAATGTGCTGTTGGCCATTCTGCAGCGAGAGTTTTGGATATTGTCGGGAGCCGTTATTAAGTTGAACCCCTTTTGGACGATACGGGTCTTTTGTTGTTTGGTTGTTGACGGTTGAGTCACTCTAGCCTTCCTTATGGGGTCCGTCACCCCCTTTTGTTGCCTAAGGAGGGCCATTTGGTTGTTGTTGTTGTTGTTGTTTGGTTGTTATTGTTGTTCGATTGTTTTTGTTGTTTGTTATTGTTTTGACCCGCCAGCCTGCCCCCATTGGGGGGGGGGGTATTTTGAGGCCGCGGTGAAAGCGGCACAGGGACTCTGGCGCAGATTGTTGGGAGACGGCGTTCTCACCTTTAAGGAGTTAGCTACGGTATTTTGCCGCATTGAAGCTGTATTGAACTCGCGTCCATTGTGCCCGCTGTCTTCGGACCCGAACGACTTGGAGGCCCTGACCCCGGGACATTTTTTTTTTGATTTGACAGCCACTTGTCGCCCTGCCGGAGCACCCTTTTGTCGATGTGAGCCAAAATTGGCTATTGCGGTTTCAGTTGGTGCAGCAGCTTGCTCAGAGTTTTGGAAGCGTTTGAGCTTGGAGTATTTGCACATCCTCCGGCAGCGCGTCAGGTGGACTGATAAAACGCAACCTTTTCGGGATTGCCAAGTGATTAGCGGACGGGAAGGCCCGTCCGGGGGGGGTAGATGTTTCGGACCGTTGGATTAGTTACTCTATGCGCTTTCGGAACGCGCCATCGAACGGAATGACATCCGACTTGTCAGTTTGGTTTTGACACTTGACAGCTCTCGCTTGTTAATTTGCCGCTAAAATAGGTCCGTCGCGTTTTGGAAGCCCCGCGACGCTTTTGTTGAAATTAATCCTTTTAAATCGATCCGCTTGTGACAATTAGTCGTGATCCAGTTGTTTGATTGTTAATAACCCCTAATTTGACGTACTAATACGGGTTACGTTTGTTAAAACTGAAGTTCTTGAGAGGGATGGTCGCCGCTTGGTATCTCGCGATCTGTTGTAAAGTAATCCCTTAATCCCTGAGAACCGGTCGTTTTGTGGACAATCTGTCATGACCCGATGGTTAAGTGTTAGTGACGCTGTTGGGAACGAGTGATTTGAAGACCGCATGCTGTGATTGCCTCCAAGCCTTGTTGCAGCGGATTCCAACCTGAAGAATACTCGTAACGTCACAACACGATACACATACACTCACTTACATACACAACTCCAGGTTGGCACCAGAGCAGTGCCCTTCAACCAACAGGTGAGTTCCTTTGTTCGTTGTATTGTAGTTAAGTTACTTGCAATTGTTCCCTTTGCATATTGTCTGCTCCGCGTACGGCGGACTAGTAACGCTCGCCACTTCTTGCCTCTAGAGCCCCACGATTATAACTCTTCCACTGCGCACTTGAAATCGTATTGTGAGGTCTAGCCTGGCAGCGTACAGATGACGTCAAAGTTCATGGTAGAACAGAGGTTGAAAAGTTGCCTACCTCTAGTCGAGGTCCTGGTGCTATTCCAGGCAGGATGTTTGGTGTTGAGATCGTCCGCTATGATAATGGAGTCACTCATGCTGAAGAGTTCGGAAAGGTCATTAGCGAGGAGTTGGAGATCCTCTGACTGATGTTGGTAGGAACTGTTACTGGAGGAAGGTAAGCCGACACAATAGTGATCGGCTGGTGACCTGTCAGTGCTAACCGACAGGCCGAAACTTCTAATCGGGAGAGTTCGGGGGGATCCATAGGTATGCAGTACAGGGACTTCCTATAGTATATGAGGGTGCCGCCTCTGTGACAACGTGACCTGTCGTTGCGAACTAAACGATAGTTTGCAATTTTCGGGTCGCGTTCGTGAGGCTTTAAGAACGACTCTTGTATGAGTAAAATGTCTACGTGATAGTCGCGGAGGAACGTGGCGATCTCATCACGTTGGCCGTGAATGCCATTGGCATTGAAGAAGCCTAGCTTTAGGGAACGGGGTTTTAATTTCGTTACTATTCCTCGACTATCCATAATGGGGGCGTTGGGAGTTCATAGCGTGGAGTGCTTGCGTGATCTCGGGATACGCAGCATAAATTGATTGAATATGGAACAGGTTGCCGCCGGCGGCAACTAGTTCCTGGGCCATCTGTTGGGCACGCGGAGAGAGGAACGTGCTGTAGGTATTAAAGGTCCCGGCGATGACGTTAAACGCATCAAGGGGAGCCTGACCTTTTCTCTGAACTGGTCCTGCCATAGGGGCAGTGCGGGGGGCCGCGGCGCGGGCGGGGGGTGCGGTCGCGGGAAAACCGGGTGGCGTAAGGGGCACGGGGGCGCGTGTACACGGGTCTATTAATGGAGGGATGGGAGCGGGCTTTGGCCTGGAGGAGGCCAGAGCGGGAAAGTCCTTCTGGGAACTCTAGAGACGCCATTGAAAGGGACGTTGCGGGCTCAATCTCACGGGGAGTTTGGCCGAAGGGGATTCCCTAGTCTGGCGGGCGTCGAAACGCTGCGCCAATTTAAGGGAAGAGGATTTGGGGGCTTTCGGGCAGCCCCGGTAATTTGCCGGATGACCGGACTCTTTACAGAGCACACAACTGGGTGGCTCGGTGCAAAGGGTGCGGTCTTTTGGCCGGGTACAGTCGGCTGTACCGTGATCTCTCAGGCACTTGACGCACCTGGGAGTGGCGTAACAATTGTAGGCTGAGTGCCCGTAAAGTTGGCATCTGTGGCACTGGCCAATGATGCTCGACTTACGGGGCTTTTCCATAGTGAGACCAGACAGATTGCAGACTGCCTTGACTTTGAAAATGGGGTGGTGACCCTCCGTGGGAGGGCACACCACCAGGACCATATCAAAGGCAATGTCTTGCCTGGATCTGTGCATCCTATGGACCTCTGTGACATGCACGTTCTGCCTTTCGAGGTCTGCTTTGATATCGCTGGTGGCGATTTCGCAGGGGATCCTGCGGATCACCACCCTGGTCAGACGCTCCTCGGGCAAGGAATACGTGTGGAATGACACGTTCCTTGCTGATAGGAGCCTGGTCAGCTCGCGATAGTCGGTCGAGGTCGGTACCGATACCTTAATGCCCTGCTGGGTGGCACGGGCACTGGTATAGTTGACCCTCTGGTCAACGCACCATTTGGACACCTCCGTCCACTTGGCCTTGTCCTGTATAAATACAGGGGGCGGTGGAGGGAGTTTCCTGGCGGTGGTTGAGCCAGAGTTTGCGGTCGGGGCGCTACCGTTAGCGCGGGGCGCGGCAACCTTTGCGGAGGTTGAAGGCGAGGGACGGGAGGGGGACGCGGTGGCGGCGGTCGCCGGCGGCGGTCGCCGGCGGCGTGGGGGGGATGGACGCGGTCGCGGTGGCGGGGGTCGCCTGCGTATCGGGGAGGGGGTCGGACGCGTTGGCGGAGGTCGCCTGCGGGGTGGGGGCGCGGGACGGAGGAGCGGAGTCCTCAGCCGCTATGATTTTAGCGGCTGGGGCTGAGCTACTGTCCTTGCTCTTCTTCCTCTTGCTCCTTTTACCCTTTGAGCGGGAGACTAACTCATACGTCTCCGTGTCCGAGGATGAGGAGGGGTTTGAGTCAGCCTGAGGAGCAACTGAGGCAGTATCGGTATGATCTTCCGTGTCCATGGACACCGGAACATCGGCTGCTGGGGCAATAGAGGAGGGGATAGCCGCAGACTCAAGTGCATCGCTGAAAACAGCGATGTTTGAGTTGGCTCTGGCCTTCCTCTCCTTGTTTGCCTTCCATTGTTTCTTAAAGGAAACACTAAATTCCCTATCTTCCTCGAGTAGTTCGAGGAAGGCCACTGAGAGGGCTTTTCTTTCCTCAGGAGTCATGGGGGTTACCATGATTCCCGGGGAATCAAGAAGAAGGAGGGGGAGGGACCTAATCACTCATGAGAGTGATCCTGTACCAAAACCCTACTCCTAAATAGCCTAATCCGCGGTGGGTTGCCGAGGGTGAGTGTTACACTCCCTGTCGGGTATAGACAGGGAGGTGATCCTAGGTGAGCCCTAAGAGTGAATCCCATCGCCAATCTTATTGTGCGAAACGGGTTCCTAACCGGTCATGCGATGGGTACTGAGGGTACCCGACCAGTCTAGTGCGGGGGGTATAGAGATACCCGCGGCACTAGTACGCGGCTGTGGAGGGAAGACTGTCACCAGGGCTGACGAGGGAAGCCCCCAAGGCCAGCGCAACTTTAGCCTAGCCCTGAAGGGGATAGACGGGTGCGTTGGGTCTGCACCCACTCGGCTTCGTTGGCACCGTTAAGGTACCCACCGAGTGACCACGAAACTGTGGATTTGCCCTGAAGGGGCCTAAACACAACACAACGTTTTTGACGATTCCGAATAAATCAGAAAAACCACTGTCTTGTAAACAAGACAGTAACGTTTTGACTGTATCTGATAAAGAAACAGGATGTCAGAATTTTGCGATTTCAATAAATTTAAATCGCAAATTAGCGGAGAGTAGTCGGGGCGACTACGCAGCGTGGCGCACGGAGCACAACTAAGTGTACGGCCCGAGTGAAAAAGCGTCGAGCGGGGCGTTCAGTGTTGCGTGCAAGCGGCGAAAGAGCGTTCTCTGAGTGGCCTCAGTGCACGCTAGTTCACGCTCTGCGTTCGTGTAAGCCGGTCACATTTTTCATCATGGCGTCGGGGTCGTACGATATTATTGATATTTATTTAGAAGAAAATGTGTGGTCAAAATACTTCATTTTGTAGTTTTACTGCTAATGCTCCACCCTTTATGTTTATTTGTTCTATTTTTTATAGGGCATGTGATGTTGACCATAATTCTGGTTTAAGTGGAATTTCGATAATAATGTCTTCGAACCACATGGCGCGCACGCTCTCGTCACCACTAAAAACACAAACTGGTTTGAACTTGCACGCGACGCCACGCTTGATGCTCCACTCACCGCAAACAAGAACGCTCCTCCGCCCGCGCCGCTCGGCCACACTCAGGACACTCGCGAGTATTTGCATTTGTTTAACATGACCGCTGCACGCCCCGCCCCGCCGGACGCTCGAGTCGAGCGTGCACTCAGGCCGTACACTGACGGGCAATCGAGCGGCG
Organism: Aporophyla lueneburgensis; assembly: GCA_932294355.1. NCBI lineage: Eukaryota > Metazoa > Arthropoda > Insecta > Lepidoptera > Noctuidae > Aporophyla > Aporophyla lueneburgensis. The sequence goes on along the minus strand of OW028750.1, from coordinate 16,741,502 downwards.
GGCGGTAGCGGGGAAGCGTCGAGCGTAGAATCCCGTTTTTTGTCCGACGCGAGGTTTTTTTTTTGTAGGACATCTCGAAGTTAACCTGAAAGATTTCATTGATCTGAATCAAAAAGGTTTGTTTTTTTTTGGACATATTAACGGAAAGGATAAACTCCTAAAATTAGAAAAAACGTATAAATACAAAAATAAATGAGACTTTGAAAAAAAAAGTCAGAATTTGTGGTTATTTTTTGACATTTCTGATCCCAAAAAGTATTTTATCAACGCAAAATATTTGAAATTTTAGGTTTATCCTTCCGATAATAATGTAGAGAAAGGCCTCACCAAATTTCAGACAAATCGGTCGATAACTTTTTGAGTTACTACACGAGCAGTTTAAAAAAATACAGTTTCGAGATAATTGCGTTTAAAGTTTTAGCACAGGAAAATGACCAGTTTCAGTTACTTACTGATTTATTTCAAATCAGTTGTTCGTAAAAGGTCCTGAATTTATTATTTTATCATCACATGGACACGTGACAACAATTCTAAAACTTAAATATTTTTAAATTATTTTGATGGACGGGAACCTTTTACCTGAAGTTCTCCGATTACCTGGCTCGCTACTATACAATACGCACTCCGGCCCGCTCCATTATATTAGCTATAACTTCGTCAATATTCGAGATTTTTCTTTTTCCTCTCCTCTCGTCAGTACACGCTCAACATACTATATTTTCAGATTATCAAAAAAAAAAAAAAAATCTTTTGAAAATTTTACATGGGATTGTCCCCTTAAATAGTGCATGAAGGTCGGTACCTAATCAACCCTAAATGGCGACCAAATCTATACAAATAAATCTATATAAATAAATAAAACTGAAGTGTCTGTTTATAATTTCAAATTAACAGCTTTTCACTAAATGCATATGAAAGTAAATACGGTACTTCCACCAATAAATATTTTTTTTTTTTACTTTTGTCTGTCTGTCTGCATGTTTGTTCCGGCTAATCTCTGAAATGACCGATTTTGACGGGACTTTTATTGGCAGGTAGCTGATGTAATAAGGAGTAACATAGGCTAGTTTTATTTTGGAAAAATCTTTTATTTTAGAAAAATACCTGCGTTAATTTCCAACATCCACGCGGGCGAAGCCGCGGGCATAAGCTAGTCTAAATATATAAAAGGCAAACCTGACTGACTCATCTATCAACGCACAGCTGAAACTACTGAACGGATTTCGCTAAAATTTGGCATACAGGTAGTTGTAATGACGTAGACATTCGCTAAGAAAGGATTTTTAAAAATTCACCCCCTTAGGGGGTGAAAAAGATGTTAAAATTTTGTATGGAAGTCCGTCATTTTTAGAGCTAGAAGCCTGAAACTTTGTTTTTAGGTTAAAGATTAGAAATAAACAATCACGTATTGTAGGGTTTTTGAAATTTCAACCCCTAAGGGGGTGAAAAAGGGCTTGAAAGTTTGTATGGGGAACCAAGATTAGTTAAACTATGTTATTCGAAACTTCACAGGAGTACTCCTATCAATAAATGAGTAACCAAATGTTTCAGGCTCTTTCAGAATTCAACCCCTAAAAGGTGGAAATGGGGGTGACAAATTCAGAAAATGAACATGCGTATCGTTTTTATGGTTTATCGGGTTACTGCTTACGAAAATAACAACTATTTCACAAAAATTGCACAGAAACATAAAACAAAGTAGACAAGAAGATTTATACAAAAAAAAAATGCACAAAATTACATCTGAACAAAAAATTAAAAATTATAAAACAATGAAAATGAACAACCAAACCAATTTTTTTTCAAGTTATTAAATTAACAGGTTACATCAGCCAAGCAAAAAACAACAATTTGAAAATAGAGAGTTACTTAAAGATACAAGTTACGACTTAGCATCATTAGAAAACACAGTTAAAAATAATGAAGGATCATTGAATGACGCAACAAAAAGCAGTTTACAATCAAATTTACACAAAAATTTAATCAAATGAGGGTGGAATATTCTTTTTAGATGCTCCCGGTGGAACAGGCAAAATATTCCTCATAAATTCGCTATTAGCAAAAGTTGTACACGGAACTACTCACGGATTTTTTTGGCTGTGGTTTCTTCTGGGATCGCAGCTACACTGCTTGAGGGTGGACGAACTGCTCATGCTACCTTCAAGTTACTACTCAATTTAACAACAGCTGATTTGTAATATATCGAAACCAAGTAATTTTGCTGAAGTATTAAAACATACAAAAATGATAGTGTGGGATGAAATAACCATGGCTCATAAGGGTGGCGTAGAGGTTTTAAACAGAACTCTACAAGATGTAAGAGGAAATAAGAAGTTAATGGGTGGTCTAACGGTTTTGCTGGCTGGAGATTTTAGGCAGACTCTACCAGTAGTGCCAAAAGGAACTAGAGCAAATGAAGTTAAGGCGTGTCTTAAGAGGACTTTATGCAATGACAATAAACAAATCATAAGGGTAGTCATTAAAATTTGCGGGTATAGACTTGAGATAAATCTGTTTTTCACACGGGCTATCCTGTGTGGCTTGCTCCCGCGTAAGCTCGCCCAGTAGTCGATGGCCGACATTGCTGATAATTTTGGCACACAGTAATAGAATAGAAAAAAATGTGGTGTATAAAGTAGTTTTGTAGTTTACTAGCTTTTGGCCGCGACTTCGTCCGTGCAATTCTACTTCCATTCTTAGCGCTTGCCTTCGCTACGTTACGCTACGATATAACCGAACTCCACGCGGACGAAGTCGCGGGCAAAAGCTAGTTAATAATAAGAAGAATGTGACGGTAACGCTATAAGTTCCACCAGCTATGTTCAAGAAATACTTAATTGCGTTCCACAATGTATATGCATAGGTGGTAAAGAATAGATTAAAAACACAATTGTGTACCCTGTCCGGCACAGCAAAAGAAATATAGTAGAAACAAAAACAACACAAAAAAAAACAAAAACAAATAAACATGTACCTAGTATGAAACCAATGCTGAAAAGAAAATATGTTTTACAGCAGTTGCAATTCATTTCACAGGAGTTTGTAATAACGACCAGCTGTGAGAAATAGATGTCCTAATAAAGTCTTCGGCGCTTAGTTACTGCTCTCATAATACTTGAAATATTTTTATGGGTCAGAAACTGTATTAGGTACCTTAGATAGGTAGGTACCTAATACAATTTTTTACTATATCTCAAAAGTAAATTATGTCATAATTTCATCATTATCATTTCAACCGAAAGATGTCCACTGTTGGTCATATGCTTTCCCCGAGGGGAGTTGCTATAATGGCCACGCTTAGCAGGCGGGTTGACGCTCGCAATATGGTGGTAAAATGCATAGAGAACCCCCCACTCTCTAGTAAGTCCCTTAGTCACCTTTTACGACACCTACGAAAAGAAATGGGATTCTGTACTCCTGGCACCACACGAAACAAAGACTGTCACTCATTGTCATAAGTCCACGGACATAACATATCGCGGCGGCATTTTCTCATGTATTGGATTTTAAACCCTCTGCAAAGCGCCGAGACTTGAAAATCCAATATTAAAACTGAGATTTGTACGTCTGGTGCTAACGCGAGCTAAGTGGCATAGCTTATTTACTAATGAATTTGGAATCCTAAAAACGGTACGAAACCATTGATTTCACAATATAGGTATAAGTACTTGTTTCGCATCAATAGTTTGATATGAACGGTTTTGATGTGTGTACGAAACAATTTATTTACTTTTTAGTTTTTAATGTAATTTGTACCGTAATACCTAGGTACATTAAACCCAAAACATAACATAACATCACGCCTGTATCACTGAAGGGATAGGTAGAGGTTTTACTTCTAAAACACATTTAATTTAATTTTAACTCACTTTTGGCTTATCACCAAATAAATAAGGTAACACAAGTAAAGAAAAATATACTTACTTAGTTCCCTACACGCTTAAAATTGTCTCGTTGAACTGAAGCAGTTTTATGTTTTGGTTAGTTGATAAGGACACGAAGCTCGTTACTGGGGTGCTGTAATCTGTACATCCCTTCAGGGCAAGCCATTAAAACCTTTTAACAAATGTTTTCCGTGTTTCACAGACATTGATTTAATTAAGGAAGTTGTCGTTGGTTGCAACTGATTGTTTCTGAAATACTTTCGAATTAAACTGTGAAGACACGAATGAATAAACTTTTATATGAAAAAGATAAAGTTCAGTTAAGAAGCTTATACTTCTTATTCCATCCATTTCTTTTTACATTATGGAGTCGATATAAAAATAAAATGAACATTGTAAGTAGATACTTATTTCATCGTATTTAGCCACCTTCTTGGATGCTAGAACCGTGTATAATTTCAGTTTTGTGCTGTTTCGCTGGAAACTACGGAGCGTAATTTCAGTGTAAGCTGTGATTATTGCTTGTATTTCCGGCACACAACGACTGAGGTTGTGCGGTACTTATTAGTTCGATGGAAATCCCGTTTATAGGCGGTATTGTGCCGCGAATTGGGCATTCGCAGTTCAAATCGGCAATACCACATTATTTAAATGGCCCCGACATATTAGTATACCCCTAGTGTATACATACTACGTAAGTACATTCTAACTGTTTCCAATTTAAACGAGTTTCAACTGAATTTAGTTACCGATTACCTTGATCCTACCTTTATTAAACGTTACTGAAATATTTCAACGTGTTTCGTCGAACGTATCAAACATTTCAGATTACTTTTGAAACTGTCCGACAGAGAATTCAGACCGTCGACATTTATTTCTTTGAGAACTTTTATTATCATCCCCGAAGGAAATTTTGTTTGAGGGACGGCGATCTGATTTTCTACTTATTTATTATTGTTGTTTGTAAAATGTTTTAAACTATATGTTCTTTGTAAGAATTGTTGAAAGTGACTAGTGTCTGCTATTTTTTTAAAAGTTGCCTTAGTAGGTATCTCCATTGCCTTGCATTTATTTAACTACCAACCAACCTAATTAGGTCAATATCAATTCCAAAGTTAAACAGGATGGCAACGGAGATTAACGCGCAAATTGAAACCATTATTTTATCCACATTATTTTAGACCCGTAGTGTAAATTTTGCGCCGGTTATGAACAATAAAAAAACTGCTGAAAAATAGAAAATTGCTATACTTGCGCAGTTGAAATGCATGAACAGATTTAAAGAAAAAATGTACGAACCATTTCAACAATTACACAATAGGGGGACAGAATCAATCAACCATGTAGGTACTGAATCCATAGTATCAGGTTATGCGTCGATGTGATGTCGTTCTGTATAGTGGTGTAAGTGTCACTTACACCACTAGAACTTTTTTTGATAACATAATATCGGAAAACACGCCACAAACAATTCAATGAAAATGTAATACTAGGAAATGTTAATGAGACTCGAGAACTGAAAATAGCAAAATAAGCTTTTTGTTTCTTAATATAGATTCAATAGAATGTTACACACCTATTATGTTGGCAGTTTATTTATTTACAGTCAGCCAAATAAAATAACATTTTTTTCTTCAACAGTAGATTATACGTATTCATGGAAAAGTAGATTGTTTAGGCGACATATTACACCTGTACCTATCTCAGTTTTGTTTACATAGAGAACGCTGCTGCCCATTCTCTAGTAAGTCCCTTTGTCCTAGTGCCCTTTGGCAGAAATGGGATGGTTAAAATGTATGGGTTCAAAAAATATTACCATTTTCATTCATTGGACTTGACGGGTGTCATAACAAGATTGTAAGATTGTCGTTAATGAACTGTTGTGGTAACCATAATAACCTTACCTTCCTCATCAATAGTAATTATCTTTTAAATGAATTCTTTTAAACAAAGCGTTAAGAGATAAGCTAATGAAGTTTAACTTAATTATGTTTCCTTATAAACTGCAAATTGTATAAGATATGTTAAGTGAAATCATAATAATTTTACAGTGGCGTTAGGAAATTAAACTGTTCTCTTAAATGTATTCTGTACAACTCTTTAAGGATGAAGATTTTCACTAAGGTATTTATATATACTTTTATTTGTACAAGGCTTGTCGACTATATACAAAGCATAACCCACAATCTTTGTCGTAATTATGTTAGGTAGAATTACTTACGTGGGAATATCCAAAACGCTTTCCTTTCGGACTTTCCTCCTCGCTCAAGAGGAGGCTAATAACTTTAAAACTTTTAAGGTAACCGACATAGATACCTACATAATTCTTCATGGTGTTATTTTTTTGTGGGTGCGAAATCATCAAATGACGTCACCCGCTCTGGGCGGAGCGGGAGGGCGTGTCTGACTTTTACTGACTAAAACCGACCCATGTTCCTTCAGTTGCCTATATACCAGGGCCACGATAACACTTTCAAACAAATCTCGCGACCCTGGCAGGCATCGGTCCTAGCAGACTCCTTCAGTGCTGCTGACATCTCTTTGAGGCACGCGTGGAACAAAACGCGCCGTCGACCCGAGACTGGTCCTTACCGGGCGACGAGTTACCCATTATTCGCCGCCCGCAAGCTCGCGCCTACGGTGGCCGGGAGTCTGCAATGGACTCCCGATGGCCGGGGCGTCTCCTGTTGCAATGGCTAGGGGCGTAAGGGCGTAGAGACTGCCACTCCTTCAGGCGCCCCGCTTCCTCCTTCGCGAGCATTATTGCTTCACAGAAGGGGGTGACTGCATTCCATGCCTTCTCGCTCCGTACCATGGCTTACACCAGGGCTGGATGCAATTGGCCGCCGCCGCGGATCGCCTTTATGATGACACGGCGGTGCTCAGCCTAGGCAGGGCATACCTCCACCATATGCTCCACCATGTCCTCCAGACGATCCACGCAATGGAAATATCCGGGCGTTTCCTCCCGCCTTATTCGGAACAGGAGCCTCCCGAAACAGCCATGTCCGGTGAGGACCAGTGTAAGGCGGAAGGTGAGGACACCGTGGCGCCTAGTATCCACTCCTCAAAGAGGGGACTGAGCGCCGCAATTGTGGCATGCCCAATTCTCGTGCCCAATTCGTGTTCTTAATCGTCTTTAAATGTCAGTAAATCAGAAACTCTGATAAATCGATTTAAAAACAAATGTTTAGATAAAGTATTTTTAACCATAACAGAAAACTATGTGTTTTATTCCCGCATGTAACAGCTATTATACCTAATTAACAAGTCAGTTTATAAATACTTAGAAAAAAGCGATTTGTATATTTCACAGACAAGTTCGACATAGTATTCCTTTGACATCATATTGAACTGTCTTAAGACCCTAAAAGAAAGTATATTTTTGTTTACTTTATATGTGTGTGTGCTGAAATGTTAGGCAGGATATCATTATTAGGTGTTGTAAGTGTACATACTATTTTATGAAAATATACTTGTAACAATAAAATGAAAATATAACAGTAGATTTATCATAAGTAAAATCATAGTCACATCACCACAAAAACCCAACATTTCTTTTCTATTTTTCTTTCGCAAACCACAAAAAAAAATCTGTGGTCTTAATGAGCTTTCGATGTACTAAAGATTCTAAAGCCGAGTCCTGGAGAACGTTTGTATCAACTTAGACGTGCTCGCGGCGAAGTTAACAATTGTTTTCAAATTATATAGAAACTCGCCGACGCAACATTCTTCAAGACAATTTACACTTTCAACCATTAACGTTTGCGCAGTGCTAACATTGCTTTGCACTTCAAATTGAGGTTATCAGCTTGCCTTTCTTGTTTAAATCGGCTCTTTCCCAAATTGCGGAGGCTGGTGAATATTTGTTTGTGATGGCTTCTGAAACAGAAGAAAATTAGAGAATATTAATTGCTGAAGCTTTTTAAATCTGTAGAGGAAGGAAGTTTGCATGTTTGTGTAATCTGTGGTGGTTAATATAATATGGTGGATGCGCACGCTTAGGTACCTATGTTCCTTTTAGGTTTTCGTACCATAAAGGGGAATAAAATTAAATAAATTATATTAGGATCACTTCGTTGTCCGTCAGTCAAGACCTTTTTCTCAGTAACGCGTGAAGGTATCAAGTTGAATTAATATCAAATACGTCTACCAAATATCATATATCGTCATAGAGCTCTAAAAAATCAAGTTTCTAAGTCAACACAAAATAAGGTCATTTATGCGATTTTGATACTTGGCAAGAAGTAAAGTCTCACAGCATATACAAGAAAATGTCTTGAAATTGCTAATTTGTAGTTTTATGACATATAATAAAGTTCTTTGTGAATGCAAACTTACGTTTGCAGTTGGCGAATATTGACTGCGACGTATATCGTTGTATACGGGAACATATTTTTCAACAATGTAGTTGTTGCATTAGTTTGTTTTTGTGTTAAATTAATTCCAACTACGGAACCCTTCATTTTTCGTGGTCAAATATGCACTTGGTCAGGTTTTATTTAAATAGAAATATAAACTCCTATCTCTTTTCGTAGAAGACTATTTATTTACCTACGTGATTAATTTTATCTGTTTGTCGACCTCGTTAGTGTTTCATACATCAGAGTAAAGCCACTTGTAATGGTCACTGAAATGTCATTAATACCTACCCTACACTTTACACTGGTAGCGGTTTGTGTAAATAAACACTGAGCTCGATCGACTTCGGGGCGCCACATAAGCTCTGGGAATGATAACAAAAATATGTTGACCCTGAATTCACGTAAAGTTATTACGAAAAATCAACTCTTAAGAGTTGATTTCTCGCAACAACTTTTGTTACATCAATTATGCGGTCCTATTCAGCTTCATGTGACCAAAGTTATTACGTTCAGGATAAAAGGTTTATGGTTCGAATCTAAACATACTTAGGTACTTACTTTCGGCATTTACCAGGTACCAAAGTTGCCTATTTAATTTTAGTAGCGTACACATTGTGTACAGAAAATACGATGTAGCAACGGAAGGTATCTCCTCCTAAAATCGTTGTATCTTGTTTCTGTCGGTGGCTACGAAAACAATCTAAGTTGAGCACGGGTAAAGGTAATTAATATTAACCATGGCTTTAAATATTAAAACAAGAGGCATTCAGGCGAAAAATTATTATACTTTGTTAATCTATCTTTCGTTCCCGTCATCATAACATATTTTATCATTATCTAGCTGATCCGAGAGATGGTGTCCTGTCAAAATTTTAAATTTTTGCACATTTTTCTTTCCATAAAATTATGACTTCCTGCAAAAATCCTGCCACGCGCAAGAGTTTACCGCGCAACTAAATAGCTTATACACAACCTCCCGGTATAAATAGTGTCGGACAGCTGCCCTTCAGACAAGACACCAGTCTGGTCGGATGATTCTCCCTTTTCTGCGGAGGTTGAGTCAAGTTTACTCCCTGTTCCTCATACCTCTGCATTGGTGACTCCGAGTATGAACATGCAGAGAATCCTCCGTGTAAACTCAGCAGCGTAATGTCGAGTCACACAGCCTGCCTTCATATTTTTTATAAATCTTAGTAGCACATGAACATATTGTGGTCAGTACGCAAGAAAAACATTCAGTTAGGTCCTAACTGAACATAAGGAGCTAGTATTACAGTGAAGTTTATTCCTCTATGGATCAATTTGTTTCCAGCTTATCGAAACTTATACGCATTTGCTTTCATAGGCTGGCAATGTATTTTCAAGAAATAGAAAACGGACACACACACACGTCTGTGGGGCTCTTTATATGATACAATATAATGATTTATTGTGGTCACACCCTACACGGGTTAGAATCAACCCATTCATCATTTCCTTATGGTGAAAATAACTTGCAGCCCGGAGCAATATTAACTAAATTGCTCCGTGCTCATCGTCGCAAGTTATAAAAGTAGGTTAATAAAGTAGGATTTTAGTTACGGAACTTTCACCGGTAAACAATGGATATAAATTTTAAACCAATATTTCATCGAAATTTAATTAATCATATGTTTTTTATCCTAGGAACGACGAGACGTCTCCTGCTGGACATAGGTCTTTCCCAATTTGGGGGGCTTTGCCATAATCGCCACAAATGGCAGGTGGGTTGGCGATCTCGGTAGAAAATGCAGAGAAAACGCTGCTGGGTTTTCTTAAGTAAGTCCCTTAGTTGCCTCTTACGACACCCACGGGAAAAAATGGGATGATGTTATTCGTTACGTACGGCACCAACCCTTTGTCTTACTCAGGAACAATTGAATTTATACGTTTAGTTGTTCAGATCATAGAACAGACCTCAGATTCAAATAAGTACCAGTATCACGCCACTTTACGGTTACCAAGTTCTACGACAAGACTACATAACACAATTCAGGGTCAGCGAGAAAGTTTTCAGTACCTCTTTACCTACGTCGGGAGCTAATGGACGAGATGTAAAACATAATTAGGCGGTAAATTTTGCGATCAGCTAGAAGTCCTTAAACCAAATCTCCACTGTAAACATCATCCATCACAATGTTTATTCGGAATCCGGCCCAAGTAACGAAACCCTTCTACTTTAGTAGAAGGGTTCATACGTACCAGCACATCCTACAGATCGTTCACATGTCTATTTCTTTTATCATCAGTTTTAATATTACATTATCTTGACAAAAAGTAATATACAGAATATTTTTCTGTGTCTTTCTACATTCTTGGAGCGCTTATCAATCATCTTGGGTACTCAATTATTGAAAAGAGTTCCTCTCACGAATATTTGGGAACGAAAAACAAAAGAGAAAAAATAATTGTTTTGCTCACAAAAACTGTTTTGCATAAATGCTTTGTTCGTGTATTTATTACATCTTAAATCTGCAAGTTTTTTCAATATCCTCTCCGAGTACAAACTTGGAATAATTTATGAACGTTGTGGGTAGGTAAACCCGCCGCCTTGCATACAAAATTTAATATCGCAAGTGTTAACAATACCTTAGTTAATGCTAGACATGGGGTTAAGTTTAAATGAAATTTGCAACACGATAGCTAAGGTAATTGTTCTTCATTCACTTTACTTAAACGAAATTATGGTTCATTTACGAACTTTTGTATCCCTAGAAGCTTAGGCATAGTGTGGTCAGGTTTAGATGGATAAAACTTGTAAGCGCTAACTTTAGGATGAATCCTACTTTATTAAGTTATGTCCGATTCTGATACACGTAGGTACATTTCAGGACTGTAGTATTTTGTTTTTACGTTCAAATTGAAGGCTATTTAAAAAAATCAACGACCATTTTAATTGCCTCTTAACTATCTTTTCCACGGAACTCTGAGTTGGCGTTCTGCGAGATTTCTATTTAAATTATATCTGCTCTTAGTAGCTGCTAGATTCACTTAAATTGGTATTTTTCCGGGAATTTTACTTTATTCTGTAAGAAGTACATATGTTATAGTTCACTAAAAGTTTATGAACCAGCTACGTAGGTAATTTATTATTAAATTGCTAACATGCGGTAATGAATCTGGTTGGCTGGTACGTGAACAAATATTGTAAGAACAAATGAGTGCTTACTGTGAGTTCATGAATGGCTTGTAAATTATGTTACACTGAAAGATTGACCCGGGTCGTGAGGTTGAGCTCTCATGGAATTACTTAATATTTGTATAGGTTCAGACTTATTTAGTCAAACACCCTATTTATGTTAAACATTTGTAGTTACAGCCGTTTTTATCTTGGCATTACAAAAGAGAATCATGGCTTAATATTAACAAGCTTGTATTACCTTTATGTTTGTTTGTAACTACGTTTGTTACCCATTCATTGTCGTTTCCTTCGTTTGTTGGTCTTGATGTTGACCCACTTCAAATGGTCAGATTTCGCTTCTTTCTCTTCTAATCGATGATTCAGTTATGTCAAACTGAAAGGGATTGTTACCGTCAGTGTGTTACACAACTAGAGTGATTTTACGTGCACCTGCTACGTGCGTGTCACGTTTGTGTCTGAAAGCCTAACACTTCGTAATATCGAATAAAAAAAGTAGCGCGTATTTTCTTTCCTAAAAACTATGGTCAATTATTGCTAATTTTTTTTTCTGGTTAGTCTGTACAAACTCAATTCCTACCAAACCCATTACCGCACATAAACTTCAGGTGTTAGTGCTAAATCTAGTTGTAAGCGGATTCAGAATTGCTGCAAAGTTACCTACTAAGTAGCGGAAGTACCTAACTGAAACAGAATATCGCTGCTGATCTTCAATCCAATAATACTTAGTATGTGATCTTATTTACACTTAGCTACGTGTGGGATATTAAATAAATAGTAGCAGTCGCTTGGCAATTTTCCTCACACAATCTTAGGTAAGCAAACATGGCTCCCAAGATAATACCAGGACATTCTGTCCTGCTTCCGACAGGATCGTATTATTTGGTCGCATACATATTGGGTAGGTACACATATTTGCATATTGTCTTATAAATTCTATCTTCTTGTGCAACTAAATGTGGAACTCAGGTGTTTGGAATAATACTGAAGCTTGTAAATGTAGCCACATAGGAGTATAGAGTTCGAGAAATGCTTAAGTATGTAAGTAATACAATATAGCTGAAGAAATGTATTTATTTATTGGATCTCCAACAATCACATACAAATATTCATAGAGCTGGGAAAAAACCAAAGTGCGAATTAGGAGACCACATCATTTACTTGCAATCTACGTACAATAAGTTCTGCAATGTAAACATATTACTATATTAAAAAAAACCGGCCAAGTGCGAGTCGGACTCGCACACCGAGGGTTCCGTACAAACCTGTAGGTTTCCTCGGTTTATGCATAAGGTTTATGTTTATGACATTAAATGTTTTTTTTTTATATTTGATTTGATTGAATTAAAGGTAAATTGCGGTTTACGATTTATGACGTATTAAAAAAAAAACTACTTACTGGATCTCGTTCAAACCAATTTTCGGTGGAAGTTTATAGGGTTACGTACATCATATTTTTTTTTTTTAGTTTTATCATTCTCTTATTTTAGAAGTTACGGGGGGGGGGGGGGGGGGATACACACATTTCTACCACTTCGGAAGTGTCTCTCGCGCAAACTATTCAGTTTAGAAAAAAATGGTGTTAGAAACCTCAATACCATTTTTAAGACCTATTCATAGATATCCACACACACGTATGGGTTTGATGAATTTTTTTTTTTGAGTTTCAGTTCTAAGTACGGGGAACCCCAAAATTTATTGTTTTTTTTCTATATTAGTGAAAATCTTAATGCGGTTCACAGAATAATCTAGTTACCAAGTCTCAACAACATAGCTCTTACAGTTTCGGAGAAAAGTGGCTGTGACATACACGGACAGACAGACAGACATGACGAATCTATAAGGGTTCCGTTTTTTTAACGTCATTTGGCAACGGAACCCTATAAAGAAACGAAAATCATACTAATGAAACAAAGTGATTTGAATATGCGATGAATAATGATAACACAAAATATAAATAACCAATTAGAGTAAAAAATAAAGAATATCCATAAAAGACAAAACTGACGGCATAGAGATGAATAAACCTCGTCCTTTCGCTTACACGTGCCATTAGTTTGAATAAGTGGAATATTATTAGTTTAACTAATGACCATTACCGACCTACCCCCCCCCTTGACCTAGTTTTCCGGTATAGTTAGAAATGAAAACTTTTTGTCGAACTGTCACCAACATCTACCCTGTATAACCAACATTTCTGTAAACCCAGGGATCCTCAAACAATGGTTACTAAGGAAAACAGAGAAATATCGTTAGGATTTCCTTAGATATGTAGGAAGTACGTACACACCGGATCATGAGATCATTTTTCCGACTTTTGAAAGCGAAACACTGCTTTTCATTTCGAATATCAGTTAAGTTAATGAAACCCGATTAGTGAAAAAAAATCGGCCAAGTGCGAGTCGGACTCGCGCACCGGGGGTTCCGTACCGCAGCCGTTAGTTTTTTATTAAAATATTTTTAAGTTATGATGTTATTTTTCCTTTATTTGTGCTATAAGTCGTTGCTTTGTATCAAATTTCAAAATTATAGATCGACTGGAAGTACCCTTTAGGTTTTGATTCCCTTGCGAGTTTCGAAAATTTGCGGAAATTTGCGGCATAAACGGCTACATCTCTTGATTGCGTTAGCTTATAAGTTTGGTTTTTTCACAGCTCCAAGGGGCAGTAGACTTGAGTATTTGATCTAGACACGCGGCAGCGTGTCAAGCCAAGTTCAAGTAACAGAACTGGCGAGCAGCACCGTGTGTAATATTACACGAACCATTTGGAGCCACTTTTGACCCCCTCATAACTCAAAAACTATTTCACATAAACGTGTCAAATTTCACTCATATACTCGTAGTAAGACTTGCAAGATAAAAATGTGCTCCAAATTTCATAAACATATCTCAAACGGTTATTTAGATATTAACGTCCAAAAATCGTCATTTTTATCACTGACTGACCTATAGATCAAAACTCTAACCCAGTTCCAGATGACCTAAAAAGTTCAAATTTGGCATGCAGATAGGTAATTAGGTGAATACAAAGGAATAAATCAGAAACTGGTAATTTTTTTTCATTTTATTATAATTTTTCACTTAATTGATTCTATTAGGAACACTTATAACAAAAACCATTTGGTATTAATTTTGTTATAAATACGTACCTACGAATAATTTATGTACAAAAAGTAATGATATACCATCAAAAACATAAATGTGAAATGAGAGCCAAGTTCAATATTATGACATATGCCTTGGTTGTTGACTTCAACGACAAAAGAAGTGAGATCTAAATGGGTGCCAAGTTCAATGGTCAGTCCTGACTTGGCTAGTTTTCATATACGAATTATAGTATAGCCTTCGCAAGTTTTAAACATGTTACTTGTCGGTTCTCATTTTATTACTCCGAAAATTTGGCTTGCTGGTAGAAACTAGCCATCGAACATAATAATTCGTATATGAGAACTAGCCAAGTCAGGACTGACCATTGAACTTGGCACCCATTTAGATCTCACTTCTTTTGTCGTTGAAGTCAACAACCAAGGCATATGTCATAATATTGAACTTGGCTCTCATTTCACATTTATGTTTTTGATGGTATATAATTTTCAGCTTGATACTGTTACGAATCTGCTTAGTGAAAGAAGTGGATAAGGCAGATCTGATACAATTTATTAAATGAAAAAGAGTAAACTGTCAGAGTAGAACGCTTCAAGAGGGCTTCAGATTAGACCGGCTTCAGAGTTCAGAGTAGATGGGCTTCAGAGTAGACAGGCTTCAGAGTAGACGGGCTTCAGAGTAGACGGGCTTCAGAGTAGTTTCCCCAGAGTGCGGGTGCTTCAGAGTAGTTTCCCAGAGTGTGGGCGCTTCAGAGTAGTTTCCCAGAGTGCGGGCGCTTCAGAGTAGTTTCCCAGAGTGTGGGCGCTTCAGAGTAGATTCCGAGAGTCTACAGTCTTCCAGAGTGTCTTCCAGAGTGTACGGCCTCTAGAGTGTGGTCCTCTAGAGTGTGTCCATCAGCGGTTCAGACGCCCCTTTTTATACCAAAGCCGTCTTCCCTTTCCAAACATTTTTCAATGACAATGTCTCATCTGACAAGTGTAGTCGGCCAGGACATATCCATGAGTGCGTGTAGCTGGCCACATGAGTGCGTGTAGCTGGCCACATGAGTGCGTAAAGAATTTTATAAATATAATTTTAAGTTAAGTTATTTAGTAAACAATCGTAATAATTAATAAAATCAAATAGCTAGACATACTGATAAAAATAATTTAAAATTATATAAACCAAAGAGTAGCCATTCATAGACTAAGCAGAACAGTAACTGACAGTTGACAATTTGGCTTGTCACAACATGAAAATTTGAGTTAATATTTTATTTCAGCTATTTTTAAGTTAATAAATCGTATTTAGATCGATTTGTTGAGTGTAGACATATAAATAAAATAAAATAAGTAAAACATGAAGTGTAAACATAGAAACAAATAAAGAGGATGATAAAGAATCATGAATTAAAGTATAGGATGAACACTATAATACCTCGACGCGTTCCTGAGAAAAAGGGTCTTGACAGACGGACGGACGGACGGACGGACGGACAACAAAGTGATCCTATAAGGTTCCGCTTTTTCCTTTCGAGGTACGGAACACAAAAAACATTATTACACTAAACCATAGATAAACAATATAGACAGGATAATAGCTGCTTAAAATAAAAAAGCAATTATTCAATGTAAAGGAAAGGTTCGTTCCTGATATATTGTGTAGATGTTTGTTTAAATGTTGCAGAAAGCAGAATTTTATCATATTCTTCAGGTGAAACAAAAGTCAATTTTTTTTTTAATTCTAGTAGGTATCTACCTAACTACTACTACAAATGGTTGGCTGGTTTAAAATAAAGAACAATTCTTTGAAAAATATGAGATTGGCACCAAGAGGTAAGAAATGATGGAGGTTACCCCATTTACCAAATCGATCGGTTAAAAGAAGCACTCAGCAAAATCACAGAGTCGTCTTGTTGCAACGTAACTGCGGCCAAAACTTTGGAAACTGCAAGTTCACGCGCGCTTCGTCACCTTGCCAAACATTTCAAAACAATTCCCTTGGCAACAACACTGGGCTTTTTACGTTTTACTACTAATTTATATAAAGAGGTTTCCACTCCCATATTTTATTCAGTTAGAGCACTTACCTGACTAATAAAAATCTAGAAAGACAAATCGTTTATTTAAGGGGCTGTCTTACGGTCAAATACTTTTTCAATTAAAGTTACTAATGAATTGACGGAGTAGGCATACCAGATAAAACCTTTTTGTAAATTGAGATGTTACACGGTCACGTACCACGGTCATAACGACAAGTTTTGCAGCGAGAACATATTTTTTTAAACAAAAATGTTATGTTTGTTTTTGTGTTAAATTCATTCCAACTTCGGAACCCTTCATTGTCCGTGGTCCGACACGCACTGGGCAGGGTTTTATTTAAATAGATCTACACTTTTTCTTATTGTTAAAATCCCTTGTTTTGTAGACCGCTATTTGTACATCCTCGTGAGTTATTATATCTACTTGTCGACCTCGTTAGCTTTCATTCATCAGAGTCAAGCCACTTGTAACATTCATCGAAATGACATTAGTACAGTAGCGGTTTGTGTAAATAAGCACTGACCTCGATCGACTTCGGGGCGCCACATAAGTCCTGGGAATAACAACAAAAACGTGTTGACCCTTAATTTGTGTAAAGTTATTACGAAACTTAATTTTCGAAAACGTTTTGTTACATAAATTACGCGGTCCACTTCAGCTTCATGTGACCCAAGTTATTCAGGACAAAATTATGGACCGAATCTTAACATACTTAGGTACTAACTTTCGGCATTCATCACTCATCAGGTACCAAAGTAACATATTTAATTCTAGTAGCGCACACATTGTGTTCAGAAACAGGATGTAGCAACAGAAGGTATACACCT
This sequence comes from Aporophyla lueneburgensis, assembly GCA_932294355.1. Lineage (NCBI taxonomy): Eukaryota > Metazoa > Arthropoda > Insecta > Lepidoptera > Noctuidae > Aporophyla > Aporophyla lueneburgensis. The sequence goes on along the minus strand of OW028750.1, from coordinate 16,724,143 downwards.
CCTCCTGAAATCTTCTTAACTTGTTTCAGTCGGTGGCTTCGAACACAATCTAAGTTGAGTACGGGTAATTCTGCCAGGGTCGCGAGGTTGTCCGAAAGAGATATAGTGACCCTGGCACATGGGCAACTGAAGGAACACGGGTGGGTTTTAGTCAGTAAAAGTCTGACACGCCTTCCCGCTCTGGGTGGAGCGGGAGGGCGTGTCAGACTTTTACTGACTTCAGCTTCATGTGACCAAAGTTATTCAGGATAAAATTATGGACCGAATCTTGACATACTCAGGTACTAACTTTCGGCATTCATCACTCATCAGGTACCAAAGTAACATATTTAATTCTAGTAGCATACACATTGTGTTCAGAAACAGGATATAGCAACAGAAGGTATACACCTCCTCCTGAAATCTTCTTGTTTTAGTCGGTGGCTTCGAACACAATCTAAGTTGAGTACGGGTAATTCTGCCAGAGTCACGAGGTTGTTCGAAAGAGATATCGTGACCCTGGCACATGGGCAACTGAAGGAACACGGGTGGATTTTAGTCAGTAAAAGTCTGACACGCCCTCCCGGTCCGCCCAGAGCGGGAGGGCGTGTCTTTTTTTTTGGATGGGAAATCATCAAATGTACTTCTCATTTGTTGATTTCCCATCCAAAAAATAAAGCATGGGTAATTAATATTAATCATGACTTTAAATATCAAAACAAGAGGGCATTCAGGCGAAAAATTATTATAATTTGTTAATCTATCTTTCGTTGCCGTCATCATAACATATTTTATCATTAATTAGCTAACCCGACAGACGGTATCCTGTCAAAACTTGATTATGTCCAAATTTCCATAACATCACGCCTTCTTTCCTCGAAAGGTTAGGCAGAGGTGTACCTATAGTACACCCACATTTCGCCTGTTATGTTTAAGTCCCATATGTAATAGGGGGCGAGCCTATTGCCATCAACCGGACACCAATCCAGACTCCGGGCTGCTACAGAGAAATTCCAGATGGAAAAACCCAATAACACTATGCCCGACCTGGGAATCGAACCCAAGACCTCATGCTCAGCAGTAGCGCTTGCTACCACTAGACCAAAAAAAATAAATTCCGTTTTTTTTTTTACATTTTTCTTTTAATAAATCTCTGAAGTCCCACAATCGTCCTGCATCGCGCAAGCAGAGTTTACCGCGCAACTAATTATCATATATACATCCTCCCGATATAAATCGTTTCGGTTAGCTACCCTCCAGACACGACACACGTCTGATCGGAGGATCCTCCCTTTTCTGCGCAGGTTGAGTCAACTTTACTCTCTGTTCCTCATACCTCTACATTGGTGACTCCGAGTATGAACGTCAGCGCAGCCTACATGTAACCTCATCAGCGTAACGTAGAGTCACACAGCCCGCCAGCGCATTTTTTTTGTTAATTTTATTAGCACATGAACATATTACAGGCCTGTTGGTCTAGTGGTTAGTGACCCTGACTGCTATGCCGGAGGACGTGGGTTCGATTCCCACCCAGGACAAATGTTTGTGTGATGAGCACGATCATTTGTTCTGTGTCTGGGTGTAATTTATCTATAATATGTATGTATTTAGAAATATTATATAAGTATGTTTATCAGTTGTCTAGTACCCATAACACAAGCTCTGCTTAGCTTGGGACTAGATGGCGTTGTGTGATAGTTGTGGAATATTATTATATATTGTGATCGGTACGTAAGAAAAAATATTCAGTTAGGTCCTACCTGAACATGAGGAGCGAGTATTACAGTGAAGTTTATTCCTCTATGGATCAACTTGTTTCCAGCTTATCGAAACTTATACGCATTTGCTTTCATAGGCTGACAATGTATTTTCATGAAATAGAAAACGGACAGACAGACGTATGTGGGACTCTTTATATGATACAATATAAAGATTTATTGTGGTCACGCCCTACACGGGTTAGAATCAACCCATTTATCATTTCCTTATGGCGAAAATAACTTGCAGCCCGGAGCAATTTTAACTATATTGCTCCGTGCTCATCGTCAGCAAGTTATAAAAGTAGGTTAATAAAGTAGGATTTTAGTTACGGAACTTTCACCGGTAAACAATAGTTATAAATTTTAAACCAATACTGCGTCTAAATTTAATTAATCATTTGTTTTTATCCTAGGAAGGACGAGACGCCCCCTTAAAAAATAAAATTATAGGTAACCTAAATTAACTAAAACTATGTACATATTAAATCTATTCTAAATCTGTTTCAAATCAATATTAAAATTACAGCAATTTTATTAATCTATAAGGCAAGGTTCGCTCTTGGTATATTTATGTTTATGTAAGTGTTGGAGAGAGCAATATTTTATCATTTTCTTCAGTTGGAATGGAAGTCAATCAATTTTGTTGATTCTAGTATTAAGTACCTACCTACCTACAGCTGCAGATGGTTGGCCGGTTTAGAATATGGTACAGTTCTTTGAAAAATATGAGATTAGCGCCAAAAAGTAAGAAATTATAGAGGTTACCCCATTTGCCAACTCGCTCGGTAAAAAGAAGCTCTCAGCAAAGAATAAATCACAGCGTCGTCTTGTTGGAACGTAACTGCGGCCAAAAACTTAGGAAACTGCAAGTCCACGCGAGTTTCCTCACCATACCAAAATATTCAGAACAATTCTCTTGGCAACAATACTGGGCTTTTTGCATCTTACTACTATTTATATGAAGAGGTTTCCACTTTCATATTTTATTCAATTAGGGCACTTACCTGACTAATAAAAAACGAGAAAGACAAATCGTTTATTTAAGTGGCTGTCTTACGATCAAATACTTTTTCAATTAAAGTTAGTAATGGAACCGTTGACTGAAGCAGAGGGCCCACTCTCCTTTAGGGTTCTCTTCCACGCCTTTTTCAAACGCAGCCAGGGCATCTTCAGGGTTCACAAAACGAATTTCTCAAATTTTATCTTTTATTCTTGGAAATTAATAACAGTTACAAGAGGTTAGGTCGGGACTGTACTAAGGATGACTCATTAATCCCCACCTTAGATAGACAAATATTCAATAGTTCGTCTGGCGGAATGAAGGAGCGCTGTCGTGGTGGAGACACATCTTATTTAATCTAAAACGTAATAAATCATTGAGCGAAAATTTTCTCTGATCCGTTTCGATGAACGACAGACACTTTTAAAATTGCCGCTAATTTGTTAAACCAAATTACGTATTATCCATTCATTACAAGTTTACAGATTCCTAAAGAAAAATTTCGAATTTTTCATTGGCTGGTTTTCTTGCTGGCCTTTTTTTTTTTTTTTTTTTTTCAGGTTGGGAAATCATCAAATGACTGAACCGATGGTGGAATCATAATAGCACCGTCCATTAGCTGACATCTGGTTGGCATAAGCAAAACTCAAGCAGATCCTTTTAAACAATTGAGAAATTTCACAAAAACATCGTCGTAAAGCGACTCTCCAAAATTGTGGAGCGTGGTGATTTTGGGGTTTTTTTTTTCAGAATGGGAAATCATCAAATGACTTCTCCCGCTCTGGGCGGAGCGGGAGGGCGTGTCAGACTTTTACTGACTAAAACCCACCCGTGTTCCATCAGTTGCCCATGTGCCAGGGTCACGGTATCTCCTTCGAACAATCACGCGACCCCGGCAGGCATCGGTCCTAGTAGACCCCTACACTGCTGCTGACATCTCTTTGAGGCGCGCGTGGAACACTGCGCGCCGTCGACCCGAGCTTGGTCCTTACCGGGCGGCGAGCTACCCATTGCTCGCCACCCGCAAGCTCGCGCCTACGGTGGCCGGGAGTCCGCTATTGACTCCCGACGCCCGGGGGTCTCCTCCTGCGGCGGCTAGGGACGTGAGGGCGCGGAGACTGCCACTCCCTCACGCGCCCCGCCTCCTCCTTCGCGAGCATTACTGCTTCGCAGGAGGTGACGGCTTCCCATTCCCTCTCGCTCCGTACCATGGCTCGCACCAGGGCCGGACGCGAGAGGTCGCCGCCGCCGATCGCCTCCACGATTCTTGCTGGCCTAATCTCAAAACTTTCAGTGTGACCCCGTACATGTGCATGTACTCGGTGCGTCACGTGAGTGCCACAGTTTTTTTTTTGTTGCACTCCCTGTTTTTTACTTACATAGCTTAAAAGTGTGAATTACTATCACAATATGGATCAAGGTCTGGATTAAAGTTTATTTTATTTTAGTTATAATTAAGTGTCTGGTACTCCCGAGTGATGACAGATAGTACAGTGAGTAGACAGAATATAAATTCTGAGTTTAAGTTATTACTGGAAGAGATTTAAATAGTTTGAGCTTTTTAAAGTTTTCTTTGCTTACCAGTCAGGTTGCTTTGATAAATACTTTATGGAGTTAACTAAAATCTTAACAAATTACTAAAATTTTAACGGCTGTAAGAAGTGCAAAAAGTTTCGAAACTTGTAGGTACCCATCTCTTAAAATGAATAAGCAAAATACCTATTCCCACCTAAATTAAGAACAAACTTCGACTTTTAAGTCATTCATGGCACAGTCGAGTCTTGTATATTTTCGTTAGTTCTTTCGTTAGTTATCAAATTCCTTTGAAGCTACGGCACTGAGCAGAGTTTTGCATAGAAAATCATATTTAATTACATCATAACAGAAATCAAAATGGTCGATTTGGTATCAACGTAACACTATTTTAATGGCCGCACAATTTATGAATATATAATCATCTTTTTTTTTGAGATTGAACAATCAGCGTTTCTGTCACGTTTTTAATTCGCTCTGAACGACTGACGAATAATTTAATGCTCAGTCAGTAACGCAGATTCTATCGTTTAATGAGCAGACAATAGCAAATAGTCCTTAAAATAACGAAAATTTATTGATGAGACTTTATTGAACTGGATTCCCGACATGTTCATATTTTCGTTTGACTGAAATGTTTAGTTAAAACAACATATGTACAATACTACATTGTGATAGCATAATAGCATATAAGCCAACTTAAAAAGGTGAACATACGATAAGGAGCTGCCAAACTTCAGACGAGAGTAAAGATTGTAAAATCTTACAACGTACCTAAATTCTTACATGTGTATTTTGTGTAATACTCCGGAAATGATGATAAAAACAGCCTGCGATACGTGCACGTTTATACACGACTCACCTGCCAAAAAATATTTGCCTCAAACATTCAATAAAATATCTTTTAATCGGCTCTCAGTGAGAATATACGTGAACATTGAGGTTCATACCTTATATCGTTATACAGGGCAGCTGAAACTTCTGCTTGACCGCTGTTTTGTTTATAAATTACTTAATCATAAAGTAATAGAAAAAATAAAAAAGGTCACAGCCGGATACGGTGAACAAGACTATTAATAAAATAATCATACTGAATATTATTCAAGTTCTAATTACCTTTATAAAATTATTTTGTATGTCTTGTGTCTCAAATTTGTTTTGCTCTGTACCTTGTAATAACTCTTTTAAACAATTAAAATCATAACCTGTCCACAGAAATTGACAACGTGCTACGCAGCGCTACGCCGTAGCCTTCACCGTAGCAATTACATTCGTAGTAAATATGGACAATGCATTATGTCAACGGAGATACACACGTCATTTGGATATGCAGACAAGTAGAAAGTGCATATGACATATATGCACTTTTGTGGCCACGTGCATTCCCACCGGGCCTGGAACTACTGAGATACAGCATGTATGAAGAAGTAGTAATGTGTCGCCAAATTTAAGGCTACAAACCACCAAACGGGGCACACAAATTTTTTTTCAGGTTTACTATGTTTTCTATACCACAACCTGGTATACGAAACATTTCTGATCCAGGCTGTATGTATAGAAACGTTAGTAATGCAAATACTCGCAGCCAGTAGTTTGTTTGCATATATTTATGTGACACTTCACAATATGAAGTGTGGAAATCTCGGCGACTCAAAGTACCGCCTAAGTTCATGTTCTCGGAGTGTAATGTAAATATCAAGTTTTATTATCTGTTTCTTGATGCAGAGAGATGTGAAATTCTTTAGAAAGACGTGGAACGTGAATACCACCACTCATCTACGTGAGGAGTGAGAAATGTTTGGTACCTACTTATGTCATAATCATCAGCCTATAATGTTCCCACTGCTGAGAACAGGCCTCCTCTCGGTGAGAGGGACCTGCTTATGTTACCTATGTTTTAATTTTACACAAATAAATTTTACAAATGAGATAAATATAGAACATAGGAATAGTATAGTTTACACTTTTTTGATGTCTACTTTACCTACCGAACACAGTAAGTGAAATTAATTCTTTACCAAATTGACAAACTATGTCACTTTGCCCTGTAACACAGTTTCATACAGCTGTCTAAAAATGGGTAGTGATTCGAGTTTACGCATAATTCATGTTGGTAGTTCATTTGATACACAATTAATTTACCTGAAATTAGAATTTTTGGATCAACATACAAAACCTAGTCAGACCTACAAAAAAGTAAGAATATGTGATTGAATCAGTGATTTCTAAGCTTGTACCCTTAAAACCGTGTGAAGTTTTAACAGGAAAATGCTCCAACAGAGACAGCTGATACTAAAAGAAACTGTCAGGTTTGTAAAATTCATGCTGTAGGTATATAGTTAACATTCCTGTTAGATGTGTTCGTGCGCAGCATTCATATGCAAGTATTAATGGGCTCACTCAAATGTATTAGTGATTTACAGCCCTGTGGGGGTTGCAAAACCATTATACATTTTTGGAAGATATCTGTGTGAAGGCACTCTGCAAATTGAAATACAAATTATTCCCTCTTCCCGACGTATTTGAAACGGAATTCACCTTGGAGTAGTTCGTAACTTTCGATTTGATTTACGAGAATTCTGAAGTTCAGTTAATCGTGTCTGCATTTAATTAAACAGAAGTTTCAGTTTATAAGCAACTTAACCTGGACCTGGGATTAGTCCAACATATCTTTGTTCCCAGCCTTTTTAGACCACTGAAGAGCTTTTAAACAAAATAAGAGTTACGTCGTGCAGTTTCCTTCAGGTTTAAAAGCACTTTTCCAGTATTCACTTTGCGTGACTACACGAGCTAGTAAGTCTTTTATATTTTAACTTTTGTATTTTACTGAATTGTTGCACCGCCGCACGAGTGTAGGTGACTATTTTTATATCTGGTTGCGAGAGTACTTTCTACGAAACGAATTTAGTGATGTATTTATTATAATTTGATATTTACAGTTATTCAAAAATGTTAGCTTTAAAAATGCTGTTGTATTTTACCAAGAGAACCAATTTAAGTTAACATGCCTGAGATGAAAACATGCCTGAACAGAATGTTTCAATATTTGAAGTCTGAAAATTAAGCCGGTTCAAAACGAATAATATACATTTCAATTCACTGTAATGTGATTTTTAAAACACTTGTAGCCAGGTGCTATGAAACAATTTTTCGTAGTTTATTATAGAGTTATTGCCTACATTTACATAATTTTTTGTAATTTTTGCAACGTTATTCTTAAAATAGAAACATGGTAGGTAATCTATTTTTATACGTTTTTTTTTTCTGGTAGTCTAGAATGTAGTACTAAAAGAAGTACTTAGTATAATTTAACTTTAAGAAGTACCCTTGTTAAAGTTGCATTATGTCCTGAATATCAAATTGCTTAACAAATGTTGTCTGAACAATCTATACAAAATATATGAGCGAAACCTTATGCCCTAAGGCTGACGTTATGATCTGATAAAATGTTTCAACGATAAATGACAACAAAGTCAACACTACAAAGTCAAAAATAACTTTGATTTCGGAAAATCGGTGTTTTAGGATCTGTATTTAAGGTTTTTTTTGCCACCGACTTCCGAAATCAAAGATATTTTTGACTTTGTAGTGTTTTTTTAAGGAAGTCGGTTGTTTTGTTTTTGTAAAAAGTTTTTATTTTTAACCGTCTTCAAAAAAAGGAGGAGGTTATCAATTCGAATGTATTTATATTAAAAAAAAATGTTTGTTACCTAATAACTTTTGACTGGGCGAACCGATTTTGATGATTCTTTTTTTATGGTCCCATTTTAATTTGGTTCCATTTGGACAATGGGGTCCATGTGAAAACCATATAACTCTTAAATTTACATTAAGTATTTGTGCGACAAATGAACGAATTACGCGATTAGATTAGTGCGGAGTATCTACCATAACTAAAAAGATAAAAATAAAAATTATTTTCCCCGTTTTTGCAACATTTTTCATTACTGCTCCGCTCCTCTTGGTTGTACCGTAATGTTATGTAGCCTATAGCCTTTCACAATAAATGGGCTACCCAATACAAAAATAATTTTTCAATTCGGACCAGTGGTTCCTGAGATTAGCGCGTTCAATCAAACAAACAAACTCTTTATAATATTAATTATAGTATAGATTTGTCGCGCAAATACTTAATGCAAATTTAAGACTTATATGGTTTTCACATAGACCCCATTGTCCGAATGGAACCAAATTATCGGGAAGCACCACTCGGACTTTGTTTTTCAAAACCGATGTTTTGATCCTCTTGACGTGACATGGGTATATTTAGTGATGGGCGTTCGATGTTTACAACTATAGGTTCTGACAATTGCCACTGTTTCATACAAATGTTCAATATCTTACCTACGATGTTAAAATGTATGGAGCAGCTCTTATTTTTTTCATAAACGTAAATAGTTTAAAGTTCTAAGTGTTGAGAGATATATACTTTTTTAGGGTTCAAATGGCAAAAAACGGAACCCTTATAGATTCGTCATGTCTGTCTGTCTGTCTGTCTGTCTGTCTGTCTGTCTGTCCGTCCGTCCGTATGTCACAGCCATTTTATTCCGAAACTATAAGAGCTATGCTGTTGAAACTTGGTAAGTAGATGTATTCTGTGAACCGCATTAAGATTTTTACATTAAAATAGAAAAAAAAACAATAAATTTTGGGGTTCCCCATACATAGAACTGAAACTCAAAAATGTTTTTTCTCATCAAACCTATACGTGTGGGGTATCTATGAATAGGTCTTCAAAAATGGTAATGAGGTTTCTAATATCATTTTTTTCTAAACTGAATAGTTTGCGCGAGAGACACTTCCAAAGTGGTAAAATGTGTGCCCCCCCCCCCCCGTAACTTCTAAAATAAGAGAATGACAAAACTAAAAAAAATATATGATGTACATTACTATGTAAACTACCACCGAAAAAAAATATATATTTTTAAACCGAAAATACCTACAGGTTTGCACGGAACCCTCGGTGCGCGAGTCCGACTCACACTTGGCCGGTTTTTTTATTGTATTATTCTTTATGTACTGTTATTGGACTGGGATGGTTTACGTTAAAAAAAATCAGTCACATACAAATATTTCATGAAAATGAAATGGAGCGAAACATTAAAAGTTTCATTTACGTGTTTGGAGAGTTAGCAATAACCGTCAACTAAGCTGAATTGATATTGCTGTGTGCAAACACTCTTCCTGGAGCGTCAGAACTAATTTCTGTGATATTTTACACTACATTGTAAAAAAATCAAATATTCATGTTTACAATTGTTTTCTGTTTATCACTTAGCTACAGCATAGGTTTAAATAGAAATAAATCATTACAGTAAGGTTATATATGGGCTCTCGTAGAGATATTCATTATTATTTTTGGTATATGTTTCATACCATCTAGTGATCTACGACTACGTTCTATCAAGATTTGAAGAACTGATCTTAAAATATGAACTCATTTTGTATACGTAGCTATCGGTACAGCTAAAGATATAAAAGTTAATGCTTTCAAAGAAACTTGGAAACTGGATGTTTTACATTTGTTTACAAAATTGAACTACAACGTATTTGTCCAATTAAGTAATAAGTAATCGCTTATCATGGCTGACTAAGTTGCAGGGATATATCACGACCCTTTACTTTCACCACTTAGAGAGAGAAATAGTTAAGAGCAGCTGGTCTTGCAGAATTTAATTAGTAGAAGTAATTATATTATGATGTGTCATTAAATCATTATTTCAGCTCAAGGACGTCCAGAGCTGGACATAGGCCTCCCCAAAGGAGGCAGAGGGTTTTCTATAATCGCCACGCTTGGTTGGCGGTTTTGTGATCGCAGTATGGTCGTAAAATGCATAGAGAACCCTGCTGCTCACACTCTAGTAAGTCTCTTAGTCACCTTTTACGACACCTACGGGAAGAAATTAGATGATGCTATTATTTACGTCCGGCACCACACGGAACAGTATGACTGTCAGAAGTACGGACATAAAATACTACGGAGGGATTTTATCACGCTCTGGATTTTCAACACTATGTGGGGCGCCGAGACTTGAAAATCTATTAGTAAAACTGAGATTTTTACGACCTTTCATGAATGAATTTGACCATTTTTTAACCGACTTCAAAAAAAGGAGGAGATTATCAATTCGATTATTGCGGGGTATCTACCATAACTAAAAAGTTAAAAATAAAAACTTTTTACAAAAAAGTAACAACCGACTTCCTAAAAAAAACACTACAAAGTGAAAAATAACTTTAATTTCGGAAGTCGGTGGCAAAAAAACCTTAATTACAGGTCCTAAGACACCAACTTCCAAAATTAAAGTTATTTTTCACTTTGTAGTGTTTTTTTTATTAGTAATGAATTCCGAATTGTAAAAACGGTATGAAAATCACGATATTTCGCATAAAGTAAGTACTTGTTTCGCACTAATTCAATATTAACGTTTTGGTGAGTGTACGAAATGTTTTCTTGTAATTTTAATGTAATTTTTACCGTGATACCGCATTAGGTACGTTCAAATCAGCACCGATATAATGATAAAAAAGACGTACTCAATACGAAACATAACATAACACCTCTGAAGAGATAGGCAGAAGTGTATTTGCAATACACATCCTCTCAACTTAATATAAATCATAATCTGAACTTGCTAGTCGCTAACCAAATAAATAAGGTAACACAAGTAAAGAAAAATGTACTAACTTAGTTGCCTGAACTTGCTTGAACTTAATATTGTCTCGTTGAACTGAAGCAGTTTTATGTGATGGCCGTTAGTTGATAAGGACACGATGCTCGTTACGGGTTGCTGTAATCTGTATATTCCTTTTTTTTGTGGGTGGGGGAAGTCATCAAATGACGTCTCCCGCTCTAGGGTGGAGCGGAAGGGCATGTCAGACTTTTACTGACTAAAACCCACCCGTGTTCCTTCAGTTGCCCATATGCCAGGGCCACGGTACCTCTGTCAAACTAATCTCGCGACCCTGGCAGGCATCGGGCACGTACATTCCTTCAGAGCAAACCATTAAAATCTTCTTACAAATCTTTTTCGTGTTAGACAGACTTCGATTTAATTAAGGAAGTTGTCGTTGGTTGCAACTGGTTATTTCTAAAATAACTTCCAATTAAATTTGGAAGACACTAATGAATAAACTTTTAAATGAAAAAATGTAAAGTTCAATGCCATCAAAACCATAACTTGTAAAAATAGACTGACTTGGCTATCGCATGAAAACGCTATGTATCTCACAAGTAATACATATTATATGAAATTAGATTGTTTAGTGCGATTGCCAAGTCAATATGTTAATTTTAGACATAAAATGTTTTTAATATTGATATGGTCACTATATGATGTTGTAAGGTTGGCTAATTACGTAATAACTTAAGACAGAAGGTCCCTTAAGGAGGGACTGAATAAATTAACCGACTTGGTATACAGGGATCTCACAACTTTTTACGCTAGAAGAATTCAGTTGCGAGACTTGTTTTTTTTTACAAGTTATGGTTTTGATGACATCTCATTTCTTTTTGTAGATAGTCCTACTAATGGTGGGGCTCCGACGGAAGGCGAAATTAGGTACCTTCGACGCGGACAGAAAAAAACTGATGTACGCAAGTGTCTCGCCTACGGGCCAGGGGGTGAGAGAAATCGTGCACCTTACCTCCTCGTGAAGCCGCTTGATCTGCCAGCAGAATCTGGGAGCTCCGGAGTCTTCAGAGCTCGGCTCACCACGTGGCGACAAAGTCCAGAGGCACTACACAGCACTTCAGTTTTACCGTCGAAGCCACAAATAACACCACTAAAGAAACAGCGGGACTGCTATGAACTTATAATATTCATATTATATCGTTCTGCGATAAAATAGTACAGCGGGTAAAAAAAACACAGCGGAAATGCGATCACAACGGAATCCATATTTGAACTTTCATAATGTCTTTCATAATGTTTTTTCCTACGTGGGTAGGCCTAACATAAACACATAATTTTGTAGCTTCCTTGTTTAATATTTATTTTAAAATAGTTATTTGTTCTTTTTAACTATATTTATGTGTTAATTAACTTTTAAACCCACCTTCGCTTGGATCTTTCCTTTCACTTTCACTCTACAACAACCACAACACTCAAAAATTCCAACGAAATATGGACAGCCAGCTTGTGCACAATATGGAAGAGCTGGAGAAGCTGTTTAGCTCCCGCATGCGTGAGTACGAAGATAAGCTGCAGAGAGCTACAGCTGGAACTGACCCTGCTCACTCTGATCTTGCTGCACTGTCCCTGGACTTTTCTGAGTTTAAATCATTTGTTTGCAAAACTTTATCTCATTTTAAAACACAAATTGAACTCTTGACACTAAGTCTAGACGCACATGAGAGTGTGATGCGAAGAAAGATCCTGCTGTTTCACGGTATTCCTGAGAAACATAACGAAAAGCTGTGCGACACAATTCTTCTCATCATTTCCAAACAACTGCTGATTGACGACATTAAACCGGATCATTTGGAAGTATGCCACAGACTAGGAGCACCCCAGGGTAAAACTAGACCTGTGCTGGTGCGATTCAATGGAATGGAGCATCGTCGGTTAGTTTGGGATGCTAAAACTACACTGAAGGGCAGTGGCATCACCATTTCAGAGTTCCTGACTAAAACACGGCGCCAGTTATTTATTGCGGCTCGCAAGCATTTTAGCATCAATTGCTGCTGGTCTGCAGAGGGAAGAGTTATTGTCTTGACACCAGACAAGTCACGCCGGAAGATAGCATCTATGGGTGAGCTTAATTCGTTAATCGCGCTATTCCCGACTCCAGCCAGTGCTACTGTCCCTGACGATCCCGTGCCTGTCGCCTCTACCTCTGCTATCGCGGCATCTACATCGCCTGTAACAGCAACCCCCAAACGAAAAATTGTGAGGAAGGCTCGCCGCTAAGTTTTCTTATGTTTTATAATATTGTTTCCCATTCACGCTTTACTTTGACTGTATTGTGTTGCAATCGTGCGGTGTCGGTACACTTTTGATTACTATTTCCTCTTGTTAATGTACCCACAGTATTTACTTCTAATTATCTTTGCTAAAATCGTCATGTAGTTTGCCGGTACATAAATATTAATATTTTGCTGTCAATGTCAAATGTGACGTGACGTATGTCGCCTGTCAGTGAAGTTTTTTGTTTGTGATGACGTTACGTTTCGTTTCAATTTCCTTTTGTTATAGTGTTTCTAAATGTTGTGGTTGATATAATCGTTAGTTAACTTTTTAATATATATATATTTTTGTTTGTTTGTTAAGTACCTTTTGTGTCCCGTGTTAACATAATATTTTATGTCTTGATTTATTCCCTTCACATTGTAATGTTCCTTCTTAGTTTATATAAACGGTATGTCAAAATCTCTACCAACAACAGCGAATAGGTGCTTTTATTAGTTGAGCGTATTTAATTATTATTAATATTGTTTTGTTTTTATGTAGATTAGTAGTTTTGATATTGCTAACTTTTTAGTTTATTGGTATTATTTTTAGTCGTTAATTTATTCATATACATATTATTATTATTATTTTTGCAAATTATGTTCGATGCGGAGATTGATGATGATTTTTTCTCTTGTTCTTCCTCTTCTAGCAGTTTCCGGAGTGCGGCGAGTGATTCTTCTTCCCCTCTTTCTCTCGGCGATCAGATTTCCTCTTTACTTACCCATCTTCCCAACAACCTCAACATAGCCCACATCAATGCCCAGAGTGTTCCGTGCCATTTTTCTGATCTTCTGGCTTCCATTAACTGTGCACATATAGATGCTTTGCTGATCTCGGAGTCCTTCCTCAAACCCTCTCTTTTATCTATTAACTATGCCCTTCCTGGCTTTGTTCTTATCCGTAACGATAGAACCGGGAAGGGGGGTGGTGGTGTTGCCATTTACTTGCGTAGTGATATCCCCCATAAGATTATCAGTACATCACCATCTTCCTACTCCGGGTCAGCGGAGCATCTATTTCTTGAAATTTCTCTTCATCATGTTAAAATGCTCCTTGGAGTGGTGTACAGCCCTAATCTCAGTATTGACTACTTTGATTCTTTTGATTCGCTTTTAAATGATTTCTGTCCCTCCTATGACCACGTAGTCTTGATGGGCGACTTTAATACCTGCCTTCTTAAAAATGACAGTCGTACTCTCAAACTTCAATCTCTAATATCTTCTTTTAATCTTAGTATTCTGCCTCTTTCTGCTACTCATCACTTCCCTAACTGCACCCCTTCTCTTCTGGATTTGATGATTGTCTCTAACCCCCATAATGTATCTATCCACGGACAACTTACTGCTTGTTTTTCCTATCACGACCTCATTTTTATGTCCTACAAGATTCGCCCTCCCAAGCGTAAGCCGCAATATTTTTACCTTAGGAACTATAAGGGCATAGACCTGGAGGCATTGCGACGCGATGCTGGTAGTATCGACTGGACGACCATCTTGGAGAGCACTTGTATTAATGATATGGTTCACGTTTTTAATAGCAAAATACTTAGCTTATACGATCGTCATGCCCCCACTCGTCGAGTTAAAGTTAAGTATGTCCCAGCTCCTTGGCTCACTCCGGCCATCAAGGAAGTTATGGCAAGAAGGGACAGAGCCAAAAGGAGGTGGAAACGCTGTCCTTCTGAGCTTAACTTGAATGCGTTCAAGATACTACGTAATCGTTGCAGTCGTATGTGTAGAGATGCTAAAAAACGCTACTTTCACAATTCTCTCGACAATCGTAACTCTTCAGAGGTCTGGAAATTTCTAAAAACTGTCGGCATTGGTAAGTCTCCAGTTATTTCCAGTAATGACACTGACGTGGGTGCTCTCAACAATCATTTCTCACATCCCCCTGTTACGTTGGATCCCCACGTCAAATCAGCTACTTTAAATAAACTCTCCTGTATGCCAGTGCCGCAGTCTCTTTCTTTCGAATTCAGGCCTGTAGATGAAAGTGAGGTCAAAAAATCTATTTGTGCTATCTCCTCTACAGCAGTTGGTAATGATAATCTTTGCTCAAGAATGATTTCTCCTATTCTCCCCACTGTACTTCCTATTTTGAGCCACATTTTTAACTTCTCCTTGTTTTCTTGTACCTTTCCTGAGGCCTGGAAACAAGCCCATATTATCCCCTTACCTAAAATTTCAAACCCCGTTTCACCAACCGATTTTCGACCCATTTCTATCTTACCATTTCTCTCTAAGGTTCTTGAGCACATTGTTTATCAGCAACTTTCTGCCTTTTTATCTTCTAATAACGTTCTTAGTCCTTTTCAATCTGGTTTTCGACCTGGTCATAGCACAGTAACGACTCTTTTAAAGGTTACTGATGACATCCGCTGGGCTATGGACCACAAATCTCTCCTCACCTTACTTGTACTTCTGGACTTTAGCAGTGCCTTTAATTCTGTTGACTTCGACATCCTTCTCGCGATCCTTAAATCTCTCAATCTCTCTTCTTCTACTATTGGGTGGTTCGACACTTATCTTAAGGGCCGCTCGCAGCGGGTCTGTCTTGAAAAGTCTTCTTCTGCCTGGTGCTCTCTTGCTGCGGGTGTGCCTCAGGGTGGCGTTCTCTCTCCCCTTCTCTTTTCTATTTTTATTAACTCTGTCACCAAACTCATCTCTTCTCACTTCCATCTCTACGCCGACGATCTGCAGCTTTACACTCACTTCTTGGCGCAAAATGCGGATGCCACTGTATCTGCCATGAACAGAGACCTGGATGTAATTAGTGAGTGGTCGCAGTCTTTTGGACTGCTGATCAACCCTAAGAAATCCCAGGCCATAATTATCGGCGGCAGATATATGAGGAATAGGCTCGATGCTACGACGCTGTCCCCACTCTGTCTGAATGGAGTTCAGATAGAATACGCGAAAACAGTTAAGAATCTGGGGGTGACCATGGACTCTTACTTATCGTGGAGTGCCCAAGTTGCTCAAGTCAGTCGCAGAGTGCACTTCACGTTTCATGCATTGAAATGCCTCCAGAGCTTTCTGCCCTTCAACACCAAAATTTCCCTTGCGCAAACTCTTATTCAGCCCATTATTGACTACGCTGATGCCTGTTATTTGGATGCCACCGAGGAGCTGTTAAATAAACTTGAGCGTTTGCAAAATATCTGCATTCGTTTTGTTTTTAATCTTAAGAAATATGATCACGTTTCTAACTTTCGCAAGGTTCTCAAGTGGCTCCCTATTCGACTTCGCAGGAACTCTCGGATATTGTGTCTGCTATTTAACATTCTCCACAACCCTAAGACCCCATCCTATTTGCGGGAACGCTTCTCCTACGCCCGTCCTTTTGATGCACCTTGCAGGTCGCATCTTAGAAATCTCCTCAAGTCCCCTCCCCACTCAACCGACTTCTACTCCTACTCCTTCACAGTGCATGCGGTTCGGTTGTGGAATGTACTTCCGCCTGACATAAGGGACTGCCCTACTATTGCTGTATTTAAAAGAAGAGTGAAAGAACACTATCTCTCCACTTTGTCATAATTGCTCATGAATGTTTCCATTTTTATTACATTATTAGTATATATATTTAGTGATATTTATTTTAGAAGTATTTATGTATGTATATTTTTATTTTGTAGGTTTATATTTAAATTATAGTATTATTTTTCTTCTACTATTACACACGTTGTCTACATCTCTTTGTATATTGTCTCCTATTGCAGGTATGCTGGAAGAGATTTCAATAGAAATAAGCATTACCTTTGTACATATTTTTCTGTTCCTTTCTATTTGTCTATTTATATGTGTGCATAAATGGTTAAATAAATAAATAAAAATGTCTTCCTCGAGCGAGCCATAAAGATGGCGACGCTCGTCGAGGAGGTGCACGATGCTGATTGGCGGGTAAAGGACTAGCTTGACATCTTGCGTAATAGTTTAACAAAATAAAATAGATGGCGCTAACATTTCTTCCCCCTTTTAAAGGGTCACCTTTAAACCCAATCATAAAGTGTATAAAGAACTGCGAAAATATAATATTGAAACTGCGATTTATATAAGGTAAACTGCGACAACCTTAAACTAACTAACTGCTAGCACTTAAACTACTGTGGTTACAAAAACAAAATAACAATCTTATTGCGTAGGTAATGGGCACAAACGTACGACCGGACGCACGTATGTACCTTTAGCTGTTCTTACAGAAACTACTCGCGTTATACCATCGTTGGAAGGAAGAATCTTCTCTACTATCGCTAATGGCCACGATAAAGGAGGTGAATTGTCAGTTATAATAACAAAAACCGTGCCAGCCTTGATTGGCACAGACGGAGTATTCCATTTCTCTCGGGTTTGTAAACTATGTAAATATTCCATTCTCCATCTTTTCCAAAAAGATTGCACTAATTTATCAAGCAGAGAATGTCTCTGAAGCAAGTTGAGATTATCTGATTCTACTTCAGGCGCGGGCAATGAGAGTAAAGGAGCGGTATGCAAAAAATGACCTGTCGTTAACGCGGTAGGTTCTGCGGGATCGGCACTCAGAACCGTAAGAGGCCGAGAATTTAACAAACACTCGATCTGAACGAGCACTGTAACTAGCTCTTCGTAAGAGAGAAGCTGTTGACCGATGACCTTGAAAAGGTGCGTCTTGACGACCTTCACCATACTCTCCCAACATCCGCCAAAATGTGGGGCGGCCGGACAGTTAAACTCCATGTGATACGGTTTTCAGCAAGCTCTTCTTCGAAGCGAGAGCGGAACTCGACATTATTAAGAAATTTATATAAGTCGCGTAAATAAGAATTAGCGCCTACAAAATTAGTGCCTCTGTCCGAGTGCATTACTTGGACAGGGCCCCTGCAAGACAAGAACCACTTAAGTGCAGCTAAAAAACTGGCGGTGCTAAGATCAGTGGCTACTTCAATATGTAGCGCGCGAGTTGTGAGACAAGTGAACACGCAAAAATATGCTTTCAAAGCCTTTGCACCCCGACGGCGAATGGGAGTGTAAGATATAGGACCTGCGTAATCACAGCCCGTGTGAGTAAACGGCTTAATAACCAGACGCGTCCGACAGTCCGGCAAGTCAGCCATGAGAGGGAAGACGGGACGCGGTCGAGCGCGGAAACAAATATTACAATCGTGAACTACCTTACGAATAGCACGACGAGCAGACAGTATCCAGTATTTCTGCCGTAATAGTGACATGAGCTGTTCAGGCCTAGCGTGTAAATATTTCTTATGATAATATTCAATTAATAAGTTAACAAAAAAGTCAAGGCTTGGCAGAAGTACCGGGTGCTGCTGTGAGTAACTTAGATCAGAATGGGTGAGACGTCCACCAACTCTGATTAAATCGTTATGTAAAAACGGTCTTAATTTATTAAGAGATGATGAAACCTGCGTGTTCAGTTTTAAATTTAAAATTTCTTTATTGAAACGTTTATTTTGGATAAGTTTCAGCAATTTGTATTCTGCAAAACTCAAATCAGCTGCGGTTATATGTACGGAATCGCGACGTGGTAACAAATTAGCGAATTTATAAATGTAAACAATCGTACGGAGTATTTTACTCCATGACGAAAGGCGGCGAAGAGTATCATAAACATAAGAAGCGTCAGCGGGAATTAAAACAGCGTGAACGAGTTTCTTTTGTTCAGGTATCTCGTCCAACGTCAGCGGTTCCGTACCTTCAGTAATAGGCCACTGCGACGGATGTAACGTTAGCCAGGGGGGCCCTTGGGACCACAGAGGGTGGTCTTTTAACTTAGCAGGAGAGACACCACGTGACAGACAGTCTGCCGGGTTCTCAACCCCTGCAACGTGATAAAAGTTATCTGCGGAAATATTATCAGTAATTTTAATAACTCGATTGGCAACGAACGTTTGCCAACGATGCGGTGAACCTTTAATCCAATAGAGTGCGACTTTTGAATCGATAAAGGCGTAAATTTTAATTGCAAAACGGTTGTCATAAGTCTCAAGAACAGTCCGAAGCAATTTTGACAGCAAAAGTGCTGCACAAAGTTCCATACGAGCAATCGTAATGGGCGAAGTAGGCGCAATCTTTGACTTGGAACATAAAAAGCGGACAATATTGCCGGAGGCAGAGCCAACGTGTAGGTATACTACGCCACCATAAGCTTCGCCACTGGCGTCAGCGAACCCGACCAATGTCAATTCACAGTCGTTCTTCACTTCTAAACAACGCGGTATTTTAATTACGTTTAGGGCTGGTAACTCTGAAGTAAATTGTGGCCAAGCATTGACAATATGAGTAGGCGCAGGGACGTCCCAATCCACCTTCAACTGCCACAACTGCTTAATAAGAAGTTTAGCTACTAAAATAGAAGGAGCGACGAATCCCATGATATCCCACAGTCTCGCGACGGTTGACAGTATGGTGCGCTTAGTGCACGCGGTATTCGAACTTGGCGGGTTGATTTTAAAATAGAAAATATCTTGGTCTATAGACCAGCGAAGACCCAAGATTTTGTGGTCAGCGGTTTTGTCAAATTCAACCTCAGTCGTCACCTTATGAGAGGCGGGAAGTTCATTAAGAACAGACTTTGAATTACTGTTCCACTTCACAAGGTCCCATTGAGCGCCCTTAAAAAGAGCAATTAAATCTTTAGCGGTGTCAATCGCCTCGTCTTCGGTATTGACAGAAAATGCAACATCATCCATATACAGGCACGAGGAGGCGACGGCAGCAGCGCGGGGATGCTTAGCGCCATCGTCAGCGATGAGTTGCTGCACAGTGCGCAGAGCGTGGTAAGGACTGGACTTTAAGCCAAAACAAACTCTAATAAATTCATATAAGCGAAGCGGGTCGTTAGGATTAAAACGATAAAGAATTCTCTGATAACGTCGATCAGATTTGCGAATCATAATTTGTAAAAACATTTGTTTACAATCAGCGGTCATCGCTACAGAGTGTAGACGAAAATTTAAAATAATTTTGAATAAATTACCCTGTAGGTTGTGCCCACTGTGCAGCAAATCATTTAACGAAACACCGGACGATGTTTTGCAGCTGCCATCCAGCACGGGACGCAACCTAGACGAATACTTGTCTGGGCGGAGAACCCCATGATGTGGGATTATATAAGTAGGGTACACATCTGCAGTTTCATGCGGAAGAACTGAGACGGGCGAGATGTAACCTTTAGAAAGGTAATCATTTAAAACTTCGTCATAAGCGGCGCGTAGCTCAGGTGAAGCTTCAAGCTTCCTCTCTAAGCATAAAAAACGTCTACGAGCGATATTGAATGAGTCACCCAGTGTGAACACATCCTTATCAAACGGTAGACCCACGGTATAGCGACCAGTAACTGGGTCCCGTTGCGTAGTTGAACGATAAAAATATTCACATTCAGCTTACCTCCTCGTGAAGCCGCTTGATCTGCCAGCAGAATCTGGGAGCTCCGGAGTCTTCAGAGCTCGGCTCACCACGTGTCGACAAAGTCCAGAGGCACTACACAGCACTTCAGTTTTACCGTCGAAGCCACAAATAACACCACTAAAGAAACAGCGGGGCTGCTATGAACTTATAATATTCATATTATATCGTTCTGCGATAAAATAGTACAGCGGGTAAAAAAAACACAGCGGGAATGCGATCACAACGGAATCCATATTTGAACTTTCATAATGTCTTCCTCGAGCGAGCCATAAAGATGGCGACGCTCGTCGAGGAGGTGCACGATGCTGATTGGCGGGTAAAGGACTAGCTTGACATCTTGCGTAATAATTTAACAAAATAAAATAGATGGCGCTAACACCTACTTTTATCCTGTCGGGTACCTTCTACTTATTGAATAACAACAATGGATTTTCTTAGAGCTCATTCTCTGTCTTATTAGCTTTTCTTAGTTTTGTTGGTAGTCTTTTAATAAATTACTTAACCTATTATCTTTAAATATGATTTTTATTTATTTTATTTATTTACTTACTACTCACAACTACCTCTACAGATCTTAAACCTAATTCGATAGTGTGGCTATCAACTATTATAACCTCCCTAGTACTAGGCCACTCAGAAAGTATTGCGAAAGAAAGTTTTTTTTTTGTATGAGAGACTGGCCAGTAAACCTATTATAAAAATAATGATTATATATTTATAAGTAAAAATAGGTGCGTTCCAATTTCAAAATTTTCCTCCACATTTTTTGCGAGCTAATTAAATTATCGTGTCTCATTGGAAAATGAATTTGCGCCGGGAACATTTTCGCGCTACGTTTTTTTATGATTTCAGGTGTCGTCTGAAACCGGGCGAATCATACGATAGACTTCAAATTGCATTCATGGATGAAAGCTCTTCCAAGGCAACTGTGTATCGTTCGTATAACGAATTCAAACGTGGTCGACCAACTTTGGGGGATGAAGAAAGAAGTGGTCGCCCATTGACGGCTGTTACGGAGGAAAACGTGCTAGCAGTGAAAAATTTAGTCCAAGACAATAGGCGTATTAACAACACATACACATTTCAACACATACTGCAGATTGGATCGGGAAGCCTTCACGAGATTCTACACGTGCATCTTCGCGTGAGGAGGATAGTTTCACGCTGGGTGCCGCACAACCTCACCGATACTCAGAAGCAGGCCCGGTGGTTTTTTTTTTTTTTGTAGGACATCTCGTAGTTAATCCTGAAAAGGTTCTTACTACTTAAACGGGTGGTAGCCCGGCGAGTTCTAAAAAGTTACCTTTTTAGGCCTCCAGCCGGGGTTTATTATACTTAAAACTAAAGCGAAAGCTCTATGGGTTACCCCGAGGGGGGTGCGAACCTCGGCTTAGGCAATCACTGGTAGGGGGACAGCAAGGGACTGGCTGGATCTGGGTTAAATTATTTAGGGACTAATTTAAAGCTAACGGCGCAGAATCGCGGGCTGGCTCTTGCAAGGGTTGGGAGGGACTGTTAAGTCGGGGTCGCGACGACGGACCTCGGCGGTGAGGTCTGTCGACTGGTCTCTTTTCGACTCTCCTGGAGGAGAGTAGTGGGATCGTCAGGATCGGTTAGAACGTGCCGCGAACGGAGGACTTTACTGATACGGGAGGGGGTGTAAGTAGCTGCCGCGACAACCAGAGGGTTACGGTGGGCTACGGCCCTATCGAAAAAACGCTTCGAAGCGCGTTTCATATACTGATGGATAGTCGGGAGTTTCATATCTAAATGAAGATTGATATTCCGAACCAACCAAGGCGCGCCTGTGTTTTGACGGAGAAAACGGTTCTGGAGAGTCTGCAGCCTATGGATGAATCGGGGCTTAGCATGTGCAAAGACTGGGCTTGTATATGTCATAATGGGCCTGATACAAGTGGTGCCCGGGTGGAATGGTGCCGTGATATGATATACAAATTTGAAGCAGGCTCGTGTCGGCGTGTTTACGACATTATTACAAGTGATGAGTCCTGGATTTATCAAAACGATCCAGAAACCGCGGTTAAGCGAGAAAATTCCATTTTTGGTGAAATCTTGAAGATATTCGTAAAATAAATAGACCTACATCTGTGCTTCATTGAGAACTTATAGTGCAGTGTTGATTTTTTGGAATTTGAACCATTGTAGAATGGTTCAAATTCCAAAAAATCAACACTGCACTATAAGTGGATTTATCAAGATTGAGCTAGCCGGCCGGCAACATAACCTCGCCATCTCCAGTAAAAGAACGAGCTCGGGATCTCTGGATTGTTAAGGTATGTGGTTACGTTGCTATTTTTAATTCCTTTATATTGGTTTCACGAGGATTCATCAAATGTGGAAATTTTAGGCTCCCGCCATAACTTATATTCTTAATTTCAAATTGAGATTAGTTCTTAAAAGCAATCTCGTAGAAGGTGTAAGCTATTAACACGCCCATCACCATATTTTTGCGCCAGTCGATGGTTTGGGTGTTTGAAAACGAATCAACGCTTACCAAAGTGAAGCGATCTAGAAGCGGGGGGAAGATTTTGATCGCGAGCTTTTTCAATTTGACTGGCTACTTTGTGTCAATCCCTTTACGGACCCAAAGGAGCATCAACGCCGAATGGTATACTACCAAATGCTTGGCAGAAGTTTTGTCTGTTGTGAGCAACAAGCGACTAAATACAGGGCTTCGCGGGCTACTGCTCCACCAGGACAACGCGCCCACGCACACCGCGCTCAAATCGAGGGAATTCTTGGACAGCACGCCGGTCAAACTTCTGGGTCACCCTCCTTACAGCCCTGACCTGTGCTTGTGCAGCACCATGTGACTTCTATTTATTCCCAAAATTAAAAATCAGCTCAAAGGGATACAATTTTCGTCGCCGGAAGATGCGTTGTCAGCGTTCGAGCAGGCTGTAAGCGATGTGTCTGCGGCCGACTGGAAAAAGTGTTTCGAAAACTGTTTCAGACGCATGAAACTTTACATAGAGGCTAGTGGAGAGTATTTTGAAAAGATTAAATAAAAAAATATTTACCTATAGAACACTTCTTTTTATTTTCGCAAAACTTTCTGAGTGTCCCACGTATTTTGTATAATAGATCTACTTATAGTTTTGATTAAATACTTTTACAGGTATTTAAAACTAAAACAGATATAGTTACCTACTTAATTAAACTTAAACAATAAAAATACTTAATTATCGAGCAACTAAACATAGGTACACCAGTAGTCTAACAAACATAAAAGCTTAAAATCTAACACAACAATTAAACCTAAACAGCATTATGTAATTTCAGAGTAGGCTGCGATTAATGCTTGTATTTCCGGCACACAACGACTGCGGTTGTGGACTACTGGTTCGATGCAAATCCCGTTTGTTTCGCGGTACAAACGAGTAATACCACATCATTTAAATAGCCCCGACATATTAGGGCTATAATACAGCCCTTATATGTACTACGTAAGTACGCGCTAGCCATTTCCATTTTATTCCGGCGCCAATGACGTGAAAATAATAACACGGACAATGACACCGGGTCATGGTGACCCGAAGATTATAAGTATTTTTCTAAATGTTATTTAATGATAACAGTCTATTTTTATTATTCAAGTAGTCGTTTGTGTTATTATTTACTGGCTTAAATAATAAGAATGGTCATATATTCATAAAATTAACTTTTATTAACTTTCTCCAGAACTCATGCAAAATCCACTTTGAAAACACAACTTGAGTTAATATTTAACTTTTCTTATAGAAAACTTACTAAAATAACAAAAAAAAATCTTAGTTATTAATAGAGAGATCATAAGCACTTAGGAACATCGATTGGACGTAGTTTAGCAAAAAGGACCCAAACCGCACATACTACAGTCAGTTAAAACGATTTAGCTAAAAACAGTTTTATGTTTCATATACTTAAAATTTAGAACCAATGGTATGGCGCTTCTTTTTTTTTCAGCATAAATAATTCAAACATTCTGGTTTTTAACTATTACTTCTAACATAATATGTTAAAATACCATTACTAATAAAAAAAAACATGTTAATCATTCAAAAAATAAACCTATTGAACTACAAAAGTTGATATTTCAAAAACAACTGGGTGTGGATTGAGTCCTTTCTGCTTAACTACGTCCATTTGTCCTTATAATCAGTCTTCGGTTTTCTCATACCACGCCATGGAACTGCTACAATTTTTTCCATCTGGAATTTCTCAGTAGCAGCCCGGAGTCTGGATTCGTGCCCGGTTGATGGCAATAGGCTCGCCCCCTATTCCATGGGACTTAAACATAACTGGCGAAATGTGGGTGTACTATAGGTACACCTCTGCCTAACCCTTCGGGGAAACAAGGCGTGATGTTTATGTTCATCTGACATCTCCTATGAGCTCCAGGAATCTTCTGGGAAGGTTATTCAGAGGACGCCCCCGCGAAAACTACGATTCTTTTGCGCAATTGCTGAGGCAAATTCAGACGGGTTCTTCGTTCCTGCCAATGGTCCAGAACGAGGCTAAATCCCAAGCTCTTCTCAAAATGACGCCTTTCTATCAGTGTTTCATTGTTGGCCCGATATATAATGTTTGCAGCCATCTTGTATCTTGTGAGCGGCCATCTTTTCCACTTTCTACTCACATTATAGGTAGCACAAAGTTCGCCAACTACATCCACTCCACTCTTGGTAGAATTAAAGTAAGCTTTAATTTCTGGTCCCAGCTGTCACCTGAACATTCATCAATATTTCCATCGTGATACAAACTCGATATCAACAAGACCGCCTTATTAGGTAGTGTCTCTTTGATATCCGAAAGTAGACGAGTTTGTTTTTCTCACGCATTGCACAGATTCCTCTAAGAACTCTAATATTTTTTCAGAGCGGTTTGTGAAAGACATATTTGCCGAATTCCTAAAAGCAAACAAGAAAAATGAGCAATAAAAACAAAAAATTCAAATAAAAATTTGTGACGAAAATAGTACGCCATTAAGGACGTTGGGTCATATTTATCCGTTTTTGCTTGATGCAAGTGTATCTCCCTGTGCAGGCGGCGTCGCACTGAGTTCACTAGTGGTGCGGGTGGATGAGTGCCGTATCTCCAGCTACTAGAAGGTTCAAAACCACAAAGCACGTAAAATAAAAAATATGGTCGTTTGAAATCACCTCGGGTCAATATGACCCAGCGTCATTGGCGCAGGTTAAACGAGCTTAGCTTAATTTGTAAACTGTTTCCCTAATTTTAAATGAAATATTTAATATAAATGTATTAGTAACCTATACGCTAGCGTAATAGGTATTAGGTCAATGTTAACTCACACGATACCTCACTTCAGCACTTGCAGTACTCAGGGCAACGCTTCCACAAAGTGACGCAAGCGGCTTTTCAGTGGCTTTACGTCGTACTTGTTCATATGGAATAAGGTCCCTAGCAGTTCTCTCGAACTGAAAAACGTGACGTGGCGGCTTTTCAGCGGCCCTATGTCGACATCATGCTCTAGGAGACATGGTCCCTATCAGTCCGTAGACTGAATATATGATAGATGTAGCCACACAAACCCCTGGAAGTTCACCCGTTGTACAACAAGCATATCTGTAAGACACGTGATAATGTCAGTCTGACCGAATTATCGATTTGAGATTAAGACTACAACATTCTTGAATTTTTGATAATAGATATAAATAAGACATTGAGTTGAGAATAGAGACTCAAGAATCATTTGATAAAGTTTTGGAGCAACTCTCTTGTAGATCTAAAGACAGCCCCAAAGCGCCCACCCTTCACCACTTCCTATTTAGTCATAATGACTTTAATAACCCTACCAACCTAAGGTAACTATCATAATGAAAGCCTCATTCAATCTAACTTCAAACACACTCACACATTATTCGATGCATACTAAATTAGTCCAATCTGGACTTCAAGCCGAATACATACAACTTATCTAATTACTCTCTTACAACATCTCACTTGAACATAACATGGCCTGTTGGCTTATACCCAGTCTCCTCTCTCACAGGTGAGCGCTAATCTCTGCAATAAAGTGTTAATTAAGAGGACAGGTAAAGGGATCGTTGCGCTTGCGCTTAAATTCATCTTTTATAGCTACGTTAATTTATCAGTGTACAATTTACCCACTTCAGTGCGACGGGGAACCGTTTTATAACGTTTGTCTCCTTGTACGTGCTCCATTAGACCTAACGCATAGAACCTCTGAGGACACTAATACGATTCTAACGAAACACGTTCCCTAAACAGCAATTAAATGTCTTACTCAATCCTAGGGCAGTGTACTGCGAAGTCCACTGTTATTGAGAAAGACAAGTGTTGAGTAGCTTTAAACACGTTCTCATGTGAATGACACCCTTATAGCAGTCTCTATAGTACTACTAAGTCCCTTTCTGAGGTAACACAAAACTAGCACAAGCGCACCGTAGACTCAGTCTCTAGCAAAACTCATTGCGATCGTTCTCGGTGCACACCGAAGTGGAATTTCGTCACTTCACATTTCCTTATTCTTCCCCATTTAGAGGATGACTGCACCCAGATTTCGTGACTCGCTAAATAGTGTCGATTCAGTAATTGGCCTATAGCAGCCGGGATATGCATCTGGATTGAAAGCCCATTTTTTAAACCCTTGCCAAACGTAATAAGACTTATAGGGAAATTAGTTAAAAATAGTAAAAACTTAAAGCAATGGGCCATAAATTTCTTAAACGTGAATTAAAACTGTCATGATTAAATAACTTGGGCCCTCAGTCCAGACGCTTGTATAAAGTGGCATAGCTTAAATCTCAGTAAGTACCATATCTGGGTTAATAATTTTTATATAACAATTTAGTTAAGAATTTCTTAAATATTTTAAGTAATTTCCAAATCTGTAGAATATGACATTGCAGATTTATGGCGGTATATCTAGGGCCCTCACTTCATTATTGTTTGTACTGAGGAATCTGCAAAACATGGATTTATCTGAAGAAATACATAAATGCGACTTTAACATGTTTTACTTAGATACCTATGTGAATTAGTTAAAAAGAAATAATGACACGAAAGTTAATTGTTATGTAGTAAATAAAAGTCGAATTTTACTAAAACATCTGAACTGAGAGCCCAACATTTTCGGCTTTATTGACTAGGCTCAACCTCATAGATTAACGCAAATTAGAATAAGATTTTTAACTATTTCTTAACTAAATTTGAACATATCGACCGTTCCTCTAAATATCATACTTTAAGAGAAAATCGATTTTGAACTTATTATAAGAGAAAAATTTGTAGGATGACCATAATTTTCATAGTAATTACATGTACATTTTGTTAAGCGCAGTCAAAAAGTCATAATTTTTGCAGCTAAAAGTATTATACAATATGTAACAAAAACCCTGTCCGATCCAATAAAGGCGTAATCCTCGTTCAACATACGTACTAGAAAAAATGATATATAAATGTATCTCAAAAAAAAAAACAAAAGGTAATTGATTTTTTTATTTTTATAATCCATGTGAAATATAACAGTGAATATGGCAAATTTTCATAAGTTGACAACACTCCACCCGCCGGCAAAATCTTATTATTTTTACCTATTTTTATTTCAAAGATCCACCGTCCTACAGTACCGCATTGTAGGCACTCGTTCGACTCTTTGATGTTGCCGACTGGTTGCCTACCGGCGCGCTACTTGTTGGCCAATGGCCAGTCTTTCGTGTAGATAGCATTTGATCGGACGTCATTACGTATCACGTGCCGCTATCGTTTCGCGAACAATGTCTTATTCCAATCAGCCATTCCACTGGATTTTTATTTATGGGGTCATGTTAAACAAATTGTTTATAAAAGAGAGTGCGATTCGGAAATCGAAGTCAGAGCTCGAATTGTGGCAGCTTTCGACTCACTTAAATCGGACACTAATGCGCTGCAATGAGTACGTGCAAATTTAGTGAAAAGGTGTCGAATGTGTATCAGTGTTGGAGGTGGACATGTGGAGCACGATCGCCGAAGTATGCAACAACAAGAGAACTGAAACCTGCAGTCGGTAAGTACATTGCCCAAAGGACATCATATTAAAAAAAGCCCTTGTCAGGGCTACATTTAATTCAATTAATTGTTTCTTGATAAACATGATTAGGTCTCCGGATCACTATGCCTACAAAACAATATCAGCTGATACCTACGCGTAGGCATAAGGTATGACGTAGCGTAATTTTCTTTCGTTATAAGTTTGTTTGGCGGCACGCGACAAAGCAGGTTCATGACAAAGGATCATACAAACCGCCTCGCTCTGGCGGCTTCTTTGACACAAAACTGTACGTGAACTTTGTCGAGCGATCAGTGTTGCCTTTGATTCGTTTTTATTTTTTATTTTTATTTAATTATATTCACAAGGGAAAAATAATAATCTCAAATCCATTAATTGGTTACGTAATAATGTACGCAGTACGATGCCGAATAATACCCTTAAGGATCGGACAGGGTTTTTGTTACATGCTGTATATGTACCTACTGTTTACAATTTTGTTTTCTTTATCTTTAATGTAATTTTTATTTAGCATATTTTTACAGCTTTAACAGTGTTTGCATAACATGAAAGGCAAACTATATACGATGAACTACTTATATGACAGTGATCCATAGGGATACATTTCGATAAATAAAACACGATCAGTATAATTATAAAAAAAAACTTTTATTACACATAAATGTAACCTTAAAATAGTCTTATATCCTAAAAATACGAAATTGCAAGTGAGCGAAGTTATTTTCAGTTTCGAGTGCGACTATAAGGCTCCATTTTCAAAGATGAAAACAAATAATTGTTATTTATTTATTTATTTATTTAAACTTCTCGCACACAAAAACGGTACAAAGGCGGACTTAATGCCTTAGGCATTCTCTACCAGTCAACCAAGGGTGGTGAAGAGATTACATGGCAGGTGCTTAGGTTGAAAGGAACAATCAATAAAAATGTATAATAATGAATTATAAATCAGAGAGAAACACTAGAACATAAATAGATTATAAACTAAATATATACATACATATTTGCTATAATACATACTTATAATATATATAAATATAAATATATATATATATATATATAAATCTATAGATACAAATTCAAGGTAGAGAGGTGTTGAGATGACTCTACGCTATTTGTTATGAAAATAACTCTGCAATTTCCGCTTAAATGCAAATCGACTGGTGGCCGTCCTGATATCGTCCTGTTACGTTAATTATTACAATACGGATAACCCCAATCAACTACCAACATATTTTAAGCCGAAGTCCAGGTTATTGATTTTTTTTCTTATTTTTCAAAATTAGGATCAGCCAAACCGTATGTCAGAATGTGTAACAAAATAGGTTGTTCTTCTCTACTATTGTAAAATTTAAGCATTAAATCATCATAACAGACCATGCGGCCGTTCAGAAAACCATGCGCCTTGTAGTGACCAATATCATCCGGTTCCAACGAGGGGACATACTCAATAACACCTAATATTTTAAAACAGTTTCCTTTTAAACTGATTGTTTCGGGTAATTCCTTTAAACTAACTTTATCTGTCCCATTCAAATCAAACGAGTTCAAATTAGAAAGCTCGTAATTTGAATTTCCTACACATTTACATGCCACACAAGTATTATTTTCATCCCCAATACAAATTGCATCTTCTAGACTGGAAAATCCAAAAATTCTAATCATATCTATATTAATCGGCAAAAAAGGCACCTTTCGGTATATCTTGTCTGATGTACACAATTCGTTAAAACACTGTTTTGTGAAAATTGCACTGGAAATAGAATTTAATAATATACTTTCAAATATAAAGGTAGCATTACAAGCACAATCAACATTTATAACTTTACATTCTCGCTCTTTTTTTAAATATTCAAGTGCTATATGAGATCTCATTTCATAAAGGTCTTGATGTGGTGAATCACTATCAGATAAATGTTGAATGTATCTTGCGATCGAAATATTTTTGAAAATATCGATACTCTTTTTGATACTTTGATTTGTATTGTATCCTAAAGACAGTAGGTACAATACTGACTCTAGGCCACACGTATTCCTTAATTTCATTTCATTTTCACCGTAACGGACAGAGTTGCTTAAATTGTCATTTCTTACAAATTTACCATAACTTTTTTGTGATATTGGGTTGGCTGCTTCTGTATTTTCTCCTCTCCAATTTTCGCTAAACGAAGGTTCGTCAGAAAATATCGAGTCTACAGGAAATCTTTGACGACTTCTACATTTAGGTATTTTTGCTGTTTTCTGTAAACGTTTATTACGTTTTCTCTTTCTGGCAATTTTCGGTCGCGGGGTTCTTTTATTGGTTAGATCTTGACCTAAATCGCTTAGAGCAATTTTTAACTCTCCGTCTAAATTCTCCAAATGAATTTTCATAAATTGATCAATTCTGGGTCTTGAAATCTTTGTTTTAATTATAAGATTCTTTAAAGTTTTAAAGTAACTTTCTACCGCTGATGAAGATGAAGCTTTATTTTGTGAATTGAAAAAGGGACACAATAAATTTGACCATAGTGGTAGTTTACTTCAAGCCGAATACATACAACTTATCTAATTACTCTCTTACAACATCTCACTTGAACATAACATGGCCTGTTGGCTTATACCCAGTCTCCTCTCTCACAGGTGAGCGCTAATCTCTGCAATAAAGTGTTAATTAAGAGGACAGGTAAAGGGATCGTTGCGCTTGCGCTTAAATTCATCTTTTATAGCTACGTTAATTTATCAGTGTACAATTTACCCACTTCAGTGCGACGGGGAACCGTTTTATAACGTTTGTCTCCTTGTACGTGCTCCATTAGACCTAACGCATAGAACCTCTGAGGACACTAATACGATTCTAACGAAACACGTTCCCTAAACAGCAATTAAATGTCTTACTCAATCCTAGGGCAGTGTACTGCGAAGTCCACTGTTATTGAGAAAGACAAGTGTTGAGTAGCTTTAAACACGTTCTCATGTGAATGACACCCTTATAGCAGTCTCTATAGTACTACTAAGTCCCTTTCTGAGGTAACACAAAACTAGCACAAGCGCACCGTAGACTCAGTCTCTAGCAAAACTCATTGCGATCGTTCTCGGTGCACACCGAAGTGGAATTTCGTCACTTCACATTTCCTTATTCTTCCCCATTTAGAGGATGACTGCACCCAGATTTCGTGACTCGCTAAATAGTGTCGATTCAGTAATTGGCCTATAGCAGCCGGGATATGCATCTGGATTGAAAGCCCATTTTTTAAACCCTTGCCAAACGTAATAAGACTTATAGGGAAATTAGTTAAAAATAGTAAAAACTTAAAGCAATGGGCCATAAATTTCTTAAACGTGAATTAAAACTGTCATGATTAAATAACTTGGGCCCTCAGTCCAGACGCTTGTATAAAGTGGCATAGCTTAAATCTCAGTAAGTACCATATCTGGGTTAATAATTTTTATATAACAATTTAGTTAAGAATTTCTTAAATATTTTAAGTAATTTCCAAATCTGTAGAATATGACATTGCAGATTTATGGCGGTATATCTAGGGCCCTCACTTCATTATTGTTTGTACTGAGGAATCTGCAAAACATGGATTTATCTGAAGAAATACATAAATGCGACTTTAACATGTTTTACTTAGATACCTATGTGAATTAGTTAAAAAGAAATAATGACACGAAAGTTAATTGTTATGTAGTAAATAAAAGTCGAATTTTACTAAAACATCTGAACTGAGAGCCCAACATTTTCGGCTTTATTGACTAGGCTCAACCTCATAGATTAACGCAAATTAGAATAAGATTTTTAACTATTTCTTAACTAAATTTGAACATATCGACCGTTCCTCTAAATATCATACTTTAAGAGAAAATCGATTTTGAACTTATTATAAGAGAAAAATTTGTAGGATGACCATAATTTTCATAGTAATTACATGTACATTTTGTTAAGCGCAGTCAAAAAGTCATAATTTTTGCAGCTAAAAGTATTATACAATATGTAACAAAAACCCTGTCCGATCCAATAAAGGCGTAATCCTCGTTCAACATACGTACTAGAAAAAATGATATATAAATGTATCTCAAAAAAAAAAACAAAAGGTAATTGATTTTTTTATTTTTATAATCCATGTGAAATATAACAGTGAATATGGCAAATTTTCATAAGTTGACAACACTCCACCCGCCGGCAAAATCTTATTATTTTTACCTATTTTTATTTCAAAGATCCACCGTCCTACAGTACCGCATTGTAGGCACTCGTTCGACTCTTTGATGTTGCCGACTGGTTGCCTACCGGCGCGCTACTTGTTGGCCAATGGCCAGTCTTTCGTGTAGATAGCATTTGATCGGACGTCATTACGTATCACGTGCCGCTATCGTTTCGCGAACAATGTCTTATTCCAATCAGCCATTCCACTGGATTTTTATTTATGGGGTCATGTTAAACAAATTGTTTATAAAAGAGAGTGCGATTCGGAAATCGAAGTCAGAGCTCGAATTGTGGCAGCTTTCGACTCACTTAAATCGGACACTAATGCGCTGCAATGAGTACGTGCAAATTTAGTGAAAAGGTGTCGAATGTGTATCAGTGTTGGAGGTGGACATGTGGAGCACGATCGCCGAAGTATGCAACAACAAGAGAACTGAAACCTGCAGTCGGTAAGTACATTGCCCAAAGGACATCATATTAAAAAAAGCCCTTGTCAGGGCTACATTTAATTCAATTAATTGTTTCTTGATAAACATGATTAGGTCTCCGGATCACTATGCCTACAAAACAATATCAGCTGATACCTACGCGTAGGCATAAGGTATGACGTAGCGTAATTTTCTTTCGTTATAAGTTTGTTTGGCGGCACGCGACAAAGCAGGTTCATGACAAAGGATCATACAAACCGCCTCGCTCTGGCGGCTTCTTTGACACAAAACTGTACGTGAACTTTGTCGAGCGATCAGTGTTGCCTTTGATTCGTTTTTATTTTTTATTTTTATTTAATTATATTCACAAGGGAAAAATAATAATCTCAAATCCATTAATTGGTTACGTAATAATGTACGCAGTACGATGCCGAATAATACCCTTAAGGATCGGACAGGGTTTTTGTTACATGCTGTATATGTACCTACTGTTTACAATTTTGTTTTCTTTATCTTTAATGTAATTTTTATTTAGCATATTTTTACAGCTTTAACAGTGTTTGCATAACATGAAAGGCAAACTATATACGATGAACTACTTATATGACAGTGATCCATAGGGATACATTTCGATAAATAAAACACGATCAGTATAATTATAAAAAAAAACTTTTATTACACATAAATGTAACCTTAAAATAGTCTTATATCCTAAAAATACGAAATTGCAAGTGAGCGAAGTTATTTTCAGTTTCGAGTGCGACTATAAGGCTCCATTTTCAAAGATGAAAACAAATAATTGTTATTTATTTATTTATTTATTTAAACTTCTCGCACACAAAAACGGTACAAAGGCGGACTTAATGCCTTAGGCATTCTCTACCAGTCAACCAAGGGTGGTGAAGAGATTACATGGCAGGTGCTTAGGTTGAAAGGAACAATCAATAAAAATGTATAATAATGAATTATAAATCAGAGAGAAACACTAGAACATAAATAGATTATAAACTAAATATATACATACATATTTGCTATAATACATACTTATAATATATATAAATATAAATATATATATATATATATATAAATCTATAGATACAAATTCAAGGTAGAGAGGTGTTGAGATGACTCTACGCTATTTGTTATGAAAATAACTCTGCAATTTCCGCTTAAATGCAAATCGACTGGTGGCCGTCCTGATATCGTCCTGTTACGTTAATTATTACAATACGGATAACCCCAATCAACTACCAACATATTTTAAGCCGAAGTCCAGGTTATTGATTTTTTTTCTTATTTTTCAAAATTAGGATCAGCCAAACCGTATGTCAGAATGTGTAACAAAATAGGTTGTTCTTCTCTACTATTGTAAAATTTAAGCATTAAATCATCATAACAGACCATGCGGCCGTTCAGAAAACCATGCGCCTTGTAGTGACCAATATCATCCGGTTCCAACGAGGGGACATACTCAATAACACCTAATATTTTAAAACAGTTTCCTTTTAAACTGATTGTTTCGGGTAATTCCTTTAAACTAACTTTATCTGTCCCATTCAAATCAAACGAGTTCAAATTAGAAAGCTCGTAATTTGAATTTCCTACACATTTACATGCCACACAAGTATTATTTTCATCCCCAATACAAATTGCATCTTCTAGACTGGAAAATCCAAAAATTCTAATCATATCTATATTAATCGGCAAAAAAGGCACCTTTCGGTATATCTTGTCTGATGTACACAATTCGTTAAAACACTGTTTTGTGAAAATTGCACTGGAAATAGAATTTAATAATATACTTTCAAATATAAAGGTAGCATTACAAGCACAATCAACATTTATAACTTTACATTCTCGCTCTTTTTTTAAATATTCAAGTGCTATATGAGATCTCATTTCATAAAGGTCTTGATGTGGTGAATCACTATCAGATAAATGTTGAATGTATCTTGCGATCGAAATATTTTTGAAAATATCGATACTCTTTTTGATACTTTGATTTGTATTGTATCCTAAAGACAGTAGGTACAATACTGACTCTAGGCCACACGTATTCCTTAATTTCATTTCATTTTCACCGTAACGGACAGAGTTGCTTAAATTGTCATTTCTTACAAATTTACCATAACTTTTTTGTGATATTGGGTTGGCTGCTTCTGTATTTTCTCCTCTCCAATTTTCGCTAAACGAAGGTTCGTCAGAAAATATCGAGTCTACAGGAAATCTTTGACGACTTCTACATTTAGGTATTTTTGCTGTTTTCTGTAAACGTTTATTACGTTTTCTCTTTCTGGCAATTTTCGGTCGCGGGGTTCTTTTATTGGTTAGATCTTGACCTAAATCGCTTAGAGCAATTTTTAACTCTCCGTCTAAATTCTCCAAATGAATTTTCATAAATTGATCAATTCTGGGTCTTGAAATCTTTGTTTTAATTATAAGATTCTTTAAAGTTTTAAAGTAACTTTCTACCGCTGATGAAGATGAAGCTTTATTTTGTGAATTGAAAAAGGGACACAATAAATTTGACCATAGTGGTAGTTTATACAATAACCTCTTCAGTGTAGATAAAAAGGGCGGATAATAAAATGAATTTGCGTTTCTCTCTATTATGCTTTTTTATTAGCATCGACTAAGTGGTCAAACCACGTCATAAATTCAATGCTTCCTATCGGATTAAATTCTTCTTTCACATTTTCTTCTTCATAAATGTCTTTTTTAATATAATCTGCTGCTTTAGTAGCCGTATCAATCACATCTGTAAGCGAATCAAGGAGTGTTTTAGCTTCAAAAACCTTTGCTTTTTCAGATATATCACTATCATTGTGTTGTCCTAAACATACTTTCACAATCATCAATATGCAGCTTATATAAAAATATTTTATACGATTTTCTATGCCATCCTTAAAACACGGTAAATGATATAGTGTTTTTGTGAAATGGCTAGTGTCAAGCCTAATGAAAGTAGCAGGTAAAGTTCCTGTTTTCCCCTCCAAAACGGCAAATAGGTGGTAAATATAATCTTTTGTACTATTATGCGATGTAAAAGCCTGAGTGATAGCGGATAGCAAAGCTGAGGAATCGTCTGTGATTGCTTCGTGGGGCACGTTAGTAACACCATTTACCCATTTTTTTAACCAGTTAGAGATTGATGTTGCACTGTGCGAATCGGTTACCATTTGAAGAATAGGGACAGATTTCAATTTTTCATTAGCAGTAATGAGTCCAACGTATAAAAACAGTGTTTTAGTAAGTTGAGTGCCATCGGGTAGTTGTATCGCTTTGCAAAAAGAGCCCGTTGCATCAATTGTAATGGTAACTTTGTCTTTATTATAATACATATTATAGTATTCAACTTCCTTGTTCGTCCAATAATAAATATCAAAATGTGGATGAATACGAATTTCACGAATACTGTCTACGTAATCTGCAGTTTTGGCCATAATTATAAGCGATGTCAAGGGATTTGCATCAAACAACTCTCCAATTTTAGCGTCTGATTTAATTTGTCGTAAAGAGGAAATCGACGGCAACATTGGCGATTCAATATTCTCACGGTCTTCAGTAGTAATCAGTTTTGAAGCCATTTCATGGCGAACCAAAATAGCTGGTTTGAATTTGAAGTTTTTAGCTATTTGATGTCTTGTGTACGGTGTTAGTTTCGATTTTCTTACTACTTTTTGTTTGATTGATTTTTTTTATGTTCTGTATGCTACACAACAATGTCTGTATTTTTTCAGAAGTTTTTAAAGTTGATATTTCAATCTTTGAATAACACTGACCACAATGACCGTTTAACTTAATATAGTCATTCTGAATATTACTTTTTTCAAAACCCACGTACAACGTAATTTTGAATTTTGCCATATTTTCTATTTAATCATGTCAGACCATTTATACTTTGGTAAAGTTTTATAAGTCCGAAGTGAACCGTCTTTTCTTTTCTTGTACGCAATTAAAGGTGTTATTTTTTTTAGATCATATATATCTATGTCAAATGAAAATATTTTACTCTGTCCACTTGAATTAATGCTTTTATCTTTAGAAACATTAATAGTTGGGGTCGAAGTTACTTAGCTGCGACTTATAATATCTTCTGATAAAGTAGAAGTACCATCTGCTGATACATCGTCTGGTGTTTGATTTTGTTTTTCTTCAACATTATGAGCTGCTGAATATTTCCCATATTTTTTAAATGACATATACAATGCTATTGGTGTCATATTGTCACCCAGCTCTTCGAGCATAAGTGTGAAGATGGGGTCATTATATTTAACAATAGGTTTGTGTAATTCTTTAAAATATTTTTTAAATAACTCAGTTTGTGTTTTTCTATCTACCTGGGGTTTTCTTCTTCAATTTTTCATAGCTTCGTTTTCTGTAAAGCAGTAAAAATACGAAATTTTACAATGGCAAAAGTATAGTTTACATTTTCTCGTAGGACACTCATCAATTTTGTTCTTTTTTATAATCACTTTTGATGGTGAAAGATAATACCTTCTATAGAATTTAAACCACTCATTATTATAATTTTTTGCTTTTTCATCGTTACCCAGTACACCAATCGAATAAACATTAAATAACTGTAACGGCTATTTCTTGTTGATAAAAACTTTTTGAAAAGCAAAAAATAAGAAACCTTTTTTATTTACCCTAAGTAAACCTAAATAATTTAGATTTAGCGCCACACAAGCAAATTAATTAATTAATTTGATTTGGTTATGTCTATAAATGTAATATATGTGTTGGCGCTGACTCAAAATTATTTAGGTATACTTGAACTTAGTTATTAAGGGTAAGTAAAAATGGTTTCTTATTTTTGGCTTTTCAGTTTTTTCGGTGGTTTTTTTTTAGTTAAAAAGTTTTTTTTAATAGTTTATTGTGGCTATAATCTATTTGTATTTAAATATAATTTCTAAAAAACACAATTTACCAAAAAAAAAATATAGGGCATCCAGGTACTATATATACGCGTCGACTTGAGAACCTGTTCCGTTTTTTTTCATCGGTTAAAAATTATATCACACCTACATTAGGTTTCTTTGATATTTTTTTTCCTGTCAATAATTATTTAAATTTAAAAATATAATAATATACGCTTTAGTTTAAACAGTAATCAGCCATTCTCGATTACGATGAATCAGCTAAATGATTAACATAGGAAAAATACCATCATAATATAATGTTATTCTACAAATGTAATAGGCAATATTGAAATGATCTAGGTACTTACTTTGATATCACAAAACGAAAAACACTGATATTATTAATATTTACTGCACTATTTAATTATTGTACCACACGAAACACAATCGCTTCCGACAGTTCAAGCAACAAATATTTACTTAGTCGCTTAAAAATTGCTTGCTATGACGGTACATACAGATCACTCTAGAAAAGTAACGAATCGTATCTACCCCACAATTTTTTATTTTTTTTTCTCTGAAAATGGAGTCTTATAGTTGCACTCGAAACTGAAAATAACTTCGCTCACTTGCAATTTCGTATTTTAAGGATGTAAGTTACGTTTATGTGAAATAAAAGTTTTTTTTTTTATAATTATACTGATCGTGTTTTATTTATCGAAATGTATCCCTATGGATCACTGTCATATAAGTAGTTCATAAGTAGTTAAAACATAAAAGTAGCTCCGTCATGCCAAAGTAAATGATCAATAATGGATCCTCTGCGATAACACTAAACTTCTACGAGTATGTATAATTCACAATATACGATCACCCTGTTAGAACAATAAAGTGAATAGTTCGTAGTTACGCTGAATGCACTATTACTAAGATAAAAGTTAACACTTACCAGATAACTCCTTGGAGAGAATTATATTACTTACGAAATACTGTGTGTACTACCAGCTACCTTAGCACCATTCCTCGCAGTTCACACGTCTCCTAACTTCATCAGTCATCCAAGACCAACTCTCTAAGATTCACGCGCCTTTCATAGACCTTATATTCACTCTCTAATATAGCTTAGTTTAAAACTATACACCTATCAAATATTTTACGTAATAATAACACTCTCTCTATCACGACCTTTCCACACAAACATAGTCACACTATCTATTGTAAGTTCTAACTCTCTCAGCCTATCCTAAATCGACCGCATCCCCATCCCCTGGTGCACTCAAGCCAACCGCCAACCTCCACAAATTTTTCTCCCATCCCAAAATCACCACGCTCCACAATTTTGGAGAGTCGCTTTACGACGATGTTTTTGTGAAATTTCTCAATTGTTTAAAAGGATCTGCTTGAGTTTTGCTTATGCCAACCAGATGTCAGCTAATGGACGGTGCTATTATGATTCCACCATCGGTTCTGAGAATTTGTACCAATTAAGGGACTTCAAATATCGAAAGGATCGACTGATTGTTGGCACTTTGCTGCTCATAAAATATAAATGAATGGCTTTGTAAGTAGTTCGATATTGTTTTAGGATTTTAAAGAAATCGATTACTTTGTTATTTATTACGGTAACGTGTCGAGCTGTCAGGCCATAAAATTAAGATTAAATATCCTTCCTAAGCGACGCGTTATCGTGTTTACAATTTTTGAAGCAATATAATAATTTATATTAAATAGGTGACATACCTTCCCACTACCAACGTAATTAAGTATTAAATCTTGGCTTAGTCAATTACAGAAATTCGTCAATCAAAAGATGGTATACAGGGTGGTGGTGACGTCATTGACGTACAAATTGAAACCATGAATTCCACATGATTTTAGATCCCTAGCGTAATTGTGAAATGTGTAAATTTATCTTCTTATATTAATATTTTTAAAGCTGAAGAGTTTGTTTGTTTGTTTGTTTGTATGTTTGTTTGATTGAACGCGCTAATCTCAGGAACTACTGGTCCGAATTGAAAAAATCTTTTTGTGTTGGGTAGCCTATTTATTGAGAAAGGCTATATACTATGTAAAATTACGCTACTACCAAAAGGAGCGGAGCAGGAATGTAAAATGTTGCAAAAACGGGGAAAATCGCACGGGTATGAGATTCGACGCGACGGGAAGGGACGGGGGAACAAGAAATTTAACGCGGACGAAGTTTGCGGGCAGAAGCTAGTAAAAAATCAAAAGTGCTGATCCATAGAAAACTGCAATGCCTGGTCAAAATGCATGAATAGTTTTTCTTTTTAATAAACATGATTGATCTGAATCCGTGGTATTAGGTTCGTCGTTAGTGTCCCTTTCGATACCTCACAATTTTTAGCGAGATTAGAGAACTGAAAATATCAAAATAAGCTTTTTGCTTCCTGTCTTGTTGGCAGTTTATTGATATAGACAGCAATATTAAATAATAACAATTTTTTTTTGTATATTGGTTTGTTTAGTTTTACCTATTCATGAAAACGTAGATTGATTGGGAAACGTATTAACCTGTATTGATTATTTATTTCAGTCGTATGAAACTTTTTATCTAATTTTATATATTTATTATCTTCTTCTATTTAATCATTTTTTATTTATTATATTTTTAAAATTATTTTTATTTATTTAATATCTTTTTACTTTTTTGTTATTTTATATCATTCAAGTGCATTTTAAAATTATGAGCTGTCTTTTTTTTAGACATTTGTATAGAATAAGAACCCTCTAGAAAAACACCAGTAGATGAATCCTATAAACATCTCACCGTGATAACAGCTGTGGTTGACTGGTAGACAATGCCTCAGGTATTAAGCACGCCTATGTACAGTGATTTTTATAGCAAGTGCATAAAGCATATTTGTACTAAATTAACCAAGTGAGTTTTAAGTAAGTTGTTAATAGTGTAAATACATCAGGGATGACAGTTCACTTCACCCAAGTGTTCACGGTGAGATTTTTACGGAAAAGACCGACAGGGTTAACAAACTGTTAATAATTTGGAAGTACCTAGTACCCGCCTATTGTGCTCAATCGCCAATTTCATAAAAAAACCTAGTTAAACTTTCTGCTTTTTTGTTCGGGCGGTTCGAAGTATGAACTTAAAAGTAATGTTTGTTCTTCGGATATTTGCAATTAGCAGAACAGTGAGAGGTTGTATGTTGATTAAAATATGATTCGTGTCCTAAACAAATATAGCTTTATTACCATTTAAGACATCAATACAACCCTCTCACTTTATTTCATTCGGTTAAATGATTTTTTAAATGAAATAGTTATTCACTATAATGACCTGTCCTTATCGGAAATAAGTAACTTTGTAAATGAATTCTAGGTTGAGTGTAATCATAATAATTTTGCAGAGACTTGAGGAAATTAAACTCTTCTCTTTAATGCATTGAATACTACTCGTTAAGGTTAAAGCGGATTTGCGGTTAAGGCGGATTTTGAATTAGGTATTTATCTTTATATTTGTATAAGACTTACCGACTAAGTACACGACTTTAACCCACAACGCTCATGAGGAAATCATTCTTAAATCAAAACAAAAACTCAACATTTCTGTTGTATTTTTCGTTCGCAATCCACAAGAGAAAATCAGGGGTCTTAATGAGCTTCCGATGTACTAAAGATTCTAAAGCCGAGTCCTGGAGAATGTTTGTATCAACTTAGAGGTGCTCGCGGCTAAGCTCACAGTTGTTTTCAAATTAGAAACTCGCCGGCGGAACATTCTTCAAGACAATTTATACTTTCAACCATTAAAATTGCGCAGTGCATAACATTGCTTTGCACCTCAAACTGAGGTTTTCAGCTTGCTTTTCTTGGTTTAATCAGTTGTTTTTGTAACAGAAGAAAATTAGAGAACATTAATTGTGGAAGCTTTTTAATACTGCAGAGGAAGGAAGACTGCATGTTTATGTTATCTGTGTTAAAATATGTCCCTAATATACTGTTGGACACATACACGTAAATAAATACATATCATGTTCATTTCTGTCAGTCTAGACGCTTATTCCCAGGAACGCGTGGAGTATCAAGTTGAAATTAATATCAAATACGTCTACCAAATTAATGTATTTTGTCATACAGATCTAAAAAATCAAGCTCCTAAGCCAATACAAAATAAGTTCATTTATGCGACATATTTTGATACTTGGCAAGAAGTAAAGTCTCACAGCAAATACAAGAAAATATCTTGAAATAGCTAATTTGTAGTTTTATGACATGTAAATAAAATTATTTGTAAGTGTAAACTTACGTTTGCAGTTGGAGAATATTAACTGCGACGTATATACCTAGTTATATACCAGAAAATATTTTTCATCAATGTAGTTGTTGCAATAGTTTGTTTTTGTGATGAACTAATTCCAAATACTGGAAGCTTTCGTTTTGCGTGGTCCAACATGCACTTGGCCAGGTTTTATTTAAAAAGAAATTTAAACTCTTATCTCTTGTTTCGTAGAACGCTATTTATTTACCTATGTGATCAATTTTATCTGTTTGTCAACCTCGTTAACGTTTCATTCATCAGAGTAAAGTCATTTGTAATGGTCATTGAAATGTATAGAAGAAAGAAGAAAGAAAATACGTTTATTTGCGGTAAATAAGACGCAAAAACAAACTGAACACAACAAAAATATAAAAAAATAGCTGGGGAAAATATGCGTCAAATCCACGCAAAACGGCCATCGCTCAGCATAATACTGCGACTCTATGCGAGACAGAGCCCCAGCGCTGGTTTTCAGCGACAGCCGGCGCTGACGTGTGACGTCGGACGGTGCAGCAAATCATAATAGAAAGAAGTAACAATACTAAATCTTAAATAATAAATAACACAATATTAAAAGGCAAATAAAGAGCGAAATACAATTTTAAAACTTAAGCATTAAAAAACACACTACAATAAAGTGGCAACATAATAATCGTTGCAACAGCAATATGACGCACGCGCCGCAGGATATTATTTATCTGTGCCATTCTTGACAAAGTCCATGCATAATGTTTGTTTTGACTGTGGGTTACATAATAAAAAAAAACCATCATGGCGGCGCTTAGCTGGCATTACGTAATTAACAATATTGAATTCGAGAATGCTATACGATGCTATCTTAGGAAATTATTAAGTGTTATTGATTATGGAAAAGGTGTGTATGAAAGTGTGGGATGGTGTAGATCACTGACTCGGAGAATTAAAACTAGAAGATCGAACACAGTTCGGTAACAAATTGGTAAGTAAAGTTACAAAATAGAATTAGTTAGGCACAAGTGCATTAGTGAAATACTTAACTGTAAATACGTCATGTGATTCAAAATAAATGAATATTATTATTAAAAAACAAATTAAAATGGATAATTAATTAAAATAAATTAGGATTAATTTAATGTATGTTATATGAATTTTTCTTATTTTAAATTAACAGGGACAAAGGATAAAACAAGAAATAAGACAGACAAAATAGCTCCACTTTCAGATGAGCAAAATACGAAGTCACACAGCTCACGCCATAGATGATCCCAAACCAGAGCCTGCGGGCCATGACACCTGAGGTATGAAACAACACATAAAGTTTATTGTTAGGAGTTCAGTGAAATTTGCTTATGCATAAGTAACTTTTTGTGTTGAAATTTGAAAGATTGTATTGTTTCCAGGCGTCGCATTGGTGGTGGGAGATCATTCCAACAGCGCGTGGCCGCAAACTTAAAACACCCCCTGAAAGCTGTAGTTCTATGCATTGGCACTGTCAGAGGGCTTACCATGGAACGAAGACCATACCTCAAATGGTTTTGCTTCCAGGCCAGCTTTTCATAAAGATAGCGTGGTTTTTGAG
The DNA here is from genome assembly GCA_932294355.1 of Aporophyla lueneburgensis. NCBI lineage: Eukaryota > Metazoa > Arthropoda > Insecta > Lepidoptera > Noctuidae > Aporophyla > Aporophyla lueneburgensis. The sequence continues at coordinate 16,680,148 of OW028750.1, read as the reverse complement.
AAGTAACAATGCCAAACAACAAGTTGGCCAAATGAAGCTTCCTTCTGGCAGCCATTTTTAATAATTTAAGTTCATTAGCATATGGAGTAATATGACTTCTTCGTGGAACGTTGACACAGAAGCGAACACAGGCATTTTGAATGCGTTGGATCACACGCTCCGTTTTTGAGAGCAGGCATGGTCCATACACTGTATCACAGTAATTTAACTTGGATAGGATGAGACTATCAACAAGCTGTTTCCGGAGTGGTATGCTCAGGTATTTCCGTATTCCATATAATACTTTTAGCCTATAAAAACAATTACGAAGTGATACATACGTAAAGAAAGATAAACCAATAGAAACTTGGCTTTAATTAACTATTTTCACAAGCCATAGAAATAATATGTATTAGATTGACAACACTAATCAAAGATGACAACTGACATTATGAAATACTATCAGCCAGTTAGTAAGGAGATTATATATCACGAAGGACGTTGGTTACATGGGCCTCAAAGCGCAGCCTTGGGTCCATAATAAGCCCTAGATTGCATGTCTGCTCCACTCTCTCAATTTTCTCTCCCATAATGATTATCTCAAGGTTGGCAGACAGTATTGCACTAACTTGTTTCTTAGAACCCAGTACCATGAATTTAGATTTAAGGGGATTCAGAACGAGAGAGTTCTCCTCAGACCATACAACCACCCTATGCAAATCCTCGTTTATTTTTTGCACCGCTAAAGATGTTTCATCCCCTTTGAAATATCATCAGAATACATATGATATTTACAATTATCAAATGACTTTATGATATCCGCACTGTAAAGGATATACAACAGGGGGCCCAAAATCGATCCCTGAGGGACACCCCTTGACACTTGGAGGGGAGAGGACATATTGAGACCTCATTGTAAGGTAGCTTTTGAACCACTCCACCGCATCACTGTCGAAGCCATAAAAGGCTAACTTTGACAGCAGTAGAGTGGTATTAATTGCGTCAAAATCCCGAGAAAAGTCTAGCAGAGCCAGAATTGTTCCCTCTCCCCGGTCACGTGCCTCAAGGATATTCCCAACAACATCAGCCAGAGCCGTTGCCGTACCTCTACCCTTTCTGAAACCCGACTGTAGGTCAGGAAGAATGTCATTGGTTTCGAGATATTCAATAACCTGCGAGTATACCACACGTTCCAAGACCTTAGACAGACAAGGTAGTATACTAATTGGTCTTAAGTCCTTAGTATTAACCGGGTTATTGTTTTTAGGGATAAGGCGTACAATAGCGCATCGCCAGAGTTCTGGGAACGTACGTGTGGCAATGGACCGGTTAATGATGTCAGTAATGGCTTGTAGGGTAGCTGGCAATGTAAGTGATATCATATCGAGACTCATACCATCAACACCCTGTGCATTTGACCCTATACTTTTAATTATCTTTAAGATTGACTCGGGATTGGTTGTTGTAAGTGAGAAAGAGACAGGGCCATGCCTATGAGACTCAAAGTAGGACAATTGTGAGATATTGTGATGACAATTACCTGGAACGTCCAGGAACGCCGCATTAATCACATCAGCGTTGTTGAAGTGACTTGGCAGCAATTTTTGTTTATGGTCTGGAAGCACATCCGATTTTAAGTTGCGCCACAATAGTTTTGGCCTTCAATTGCTCATTAATACTCATTCCTTATGACCCGATAGTTTGGATTTACGAAATCTATCCTTTACTTTATCTCTTAGTTTTGAAATTAGTTTTATGTTTTCAGTTATTCAAGGAGTAGGGCGGGTTTTGAAGGTCTTCCTTCTAAGAGGACCATGAAGATCGAACAGCTGGATCATAAATGAGTTGAATGTTTGCACCATAGTGTTGACATCACTCATGTCACCAATTATCGACCATGGTATCAATTCTAAATCTATATTAAAGTAGTCCTCTAATATGTCACTGAGCGGACGAAAAACGATAGATCTTGGTTTGGACTTCTGCTTCTTATAAATCGTCTCGCATGTAATGAACGAGTGGTGGCTAAGTTCACTAACATGAGTCACTACGACATTACGGATTATGGCATCAGTGCAGATTATATCAATAAGCGAACTACTATCACCTACAAAATGTGTGGGTGTTTGGACCACTTGGTTGAGGTTGAAGTAGCTAAAAAAATCTGAAAGTTGTTTTGTTTTTGAGCTGGCATCCAGCATATTGACATTGAAGTCCCCTAATAATATTACATTATCGTAGGGAGCCATACCACCAATACTGGTAGTCAAGCCCTCGAGAAAAGACTCCAAATCCAACCATGGCGGACGATAAGCAGTGCCAATCAGTAACTTTTTCTTATTGACAGTAAGAGTTAACCAAAGCTGTTCAACACTGGTGTGGTCTGGATGGGCTCTTACACGCGCAGCAACACCATTTTTAATGTAAAATGCGTACCCTCCACCGCGCCCACCACGTACAGACATAGGTTGCGGTATGTGCTTGAGCTTGTACCCAGGTACACTAGGCGCTCGGTCCTCCTCACCCTTATGCAACCAAGTTTCGTTGATAGCCATGATATCCACAGAATGGTTACCCATGGCTATCAGAAATTCATCCTGCTTAGTCCCTAGAGAGCCCGCATTCAGCAGACCAAACTTGATGCATTTTGGAGTCATTAGCATATACCGTCCGTGTATTGTATGTATGTCTTGTATATTTGTGTATTTATATTAAGTATGTGTAAATTTATGTAGATGTAGGAAATATGTTGAACAGTGGGTTCCAGTGAGCTTAAATGATTGATTGATAATGTACTGTAATTATAATAGCTCAGAATAATTGTAAATAACTTGATTGTATATAATTTTTTGTTAATATTAGGGTATGTTGTAGTAATAGGTGTTTTAAGGGTATTGATAAATGTAAAAAATATATAAAAAAATATTAATTGTATCTTATTATATGAACTAGCCAAACAGTGGTGAAAAACTTGATAGAAGTAGTTGAGACGCATATTTTCTCACTTAGAAGTAATTAAAAATAACTTAAACAATAACAACAAGTACCTAAAAAATAACACAGAGAAATATAATACCAGAAAGTAATCAAGCAGTTTCGTTGACAGGTCCAAAAACCCGAGAAATATCTTTTTCGGTGCGGATTCTTTGTGTGGGGTCACCTGGCTTCTTCCTGGCAAGTATGCGGCCGCGCTTGGTCCACACAAATCTCCAGTCGAAGAGGCCTGTAGCGTCCCGTGCCTTTCGAAACAACTAACGGTTGATTTTTGTGAGGCGCTCGTTGAGGAAGAATCGCTGGGCAGGGCCGGACATGTCAAGGTCGGCTGTCGTCGCACCACGTCTCACACGTGCGCTCGCCAGAAGACCGTCGCGCAGATCACGACGCGCCAGGCGCACGACAATAGCGGGCGGGCGAGTTTTTACCGCACCAGCAGAGCTCGTCGCATTGAGTTGCCTCCCGCCGACTCGTTCCGCGCTCACAATGTCGCGCTCCTCAATATTGACTCCTAACTTAAGGCCGATGATCTTGGTGATGTGAATAGGGTTGTCAACCTTCGCCTCAGGTATATTTGTAATTTCAATGTCATTTGCCAAGAGATCCTGATCTCTGTCATTGAGCTCGCGCCTTAACTCCATCACGATCCCGTCCACTGCCCTGGCATTTACCAGACCTGAGGAAGCCCGCCGCTCCAAAGCGTCAACTCTGGCCTCCAGGCCATCGATGCGCGTGTTGCAGGTATTTATAGAGGTTTTGATCTCCAACATTTCTACCTCCATTTCCTTGCGAAACACTTGAATTTCCAAATCGCCCTCAGTTCCTCCATGATTAATTCTGTGTCGGAGCCGGCAATCAGCGATATTTCCCGGGCCGTGACATCAACTATAGTGGCGTTGCAAGGCGGCGGGGTAGCAACCCTAGATGGTTCCTGGACCCTCAATGTATGTCACGTTATGTTCTACTAACTTTACAGCAATAAACTAATTATTCACAGAAACTTGTTTTAAAATTATTTCCGAGACAAACATGACAGACGTCAAACGTCACTCCGAATGTCATTAATACCTACCCTACGCTGTACAATGGCATCGGTTTGTGTGAATAAACACTGAGCTCGATCGACTTCGGGGCGCCACAAAAGCTCTGGGAATGATAACAAAAATATGTTGACCCTGAATTCACGTAAAGTCATTACGAAAAATCAACTCTTAAGAGTTGATTTCTCGCAACAACGTTTATTACATCAATTATGCGGTTCTTCAGCTTCATGTTTAGTTTAGTTTAGTTTAGTTTATTGGTTCATAAAAGTTTACAATATTCAGGTGTGACACTGGATCCCGCACTAGGATGCCCTGTGTCGCAGGATCCAGTCTCTTTCGACATTACTTATACTATACTTATACATAGAATATGAAATTACAGTAGAAAAAGCAACATACTAAAACTACGGACTAAAAGGTAACCATAAGAGTGAGTGCATGTGATGAGTGTATGTACGAGTATGTGATGAGTTTGTGTATGTGAAGAGTGCGTATGTGAGGAGTTTGTGTGTGTGATGAGTGTGTGATGAGTGTGTGTATGATGTGACTGTTTGGATGAGACGAGCGTGTAAATGTGAAGGTGAATACTTTAACAGTTGAAGGATAGCAGGTTTTCCGTTTCAGTATAACCAAGTCCAAGCAGCCACGCCTGAACTTGTTTTTTGCACCCAAACTTCGTCAAGGAAAAGATGTTGAGCTTGTTATTAACTTTCTCATACAGGTAGGGTCCAATACATGCGAAGGCCTTATTACCAAACTTAAGCTTGCAGAAAACTCTGTTCCATTTGGGTTTCCTACGTGTGCGTTGATCCGTTACGACTGTGGCTGCTGCAATTCTATGAAATTTAAGTAGGACTGTTAAAATAAAAAGTTGGCGCACAGTAAGCACTCTCGTTTCACTATATAACCTGTCAGTGGGGTAACGGATTCCCAATCCATGAGAGACCTTGAGAATGGCCCTTTGTGCACGTTCAGCTGTGATAAAGTAACTTTTACCAGCGTAACCCCAAGATACTATACAGTAACCAAGCACAGACTGACACAAAGCCAGGTAAGTCATCTTGAGAGTATCTTTGTCAGCTATAGAACGAAGTCTTTTAAATATGTACAAAAGCTTCCTTACGCGCGAAGCAACTGATTGTATTTGCTTCGTCCATGTCAGGTGTTTATCTATGCTAACGCCGAGGTACTTGATACTCTCAACATGTTCAAAGACAGGGCAGCTGCAGCCATCTTCTAGACTATACCTGCATTGGTGGGATGTGACCAAAGTTATTATGTTCAGGATAAAAGTTTTATGGACGGAATCTAAACATACTTAGGGTACTTACTTTTGGCATTTACCAGGTACCAAAGTTACCTATTTAATTCTAGTAGCGTATAAATTGTGTTCAGAAAACACGATGAAGCAACAGAAGGTAAGTACCTCCTCCTGAAATCGTCGTATCTTGTTTCAGTCGGTGCCTACGAAAACAATCTAAGTTGAGCACGGGTAATTAATATTAACCATGGCTTTAAATATCAAAACAAGAGGCATTCAGGCGAAAAAATATTATGCTTTGTTAATCTGTATTTTGTTACCGTCATCATAACATATTTTATCATTAACTAGCTGACCCGATCGACGGTGTCCTGTCAGAATATATCAAGATTTCCGTTTATTTTTTTTCATTTTTCTTTCTAAAACCTGACTTCCCGAAAAATTCTGCATCGCACAAGCAGAGTTTACCGCGCAACTAATTATCATATATACAACCTCCCGATATAAATAGTTTCGGGCAGCTACCCTCCAGACACGACACACGTCTGGTCGGAGGATCCTCCCTTTTCTGCGGAGGTTGAGTCAACTTTACTCCCTGTTCCTCATACCTCCAAATTGGTGACTCCGAGTATGAACGTCCGCATAACCTTCGTGTAGCCTCATCAGCGTAACGTCGAGTCACACGGCCTGCCTGCACATTTTTATTAATTTTATTAGCACATGAACATATTGTGATCGGTACGTAAGAAAAAATATTCAGTTAGGTCCTAACTGAACATGAGGAGCGAGCAGTACTGTGAAGTTTATTCCTCTATGGATCAACTTGTTTCCAGCTTACCGAAACTTACATGCATTTGCTTTCATATGCTGACAATGTATTTTCATGAAATAGAAAACGGACACACACACGTATGTGGGGCTCTTTATATGATACAATATAAAGATTTATTGTGGTCACGCCCTACACGGGTTAGAATCAACCCATTCATCATTTCCTTATGGCGAAAATAACTTGCAGACCGGAGCAATATTAACTATATTGCTCCGTGCTCATCGTCAGCAAGTTATAAAAGTAGGTTAATAAAGTAGGATTTTAGTTACGGAACTTTCACCGGTAAACAATGTTTATAAATTTTAAACCAATACTTCGTCGAAATTTAATTAATCATATGTTTTTATCCTAGGAACGACGAGACGTCTCCTGCTGGACATAGGCCTCTCCCAATTTGGGGGGCTTTGCCATAATCGCCACAAATGGCAGGTGGGTTGGCGATCTCGGTAGGAAATGCAGAGAAAACGCTGCTGGGTTTTCTTTAGTAAGTCCCTTAGTTGCCTCTTACGACACCCACGGGAAAAAATGGGATGATGTTATTCGTTACGTACGGCACCAACCCTTTCTCATACTCAGGAACAATTGAATTTTTCCGATGTTTAGTTGTTCAGATCATAGAACAGACCTCAGATTCAAATAATTACCAGTATCACGCCACATTACGGTTACCAAGTTGTACGACAAGACTACATAACACAATTCAGGGTCAGCGGGAAAGTTTTCCAGTACCTCTTTACCTACGTCGCTCGGGAGCTAATGGACGAGACGTAAGCATAATTAGGCAGCAAATTTTGAGATCAGCTAGAAGTCCTTAAACCAAATCTCCACTGTAAACATCATCCATCACAATGTATATTCGGAATCCGGCCCAAGTAACGAAACCCTTCTACTGAAAGCTCATACGTACCAGCATATCCTACAGATCGTTCACATGTCTATTTCTTTTATCATCAGTTTTAATATTACATTATCTTGACAATAAGTAATATTTTTCTGTGTCTTTCTACATTCTATCAATCATCTTGGGTACTCAATTATGGAAAAAGAGTTCCTCTCACAAATATTTGGGAACGAAAAACAAAAGAGAAAAAAATATTTGTTTTGCTCGCAGAAACTGTTTTGCATAAATGCTTTGCATAGTTCGTGTATTTATTACATCTTAAATCTGCAAGTTTTTTCAATATCCTCTGCGAGTAGATACTTGGAATAATTTATGAACGTTGTGGGGAGGTAAACCCGCCGCCTTGCTTACAAAATAATATGGCAAGTGTTAACAATACCTTAGTTAATGCTAGACATGGGGTTAAGTTTAAATCAAATTTGCAACACGATGGCTAAGGTACTTGTTCTTCATTCACTTTACTTAAACCAAATTATGGTTTATTAAAGAACTTTTGTATGTCTAGAAGCTTAGGCATAGTGTGGTCAGGTTTAGATGGATAAAACTTGTTAGCGCTAACTTTAGGATGAATCCTACCTGATTAAGTTATGTCCGATTCTGATACATGTAGGTGATTTCAGGAATGTAGTCTTTTGTTTACATTCAAATTGAAGGCTATTTAAAAAAATCAATGACCATGCTAATTGCGTCTTAACTATCTTTTCCACGGAACTCTGAGTTGGCGTTCTGCGAGATTTCTATTTGAATTATATCTGTTCTTAGTAGCTGCTAGATTCACTTAAATCGGTATTTTGTTCGGAAATTTTACTTTACTCTGTAAGAAGTACATAAATGTTATAGTTCACTAAAAGTGTATGAACCAGCTACGTAGGTAATTTATTATTAAATTGCTAACATGCGGTAATGAATCTGGTTGGCAGGTACGTGAACAAATATTGTAAGAACAAATGAGTGCTACTGTGAGTTCATGAATGGCTTGTAAATTATGTTACACTGAAAGTTTAACCCGGGTCGTGAGGTTGAGCCCTCATGGAATTACTTAATATTTGTATAGGTTCAGACTTAATTAGTCAAACACCCTATTTGTGTTAAAAATTTGTAGTTACAGCCGTTTTTATTTTGGCATTACAAAAGAGAATCATGGCTTAATATTGACAAGCTTGTATTACCTTTATGTTTGTTTGTAACTACGTTTGTTACCGATTCAATTTCGTTTCCTTCGTTTGTTGGTCTTGATGTTGACCCACTTCAAATGGTCAGATTTCGCTTCATTCTCTGGCCCTGATACCAATTTCATTCCATTTAAAAATATCTTCTAATCGATGATTCAGTTAAGTTATGTCAAACTGAAAGGGATTGTTACCGTCAGTGTGTTACACAACTAGAGTGGTTTTACGTGCACCTGCTACGTGCGTGTCATGTTTGTGTCTGAAAGCTTAACACTTCGTAATAACGAATAGGCAATCACAAAATTAAATTTATAATAAAAGTAGCGCGTATTTCCTTTCCTAAAAACTATGGTCAATTATTGCTCATTTGTTTCTGGTTAGTCTGTAAAAACTCAATTCCTACCGAACCCATTACCGCACATAAACTTCAGATGTTAGTGCTAAATCTAGTTGTAAGCGGATTCATAATTGCTGCAAAGTTACCTACTAAGTAGCGGAAGTACCTAACTGAAACAGAATATCGCTGCTGATCTTCAATCCAATAATACTTAGTATGTGACCTTATTTACACTTAGCTACGTGTGGGATATAAAATAAATAGTAGTAGTCGCTTGGCAATTTTCCTCACACAATCTTAGGTAAGCAAACATGGCTCCCAAGAAAATACCAGGACGTCTGTTCTGCTTCCGATAGGATCGTATTATTTGGTCAGAGGTGGTTAAGAGGTGAGAAATGATGGAGGTTACCCCATTTACCAACTCGATCGGTTAAAAGAAGCACTCAGTAAAATCACAGAGTCATCTTGTTGCAACGTGACTGCGGCCAAAAACTTTGGAAACTGCAAGTTCACGCGAGCTTCCTCAACTTGTCAAACATTTCAGAACAATTCTCTTGGCAACAACACTGGGCTTTTTGCGTTTTACTACTAATTTATATGAAGAGGTTTCCACTTCCATAATTTATTCAGTTAGAGCACTTACCTGACTAATAAAAATCTAGAAAGACAAATCGTTTATTTAAGGGGCTGTCTTACGGTCAAATACTTTTTCAATTAAAGTTACTAATGAATTGACGGCGGAGGCATACCAGATAAAACCTTTTTGTAAATTGAGATGTTACACTGTCACGTACCCCGGTCATAACGACATGTTTTGCAGCGAGAACATATTTTATTAAACAAAAATGTTAAGTTTGTTTTTGTGATAAGTTCATTCCAACTTCGGAACCCTTCATTGTGCGTGGTCCGACACGCACTGGGCCGGGTTTTATTTAAATAGATCTACAATTGTTTCTTGTTGTTAAAATCCCTTGTTTTGTAGACCGCTATTTGTACACCCTTGTGAGTTATTATATCTACTTGTCGACCTCGTTAGCTTTCATTCAACGGAGTAAAGCCACTTGTAACATTCATCCAAATGTCATTAGTACAGTAGTGGTTTGTGTAAATAAACACTGACCTCGATCGACTTCGGGGCGCCACATAAGTCCTGGGAATAACAAAAAAAAACGTGTTGACCCTTAATTTGTATAAAGTTATTACGAAACTTAATTTTCTGTAAAAGTTTTTATTACATAAATTACGCGGTCCACTTCAGCTTCATGTGACCAAAGTTATTCAGGATAAAATTATGAACCGAATCTTAACATACTTAGGTACTAACTTTAGGCATTCATCACGCATCAGGTACCAAAGTGACATATTTAATTCTAGTAGCGTACACATTGTGTTCAGAAACAGGATGTAGCAACAGAAGGTATACACCTCCTCCTGAAATCTTCTTAACTGGTTTCAGTCGGTCGCTTCGAAAAAAATTTAAGTTGAGTACGGGTAATTCTGCCAGGGTCGCGAGGTTGTTTGAAAGAGATACCGTGGCCCTGGCACATGGGCAACTGAAGGAACACGGGTGGGTTTTAGTCAGTAAAAGTCTGACACGCCCTCCCGCTCCGCCCAGAGCGGGAGGGCGTGTCTTTTTTTTTGGATGGGAAATCATCAAATGTACTTCTCATTTGTTGATATCCCATCCAAAAAAAAAGCATGGGTAATTAATATTAATCATGACTTTAAATATCAAAACAAGAGGCATTCAGGCGAAAAATGATTATAATTTGTTAATCTATCTTTCGTTGCCGTCATCATAACATATTTGATCATTAATTAGCTAACCCGACAGACGGTATCTTTTAATAAATCTCTGAAGTCGTCCTGCATCGTGCAACTAATTATCAACGTCCCGATATAAATAGTTTCGGGCAGCTGCCCTCTAGACACGACACACGTTTGATCGGAGGATCCTCCCTTTTCTGCGCAGGTTGAGTCAACTTTACTCTCTGTTCCTTATACCTCTACATTGGTGACTCCGAGTATGAACGTCAGCGCAGCCTACATGTAACCTCATCAGCGTAACGTCGAGTCACACAGCCTGCCTGTGCATTTATTTTTATTAATTTTATTAGCACATGAACATTTTATGATCGGTACATAAGCAAAACATTCAATTAGGACACTACTGGACATGAGGAGCGAGCAGTACTGTGAAGTTTATTCCTCTATGGATCAACTTGTTTCCAGCTTACCGAAATTTACATGCATTCGCTTTCATATGCTGACAATGTATTTTCATGAAATAGAAAACGGACACACACACGTATGTGGGGCTCTTTATATGATACAATATAAAGATTTGTTGTGGTCACGCCCTGCACGGGTTAGAATCAACCCATTCATCATTTCCTTATGGCGAAAATAACTTGCAGCCCGGAGCAATTTTAACTATATTGTTCCGTGCTCATCGTCAGCAAGTTATAAAAGTAGGTTAATAAAGTAGGATTTTAGTTACGGAACTTTCACCGGTAAACAATAGTTATAAATTTTAAACCAATACTGCGTCGAAATTTAATTAATCATATGTTTTTTATCCTAGGAAGGACGAGACGAGTAGTGTAGAATTGGGGGTTCTGCATCACTTGCTCGCTGCGCTCGACAAGTGATGCAGAATCCCCAATTATATTTACGGTCAACGATACAATTTGCAATGCAGATTGAATATTGTATTTCATTGTACCGCGCGTTGTCGAACTGGAACTAGCTGTGGAACAACATTATCTAAACAACAATATCAAGTTCGATCGCTGAGCATCGTTACATCGAAACGACGTGATGCGCATCTTGTACTAATGATTGTCGGCCTCATACAGCGTATCGCGCACTCCTACCTGTACGAAGTGTGACGACTGTTCATATTAAACAGATTGAACTATGGTTGTATAGTCGCTTATTTGATTAATCGAAATGAATGACGATAGTGTGGCGAACATTCATAGGTAGAACAATGCAGTGCGACTGAATTATCAGTTTGTCAATTTAATTGTACTAGACGATAGACAGTAATGATTGATTCTGCTGAGTTTTATCTAAATCAATGCATACGTACGACTGTTTTATCTGTTTATCGTGTGTTTATTATTGAAGTATCTATGGAACATTACCTACTTAATACAGTAAATTATATTATTAGTATTCTCTTTCACTTTTGATAATTTTATAAAAGAATTTAAAAATAGTGAAAAACAAAACCCAGACCGAAACAAATACTTATTTGTTCCGTGCGGGAATTGAACCCGCGACACTCGACGAGTACTTGTGATGAGTAGAGTTCTTAACCTATGCGCCAAACGTGTCGTCAGAGGTTAGATAAAATACTGGACCACCATCCACACAAAACACGAATACGTTATTTTGAATAACATTTTTATTTGGAAGTAATTACTGAACAATTATAATTATACAAGCGATGATTGGGTATTTTAAATGTAATGCACTTAATTGTAGCTGACAACGTATGAATACGTTATTATAAGAGAAAGGATTTTCCCCGTTTCTTCGTTCGCCTGGAAGTCGTACATACTAAATAAACTTTAATAAGCTTCAAACGATAAAACGAAATTCTCGTAAACAGGTTCTGTTTAACCTTTTAATTTCGTAAAATATAATTACACTTTTAGGGATTTCTAATAAAATATTTTGGAGTTCAATTTATATTAGTCATACTCATTGTTAATATGAAAGACCCGCTATGGGTGGTCTCTAGAATTTCATAACGGAGGGACCCATTTGAATGCAAGTACATACGATTACCTTATAAAAATTTCGTCTCAGTTTTCAGCGACAGCGCGGCGCCATCTAATACATTCTCCTAAAATGGTAAGTTAGGGCAACGTTACAATTGAGTATGAATGATGAATAAGAAATAAGTAATTATGAATCTTATGCGTAGTACGCATGGGGATTAAAATTGTATGTCAATATTTACGTCTAATTTTAAATAAACTATAACTAACAACCATTCCTTATGTGTGTATACCGTTTTACAATTGATGGTTATAAAATCAGTGTCATCTAGAGATAATTTCCCACAATATTTTTAGCAGTGCGTTCTGCAGTGCTCCGTATAACTTAACATCGTTACGTTTAACAATTAAAAACTGTAAGTATGTACGTATCACTTTAACTATTTTTCTATTATCAGCGTGTGTGTTTGTGTTTGTCTGAGTGTTTTTATTAGTAAGTTGAGAGGTTGCTGTTGAGAGTGAGTATACGACTTCGATTCCCTTGCAGAAAAAATAGCTTGGCGTGACAGGAATCTAATTTAAAGTATTATGAATGGACTGGATGATAATATTTGAAACTAAATGGTTAAATGTTCGTAAGTAAACCTGTTTTACAAATGTTATATTTTTTGTTTTGTTTTCAGGTTTCCCAATCCATTTGACTCCGACGCTGAAGTGATCCCTATATCGCAAAAGAAGAAGCCAATTAAGCCTAAACCTAAAGCAAAAGGAAAAAGTAAAAAACCACTCCAAGAACAGCTGGATGGTAGTGGGTCTGAATCAGATGTTGACCCTCCGATTGCATCTACTTCAGCGTCTATATCGGCTAAAAAGAAACGAAAACGCTGCATCTTCCCAGATTCCGAGGTAAGTTGAGATAAAATTGTGATTTAGTTATTATATTTGACAGTCCGGTTGACCCAATGGCTGAGCGGTTGGCTGCTGTGTTGCTTATTGCGGGTTCGATTCCCAAACGGCACAAATATTTGTGTGGTCTACAAACAGTTGTTCCAGGTCCGGCTGTTTAAATGTTTATAAACGGATTCGCGACACAGGAAAAATTCTAAATGTGGGGAGAGAGAAAAACATGTTTAGTAGTTAGTGGTGTTAAGATAGTTACTGATAATTATAAAATCCTGGGTTTCGATTCTCAGATTGACCAAGTGTAGATAATTGTGTCAACTTTGAATAATTTTATAAGTAAGTAGTACCTAGCAGCATTGAGTCTAACTATTCGAAAAATACAGGTGTGATATTTATATGTTGTTTTAAATGAAAGTTAACGTTTATTTAATAATTCATGATTTGGTAGTAGATTTGTACTGTTTACAATTTCTAAGGTGTAAAAGATTTCATTCGAATGTTTGAGACCGACATAAATCGATGAAGATTATGGAAGCCTCAAGATATTGTTGTATTACTATTGTGATGATATATAATAATACCAGAGGGCTGGTGATCATTATGAATCAGCAGATTATAATGATGATATAATAATGAATTATTTTTTCTTTGTTTCCAGGATGAAGAGCAACGCGAACCGATTCGGGCGTCGAAACTGAAGAACTACCTAACGCGTCGAGTCGGTTCTGGTTATACCATGCAAAGCAACCCCACAAAGTGCGGAGAATATTATGTTGAGGTCCGCATATCAAATAGTCAGGAGTTAGAGGGCGTAACAACCACCGACCGTTGGAAACATTCACTGGTTTGTTTCAAAACAGCGGTAAATGACGTAAGCCCAACTTGGAAGGCGGTAACTCAGTTGGTTGCAACAGTTAAAGAGGATTACGCCTCTATCCAACCAATTCTGTACCCCCAAAACCTTTTTTAATCCTCTTATTATTTTGTTTTTTTTTTTCGTAAAGTTTAACTCATTACTTAACTTTTATTAAATTGTTTAACTTTATACATAATTAATATTTTAGTATTAAACTTGGTTTAAGCCTTTATAATATTGGGCATAATATACATAGGTACTTTAGTATGCTCTTAATTTTATTTTTTTATTTGAGTAGGTGTCTACTAACCATATCACTTATATTTTTGCATTGTTCTCTTACAGAGTCTACTTAGTAGATCAAAACAAAAATCTAAATAAAAATCTAAAATTGAAAACAATACAATATAAAATTTATAAAAATATTATTCTCATTAATACAATTTTACTACGAAAATAGAAATAAAGCTTTTTTAAAATAATTTAAAATGGTTTTCTGTCAAACTTGTAATATTAAGGTTCATAATTATTCTTTCTTTTTTAATCCTCTTATTATTTTGTTTTATTTTCGTAAAGTTTAACTCATTACTTAACTTTTATTAAATTGTGTAACTTTATACATAACTAATATTTTAGTATTAAACTTGGTTTAAGCCTTTATAATATTGGGCACAATATACATAGGTACTTTAGTATGCTCTTCATTTATTTTTTTATTTGAGTATGTGTCTACTAACCATGTCACTTAAATTTTTGTATTGTTCTCTTACAGAGTCTACTTAGTAGATCAAAACAAAAACCTAAATAAAAATCTAAAATTGAAAACAATACAATATAAAATTTATAAAATATTATTCTCATTAATACAATTTTACTACGAAAATAGAAATAAAGCATTTTTAAAATTATTTAAAATGGTTTTCTGTCAAACTTGTAATATTAACGTTCATAATTATTCTTCTCACAAAAAAACCAACATTCATAAATCTAATAACCTCATAAAAACTCAATTTGAAAATGTCTGTATAATAGCTTGTGCTTTTAAAAACAAAATAATCAGTTACAAAATAAATCCTCAAAGTTTTACTATTACACCTGAAAAGTTCTTAACTGAAACTTCAGACACATGTTGCTATCTAATTAAAGAATTATTAAAACAACACGTTTCTTTGAAAGTCAATTTCGAACTATTTATTTTGTACACGCTACCTAAAAATGATGAAATTAGTCTTAAATCTTTTAACACAAGATATGTAATTATCCTTCAAAGCACAGATATAATATCCATTTATCATGCATTTGCAGAAAAAATCTTAAATAAATGTTCCGAGTTCGAACTAAGTGAGTCAGGTTGGACAATTGAATCGATAAGTCATTTAGAAATTAATTTAGTTAAATACAGTCCTTTGAGAGCAGGTTCTTATTTAGAATTACCTAAACGAATTCAAAATACGAAATCATGCCTAAACATAGTCAATAAAGATAATCATTGTTTTCTTTGGAGCATTATAGCATATTTGTACCCAGCAAAAAATAACCCCAATAGAGTTACATCATATTGTCATTATTCTAAAGTGTTAAACATTACAAACATGACATTTCCACCCAGTTTAGACGATATAAAATTATTTGAAGACTTAAATCCAAACATAAGTGTTAATGTTTATGGTTTGGAACAGAATTATTATGTAACCGGGCCTTTATATAAAACTTTAAAGAGAAAACTTTATCATGTAAATTTGCTTTATTTCAATAACAACGGTAAAAGTCATTTTTGCTTGATTAAATGTTTTAGTAAGCTTGTACACAGACAACTTACAAAACATAAGTCTAAGATATATTTATGTGATGAATGTTTTTTGTATTTTGATTCACCAGAAAAACTATGTAATCATAGCTGTGCAAGAGTTCAAACTATACTTCCAGAAGAAAACTCAAAACTTTGTTTTTCAAATTTGAATAGAACTCAAAGAGTTCCAATTGTTATCTACGGTGATTTTGAAAGTCTATTACATGAGTATTCAGACAAAAATAAATCCACATGTATAGAAAATATACAAGTCCATACGGCAAGTTGTTATGGATATTACATTTTTTGTCAGTCTAAACCTGAATTAAATGAGTTTAGATCATATAGGGGGCCAGACTGCTCGAAAAAGTTCGTTAAATCTATTAGTCAGGATGTAATAAGACTTCATAGACTAATTTCAGAGATAAAACCCATGATAATTAGCAACGATCAACAAATGTCTTTAAACAACGCTAAACAATGTCACTTATGTAAAAAATCATTTTCTGATACTGACCTTGTTGTCGCTGATCATGATCATTTCACAGGAATGTATAGAGGACCAGCACACAATACATGTAATTTAAATGCAAAATCTTGTCCATTCATACCGATAATATTTCATAATCTGTCTGGTTATGATTGTCATTTGTTTATAAAAGAACTTTCAGCTCTTTGCGGTCGTATAAATCTTATTCCCAGAAACAAAGAAAAATATATTTCTTTCACAAAATTCGTCCCGATTGATAAAACAAATGTAGCTCAGTTAAAATTTATCGATTCTTTTAATTTTTTAAGTTCAAGTCTAGATAATTTAATAAAAACGATGAAAACGGAAGATTTTCAAAACTTGCGAAAGTTTTTTAATGATGATTATTTGTTTAATTTAGTTTGCAAGAAGGGTGTATACTGTTATGATTTCATAGATTCATGGGATCGTTATAAAGATACGAAATTGCCTGATTCATCGAAATTTTATAATAAACTGACATCTCAATCTATTTCGGATGAAGATTATAATCATGCATTAAAAGTCTGGAATGCATTTGATATTTCTAATTTAGGGGAGTACACAGACTTATATTTGAAATGCGATGTCCTACTTTTATGTGACGTTTTTGAAAAGTTTAGAACAATGAGTTTAAAGTATTATAACCTTGATCCTTGTTATTATGTATCGTCTCCCTCGCTGAGTTGGGATGCAATGTTATTATATACTAAAATTAATTTAGACTTAATTTCAGATATTGATATGTACCAAATGTTAGAACAAGGTATAAGGGGGGGCCTTGCCCAGTGTTCTTTAAGATATGCGAAGGCAAATAATAAATATCTTCCAAATTATAACAATAAGGAACCTGACAGCTATTTAATTTATCTTGATTGTGTAAATTTATATGGTCATGCCATGATGCAACCGCTTCCTACTCGAAACTTTAGGTTCTTAAATGAAGATGAAATAAATAATTTTAATGTAATGTATATTTTAAATGACAGTGATACAGGATTTATTTTAGAAGTTGACTTATGTTATCCTTAAAATTCACGATTCTCATTCAGATTTACCATTTGCCGTTGAAAAATTCGCTCCACCAGGTAGTAAAAATGTTAAACTAATTGCTAATCTGTATGATAAACATAAATATATCATTCACTATGTTCATCTAAAAGAATGTATACAAAATGGTCTTACTTTGCTAAAGATATATAGAATACTAGCATTTGAACAAACTTCATTTTTGGCTCCATACATCTTGTTGAATACTGCTCTTAGACAGAGAGCGGTTTCCGATTTTGAAAGAGACTTTTTTAAAAAACAAAACAACTCTATTTTTGGAAAAACTATCGAAAACAAAAGAAAACAAGTCGATGTAAAACTGGTTAATGTATGGAAAGATATTCATAATAAAACTAACAAAACTTGCGGGGCTGAAAAATATGTGAGTGCACCAAATTTCAAAAGTTTATCTGTGTTTTCTGATACTTTAGTAGCAATCCAGTTACAACAAACGAAAATTGTTCTTGATAAACCAATTTATATTGGTTTTTCAATATTGGAATTGGCTAAGAGTCATTTGTATCGTTTTCATTACTCAGTGATGAAACGTTTATACGATAATAATATTCAACTTTGTTATACTGACACTGATAGCCTTTTGTATTTACTGTATACAGAAGATTTCTATGAGGACATGAAAAATAATATAAAATACTTTGATACGAGCAACTTCGAAAATGGAAATCAATTTAATATACCTAAAGTAAATTGTAAAATACCAGGTTTTTTTAAGGATGAAATGGGTGGTGATTTAATATCCGAGTTTGTAGGTTTAAGAGCGAAATTGTATTGTATAGACTCTCTAAGTTCTTCAATTATCAAAGCAAAAGGTATAAAAAAATCAGCTGTGAAAAAACTCGATATTAAGAAATATAAACGAGCTTTATGGTACAATGAATGCCTAAGAGATGACATGTGTATTATAAAGTCGAAGAATCATAAGATTTTTACTCAGAAGATTAATAAGCTGGTTCTAAGTAGGAATGATGATAAGCGACAAATCATGGAAGATGGTTGTAAAACTTTGCCATGGGGGCATCATAAAACAGTGTTTTAATTAATTGCTGTATAAGATGACAATGCATTAATTTAAGGTGTCTATTTAAGTAAAAATAAATAAAGTTAAATGTATTGGAATATTATAATACAAAATAAATGATTTGTAATCAAATAAATGTGTTTAAATGTGATATTCTTTACCTACTTCCTATTTAAACAAATGAAACTCCAGAATAGGTGATAGTTATAACATTTATTTAATTTTAACAGAAATGTAATGCTTAAAATTATTTTACAACATAATGATTTAATAGAACATTTACAGTCGATTATACATGTTTAAAAAATAATAAAATAAAAACAATCATATCTCGAAACAGTAATAAAACAATAGTAACAAAATATAATTAATTATATTTAAGTAAGATTATTTTATTGCTTCTAACACTATATGAGTCTCATTGTTACTCGAAATAAAGAATTTTAAATACAGATAATTTATTTCGTTTGTTTAATCTTACATACTTCTTTATTACATTTTTAAATATTTTTATAAAAGAAAATACAATTTATAATTATTATTTTGTTTATTTATTTTTACATACTTATTTATTACATTTTAAATATAATAATTATATTACATACGGTATAATAATTACGGACTTATTAACTCAAGTATACTTTTTTTTAGTACAAACTATAACTATTTAAATTTAATATACTATACCTACTACTTCTTATTTATAATAAGTAGTAAAAAAAACATCATAACATTTATTTAATTTTCACTCAATCATAATATTTATTTAATTTTAACATAAATGTAATCTTTTTAATTGTTTTACATCATATTGATTTTATGGAACATTTACAGTTGACTATACATGTTTAAAAAAATAATATAACAAAAATATCGAAATAATAATATTACAATAAGTAACAAAATAATATAATAATAATTGGCTAATTAACTCAAGTATACATTTTTTGACAGTACAAACTACAAACTAAAACTGCTCAGTGTCACTTAACTTTTTCCCAATTTTTTTAATGAGGATCTCTGCTGCTTCCATCACTTCGTCATAAGGTTCACGCACCACATATTGTACACTTATACATGCATTGTCACTATCACTATAATAGTTTTCATTTTTAGAGCCTTTAAGTTTATGCACTTCTAATTTAATTAGATGACCAGGACCGCTTCCCTCTCGGCGAGCAATGTATGATGTTGGTGATGATCCTAATGGGCATTTTCTTTTTTTTGAAGGCTTTTTAGAAGTGTGTGCTTGATTATTTCCACTGATAAGCTTTTCAATATTAGCACTCTGTTTTAATCCCTCAAAATATGGCTCGTAATTACCCTGGGAGTAAAAAAATGAGCTCATAACAGGATTGTCATTGACAACATCAGAGTTCCACTGTAAAATAAAAAATAAATTAGCATATCAAAAATAATTACAGCATGAGAAAAAAAATGTACCTACTCCTAAATAATATAAAAACATTGAGTACCTCGCGGAATCTAGGTTGTTCCTGTTCTACTGAAATTACATTTTCATTGTCCAAAATGCTGGGGCTGCAGGATGGTGATGGTGCTTGAGACATTATTCTGAAAGAAAAAGAAACTATTTACAAATAAACACTAAACCAATATTTCAATTATTATTTTGTTTAATTGGTTATTTCAAACACTTACCTTTAAGACTGAAAATATTATTTAAATCGCGAACAACAGCGTAAGGTCCTACTTCGATCAGCTACTACAATGAAGTGCAATGTTTAATTACTTTGACATACCTAGAAGATATTCTCCTTTGAGTTATTCATTAGTCACAAATGCAGGTAACACGAGAACATAATCTTTATAACGATGCAGGTTCAAACCTGTTGTTTGAACACTGTGCTCACATATTCATATATAAAGGATAGTAAGTAATGAAAACAAATAATAGACAAGATGAAGTTGATCAAACAACCCATATCCCTGAACGTTAATAATATTAATTTCAAAGACTCAGTTCATCAGATAAGACACAGTGCTTTATTGCCTAATACGATTCGTTGTATAATATGTGGACCTTCAAACTGTGGCAAAACAAACGTTATGATCAGTTTATTGTTACATGAGAATGGTCTCAAATTTCAAAATCTTTATCTTTATTCGAAAACTACGTTCCAACCGAAATATCGTTTCTTATGTGAAGTATTAAGAAAAGTACCTCAGATTAACTTCAATGAATTCAGTGACAATAAAGAAGTCATATCACCCAGTGAAGCTTTACCAAATTCTGTATTTATATTTGATGATGTTGTATGTGAAAAACAAATAAATATCCGTAATTACTTCTCTATGGGTAGACATAAACTAATTGATTGCTTTTACTTATCGCAAACCTACTCAAAAATTCCAAAACAGTTGCTACGTGATAACGCTAATTTTCTTATAATATTTAAACAAGATGATGTAAACTTAAAGCATATCTATGCAGAACATGTCAACTCTGATCTATCATGGAATCAGTTCAAAGATATTTGTAAAACGGTTTGGAGTTATCCATATCAATTTCTTCTTATTAACAAAGAGTCACCATTAAATAATGGAAGGTACAGGCAGAATTTTGATACTTATTTAAAATATGACTGAAGGTATTTATATATAAGTAAATAACATACAAAAACAAAATTAGTATCGTTTGTTCCTCAGTTGCACTCAGTTGTTACAACATGGAGAAAAATATTAAAAGAGAATTAATGAAGTCTGTAGACTCTATAAAGAATAAAATTAAACAAATGAAGAATCAGGAACATTCAATGAACTTGTCACTCGATAAAATGCTAAAACCTGTCACAGATCCACTTAAAACCCTTATTGATTCTAATATATCTATGGAAAAAATCAAACATTTAGAAAATACAATGCTCACTGATTCTGAAAACAATGAATTGGATAGTATCCATACTAGCTCATCTACAAAGTTTGAAGACTGCTACGATCCTAAACTAAATTCTGCCCAGTCACTTAAAAAGTCTAATAAAATGGAATTACCAGATGATTTAGAAATTTCGTTAGAGGGTCATGATGTCCACGGTATCTATGATGGTGTAAATGTACCGTTTGGAATAAGAAGTATAAACAAAACTTTACTGTTGGGTAATTCAGTGGTAACATTTTTTAAAATTGATAGTTTAAATGACAATGATGAGATTTTAATTAAAGTCGATGACAAGGCCTATAATTTAACTCCTGGTCTGAAAGAACTTTTACTTCGAAGAAAACCTGATTTAAAATTAATTTCGAGTGAAGACAAACTTGTCTATAAGGATATGTTGCATTCTACAAATGCTCATAAGAGAGATTTTAATCCTAATGGACAAATAAGAGGCGATAAAGGAGTAAAATATCGTGAAATTATCAAAC
This sequence comes from Aporophyla lueneburgensis, assembly GCA_932294355.1. Lineage (NCBI taxonomy): Eukaryota > Metazoa > Arthropoda > Insecta > Lepidoptera > Noctuidae > Aporophyla > Aporophyla lueneburgensis. The sequence goes on along the minus strand of OW028750.1, from coordinate 16,658,375 downwards.
CAATGTTTTCCGAAGCGTCAAACGATAATAAACTTGACCACACTAAAATTGGAGGAAACTTACCAACACTAAAAAAATACAAAAACAACACTGACTTTGTATATTGGGATGATCCTAACGAATTAGTTGAGAGATTAAAACTATTAGTTGCTTCAAGAGATGCTGGAAATACAAACCATGACAATGAAATTTTATCGATAGTTGAAGAATTAAAAGAAGCTGACATAATTAAAGAATAAATAGTTATAATAATATGCTTTTCATTCAGTATTATACATGAATTCAAGACAAAAGTACTGAATTCTGAACATGAGCAAAGCTGACGTGGTAAACGAAATCCATAAAAATGCGAGGGTGAACTTTCCGCGAAGACATGTTAATATGAAAGATATAGATGACCTGTGGCAAGCAGACTTAATTGATATGCAATCAATTTCAAAAGAAAATAAAAATTACAGATTTATTCTTACCGTTATAGATACATTTTCGAAATATGCATGGGCCTTTCCTCTGAAAAGTAAAACCAAAGATGATGTATGTAACTCTTTTAAAATTTTACTGGCTACAGGACGTGTTTCGAAAAATCTACAAACGGATAATGGAACAGAATTTTATAATAATAAATTTCAAAAGCTTATGAAATCTAATCATATTAACCATTATTCAACTTTCTCAACAAAAAAGGCCTCAATAGTTGAACGATTTATCAGAACATTGAAATCTAAACTGTATAAGGAATTTAGTTTAAAAGGCAACTATAATTGGGTAGATGGTGCCCTTAATGATGTTATTTATAAATACAATCACACTTACCATCGGACAATTCATGAAATTCCAGCTAATGTGGATGATGTTAACAAAAAACGTATATTAGAAAGGTATTTAAGTTTGGCAAAAAATGAAAGAATAAGAAGCAAGTATAAAGTAGGTGATTATGTACGTATCAGTAAGTACAAAGGAACATTTGAAAAAGGATATACCCCCAACTGGTCAACCGAAATATTTAAAATTCGAAAAATACAAAATACAACTCCTATCACCTATTTAATTGATGATACAATCAGAGGTCAACCTATTTTAGGAGCATTTTATTCACAAGAACTTCAAAAGACAAAACATCCCAATGTATATCTAGTCGAGAAAGTCCTTAGAAGAAAAGGAAACAGGGTTTTAGTAAAATGGTTAGGTTTGTCTTCTGCTGAAAACAGTTGGATTGATAAATCGAATGTATTATAACAAATAATAATAACTTTAGTAACTTTACAACAAAGTCATTGATGAATTCCATATGTACCTATTTATTAAAGTGTTCAATCCAAATTCATTAGTCTTATGATGTGTATTGGAGAGAGTAGTCTTCTCAATTGGCTAATAAACAATTTACCATTTGAAATACACTTACCAGGTTACAATTATTGTGGTCCTGGTACAAAATTAATTAAAAGGCTTTCACGCGGAGATAAAGGTATTAATAAATTAGACGAATATTGTAAAGAACACGACATTGCCTATCTCAAATCATCAAACTTAAAGGATCGTCACAGAGCTGATTTAATTTTGTTAAAAATGGCAAAACAACAAGCAGTTGCCTCCGATGCGAGTGCAAGCGAAAAAATCGCGGCACGCTTAGTAAGCAAGGCAATGTCTACAAAAATTAGGAGTGGTTCTGGCCTAAAAAAAAATAAAAAAAAGTGCTCTCAAAAAGTTCCATCTGGAAAAGGGTTAAAAAATAAATTTAAAAATGTTATCATTAAAACGAAAAGACACATGAAAAAATTAAAACCAAAATGCAAAAAAGTGGCAATAGAATTAGCTATGGCCGCAACCAGAGAATTAGCTAATGATTCATCCATTAAACTTCCTCGTGTTATTCCTATACCAAAAACTGGTGGTTTGTTACCTTTGATTCCTATTTTTGCTGGATTATCAGCGGCGGGAGCCATAGCAGGCGGTGCAGCTGGTATTGCCAAAACCATTAATGAATTTAAGATGGCTAGAAAGCTGTTGGCTGAATCGAAGAGACACAATGAAAAAATGGAAGCTCTCTGCATTGGAAAAGGATTACAACTTAAACCACATAAAAATGGGCTTGGAATTTTTGTATCGAATGAAAAAAACTAAAGTATCGGCTACCCAAACGAGCCTTAACTAACTTTGACATTTTGAAGTATGGGAATAGTATTCCCTATTTTAGAGGAGTCTTTATGAGAGATCAATTACCAAAACGCCCGTTTAAAAAAGAATGTGGAGTTATTAATTTAGACAGTTCTAAAGATCCTGGCTCTCATTGGGTAGCCTATGCAAAATACAATGATTATATTGAGTACTTTGATAGTTATGGAAATCTTAAGCCTCCAAAAGAATTTATAAAATACGTAGGTTCTAAACTCCACTATAATTATGATAATATACAACACGATCATCCTTTCAATTGTGGGCATCTCTGTTTACATTTTTTAAATAATTTTTGGTGTAGTTATCCCTAATAAAATAAACAGAATCTTCTGAAAGAGCCCAGTATACAAGCATGTCTACTACGGTTACCATCTCCGGAAACAAATCTGAATTGGTGTCATACTTTCAACCACCTCTGCATCTATCTGATCAATACGAGTGCGGTTTGTTATATTTTACAGTGTTAAATTCAAGACCAAATGTGTCCATCAATAACAGCTGTCTATCTGTAATCAGAATCGAATGTGATCTTGTACACAGCTCGTACTGCAACGGATTACCAACTCATTTTATTCATGAATTTGTATTTGATACTGCTCCTTGTCATCAGTACAGAGAAATACCACGAAACGTTATTTACTTTCCGGTGAACAAAAATATAATTTCATCTATATCTATTAGGATTGTTGATCAATTTGGTAATTGTATTAACTTCGGTGAAGAATTTAATATTCAACTACACCTTCATTTAAGAAAAATAAAATGATACTATATTATAAAAACGCTCCTGTGAAAATAAAACGTCTTATTCCCTCAATGACCGCTAAAGTGCATAGACGTAAGAAAAAAGTTAAGAAATTGACTGAAGCAAATAAAGATTTTCTAAGAGCCCTAGGTTTTAAAGTATGAATATACTACAGATTACTGAATTACCGCACTTCGATACTTCGATCGAAAGTTATGAAATACATTCATATAATCCCTACAATAACAGCTTTAGAGAAAACGATGAAATCAGAATCCCCATTCATCAGCAAGACACCTACGTGCTACCATCGGCCAGTTCAATTTACATCGAAGGCCAAGCAAAGCTGCTCGGTAAAGATGGGAATCCGATCAAGAAAACTGTTACGTTCACTAATAACCCTGTTATGTCTTTGTTTCAAGACATCAGGTACGAAATGAATGGTATTGAAATAGATCGTATAAAAAATTCTGGGATAACGTCAGCAATAAAATCATACATATCATTAAATGAAGCTGAAAATAAAGTTGCTGAAATATGGGGTTGGAATTTAAGCGGATTCCAAAGTGATGGGCATTTTAGTGTTGTGATACCATTAAATAAGATTTTAGGGTTTGCAGAGGATTACAATAAAATCGTTATAAATTGTAAACACGAACTTATATTGAACAGAACTAACTCTAACTTAAACAGTGTTATTCTTACTGATGATGTTGTTAATTTTCAAATAGATATACAAAGAGTTCAATGGAGGGTGCCACACATAAAAGTGTCAGATCGGGAACGATTAACACTCTTAAAGCATTTGGAAAGAGATAAACCCATTCAGATGGCTTTTAGAAATTGGGATTTATATGAATATCCTTTATTACCTAAAACCACAAAACATTCTTGGTCAGTTAAGACTGCTTCACAATTGGAAAAGCCTAGATATGTAATTTTTTGCTTACAAACTAACAGAAAAAATAGTAGAACTAAGGACAGTTCACTATTCGATCATTGTGACGTGACAAACGTTACGCTCTTCTTAAATTCACAATATTATCCTTATGAGCCTATGGGTTTAAAGTTCCCTGACAACAAATACAGTATAATATACGAAATGTATGTGAAATTTCGTCAGTCTTACTACAACTGTCCAGTAGACCCATTGCTTGACCTAAAGGACTTCAAAGAAAAAGCTCCCCTTTTTATCTTGGACTGCTCAAGGCAAAACGATAGTCTAAAATCAGGTCCAGTGGATGTACGAATAGAAATTGAATGTTCAACGCCAATACCAGATAAAACAACTGCATATTGTTTGATTATAAACGATCGACTAGTGGAATACAAACCTCTCAGCAACACTGTACGAAGGCTGTCATGATTGCTATTGTAGATATTCAAGGTTTTCGGACAGATACAAGTGAATTTATGATAAAAGAAATCGCTATTTTGTCTAATAAAAAAATTCAATGGTTTTTAATTAAGCCACCTTTTCCATTTCACAATTTGACGAAATCAGAAAGAAAGCACGTTAGTTGGATTGAACGTAACAGAAAGATATATTGGCGTGAAGGATTTGTACCATATTCCAATTACCAGAGTTATATTGCCGATATTTTAAGTGATAAATGTGTATATGTTAAAGGTTTAGAAAAAGTTGTGTGGTTAAAACATATATTGGAAAACAGTAATAGTAACATATTTAATTTAGAAGACAAAGGTTGTCCTAGTTTGTTAAGTCTGCACAGTCAATATAAACATTCTCAAGATTTGTATAGTTGTGTTTATCATGACTCTGTATGTGCTTTAAAAAATGTATTGTGTTTAAATAAATGGTGCTATGATAATACAATTTTTAAATAAACATTTTCTTGTTTAATTTCTTTACTTAGGTAAAATGTTTCCTATCCCTCCCAATCCCATCAACGTCGTCAAATCGTTATAAGCTGTTGACTGCAGCTAGACAATGTCATTATGCATTTATCTGTAAAACAAAGCATGTGTCAAAATAAATACAAACCTCGATATGACATGTATAATACTTTTAAAATGCGTGAGTTTTCATTTAATTATTACTGGGCGACAGCTGATTCAAAGAAAAGATTAGTTATGGAAATGGCCGACGCTGGATTCTTTTACTGTGGCGATAGTATAAATGATAAAGCAGCATGTTTCTCATGTGGAGGTGTTATAGAAGATTGGGAGATTTATGACGATCCTTGGATGCAACATGCAATACGTTTTCCTCAATGTTTTTATTTAAACGCTGTTAAAGGAAAAGAGTATATATTGAAAACGCATCGTAAATTATAAATCGAGCACAGCGGATGCGTCAAAACCTCAGGTCGGCGATATAGCGCAAAAAGATTTCATTGGTTATTTATCGAAATATAATTGGGGGTTCTGCATCACTTGTCGAGCGCAGCGAGCAAGTGATGCAGAACCCCCAATTCTACACTACTGAGACGCCCCCTTAAAAAATAAAATTATAGGTAACCTAAATTAACTAAAACTATTTACATATTAAATCTATTCTAAATCTGTTTAAAATCAATAATAAAATTACAGCAATTTTATTCATCTATAAGGCAAGGTTCGCTCTTGGTATATTTATGTTTATGTAAGTGTTGGAGAGAGCAATATTTTATCATTTTCTTCAGTTGGAATGGAAGTCAATCAATTTTGTTGATTCTAGTATTAAGTACCTACCTATCTACAGCTGCAGATGGTTGGCCGGTTTAGAATATGGTACAGTTCTTTGAAAAATATGAGATTAGCGCCAAAAAGTAAGAAATTATAGAGGTTACCCCATTTACCAACTCGCTCGGTGAAAAGAAGGTCTCAGCAAAGAATAAATCACAGCGTCGTCTTGTTGGAACGTAACTGCGGCCAAAAACTTAGGAAACTGCAAGTCCACGCGAGTTTCCTCACCATGCGAAAATATTCAGAACAATTCTCTTGGCAAAAATACTGGGCTTTTTGCATAACATAAATAACATAACATCACGCCTTGTTTCCCCGAAGGGTTAGGCAGAGGTGTAGCTATAGTACACCCACATTTCGCCTGTTATGTTTAAGTCCCATATGTAATAGGGGGCGAGCCTATTGCCATCCACCGGGCACCAATCCAGACTCCGGGCTGCTACAGAGAAATTCCAGGTGGAAAAACGCAATAACACTATGCCCGACCTGGGAATCGAACCCAGGACCTCATGCTCAGCAGTAGCGCTTGCTACCACTAGACCAACGAGGCAGTCTTCCATATTTTATTCAATTAGGGCACTTACCTGACTAATAAAAAACGAGAAAGACAAATCGTTTATTTAAGGGGCTGTCTTACGATCACTTTTTCAATTAAAATTAGTAATGGAACCGTTGACTGAAGCAGAGGGCCCACTCTCCTTTAGGGTTCTCTTCCACGCCTTTTTCAATGGCAGCCTGGGCATCTTGAGGGTTCACAAAACGAATTTCTCAAAGTTTATCTTTTATTCTTGGAAATTAATAACAGTTACAAGAGGTTAGGTCGGGACTGTACTAAGGATGACTCATTAATCCCCACCTTAGATAGACAAATATTCAATAGTTCGTCTGGCGGAATGAAGGAGCGTTGTCGTGGTGGAGACACATCTTATTTAATCTAAAACGTAATAAATCATTGAGCGAAAATTTTCTCTGGTCCGTTTCGATGAACGACAGACACTTTTAAAATTGCCGCTAATTTGTTAAACCAAATTACGTATTATGTATTCATTACAAGTTTACAGATTCCTAAAGAAAAATTTCGAAGTTTTTCATTAACTGCTTTTCTTGCTGGCCTAATCTCAAAACTTTCAGTGTGACCCCGTACATGTGCATGTACTCGGTGCGTCACGTGAGTGCAACTGTTTTTTTTTTGTTGCACTCCCTGTTTTTTACTTACATAGCTTAAAAGTGTGAATTACTATCACAATATGGATCAAGGTCTGGATTAAAGTTTATTTTATTTTAGTTATAATTAAGTGTCTGGTACTCCCGAGTGATGACAGACAGGACAGTGAGTAGACTGAATATTAATTTTGAGCTTAAGTTATTACTGGAAGAGATTTAAATAGTTTGAGCTTTTTAAAGTTTTCTTTGCTTACCAGTCAGGTTGCTTTGATAAATACTTTATGGAGTTACCTAAAATCTTAACAAATTACTAAAATTTTAACGGCTGTAAGAAGTGCCAAAAGTTTCGAAACTTGTAGGTACCCATCTCTTAAAATTAATAAGCAAAATACCTATTCCCACCTAAATTAGGAACAAACTTCGACTTTTAAGTCATTCATGGCACAGTCGAGTCTTGTATATCTTCGTTCGTTCTTTCGTTAGTTATCAAATTCTTTAATTTATTAAGTCAGGACACATAATACCTTTTGAAGCTACGGCACTGAGCAGAGTTTTGCATAGAAAATCATATTTAATTACATCATAACAAAAATCAAAATGGTCGATTTGGTATCAACGTAACACCATTTTAATGGCCGCACAATTTATAAATATATAATTATCTTTTTTTTGAGATTGAACAATCAGCGTTTCTGTCACGGTTTTAATTCGCTCTGAATGACTGACGAATAATTTAATGCTGAGTCAGTAACGCAGATTATATCGTGTAATGAGCAGACAATAGCAAATCTTATCTTATAGCTTTAAACGAGCAATTCTTGTATATATGTATATATATAATCTGAATCTCCGAAATGGCTCCAACGATTTTCATGAAATTTAGTATACAGGGGGTTTCGGGGGCGATAAATCGATCTAGCTAGGATACATTTTTATAAAATGTCGTTTTATTCGTGTTTTCAATGACCAACTTTATCGATAATCAACTTGAACATAAACGTATTATTTTAAACACAATTTACCAAAAAATACCGAGCAAAGCTCGGTCATCCAGATATTAGTCCTTAAAATAACGAAAATTTATGGATGAGATTTTACTGAACTGAATCCCCGACATGTTCATATTTTCGTTCTACTGAAATGTTTAATTAAACAAAATATGTACATACGTTACAATACTACATTGCGATAGCATAAAAGCATATAAGCTAACTTAAAATGGTAAAAATACGATAAGGAGCTACCAAACTTCAGACGAGATTGTAAAGATTGTAAAATCTTACAACGTAAATTCTTACATGTGTATTTTGTATAATACTCCGGAAATGACGATAAACACAGCCTGCGTACACGTTTATAGACGAGTCACCTGCCAAAAAATATTTGCCTTGAACATTCAATAAAATATCTTTTTAATTAGCTCTTAGTGAGAATTACGTGAACATTGAGGTTCATACTTTATATCGTTATACAGGGCAGCTTCAACTTCTACTCGACTGCTGTTTTTTATATATTACTTAATCATAAAATAGAAAAAAAAATTGTCTGGGTCACTGGCGCTAGATACGGTGACGAAGACTATTTATCATACAGAATATTAATAAAGAAAAAAAAAAAAAATATTTTTAAAGAAAATCAGAACTGATTTTCTTTAAAAATAATTTTAATTTCTTCTGTCTCAAGGCTGTTTGGTTTTACGATTGTCGCAACCTAGTGCTGGGCACGCCACAATTGCGGCGGTAAGACCCCTCTTTGAGGAGTGGATAGAGAGGCGTCACGGCGTCCTCACCTTCCGCCTGACGCAGGTTCTCACCGGGCATGGGTGCTTCGGTGGGTTCCTGTTCAGGATAAAGCGGGAGGATACGTCCGGGTGTTTCCATTGCGAGGATCGTCTGGAGGACACGGTGGAGCATACGGTGGAGGTGTGCCCTGCCTGGGCGGAGCACCACCGTGTCCTCGTGGAGGCGATTGGCGGCGGCGACCTCTCGCGTCCGGCCCTGGTGCGAGCCATGGTACGGAGCGAGAGGGAATGGGAAGCCGTCACCTCCTTCTGCGAAGCAGTAATGCTCGCGAAGGAGGAGGCGGGGCGCGTGAGGGAGTGGCAGTCTCTGCGCCCTCACGTCCCTAGCCGCCGCAGGAGGAGACGCCCCGGGCGTCGGGAGTCAATAGCGGACTCCCGGCCACCGTAGGCGCGAGCTTGCGGGTGGCGAGCAATGGGTAGCTCGCCGCCCGGTAAGGACCAAGCTCGGGTCGACGGCGCGCAGTGTTCCACGTGCGCCTCAAAGAGATGTCAGCAGCAGTGTAGGGGTCTACTAGGACCGATGCCTGCCGGGGTCGCGTGATTGTTCGAAAGAGATACCGTGACCCTGGCACATGGGCAACTGATGGAACACGGGTGGGTTTTAGTCAGTAAAAGTCTGACACGCCCTCCCGCTCCGCCCAGAGCGGGAGAAGTCATTTGATGATTTCCCATCCTGGAAAAAAAAAAAAAAAAAAAAAGGCTGTTTGGTTTGTACCTTGTAATAACTCAGTTATACAATTAAAATCATAAACCTGCCTACAGAAATTGCCAAAGTGCTACGCGCGGCACTACGCCGTAGCCGTCACCGTAGCAATGACATTCGTAGTAAATATAGACAATGCATTATGTCAACGGAGATTCACACGTCATTTAGATATGCAGAGACGTAGAAAGTGCATATGATATATGTGTATTTTTGTGGCCACATGCATTCCCACCGGGCCTGGAACTACTGAGATACAGCATGTATGAAGAAGTAGTAATGTGTCGCCAAATTTAAGGCTACAAACCACCAAACGGGGCAGACAATATTTTTTTCAGGTTTACTATGTTTTCTATACCACAACCTGGTATACGAAACATTTCTGATCCAGGCTGTATGTATAGAAACGATTGTGCGGGATTGATCCAGGTATATTTTCGGGAATTAAAAATGCGTTGCTTGATGTGAACGTGCAAAATTTTATTTCAGATTCAGAAAAGACATGTAGGTAGACGGTTAACAAATGTTAATAAATAAAAACGATTAGCTTTAATCACGTAGCCTCAACTTAATGTTGTATGCGAATTTCTGTAGGCGCTTGCGGGAACATACCCCCGGGCGTTGAAAGCCTGCCTTTCAACCACTAAGAATCTTCAGCCTCCGGATAGATAGGCAAGGGACAAATCTTGCTGAATGATCTGCGTAACAGACCATTAGAAGTTTTGACGTCTGCAACTCTGACTACGCCGTCTGTCCCTGGATAAGTAGCAACGATCCGCCCCATTTTCCACTTGAGTGAGGGGAGGTTGTCTTCCTTCAACAGGACCAAAGAATTCAGCTTCAAGGAGCCCTTACATGCTCGCCATTTCATGCGAAGTTGGAGTTCCGATATGTATTCTTTACTCCATCTGCTCCAAAAATGCTGTCGAAGAAGCTCAATACGCTCAAATCGAGTCAGAGAATTGATGGACTGGTCTCGATAATCAGGTGATGGCAGCGATGTCATAGGACGTCCAATCAAAAAATGTCCGGGTGTGAGCGGCGTTAGATCCTCGGGGTTCGATGATAACGGCGTCAGTGGTCTGGAGTTCAAAATTGCTTCAATCTGAACCATCATCGTGTATAGCTCTTCGTAGGTAAGGTTACAAAGGCCCAGCACTCTGACTAAGTGATGCTTGGTTGATTTAACACCAGCTTCGGCAAGGCCAGCGAAATGAGGAGAATATGCAGGAATAAAGTGAAAGGCAATTCCTTCCTTAGCCACCTCCTCGGAAAGCAAGCTGCAATTCGCCCTAAGAAACTTAGAAAGGTCATTATATGCACCAACAAACGAGGTCCCATTATCCGAGTAGATATTTCTCGGCTTTCCTCTACGTGAGATGAACCTCTTTAACGCCATAATGAAAGTCTTGCTTGTTAAATCACCGACTAGTTCAAGATGAATTGATTTCGTAGAAAAACAAACGAAAATAGCTATATAAACTTTTACTAATTTACAGCCTCGACCTTGACGAACAACTGACTGAATAGGACCTGCATAATCTATGCCTATATTTTCAAAAGGAAAACCTGCCAGAAGTCGCTGCTGTGGTAAATCTCCCATGATAGGACTGACAGTTTCACCTCTAAATCGGCAACAACGAACACATTGCTTACAGCACATCCTAGCTAGGTTGCGACCTCGAATGGGCCAGTACGTATCACGTATAGACGCCAACAATAGCTGGGGTCCCGCGTGAAACAATCTTTTATGCTCATGATTAAAAACTAACTTAGAAAAATGATGACTAGATTGAATAAGAATCGGGTGTTTTTTATTATAAGGAAAATCTGAATGTTGTAATCTACCTCGAATCCGCATTATCTTATTATCGTCTAGAAAAACGTTAAAGTTATTTAATTCACTTTTCTTGGGTAATGGTTTATTATTCAGAAGTAATTTATAGTCTTTGAAAGATTGACTTTGAGATAAACATATAATAACGTTTAAGGCCCGTTCTAGTTCATACACAGAAAGGGGTCCGCGAATAGGTTGTTTTCTACATGCGTCAATAAAACGTAATACATAGGCTACTGTTCGCTGAAGCCGTAAAATGTTTGAAAACCGTGTAAAATTAATTACTTCATCAAATTCATTATTATTAATTGAAACATGCAAGGCGACATCTAATTTCATTTCAGGCAAAATTGCGTTATTGAAGTTCATTAATTTAGAAGGCCAATCAGACATTTCATTCAATAAAAAACTAGGACCGGACCACCAATCATTTAAACCAGGTAATAAATTAATGTCTAACCCACGAGACAAGTGATCAGCAGGGTTTTGGTCAGTTGGAACATGTCTCCACTCACAGCCACCAGTATTCTCTAAAATCTCGGCAACCCTGTTACGAACGAACGGCTGTAATCTATTCGGTAACATCTTTAGCCACCCTAAGACAATAGTGGAGTCAGTCCAAAAGAAAGTGCGCCGCGCGCTGACTCGTAATGATGCCAGCACCTTTTGAAAGATGCGAACACCTATCAGAGCACCGCATAGCTCAAGTCTGGGTATGGTTGTCGGCTTGAGTGGCGCAACTCTGCTTTTGGCTAACAATAAGCGCACTAAAACCTGACCCTGCTTATCAACGCTTCGTACGTACAGACAAGCGCCGTAGGCGCGTTCTGACGCATCAGTAAAAATGTGAAATTCTAAAAACTCATAACAATCAATTAAAACTCGACGTGGAATATGAATTTCATTTAATTTAGGTAAATTAATAATCAGTTCATTCCAAAGCTTACTAATGTCCGGTGATAGCTGTTCATCCCAAGATAGTTTTTGCAGCCATAACTTCTGAAGTAACATTTTCATAACAATTACACATGGGGCCAATAATCCAAGCGGGTCAAAAACTTGTGAAACTATTGACAGCATGTCACGCTTTGTGTTATTAAAATTAACTGGCTGACTAATTGGAAAACAAAGATAATCTGACAGTGGCTGCCAACCTAAGCCTAAAGTTTTAGTTGACTCAAATCCACCAACATTTAAATCCAGTGAAGACTGGGGAAAATCAGAACCACTTACCAATTGTTGGTCATTCGACTTCCATTTTCTTAGATTCATCTGCGCTGAAGCGAGAGTTGAAGTAACTTTATGACGCAACTCCTTGACCTCATTGATGTCATCTCCTCCGGTGAGCAAGTCATCTACGTAAAAGTCATGGAGGATGACGTCACCAATCTCCTTATCAACACACTCTAGCCCTAACTGCCGAAGACACCGGGTTGCTAGATAAGGAGCGCTGGCCGTGCCGTAGGTCACGGTATTAAGTTGATAAGCGTGTAATGGAGTTGACGGATTATCACGCCAAATAATTTGTTGAAGATACCTATCGTTTGGATGAACAACTATCTGCCGGTACATCTTCTCAACATCAGCAGCTAGGATGTACTTATGTTGTCTAAAACGCAACAGGATCGACAAAAGATCGTCCTGTACCACGGGTCCAATCATCTGGATATTATTAATAGACATACCAGAACTAGTTAAACTACTTGCATTAAACACCACCCTTAACTTAGTGGTGGCGCTGCTTTCGCGCAGAACTCCGTGATGCGGAATGTAAAACGCTTGATCTTCAATAGTTTTACATTTAGACATATGACCTAAAGTTTCATATTCCATTAAGAACTCTTTGTACATAGTAGAAAATTGAGTTTTAGATTTAAATCTACGTTCCAGAGAAGCAAAACAGTGTCTGGCTCTTGACAAAGATTCGCCTAAATTGTCCGGGGAACATTTTAAAGGAATCCTAACACAAAACTGACCATTTGCTAAACGAGTAGTGTTTTTCATGAAATGTTCCTCGCATAGCTTCTCCTCTGATGAATACGGAGACGAAGTGCATACTTCTTCAAGTTGCCAAAACTTTGTGAGTTGTTGATCAACATTAAAATTCAATTCATCATCACAGTCTGAACGCACCTTTATAAAATTACATTTTAAACTTTTAGAAGAAATACCATTGTTAATTGGGCCGGAGACCAACCAACCCAATTTAGTCTCACAAAGAATTGGTTGCCCTTCGCCTAACTTAATTCGTTGAGATTCCAATAAATCCCAAAAGATGTCAGCACCCAGCAACATATCGACAGGCGCCGGTGAGTTAAAATTGGAATCTGCGAGACAGATATTAGAAGGAATTTTAATTTTGAACAAGTTGACATGTTTACTTGGAATCTTATCTGTGACGGATGGGAGGATAAAACAATTGATATCCGTACCAAAATTATTATTTAAAGATTTTATTGATACCGAACACATTTTGTTGATGAAAGATGACGAGTTGTTGATACCTATAATAGAATTATTTACAGTCTTAGCAGTCAAACCTAGTTGATGGTATAATTTCTCAGTCATGAGACATGACGTGCTGCCACTGTCAAGCACAGCACGAGCAACATACTGCTGACCATTAATACCCATGACCTTGACGAGAGCAGTGGACAATAACACGTCACCGTGTTCAACACTCGCGGACAGCGACACACCGGTACCTATACCTATAGTAGTGGGCTGAGTGGAGGCAGTCGCATCGCTATTCGTGTCAACAACAACACTGCTCCCAGAAGCCCCACTTACGTCTGACTTCAACGATTTATCAACATGAACAATTGTGTTGTGTTTACGACCGCAAATTTTACAACCTGGCCTTTTGCAGTTGTTTGCATAGTGTCCCAGATTAAAACAGTTATAACAAACTTTGTATTTAGGTAATAACTGCAAACGAGCTTCATTGCTCAGCGATAAAAACTGAGCACAACAACTTAGCTTATGATCACCGTTACACATAACACAATTCTTAGGCTTATTTGATACACCATCATTCTGTTTACTTGAACTTTCACCTGAATAGTTTTTCTTAGAATCCTGTACCAACATGGACCTAACCTTGTTTGAATTTTTACTTGTGTGCGAGTGTTTAGTATTCGTAGAAGCTTCCAATTCGAACGTTTCTAATATCTCAGCACGGTTTTTAATAAAGGTAATAAATATTTCAAACGTAACCTTGGAATGCTTTTCCAGGCGGCCCTTATACTCACCCCATTCACGATAAGTTTTGCTATCTAATTTGTGTGTGACGATATAAATGAGTAAAGTATCCCAATGATTAACAGGCTCATCTAAGGAATCAAGGGCACGTATGTTTTTGTTAACGACATCAAGTAAACCTTTTAAATTAACTGACGACTCTTTTTGAAGGGTGTCGATTTGAAATAATGCAGTAACATGATGTTGGATAAGCAGGTGTTTGTTATCAAACCGCTCGCAAAGAAGATTCCACGCTACCGAATAATTTGCAGAAGAAAACTGAATTGAATTGATCACCACAGCAGCAGACCCTTCTAGGGATGACCTCAAATAGTGAAACTTATTTATTTCATCCATATCATCGTTGGAATGGATGAGACTAACAAAAGTGTCGTGAAACTCTAACCAGTTTGTATACGAACCACTGAATTTCGGCAACTGAATCGTCGGTAATTTAACAAACTTATGATTGCTAGAACGCGACATTACGTCACAGGTATCATTAGAATCTCTTTTCCTATTATCATGCAACATTTGTTGAGCTTTAGATAAGGTTTTGTAATAAAGATATTCAAACTCTGCGCGCTCCAACATCTGACCATCCAAGTCATCAGTCATACACTCCAGCAATAATTGCACCTCATCATATTGGGCATACAATGCTTCGAGTCTAGTAAGACGTAGTTGCAACTCACTTACCTCGGTAGGGCTCAAAGAAGACGGATTCAAGGAATTTAAATGGTTAGAGAAGATTGTCACCTTTCCTTTGTAACTCGCTCGTTTCCTAACGAGATCTTTATTGTCCTTATTAAATTCCTTATCCTCTGGCATTGCGTAAGCTGGTGCGATCAACCTGGAATGTATATAAGTACAGTTATAGCAACGTTTAAATTACAATTACTTAAGATGCAGCCCGAAATACGTACAAGAGAAAAAAAACACTAACTTTAGCCTGAAGTTACATAAATAATAAGAATTTATAATAAACTATACGTATTGACGGTTATATTGTACGAAACTTTGATAATAACACTGCATATGCAATTAATCTATTGTCTATCTGTGCTAACTAATGTGATTACGTAACTGTCTCAATAACTGTAAAATTACTACACCGTAAAGCAAAATTATGCAGTTACTACAAAGAACTACTCTTATACAATGTAAATAATAACAAATAACTAATTATTACTGATCAGTTAATAATTGTATTACAATCTGTAACCACTCACAGAACAAAGAAAAATACATAAATTATTTTTAACCGACTTCAAAAAGGAGGAGGTTATCAATTCGGATGTTTATATTTTTTTTTTTTTTTTTTTTTTATGTATGTTCGGCCATAACTCCGTCATATATGAACGGATTTGCAAAATTCTTTTTTTGTTCGAAAGAGGTTTATTCCGAAATGGTCCCATATAAGTTTCATATAAATCTGATGATGACTTCCGGAGACAGACATCAGAACTCTTTAAAAATGACAGCAAATCAACCGCAATTTCAGCTATCGCATAAATATCCATTGTTTGTTTGAAATTAGTGCGGGATAGATACTATAACTAAAAATTTAAAAATAAAAACTTTTTTACAAAAAAAAACAACCGACTTCCTTAAAAACACTACAAAGTGAAAAATAACTTTAATTTCGAAGTCGGTGGCAAAAACCTTAAATAAAAATCCTAAGACACCGACTTCCGAAATTAAAGTTATTTTTCACTTTGTAGTGTTTTTAAGGAAGTCGGTTGTTTTTTTTTGTAAAAAAGTTTTTCTACTAACCTGTTTATGAACAGCTGACTTACACTAATTACCTGATAAATAGAGTGTTGGGTACACCAATTTAATAATTAATATGCCTTTTCTCAGCTATTAAGTGTCCAGACCACGTAAATTCCAAAAAAACTTCTGAATGACGTAGCAGAATTCACCGGCCACACCGAGCGTCGACTATGATTTTTGATGTCCACCAATTCTCTTCAATCCCTTAGTAACAATACGCTGATCGGAGTAAATATTCTTCAAATATCCAAATCCGTCTCGAAGGACCATGTGCGGGATTGATCCAGGTATATTTTCGGGAATTAAAAATGCGTTGCTTGATGTGAACGTGCAAAATTTTATTTCAGATTCAGAAAAGACATGTAGGTAGACGGTTAACAAATGTTAATAAATAAAAACGATTAGCTTTAATCACGTAGCCTCAACTTAATGTTGTATGCGAATTTCTGTAGGCGCTTGCGGGAACAACGATAGTAATGCAAATACTCGCAGCCAATAGTTTGTTTGCATATAGTTATGTGACACTTCACAATGTGAAGTGTCGAATTCTCGGTAACACAAACTACCGTCTAAGTTCATGTTCTCGGGATGTAAGGTATATATTAAGTTTTATTATCTGTTTCTTGATGCAGAGAGATGTGAAATTCTATAGAAAGACGTGGAACGTGGTGAATACCACCACTCATCTACGTGAGGAGTGAGAAATGTTTGGTACCTCCTTATGTCATAATCATCAGCCTATAATGTTCCCACTGTAGAGACACAGGCCTCCTCTGGGTGAGAGGGACCTGTTTACGTTACCTATGTTTTAATTATATACAAATGAATTTTACAAATGAGATAAATATAGAACATAGCAATAGTATAGTTTACACCTTTTTGATGTCTACTTTACCTACCGAACACAGTAAGTAAAATTAATTCTTTACCAAATTGACAAACTATGTCACTTTGCCCTGTAACACAGTTTCATACAGCTATCTGAAAATGGGTAGTGATTCTAGTTTACGCATAATTCATGTTGGTAGTTCATTTGATACACAACTAATTTACCTGAAATTAGAATTTTTGGATCAACATACAAAACCTAGTCAGACCTACAAAAAGTAAGAATATGTGATTGAATCAGTGATTTCTAAGCTTGTACCCCTTAAAACCGTGTGAAGTTTTAACAGGAAAATGCTCCAACAGAGACAGAATGATACTAAAAGAAACTGTCAGCTTTGTAAAATTCATGCTGTAGGTACATAGTTAACATTCCTGTTAGGTGTGTTCGTGCGCAGCATTCATATGCAAGTATTAGTGGGCTCACTCAAATGTATTAGTGATTTACAGCCCTGTGGGGGTTGCAAAACCATTACACATTTTTGGAAGATATCTGTGTGAAGGCACTCTGCAAATTGAAACACAAATTATTCCCTCTTCCCGACGTATTTGAAACGGAATTCACCTTGGAGTAGTTCGTAACTTTCGATTTGATTTACGAGAAATCTGAAGTTCAGTTAATCGTGTTTATACCTGCATTTAATTAAACAGAAGTTTCAGTTTATAAACAACTTAACCTTGACCTGGGATTCCCCGTTTTTGCAACATTTTTCATTACTGCTCCGCTTCTCTTAGTTGTAGCGAGATGTTATATAGTCTATCGCCTTTCACAATAAATAGGCTACCCAATACAAAAATAATTTTGCAATTCGGACCAGTGGTTCCTGAGATTAGCGCGTTCAATCAAACAAACAAACTCTTCAGCTTTATAATATTAGTATAGATTTGTCGCGCAAATACTTAATGCAAATTTAAGACTTATATGGTTTTCACATAGACCCCATTGTCAGAATGCAACCAAATTATCGGGAAGCATCACTCGGACTTTGTTTTTCAAAACCGATGTTTTGATCCTCTTGACGTGACATGGGTATATTTAGTGATGGGCGTTCGATGTTTACAACAATAGGTTCTGACAATTTCCGCTGTTTCATACAAATGTTCAATATCTTACCTACGATGTTAAAATGTATGGAGCAGCTCTTATTTTTTTCATAAACGTAAATAGTTTAAGGTTCTAAGTGTTGAGTAGATATATACTTTTTTATTGTATTATTGTTTATGTACTGTTATTGGACTGGGACGGTTTACGTTAAAAAAAATCTGTCACATACAAATATTTCATGAAAATGAAATGGAGCGAAACATTAAAAGTTTCATTTACGTGTTTGGAGAGTTAGCAATAACCCTCAACTAAGCTGAATTGATATTGCTGTGTGCAAACACTCTTCCTGGAGCGCCAGAACTAATTTCTGTAATATTTTACACTAAATTGTAGTGTTATCCTTTCAAATATTCATGTTTACAATTGTTTTCCGTTTATCACTTAGCTACAGCATAGGTAAATAGAGAGATAGGTATAGAAATAAATCATTACAGTAAGGTTATATATGGGCTCTCGTAGAGATATTCATTATTATTTTTGGTATATGTTTCATACCATCTAGTGATCTACGACTACGTTCTATCAAGATTTGAAGAACTGATCTTAAAATATGAACTCATTTTGTATACGTAGCTATCGGTACAGCTAAAGATATAAAAGTTAATGCTTTCAAAGAAACTTGGAAACTGGATGTTTTACATTTGTTTACAAAATTGAACTTCAACGTATTTGTCCAATCAAGTAAGTAATCGCTTATAATGGCTGATTAAGTTGCAGGAATATATTACGACCCTTTACTTTCACCACTTAGAGAGAGAAATAGTTAAGAGCAGCTGGTCTTGCAGAATTTAATTAGTAGAAGTAATTATATTATGATGTGTCATTAAATCATTATTTCAGCTCAAGGACGTCCAGAGCTGGACATAGGCCTCCCCAAAGGAGGAAGAGGGTTTTCTATAATCGCCACGCTTGGTTGGCGGTTTTGTGATCGCAGTATGGTGGTAAAATGCATAGAGAACGCTGCTGCCCACTCTCTAGTAAGTCTCTTAGTCGCCTTTTACGACACCTACGGAAGAAATTAGATGATGCTATTCTTTACGTCCGGCACCACACGGAACAGTATGACTGTCATAAGTCCACGGACATAAAATACTACGGAAGGATTTTATCACACTCTGGATTTTCAACACTATGTGAGGCGCCGAGACTTGAAAATCTATTAGTAAAACTGAGATTTTTACGACCTTTCATGAATGAATTTGACCATTTTTTAACCGACTTCAAAAAAAGGAGAAGGTTATCAATTCGATTAGTGCAGGCTATCTAACATAACGAAAAAGTTAAAAATAAAACTTTTTACAAAAAAGTAACAACCGACTTCCTAAAAAAAACACTAAAAAGTGAAAAATAAACTTTAATTTCGGAAGTCGGTGGCAAAAAACCCTTAATTACAGATCCTAAGACACCGACTTCCAAAATTAAAGTTATTTTTCACTTTGTAGTGTTTTTTTTTTATTAGTAACTAGCTTTTGCCCGCGGCTTCGCCCGCGTGGATGTCGGAAATGATCGCAAGAGGACGTATTACCGCTGTTAATGTATTAAGAATGCATTAATCCAGGTTATATAGTTAATAAGAGAGCAGTTGAGTCAGAGCAGTGGTGGCTAAGTGGTATCAGCCCCGACTTACGAATTGTAGGTCGCGGGTTCGAACCCAGGCAGGCTCTTTACTTTGTGTAAATATTTTCATCAACACTGCTCTCAAAACGGTAAAGGATAACATCTTGAGGAAACCTGCATGTCCTAGAACCAAAAATTCGAAGACATGTGACATCTACGAACCCGCACTGGGCCGGCGTGGTAGATTACGGCCCAATTCCTCTCACCGAGAGGAAACCTGTATCTCATCAGTGGGAATAATATAGGCTAATTATATATAGGTAATAAATACTATCTGTGTGCCTTCTTCGACCCAGATCCAATGAGCCGCTTTTGCGTGATTGTGAAACAAACACTCAATCATACAAATGTTCAAATTTATAATATTAGTAGTAAGTAGGTTTATAATTCATATTACTTCGGATTCATAGTTTATGAGAATAGTATTCAGAGTAAGAAGACTGTGAAATAGGATTGGATTGAATTGATATAAGTCATCCTGGTTTTTCTTAACGCTCGTTCGTATTCTACCTATACAGACACTCAATCATTTACCAGACACCAAATCGATCATAGGAATTATAAGAATAGTACTTTTGCCAGTGGCTTCGCCCGTATAGTTGTCAGAAAATATCACCTGGGAACCTACTACCGGCAAAAAGTATCCTTTATGGTAAGTATCCAGGATAACCAAAAATCCAAATCCTTCCAAAAATCTAAACATCTTAGCCATGTTCCGTGGTCTCTTACTTGGAATAATACAATGGGACGCGGAACGGCCCGCTAGCCGCTCTGCGGCTATTTTGTTGTAATCTCTGATATCTTCTAAAATATTAATTTTAATGATATGCTGTAATGGGCAATTTTGATCTACATGAAATACACAATTTATTTAAGGTACTTAATTGCATAAGGATTAATGCTGTACTGCTTAAAATCGCATTCATAAATAAGCCATTATTTCTCGTAAAAAGTAAAGGATAAAAATGGTTATTATGGGTTATCCCTAAGAGTTAGACATATACCATCGCGGACTTTTTTATAGAACTTTTTAAGGTGTACAATACTGTATTACATTATTTTGAGCTATTTCGTAGGGTTCAGCCAGCGTTCGCAATGTAAACGCAAAAAAATGTGTTTATTTATGACATCACATTAGAAACCTCTAAAGTTATCAGCGTTTCTTTACTATATTATGCATGTTATATACATATAAACCTTCCTCTTGAATCACTCTATCTATTAAAAAAACTTGCATCAAAATCCGTTGCGTAGTTTTAAAGATATAAGCATACATAGGGACAGACAGACAGCGAAGTGACTTTATTTTATAATATGTAAAGAAAGAAGATAAAGATGAATTCCGAATTTATTGTAAAAACGGTATGAAAATCACGATATTTCACATAAAGTAAGTACTTGTTTCGCACTAATTCAATATTAACGTTTTGGTGAGTGTACGAAATGTTTTCTTGTAATTTTAATGTAATTTTTACCGTGATACCGCATTAGGTACGTTCAAATCAGCCCCGATATAATGATAAAAAAGACGTACTCAATACGAAACATAACATAACACCTCTGAAGAGATAGGCAGAAGTGTATTTGCAATTCACATCCTCTCAACTTAATATAAATCATAATCTGAACTTGCTAGTCGCTAACCAAATAAATAAGGTAACACAAGTAAAGAAAAATGTACTTACTTAGTTGCCTGAACACTTAATATTGTCTCGTTGAACTGAAGCAGTTTTATGTGATGGCCGTTAGTTGATAAGGACACGATGCTCGTTACGGGTTGCTGTAATCTGTATATTCATTTTTTTTGTGGGTGGAGGAAGTCATCAAATGACGTCTCCCGCTCTAAGGTGGAGCGGAAGGGCATGTCAGACTTTTACTGACTAAAACCCACCCGTGTTCCTTCAGTTGCCCATATGCCAGGGTACCTCTGTCAAACTAATCTCGCGACCCTGGCAGGCATCGGGCACGTACATTCCTTCAGAGCAAACCATTAAAATCTTCTTACAAATCTTTTTCGTGTTAGACAGACTTCGATTTAATTAAGGAAGTTGTCGTTGCAACTGGTTATTTCTAAAATAACTTCCAACTATATTTGGAAGACACTAATGAATAAACTTTTAAATGAAAAAAGGTAAAGTTCAATGCCATCAAAACCATAACTTGTAAAAATAGACTGACTTGGCCATCGCATGAAAACGCTATGTATCACACAAGTAATACATATTATATGAAATTAGATTGTTTAGTGCGATTGCCAAGTCAATATGTTAATTTAAGACATAAAATGTTTTTAATATTGATATGGTCACTATATGATGTTGTAAGGTTGGCTAATTACGTAATAACTTAAGACAGAAGGTCCCTTAAGGAGAGACTGAATAAATTAACCGACTTGGTATACAGGGATCTCACAACTTTTTACGCTAGAAGAATTCAGTTGCGAGACTTGTTTTTTTTCTTTACAAGTTATGGTTTTGATGACATCTCATTTCTTTTTGTAGATAGTCCTACTTTTATCCTTTCGGGTACCTTCTACTTATTGAATAACAACAATGGATTTTCTTAGAGCTCACTCTCTGTCTTATGAGCTTTTCTTAGTTTTGTTGGTAGTCTATATACATATAATAAAACAGTAAAAAAACTGTGTCTGTACATTGAATATATTAAAAAAAAAATAATTGAGGGGGGTTTAGAAACAGTAATAGAGCACGAAACCAAAAAAAAAAGTATGTCTGTTTGTCTGTTTGTCTGTTTGTTTGTACACGCTAATCTTCGGAACTACTGGACGGATTTGAATGATTTTTTTTTGTTGTATAGATATTAAGTCTAGGCAACATATAGGCTATAATTTATCTTGGAAACTTGAACACCTGATGCAGAACCACAACAGACCAGCTAAACTATAAGAGATACAAAAATGGTACCATAGCAAAAATTGTTTCACGTGATGAGCATTTTCTGCTAAGAGAATAAATTTGAAGATCTGGAACACCTGATGTGGAAGTCCAACAGCCCAGCTACACTATAACATATATAGGAATGACGTCTTAGCAAGAGTTGTTCAGCCTGATGAGCACTCTCTGTTGTCGTATAAAATTTGAAGATCTGGAACAGCTGATGTGGAACTCCAAGAGCCCAGCTACACTATAACATATATACGAATGACGTCTTAGCAAGAGTTGTTCAACCTGATGAGCACTCTCTGTTGTCGTATAAAATTTGAAGATCTGGAACAGCTGATGTGGAACTCCAAGACCCCAGCTACACTATAACATACATAGGAATGACGTCTTAGCAAGAGTTGTTCAGCCTGATGAGCATTATCTGTTGTCGTATAAAATTTGAAGATCTGGAACAGCTGATGTGGAACTCCAACAGCCCAGCTACACTATAACATATATAGGAATGACGTCTTAGCAAGAGTTGTTCAGCTTGATGAGCATTCTCGGTTGTCGTATAAAATTTGAAGATCTGGAAAAGCTGATGTGGAACTCCAAGAGCCCAGCTACACTATAACATAATTATATAGGAATGACGTCTTAGCAAGAGTTGTTCAGCCTGATGAGCACTCTCTGTTGACGTATAAAGATTGTAGATCTGGAACACCTGATGTGAAAATCAAAGCTATCACTAATTTCACTGTATTATTATAAAATAACATAAGGTGGGAGTACCTCCACGCGGTGAAGGCGGTAACAGTTTAGGACTGATTTTCGATGAAAATTCTATGAATCATTGAAAATTTGACTCTACTGGCTAAAACTCCCATTTTATTTTATTTTATCGAAGAAATATGCCTTCGAGCTTATGTTGTTTGAGTGTTTAATTTCCTCTTCCATTTATCTTCGTGACACGGTAGCCTACCCGGTAACGCAGATGAGCAGTCACTTAGATTTTAATTGATCAGGTATCTTCAGAATAAAACTGTAACCATGCCTAGAAAGAGGTCAAATCTTTCCCAACGTTCCAAAGGAGCTAAAAGATTGAGGATCATAAGATCCCAAGAATCTACCGAAGAGCGTCAGGATAGACTTGATGCTGTTCGAGAACATCAGGCTGCAACTCGCTCCGTAGAAACATCTTCGGATCGCGAAGCTCGCTTGCGTTCTCAGCGTATTTATGCATCTACATCCAGGTCTCTAGAGACCAGTGAAGAATATGATGCGCGACTGTCGGCTGATTGTGAACGTCATGCATTGTCTCGCGAGTCGGGGACTTTTACGGATAAAGAATTGCGCTTGAGTTCTCAGCATATCTACACATCTGCTGCTAGGTCTCTAGAGACAAGTGCGGAACATGATGCGGGACTGTCCGCTGATCGTGAACGTCACGCATTGTCTCTCGAGTTGGAGACGTTCACTGATAGAGAATTGCGCTTGAGTTCTCAGCGTATCTACGCATCTGCTGCTAGGTCTCTAGAGACAATTGCGGAACATGATGCGCGACTGTCCGCTGATCGTGAACGTCACGCATTGTCTCTCGAGTCGGAGACGTTCACTGATAGAGAATTGCGCTTGAGTTCTCAGCGTATCTACGCATCTGCTGCTAGGTCTCTAGAGACAAGTGTGGAACATGATGCGCGACTGTCCGCTGATCGTGAACGTGGCAACATATAGGCTATACATAATTTATTTTGGAAAATGAACACCTGATGCAGACCGCAACAGACCAGCTAAAGTAAGTATAAGAGATATAAAAATGGTGCCATAGCAAAAAATATTTCATGTGAAGAGCATTTTCTGCTGTGAGAATAAATTTGAAGATCTGGAACACCTGTTGTGGAACTCTTAAGTAAAACTCTTAATAACATATTAAGGAATGACGTCTTAGCAAAAGTTGTTTAGTCTGATGGGCATTTCCTATTGACATACAAAAATGAAAGATCTGGAACGAGTCCAATCGTCTCGCTCATCCCTTTGTTTTCCCGTCCCCGGGCCTTAGAATTCTACATCAGACGTTTCAGATCTTCGATTTTGGCGACCCCGTTGTCGCTGGCATAAGCAACAGGATCCGCGTACGAAGTCGCGGGCAGAAGCTAGTCTTTTAATAAATTACTTAACCTATTATTTTAAATATAATTTTTATTTATTTTATTTATTTACTTACTACTCACAACTACCTCTACAGATCTTAAACCTAATTCGATAGTGTGGCTATCAACTATTATAACCTCCCTAGTACTAGGCCACTCAGAAAGTATTGCGAAAGAAAGTTTTTTTTTGTATGAGAGACTGGCCAGTAAACCTATTATAAAAATAATGATTATATATATTTATAAGTAAAAATAGGTGCGTTCCAATTTCAAAATTTTCCTCCACATTTTTTGCGAGCTAATTAAATTATCGTGTCTCATTGGAAAATGAATTTGCGCCGGGAACATTTTCGCGCTACGTTTTTTTATGATTTCAGGTGTCGTCTGAAACCGGGCGAATCATACGATAGACTTCAAATTGCATTCATGGATGAAGGCTCTTCCAAGGCAACTGTGTATCGTTCGTATAACGAATTCAAACGTGGTCGACCAACTTTGGGGGATGAAGAAAGAAGTGGTCGCCCTTTGACGGCTGTTACGGAGGAAAACGTGCTAGCAGTGAAAAATGTAATCCAAGACAATAGGCGAATTACATATCAGGAGATTCAACACATACTGCAGATTGGATCGGGAAGCCTTCACGAGATTCTACACGTGCATCTTCGCGTGAGGAGGATAGTTTCACGCTGGGTGCCGCACAACCTTACCGATGCTCAGAAGCAGGCCCGGGTGGTTTTTTTTTTTTTTTGTAGGACATCTCGTAGTTAATCCTGAAAAGGTTCTTACTACTTAAACGGATGGTAGCCCGGCGAGTTCTAAAAAGTTACCTTTTTAGGCCTCCAGCCGGGGCTTATTATACTTAAAACTAAAGCGAAAGCTCGTTACCCCGGGGGTGGGGGGGGTACGAACCTCGGCTTAGGCAATCACTGGTAGAACTCGGCTTAGGGACAGCAAGGGACTGGCTGGATCTGGGTTAAATTATTTAGGGACTAATTTAAAGCTAACGGCGCAGCATCGCGGGCTGGCTCTTGCAAGGGTTGGGAGGGACTGTTAAGTCGGGGTCGCGACGACGGACCTCGGCGGTGAGGTCCGTCGACTGGTCTCTTTTCGACTCTCCTGGAGGAGAGTAGTGGGATCGTCAGGATCGGTTAGAACGTGCCGCGAACGGCGGACTTTACCGATACGGGAGGGGGTGTAAGTAGCTGCCGCGACAACCAGAGGGTTGCGGTGGGCTACGGCCCTATCGAAAAAACGCTTCGAAGCGCGTTTCATATACTGGTGGATAGTCGGGAGTTTCATATCTAAATGAAGATTGATATTCCGAACCAACCAAGGCGCGCCTGTGTCTTGACGGAGAAAACGGTTCTGGAGAGTCTGCATCCTATGGATGAATCGGGGCTTAGCATGTGCAAAGACTGGGCTTGCATATGTCATAATGGGCCTGATACAAGCGGTGCCCGGGTGGAATGGTGCCGTGATATGATATACAAATTTGAAGCAGGCTCGTGTCGGCGTGTTTACGACATAATTACAAGTGATGAGTCCTGGATTTATCAAAACGATCCAGAAACCGCGGTTAAGCGAGTGCGTCACTCCGTCTTCAAAAAATCCATTTTTGGTGAAATCTTGAAGATATTCGTAAAATAAATAGACCTACATCTGTGCTTCATTGAGAACTTATAGTGCAGTGTTGATTTTTTGGAATTTGAACCATTCTACCGGTGGATTTATCAAGATTGAGCTAGCCGGCCGGCAGCATAACCTCGCCATCTCCAGTAAAAGAACGAGCTCGGGATCTTTGGATTGTTAAGGTATGTGGTTACGTTGCTATTTTTAATTCCTTAATATTGGTTTCACGAGGATTCATCAAATGTGGAAATTTTAGGCTCCCGCCATAACTTATATTCTTAATTTCAAATTGAGATTAGTTCTTAAAAGCAATCTCGTAGAAGGTGTAAGCTATTAACACGCCCATCACCATATTTTTGCGCCAGTCGACGGTTTGGGTGTTTCAAAACGAATCAACGCTTACCAAAGTGAAGCGATCTAGAAGCGGGGGAAGATTTTGATCGCGAGCTTTTTCAATTTGACTGGCTACTTTGTGTCAATCCCTTTACGGACCCAAAGGAGCATCAACGCCGAATGGTATACTACCAAATGTTTGGCAGAAGTTTTGTCTGTTGTGAGCAACAAGCGACTAAATACAGGGCTCCGCGAGCTACTGCTCCACCAGGACAACGCGCCCACGCACACCGCGCTCAAATCGAGGGAATACTTGGACAGCACGCCGGTCAAACTTCTGGGTCACCCTCCTGGGCTGTACGCCCTGATCAGTGCTTGTGCAGCACCATGTGACTTCTATTTATTCCCAAAATTAAAAATCAGCTCAAAGGGATACAATTTTCGTCGCCGGAAGATGCGTTGTCAGCGTTCGAGCAGGCTGTAAGCGATGTGTCTGCGGCCGACTGGAAAAAGTGTTTCGAAAACTGTTTCAGACGCATGAAACTTTACATAGAGGCTAGTGGAGAGTATTTTGAAAAGATTAAATAAAAAAATATTTACCTATAGAACACTTCTTTTTATTTTCGCAAAACTTTCTGAGTGGCCCACGTATTTTATATAATAGATCTACTTATAGTTTTGATTAAATACATTTACAGGTATTTAAAACTAAAACAGATATAGTTACCTACTTAATTAAACTTAAACAATAAAAATACTTAATTATCGAGCAACTAAACATAGGTACACCAGTAGTCTAACAAACATAAAAGCTTAAAATCTAACACAACAATTAAACCTGAACAGCATTATATAATTTCAGAGTAAGCTGTGATTAATGGTTGTATTTCCGGCACACAACGACTGCGGTTGTGGACTACTGGTTCGATGCAAATCCCGTTTGTTTCGCGATACAAACGAGTAATACCACATCATTTAAATAGCCCCGACATATTAGGGCTATACAGCCCTTATATGCACTACGTAAGTACGCGCTAGCCATTTCCAATTTATTCCGGCGCCAATGACGTGAAAACAATAACACGGACAATGACACCGGGTCATGGTGACCCGAAGATTATAAGTATTTTTCTAAATGTTATGTAATGATAACAGTCTATTTTAATTATTCAAGTAGTCGTTTGTGTTATTATTTACTGGCTTAAATAATAAGAATGGTCATATATTCATAAAATTAACTTTTATTAACTTTCTCCAGAACTCATGCAAAATCCACTTTGAAAACACAACTTGAGTTAATATTTAACTTTTCTTATAGAAAACTTACTAAAATAACAAAAAAAAATCTTAGTTATTAATAGAGAGATCATAAGCACTTAGGAACATCGATTGGACGTAGTTTAGCAAAAAGGACCCAAACCGCACATACTACAGTCAGTAAAAACAATTTAGCTAAAAACAGTTTTATGTTTCATATACTTAAAATTTAGAACCAATGGTATGGCGCTTCTTTTTTTTCAGCATAAATAATTCAAACATTCTGGTTTTTAACTATTACTTCTAACATAACATGTTAAAATACCATTACTAATAAAAAAAAAACATGTTAATCATTCAAAAAATAAACCTATTGAACTACAAAAGTTGATATTTCAAAAACAACTGGGTGTGGATTGAGTCCTTTCTGCTTAACTACGTCCATTTGTCCTTATAATCAGTCTTCGGTTTTCTCATACCACGCCATGGAACTGCTACAATTTTTGCAGTACCTATAGGATGTAATGACCAGGGCATATGTATATGTAGCAAGCATTGTAAGCATAGTTAGTTTTCTTATCCTTTTTTTGAAGGACTCATCTGACATCTCCTATGAGCTCCAGGAATCTTCTGGGAAGGTTATTCAGAGGACGCCCCCGCGAAAACTACGATTCTTTTGCGCAATTGCTGAGGCAAATTCAGACGGGTTCTTCCTTCCTGCCAATGGTCCAGAACGAGGCTAAATCCCAAGCTCTTCTCAAAATGACGCCTTTCTATCAGTGTTTCATTGTTGGCCCGATATATAATGTTTGCAGCCATCTTGTATCTTGTGAGCGGCCATCTTTTCCACTTTCTACTCACATTATAGGTAGCACAAAGTTCGCCAACTACATCCACTCCACTCTTGGTAGAATTAAAGTAAGCTTTAATTTCTGGTCCCAGCTGTCACCTGAACATTCATCAATATTTCCATCGTGATACAAACTCGATATCAACAAGACCGCCTTATTAGGTAGTGTCTCTTTGATATCCGAAAGTAGACGAGTTTGTTTTTCTCACGCATTGCACAGATTCCTCTAAGAACTCTAATATTTTTTCAGAGCGGTTTGTGAAAGACATATTTGCCGAATTCCTAAAAGCAAACAAGAAAAGTGATCCATAAACTCAAAAAATACAAATAAATATTTGTGACGAAAACAGTACGCCATTAAGGACGTTGGGTCATATTTATCCGTTTTTGCTTGATGCAAGTGTATCTCCCTGTGCAGGCGGCGTTGCCAGGGCCATCTTAAACTAGGCTGGGGCCCTTGGGCACACAAGAATTTGGGGCCCTATTGGAAAGTAAAAAAAAAAGCGAATTATAATAACATTTTTTACTAAGTATGACCATTTATTATAGGTAATCAAATACAGTATGATATAATATGTCATTAACTCATTAATGATATTAGAATGCTACTGGTTTTTTGGTTACGATTACGATAACGGTGCCGCACATGGAACGTAAATCGCAAATTCGCAAACTTCTTTTATTCTTGACTGAACACCAGATTACTTTCCAGACATATTTGATACATTGTCGTAGCTCTGCCCGCGACAATCTTTTTATAGGAAAATCAAGGCTTTCAAAAAAGTTTAAAATGGTTTCTGCTATATATTGCGCATTATATTCATCCATAGGCAAAAAATGCAAAAATCTCTCAATAGGCTATCCGTCTTTTTAACCGATTTCAAAAAAAGGAGGAGGTTATCAATTCGACAGTATTTTTTATGTTGTTACCTCATTACTTTTGACTGGGTGAACCGATTTTAACGACTCTCTTTTTATTTGAAAGCTGGTGCTTTCCGAATGGTCCCATTTTAATTTGGTTCCATTCGGACAATGGGGTCCATGTGAAAACAATATAAGTCTTAAATTTGCATTAAGAATTTGCATAACAAATGAACGAATAACGCGATTAGATTAGGGCGGGGTATCTACCATAACAAAAAGTTAAAAATAAAAACGTTTTACAAAAAAATTACAACCGACTTCCTTCGAAAGTCTTTACGTATCTAACTATGAAAGTCAGTTGGTCAACGTGGGACAGATCTGGCGTAGAATCTACGCTAATAGAGTAGTACTTTGCTGATATAAGTTCTTTGACAATTGTTTTCCCATTAAATTAATAAATTCATTACAAATATTTGTCGATAAATATGATGTAGGTACCTCCTTTTTCACGATTTCCGCAGTTTTGTACACATACACTGATTAGTGAATTTGATCCTTTTCTTGCTGATCACAATCAGCAAGAAAAGGATCAAATTCACTAATCAGTTCTAAGCATCCCAAATAATTCCCATTATTTTGCGATCCTAATGTCTCATTATCACCACAAAAAGCAAGACTTCTTGAAGCCAAAAATTTCACTACTGCAACAATCCTCCTAAGCACATTCTTCCACTAGATGAATTTATGTATTATATTGGGCCAGCAACTCAGTATCAATTTGTCCAGTAGTTTTCATTCCTGCAACATAATTCATCATAAATTCCCCGTGCTGTAAACTGTTCTCATGCTCTATCAATAAGTTACTTATATGCTTCCGATCTTTATATCCAATTATCTAGATGGTGTACTTAGTAAATTAAATCAAATCAAATCAAAAGTCATTTATTCAAACTAGGCTGAGAGTCAGCACTTTTTATTGAACGTCAAAGTTACATAAGACAGTCCCCCCAAAAACGCCCGCCCTTCGACACTTCCTAGTGCTTTAGCTGGGAAGAAGAAGTGGCGCAACAAACTCCCCAGCAGCACAGCTGTCTGTTAGGTTAGAAGAACTTGATTCTATACAGTATTATGTAAGTAAATAAAATAAAATAAAATATATAAAACAAAACATACATCAAATTATTCGCCATATGTCAGCTAGCACACGCCAATATACCAACAAAACATTGAAAACCAAACTCAAGATGAAATAATAAAATCGTAAATAGAACTTAAAATCTAAATAAGAGCCTCCAGGCATTAATTAGGTAGGATGCGTTCGGAAATATTATTAATTAGTAGAGTAGAAATAGGCGCAGTCATCGCTATAATGGCGTAGTAAATACCTTCTGATAAGATTACTGATTTGTGAAAAAAGTGTAATGTGCCCGACAAAAATGTTTTGAGAATAAATGTGTGACAGAAATTGTCAGTCCTTCGGGGCCCCCTGAGAATGGGGGCCCTGGGCACAGGCCCCGTGTGCCCTTATGGTAAAGACGGTACTGGGCGTCGCACTGAGTTCACTAGTGGTGCGGGTGGATGAGTGCCGTATCTCCAGCTACTAGAAGGTTCAAAACCACAAAGCATGTAAAATAAAAAATATGGTCGTTTGAAATCACCTCGGGTCAATATGACCCAGCGTCATTGGCGCAGGTTAAACGAGCTTAGCTTTATTTGTAAACTGTTTCCATAGACCCTAATTTTATCAAACGTCACTGAAATATTTCAACGTGTGCCGTCGAACGTATGTAACATTTCCGATTACTTTTGAAATAGTCCGATAGAGAATGTAGACTGTCAAAATTCTTTCTTTGAGAACTTTTAATCGTTTCGGAGATGATTTCTTCGAAGGAACTTTTGTTTGAGGGACGGCGATCTGATTTTCTACTTATTTAGTATTGTAGTTTAGAAAATGTTCTAAACATGGTATTTTCTTTGCTAGAATTATTGTAGGGTACTAATATTTCCTTGTTTTGTTAATTAAGGTTATATTAATATGTCCCTTTATTGCCTTGTATTTATTTACCTACCTACTGTGACTGTACCACAATTACCCCAGGCTGATAAAATTTTAGTTTTTTCCTAATTACGTTAATATTAGTATTTAAGTCGGTAACCCCACCCCGTACCGCCCTGTAGAGCTCGGCACCTGACTTGGTCACTCTCCCACCGACAGAGATAAAATGAATTCCAAATATGAGGAAGTCCAATTCCTTGTCACATCTAAGGAGCAAGGAAAGGATTGAAAGAAATAGTAAATAACCCTTAGGAATTCATACTTATAGAAATACATCGGATGTGGTTCTAGAACAAGGGAGAGGGAAGCTAAGTGTATTTTTATATAAATGTATTAGTAACCTATACGCTAGCGTAATAGGTATTAGGTCAATGTTAACTCACACGATACCTCACTTCAACACTTGCAGTACTCAGGGCAACGCTTCCACAAAGTGACGCAAGCGGCTTTTCAGTGGCTTTACGTCGTACTTGTTCATATGGAATAAGGTCCCTAGCAGTTCTCTCGAACTGAAAAACGTAACGTGGCGGCTTTTCAGCGGCCCTATGTCGACATCATGCTCTAGGAGACATGGTCCCTATCAGTCCGTAGACTGAATATATGATAGATGTAGCCACCCAAACCCCTGGAAGTTCACCCGTTGTACAACAAGCATATCTGTAAGACACGTGCTAATGTCAGTCTGACCGAATTATCGATTTGAGATTAAGACTACAACATTCTTGAATTTTTGATAATAGATATAAATAAGACATTGAGTTGAGAATAGAGACTCAAGAATCATTTGATAAAGTTTTGGAGCAACTCTCTTGTAGATCTAAAGACAGCCCCAAAGCCCCCACCCTTCACCACTTCCTATTTAGTCATAATAACTTTAATAACCCTACCAACCTAAGGTAACTATCATAATGAAAGCCTCATTCAATCGAACCTCAAACACAGTCACACATTATTCGATGCATACTAAATTAGTCCAATCTGGACTTTTTTTGTATGTATTTGTTGTAGTTGTATGTATTCGGCTTGAAGTCCAGATTGGACTTATTTAGTATGCATCGAATAATGTGTGAGTGACACATTATTCGATGCATACTAAATTAGTCCAATCTGGACTTCAAGCCGAATACATACAACTTATCTAATTACTCTCTTACAACATCTCACTTGAACATAACATGGCCTGTTGGCTTATACCCAGTCTCCTCTCTCACAGGTGAGCGCTAATCTCTGCAATAAAGTCTTTATTAAGAGGACAGGTAAAGGGATCGTTGCGCTTGCGCTTAAATTCATCTTTTTTATCTACGGTAATTTATCAGTGTACAATTTACCCACTTCAGTGCGACGGGGAACCGTTTTATAACGTTTGTCTCCTTGTACGTGCTCCATTAGACCTAACGCACAGAACCTCTGAGGACACTAATACGATTCTAACGAAACACGTTCCCTAAACAGCAATTAAATGTCTTACTCAATCCTAGGGCAGTGTACTGCGAAGTCCACTGTTATTGAGAAAGACAAGTGTTGAGTAGCTTTAAACACGTTCTCATGTGAATGACACCCTTATAGCAGTCTCTATAGTACTACTAAGTCCCTTTCTGAGGTAACACAAAACTAGCACAAGCGCACCGTAGACTCAGTCTCTAGCAAAACTCATTGCGATCGTTCTCGGTGCACACCGAAGTGGAATTTCGTCACTTCACATTTCCTTATTCTTCCCTATTTAGAGGATGACTGCACCCAGATTTCGTGACTCGCTAAATAGTGTCGATTCAGTAATTGGCCTATAGCAGCCGGGATATGCATCTGGATTGAGGGCCCATTTTTTAAACCCTTGCCAAACGTAATAAGACTTATAGGGAAATTAGTTAAAAATAGTAAAAACTTAAAGCAATGGGCCATAAATTTCTTAAACGTGAATTAAAACTGTTATGATTAAATAATTTGGGCCCTCAGTCCAGACGCTTGTATAAAGTGGCATAGCTTAAATCTCAGTAAGTACTATATCTGGGTTAATAATTTTTATATAACAAGTTAGTTAAGAATTTCTTAAATATTTTAAGTAATTTCCAAATCTGTAGAATATGACATTGCAGATTTATGGCGGTATATCTAGGGCCCTCATTTCATTATTGTTTGTACTGAGGAATCTGCAAAACATGGATTTATCTGAAGAAATACATAAATGCAACTTTAACATGTTTTACTTAGATACCTATGTGAATTAGTTAAAAAGAAATAATGACACGAAAGTTAATTGTTATGTAGTAAATAAAAGTCGAATTTTACTAAAACATCTGAACTGAGAGCCCAACATTTTCGGCTTTATTGATTAGGCTCAACCTCATAGATTAACGCAAATTAGAATAAGATTTTTAACTATTTCTTAACTAAATTTGAACATATCGACCGTTCCTCTAAATATCATACTTTAAGAGAAAATCGATTTTGAACTTATTATAAGAGAAAAATTTGTAGGATAACCATAATGTTCATAGTAATTACATGTACATTTTGTTAAGCGCAGTCAAAAAGTCATAATTTTTGCAGCTAAAAGTATTATACAATATGTAACAAAAACCCTGTCCGATCCAATAAAGGCATAATCCTCGTTCAACATACGTACTAGAAAAAATGATATATAAATATATCTCAAAAAAAAAAAACAAAAGGTAATTGATTTCTTTATTTTTATAATCCATGTGAAATATAACAGTGAATATGGCAAATTTTCATAAGTTGACAACACTCCACCCGCCGGCAAAATCTTATTATTTTTACCTATTTTTATTTCAAAGATCCACCGTCCTACAGTACCGCATTGTAGGCACTCGTTCGACTCTTTGATGTTGCCGACTGGTTGCCTACCGGCGCGCTACTTGTTGGCCAATGGCCAGTCTTTCGTGTAGATAGCATTTGATCGGACGTCATTACGTATCACGTGCCGCTATCGTTTCGCGAACAATGTCTTATTCCAATCAGCCATTCCACTGGATTTTTATTTATGGGGTCATGTTAAACAAATTGTTTATAAAAGAGAGTGCGATTCGGAAATCGAAGTCAGAGCTCGAATTGTGGCAGCTTTCGACTCACTTAAATCGGACACTAATGCGCTGCAATGAGTACGTGCAAATTTAGTGAAAAGGTGTCGAATGTGTATCAGTGTTGGAGGTGGACATGTGGAGCACGATCGCCGAAGTATGCAACAACAAGAGAACTGAAACCTGCAGTCGGTAAGTACATTGCCCAAAGGACATCATATTAAAAAAAGCCCTTGTCAGGGCTACATTTAATTCAATTAATTGTTTCTTGATAAACATGATTAGGTCTCCGGATCACTATGCCTACAAAACAATATCAGCTGATACCTACGCGTAGGCATAAGGTATGACGTAGCGTAATTTTCTTTCGTTATAAGTTTGTTTGGCGGCACGCGACAAAGCAGGTTCATGACAAGGGATCATACAAACCGTCTCGCTCTGGCGGCTTCTTTGACACAAAACTGTACGTAGTAACACGTGAACTTTGTCGAGCGATCAGTGTTGCCTTTGATTCGTTTTTATTTTTTATTTTTATTTAATTATATTCACAAGGGAAAAATAATAATCTCAAATCCATTAATTGGTTACGTAATAATGTACGCAGTACGATGCCGAATAATACCCTTAAGGATCGGACAGGGTTTTTGTTACATGCTGTATATGTACCTACTGTTTACAATTTTGTTTTCTTTATCTTTAATGTAATTTTTATTTAGCATATTTTTACAGATTTAACAGTGTTTGCATAACATGAAAGGCAAACTATATACGATGAACTACTTATATGACAGTGATCCATAGGTATACATTTCGATAAATAAAACACGATCAGTATAATTATAAAAAAAACTTTTATTACACATAAATGTATCCTTAAAATAGTCTTACATCCTAAAAATACGAAATTGCAAGTGAGCGAAGTTATTTTCAGTTTCGAGTGCGACTATAAGGCTCCATTTTCAAAGATGAAAACAAATAATTGTTACGTTAATTATTACACTACGGATAACCCCAATCAACTACCAACATATTTTAAGCCGAAGTCCAGGTTATTGATTTTTTTTCTTATTTTTCAAAATTAGGATCAGCCAAACCGTATGTCAGAATGTGTAACAAAATAGGTTGTTCTTCTCTACTATTGTAAAATTTAAGCATTAAATCATCATAACAGACCATGCGGCCGTTCAGAAAACCATGCGCCTTGTAGTGACCAATATCATCCGGTTCCAACGAGGGGACATACTCAATAACACCTAATATTTTAAAACAGTTTCCTTTTAAACTGATTGTTTCGGGTAATTCCTTTAAACTAACTTTATCTGTCCCATTCAAATCAAACGAGATCAAATTAGAAAGCTCGTAATTTGAATTTCCTACACATTTACATGCCACACAAGTATTATTTTCATCCCCAATACAAATTGCATCTTCTAGACTGGAAAATCCAAAAATTCTAATCATATCTATATTAATCGGCAAAAAAGGCACCTTTCGGTATATCTTGTCTGATGTACACAATTGGTTAATACACTGTTTTGTGAAAATTGCACTGGAAATAGAATTTAATAATATACTTTCAAATATAAAGGTAGCATTACAAGCACAATCAACATTTATAACTTTACATTCTCGCTCTTTTTTTAAATATTCAAGTGCTATATGAGATCTCATTTCATAAAGGTCTTGATGTGGTGAATCACTATCAGATAAATGTTGAATGTATCTTGCGATCGAAATATTTTTGAAAATATCGATACTCTTTTTGATACTTTGATTTGTATTGTATCCTAAAGACAGTAGGTACAATGTCATTTCTTACAAATTTACCATAACTTTTTTGTGATATTGGGTTGGCTGCTTCTGTATTTTCTCCTCTCCAATTCTCGCTAAACGAAGGTTCGTCAGAAAATATCGAGTCTACAGGAAATCTATGACGACTTCTACACTTAGGTATTTTTGCTGTTTTCTGTAAACGTTTATTACGTTTTCTCTTTCTGGCAATTTTCGGTCGCGGGGTTCTTTTATTGGTTAGATCTTGACCTAAATCGCTTAGAGCAATTTTTAACTCTCCGTCTAAATTCTCCAAATGAATTTTCATAAATTGATCAATTCTGGGTCTTGAAATCTTTGTTTTAATTATAAGATTCTTTAAAGTTTTAAAGTAACTTTCTACCGCTGATGAAGATGAAGCTTTATTTTGTGAATTGAAAAAGGGACACAATAAATTTGGCCATAGTGGTAGTTTATACAATAACCTCTTCAGTGTAGATAAAAAGGGCGGATAATAAAATGAATTTGCGTTTCTCTCTATTATGCTTTTTTATTAGCATCGACTAAGTGGTCAAACCACGTCATAAATTCAATGCTTCCTATCGGATTAAATTCTTCTTTCACATTTTCTTCTTCATAAATGTCTTTTTTAATATAATCTGCTGCTTTAGTAGCTGTATCAGTCACATCTGTAAGCGAATCAAGGAGTGTTTTAGCTTCAAAAACCTTCGCTTTTTCAGATATATCACTATCATTGTATTGTCCTAAACATACTTTCACAATATCTTCAATTATTTGTTTTGCTACATCGTACTTTTCGCATTTCTCAATCATCAATATGCAGCTTATATAAAAATATTTTATACGATTTTCTATGCCATCCTTAAAACACGGTAAATGATATAGTGTTTTTGTGAAATGGCTAGTGTCAAGCCTAATGAAAGTAGCAGGTAAAGTTCCTGTTTTCCCCTCCAAAACGGCAAATAGGTGGTAAATATAATCTTTTGTACTATTATGCGATGTAAAAGCCTGAGTGATAGCGGATAGCAAAGCTGAGGAATCGTCTGTGATTGCTTCGTGGGGCACGTTAGTAACACCATTTACCCATTTTTTTAACCAGTTAGAGATTGATGTTGCACTGTGCGAATCGGTTACCATTTGAAGAATAGGGACAGATTTCAATTTTTCATTAGCAGTAATGAGTCCAACGTATAAAAACAGTGTTTTAGTAAGTTGAGTGCCATCGGGTAGTTGTATCGCTTTGCAAAAAGAGCCCGTTGCATCAATTGTAATGGTAACTTTGTCTTTATTATAATACATATTATAGTATTCAACTTCCTTGTTCGTCCAATAATAAATATCAAAATGTGGATGAATACGAATTTCACGAATACTGTCTACGTAATCTGCAGTTTTGGCCATAATTATAAGCGATGTCAAGGGATTTGCATCAAACAACTCTCCAATTTTAGCGTCTGATTTAATTTGTCGTAAAGAGGAAATCGACGGCAACATTGGCGATTCAATATTCTCACGGTCTTCAGTAGTAATCAGTTTTGAAGCCATTTCATGGCGAACCAAAATAGCTGGTTTGAATTTGAAGTTTTTAGCTATTTGATGTCTTGTGTACGGTGTTAGTTTCGATTTTCTTACTACTTTTTGTTTGATTGATTTTTTTATGTTCTGTATGCTACACAACAATGTCTGTATTTTTTCAGAAGTTTTTAAAGTTGATATTTCAATCTTTGGATAACACTGACCATAATGACCGTTTAACTTAATATAGTCATTCTGAATATTATTTTTTTTCAAAACCCACGTACAACGTAATTTTGAATTTTGCCATATTTTCTATTTAATCATGTCAGACCATTTATACTTTGGTAAAGTTTTATAAGTCCGAAGTGAACCGTCTTTTCTTTTCTTGTACGCAATTAAAGGTGTTATTTTTTTTAGATCATATATATCTATGTCAAATGAAAATATTTTACTCTGTCCACTTGAATTAATGCTTTTATCTTTAGAAACATTAATAGTTGGGGTCGAAGTTACTGAGCTGCGACTTATAATATCTTCTGATAAAGTAGAAGTACCATCTGCTGATACATCGTCTGGTGTTTGATTTTGTTTTTCTTCAACATTATGAGCTGCTGAATATTTCCCATATTTTTTAAATGACATATACAATGCTATTGGTGTCATATTGTCACCCAGCTCTTCGAGCATAAGTGTGAAGATGGGGTCATTATATTTAACAATAGGTTTGTGTAATTCTTTAAAATATTTTTTAAATAACTCAGTTTGTGTTTTTCTATCTACCTGGGGTTTTCTTCCTCTCTTTTTCATAGCTTTGTTTTCTGTAAAGCAGTCAAAATACGAAATTTTACAATGGCAAAAGTATAGTTTACATTTTCTCGTAGGACACTCATCAATTTTGTTCTTTTTTATAATCACTTTTGATGGTGAAAGATAATACCTTCTACTTATAGAATTTAAACCACTCATTATTATAATTTTTTGCTTTTTCATCGTTACCCAGTACACCAATCGAATAAACATTAAATAACTGTAACGGCTATTTCTTGTTGATAAAAACTTTTTGAAAAGCAAAAAATAAGAAACCTTTTTATTTACCCTAAGTAAACCTAAATAATTTAGATTTAGCGCCACACAAGCAAATTAATTAATTAATTTGATTTGGTTATGTCTATAAATGTAATATATGTGTTGGCGCTGACTCAAAATTATTTAGGTATACTTGAACTTAGATATTAAGGGTAAGTAAAAATGGTTTCTTATTTTTGGCTTTTCAGTTTTTTCGGTGGTTTTTTTTTTAGTAAAAAGTTTTTTTTAATAGTTTATTGTGGCTATAATCTATTTGTATTTAAATATAATTTCTAAAAAACACAATTTACCAAAAAAAAAAATACCGAACAAAGCTCGGGCATCCAGGTACTATATATACGCGTCGACTTGAGAACCTGTTCCGTTTTTTTTCATGGGTTAAAAATTATATCACACCTACATTAGGTTTCTTTGATATTTTTTTTTCCTGTCAATAATTATTTAAATTTAAAAATATAATAATATACGCTTTAGTTTAAACAGTAATCAGCCATTCTCGATAACGATGAATAATATAATGTTATTCTACAAATGTAATAGGCAATATTGAAATGATCTAGGTACTTACTTTGATATCACAAAACGAAAAACACTGATATTATTAATATTTACTGCACTATTTAATTATTGTACCACACGAAACACAATCGCTTCCGACAGTTCAAGCAACAAATATTTACTTAGTCGCTTAAAAATTGCTTGCTATGAGGGTACATACAGATCACTCTAGAAAAGTAACGAATCGTATCTACCCCACAATTTTTTTATTTTTTTTTCTCTGAAAATGGAGTCTTATAGTTGCACTCGAAACTGAAAATAACTTCGCTCACTTGCAATTTCGTATTTTTAGGATGTAAGTTACGATTATGTGAAATAAAAGTTTTTTTTTATAATTATACTGATCGTGTTTTATTTATCGAAATGTATCCCTATGGATCACTGTCATATAAGTAGTTCATCGTATATAGTTTGCCTTTCATGTTATGCAAACACTGTTAAAGCTGTAAAAATAGGCTAAATAAAAATGACATTAAAGATAAAGAAAACAAAATTGTAAACAGTAGGTACATATATAATACTTTAAGCTGCAAAAATTATGACTTTTTGACTGCGCTTAACAAAATGTACATGTAATTACTATGAACATTATGGTCACCCTACAAATTTTTCTCTTATAATAAGTTCAAAATCGGTTTTCTCTTAAAGTATGATATTTAGAGGAACGGTCGATATGTTCAAATTTAGTTAAGAAATAGTTAAAAATCTTATTCTAATTTGCGTTAGTCTATCAGGTTGAGCCTAGTCAATAAAGCCGAAAATGTTGGGCTCTCAGTTCAGATGTTTTAGTAAAATTCGACTTTTATTTACTACATAACAATTAACTTTCGTGTCATTATTTCTTTTTAACTAATTCACATAGGTATCTAAGTAAAACATGTTGAAGTCGCATTTATGTATTTCTTCAGATAAATCCATGTTTTGCAGATTCCTCAGTACAAACAATAATGAAGTGAGGGCCCTAGATATGCCGCCATAAATCGGTAATGTTATATTTTACAGTTTTGGGAATTTCTTAAAATATTTAAGAAATTCTTAACTAACTTGTTATATAAAAATTATTAACCCAGATATAGTACTTACTGAGATTTAAGCTATGCCACTTTATACAAGCGTCTGGACTGAGGGCCCAAGTTATTTAATCATAACAGTTTTAATTCACGTTTAAGAAATTTATGGCCCATTAACTAATTTTCCTATAAGTCTTATTACGTTTGGCAAGGGTTTAAAAAATGGGCCCTCAATCTAGATGCACATCAGCCGGGTGGGGTTTTAACGAGACACGGTCTATAGCGTTCTTAGAACGACTACCAATTCACTTAGTGAACGTGTGTGAAGCCTACCCCCTCTCCCGGAAATGCGCATACAACGAAACCTCACGCAACGCGTTATGTGGCGAAACTTTTTGGAAACAGTAATCATCACTAACGTTTGGTTGGATTATAAAGCAAATATAGGCCTGCTTTATAGCCTAGTTATGAAGTATCTACGGTTCGGCCTCCCGGCTATCATGTGTTAGTTATAGCGTGAGGCTTTCCCCGATTCCCTATAACCAACCGCCAATGAGAAATATCTGTTACTAGCTTCTGCCCGCGACTTCATCCGCGTTAAATTTCGTGTACCCCCGACCCTTCCCGTCGCGTCGAATCGCCTACCCATGCGATTTTCCCCGTTTTTGCAACATTTTTCATTACTGCTCCGGTCTTCTTGGTTATAACGTGATGTTATATAGCCTATAGCCTTTCTCGATAAATAGGCTACTCAACACAAAAATATTTTTTCAATTCGAACCAGTAGTTCCTGAGATTAGCGCGTTCAATCAATCAAACAAACAAACAAACTCTTCAGCTTTATAATATTGTAATACTCTTCAGCTTTATAATATTATAATATATAATATAGTATAGAAGGTACGGATTAGTAAGTGGGCATGCTATTTCTAGATAATCTTATATCGTTAGTTAAAACATAAAAGTAGCTCCGTCATGCCAAAGTAAATGATCAATAATGGATCCTCTGCGATAACACTAAACTTCTACGAGTATGTATAATTCACAATATACGATCACCCTGTTAGAACAATATAGTTCGTAGATACGCTGAATGCACTATTACTAAGATAAAAGTTAACACTTACCAGATAACTCCTTGAAGAGAATTATATTACTTACGAAATACTGTGTGTACTACCAGCTACCTTAGCACCATTCCTCGCAGTTCACACGTCTCCTAACTTCATCAGTCATCCAAGACCAACTCTCTAAGATTCACGCGCCTTTCATAGACCTTATATTCACTCTCTAATATAGCTTAGTTTAAAACTATACACCTATCAAATATTTTACGTAATAATAACACTCTCTTTATCACGACCTTTCCACATAGACATAGTCACACTATCTATTGTAAGTTCTAACTCTCTCAGCCTATCCTAAATCGACCGCATCCCCTGGTGCACTCAAGCCAACCGCCAACCTCCACAAATTTTTCTCCCATCCCAAAATCACCACGCTCCACAATTTTGGAGAGTCGCTTTACGACGATGTTTTTGTGAAATTTCTCAATTGTTTAAAAGGATCTGCTTGAGTTTTGCTTATGCCAACCAGATGTCAGCTAATGGACGGTGCTATTATGATTCCACCATCGGTTCTGAGAATTTGTACCAATTAAGGGACTTCAAATATTCCTTTCAACTGATTGTTGGCACTTTGCTGCTCATAAAATATAAATGAATGGCTTTGTTAGTAGTTCGATATTGTTTTAGGATTTTAAAGAAATCGATTACTTTGTTATTTATTACGGTAACGTGTCGAGCTGTCAGGCCATAAAATTAAGATTAAATATCCTTCCTAAGCGACGCGTTATCGTGTTTACAATTTTTGAAGCAATATAATAATTTATATTAAATAGGTGACATACCGTCACACTACCAACGTAATTAAGTATTAAATCTTGGCTTAGCCAATTACAGAAATTCGTCAATCAAAAGATGGTATACAGGGTGGTGGGTCATTGACGTACAAATTGAAACCATGAATTCCACATGATTTTAGATCCCTAGCGTAATTGTGAAATGTGTAAATTTATCTTCTTATACTAATATTTTTAAAGCTGAAGAGTTTGTTTGTTTGTATGTTTGTTTGATTGAACGCGCTAATCTCAGGAACTACTGGTCCGAATTGAAAAAATCTTTTTGTGTTGGGTAGCCTATTCATTGAGAAAGGCTATATACTATGTAAAATTACGCTACTACCAAAAGGAGCGGAGCAGGAATGTAAAATGTTGCAAAAACGGGGAAAATCGCACGGGTATGAGATTCGACGCGACGGGAAGGGACGGGGGAACAAGAAATTTAACGCGGACGAAGTCGCGGGCAGAAGCTAGTAAAAAATCAAAAGTGCTGATCCATAGAAAACTGCAATGCCTGGTCAAAATGCATGAATAGTTTTTCTTTTTAATAAACATGATTGATCTGAATCCGTGGTATTAGGTTCGTCGTTAGTGTCCCTTTCGATACCTCACAATTTTTAGCGAGATTAGAGAACTGAAAATATCAAAATAAGCTTTTTGCTTCCTGTCTTGTTGGCAGTTTATTGATATAGCCAGCAAAATTAAATAATAACATTTTTTTTTTGTAAATTGGTTTGTTTAGTTTTACCTATTCATGAAAACGTAGATTGATTGGGAAACGTATTAACCTGTATTGATTATTTATTTCAGTCGTATGAAACTTTTTATCTAATTTTATGTATTTATTATCTTCTTCTATTTAATCATTTTTTATTTATTATATTTATAAAATTATTTTTATTTATTTAATATCTTTTTACTTTTTTGTTATTTTATATCATTCAAGTGCATTTTAAAATTATGAGCTGTCTTTTTTTTTAGACATTTGTATAGAATAAGAACCCTCTAGAAAAACACCAGTAGATGAATCCTATAAACATCTCACCGTGATAACAGCTGTGCTTGACTGGTAGACAATGCCTCAGGTATTAAGCACGCCTATGTACAGTGATTTTTTTAACAAGTGCATAAAGCATATTTGTACTAAATTAACCAAGTGAGTTTTAAGTAAGTTGTTAATAGTGTAAATACATCAATGACGCATTGTCACGTTTCGCCTGAACCGAGTGTGTAAGCGAGAGCGCGAAACAAGCGATAGAGAGGCACATGGCAGTTCACTTTATCCAAGTGTTCACGGTGAGATTTTTACAGAAAAGACCGACAGGGTTAACAAACTGTTAATAATTTTGAAGTACCTAGCCACCTATTGTGCTCAATCGCTTTCTTTCTTCAATTAAACTTTCTGCTTTTTTGTTCGGGCGGTTTGAAGTATGAACTTAAAAGTAATGTTTGTTCTTCGGATATTTGCAATTTGCAGAACAGTGAGAGGTTGTATGTTGATTAAAATATGATTCGCGTCCTAAACAAATATAGCTTTATTACCATTTAAGACATCAATACAACCCTCTCACTTTATTTCATTCGATTAAATGATTATTTTTTAAATGAAATAGTTATTCACCATAATTACCTGTCCTTATCGGAAATAAGTAACTTTGTAAATGAATTCTTTTAAAACAAACGTTGTATGTTAAGCTAATGAAATTTAACTTAATAATGTTTCGTTCTGAATTTGTAGAAGCTAGGTTGAGTGTAATCATAATAATTTTGCAGAGGCTTGAGGAAATTAAACTCTTCTGTTTAATGCATTGAATACTACTCGTTAAGGCGGATTTTGAATTAGGTATTTATCTTTATATTTGTATAAGACTTACCGACTAAGTACACGGCTTTAACCCACAACGCTCATGAGGAAATCATTCTCAAATCAAAACAAAAACTCAACATTTCTGTTGTATTTTTCGTTCGCAATCCACAAGAGAAAATCAGGGGTCTTAATGAGCTTCCGATGTACTAAAGATTCTAAAGCTGAGTCCTGGAGAATGTTTGTATCAACTTAGAGGTGCTCGCGGCTAAGCTCACAGTTAGTTGTTTTCAAATTAGAAACTCGCCGGCGGAACATTCTTCAAGACAATTTATACTTTCAACCATTAAAATTGCGCACTGCATAACATTGCTTTGCACCTCAAATTGAGGTTTTCAGCTTGCTTTTCTTGGTTTAATCAGTTCTTTCCCAAATAGCGA
The DNA here is from genome assembly GCA_932294355.1 of Aporophyla lueneburgensis. NCBI lineage: Eukaryota > Metazoa > Arthropoda > Insecta > Lepidoptera > Noctuidae > Aporophyla > Aporophyla lueneburgensis. The sequence goes on along the minus strand of OW028750.1, from coordinate 16,613,473 downwards.
AGGGTGGTGAATGTTTGTTTGTGGTCGTTTTTGTAACAGAAGAAAATTAGAGAACATTAATTGTGGAAGCTTTTTAATACTGCAGAGGAAGGAAGACTGCATGTTTATGTTATCTGTGTTAAAATATGTCCCTAAAATACTGTTATACACATACACGTAAATAAATACATATCATGTTCATTTCTGTCAGTCTAGACGCTTATTCCCAGGAACGCGTGGAGTATCAAGTTGAAATTAATATCAAATACGTCTACCAAATTAATGTATTTTGTCATACAGATCTAAAAAATCAAGCTCCTAAGCCAATACAAAATAAGTTCATTTATGCGACATATTTTGATACTTGGCAAGAAGTAAAGTCTCACAGCAATTACAAGAAAATATCTTGAAATAGCTAATTTGTAGTTTTATGACATGTAAATAAAATTATTTGTAAGTGTAAACTTACGTTTGCAGTTGGAGAATATTAACTGCGACGTATATACCTAGTTATATACCAGAAAATATTTTTCATCAATGTAGTTGTTGCAATAGTTTGTTTTTGTGATGAACTAATTCCAACTACTGGAACCTTTCGTTTTGCGTGGTCAAACATGCACTTGGCCAGGTTTTATTTAAAAAGAAATTTAAACTCTTATCTCTTGTTTCGTAGAACGCTATTTATTTACCTATGTGATCAATTTTATCTGTTTGTCGACCTCGTTAACGTTTCATTCATCAGAGTAAAGTCATTTGTAATGGTCATTGAAATGTATAGAAGAAAGAAGAAAGAAAATACGTTTATTTGCGGTAAATAAGACGCAAAAACAAACTGAACACAACAAAAATATAAAAAAATAGCTGGGGAAAATATGCGTCAAATCCACGCAAAACGGCCATCGCTCAGCATAATACTGCGACTCTATGCGAGACAGAGCCCCAGCGCTGGTTTTCAGCGACAGCCGGCGCTGACGTGTGACGTCGGACGGTGCAGCAAATCATAATAGAAAGAAGTAACAATACTAAATCTTAAATCTATACATATAATAAAACAGTAAAAAAACTGTGTCTGTACATTGAATATATTAAAAAAAAAATAATTGAGGGAGGTTTAGAAACAGTAATCGAGCACGAAACCAAAAAAAAAAATCTGTCTGTTTGTCTGTTTGTCTGTTTGTTTGTACACGCTAATCTTCGGAACTACTGGACGGATTTGAATGATTTTTTTTTTGTTGTATAGGTATTAAATCTGGGCAAGATATTGGCTATAATTTATCTTAGAAACTTGAACACCTGATGCAGAACCGCAACAGACCAGCTAAACTATAAGAGATACAAAAATGGTACCATAGCAAAAATTGTTTCACGTGATGAGCATTTTTTGCTAAGAGAATAAATTTGAAGATCTGGAACACCTGATGTGGAACTCCAAGAGCCCAGCTACACTATAACATATATAGGAATGACGTCTTAGCAAGAGTTTTTCAGCTTGATGAGCACTCTCAGTTGCCGTATAAAATTTGAAGATCTGGAACTGCTGATGTGGAACTCCAAGAGCCCAGCTACACTATAACATATATAGGAATGACCTCTTAGCAAGAGTTGTTCAACCTGATGAGCACTCTCTGTTGACGTATAAAGATTGTAGATCTGGGACACCTGATGTGGAAATCAAAGCTACCACTAATTTCACTGTATAATTATAAAATAACATAGGCTAACAGTTTAGGACTGATTTTCAATGAAAATTCTACGAATCATTGAAAATTTGACTCTACTGGCTAAAACTCCCATTTATTATTTTATATTATCGAAGAAATATGCCTTCGGGCTTATGGTATTTGAGTGTTTAATTTCCTTTTCCATTTATCTTCGTGACATGGTAGCCTACCCAGTAGCGCAGGGGAGCAGTCACTTAGATTTTAATTGATCAGGTATCTTCAGAATAAAACTATAACCATGCCTAGAAAGAGGTCAAATCTTTCCCAACGTTCCAAAGGATCTGAAAGATTGAGGACCATAAGATCCCAAGAATCTACCGAAGAGCGTCAGGATAGACTTGATGCTGTTCGAGAACATCAGGCTGCAACTTGCTCCGTAGAAACATCTTCGGATCGCGAAGCTCGCTTGCGTTCTAAGCGTATTTATGCATCTACATCCAGGTCTCTAGAGACCAGTGAAGAATATGATGCGCGACTGTCCGCTGATCGCGAACGTTATGATTACCCAGTTGAGTTTCTCAATTCACTTACAGCGAGTGGTCTCCCTGCTCATAAAATAAGACTTAAAGTCGGTATTCCCATAATGCTGATGCGAAATTTAATTCCGCCAAAACTATGCAACGGAATCCGTCTTATTGTCAACGCTTTACAACGTAATATAATTGTTGCTATAATACTAACTGGGTGTGGTGCCGGTGAGACTGTGTTCATACCGCGCATACCACTCATCCCCAACAATTTCCCCTTTCAATTTAAGCGCACACAGTTCCCTGTGACTACGTGCTTTGCCATGACAATAAACAAGTCACAAGAGCAGACGCTTAAAGCCGCTGGTGTTGACCTGGCAACCGACTGTTTTCTCATGGCCAACTTTATGTTGCTTTTTCAAGGGTTAGCAACGCTTCCGGTCTTTATATATTAGCTCCTGAAGGAAAAACCTCAAATATAGTTTATAAAGAATTTTTTTTAAAGTTATTTGCAATATTATTGTTAATTCAGTGTACCCTTGGAATCCGCTGCGGAGTAACGGGAAGAAAAGTTTTTTGTTGTATAGGTATTAAGTCAGGGCAACATATAGGCTATACATTATTTATTTTGGAAAATGAACACCTGATGCAGACCGCAACAGACCAGCTTAAGTAAATATAAAAGATATAAAAATGGTGCCATAGCAAAAAATATTCCACGTGAAGCATTTTCTGCTGTGAGAATACATTTGAAGATCTGGAACACCTGTTGTGAAAATCTTAAGTAAAACTCTTAATAGCATATTAAGGAATGACGTCTTAGCAAAAGTTGCTTAGTCTGATGGACATTTCCTATTGACATACAAAAATGAAAGATCTGGAACGACTCCAATCGTCTCGCTCATCCCGTTGTTTTCCCTTCCCCGGGCCTTAGAATTCTACATCAGACTTTTCAGTCTTTTCAATCTTCGATTTTGACGACCCCGTTGTCGCTGGCATAAGCAACAGGAACCGCGTACGAAGTTGCGGGCAGAAGCTAGTAATAAATAACACAATATTAAAAGGCAAATAAAGAGCGAAATACAATTTTAAAACTTAAGCATTAAAAAACACACTACAATAAAGTGGCAACATAATAATCGTTGCAACAGCAATATGACGCACGCGCCGCAGGATATTATTTATCTGTGCCATTCTTGACAAAGTCCATACATAATGTTTGTTTTGACTGTGGGTTACATAATAAAAAAAAACCATCATGGCGGCGCTTAGCTGGCATTACGTAATTAACAATATTGAATTCGAGAATGCTATACGATGCTATCTTAGGAAATTATTAAGTGTTATTGATTATGGAAAAGGTGTGTATGAAAGTGTGGGATGGTGTAGATCACTGACTCGGTGAATTAAAACTAGGAGATCGAACACAGTTCGGTAACAAATTGGTAAGTAAAGTTACAAAATAGAATTAGTTAGGCACAAGTGCATTAGTGAAATACTTAACTGTAAATACGTCATGTGATTCAAAATAAATGAATATTATTATTAAAAAACAAATTAAAATGGATAATTAATTAAAATAAATTAGGATTAATTTAATGTATGTTATATGAATTTTTCTTATTTTAAATTAACAGGGACAAAGGATAAAACAAGAAATAAGACAGACAAAATAGCTCCACTTTCAGATGAGCAAAATACGAAGTCACACAGCTCACGCCATAGATGATCCCAAACCAGAGCCTGCGGGCCATGACACCTGAGGTATGAAACAACACATAAAGTTTATTGTTAGGAGTTCAGTGAAATTTGCTTATGCATAAGTAACTTTTTGTGTTGAAATTTGAAAGATTGTATTGTTTCCAGGCGTCGCATTGGTGGTGGGAGATCATTCCAACAGCGCGTGGCCGCAAACTTAAAACACCCCCTGAAAGCTGTAGTTCTATGCATTGGCACTGTCAGAGGGCTTACCATGGAACGAAGACCATACCTCAAATGGTTTTGCTTCCAGGCCAGCTTTTCATAAAGATAGCGTGGTTTTTGAGAAGTAACAATGCCAAACAACAAGTTGGCCAAATGAAGCTTCCTTCTGGCAGCCATTTTTAATAATTTAAGTTCATTAGCATATGGAGTAATATGACTTCTTCGTGGAACGTTGACACAGAAGCGAACACAGGCATTTTGAATGCGTTGGATCACACGCTCCGTTTTTGAGAGCAGGCATGGTCCATACACTGTATCACAGTAATTTAACTTGGATAGGATGAGACTATCAACAAGCTGTTTCCGGAGTGGTATGCTCAGGTATTTCCGTATTCCATATAATACTTTTAGCCTATAAAAACAATTACGAAGTGATACATACGTAAAGAAAGATAAACCAATAGAAACTTGGCTTTAATTAACTATTTTCACAAGCCATAGAAATAATATGTATTAGATTGACAACACTAATCAAAGATGACAACTGACATTATGAAATACTATCAGCCAGTTAGTAAGGAGATTATATATCATTCACCCCCTCTATGTTTTCTTGATCGAGGAGGTAATCATTAAGACGAATTGGGAGTCTCCTTAACCTTGCTGATCTACGAACAGCCTGAGGTTGTTCGGCACCGTTGTTATTGGTTTCAGGAGTTCTAAAAATATCTTCTTCATCATTTTCATCATCGTTTGAATCATTTCTGTTTTCTGTATTTCGACAACTTAACTCAGCTTCATCCACCAACGTAACAGGAAGCGGTGCCAAATGCCTGTTAGATACTGTCGATTCCTGGCCATTGGTGCGTCTCACGTATGAGTAACTTGGGTTACTATGCAGGAGCTCAACTTCCTTCACATAGGGATCGGTCTTAGAACCTCGTACATATTTTTTTAACAATACTGGACCTGGAACGAGCCACAATGGAAGGGATTCTCCAACAGGTGTTCTTCGAGGAAAGTTAAATAGTCTCTCATGTGGAGTGGCATTTATCGATGTGCACAAAAGTGAGCGCACGCAGTGTAGCGACAGTTTTAAAGCTTGTTCCCAGTTTTCAATGGGTAGATTTTTTGAACGTAAGTAAAGTTGTATTGTTCTCCAGAGCGTTCCATTCAATCTTTCTACCTGGCCGTTTCCTTGCGAATTATACGGCGTAGTGCGAGATGACGCGATGTTACAATTTCGTAAGAAAGTTTGCAGATCTTCTGACATGAAGGAAGCACCTCGGTCACTGTGTATATATAGGGGTTGACCAAATTCAAAGAAAATATTTCTGAGACAGTTTATGACAGTCACAGAGGTCATGTCCGCGCAAGGATAGGCAAACGGATACCGTGAAAATTCATCTATTATCGTGAGTATATACTTGTTCTTAGTATTTGATGGCAAGGGGCCCTTAAAATCAATATTCAGCCGCTCAAAAGCTGATGTAGCTTTAATAAGTGTTCCCTTGGATTTTGCGAAACGTGGCTTAATTTCTGCGCATATTGGACATGAGGCAGTCATTTGCTTAATATCATTGATAGAGTAGGGCATATTTTTCTGCCTGATCCAGTGGTACATTCTAGTTATTCCTGGATGAGAAAGGGCATCATGTAATTCATATAACTTGTTGTTACTCATGGATGCGCAAACTCTGGAGAAGGCATCAGCTGCAACATTTTCGTTACCTGGTCTATAAATTATGTCGTACTTGTAGCATCATAGTTCTAGCCTCCATCTTTCGAATTTGTCGTTTTTTATTTTGCTTGTATGACTTTGGCTAAAGATGTGGCTCACAGATTTCTGATCCGTTATAAGAATAAAATGTCTATTCAGTAGATAATGCCGCCATTTCCTGAGACTTTCAACGATAGCACAAGCTTCCTTTTCTACAGAAGCATGCTTGCGTTCACTGTCTGATAGCGTTCTTGAAAAGAATGCAACGGGGCGACCTTTTTGAGAAAGCGTCGCGGCTAAAGCAAACTCAGAAGCATCTGTTTCAACTGTTAATATTTCCATTTCATCAATAGCAACCAATGCTGCCTTCTGTATGTCTGCTTTTAGTTGCTGAAAGCTGTTCTGCGCAGTCTCATTAAGAGGAACGTGGGTTACATTAATTAACGGTTGGATCTTCTCGGAAAATTTGTTGACCCATTTGGCGTAGTGGGCAAACAGCCCTTGTGCTCTTTTGAGTTCAGCGGCATTAGTTGGTAGCGGCAAATTTATAAGAGGAACAAGTCGATCTCTATCAGGCTCAATCGTATTATTTGTAATCGTGTAACCCAAAAGGCTTATCGTACTTTTACTAAAGTTACATTTTTGTTCATTTAACGTTAGTCTGTATTTCTTCACTGCGGCCATAAATTGTCGCAAATTCATATCGTGTTCCTCCTTGTTTTTGCCACAAACAGTAACGTTGTCAAGATACGCAAAGATTCCTTGTAGTTTTTCCTTATCGATAATATATTCAAGAGTTCGTTGAAAGCCGGCTACTCCATTGGTGACACCAAATGGTATCCTCGTAAATTGATAAAGTTTTCCACAAGCTTCGAACGCAGTAAATTGTCTTTCTCTTTCTATTATCGGTACCTGATGATATGCGCTTTTCAAATCGATCTGGCTAAAGTAATTAAATTTAGCTACCTTTGAAACAATCAATTCTATGTTAGGAAGCGGGTATGCGTCTAGGTATGTAAACCTATTGATAGTTCTGGAGTAATCGACGACCATGCGCTTTCGATGTCCTCCACCACCAGTAACCAGAACCTGAACGCGCCATGGAGATATACTTGGTTCTATTATACCATCTTTTAACAGTTTTGCTATTTCTATCTTAATAAATTCTTCATCTTCTTTGTTATGGCGTCTAGATTTCATAGCGATAGGAGCTAAATCTTCAGAAAGGTGTGTAAAAATGGTGGCTGGTGGTACAGAAGCTTCCATTACACAGATTTGGAGAGCCTCTCTAGTACCTCCAAATTGGAATTCAAGCTTAGAATGATCTTTCAAAATATCATGCCCAATTATGACATCTGCGCATAAGTTGTTCACTATTAAAAGAGGACGTTTTACATATTTATGTTTGTTAATGATAAGAGTAGCAAAACATATTCCACCGACATATGATGTGTGGCTAAGCGATGCCAGATTAATGGTCTGTTTATATGGCCTTTGTTTCAATTTCATCATATGAGCTATATTTTTCTCGATGAAACTCACAGAACTTCCTGTATCAATGAGAGCGTCTACGAGAATATCATTTACTGTGATGGCAACTGTTGCTTGTTTTAAAGTAGACGGTGATGCAGCGGAAAATACAGTGCTGATAGACTCTGGTTGTGATACAGTAGGGTTTATAGGAGTGGATATGGCGTTGCTAGTGGTGGAGTTCCGTGACCGACAAACTGACGCAAAGTGTCCTTTTTTGGAACATACTGGCAAGAAACATGGAAAGCAGGACACTTAAACCTCTGATGAAGATTCCCACCGCAAAAGAAACAGCGCTTTGTTGATTGATGTCTTGTCAGAGGAACTGATACTGCAGCGCTAGAATTTGGTATAACTTGCAGTTGTGAGGTTTCTTTAAGTAAAGCAGGCGTCGACAGAGCGTTTAGTGTAGTAGGGATACTAACGCTCATTGTGGCGGAATCTTTCTCAGCTGTTTCAATGGTCACGGCCTGTTTGAGAATTTCATCCAAGGGTATAGAGGTATTTTCTAATAAACGTTCTTTTATTTTAGGTGATAGAATACCTGCTATAAAAGCGCAACGTATCGCTTGATTTCTATGTTCTAGTGCCGAGACCGATTGGAGGTTGCAGTCTTGTGCCAGTAGTTTAAAAGTTCCGCAGTACTCCGAAATCGTCTCATCACTCTTCTGTTTTCGTGTAGCAAGAACGTGACGGGCTAATATCTCATTTTGGGGCGTAATGTAGGCTTTGTTTAAAATAGATACGGCATCTTCGTAAGACTCGCAGTCTCGTATATGAGTGAAGATATTAGCAGTGAGGTGGTTTGCTAGTAGTTTAAGCTTTATTACCTCGGTTGTTCCGTGCGGAATTTCTTCTGTCAGAAAATTAGTAAAGGTATGAAACCAGTGTCGCCATTTTTCACCAGCTCCGGAAGCATTAGTCTCGACGTCAAATTTTTCCGGGCGAAGGTATCTGGCTAGATAGCTTTTGTTTCCTAGCTCTTCTTCACCGTCTGTATTTTTCTTCGACATTTTAGATACAATAGTTAATTAAATTGATACATACGTAAAGAAAGATAAACCAATAGAAACTTGGCTTTAATTAACTATTTTCACAAGCCATAGAAATAATATGTATTAGATTGACAACACTAATCAAAGATGACAACTGACATTATGAAATACTATCAGCCAGTTAGTAAGGAGATTATATATCACGAAGGACGTTGGTTACATGGGCCTCAAAGCGCAGCCTTGGGTCCATAATAAGCCCTAGATTGCATGTCTGCTCCACTCTCTCAATTTTCTCTCCCATAATGATTATCTCAAGGTTGGCAGACAGTATTGCACTAACTTGTTTCTTAGAACCCAGTACCATGAATTTAGATTTAAGGGGATTCAGAACGAGAGAGTTCTCCTCAGACCATACAACCACCCTATGCAAATCCTCGTTTATTTTTTGCACCGCTAAAGATGTTTCATCCCCTTTGAAATATCATCAGAATACATATGATATTTACAATTATCAAATGACTTTATGATATCCGCACTGTAAAGGATATACAACAGGGGGCCCAAAATCGATCCCTGAGGGACACCCCTTGACACTTGGAGGGGAGAGGACATATTGAGACCTCATTGTAAGGTAGCTTTTGAACCACTCCACCGCATCACTGTCGAAGCCATAAAAGGCTAACTTTGACAGCAGTAGAGTGGTATTAATTGCGTCAAAATCCCGAGAAAAGTCTAGCAGAGCCAGAATTGTTCCCTCTCCCCGGTCACGTGCCTCAAGGATATTCCCAACAACATCAGCCAGAGCCGTTGCCGTACCTCTACCCTTTCTGAAACCCGACTGTAGGTCAGGAAGAATGTCATTGGTTTCGAGATATTCAATAACCTGCGAGTATACCACACGTTCCAAGACCTTAGACAGACAAGGTAGTATACTAATTGGTCTTAAGTCCTTAGTATTAACCGGGTTATTGTTTTTAGGGATAAGGCGTACAATAGCGCATCGCCAGAGTTCTGGGAACGTACGTGTGGCAATGGACCGGTTAATGATGTCAGTAATGGCTTGTAGGGTAGCTGGCAATGTAAGTGATATCATATCGAGACTCATACCATCAACACCCTGTGCATTTGACCCTATACTTTTAATTATCTTTAAGATTGACTCGGGATTGGTTGTTGTAAGTGAGAAAGAGACAGGGCCATGCCTATGAGACTCAAAGTAGGACAATTGTGAGATATTGTGATGACAATTACCTGGAACGTCCAGGAACGCCGCATTAATCACATCAGCGTTGTTGAAGTGACTTGGCAGCAATTTTTGTTTATGGTCTGGAAGCACATCCGATTTTAAGTTGCGCCACAATAGTTTTGGCCTTCAATTGCTCATTAATACTCATTCCTTATGACCCGATAGTTTGGATTTACGAAATCTATCCTTTACTTTATCTCTTAGTTTTGAAATTAGTTTTATGTTTTCAGTTATTCAAGGAGTAGGGCGGGTTTTGAAGGTCTTCCTTCTAAGAGGACCATGAAGATCGAACAGCTGGATCATAAATGAGTTGAATGTTTGCACCATAGTTTTGACATCACTCATGTCACCAATTATCGACCATGGTATCAATTCTAAATCTATATTAAAGTAGTCCTCTAATATGTCACTGAGCGGACGAAAAACGATAGATCTTGGTTTGGACTTCTGCTTCTTATAAATCGTCTCGCATATAATGAACGAGTGGTGGCTAAGTTCACTAATATGAGTCACTACGACATTACGGATTATGGCATCAGTGCAGATTATATCAATAAGCGAACTACTATCACCTACAAAATGTGTGGGTGTTTGGACCACTTGGTTGAGGTTGAAGTAGCTAAAAAAATCTGAAAGTTGTTTTGTTTTTGAGCTGGCATCCAGCATATTGACATTGAAGTCCCCTAATAATATTACATTATCGTAGGGAGCCATACCACCAATACTGGTAGTCAAGCCCTCGAGAAAAGATTCCAAATCCAACCATGGCGGACGATAAGCAGTGCCAATCAGTAACTTTTTCTTATTGACAGTAAGAGTTAACCAAAGCTGTTCAACACTGGTGTGGTCTGGATGGGCTCTTACACGCGCAGCAACACCATTTTTAATGTAAAATGCGACCCCTCCGCCGCGCCCACCACGTACAGACATAGGTCGCGGTATGTGCTTGAGCTTGTACCCAGGTACACTAGGCGCTCGGTCCTCCTCACCCTTATGCAACCAAGTTTCGTTGATAGCCATGATATCCACAGAATGGTTACCCATGGCTATCAGAAATTCATCCTGCTTAGTCCCTAGAGAGCCCGCATTCAGCAGACCAAACTTGATGCATTTTGGAGTCATTAGCATATACCGTCCGTGTATTGTATGTATGTCTTGTATATTTGTGTATTTATATTAAGTATGTGTAAATTTATGTAGATGTAGGAAATATGTTGAACAGTGGGTTCCAGTGAGCTTAAATGATTGATTGATAATGTACTGTAATTATAATAGCTCAGAATAATTGTAAATAACTTGATTGTATATAATTTTTTGTTAATATTAGGGTATGTTGTAGTAATAGGTGTTTTAAGGGTATTGATAAATGTAAAAAATATATAAAAAAATATTAATTGTATCTTATTATATGAACTAGCCAAACAGTGGTGAAAAACTTGATAGAAGTAGTTGAGACGCATATTTTCTCACTTAGAAGTAATTAAAAATAACTTAAACAATAACAACAAGTACCTAAAAAATAACACAGAGAAATATAAGACCAGAAAGTAATCAAGCAGTTTCGTTGACAGGTCCAAAAACCCGAGAAATATCTTTTTCGGTGCGGATTCTTTGTGTGGGGTCACCTGGCTTCTTCCTGGCAAGTATGCGGCCGCGCTTGGTCCACACAAATCTCCAGTCGAAGAGGCCTGCAGCGTCCCGTGCCTTTCGAAACAACTAACGGTTGATTTTTGTGAGGCGCTCGTTGAGGAAGAATCGCTGGGCAGGGCCGGACATGTCAAGGTCGGCTGTCGTCGCACCACGTCTCACACGTGCGCTCGCCAGAAGACCGTCGCGCAGATCACGACGCGCCAGGCGCATGACAATAGCGGGCGGGCGAGTTTCTACCGCACCAGCAGAGCTCGTCGCATTGAGTTGCCTCCCGCCGACTCGTTCCGCGCTCACAATGTCGCGCTCCTCAATATTGACTCCTAACTTAAGGCCGATGATCTTGGTGATGTGAATAGGGTTGTCAACCTTCGCCTCAGGTATATTTGTAATTTCAATGTCATTTGCCAAGAGATCCTGATCTCTGTCATTGAGCTCGCGCCTTAACTCCATCACGATCCCGTCCACTGCCCTGGCATTTACCAGACCTGAGGAAGCCCGCCGCTCCAAAGCGTCAACTCTGGCCTCCAGGCCATCGATGCGCGTGTTGCAGGTATTTATAGAGGTTTTGATCTCCAACATTTCTACCTCCATTTCCTTGCGAAACACTTGAATTTCCGCATCGCCCTCAGTTCCTCCATGATTAATTCTGTGTCGGAGCCGGCAATCAGCGATATTTCCCGGGCCGTGACATCAACTATAGTGGCGTTGCAAGGCGGCGGGGTAGCAACCCTAGATGGTTCCTGGACCCTCAATGTATGTCACGTTATGTTCTACTAACTTTACAGCAATAAACTAATTATTCACAGAAACTTGTTTTAAAATTATTTCCGAGACAAACATGACAGACGTCAAACGTCACTCCGAATGTCATTAATACCTACCCTACGCTGTACAATGGCATCGGTTTGTGTGAATAAACACTGAGCTCGATCGACTTCGGGGCGCCACAAAAGCTCTGGGAATGATAACAAAAATATGTTGACCCTGAATTCACGTAAAGTCATTACGAAAAATCAACTCTTAAGAGTTGATTTCTCGCAACAACGTTTATTACATCAATTATGCGGTTCTTCAGCTTCATGTGACCAAAGTTATTATGTTCAGGATAAAAGTTTTATGGACGGAATCTAAACATACTTAGGGTACTTACTTTTGGCATTTACCAGGTACCAAAGTTACCTATTTAATTCTAGTAGCGTATAAATTGTGTTCAGGAAACACGATGAAGCAACAGAAGGTAAGTACCTCCTCCTGAAATCGTCGTATCTTGTTTCAGTCGGTGCCTACGAAAACAATCTAAGTTGAGCACGGGTAATTAATATTAACCATGGCTTTAAATATCAAAACAAGAGGCATTCAGGCGAAAAAATATTATGCTTTGTTAATCTGTATTTCGTTACCGTCATCATAACATATTTTATCATTAACTAGCTGACCCGATCGACGGTGTCCTGTCAGAATATATCAAGATTTCCGTTTATTTTTTTTCATTTTTCTTTCTAAAACCTGACTTCCCGAAAAATTCTGCATCGCACAAGCAGAGTTTACCGCGCAACTAATTATCATATATACAACCTCCCGGTTAAAATAGTTTCGGGCAGCTACCCTCCAGACACGACACACGTCTGGTCGGAGGATCCTCCCTTTTCTGCGGAGGTTGAGTCAACTTTACTCCTTGTTCCTCATACCTCCAAATTGGTCACACGGCCTGCCTGCACATTTTTATTAATTTTATTAGCACATGAACATATTGTGATCGGTACGTAAGAAAAAATATTCAGTTAGGTCCTAACTGAACATGAGGAGCGAGCAGTACTGTGAAGTTTATTCCTCTATGGATCAACTTGTTTCCAGCTTACCGAAACTTACATGCATTTGCTTTCATATGCTGACAATGTATTTTCATGAAATAGAAAACGGACACACACACGTATGTGGGGCTCTATATATGATACAATATAAAGATTTATTGTGGTCACGCCCTACACGGGTTAGAATCAACCCATTCATCATTTCCTTATGGCGAAAATAACTTGCAGACCGGAGCAATATTAACTATATTGCTCCGTGCTCATCGTCAGCAAGTTATAAAAGTAGGTTAATAAAGTAGGATTTTAGTTACGGAACTTTCACCGGTAAACAATGTTTATAAATTTTAAACCAATACTTCGTCGAAATTTAATTAATCATATGTTTTTATCCTAGGAACGACGAGACGTCTCCTGCTGGACATAGGCCTCTCCCAATTTGGGGGGCTTTGCCATAATCGCCACAAATGGCAGGTGGGTTGGCGATCTCGGTAGAAAATGCAGAGAAAACGCTGCTGGGTTTTCTTTAGTAAGTCCCTTAGTTGCCTCTTACGACACCCACGGGAAAAAATGGGATGATGTTATTCGTTACGTACGGCACCAACCCTTTCTCATACTCAAGAACAATTGAATTTTTCCGATGTTTAGTTGTTCAGATCATAGAACAGACCTCAGATTCAAATAATTACCAGTATCACGCCACATTACGGTTACCAAGTTGTACGACAAGACTACATAACACAATTCAGGGTCAGCGGGAAAGTTTTCCAGTACCTCTTTACCTACGTCGCTCGGGAGCTAATGGACGAGACGTAAAGCATAATTAGGCAGCAAATTTTGAGATCAGCTAGAAGTCCTTAAACCAAATCTCCACTGTAAACATCATCCATCACAATGTATATTCGGAATCCGGCCCAAGTAACGAAACCCTTCTACTGAAAGCTCATACGTACCAGCATATCCTACAGATCGTTCACATGTCTATTTCTTGTATCATCAGTTTTAATATTACATTATCTTGACAATAAGTAATATTTTTCTGTGTCTTTCTACATTCTATCAATCATCTTGGGTACTCAATTATGGAAAAAGAGTTCCTCTCACAAATATTTGGGAACGAAAAACAAAAGAGAAAAAAATATTTGTTTTGCTCGCAGAAACTGTTTTGCATAAATGCTTTGCATAGTTCGTGTATTTATTACATCTTAAATCTGCAAGTTTTTTCAATATCCTCTGCGAGTAGATACTTGGAATAATTTATGAACGTTGTGGGGAGGTAAACCCGCCGCCTTGCTTACAAAATAATATCGCAAGTGTTAACAATACCTTAGTTAATGCTAGACATGGGGTTAAGTTTAAATCAAATTTGCAACACGATGGCTAAGGTACTTGTTCTTCATTCACTTTACTTAAACCAAATTATGGTTTATTAAAGAACTTTTGTATGTCTAGAAGCTTAGGCATAGTGTGGTCAGGTTTAGATGGATAATACTTGTTAGCGCTAACTTTAGGATGAATCCTACCTGATTAAGTTATGTCCGATTCTGATACATGTAGGTGATTTCAGGAATGTAGTCTTTTGTTTACATTCAAATTGAAGGCTATTTAAAAAAATCAATGACCATGCTAATTGCGTCTTAACTATCTTTTCCACGGAACTCTGAGTTGGCGTTCTGCGAGATTTCTATTTGAATTATATCTGTTCTTAGTAGCTGCTAGATTCACTTAAATCGGTATTTTGTTCGGAAATTTTACTTTACTCTGTAAGAAGTACATAAATGTTATAGTTCACTAAAAGTGTATGAACCAGCTACGTAGGTAATTTATTATTAAATTGCTAACATGCGGTAATGAATCTGGTTGGCAGGTACGTGAACAAATATTCTAAGAACAAATGAGTGCTACTGTGAGTTCATGAATGGCTTGTAAATTATAATACACTGAAAGTTTAACCCGGGTCGTGAGGTTGAGCCCTCATGGAATTACTTAATATTTGTATAGGTTCAGACTTAATTAGTCAAACACCCTATTTGTGTTAAACATTTGTAGTTACAGTCGTTTTTATTTTGGCATTACAAAAGAGAATCATGGCTTAATATTGACAAGCTTGTATTACCTTTATGTTTGTTTGTAACTACGTTTGTTACCGATTCAATTTCGTTTCCTTCGTTTGTTGGTCTTGATGTTGACCCACTTCAAATGGTCAGATTTCGCTTCATTCTCTGGCCCTGATACCAATTTCATTCCATTTAAAAATATCTTCTAATCGATGATTCAGTTAAGTTATGTCAAACTGAAAGGGATTGTTACCGTCAGTGTGTTACACAACTAGAGTGGTTTTACGTGCACCTGCTACGTGCGTGTCATGTTTGTGTCTGAAAGCTTAACACTTCGTAATAACGAATAGGCAATCACAAAATTAAATTTATAATAAAAGTAGCGCGTATTTCCTTTCCTAAAAACTATGGTCAATTATTGCTCATTTGTTTCTGGTTAGTCTGTAAAAACTCAATTCCTACCGAACCCATTACCGCACATAAACTTCAGATGTTAGTGCTAAATCTAGTTGTAAGCGGATTCATAATTGCTGCAAAGTTACCTACTAAGTAGCGGAAGTACCTAACTGAAACAGAATATCGCTGCTGATCTTCAATCCAATAATACTTAGTATGTGACCTTATTTACACTTAGCTACGTGTGGGATATAAAATAAATAGTAGTAGTCGCTTGGCAATTTTCCTCACACAATCTTAGGTAAGCAAACATGGCTCCCAAGAAAATACCAGGACGTCTGTTCTGCTTCCGATAGGATCGTATTATTTGGTCAGAGGTGGTTAAGAGGTGAGAAATGATGGAGGTTACCCCATTTACCAACTCGATCGGTTAAAAGAAGCACTCAGTAAAATCACAGAGTCATCTTGTTGCAACGTGACTGCGGCCAAAAACTTTGGAAACTGCAAGTTCACGCGAGCTTCCTCAACTTGTCAAACATTTCAGAACAATTCTCTTGGCAACAACACTGGGCTTTTTGCGTTTTACTACTAATTTATATGAAGAGGTTTCCACTTCCATAATTTATTCAGTTAGAGCACTTGCCTGACTAATAAAAATCTAGAAAGACAAATCGTTTATTTAAGGGGCTGTCTTACGGTCAAATACTTTTTCAATTAAAGTTACTAATGAATTGACGGCGGAGGCATACCAGATAAAACCTTTTTGTAAATTGAGATGTTACACTGTCACGTACCCCGGTCATAACGACATGTTTTGCAGCGAGAACATATTTTATTAAACAAAAATGTTAAGTTTGTTTTTGTGATAAGTTCATTCCAACTTCGGAACCCTTCATTGTGCGTGGTCCGACACGCACTGGGCCGGGTTTTATTTAAATAGATCTACAATTGTTTCTTGTTGTTAAAATCCCTTGTTTTGTAGACCGCTATTTGTACACCCTTGTGAGTTATTATATCTACTTGTCGACCTCGTTAGCTTTCATTCAACGGAGTAAAGCCACTTGTAACATTCATCCAAATGTCATTAGTACAGTAGTGGTTTGTGTAAATAAACACTGACCTCGATCGACTTCGGGGCGCCACATAAGTCCTGGGAATAACAAAAAAAAAACGTGTTGACCCTTAATTTGTATAAAGTTATTACGAAACTTAATTTTCTGTAAAAGTTTTTATTACATAAATTACGCGGTCCACTTCAGCTTCATGTGACCAAAGTTATTCAGGATAAAATTATGAACCGAATCTTAACATACTTAGGTACTAACTTTAGGCATTCATCACGCATCAGGTACCAAAGTGACATATTTAATTCTAGTAGCGTACACATTGTGTTCAGAAACAGGATGTAGCAACAGAAGGTATACACCTCCTCCTAAAATCTTCTTAACTTGTTTCAGTCGGTGGCTTCGAAAAAAATTTAAGTTGAGTACGGGTAATTCTGCCAGGGTCGCGAGGTTGTTTGAAAGAGATACCGTGGCCCTGGCACATGGGCAACTGAAGGAACACGGGTGGGTTTTAGTCAGTAAAAGTCTGACACGCCCTCCCGCTCCGCCCAGAGCGGGAGGGCGTGTCTTTTTTTTGGATGGGAAATCATCAAATGTACTTCTCATTTGTTGATATCCCATCCAAAAAAAAGCATGGGTAATTAAAATTAATCATGACTTTAAATATCAAAACAAGAGGCATTCAGGCGAAAAATTATTATAATTTGTTAATCTATCTTTCGTTGCCGTCATCATAACATATTTGATCATTAATTAGCTAACCCGACGGACGGTATCTTTTAATAAATCTCTGAAGTCGTCCTGCATCGTGCAACTAATTATCAACGTCCCGATATAAATAGTTTCGGGCAGCTGCCCTCTAGACACGACACACGTCTGATCGGAGGATCCTCCCTTTTCTGCGCAGGTTGAGTCAACTTTACTCTCTGTTCCTTATACCTCTACATTGGTGACTCCGAGTATGAACGTCAGCGCAGCCTACATGTAACCTCATCAGCGTAACGTCGAGTCACACAGCCTGCCTGTGCATTTATTTTTATTAATTTTATTAGCACATGAACATTTTATGATCGGTACATAAGCAAAACATTCAATTAGGACACTACTGGACATGAGGAGCGAGCAGTACTGTGAAGTTTATTCCTCTATGGATCAACTTGTTTCCAGCTTACCGAAATTTACATGCATTCGCTTTCATATGCTGACAATGTATTTTCATGAAATAGAAAACGGACACACACACGTATGTGGGGCTCTTTATATGATACAATATAAAGATTTGTTGTGGTCACGCCCTGCACGGGTTAGAATCAACCCATTCATCATTTCCTTATGGCGAAAATAACTTGCAGCCCGGAGCAATTTTAACTATATTGTTCCGTGCTCATCGTCAGCAAGTTATAAAAGTAGGTTAATAAAGTAGGATTTTAGTTACGGAACTTTCACCGGTAAACAATAGTTATAAATTTTAAACCAATACTGCGTCGAAATTTAATTAATCATATGTTTTTTATCCTAGGAAGGACGAGACGCCCCCTTAAAAAATAAAATTATAGGTAACCTAAATTAACTAAAACTATTTACATATTAAATCTATTCTAAATCTGTTTAAAATCAATATTAAAATTACAGCAATTTTATTCATCTATAAGGCAAGGTTCGCTCTTGGTATATTTATGTTTATGTAAGTGTTGGAGAGAGCAATATTTTATCATTTTCTTCAGTTGGAATGGAAGTCAATCAATTTTGTTGATTCTAGTATTAAGTACCTACCTATCTACAGCTGCAGATGGTTGGCCGGTTTAGAATATGGTACAGTTCTTTGAAAAATATGAGATTAGCGCCAAAAAGTAAGAAATTATAGAGGTTACCCCATTTACCAACTCGCTCGGTGAAAAGAAGGTCTCAGCAAAGAATAAATCACAGCGTCGTCTTGTTGGAACGTAACTGCGGCCAAAAACTTAGGAAACTGCAAGTCCACGCGAGTTGCCTCACCATGCGAAAATATTCAGAACAATTCTCTTGGCAAAAATACTGGGCTTTTTGCATAACATAAATAACATAACATCACGCCTTGTTTCCCCGAAGGGTTAGGCAGAGGTGTAGCTATAGTACACCCACATTTCGCCTGTTATGTTTAAGTCCCATATGTAATAGGGGGCGAGCCTATTGCCATCCACCGGGCACTAATCCAGACTCCAGGCTGCTACAGAGAAATTCCAGGTGGAAAAACGCAATAACACTATGCCCGACCTAGGAATCGAACCCAGGACCTCATGCTCAGCAGTAGCGCTTGCTACCACTAGACCAACGAGGCAGTCTTCCATATTTTATTCAATTAGGGCACTTACCTGACTAATAAAAAACGAGAAAGACAAATCGTTTATTTAAGGGGCTGTCTTACGATCACTTTTTCAATTAAAATTAGTAATGGAACCGTTGACTGAAGCAGAGGGCCCACTCTCCTTTAGGGTTCTCTTCCACGCCTTTTTCAATGGCAGCCTGGGCATCTTGAGGGTTCACAAAACGAATTTCTCAAAGTTTATCTTTTATTCTTGGAAATTAATAACAGTTACAAGAGGTTAGGTCGGGACTGTACTAAGGATGACTCATTAATCCCCACCTTAGATAGACAAATATTCAATAGTTCGTCTGGCGGAATGAAGGAGCGTTGTCGTGGTGGAGACACATCTTATTTAATCTAAAACGTAATAAATCATTGAGCGAAAATTTTCTCTGGTCCGTTTCGATGAACGACAGACACTTTTAAAATTGCCGCTAATTTGTTAAACCAAATTACGTATTATGTATTCATTACAAGTTTACAGATTCCTAAAGAAAAATTTCGAAGTTTTTCATTAACTGCTTTTCTTGCTGGCCTAATCTCAAAACTTTCAGTGTGACCCCGTACATGTGCATGTACTCGGTGCGTCACGTGAGTGCAACTGTTTTTTTTTTGTTGCACTCCCTGTTTTTTACTTACATAGCTTAAAAGTGTGAATTACTATCACAATATGGATCAAGGTCTGGATTAAAGTTTATTTTATTTTAGTTATAATTAAGTGTCTGGTACTCCCGAGTGATGACAGACAGGACAGTGAGTAGACTGAATATTAATTTTGAGCTTAAGTTATTACTGGAAGAGATTTAAATAGTTTGAGCTTTTTAAAGTTTTCTTTGCTTACCAGTCAGGTTGCTTTGATAAATACTTTATGGAGTTACCTAAAATCTTAACAAATTACTAAAATTTTAACGGCTGTAAGAAGTGCCAAAAGTTTCGAAACTTGTAGGTACCCATCTCTTAAAATTAATAAGCAAAATACCTATTCCCACCTAAATTAAGAACAAACTTCGACTTTTAAGTCATTCATGGCACAGTCGAGTCTTGTATATCTTCGTTAGTTCTTTCGTTAGTTATCAAATTCTTTGATTTATTAAGTCAGGACACATAATACCTTTTGAAGCTACGGCACTGAGCAGAGTTTTGCATAGAAAATCATATTTAATTACATCATAACAAAAATCAAAATGGTCGATTTGGTATCAACGTAACACCATTTTAATGGCCGCACAATTTATAAATATATAATTATCTTTTTTTTGAGATTGAACAATCAGCGTTTCTGTCACGGTTTTAATTCGCTCTGAATGACTGACG
The DNA here is from genome assembly GCA_932294355.1 of Aporophyla lueneburgensis. NCBI lineage: Eukaryota > Metazoa > Arthropoda > Insecta > Lepidoptera > Noctuidae > Aporophyla > Aporophyla lueneburgensis. The sequence continues at coordinate 16,593,259 of OW028750.1, read as the reverse complement.
AATAATTTAATGCTGAGTCAGTAACGCAGATTATATCGTGTAATGAGCAGACAATAGCAAATCTTATCTTATAGCTTTAAACGAGCAATTCTTGTATATATATATAATCTGAATCTCCGAAATGGCTCCAACGATTTTCATGAAATTTAGTATACAGGGGGTTTCGGGGGCGATAAATCGATCTAGCTAGGATACATTTTTATAAAATGTCGTTTTATTCGTGTTTTCAATGACCAACTTTATCGATAATCAACTTGAACATAAACTTATTATTTTAAACACAATTTACCAAAAAATACCGAGCAAAGCTCGGTCATCCAGATATTAGTCCTTAAAATAACGAAAATTTATGGATGAGATTTTACTGAACTGAATCCCCGACATGTTCATATTTTCGTTCTACTGAAATGTTTAATTAAACAAAATATGTACATACGTTACAATACTACATTGCGATAGCATAAAAGCATATAAGCTAACTTAAAATGGTAAAAATACGATAAGGAGCTACCAAACTTCAGACGAGATTGTAAAGATTGTAAAATCTTACAACGTAAATTCTTACATGTGTATTTTGTATAATACTCCGGAAATGACGATAAACACAGCCTGCGTACACGTTTATAGACGAGTCACCTGCCAAAATATATTTGCCTTGAACATTCAATAAAATATCTTTTTAATTAGCTCTTAGTGAGAATTACGTGAACATTGAGGTTCATACTTTATATCGTTATACAGGGCAGCTTCAACTTCTACTCGACTGCTGTTTTTTATATATTACTTAATCATAAAATAGAAAAAAAAATTGTCTGGGTCACTGGCGCTAGATACGGTGACGAGGACTATTTATCATACAGAATATTATTCAAGTTCTGATTTTCTTTAAAAATAATTTTAATTTCTTCTGTCTCAAGGCTGTTTGGTTTGTACCTTGTAATAACTCAGTTATACAATTAAAATCATAAACCTGCCTACAGAAATTGCCAAAGTGCTACGCGCGGCACTACGCCGTAGCCGTCACCGTAGCAATGACATTCGTAGTAAATATAGACAATGCATTATGTCAACGGAGATTCACACGTCATTTAGATATGCAGAGACGTAGAAAGTGCATATGATATATGTGTATTTTTGTGGCCACATGCATTCCCACCGGGCCTGGAACTACTGAGATACAGCATGTATGAAGAAGTAGTAATGTGTCGCCAAATTTAAGGCTACAAACCACCAAACGGGGCAGACAATATTTTTTTCAGGTTTACTATGTTTTCTATACCACAACCTGGTATACGAAACATTTCTGATCCAGGCTGTATGTATAGAAACGATAGTAATGCAAATACTCGCAGCCAATAGTTTGTTTGCATATAGTTATGTGACACTTCACAATGTGAAGTGTCGAATTCTCGGTAACTCAAACTACCGTCTAAGTTCATGTTCTCGGGATGTAAGGTATATATTAAGTTTTATTATCTGTTTCTTGATCCAGAGAGATGTGAAATTCTATAGAAAGACGTGGAACATGGTGAATACCACCACTCATCTACGTGAGGAGTGAGAAATGTTTGGTACCTCCTTATGTCATAATCATCAGCCTATAATGTTCCCACTGTAGAGACACAGGCCTCCTCTGGGTGAGAGGGACCTGTTTACGTTACCTATGTTTTAATTATATACAAATGAATTTTACAAATGAGATAAATATAGAACATAGCAATAGTATAGTTTACACCTTTTTGATGTCTACTTTACCTACCGAACACAGAAAGTGAAATTAATCCTTTACCAAATTGACAAACTATGTCACTTTGCCCTGTAACACAGTTTCATACAGCTGTCTAAAAATGGGTAGTGATTCGAGTTTACGCATAATTCATGTTGGTAGTTCATTTGATACACAATTAATTTACCTGAAATTAGAATTTTTGGATCAACATACAAAACCTAGTCAGACCTACAAAAAAGTAAGAATATGTGATTGAATCAGTGATTTCTAAGCTTGTACCCTTAAAACCGTGTGAAGTTTTAACAGGAAAATGCTCCAACAGAGACAGCTGATACTAAAAGAAACTGTCTGGTTTGTAAAATTCATGCTGTAGGTATATAGTTAACATTCCTGTTAGATGTGTTCGTGCGCAGCATTCATATGCAAGTATTAGTGGGCTCACTCAAATGTATTAGTGATTTACAGCCCTGTGGGGGTTGCAAAACCATTATACATTTTTGGAAGATATCTGTGTGAAGGCACTCTGCAAATTGAAATACAAATTATTCCCTCTTCCCGACGTATTTGAAACGGAATTCACCTTGGAGTAGTTCGTAACTTTCGATTTGATTTACGAGAATTCTGAAGTTCAGTTAATCGTGTCTACATTTAATTAAACAGAAGTTTCAGTTTATAAGCAACTTAACCTGAACCTGGGATTAGTCCAACATATCTTTGTTCCCAGCCTTTTTAGACCACTGAAGAGCTTTTAAACAAAATAAGAGTTACGTCGTGCAGTTTCCTTTAGGTTTAAAAGCACTTTTCCAGTATTCACTTTGCGTGACTACACGAGCTAGTAAGTCTTTTATATTTTAACTTTTGTATTTTACTGAATTGTTGCACCGCCGCACGAGTGTAGGTGACTATTTTTATATCTGGTTGCGAGAGTACTTTCTACGAAACGAATTTAGTGATGTATTTATTATAATTTGATATTTGCAGTTATTCAAAAATGTTAGCTTTAAAAATGCTGTTGTATTTTACCAAGAGAACCAATTTAAGTTAACATGCCTCAGATGAAAACATGCCTGAACAGAATGTTTCAATATTTGAAGTCTGAAAATTAAGCCGGTTCAAAACGAATAATATACATTTCAATTCACTGTAATGTGATTTTTAAAACACTTGTAGCCAGGTGCTATGAAACGATTTTTCGTAGTTTATTATAGAGTTATTGCCTACATTTACATAATTTTTGGATACTTTTGCAACGTTATTCTTAAAATAGAAACATGGTAATCTATTTTTATACGTTTCTTTTTTTTTTCTGGTAGTCTAGAATGTAGTACTAAAAGAAGTACTTAGTATAATTTAACTTTAAGAAGTACCCTTGTTAAAGTTGCATTATGTCCTGAATATCAAATTGCTTAACAAATGTTGTCTGAACAATCTATACAAAATATATGAGCGAAACCTTATGCCCTAAGGCTGACGTTACCCAACAAACAAAAATTGCTCTTGTAGTGGCTTATATGGCCAAAAATATTATTCTTATAGGAGCCACATTATCGCTAATAAGGGTGCGTTTGGGCACAAATTATAAGGACAATAACCTTATACCTCCCTTTTAGTTGCTTTATTGCCCGTTTTTTTTCCTTATACGTGTTATATTATGACAAGGAACAAAGCCTATTACACTTGGAAGAATCATATAGAAAGCGTTAATACGGGCGATCACCCTTATACGTGTTTTATTATGGTCCGATACAAGGGAGTTAAACTCATTACGGCAAATCAAAGGCTTTTAAAAAGCCATAGACCCTTATAGCCGTCTGTTTATGATTCTGCAATAAGTCTTTTTCTTAGTGATTTATATTTTTAACAGTTTCGCGAATAAAGAGAAATGGCAACCATTTTAATTTAAAGTGAACGGTAAGTTATTATTTTATGTAGTTTATTTACCTGATTTATTGGCTCGTTTATAGTGAAAAGTGTATGGGAATTTAAATGCATGATAAAATGTGGTACGCTGTGTGTTGTAGTATCAACCCGCCCTTGAATTTTAGCTGTTTTCGTGCTACAAAAGTGATTAATTATTTAGTCATGTTATAAACAGTGCTATTATGAGAGCAAAACGATTCGCACATCGTCTACAAGGAGTCTATGAGAGTGAAGATTTTATAATGGCATCATTTGCTGCTTATGCTATCGCCATTTTACATATCGTTAGGGTTCCTTTTTCACGAACAAAATCCTGTACCTAGCTAGTCTTGTTCCTATGTTGCGCTATGGTTGGGGTGGCTCGAAGAGATCTCTTTATAAGGATAAACTTGCTTATGTGCACTGGTTTTAAGTTAAAAATATAATTATAATTGTAAGTACACAATAAAGAATATAATTATAAATATAATATGTTTGTCCGCAGATATTGCAATGGTAGTATACATATTGGCAGATGTCGACAAATTCCTACAAAGAAAAGATCTTAATTTACATAATTTGCGATGGCCATGGAAGTGGACACATTCTATTCTAAGGAAGGAATGTTTTAATTGTACATATCCGACCCTTTCTAGTTTACCTTATACACTTTGTGATAGGTCGTGAAAACATAAAGGACATATTAGCCTATAAAAAATTATGACTTTAATAAAAATACGTGAATTTCAAATTAGTAGTTTTATTTTACAAAGTATGAATTAATGGTGTAAAATACAATACCGAATTATATTCTACATTTAATAATTTACATTTAATGTCAGCGCATGAAAAATCATATATTTTTTTTTATTTACTATGGATGTAATGGTCTTTTTTTTTTTTTTTTTTTGGCACTGACATCTCGTAGTTAGCCCGAAGGCTTTCACTACTTAAACGGGCTTTCCCTGCGGGTGACTCTAGACGCGAATCTAAGGCCTCCAGCCAGGGGCTTACAAACTAAGGGAAAAACTACAAACTAAGCGACTAAGACCTAAGGGCACCCCCTGTGGGGTTCGGACCTCGGCTTAGGGAGTCACTGGTGGGGGGGATCAGCAAGGGATTGGCTGGATCGGGGGGGTCGTTAACTAGAGGCTCAGCGACGCGGGCTGGCTCATGCAAGGGTCGGGGGGGACTATTAGCTAGTCGAGAGTGTCGCGACGACGGACCTCGGCGGCGAGGTCGGTATGACGGACGTTTCGGTCTAAGTAAGGTGCTGGTGGCCCTATTGCTCTCCTGGAGGAGGGTAATGGGGTCATCAGGGTCGGTTAAAATATGCCGCGGACGGCGGGTCTTGCTTATGCGGGAGGGGATGTAGTTGGCTGCCGCGACAACCAGAGGGTTGCGGTGGGTTGCGGCCCTATCGAAGAAACGCTTGGAGATGCGTTTCATGAATTGGTGGATAGTCGGGAGTTTAAGGTCGAGATGGAGATTAGCATTCCGAACGTACCAAGGCGAACCTGTGGCGTTGCGGAGAAAACGGTTTTGGAGGGTCTGCATCCTATGGACGTGGTGGGGTTTCGCGTGTGCAAAGACTGCACAAGCATAGGTCATGATTGGCCTTATGCACGCGGTATATATGAGCTTTTTGCACCGAAGTGACATTTTGCTCTTTGGATTGAGAACGGGGTGTAACCTACCGAGAGCGAAAGCGGCCCGCGAGCGGACCTTCTTTATGTGCTCAGAGAAGGAGAGATGCTGATCTAAGATCACGCCTAGATATTTGGCTCGCTTCTCCCAAGGGATCTGCTTGCCGAACATGGATAGGGGGGTCGGGGGGCGGGGTTTGAGTCGCGGTTTTGTAAAGAGAACCGCCTGACTCTTGTCGGGGTTGACCTCGATTCGCCACTTCCTGAACCAGTCGGCGAGGTCGTCGACTGCGGCCTGGAGGTAGCGAATCAAGGCGTCTTGACTGCGCCCCGTGAAGTAAATGGCCGTGTCATCTGCGAACAGAGCCAACTGAGCCTTTAAACTTCTGGGGATATCGCTAGTAAATAGCGTAAAAATGAGAGGGGACAAGACAGAGCCCTGAGGGACTCCTGCTCGGATAGGATGGGGGGAGGACAGTGCCCCTTCGATGCGATAGCGAAAGGTGCGGTTCGATAGAAAGTCTCGTAGGATGAGCACGAGACGGTCTGGCACTCCGAGTTGGTACAGCTTGTATAGCAAGCCGTTGTGCCAGACCTTGTCGAACGCTTTCGCTATGTCGAAGAAAACTGCACCCGTGAACATACCGCGTTGAAAACCAACGCTGATATGTTCGACGATACGGTGCACTTGATGGACACACGAGTGTTGGGTTCGAAAACCAAACTGCTCGTTGGGGATGAGGCCCTTTGTCTCGGCGTAATCTCTGAGACGCTTATAAATAAGCCTCTCATAGATCTTGCCGAGTACATTGAGCAAACTGATGGGACGGTAGCTCGAGGGCTCCGCCTTCGGTTTGCCGGGCTTTGGGATGCCAATGACTGTGGCTTCCTTCCAAGCCTGTGGGAAAATGTTATTGCTCAGGGCACCATTGAAGATGGTACACATGAGCATGATCAAGTGCGCGGGGAACAGCTGGAACACCCTATTGGTGATACCGTCTGATCCGGGGGCCTTGCGGGGTTTGAGACCTTTGATGAGCTCGTGCACCTCGTCAGGTGTGACGGGGGGCAAGGGCTCATCTGGGTCCTCAACGGGCGGGAGTGAGGCTCTGCGCTCGACCTCAGCGTCGACCTCAGCGAGGTGATCTGGGTCTACTGGCAGTGAGCTAGGCGAGCATTGTGCCTCGAGGCTGTCGGCTAGGCACTCGGCCTTGTCGGCATCCTCGAATGCAAGTGTCGCATCGGGGCGGATCAGGGGGGGCATTGTGGTGACTTCTTTGGATTTGAGTTTCCTCTGAAGCTCCCAGAATGCCTGGTGGGTCGGTTCTAAATCGCCCAGCATCTTTTCCCAACCGGCGGAACGTAGCTCCTCAATACGTGTCCTTACAGCACGCTGTAAGTGACGCAAGTGAGCCCTGTTCGCGTCGCAGGGAAAGTTGCTGTAGGCACGAACGGCCGCGTTCTTCTCATTCAGCAGAGCCCGTACATCGTCCGGAAGTTTCCAGCGTTGGTCTCCCAGCTCTGGAACTTCCCTTGAACATTCGTTCAAGACCGATTGTACGTGCTCTGTGAATGAGTCGATCGCGGCCGTTGTGTCAGCGATCGAATCGAAGTGATCCGGGATGGAATCTAAGTGAGGGGACGTGGTGGCTTTCAGCTTTTCGCTGACTTTCCTCCAGTCCGTGATCACTTTAGTAGCGGGGGGTTGGGTGGGATCGTGGGAACCTAAGCGGGAGGCCAGGTGCATGACTACCGGCCTATGGTCGGAGTCGAGCTCGGGTATAGCTTCTATAGAATCCAGCCTAAGGCTGATATTCTTAAGAAGAGCTATATCGAGGACGTCTGCGACGTGGGTGGGATCATGGGGGAAATGGGTAGGGGTCATCGGGGCGATGACGTCAAAGTGGAGGGTGGAACAGAGGTTGAACAGGTGTCGTCCTCTGGTCGAGGTCCTGGAACTGTTCCAGGCTGGGTGTTTGGCGTTGAGATCGCCCGCTATTATAACGGACTCGCTCAAGCCAAGAAGTAGATCGAGATCGTCCGTGAGGAGTTGGTAGTTCTCCGTCGAGGACTGAGGGGCAAGATAGGCCGATACCAAGGTGATCGGCTGATGACCTGTCATTCCTAAATGACAGATCGAAACTTCTAACCGGGAGAGGGGGGGAGGGTCCATGGGGATGCAGTACAGGGACTTCCTATAATAAATGAGGGTGCCGCCTTTGTGGCAGCGCGTCCTGTCATTGCGAACTAAGCGATAGTTGGCAATTTTCGGGTCGCGATGATTCGGTTTAAGGAAGGACTCTTGGATGAGTAGAATGTCTAATTGATGGTCGCGGAGGAAAGTGGCGATCTCATCACGTTGGTTGAGTATGCCGTTGGCATTGAAAAAACCTAACTTTAGGGATCGGGGTTTGGTTCTCGCTAATACTCGACTATCCATAATGGGGGGCTTGAGTAGAGAGGGAGACAAGGGCCTGCGTAATCTCCGGATACGCGTTATAGATGGCCTGGATTTGGAGCAGGTTGCCGGCGCGTGCTGCGTCGACTAGCTCCTGGGCCATACGTTGGGCTCTGGGGGAAAAGAACGTTGTGAACGTACCCGAGATGATGTTAAAAGCATCTAGGGGGTTCACCTTTGCTCCAGATGGGGGTGCTACGGGACGGGGAGCAGGGGGTGCCGGTTTGGCGGCGGGAGCGGCCATGGGCTTAACGGGCTTTGCGGGGGGCGCAGGGGGGCGGGCTGGGGCGTTAGGACGCGGGTCCGTTAACGCGGGGATTCCAGCGGGGGAGGGCTTGGGAGGACCTAATGCAGGGAAAGCCTGCATGTGGTTCCCTTGGTTCCAGTGATTCCAGGGGCTGGGTCTCTGGGGACTCAACCTCTCTGGAAGTTTGGAGGAGGGGGCTTCTCTTAGCTGGCGAGCGTTGGCGCGCTTCGCCAGCTTCGAGGAGGAAGACTTCGGGGCCTTGGGGCAGCCCCGGTAGTTGGCGGGGTGGCCGGCCTCTCCACAGAGAACACAGCTGGGTGGCTCTGTGCAGAGGGCTCGGTCTTTGGGACGCGGGCAATCCACTGTTCCGTGGTTCCCCAAGCACTTGACGCACCTGGGGGTTGCAAAGCAGTGGTGCTGAGAGTGCCCGTAAAGCTGGCACCTATGGCATTGACCAATGTTGCCAGTTTTACGGGGCTTCTCAATACGAATGCCCGTGAGGCTGCAGACAGCCTTGATGCAGAATATAGGGTGATGACCCTCAGTGGGAGGGCACACTACTAAAACCAAGTCGTATGCTGGGCCATTTCTGGCCCGGTGCATTCGATGGACCTCATCTACGGGCACGTTTTGTGCCTCGAGGTCGGCCTTGATGTCATCCGTGGCGATCTCCACGGGGATCCGTCGGATCACCACCCTGGTTTGACGCTCCTCAGGCAGGGCGTAAGTGTGATAGGACACATTACGTGCACTGAGGAGTTTGGTCAGGTCACGAAAGTCTCGTGACGTAGGGGTCTGGACTTTAATGCCCTGCTGGGTAGAGCGGGCATTAGTGAAGTTGACCCTCTGGTCAACACACCACTTGGAGATCTCCGTCCACTTCGCCTTGTCCTGTATAAATACAGGGGGCGGGGGAGGGATCTTTTTAGCGGTCTTGTTGACCGGAGGGGTGGGGGCAATGTCGCGGGGAGCGACAACCTTTGCGGAGGTTGACGCTTTAGGGGTGGGGATGGACGCGGCGTTAGCCTGCGGGGTGGGGGCACGCGAGGGAGGGGATGATTCCTCTATTGCGGCGAACTTAGCGGCCGGGGCGGCGCTAGACTTGGTCTTTTTACGCTTGTTTCCCTTGCCGTGGGAAACTAGCGTGAATTGTTCCTCATCCGACGAGGGGGAGGAGACCGAGTCTGCTGCTCGGTTTTCCTCCTCGCCAGAGGAGACCTCTTCGGTGTCCATCGAAGTGGGCACCTGAGAGCTGGGCACGGGGGGAGACTCTAGAGCGTCGCTAAAAGTAGCGACGCTAGTCTCGGGAGTCGAAGTAGCGTCAGCGGCGATGGTCTGCGCTTGGGTAACCAGAGCGCGCTTAGACAAGCGCTTGAACAACCCCTTGAACTCGGGGTCGTCCATGAAAAGCTCGCAGAGCGAGAAAAAACTTTCTCGCTCTTTTGAGCTCCATTCGGAGACCTTCGAGCCCAACATGGTTGGGAAAAGAGGGGACCCTATTCGCTCATCGGAGCGCCTAACAACCTAACAAGCCCTAAACCCCGGGTGGGTGTGCCCGGGGGTGAGTAGCACTCCCTGTCGGGTATAGACAGGGAGGTGTGACCTACTGCGTGAGCCCTAATCTGTGTGTACCGTCGCCAATCTTATTGTGCGACGGGGCCCTAACCGGTCAGTGCGGATGGGTATAGAGATACCCTGACCAGTCTAGTGCGGGGGGTATAGAAATACCCGCGGCACTAGTACGCGGCTGTGGAAGCAAAACTGTCACCGGGACTGACGAGGGAAGCCCCCAAGGCCAGCGATCCGGGACCCGTCCAAACTTTCGCCTAGCCCTGAAGGGGATAGGCGGGTGCGTTGGGTCAGCACCCACTCGGTTTCGTTGACACCGTGAGGTTTCCACCGAGGACCACGAAACTGTGGATTTGCCCAGAAGGGGCCACTACGTTTTAGACGTATCCGAATAAAGAAACAATTTGTCTTGAAAAAGACAGTTTGAGACAATTCACGATCGAAAATAAATTTTCGATCGCCAATTGGGTAGCCGGAGCGACTACGATGCGGAGCGTTGCGCAGCAGACACAACACTGAACTGAACTTTCACAGCGGCGGAGTGGTGGGGGGCGCGGGCGGCGGAGCGGCGAGCGCGAGAACAACACGTCCGTTCGCTGCGGAGGTCGAGCGTAAAAACGTCATGTAATGGTCACATTTATAAATATTAATTAATGAAGACTTTAAGGGGTAGTCAAAGGCGTCAACTAAATTCTCCATGTGGTATCCTTCTAGTCGTATGTCTTCAGTTTCATTCATGTGTATTGCTCTTATTTCTATAACTTGTTCGTCCGTTGTTAAAAACCATTTATCGTGTTTTTGGGAAGATAAAATAAAAGATTCAAAATGCAGTACCAATACAGATCCATTTTTGCTGTTGCACTGTTTTGCAAACGGATATTTCATTTGATTTTTACTGTAAGTCTCAATCTCGACTTCACTTCTTTCGTGTAACCTTCGAGCTACTTGTGCTAGAGGTTTATTTCCCTGTCATAACATATGTTTGATAATTTGAAGTTTATTCTCAAAAGGGTAAGCATTAAAACTGTGTACCAATAATGTCCAGTACCGATTTCAGTAGTGCATATTTCTATTTTATTTGTTTTGAGTAATGTACGCGCATCCAATGGCATATTGATTGGCATAACATGATTTAATATTTTTAATAAGTCACTTAAAGCGATATGGGAAATGTTGAATTTCACTGCTCATTCTCTGATATCACTACGAATATCAGTATTCTTCAACTCTTCATTTAAAAATATGTCTTTATCACTATCTCTACAATTATATTCTTCCTCACTGGTTTCCTTTTCATTCTCATTTTCTATAAAATAATCCTCTGCGGAACAACTGGCTGATTCGTTAGTATCTACTTGGTCATTTTGTAGCATCATAGGTGGTGGATGTAATGCTCAAAACCATGTTTTCGTAGACTTTTTTTACTTTTCTTCTGTAACCACCGCTCCTTTTAAACTTCTTCGAGTCTTTTGAATCCATTTTTTTAATGTAAATTCCGCTCCGTAATAAATGCACACAATCTGCTGTACTTCAAAATGGTGAATCTAGTTATGTAAAACATTTTAATGTAACCATAAAGAGAATAATATCTTTATAATCACTGTTTATGGGAATACGGATTGCTTTCATCCTTGTAAATATCATATAAAATGTTAGAATTTGTTTGTTGGATAGACCTCTTATCAAATGCTCCTATAAGTTAAAGGCATCATAGTTACCTTGTGCATCACTTTTCCAGGAATAATTGACCATATTAAAAGCCTTTATATGACTTTGAATATTATATGGCTAAAAAGCAATGTAACTAGCCTCTATAAGATGAACACATTTTGAACCCTTATTGTAGCCATATTAATTGGATTTATTAACGTTTACCCAGCCAAATTATAAGAATAAAGGTAGTATTAGCCAAATCTTCTAATAATGTGCCAATATAAGGAATATTGACATAATAAATGCTCTTTTATAACAAGTATAAGAGTTTAGACCTTATAGATTTCATTCTATAAGCTTAGTTTGTTTGTTGGGTATGATCTGATAAAATGTTTCAACGATAAATGACAACAAAGTCAACACTACAAAGTCAAAAATAACTTTGATTTCGGAAAATCGGTGTTTTAGGATCTGTATTTAAGGTTTTTTTGCCACCGACTTCCGAAATCAAAGATATTTTTGACTTTGTAGTGTTTTTTTAAGGAAGTCGGTTGTTTTGTTTTTGTAAAAAGTTTTTATTTTTAACCGTCTTCAAAAAAAGGAGGAGGTTATCAATTCGAATGTATTTATATTAAAAAAAAATGTTTGTTACCTAATAACTTTTGACTGGGCGAACCGATTTTGATGATTCTTTTTTTATGGTCCCATTTTAATTTGGTTCCATTTGGACAATGGGGTCCATGTGAAAACCATATAAGTCTTAAATTTACATTTAGTATTTGTGCGACAAATGAACGAATTACGCGATTAGATTAGTGCGGAGTATCTACCATAACTAAAAAGATAAAAATAAAAATTATTTTCCCCGTTTTTGCAACATTTTTCATTACTGCTCCGCTCCTCTTGGTTGTACCGTAATGTTATATTATAGCCTATAGCCTTTCACAATAAATGGGCTACCCAATACAAAAATAATTTTTCAATTCGGACCAGTGGTTCCTGAGATTAGCGCGTTCAATCAAACAAACAAACTCTTTATAATATTAATTATAGTATAGATTTGTCGCGCAAATACTTAATGCAAATTTAAGACTTATATGGTTTTCACATAGACCCCATTGTCCGAATGGAACCAAATTATCGGGAAGTACCACTCGGACTTTGTTTTTCAAAACCGATGTTTTGATCCTCTTGACGTGACATGGGTATATTTAGTGATGGGCGTTCGATGTTTACAACTATAGGATCTGACAATTGCCACTGTTTCATACAAATGTTCAATATCTTACCTACGATGTTAAAATGTATGGAGCAGCTCTTATTTTTTTCATAAACGTAAATAGTTTAAAGTTCTAAGTGTTGAGAGATATATACTTTTTTAGGGTTCAAATGGCAAAAAACGGAACCCTTATAGATTCGTCATGTCTGTCTGTCTGTCTGTCTGTCTGTCTGTCCGTCCGTCCGTATGTCACAGCCATTTTATTCCGAAACTATAAGAGCTATGCTGTTGAAACTTGGTAAGTAGATGTATTCTGTGAACCGCATTAAGATTTTTACATTAAAATAGAAAAAAAAAACAATAAATTTTGGGGTTCCCCATACATAGAACTGAAACTCAAAAATGTTTTTTCTCATCAAACCCATACGTGTGGGGGGGTATCTATGAATAGGTCTTCAAAAATGGTAATGAGGTTTCTAATATCATTTTTTTCGAAACTGAATAGTTTGCGCGAGAGACACTTCCAAAGTGGTAAAATGTGTGTCCCCCCCCCCGTAACTTCTAAAATAAGAGAATGACAAAACTAAAAAAAAATATATGATGTACATTACTTTGTAAACTACCACCGAAAATTGGTTTGAACGAAATCGAGTGAGTAGTTTTTTTTTAAAACGTCATAAATCGTAAACCGCAATTTACCTTACATCCAATCAACTGAAATATAAAAATTAAAAAAAATATATATTTTTAAACCGAAAATACCTACAGGTTTGCACGGAACCCTCGGTGCGCGAGTCCGACTCACACTTGGCCGGTTTTTTTATTGTATTATTCTTTATGTACTGTTATTGGACTGGGACGGTTTACGTTAAAAAAAATCAGTCACATACAAATATTTCATGAAAATGAAATGGAGCGAAACATTAAAAGTTTCATTTACGTGTTTGGAGAGTTAGCAATAACCGTCAACTAAGCTGAATTGATATTGCTGTGTGCAAACACTCTTCCTGGAGCGTCAGAACTAATTTCTGTGATATTTTACACTACATTGTAAAAAAATCAAATATTCATGTTTACAATTGTTTTCTGTTTATCACTTAGCTACAGCATAGGTTTAAATAGAAATAAATCATTACAGTAAGGTTATATATGGGCTCTCGTAGAGATATTCATTATTATTTTTGGTATATGTTTCATACCATCTAGTGATCTACGACTACGTTCTATCAAGATTTGAAGAACTGATCTTAAAATATGAACTCATTTTGTATACGTAGCTATCGGTACAGCTAAAGATATAAAAGTTAATGCTTTCAAAGAAACTTGGAAACTGGATGTTTTACATTTGTTTACAAAATTGAACTACAACGTATTTGTCCAATTAAGTAATAAGTAATCGCTTATCATGGCTGACTAAGTTGCAGGAATATATCACGACCCTTTACTTTCACCACTTAGAGAGAGAAATAGTTAAGAGCAGCTGGTCTTGCAGAATTTAATTAGTATAAGTAATTATACTATGATGTGTCCTTAAATCATTATTTCAGCTCAAGGACGTCCAGAGCTGGACATAGGCCTCCCCAAAGGAGGCAGAGGGTTTTCTATAATCGCCACGCTTGGTTGGCGGTTTTGTGATCGCAGTATGGTGGTAAAATGCATAGAGAACGCTGCTGCCCACTCTCTAGTAAGTCTCTTAGTCACCTTTTACGACACCTACGGGAAGAAATTAGATGGTGCTATTCTTTACGTCCGGCACCACACGGAACAGTATGACTGTCAGAAGTACGGACATAAAATACTACGGAGGGATTTTATCACGCTCTGGATTTTCAACACTATGTGAGGCGCCGAGACTTGAAAATCTATTAGTAAAACTGAGATTTTTACGACCTTTCATGAATGAATTTGACCATTTTTTAACCGACTTCAAAAAAAGGAGTAGGTTATCAATTCGATTAGTGCAGGGTATTTAACATAACGAAAAAGTTAAAAATAAAACTTTTTACAAAAAGTAACAACCGACTTCCTAAAAAAAACACTAAAAAGTGAAAAATAACTTTAATTTCGGAAGTCGGTGGCAAAAAACCTTAATTACAGATCCTAACACACCGACTTCCAAAATTAAAGTTATTTTTCACTTTGCAGTGTTTTTTTTAGGAAGTCGGTTGTTACTTTTTGTAAAAAGTTTTTTTAGTAATGAATTCCGAATTGTAAAAACGGTATGAAAATCACGATATTTCGCATAAAGTAAGTACTTGTTTCGCACTTATTCAATATTAACGTTTTGGTGAGTGTACGAAATGTTTTCTTGTAATTTTAATGTAATTTTTACCGTGATACCGCATTAGGGACGTTCAAATCAGCCCCGATATAATGATAAAAAAGACGTACTCAATACGAAACATAACATAACACCTCTGAAGAGATAGGCAGAAGTGTATTTGCAATACACATCCTCTCAACTTAATATAAATCATAATCTGAACTTGCTAGTCGCTAACCAAATAAATAAGGTAACACAAGTAAAGAAAAATGTACTTACTTAGTAGCCTGAACACTTAATATTGTCTCGTTGTACTGAAGCAGTTTTATGTGATGGCCGTTAGTTGATAAGGACACGATGCTCGTTACGGGTTGCTCTAATCTGTATATTCCTTTTTTTTTGTGGGTGGGGGAAGTCATCAAATGACGTCTCCCGCTCTAGGGTGGAGCAGAAGGGCATGTCAGACTTTTACTGACTAAAACCCACCCGTGTTCCTTCAGTTGCCCATATGCCAGGGCCACGGTACCTCTGTCAAACTAATCTCGCGACCCTGGCAGGCATCGGGCACGTACATTCCTTCAGAGCAAACCATTAAAATCTTCTTACAAATCTTTTTCGTGTTAGACAGACTTCGATTTAATTAAGGAAGTTGTCGTTGGTTGCAACTGGTTATTTCTAAAATAACTTCCAATTAAATTTGGAAGACACTAATGAATAAACTTTTAAATGAAAAAAGGTAAAGTTCAATGCCATCAAAACCATAACTTGTAAAAATAGACTGACTTGGCTATCGCATGAAAACGCTATGTATCACACAAGTAATACATATTATATGAAATTAGATTGTTTAGTGCGATTGCCAAGTCAATATGTTAATTTAAGACATAAAATGTTTTTAATATTGATATGGTCACTATATGATATTGTAAGGTTGGCTAATTACGTAATAACTTAAGACAGAAGGTCCCTTAAGGAGGGACTGAATAAATTAACCGACTTGGTATACAGGGATCTCACAACTTTTTACGCTAGAAGAATTTAGTTGCGAGACTTGTTTTTTTTTACAAGTTATGGTTTTGATGACATCTCATTTCTTTTTGTAGATAGTCCTACTAATGGTGGGGCTCCGACGGAAGGCGAAATTTGGTACCTTCGACGCGGACAGAAAAAACTGATGTATGCAAGTGTCTCGCCTACGGGCCAGGGGGTGAGGGAAATCGTGCACCTTACCTCCTCGTGAAGCCGCTCGATCTGCCAGCAGAATCTGGGAGCTCCGGAGTCTTCAGAGCTCGGCTCACCACGTGTCGACAAAGTCCAGAGGCACTACACAGCACTTCAGTTTTACCGTCGAAGCCACAAATAACACCACTAAAGAAACAGCGGGACTGCTATGAACTTATAATATTCATATTATATCGTTCTACGATAAAATAGTACAGCGGGTAAAAAAAACACAGCGGAAATGCGATCACAACGGAATCCATATTTGAACTTTCATAATGTCTTCCTCGAGCGAGCCATAAAGATGGCGACGCTCGTCGAGGAGGTGCACGATGCTGATTGGCGGGTAAAGGACTAGCTTGACATCTTGCGTAATAGTTTAACAAAATAAAATAGATGGCGCTAACATTTCCTCACCCTTTTAAAGGGTCACCTTTAAACCCAATCATAAAGTGTATAAAGAACTGCGAAAATATAATATTGAAACTGCGATTTATATAAGGTAAACTGCGACAACCTTAAACTAACTATCTTCTAGCACTTAAACTACTGTGGTTACAAAAAAAAAATAACAATCTTATTGCGTAGGTAATGGGCACAAACGTACGACCGGACGCACGTATGTACCTTTAGCTGTTCTTACAGAAACTACTCGCGTTATACCATCGTTGGAAGGAAGAATCTTCTCTACTATGGCTAATGGCCACGATAAAGGAGGTGAATTGTCAGTTATAATAACAAAAACCGTGCCAGGCTTGATTGGCACAGACGGAGTATTCCATTTCTCGCGGGTTTGTAAACTATGTAAATATTCCATTCTCCATCTTTTCCAAAAAGATTGCACTAATTTATCAAGCAGAGAATGTCTCTGAAGCAAGTTGAGATTATCTGATTCTACTTCAGGCGCGGGCAATGAGAGTAAAGGAGCGGTATGCAAAAAATGACCTGGCGTTAACGCGGTAGGTTCTGCGGGATCGGCACTCAGAACCGTAAGAGGCCGAGAATTTAACAAACACTCGATCTGAACGAGCACTGTAACTAGCTCTTCGTAAGAGAGAAGCTGTTGACCGATGACCTTGAAAAGGTGCGTCTTGACGACCTTCACCATACTCTCCCAACATCCGTCAAAATGTGGGGCGACCGGACAGTTAAACTTCCATGTGATACGGTTTTCAGCAAGCTCTTCTTCGAAGCGAGAGCGGAACTCGACATTATTAAGAAATTTATATAAGTCGCGTAAATAAGAATTAGCGCCTACAAAATTAGTGCCTCTGTCCGAGTGCATTACTTGGACAGGGCCCCTGCGAGACAAGAACCACTTAAGTGCAGCTAAAAAACTGGCGGTGCTAAGATCAGTGGCTACTTCAATATGTAGCGCGCGAGTTGTGAGACAAGTGATCACGCAAAAATATGCTTTCAAAGCCTTTGCACCCCGACGGCGAATGGGAGCGTAAGATATAGGACCTGCGTAATTACAGCCCGTGTGAGTAAACGGCTTAATAACCAGACGCGTCCGACAGTCCGGCAAGTCAGCCATGAGAGGGAAGACGGGACGCGGTCGAGCGCGGAAACAAATATTACAATCGTGAACTACCTTACGAATAGCACGACGAGCAGACAGTATCCAGTATTTCTGCCGTAATAGTGACATGAGCTGTTCAGGCCCAGCGTGTAAATATTTCTTATGATAATATTCAATTAATAAGTTAACAAAAAAGTCAAGGCTTGGCAGAAGTACCGGGTGCTGCTGTGAGTAACTAAGATCAGAATGGGTGAGACGTCCACCAACTCTGATTAAATCGTTATGTAAAAACGGTCTTAATTTATTAAGAGATGATGAAACCTGCGTGTTCAGTTTTAAATTTAAAATTTCTTTATTGAAACGTTTATTTTGGATAAGTTTCAGCAATTTGTATTCTGCAAAACTCAAATCAGCTGCGGTTATATGTACGGAATCGCAACGTGGTAACAAATTAGCGAATCTATAAATGTAAACAATCGTACGGAGTATTTTACTCCATGACGAAAGGCGGCGAAGAGTATCATAAACATAAGAAGCGTCAGCGGGAATTAAAACAGCGTGAACGAGTTTCTTTTGTTCAGGTATCTCGTCCAACGTGAGCGGTTCCGTACCTTCAGTAATAGGCCACTGCGACGGATGTAACGTTAGCCAGGGGGGCCCTTGGGACCACAGAGGGTGGTCTTTTAACTTAGCAGGAGAGACACCACGTGACAGACACTCTGCCGGGTTCTCAACCCCTGCAACGTGATAAAAGTTATCTGCGGAAATATTATCAGTAATTTTAATAACTCGATTGGCAACGAACGTTTGCCAACGATGCGGTGAACCTTTAATCCAATAGAGTGTGACTTTTGAATCGATAAAGGCGTAAATTTTAATTGCAAAACGGTTGTCATAAGTCTCAAGAACAGTCCGAAGCAATTTTGACAGCAAAAGTGCTGCACAAAGTTCCATACGAGCAATCGTAATGGGCGAAGAAAGCGCGATCTTTGACTTGGAACATAAAAAGCGGACAATATTGCCGGAGGCAGAGCCAACGTGTAGGTATACTACGCCACCATAAGCTTCGCCACTGGCGTCAGCGAACCCGACCAATGTCAATTCACAGTCGTTCTTCACTTCTAAACAACGCGGTATTTTAATTTCGTTTAGGGCTGGTAACTCTGAAGTAAATTGTTGCCAAGCCTTGACAATATGAGTAGGAGCAGGGACGTCCCAATCCACCTTCAACTGCCACAACTGCTTAATAAGAAGTTTAGCTACTAAAATAGAAGGAGCGACGAATCCCATGATATCCCACAGTCTCGCGACGGTTGACAGTATGGTGCGCTTAGTGCACGCGGTATTCGAACTTGGCGGGTTGATTTTAAAATAGAAAATATCTTGGTCTATAGACCAGCGAAGACACAAGATTTTGTGGTCAGCGGTTTTGTCAAATTCAACCTCAGTCGTCACCTTATGAGAGGCGGGAAGTTCATTAAGAACAGACTTTGAATTACTGTTCCACTTCACAAGGTGCCATTGAGCGCCCTTAAAAAGAGCAATTAAATCTTTAGCGGTGTCAATCGCCTCGTCTTCGGTATTGACAGAAAATGCAACATCATCCATATACAGGCACGAGGAGGCGACGGCAGCAGCGCGGGGATGCTCAGCGCCATCGTCAGCGATGAGATGCTGCACAGTGCGCAGAGCGTGGTAAGGACTGGACTTTAAGCCAAAACAAACTCTAATAAATTCATATAAGCGAAGCGGTTCGCTAGGATTAAAACGATAAAGAATTCTCTGATAACGTCGATCAGATTTGCGAATCATAATTTGTAAAAACATTTGTTTACAATCAGCGGTCATCGCTACAGAGTGTAGACGAAAATTTAAAATAATTTTGAATAAATTACCCTGTTGGTTGGGCCCACTGTGCAGCAAATCATTTAACGAAACACCGGACGATGTTTTGCAGCTGCCATCCAGCACGGGACGCAACCTAGACGAAGACTTGTCTGGGCGGAGAACCCCATGATGTGGGATTATATAAGTAGGGTACACATCTGCAGTTTCATGCGGAAGAACTGAGACGGGCGAGATGTAACCTTTAGAAAGGTAATCATTTAAAACTTCGTCATAAGCGGCGCGTAGCTCAGGTGAAGCTTCAAGCTTCCTCTCTAAGCATAAAAAACGTCTACGAGCGATATTGAATGAGTCACCCAGTGTGAACACATCCTTATCAAACGGTAGACCCACGGTATAGCGACCAGTAACTGGGTCCCGTTGCGTAGTTGAACGATAAAAATATTCACATTCAGCATCAGCAGGATGCTGAACAGGCGGGCCAGGGACTTCTTCAAGTTCCCAGAAGCGGGAAATCAAATTGTTATCCATAGGCGAAGGGACTATGGCGCAGCACGATGTGACACATGCTGGGCGGTTACTGAGTGTAGGTACGACCCCCATGAGTATGTAGCCTAACACCGTATTGACAGCGGCGGGCACTGACGGGCCACCAGGATCCACGTCAGGCAAAAGTAAATGCGGAAACAGCGATGCTCCAATTAAAATATCAATTTTACTTGGAATAGCGAAACTATCATCAGTGAACTGAAGTTTATTCGAGTAAGGTAGGGCCTTAATATCAACAAAAGCGGAAGGTAAGTTGTCCGTAATTTGATCAACTACTAATGAGTCGATATCAAATCGGATATTTCTATTAAAGCGTGAAAATATACGTAAATTTACTGTCCCGAACGACGTCCTCTCTGTGCCTCCAAAACCTCTTACAGTCGTAGACCGTGTATTGTTCTGACGTAAACGTAAAAGTTCACAACATTCCCTAGTAATGAAGTGACTTTGCGACGCGGAATCAAGCAAAATTCTTATTAAATGTTCACGTCCAGCATTATCGTACGCCACGACTTGCGCAGTCGCGAGTAAAACAGTAGTATGCGAATTACATTGCGGCGTCTCACTGCAAGTGGCATTAGAGGAAACAGAACGCGGAGCGTCAACGGACATCGAACACAAAGCCACACCAGGCTGCGCGGTGGAGCGCACCGGCTCGGACGCGGGCACGGGCGCTAAAGGGACTACAGCAGCGCTCGCTTGCGTTGACGTCACCGGATCGGGCGCTTCGCGCTGCGACGTAGGTATAGTTGAACTCGCCGCTTCCGCGGTCCATGGGTTCGAATCCCGAGTAAAATGTAATAGTGAATGGTGACGTTGTTTATACGTTCTACAGCCAGATGCGGATTGACAACTCGATATTTTATGTTTAATACTTAGACAATTAACGCAACCGTTAATTTTCCTAACAACCTGTAAGCGTTCATACGGAGTTGCTTTATGAAAATCGGGACATTTAAATAAGTGTTGATGTGTGACATTAGTACACAAACATTTATCTGTTGAATCAGATTCGACCGTGCTTACATACGCGTTATAACGCGGGGAGGACTGCGGTTTTTTACTATCATTAGAACTGCGGGAACGATCAGCTGATTTTCCGGAATTAAGTTCTTGCGCGCCGGCTGTTAAAGCGTGGGTGCGATACAATATTTTACTCTGTTTATTAACGAAATCGACTAAATCATTAAATAAAGGAATGTCAGACTGATCCCGACTGTTTTCAAAGTTACGAACAGTTTCACTGTCTAACTTGGTAATAGCTATTTGTACGAAAATTAAATTCAATAAATCTGGAATTTTTAAATGTTGTAAGGCACGGACGGCGTTAACAAACTTATCATTAAAAATGTCCAAATTATCGGAAGTAACGGAAGTTAACGGTTTCAAATCTATGATCTGTTTTAAATAAGTGGCCGCTAGTGTGCGTTTGTCTTCATACCGATTCACTAGCGTATTGAAAATGAGTTCGTAATTCTCAGCGGTAGGTACAATGCCGGCGCATGCGGCTAGCGCTTTACCGGCCAATTTGCCCTGTAAATAATGTAATTTTTGATGATCCGAGAGAGATGGATTATCATGAACAGCGGATTTATAATTTGAGTAAAACAATGGCCATGAACGAATGTCACCGTTAAAACTCATTAATTCAATCGGCGGTAACTTAATGAAAGAAGATTTTTTCTCTAAGATGGACGGAATGACGTCTGCATTGGTAGCAATCAAACGTTTTAAGCGACTATATAACTGTTCAAACGAAACCAGCGCCTTGTAGTCAGCGCGCGCGGTGGGGTCAGCTGTCAGTAGACAGTTATTTTACTGATCCATAACTTCAGGAAATTCGGAACGAATAGCGTCAATGTTTGAGCTAGCGTCCAGAAAAGCCTCTTTCGCATCATCTCCCGTGCCTATGTCTTTAGATAAATCGTAGGCAGACTGTAAACACTCGAATAAAGCATTCCGTTTGGCTTCCAACGCCAACAACGAAAACTCCGTACTACCAGACTTAATAGCTTTCTTCATTATGAAATGAGAATTTTAAATTGAAGGTATACAAAAATATTTTTTCTGTGAGTTTGCGAATAATATAAAAGTACAAGTGGGTACTTCTAAAAAGGTAAATCTCAGCGAAAATTATCGAAATAGAACCTTATTTCGCGAGACCACTGAGAATATGAATATTACAGCGAATAATAAGATGAAATATTAGTATGACAGCGGTAAAATAAGTATTTTGGGTTAAGCGGTAACAAAATGAAATAAATTCCTTCGCACTACGCTGCGTGCGTAATGGCGTCGGTACGTTTTCTAGGCTAACGAAAACCTAAAAACGGCGGGTTTTAACACTAAATCTTCTATTAGTTGACCTAAAAGGGGCGGAAACTGTATCAGTACGGTTCGAAGGACCACAATAGTGGTAGGGCTCCGACGGAAGGCGAAATTAGGTACCTTCGACGCGGACAGAAAAAACTGATGTACGCAAGTGTCTCGCCTACGGGCCAGGGGGTGAGGGAAATCATGCACCTTACCTCCTCGTGAAGCCGCTCGATCTGCCAGCAGAATCTGGGAGCTCCGGAGTCTTCAGAGCTCGGCTCCCACGTGTCGACAAAGTCCAGAGGCACTACACAGCACTTCAGTTTTACCGTCGAAGCCACAAATAACACCACTAAAGAAACAGCGGGACTGCTATGAACTTATAATATTCATATTATATCGTTCTGCGATAAAATAGTACAGCGGGTAAAAAAAACACAGCGGGAATGCGATCACAACGGAATCCATATTTGAACTTTCATAATGTCTTCCTCGAGCGAGCCATAAAGATGGCGACGCTCGTCGAGGAGGTGCACGATGCTGATTGGCGGGTAAAGGACTAGCTTGAGATCTTGCGTAATAATTTAACAAAATAAAATAGATGGCGCTAACACCTACTTTTATCCTTTCGGGTACCTTCTACTTATTGAATAACAACAATGGATTTTCTTAGAGCTCACTCTCTGTCTTATGAGCTTTTCTTAGTTTTGTTGGTAGTCTTTTAATAAATTACTTAACCTATTATTTTTAAATATGATTTTTATTTATTTTATTTATTTACTTACTACTCACAACTACCTCTACAGATCTTAAACCTAATTCGATAGTGTGGCTATCAACTATTATAACCTCCCTAGTACTAGGCCACTCAGAAAGTATTGCGAAAGAAAGTTTTTTTTTTGTATGAGAGACTGGCCAGTAAACCTATTTTAAAAATAATGATTATATATATTTATAAGTAAAAATAGGTGCGTTCCAATTTCAAAATTTTCCTCCACATTTTTTGCGAGCTAATTAAATTATCGTGTCTCATTGGAAAATGAATTTGCGCCGGGAACATTTTCGCGCTACGTTTTTTTATGATTTCAGGTGTCGTCTGAAACCGGGCGAATCATACGATAGACTTCAAATTGCATTCATGGATGAAAGCTCTTCCAAGGCAACTGTGTATCGTTCGTATAACGAATTCAAACGTGGTCGACCAACTTTGGGGGATGAAGAAAGAAGTGGTCGCCCTTTGACGGCTGTTACGGAGGAAAACGTGCTAGCAGTGAAAAATTTAATCCAAGACAATAGGCGAGTTACATATCAGGAGATTCAACACATACTGCAGATTGTATCGGGAAGCCTTCACGAGATTCTACACGTGCATCTTCGCGTGAGGAGGATAGTTTCACGCTGGGTGCCGCACAACCTCACCGATGCTCAGAAGCAGGCCCGGGTGGTTTTTTTTTTTTTGTAGGACATCTCGTAGTTAATCCTGAAAAGGTTCTTACTACTTAAACGGATGGTAGCCTTAACGGAGTTCTAAAAAGTTACCTTTTTAGGCCTCCAGCCGGGGTTTATTATACTTAAAACTAAAGCGAAAGCTCTATGGGTTACCCCGAGGGGGGTACGAACCTCGGCTTAGGCAATCACTGGTAGGGGGACAGCAAGGGACTGGCTGGATCTGGGTTAAATTATTTAGGGACTAATTTAAAGCTAACGGCGCAGAATCGCGGGCTGGCTCTTGCATGGGTTGGGAGGGACTATTAAGACGGGGTCGCGACGACGGACCTCGGCGGTGAGGTCTGTCAACTGGTCTCTTTTCGACTCTCCTGGAGGAGAGTAGTGGGATCGTCAGGATCGGTTAGAACGTGCCGCGAACGGCGGACTTTACCGATACGGGAGGGGGTGTAAGTAGCTGCCGCGACAACCAGAGGGTTACGGTGGGCTACGGCCCTATCGAAAAAACGCTTCGAAGCGCGTTTCATATACTGATGGATAGTCGGGAGTTTCATATCTAAATGAAGATTGATATTCCGAACCAACCAAGGCGCGCCTGTGTTTTGACGGAGAAAACGGTTCTGGAGAGTCTGCAGCCTATGGATGAATCGGGGCTTAGCATGTGCAAAGACTGGGCTTGTATATGTCATAATGGGCCTGATACAAGTGGTGCCCGGGTGGAATGGTGCCGTGATATGATATACAAATTTGAAGCAGGCTCGTGTCGGCGTGTTTATGACATTATTACAAGTGATGAGTCCTGGATTTATCAATACGATCCAGAAACCGCGGTTAAGCGAGTGCGTCACTCCGTCTTTAAAAATTCCATTTTTGGTGAAATCTTGAAGATATTCGTAAAATAAATAGACCTACATCTGTGCTTTTTTTTTTTTTTTTCAGGATGGGAAATCATCAAATGACTTCTCCCGCTCTGGGCGGAGCGGGAGGGCGTGTCAGACTTTTACTGACTAAAACCCACCCGTGTTCCATCAGTTGCCCATGTGCCAGGGTCACGGTATCTCTTTCGAACAATCACGCGACCCCGGCAGGCATTGGTCCTAGTAGACCCCTACACTGCTGCTGACATCTCTTTGAGGCGCGCGTGGAACACTGCGCGCCGTCGACCCGAGCTTGGTCCTTACCGGGCGGCGAGCTACCCATTGCTCGCCACCCGCAAGCTCGCGCCTACGGTGGCCGGGAGTCCGCTATTGACTCCCGACGCCCGGGGCGTCTCCTCCTGCGGCGGCTAGGGACGTGAGGGCGCAGAGACTGCCACTCCCTCACGCGCCCCGCCTCCTCCTTCGCGAGCATTACTGCTTCGCAGAAGGAGGTGACGGCTTCCCATTCCCTCTCGCTCCGTACCATGGCTCGCACCAGGGCCGGACGCGAGAGGTCGCCGCCGCCAATCGCCTCCACGAGGACACGGCGGTGCTCCGCCCAGGCAGGGCACACCTCCACCGTATGCTCCACCGTGTCATCCAGACGATCCTCGCAATGGAAACACCCGGACGTATCCTCCCGCTGTATCCTGAACAGGAACCCACCGAAGCACCCATGCCCGGTGAGAACCTGCGTCAGGCGGAAGGTGAGGACGCCGTGACGCCTCTCTATCCACTCCTCAAAGAGGGGACTTACCGCCGCAATTGTGGCGTGCCCAGTGTGGTCAGGTTTAGATGGATAAAACTTGTTAGCGCTAACTTTAGGATGAATCCTACCTGATTAAGTTATATCCGATTCTGATACATGTAGGTGATTTCAGGAATGTAGTCTTTTGTTTACATTCAAATTGAAGGCTATTTATAAAAATCAATGACCATGCTAATTGCGTCTTAACTATCTTTTCCACGGAACTCTGAGTTGGCGTTCTGCGAGATTTCTTTTTGAATTATATCTGCTCTTAGTAGCTGCTAGATTCACTCGGTATTTTGTTCGGAAATTTTACTTTACTCTGTAAGAAGTACATAAATGTTATAGTTCACTTAAAGTGTATGAACCAGCTAAGTAGGTAATTTATTATTAAATTGCTAACATGCGGTAATGAATCTGGTTGGCAGGTACGTGAACAAATATTGTAAGAACAAATGAGTGCTACTGTGAGTTCATGAATGGCTTGTCAATTATGTTACACTGAAAGTTTAACCCGGGTCGTGAGGTTGAGCCCTCATGGAATTACTTAATATAGGTTCAGACTTAATTAGTCAAACACCCTATTTGTGTTAAACATTCGTAGTTACAGCCGTTTTTATTTTGGCATTACAAAAGAGAATCATGGCTTAATATTGACAAGCTTGTATTACCTTTATGTTTGTTTGTAACTACGTTTGTTACCGATTCATTGTCGTTTCCTTCGTTTGTTGGTCTTGATGTTGACCCACTTCAAATGGTCAGATTTCGCTTCATTCTCTGGCCCTGATACCAATTTCATTCCATTTAAAAATATATTCTAATCGATGATTCAGTTAAGTTATGTCAAACTGAAAGGGATTGTTACCGTCAGTGTGTTACACAACTAGAGTGGTTTTACGTGCACCTGCTACGTGCGTGTCATGTTTGTGTCTGAAAGCTTAACACTTCGTAATAACGAATAGGCAATCACAAAATTAAATTTATAATAAAAGTAGCGCGTATTTCCTTTCCTAAAAACTATGGTCAATTATTGCTCATTTGTTTCTGGTTAGTCTGTAAAAACTCAATTCCTACTGAACCCATTACCGCACATAAACTTCAGGTGTTAGTGCTAAATCTAGTTGTAAGTGGATTCAGAATTGCTGCAAAGTTACCTACTAAGTAGCGGAAGTACCTAACTGAAACAGAATATCGCTGCTGATCTTCAATCCAATAATACTTAGTATGTGACCTTATTTACACTTAGCTACGTGTGGGATATTAAATAAATAGTAGCAGTCGCATGGCAATTTTCCTCACACAATCTTATGTAAACAAACATGCCTCCCAAGATAATACCAGGACCTTCTGTCCTGCTTCCGACAGGATCGTATTATTTGGTCGCATACATATTGAGTAGGTAACACATATTTGCATGTTGTCTTATAAATTCTATCTTCTTGTTGCAACTAAATGTGGAACTCAGGTGTTTGGAATAATACTGAAGCTTGTAAATGTAGCCACATAGGAGTATAGAGTTCGAAAAATACTTAAGTATGTAAGTAGTACAATATAGCTGTAGAAATGTATTTATTTATTGGATCTCCAACAATCACATACAAATATTCATAGAGCTGGGACAAAACCAGAGTGCGAATTAGGAGAGCACATCATTTACTTGCACTCTACGTACAATAAGTTCGGCAATGTAAACATATTACAATTTTAATTTAATGAAACAAAGTGAATTGAATATGCGATGAATAATGATAACACAAAATATAAATAACCAATTAAAGTAAAAAATAAAGAATATCCATAAAAGACAAAACTGACGGCATAGAGATGAATAAACCTCGTCCTTTCGCTTACACGTGCCATTAGTTTGAATATGTGGAATATTATTAGTTTAACTAATGACCATTATGTACATACCTAATTTTCCGGTATAGTTAGAAAGGAAAACTTTTTGTTGAACTGTCACCAACATCTACCCTGTATAACCAACATTACTGTAAACCCAGGGATCTTCAAACAATGGTTACTAAGGAAAACAGAGAAATATCTTTAGGATTTCCTTAGATAGGTAGGAAGTACGTACACACCGGATCATGAGATCATTTTTTCGGCTTGTGAAACCGAAACACTGCTTTTAATTTCAAATATCAGTAAATTAATGAAACCCGATTAGTGAAAAAAAAATCGCCCATGTGCGAGTCGGATTCGCGCACCGGGGGTTCCGTACCGCAGCCGTTAGCTTTTTATTAAAAATATTTTTATTTTATGAAGTTATTTTTCCTTTATTTGTGCTATAAGACGTTGCTTTGTACCAAATTTCAAAATTCTAGATCGACTGGAAGTACCCATTAGGTTTTGATTCCCTTGCGAGTTTCAAAAATTTGCGGAAATTTGCGGCATAAACGGCTATATCTTTTGATTGCGTTAGCTTATAAGTTTGATTTCACAGCTCCAAGGGACAGTAGACTTGAGTATTTGATATAAATTTCAGCTTGATACCTCGGGGAGTTCCTGAGAAAAAGGGTCTTGACAGACAGACGGACGGACGGACGGACGGACAACAAAGTGATCCTATAAGGGTTCCGCTTTTTCCTTTCGAGGTACGGAACCCTAAAAAACATTATTCACTAAACCATAGATAAACAATAAAGACAGGATAATAGCTACTAAAATTTAAAAAAGCAATTATTCAACGTAAAGGCAAGGTTCGTTTCTGATATATTGTGTAGATGTTTCTTTAAATGTTGCAGAAAGCAGAATTTTATCATATTCTTCAGGTGAAATAAAAGTCAATATATTTTTAATTCTAGTAGGTATCTACTACTACAGATGGTTGACTGGTTTGAGGGTCGAAAGGTTGGAGTCGCGCCACAACATCAACTTTAAGTCGTTCGTGGTACGAGTTCCAACCGACCATCTACAGAGCTACTTAAGAGAGGACTTTTGGCCAAAAGGTGTCGTGTTTTGGGCACGCCACTATTGCGGCGGTAAGTCCCCTCTTTGAGGAGTGGATAGAGAGGCGTCACGGCGTCCTCACCTTCCGCCTGACGCAGGTTCTCACCGGGCATGGGTGCTTCGGTGGGTTCCTGTTCAGGATAAAGCGGGAGGATACGTCCGGGTGTTTCCATTGCGAGGATCGTCTGGAGGACACGGTGGAGCATGCGGTGGAGGTGTGCCCTGCCTGGGCGGAGCACCGCCGTGTCCTCGTGGAGGCGATCGGCGGCGGCGACCTCTCGCGTCCGGCCCTGGTGCGAGCCATGGTACGGAGCGAGAGGGAATGGGAAGCCGTCACCTCCTTCTGCGAAGCAGTAATGCTCGCAAAGGAGGAGGCGGGGCGCGTGAGGGAGTGGCAGTCTCTGCGCCCTCACGTCCCTAGCCGCCGCAGGAGGAGACGCCCCGGGCGTCGGGAGTCGATAGCGGACTCCCGGCCACCGTAGGCGCGAGCTTGCGGGTGGCGAGCAATGGGTAGCTCGCCGCCCGGTAAGGACCAGGCTCGGGTCGACGGCGTGCAGTGTTCCACGCGCGCCTCAAAGAGATGTCAGCAGCAGTGTAGGGGTCTACTAGGACCGATGCCTGCCGGGGTCGCGTGATTGTTCGAAAGAGATACCGTGACCCTGGCACATGGGCATCTGATGGAACACGGGTGGGTTTTAGTCAGTAAAAGTCTGACACGCCCTCCCGCTCCGCCCAGAGCGGGAGAAGTCATTTGATGATTTCCCATCCTGAAAAAAAAAAAAAAAAAAAAAGGCAAGGTTCGTTTCTGATATATTGTGTAGATGTTTCTTTAAATGTTGCAGAAAGCAAAATTTTATCATATTCTTCAGTTGAAATAAAAGCCAATGTATTTTTTTAATTCTAGTAGGTATCTACTACTACAGATGGTTGACTGGTTTAAAATAAAGAACAATTCTTTGAAAAATATGAGATTGGCACCAAGAGGTAAGAAATGATGGAGGTTGCCCAATTTACCAACTCGATCGGTTAAAAGAAGCACTCAGTAAAATCACAGAGTCATCTTGTTGCAACGTAACTGCGGCCAAAAACTTTGAAACTGCAAGTTCACGCGAGCTTCCTCACCTTGTCAAACATTTCAAAACAATTCCCTTGGCAACAACACTGGGCTTTTTACGTTTTACTACTAATTTATATAAAGAGGTTTCCACTCCCATATTTTATTCAGTTAGAGCACTTACCTGACTAATAAAAATCTAGAAAGACAAATCGTTTATTTAAGGGGCTGTCTTACGGTCAAATACTTTTTCAATTAAAGTTACTAATTAATTGACGGAGTAGGCATACCAGATAAAACCTTTTTGTAAATTGAGATGTTACACGGTCACGTACCACGGTCATAACGACATGTTTTGCAGCGAGAACATATTTATTTAAACAAAAAGGTTAAGTTTGTTTTTGTGTTAAATTAATTCCAACTTCGGAACCCTTCATTGTGCGTGGTCCGACACGCACTGGGCCGGGTTTTATTTAAATAGATCTACACTTTTTTCTTGTTGTTAAAATCCCTTGTTTCGTAGACCGCTATTTGTACACCGTCGTGCGTTTGGACCTACTTGTCGACCTCGTTAGCTTTCATTCAACGGAGTAAAGCCACTTGTAACATTCATCCAAATGTCATTAGTACAGTAGCGGTTTGTGTAAATAAACACTGACCTCGATCGACTTCGGGGCGCCACATAAGTCCTGGGAATAACAACGAAAGCGTGTTGACCCTTAATTTGTGTAAAGTTATTACGAAACTTAATTTTCGAAAAAGTTTTTATTACATAAATTACGCGGTCCACTTCAGCTTCATGTGACCAGAGTTATTCAGGATAAAATTATGGGTCGAATCTTAACATACTTAGGTACTAACTTTCGGCATTCATCACTCATCAGGTACCAAAGTAACATATTTAATTCTAGTAGCGTACACATTGTGTTCAGAAACAGGATGTAGCAACAGAAGGTATACACCTCCTCCTAAAATCTTCTTAACTTGTTTCAGTCGGTGGCTTCGAAAACAATCTAAGTTGAGTACGGGTAATTCTGCCAGGGTCACGAGGTTGTTCGAAAGAGATACCGTGACCTTGGCACATGGGCAACTGAAGGTACACGGGTGGATTTTAGTCAGTAAAAGTCTGACACGCCCTCCCGCTCCGCCCAGAGCGGGAGGGCGTGTCTTTTTCTTTGGATAGGAATGCATCAAATGACTTCTCATTTGTTGGTTTCCCATCCAAAAAAAAGCATGGGTAATTAATATTAATAATGACTTTAAATATCAAAACGTGAGGCATTCAGGCGAAAAATGATTATAATTTTTTAATCTATCTTTCGCTGCCGTCATCATAACATATTTTATCATTACTTAGCTAACCCGACAGACGGTATCCTGTCGAAATTTGATTATGTCCAAATTTCCGATTTTTTTTACATTTTTCTATTAATAAATCTCTGAAGTCCCACAATCGTCCTGCATCGCGCAAGCAGAGTTTACCGCACAACTAATTATCATGTATATAACCTCCCGATATAAATAGTTTCGGGCAGCTGCCCTCCAGCCACGACACACGTCTGATCCGAGGATCCTCCCTTTTCTGCGCAGGTTGAGTCAACTTTACTCTCTGCTCCTCATACCTCTACATTGGTGACTCCGAGTATGAACGTCAGCGCAGCCTACATGTAACCTCATCAGCGTAACGTCGAGTCACACAGCCTGCCTGCGCATATTTTTTATTAATTTTATTAGCACATGAACATATTGTGATCGGTACGTAAGAAAAAATATTCAGTTAGGTCCTAAC
The DNA here is from genome assembly GCA_932294355.1 of Aporophyla lueneburgensis. Taxonomy (NCBI): domain Eukaryota; kingdom Metazoa; phylum Arthropoda; class Insecta; order Lepidoptera; family Noctuidae; genus Aporophyla; species Aporophyla lueneburgensis. Next base: position 16,562,220 of record OW028750.1, on the reverse strand, counting down.
TGAACATGAAGAGCGAGTATTACAGTGAAGTTTATTCCTCTATGGATCAACTTGTTTCCAGCTTATCGAAACTTATACGCATTTGCTTTCATAGGCTGACAATGTATTTTCATGAAATAAAAAACGGACAGACAGACGTATGTGGGGCTCCTTATATTATATAATACAATATAAAGATTTATTGTGGTCACGCCCTACACGGGTTAGAATCAATTCATTCATCATTTCCTTATGGCGAAAATAACTTTCAGCCCGGAGCAATTTTAACTATATTGCTCCGTGCTCATCGTCAGCAAGTTATAAAAGTAGGTTAATAAAGTAGGATTTTAGTTACGGAACTTTCACCGGTAAACAATAGTTATAAATCTTAAACCAATACTGCGTTGAAATTTAATTAATCATATGTTTTTTATCCTAGGAAGTACGAGACGCCCCCTTAAAAAATAAAATTATAGGTAACCTAAATTAACTAAAACTATTTACATATTAAATCTATTCTAAATCTGTTTAAAATCAATATTAAAATTATAGCAATTTTATTCATCTATAAGGCAAGGTTCGCTCTTGGTATATTTATGTTTATGTAAGTGTTGGAGAGAGCAATATTTTATCATTTTCTTCAGTTGGAATGGAAGTCAATCAATTTTGTTGATTCTAGTATTAAGTACCTACCTACCTACAGTTGCAGATGGTTGGCCGGTTTAGAATATGGTACAGTTCTTTGAAAAATATGAGATTAGCGCCAAAAAGTAAGAAATTATAGAGGTTACCCCATTTGCCAACTCGCTCGGTAAAAAGAAGCTCTCAGCAAAGAATAAATCACAGCGTCGTCTTGTTGGAACGTAACTGCGGCCAAAAACTTAGGAAACTGCAAGTCCACGCGAGTTTCCTCACCATACCAAAATATTCAGAACAATTCTCTTGGCAACAATACTGGGCTTTTTGCATCTTACTACTATTTATATGAAGAGGTTTCCACTTCCATATTTTATTCAATTAGGGCACTTACCTGACTAATAAAAAACGAGAAAGACAAATCGTTTATTTAAGTGGCTGTCTTACGATCAAATACTTTTTCAATTAAAGTTAGTAATGGAACCGTTGACTGAAGCAGAGGGCCCACTCTCCTTTAGGGTTCTCTTCCACGCCTTTTTCAAACGCAGCCAGGGCATCTTCAGGGTTCACAAAACGAATTTCTCAAAGTTTATCTTTTATTCTTGGAAATTAATAACAGTAACAAGAGGTTAGGTCGGGACTGTACTAAGGATGACTCATTAATCCCCACCTTAGATAGACAAATATTCAATAGTTCGTCTGGCGGAATGAAGGAGCGTTGTCGTGGTGGAGACACATCTTATTTAATCTAAAACGTAATAAATCATTGAGCGAAAATTTTCTCTGGTCCGTTTCGATGATCGACAGAAACTTTTAAAATTGCCGCTAATTTGTTAAACCAAATTACGTATTATGCATTAATTACAAATTTACAGATTCCTAAAGAAAAATTTCGAATTTTTCATTAACTGCTTTTCTTGCTGGCCTAATCTCAAAACTTTTAGTGTGACCCCGTACATGTGCATGTACTCGGTGCGTCACGTGAGTGCAACTGTTTTTTTTTGTTACACTCCCTGTTTTTACTTACATAGCTTAAAAGTGTGAATTACTATCACAATATGGATCAAGGTCTGGATTAAAGTTTATTTTATTTTAGTTATAATTAAGTGTCTGGTACTCCCGAGTGATGACAGACAGGACAGTGAGTAGACTGAATATTAATTTTGAGTTTAAGTTATTACTGCAAGAGATTTAAATAGTTTGAGCTTTTGTTTTCTTTGCTTACCAGTCAGGTTGCTTTGATAAATACTTTATGGAGTTAACTAAAATCTTAACAAATTACTAAAATTTTAACGGCTGTAAGAAGTGCCAAAAGTTTCGAAACTTGTAGGTACCCATCTCTTAAAATTAATAAGCAAAATACCTATTCCCACCTAAATTAAGAACAAACTTCGACTTTTAAGTCATTCATGGCACAGTCGAGTCTTGTATATCTTCGTTAGTTCTTTCGTTAGTTATCAAATTCTTTAATTTATTAAGTCAGGACACATAATACCTTTTGAAGCTACGGCACTGAGCAGAGTTTTGCATAGAAAATCATATTTAATTACATCATAACAAAAATCAAAATGGTCGATTTGGTATCAACGTAACACCATTTTAATGGCCGCACAATTTATGAATATATAATTATCTTTTTTTTTGAGACTGAACAATCAGCGTTTCTGTCACGTTTTTAATTCGCTCTGAATGACTGACGAATAATTTAATGCTGAGTCAGTAACGCAGATTATATCGTGTAATGAGCAGACAATAGCAAATCTTATCTTATAGATTTAAACGAGCAATTCTTGTATATATATATATCATCTGAATCTCCGAAATGGCTCCAACGATTTTCATGAAATTTAGTATACAGGGGGTTTCGGGGGCGATAAATCGATCTAGCTAGGATACATTTTTATAAAATGTCGTTTTATTCGTGTTTTCAATGACCAACTTTATCGATAATCAACTTGAACATAAACTTATTATTTTAAACACAATTTACCAAAAAATACCGAGTAAAGCTCGGTCATCCAGATATTAGTCCTTAAAATGACGAAAATTTATGGATGAGACTTTACTGAACTGAATCCACGACATGTTCTTATTTTCGTTCTACTGAAATGTTTAATTAAACAAAATATGTACATACGTTACAATACTACATTGCGATAGCATAAAAGCATATAAGCTAACTTAAAATGATAAAAATACGATAAGGAGCTACCAAACTTCAGACGAGATTGTAAAGATTGTAAAATCTTACAACGTAAATTCTTACATGTGTATTTTGCATAATACTCCGGAAATGACGATAAACACAGCCTGCGTACACGTTTATAGACGAGTCACCTGCGTAAAAAATATTTGCCTTGAACATTCAATAAAATATCTTTTTAATTAGCTCTTAGTGAGAATTACGTGAACATTGAGGTTCATACTTTATATCGTTATACAGGGCAGCTTCAACTTCTACTCGACTGCTGTTTTTTATAAATTACTTAATCATAAAATAGAAAAAAAAAATTGTCTGAGTCACTGTCGCTAGATACGGTGACGAGGACTATTTATCATACAGAATATTATTCAAGTTCTGATTTTCGTTAAAAATAATTTTAATTTCTTCTGTCTCAAGGCTGTTTGGTTTGTACCTTGTAATAACTCAGTTAAACAATTAAAATCATAAACCTGCCTACAGAAATTGCCTAAGTGCTACGCGCGGCACTACGCCGTAGCCGTCGCCGTAGCAATGACATTCGTAGTAAATATAGACAATGCATTATGTCAACGGAGATTCACACGTCATTTAGATATGCAGAGACGTAGAAAGTGCATATGATATATGTGTATTTTTGTGGCCACATGCATTCTCACCGGGCCTGGAACTACTGAGATACAGCATGTATGAAGAAGTAGTAATGTGTCGCCAAATTTAAGGCTACAAACCACCAAACGGGGCAGACAATATTTTTTTCAGGTTTACTATGTTTTCTATACCACAACCTGGTATACGAAACATTTCTGATCCAGGCTGTATATATAGAAACGATAGTAATGCAAATACTCGCAGCCAATAGTTTGTTTGCATATAGTTATGTGACACTTCACAATATGAAGTGTGGAAATCTCGGCGACTCAAAGTACCGCCTAAGTTCATGTTCTCGGACTGTAATGTAAATATCAAGTTTTATTATCTGTTTCTTGATGCAGAGAGATGTGAAATTCTTTAGAAAGACGTGGAACGTGGTGAATACCACCACTCATCTACGTGAGGAGTGAGAAATGTTTGGTACCTACTTATGTCATAATCATCAGCCTATAATGTTCCCACTGCTGAGACACAGGCCTCCTCTCGGTGAGAGGGACCTGCTTATGTTACCTATGTTTTAATTTTACACAAATAAATTTTACAAATGAGATAAATATAGAACATAGGAATAGTATAGTTTACACCTTTTTGATGTCTACTTTACCTACCGAACACAGTAAGTGAAATTAATTCTTTACCAAATTGACAAACTATGTCACTTTGCCCTGTAACACAGTTTCATACAGCTGTCTGAAAATGGGTAGTGATTCGAGTTTACGCATAATTCATGTTGGTAGTTCATTTGATACACAATTAAATTACCTGAAATTAGAATTTTTGGATCAACATACAAAACCTAGTCAGACCTACAAAAAAGTAAGAATATGTGATTGAATCAGTGATTTCTAAGCTTGTACCCTTAAAACCGTTTGAAGTTTTAACAGGAAAATGCTCCAACAGAGACAGCTGATACTAAAAGAAACTGTCAGGTTTGTAAAATTCATGCTGTAGGTATATAGTTAACATTCCTGTTAGATGTGTTCGTGCGCAGCATTCATATGCAAGTATTAGTGGGCTCACTCAAATGTATTAGTGATTTACAGCCCTGTGGGGGTTGCAAAACCATTATACATTTTTGAAAGATATCTGTGTGAAGGCACTCTGCAAATTGAAATACAAATTATTCCCTCTTCCTGACGTATTTGAAACGGAATTCACCTTGGAGTAGTTCGTAACTTTCGATTTGATTTACGAGAATTCTGAAGTTCAGTTAATCGTGTTTGGAGATTTAGCATTTAATTAAACAGAAGTTTCAGTTTATAAGCAACTTAACCTAGACCTGGGATTAGTCCAACATATCTTTGTTTCCAGCCTTTTTAGACCACTGAAGAGCTTTTAAACAAAATAAGAGTTACGTCGTGCAGTTTCCTTCAGGTTTAAAAGCACTTTTCCAGTATTCACTTTGCGTGACTACACGAGCTAGTTAGTCTTTTATATTTTAACTTTTGTATTTTACTGAATTGTTGCACCGCCGCACGAGTGTAGGTGACTATTTTTATATCTGGTTGCGAGAGTACTTTCTACGAAACGAATTTAGTGATGTATTTATTATAATTTGATATTTACAGTTATTCAAAAATGTTAGCTTTAAAAATGCTGTTGTATTTTACCAAGAGAACCAATTTAAGTTAACATGCCTCAGATGAAAACATGCCTGAACAGAATGTTTCAATATTTGAAGTCTGAAAATTAAGCCGGTTCAAAACGAATAATATATATTTCAATTGACTGTAATGCGATTTTTAAAACACTTGTAGCCAGGTGCTATGAAACGATTTTTCGTAATTTATTATAGAGTTATTGCCTACATTTACATAATTTTTGGATACTTTTGCAACTTTATTCTTAAAATAGAAACAACGTAATCTATTTTATACTTTTCTTTTTTTTTTCTGGCAGTCTAGAATGTAGTACTAAAAGAAGTACTTAGTATAATTTAACTTTAAGAAGTACCCTTGTTAAAGTTGCATTATGTCCTGAATATCAAATTGCTTAACAAATGTTGTCTGAACAATCTATACAAAATATATGAGCGAAACCTTATGCCTTAAGGCTGACGCGGACGTTATGATCTGATAAAATGTTTCAACGATAAATGACAACAAAGTTAACACTACAAAGTCAAAAATAACTTTAATTTCGGAAAGTCGGTGTTTTAGGATCTGTATTTAAGGTTTTTTTGCCACCGACTTCCGAAATTAAAGTTATTTTTAACTTTTTAGTGTTTTTTTAAGGAAGTCGGTTGTTTTGTTCTTGTAAGGGCGAATTTCACCAAACTTGTATACCTAGACTAAGTCATATCCAGAGAATAAATTTTGAATTTTTGACAGTTTATTCGTACTGAAACTGTCAAACGTCGATTTAATTCCCAGGATAAAACATATCTGACGTTGGTAAAATCTGCCCTAAAAAGTTTTTATTTTTAACCGTCTTCAAAAAAAGGAGGAGGTTATCAATTCGAATGTATTAAAAAAAATATATATATTTGTTACGTCATAACTTTTGACTGGGCGAACCGATTTTGATGATTCTTTTTTTATCTGAAAGCTGGTGCTTTCCGAATGGTCCCATTTTAATTTGGTTCCATTCGGACAATGGAGTCCATGTGAAAACCATATAAGTCTTAAATTTGCATTAAGTATTTGTGCGACAAATGAACGAATAACGCGATTAGATTAGTGCGGAGTATCTACCATAACTAAAAAGATAAAAATAAAAATTGTTTTCCCGTTTTTGCAACATTTTTCATTACTGCTCCGCTTCTCTTAGTTGTAGCGAGATGTTATATAGTCTATCGCCTTTCACAATAAATAGGCTACCCAATACAAAAATAATTTTGCAATTCGGACCAGTGGTTCCTGAGATTAGCGCATTCAATCAAACAAACAAACTCTTCAGCTTTATAATATTAGTATAGATTTGTCGCGCAAATACTTAATGCAAATTTAAGACTTATATGGTTTTCACATAGATCCCATTGTCCGAATGGAACCAAATTATCGGGAAGCACCACTCGGACTTTGTTTTTCAAAACCAATGTTTTGATCCTCTTGACGTGACATGGGTATATTTAGTGATGGGCGTTCGATCTTTACAACTATAGGTTCTGACAATTTCCGCTGTTTCATACAAATGTTCAATATCTTACCTACGATGTTAAAATGTATGGAACAGCTCTTATTTTTTTCAAAAACGTAAATAGTTTAAAGTTCTAAGTGTTGAGTAGATATATACTTTTTTTATTGTATTATTCTTTATTTACTGTTATTGGACTGGGACGGTTTACGTTAAAAAAAATCCGTCACATACAAATATTTCATGAAAATGAAATGGAGCGAAACATTAAAAGTTTCATTTACGTGTTTGGAGATTTAGCAATAACCGTCAACTAAGCTGAATTGATATTGCTGTGTGCAAACACTCTTCCTCTCCAGGAAGAGTGTTTTAGAAGAGTGGTTTGTAACTAATTTCTGTAATATTTTACACTAGATTGTAGTGTTATCCTTTCAAATATTCATGTTTACAATTGTTTTCCGTTTATCACTTAGCTACAGCATAGGTTTAAATAGAAATAAATCATTACAGTAAGGTTATATATGGGCTCTCGTAGAGATATTCATTATTATTTTTGGTATATGTTTCATACCATCTAGTGATCTACGACTACGTTCTATCAAGATTTGAAGAACTGATCTTAAAATATGAACTCATTTTGTATACGTAGCTATCGGTACAGCTAAAGATATAAAAGTTAATGCTTTCAAAGAAACTTGGAAACTGGATGTTTTACTTTTGTTTACAAAATTGAACTACAACGTATTTGTCCAATCAAGTAATAAGTAATCGCTTATAATGGCTGACTAAGTTGCAGGAATATATTACGACCCTTTACTTTCACCACTTAGAGAGAGAAATAGTTAAGAGCAGCTGGTCTTGCAGAATTTAATTAGTAGAAGTAATTATACTATGATGTGTCCTTAAATCATTATTTCAGCTCAAGGACGTCCAGAGCTGGACATAGGCCTCCCCAAAGGAGGCAGAGGGTTTTCTATAATCGCCACGCTTGGTTGGCGGTTTTGTGATCGCAGTATGGTGGTAAAATGCATAGAGAACGCTGCTGCCCACTCTCTAGTAAGTCTCTTAGTCACCTTTTACGACACCTACGGGAAGAAATTAGATGGTGCTATTCTTTACGTCCGGCACCACACGGAACAGTATGACTGTCAGAAGTACGGACATAAAATACTACGGAGGGATTTTATCACGCTCTGGATTTTCAACACTATGTGAGGCGCCGAGACTTGAAAATCTATTAGTAAAACTGAGATTTTTACGACCTTTCATGAATGAATTTGACCATTTTTTAACCGACTTCAAAAAAAGGAGGAGATTATCAATTCGATTATTGCGGGGTATCTACCATAACTAAAAAGTTAAAAATATAAACTTTTTACAAAAAAGAAACAACCGACTTCCTAAAAAAAACACTAAAAAGTGAAAAATAACTTTAATTTCGGAAGTCGGTGGCAAAAAAACCTTAATTACAGATCCTAAGACACCGACTTCCAAAATTAAAGGTATTTTTCACTTTGTAGTGTTTTTTTTTTATTAGTAATGAATTCCGAATTGTAAAAACGGTATGAAAATCACGATATTTCGCATAAAGTAAGTACTTGTTTCGCACTAATTCAATATTAACGTTTTGGTGAGTGTACGAAATGTTTTCTTGTAATTTTAATGTAATTTTTACCGTGATACCGCATTAGGGACGTTCAAATCAGCCCCCATATAATGATAAAAAAGACGTACTCAATACGAAACATAACATAACACCTCTGAAGAGATAGGCAGAAGTGTATTTGCAATACACATCCTCTCAACTTAATATAAATCATAATCTGAACTTGCTAGTCGCTAACCAAATAAATAAGGTAACACAAGTAAAGAAAAATGTACTTACTTAGTAGCCTGAACACTTAATATTGTCTCGTTGAACTGAAGCAGTTTTATGTGATGGCCGTTAGTTGATAAGGACACGATGCTCGTTACGGGTTGCTCTAATCTGTATATTCCTTTTTTTTGTGGGTGGGGGAAGTCATCAAATGACGTCTCCCGCTCTAGGGTGGAGCAGAAGGGCATGTCAGACTTTTACTGACTAAAACCCACCCGTGTTCCTTCAGTTGCCCATATGCCAGGGCCACAGTACCTCTGTCAAACTAATCTCGCGACCCTGGCAGGCATCGGGCACGTACATTCCTTCAGAGCAAACCATTAAAATCTTCTTACAAATCTTTTTCGTGTTAGACAGACTTCGATTTAATTAAGGAAGTTGTCGTTGGTTGCAACTGGTTATTTCTAAAATAACTTCCAATTAAATTTGGAAGACACTAATGAATAAACTTTTAAATGAAAAAAGGTAAAGTTCAATGCCATCAAAACCATAACTTGTAATAAAAACTTTTTACAAAAAAAACAACCGACTTCCTTAAAAAAAAACACTACAAAGTCAAAAATAACTTTAATTTCGCAAGTCGGTGTCTTAGGCTCTGTATTTAAGGTTTTTGCCACCGACTTCCGAAATTAAAGTTATTTTTGACTTTGTAGTGTTTTTTTTAAGGAAGTCGGTTGTTTTTTTTTGTAAAAAGTTTTTATTTTTTGACTTTTTAGTTGTGGTAGATAATCCGCACTAATCTAATCGCGATATTCGTTCATTTGTCGCGCAAATACGTAATGAAAATTTAAGACTTATATGGTTTTCACATGGACCCCATTGTTCGAATGAAACCAAATTAAAATGGGACCATTCGGGAAGCACCAGCTTTCAAATAAAAAAAGAATCATCAAAATCGGTTCACCCAGTCAAAAGTTATGAGGTAACAAACATAAAAAAAAAGAAATAAAAAAAAAAAAATACAGTCGAATTGATAACCTCCTCCTTTTTTTGAAGTCGGTTAAAAATAGACTGACTTGGCCATCGCATGAAAACGCTATGTATCACACAAGTAATACATATTATATGAAATTAGATTGTTTAGTGCGATTGCCAAGTCAATATGTTAATTTAAGACATTAAATGTTTTTAATATTGATATGGTCACTATATGATGTTGTAAGGTTGGCTAATTACGTAATAACTTAAGACAGAAGGTCCCTTAAGGAGGGACTGAATAAATTAACCGACTTGGTATACAGGGATCTCACAACTTTTTACGCTAGAAGAATTCAGTTGCGAGACTTGTTTTTTTTTACAAGTTATGGTTTTGATGACATCTCATTTCTTTTTGTAGATAGTCCTACTTTTATCCTTTCGGGTACCTTCTACTTATTGAATAACAACAATGGATTTTCTTAGAGCTCACTCTCTGTCTTATGGGCTTTTCTTAGTTTTGTTGGTAGTCTTTTAATAAATTACTTAACCTATTATTTTTAAATATAATTTTTATTTATTTTATTTATTTACTTACTACTCACAACTACCTCTACAGATCTGAAACCTAATTCGATAGTGTGGCTATCAACTATTATAACCTCCCTAGTACTAGGCCACTCAGAAAGTATTGCGAAAGAAAGTTTTTTTTTTGTATGAGAGACTGGCCAGTAAACCTATTATAAAAATAATGATTATATATTTATAAGTAAAAATAGGTGCGTTCCAATTTCAAAATTTTCCTCCACATTTTTTGCGAGCTAATTAAATTATCGTGTCTCATTGGAAAATGAATTTGCGCCGGGAACATTTTCGCGCTACGTTTTTTTATGATTTCAGGTGTCGTCTGAAACCGGGCGAATCATACGATAGACTTCAAATTGCATTCATGGATGAAGGCTCTTCCAAGGCAACTGTGTATCGTTCGTAAAACGAATTCAAACGTGGTCGACCAACTTTGGGGGATGAAGAAAGAAGTGGTCGCCCTTTGACGGCTGTTACGGAGGAAAACGTGCTAGCAGTGAAAAATTTAATCCAAGACAATAGGCGAATTACGTATCAGGAGATTCAACACATACTGCAGATTGGATCGGGAAGCCTTCACGAGATTCTACACGTGCATCTTCGCGTGAGGAGGATAGTTTCACGCTGGGTGCCGCACAACCTCACCGATGCTCAGAAGCAGGCCCGGGTGGTTTTTTTTTTTGTAGGACATCTCGTAGTTAATCCTGAAAAGGTTCTTAGTACTTAAACGGATGGTAGCCCGGCGAGTTCTAAAAAGTTACCTTTTTAGGCCTCCAGCCGGGGTTTATTATACTTAAAACTAAAGCGAAAGCTCTATGGGTTACCCCGAGGGGGGTACGAACCTCGGCTTAGGCAATCACTGGTAGGGGGACAGCAAGGGACTGGCTGGATCTGGGTTAAATTATTTAGGGACTAATTTAAAGCTAACGGCGCAGCATCGCGGGCTGGCTCTTGCAAGGGTTGGGAGGGACTGTTAAGTCGGGGTCGCGACGACGGACCTCGGCGGTGAGGTCCGTCGACTGGTCTCTTTTCGACTCTCCTGGAGGAGTGTAGTGGGATCGTCAGGATCGGTTAGAATGTGCCGCGAACGGCGGACTTTACTGATACGGGAGGGGGTGTAAGTAGCTGCCGCGACAACCAGAGGGTTGCGGTGGGCTACGGCCCTATCGAAAAAACGCTTCGAAGCGCGTTTCATATACTGATGGATAGTCGGGAGTTTCATATCTAAATGAAGATTGATATTCCGAACCAACCAAGGCGCGCCTGTGTCTTGACGGAGAAAACGGTTCTGGAGAGTCTGCATCCTATGGATGAATCGGGGCTTAGCATGTGCAAAGACTGGGCTTGCATATGTCATAATGGGCCTGATACAAGCGGTGCCCGGGTGGAATGGTGCCGTGATATGATATACAAATTTGAAGCAGGCTCGTGTCGGCGTGTTTACGACATTATTACAAGTGATGAGTCCTGGATTTATCAATACGATCCAGAAACCACGGTTAAGCGAGTGCGTCACTCCGTCTTTAAAAATTCCATTTTTGGTGAAATCTTGAAGATATTCGTAAAATAAATAGACCTACATCTGTGCTTCATTGAGAACTTATAGTGCAGTGTTGATTTTTTGGAATTTGAACCATTCTACCGGTAGATTTATCAAGATTGAGCTAGCCGGCCGGCAGCATAACCTCGCCATCTCCAGTAAAAGAACGAGCTCGGGATCTCTGGATTGTTAAGGTATGTGGTTACGTTGCTATTTTTAATTCCTTTATATTGGTTTCACGAGCATTCATCAAATGTGGAAATTTTAGGCTCCCGCCATAACTTATATTCTTAATTTCAAATTGAGATTAGTTCTTAAAAGCAATCTCGTAGAAGGTGTAAGCTATTAACACGCCCATCACCATATTTTTGCGCCAGTCGACGGTTTGGGTGTTTCAAAACGAATCAACGCTTACCAAAGTGAAGCGATCTAGAAGCGGGGGGAAGATTTTGATCGCGAGCTTTTTCAATTTGACTGGCTACTTTGTGTCAATCCCTTTACGGACCCAAAGGAGCATCAACGCCGAATGGTATACTACCAAATGCTTGGCAGAAGTTTTGTCTGTTGTGAGCAACAAGCGACTAAATACAGGGCTCCGCGGGCTACTGCTCCACCAGGACAACGCGCCCACGCACACCGCGCTCAAATCGAGGGAATTCTTGGACAGCACGCCGGTCAAACTTCTGGGTCACCCTCCTTACAGCCCTGACCTGTGCTTGTGCAGCACCATGTGACTTCTATTTATTCCCAAAATTAAAAATCAGCTCAAAGGGATACAATTTTCGTCGCCGGAAGATGCGTTGTCAGCGTTCGAGCAGGCTGTAAGCGATGTGTCTGCGGCCGACTGGAAAAAGTGTTTCGAAAACTGTTTCAGACGCATGAAACTTTACATAGAGGCTAGTGGAGAGTATTTTGAAAAGATTAAATAAAAAAATATTTACCTATAGAACACTTCTTTTTATTTTCGCAAAACTTTCTGAGTCTCCCACGTATTTTGTATAATAGATCTACTTATAGTTTTGATTAAATACTTTTACAGGTATTTAAAACTAAAACAGATATAGTTACCTACTTAATTAAACTTAAGCAATAAAAATACTTAATTATCGAGCAACTAAACATAGGTACACCAGTAGTCTAACAAACATAAAAGCTTAAAATCTAACACAACAATTAAACCTAAACAGCATTATATAATTTCAGAGTAAGCTGTGATTAATGCTTGTATTTCCGGCACACAACGACTGCGGTTGTGGACTACTGGTTCGATGCAAATCCCGTTTGTTTCGCGGTACAAACGAGTAATACCACATCATTTAAATAGCCCCGACATATTAGGGCTATAATACAGCCCTTATATGTACTACGTAAGTACGCGCTAGCCATTTCCAATTTATTCCGGCGCCAATGACGTGAAAATAATAACACGGACAATGACACCGGGTCATGGTGACCCGAAGATTATAAGTATTTTTCTAAATGTTATGTAATGATAACAGTCTATTTTAATTATTCAAGTAGTCGTTTGTGTTATTATTTACTGGCTTAAATAATAAGAATGGTCATATATTCATAAAATTAACTTTTATTAACTTTCTCCAGAACTCATGCAAAATCCACTTTGAAAACACAACTTGAGTTAATATTTAACTTTTCTTATAGAAAACTTACTAAAATAACAAAAAAAAATCTTAGTTATTAATAGAGAGATCATAAGCACTTAGGAAAATCGATTGGACGTAGTTTAGCAAAAAGGACCCAAACCGCACATACTACAGTCAGTAAAAACGATTTAGCTAAAAACAGTTTTATGTTTCATATACTTAAAATTTAGAACCAATGGCATGGCGCTTCTTTTCTTTTCAGCATAAATAATTCAAACATTCTGGTTTTTGACTATTACTTCTAACATAAGATGGTAAAATACCATTACTAATAAAAAAAAAACATGTTAATCATTCAAAAAATAAACCTATTGAACTACAAAAGTTGATATTTCAAAAACAACTGGGTGTGGATTGAGTCCTTTCTGCTTAACTATTTCCTTTTGTCCTTATAATCAGTCTTCGGTTTTCTCATACCACGCCATGGAACTGCTACAATTTTTGCAGTACCTATAGGATGTAATGATCAGGGCATATGTATATGTAGCAAGCATTGTAAGCATAGTTAGTTTTCTTATCCTTTTATGACTCATCTGACATCTCCTATGAGCTCCAGGAATCTTCTGGGAAGGTTATTCAGAGGACGCCCCCGCGAAAACTACGATTCTTTTGCGCAATTGCTGAGGCAAATTCAGACGGGTTCTTCGTTCCTGCCAATGGTCCAGAACGAGGCTAAATCCCAAGCTCTTCTCAAAATGACGCCTTTCTATCAGTGTTTCATTGTTGGCCCGATAATAATGTTTGCAGCCATCTTGTATCTTGTGAGTGGCCATCTTTTCCAGTTTCTACTCACATTATAGGTAGCACAAAGTTCGCCAACTACATCCACTCCACTCTTGGTAGAATTAAAGTAAGCTTTAATTTCTGGGTCAGCTGTCACCTGAACATTCATCAATATTTCCATCGTGATACAAACTCGATATCAACAAGACCGCCTTATTAGGTAGTGTCTCTTTGATATCCGAAAGTAGACGAGTTTGTTTTTCTCACGCATTGCACAGATTCCTCTAAGAACTCTAATATTTTTTCAGAGCGGTTTGTGAAAGACATATTTGCCGAATTCCTAAAAGCAAACAAGAAAAATGAGCAATAAAAACAAAAAATTCAAATAAAAATTTGTGACGAAAACAGTACGCCATTAAGGACGTTGGGTCATATTTATCCGTTTTTGCTTGATGCAAGTGTATCTCCCTGTGCAGGCGGCGTCGCACTGAGTTCACTAGTGGTGCGGGTGGATGAGTACCGTATCTCCAGCTTCTAGAAGGTTCAAAACCACAAAGCACGTAAAATAAAAAATATGGTCGTTTGAAATCACCTCGGGTCAATATGACCCAGCGTCATTGGCGCAGGTTAAACGAGCTTAGCTTAATTTGTAAACTGTTTCCATAGACCCTAATTTTATCAAACGTCACTGAAATATTTCAACGTGTGCCGTCGAACGTATGTAACATTTCCGATTACTTTTGAAATAGTCCGATAGAGAATGTAGACTGTCAAAATTCTTTCTTTGAGAACTTTTAATCGTTTCGGAGATGATTTCTTCGAAGGAACTTTTGTTTGAGGGACGGCGATCTGATTTTCTACTTATTTAGTATTGTAGTTTAGAAAATGTTCTAAACATGGTATTTTCTTTGCAAGAATTGTTGTAGGGTACTAATATTTCCTTGTTTTGTTAATTAAGGTTATATTAATATGTCCCTTTATTGCCTTGTATTTATTTACCTACCTACTGTGACTGTACCACAATTACCCCAGGCTGATAAAATTTTCGTTTTTTCCTAATTACGTTAATATTAGTATTTAAGTCGGTTCCCCCCTTAGGGGGGAGGGTGGCACCCACCCCGTACCGCCCTGTAGAACTCGGCACCTGACCTGGTCACTCTCCCACCGACAGAGATAAAATGAATTCCAAATATGAGGAAGTCCAATTCCTTGTCACATCTAAGGAGCAAGAAAAGGATTGAAAGAAATAGTAAATAACCCTTTGGAATTCATACTTATAGAAATACATAGGATGTGGTTCTAGAACAAGGGAGAGGGAAGCTAAGTGTATTTTTATATAAATGTATTAGTAACCTATACGCTAGCGTAATAGGTATTAGGTCAATGTTAACTCACACGATACCTCACTTCAACACTTGCAGTACTCAGGCAACGCTTCCACAAAGTGACGCAAGCGGCTTTTCAGTGGCTTTACGTCGTACTTATTCATATGGAATAAGGTCCCTAGCAGTTCTCTCGAACTAAAAAACGTGACGTGGCGGCTTTTCAGCGGCCCTATGTCGACATCATGCTCTAGGAGACATGGTCCTTATCAGTCCGTAGACTGAATATATGACAGATGTAGCCACCCAAACCCCTGGAAGTCCGCGCGTGTCATGATTTCGGCCGCCGCCTCGTGCGACCTCCCCTGCGCAAGGACCAGCGTGTCGTCAGCGTAGCAAACTACGCTGACGCCGCTAGGGAGGTCAGCGCGCAGCACCCAGTCGTAACCGATGTCCCACAGATGTGGCCCCAGGACCGATCCCTGTGAGACACCGCACGACATCTCTCGCCGGTTCCACTCTCCCTGGTGACCGGGGTAAGCCTACCCCCTCTCCCGGAAATGCGCATACAACGAAACCTCACGCAACGCGTTATGTGGCGAAACTTTTTGGAAACAGTAATCATCACTAACGTTTGGTGGTTTATAAAGCAAATATAGGCCTGCTTTATAGCCTAGTTATGAAGTATCTACGGTTCCGCCTCCCGGCTATCATGTGTTAGTTATAGCGTGAGGCTTTCCCCGATTCCCTATAACCAACCGCCAATGACAAATATCTGTTACTAGCTTCTGCCCGCGACTTCGTCCGCGTTAAATTTCGTGTCCCCCCGACCCTTCCCGTCGCGTCGAATCGCCTACCCATGCGATTTTCCCCGTTTTTGCAACATTTTTCATTACTGCTCCGGTCTTCTTGGTTATAACGTGATGATATAGCCTATAGCCTATAGCCTTTATCGATAAATAGGCTACTCAACACAAAAATAATTTTTCAATTCGAACCAGTAGTTCCTGAGATTAGCGCGTTCAATCAATCAAACAAACAAATAAACTCTTCAGCTTTATAATATTGTAATACTCTTCAGCTTTATAATATTATAATATAGTTTCTATACTATATTATATATTATAATATTATACGGTACGGATTAGTAAGTGGGCATGCTATTTCTAGATAATCTTATATCGTTGGTTAAAACATAAAAGTAGCTCCGTTATGCCAAAGTAAATGATCAATAATGGATCCCCTGCGATAACACTAAACTTCTACGAGTATGTATAATTCACAATATACGATCACCCTGTTAGAACAATAAAGTGAATAGTTCGTAGTTACGCTGAATGCACTATTACTAAGATAAAAGTTAACACTTACCAGATTACTCCTTGGAGAGAATTAAATTACTTACGAAATACTGTGTGTACTATCAGCTACCTTAGCACCATTCCTCGTAGTTCACACGTCTCCTAACTTCATCAGTCATCCAAGACCAACTCTCTAAGATTCACGCGCCTTTCATAGCCCTTATATTCACTCTCTAATATAGCTTAGTTTAAAACTATACACCTATCAAATATTTTACGTAATAATAACACTCTCTCTATCACGACCTTTCCACACAAACATAGTGACACTATCTATTGTAAGTTCTAACTCTCTCAGCCTATCCTAAATCGACCGCATCCCCTGGTGCACTCAAGCCAACCGCCAACCTCCACACATTTTTCTCCCATCCCAAAATCACCACGCTCCACAATTTTGGAGAGTCGCTTTACGACGATGTTTTTGTGAAATTTCTCAATTGTTTAAAAGGATCTGCTTGAGTTTTGCTTATGCCAACCAGATGTCAGCTAATGGACGGTGCTATTATGATTCCACCATCGATTCTGAGAATTTGTACCAATTAAGGGACTTGAAATATTACTTTCGACTGATTGTTGGCACTTTGCTGCTCATAAAATATAAATGAATGGCTTTGTAAGTAGTTCGATATTGTTTTAGGATTTTAAAGAAATCGATTACTTTGTTATTTATTACTGTAACGTGTCGAGCTGTCAGACCATAAAGTTAAGATTTAATATCCTTCCTAAGTGACGCGTTATCGTGTTTACAATTTTTGAAGCAATATAATAATTTATATTAAATAGGTGACATACCGTCACACTACCAACGTAATTAAGTATTAAATCTTGGCTTAGTCAATTACAGAAATTCGTCAATCAAAAGATGGTATACAGGGTGGTAGGCCATTGACGTGCAAATTGAAACCATGAATTCCACATGATTTTAGATCCCTAGCGTAATTATGAAATGTGTAAATTTATCTTCTATATACTAATATTTTTAAAGCTGAAGAGTTTGTTTGTTTGATTGACCGCGCTAATCTCAAGAACTACTGGTCCAAATTGAAAAATCTTTATGTGTTGGGTAGCCTATTTATTGAGGAAGGCTATATACTATGTAGCATGACGCTACTACTAAGAGGAGCGGAGCAGGAATGTAAAATGTTGCAAAAACGGGGAAAATCGCACGTGTATGAGATTCGACGCGACGGGAAGGGACGGGGGAACAAGAAATTTAACGCGGACGAAGTCGCGGGCAGAAGCTAGTAAAAAATAAAAAGTGCTGATCCATAGAAAACTGCAATGCCTGGTCAAAATGCATGAACAGTTTTTCTTTTTAATAAACATAAATGATCTGAATCTGTGGTATTAGGTTCGTCGTTAGTGTCCCTTTCGATACCTCACAATTTTTAGTGAGATTAGAGAACTGAAAATATCAAAATAAGCTTTTTGCTTCCTGTCTTGTTGGCAGTTTATTGATATAGCCAGCAAAATTACTAATAATAACATTTTTTTTTTGTAAATTGGTTTGTTTAGTTTTACCTACTCATGAAAACGTAGATTGATTGGGAAACATATTAAACCTGTATTGATTATTTATTTCAGTCGGATGAAACTTTTTATCTATTTTTATGTATTTATTATCTTCTTCTATTTAATCATTTTTTATTTATTATATTTTTTAAATTATTTTTATTTATTTAATATCTTTTTGCTTTTTTGTTATTTCATATCATTGAAGTGCATTTTAAAACTATGAGCTGTCTTTTTTTAGACATTTGTATAGAATAAGAACCCTCTGTGTACCGTGTGGTGCCGGACGTAAAGAATAACACCACCCCATTTCTTCCCGTGGGTGTCGTAAAAGGCGACTAAGGGACTTACTAGAGAATGGGCAGCAGCGTTCTCTATGCATTTTAGCACCATACTGCGATTGCCAACCCGCCTGCCAAGCGTGGCGATTATGGCAAAGCCCCCCAAATTGGGGGAGGCCTAAGTCCAGCAGTGGACGTCTTACGGCTGTAATGATGATGATGATGATGAAGAACCCTCTAGAAAAACACCAGTCGATGAAACCTATTAACATCTCACCGTGATAACAACTGTGGTTGACTGGTAGACAATGCCTCAGGTATTAAGCACGCCTATGTACAGTTATATTTTTTTATAGCAAGTGCATAAAGCATATTTGTACTAAATTAACCAAGTGAGTTTTAAGTAAGTTGTTAATAGTGTAAATACATCAGGGATGACAGTTCCTGCCGGGGTCGCGTGATTGTTCGAAGGAGATACCGTGGCCCTGGCACATGGGCAACTGATGGAACACGGGTGGGTTTTAGTCAGTAAAAGTCTGACACGCCCTCCCGCTCCACCCTGAGCGGGAGAAGTCATTTGATGATTTCCCATCCTGAAAAAAAAAAAAAAAAAAAAATGGATGACAGTTCACTTCACCCAAGTGTTCACGGTGAGATTTTTACGGAAAAGACCGACAGGGTTAACAAACTGTTAATAATTTTGAAGTACCTAGCCACCTATTGTGCTCAATCGCCAATTTCATAAAAAAACCTAGTTAAACTTTCTGCTTTTTTGTTCGGGCGGTTTGAAGTATGAACTTAAAAGTAATGTTTGTTCTTCGGATATTTGCAATTAGCAGAACAGTGAGAGTTTGTATGTTGATTAAAATATGATTCGTGTCCTAAACAAATATAGCTTTATTACCATTTAAGACATCAATACAACCCTCTCACTTTATTTCATTCGGTTAAATGATTTTTTAAATGAAATAGTTATTCACCATAATGACCTGTCCTTATCGGAAATAAGTAACTTTGTAAATGAATTCTTTTAAAACAAACGTTGTTTGTTAAGCTAATGAAATTTAACTTAATGATGTTTCGTTCTGAATTTGTAGAAGCTAGGTTGAGTGTAATCATAATAATTTTGCAGAGGCTTGAGGAAATTAAACTCTTCTCTTTAATGCATTGAATACTACTCGTTAAGGTTAAAGCGGATTTGCGGTTAAGGCGGATTTTGAATTAGGTATTTATCTTTATATTTATATAAGACTTACCGACTAAGTACACGACTTTAATCCACAACGCTCATGAGGAAATCATTCTTAAATCAAAACAAAAACTCAACATTGTATTTTTCGTTCGCAATCCACAAGAGAAAATCAGGGGTCTTAATGAGCTTCCGATGTACTAAAGATTCTAAAGCCGAGTCCTGGAGAATGTTTGTATCAACTTAGAGGTGCTCGCGGCTAAGCTCACAGTTGTTTTCAAATTAGAAACTCGCCGGCGGAACATTCTTCAAGACAATTTATACTTTCAACCATTAAAATTGCGCAGTGCATAACATTGCTTTGCACCTCAAACTGAGGTTTTCAGCTTGCTTTTCTTGGTTTAATCAGTTCTTTCCCAAATAGCGAAGGGTGGTGAATGTTTGTTTGTGGTCGTTTTTGTAACAGAAGAAAATTAGAGAATATTAATTGTGGAAGCTTTTTAATACTGCAGAGGAAGGAAGACTGCATGTTTATGTTATCTGTGTTAAAATATGTCCCTAATATACTGTTCGACACATACACGTAAATAAATACATATCATGTTCATTTCGGTCAGTCTAGACGCTTATTCCCAGGAACGCGTGGAGTATCAAGTTGAAATTAATATCAAATACGTCTACCAAATTAACGTATATTATCATACAGCTCTAAAAAATCAAGCTCCTAAGCCAATACAAAATAAGTTCATTTATGCGACATATTTTGATACTTGGCAAGGAGTAAAGTCTCACAGCAAATACAAGAAAATATCTTGAAATAGCTGATTTGTAGTTTTATGACACGTAAATAAAATTATTTGTTAGTGTAAACTTACGTTTGCAGTTGGAGAATATTGACTGCGACGTATATACCTAGTTGTATACGAGAAAATATTTTTCATCAATGTAGTTGTTGCAATAGTTTGTTTTTGTGATGAACTAATTCCAACTACTGGAACCTTTCGTTTTGCGTGGTCCAACATGCACTTGGCCAGGTTTTATTTAAAAAGAAATTTAAACTCTTATCTCTTGTTTCGTAGAACGCTATTTATTTACCTATGTGATCAATTTTATCTGTTTGTCGACCTCGTTAACGTTTCATTCATCAGAGTAAACTCACTTGTAATGGTCATTGAAATGTCATTAATACCTACCCTACGCTGTACAATGGCAGCGGTTTGTGTGAATAAACACTGAGCTCGATCGACTTCGGGGCGCCACAAAAGCTCTGGGAATGATAACAAAAATATGTTGACCCTGAATTCACGTAAAGTCATTACGAAAAATCAACTCTTAAGAGTTGATTTCTCGCATCATGTGACCAAAGTTATGATGTTCAGGATAAAAGTTTTATGGACGGAATCTAAACATACTTAGGGTACTTACTTTTGGCATTTACCAGGTACCAAAGTTACCTATTGAATTCTAGTAGCGTACACATTGTGTACAGAAAACACAATGAGCAACAGAAGGTAAGTACCTCCTCCTGAAATCGTCGATCTTGTTTCAGTCGGTGGCTACGAAAACAATCTAAGTTGAGCACGGGTAATTAATATTAACCATGGCTTTAAATATCAAAACAAGAGGCATTCAAGCGAAAAATTATTATGCTTTGTTAATCTATATTTCGTCCCCGTCATCATAACATATTTTATCATTCACTAGCTGACCCGATCAACGGTGTCCTGTCATAATATGTCAATATTTCCGTTTTTTTTTCTCATATTTTTCTTTCCATAAAACTGGGATTTCCCACAATCATCCTGCATCGCGCAAGCAGAGCCACGCAACTAACTAGCATATTTACAACGTCCCGATATCAATCCTTTCAGACATGACACCCGTCTGGTCGGAGGACCTCGTCCCTTTTCTGTGAAGGTTGACTCT
Source organism: Aporophyla lueneburgensis (assembly GCA_932294355.1). Classification (NCBI taxonomy): domain Eukaryota; kingdom Metazoa; phylum Arthropoda; class Insecta; order Lepidoptera; family Noctuidae; genus Aporophyla; species Aporophyla lueneburgensis. The sequence goes on along the minus strand of OW028750.1, from coordinate 16,540,782 downwards.
ACTCCTTGTTCCGCATACATACCTCCAAATTGATGGCTCCGAGTATGAACGTCAGCGCAGCCTCCGTGTAGCCTCATCAGCATAACGTCGAGTCACACAGCCTGCTTGCAGTATTTTTATTAATTTTATTATTACACTAGCTTTTGCCAGCGGCTTCGCCTGCGTGGAGGTCGGAAACTAATAGCGGGAACGTACTACCGGGATAAAAAGTAGCCCATATGTTAATCCAGGTTATAAACTTAATTTTTTGTAGATCTTTTGAAGACCATCATCTTTGTAATACATACTTTTGGTGTATGATCAACGTATGCGAGGATAAGAGCTCGAAAGCGCATTTTCATCCGACTTGCTTCAAATTTATCGTCACTGCTCAGCTCCTATGTGTCTTAGCGTTATGTTATAACTTGCACAGGAGTATGGACTACAATCGTACCAAGTTTGGTTAAAATCCCTTCAGTAGTTTTTGATCCATGCGTGCACATACAGATAGACAGACAGACAGACAAAAAAACTGATTGCATTTTTGGCATCAGTATCGATCACCATTCATCCTTCAATATTAATTTTGAATGTATATTCAATGTACAGAATTGACCTCAATACAGTTTTATTATAAGTATAGAAGAAGATGATTATAATTATGGTCGGTAAGTAAGCGAAACATTCAGTAAGGTACCTACTGAACATGAGAAGCGCGCAATACAGTGAAGTTTATTCTTCTCTAGATCAACTTAAATACATTTGACTATATATTTTCATGAAACAGAAAAATGTAAAGACGTGGGACATGGGCTCCTTTTATAGTACAATATAATGATGTATTGTGGTCACGCTCTACACGGGTTTGAATCAACCCATCTATCATTTCCTTATGGCGAAAATAGCTTGTAACCCGTAGTAATATAGTTACGTCAGTAAGTAACAAAAGTAGGTTAGTACGGTTTAATTACGGAATTTTTATCGGAAAACAATAGTTATAAATTGTTTACGAATACTGCGTGGAAATTTAATTAAACCTCTGTTTTCATACTAGCAACAACCTTAGTATAATTTTGAAACAATTGAATTTATCGATGCTCATTTGTTCAGATCGCAAAACAGACCTTAGATTTCAATATTTACTAGACAGGATAATGTCAGTTTACGGTTATCAAGTACAATTTGACAAGACTACAGAACATAAATCAGGGTCAACTGGAAAGATACGAGACGAGACGTAAAGCATAATAAGGCGGCAAATTGTGCGATTAGCTAGAAGTCCCTAAACCAAATCTTGACTGTTAACATCATCCATCACAATGTCTATTCGGAATCCACCCCTAGTAACGAAACCCTTTTACTAAAAGGTCATACGTACAAGCACATACTACAGATCGTTCACATGTCTATTATTTTATCATCAGTTTTAATATTACATTATCTTGACAAAAAGCGATATATACAGAATATGTTCCTGTATCTTTCTACATTCTTGGAGTGCTTATCAATCATCTAGGGTACTCGATTATGGAAAAAGAGTTCCTCTCACAAATATTTGTGAACAAAAAACAAAAGAGAAAAAAATCTTTGTATTGCTCGCAGAAACTGTTTTGCATAAATGCTTGGCACAGTTTGTGTATTTATTACATCTGAAATCTGCAAGTTTTTCAATATCCTATGCTAGCAGAAACTTCAAATAATTTATGTACGTTGTGGGGAGGTAAACCCGCCGCCTTGCTTACAAAATTTAATATCGCAAGTGTTAACAATATCTTAGTTAATGCTAGACATGGCGTTAAGTTTAGATGAACTTTGCAACAAGATAGCGACAGTAATTATTCTTCATTCACTTTGCTTTAACCAGATTATGGTTCATTTACGAATTTTTCTTTGCCTAGAAGCTTAGGCATAGTGTGGTCAGGTTTAAATAGATAAAACTTGTAAGCGCTAACTTTAGGATGAATCCTACTTGATTAAGTTATGTCCGAATCTGATATATGTAGGTACATTTCAGGACTGTAGACTTTTGTTTGTGTTCAAATTGAAGGCTATTTAAAAAATCATTGGCCTAGCTAATTGCCTCTTAATTATCTTTTCCACGGAACTCTGAGTCGGCGTTCTGCTAGATTTCTATTTAAATTATATCTTCTCTTATTAGTTGCTAGATTCAGTTAAATCGGTATTTCGGGAATTTTACTTTACTCTGTAAGAGGTACCTATGCTATAGTTCACTAAAAGTGTATGACCCAGCTGCGTAGGTAATTTATTATTAAATTGCCAACATGCGGTAATGAATCTAGTTGGCAGGTACGTGAACAAATATTGTAAGAACAAAAGAGTGCCTACTGTGAGTTCATGAATGGCTTCTAAATTATGTTACACTCCAAGTTTGAGCCGGGTCCTGAGGTTGAGCCCTCATGGAATTACTTGATATTTGTATAGGTTCAGACTTAATTAGTCAAACACCCTATTTGTGTTCAACATTTGTAGTTACAGTCGTTTTTATTTTGGCATTACAAAAGAGAATCATGGCTTAATTTTAACAAGCTTTTATTACCTTTACCTTTATGTTTGTTTGTAACTACGTTTGTTACCGATTCATTGTCGTTTCCTTCGTTTGTTGGTATTGATGTTGACCCATATCAAACGGTCAGATTTTGCTTCATTCTCTGGCCCTGATACCAATTTCATTCCATTTAAAAATATGTTCTAATCGATGAATCAGTTAAATTATGTCAAACTGAAAGGGATTGTTACCGTCAGTGTGTTACGCAACTACAGTGGTTTTACGTGCACCTGCTACGTGCGTGTCATGTTTGTGTCTGAAAGCCTAACACTTCGTAATATCGAATAGGCAATCACAGAATTACATTTATAAAACGTAACGCGTATTTTCTTTCCTAAAAACTGTGTTCAATTATTGCTAATTTTTTTCTGGTTTAATACTAGCTAATTGAGTTTTTACAGACAACTGTAAAAACTCAATTCCTACCGAACCCATTTCCGCACATAAACTTCAGGTGTTAGTGCTAAATCCAGTTTAAAGCGGATTCAGAAGTGCTGCAAAGTTACCTACTAAGTAGCGGAAGTACCTAACTGAAACAGAATATCGCTGCTGATCTTCAATCCAATAACACTTAGTATGTGACCTTATTTACACTTAGTTACGTGCGGGATATAAAATAAATAGTAGCAGTCGCTTGGCAATTTTCCTCATACAATCTTAGGTAAGCAAACATGGCTCCGAAGATAATACCAGGACGTTCTGTCCTGCTTCCGATAGGATCGCATTATTTGGTCGCATACATATTGGGTAGGTACACACATATTTGCATGTTGTCTTATAAATTCTATCTTCTTGTTGCAATTATATGTGGAAATCAGGTCTTTGGAATAGTACTAAAGCTTATAGGGTAAGTCCGGGGGAGATGGCCGTAGTTTTTGTTAGACGCTATAAAAATAAAACTAGTGGTAACTTTATCTTTTTTTTTATTTCAAATGAGTCTTCAATCTTTTAACTTCTAAATAACAGAAAGCAATTAAGAAATTTTAATCAAATAAAATAATTATAAAAAACATTATTAAAACTGTCGATTGGCCATCTCTCCCGAGGTGGCCGGGAGAGATGACCATAATAGTAAGGGGAAGATGGCCAGTAGTTTATTCTACTTTACTATTATTTTCTGCTTTACATCTCTTCTCTTTTTTGCCCATATTTCGAACACATGTTGTCAAATTTGGTATAGTTTTCATGAACCCAAAATGAGGAAATGACACACTGTATCCAGTCCTCAATAAGTTGGGTAGTGTAATAATTTTCCCCACACCCAGCAAAGTTGTCTTATTCATTTTCGATATCAATATCTGAATCGCAGAGTATTGGTTCTTCATCGTCCTCACTGCTTTCTGAAATCTTTCAAACAGCCTTTCGTTTTCTAGCTACCATAATCTTCTCAGTCTTATTCTCTTTTTCTGTTATTAATTTTTCTTTTTTCAATTAAAGTTACTAATGAATTGACGGCGGAGGCATACCAGATAAAACCTTTTTGTAAATTGAGATGTTATGTATTCGAGAATGTAATGTCTGTCCATCTCATACCTCTGACTTTGTTCATTCGTCTTTTAATATTCAGTCCATTCTTCTTTGGAATGCGCTCCCTCTCGATATCAGGACGGCCACCACTCGGTATGCGTTTAAGCGGAAATTGCGGAGTTATTTTCAAAACAAATTGTGTAGAGTCATCTCAATATCTCTCTCGGTTTAATCTGTGTATATATATATATATATATAAATATGTATGTATGTAAGTATATATTATAGTAAATATGTATGTGTTCATTATAAGTTTATAATCTATTTATATTTCCCATCTTATTTATAACTAGACATAGGATGTATTTTAATAGTATTTATCAATAACTGTTCCTCTTAATCAAAGCACCTGCCATGTAATCTCTTCACCACCCTTGGTTGACTGGTAGAGAATGCCTAAGGCATTAAGTCCGCCTTTGTACCTTTTTTGTGTGCGAGAAGTTTAAATAAATAAATGTAAGTAGGTTTCACTGAGAGTTTTTAGAAAATAAAAAAAAACGGAATGATGCCTGTTAATATTTTTACTACTTTTCATAGCAACATCACATGCGATGGGACCATTGACCGAAGCAGGGGGCCCACTCCTCTTTAGGGAACTCTTCTATACCTTTTCCAAACGCAGCCATCTTTAGAGGGTTCATAAACTGAATTCTTTATAGTTTATTTTATATTTTTGGAAATTACTGAATGTCATAAGGGGCCAGGTTAGCATTTTCCAAGACAACTGGTAAGCAATGACTGGCATACAAATCTGCAGTAAGGGTCCTTTGATCTTTTAGAACTATTATTGCGAAATTACGGCGGCGGCGACCTCCTTCTGCGAAGCAGTAATGCTCGCGAAGGAGGAGGCGGGGTGCGTGAGGGAGTGGCAGTCTCTGCGCCCTCACGTCCCTAGACGCCGCAAGAGGAGACGCCCCGGGCCTCGGGAGTGAAACCGGCCATGGCAGGCGCGGGCTAGCGGGCGCCGAGCAATGGGTAGCTTGCCGCCCGGTAAAGGCCAGGCCCGTGTCGACGGCGCGTAATCGCGCGCCTCAAAGAGATGTCAGCAGCACTGAAGGGGTCGGCTAGGACCGATGCCTGCCAGGGTCACAAGATTCGTTCGAAAGAGTTACCGTGGCCCTGGCTTATGAGCAACTGAAGGAACACGGGTGGGTTTTAGTCAGTAAAAGTCTGACATGCCCTCCCGCTCCGCCCAGAGCGGGAAAAGTCATTTGATGATTTTTCACCAAAAAAAAAACACCCGTCGCCTGTAACGATGTCATATACAGTTCTCGAGACACCTCCGTCATTCTTTTCAAGCATTAAGCTGCACCAATCTGTACAACGGCACTTTTTATCTTTCGTCAAATCATGAGTTACAAGCTTTTGCCCGCGGCTTTGCTCGCGTTAAATTCGGGGTAACACGGTTCCCCTTTCCTGATTAAGAACACAGAAGAGAACTCGGAACAGAATGTTATTTTAATACGCTACTGTAGACGATATTATATATCTTTCCATTTGGGGATAGAATGTAAAGATTCTGGGCATTGGACACACGCAAACATGCTACATACAATTGTCCATGGGAAAACGTAGCATAGGTCACTCTCCATTCCTTCAACTATCTCCACTTAAAAATCACGTCATTTCATCGCTCCGTTTTGCCGTGAACGACGGACAAACAGACACACACACTTTCCTATTCATAATATTGGAATGGATCCATGTAGTACAAAGCTTTCTGATGCCTATATCTATGCCTAATATCCATATAAGACTTTTTGTTCTTGACTTGTACCAATGCCAAAAGCTGCCCGAATCTGTTGATAACATCCCAGTAACCATAACAGTCCCGGGAAAAAAAATCGAGACTCAATGCGGTCTCGAAATGTACATGAAAATACGAGACTTTCAAAACTATTTCACATTAGTAAAATATCTTTTTTTTTCAGTCATAGCAAGATATTTAAATCAAGTACGTTATTAAAACAGTCACAATGTAGAAAGTCAGATGACAAATGGGCTTAGAAAACCACTGATTGAGTCACACTGAATGCACGACGCTATCGACGCGGCGGACCGATACGAAGATGGTGGAATGAACTTGTCTCTTACCGATAGCACTGGCTAGCAGTAGCACTGCAAATGACTTTGCTTTGTACAGTATCCGCTGTTCAAAGAGTAGTAAAATCAAAATATTGTATTCTAAATATACCTACATGGGCACTTAGGAAACGTAAGAAGCTAGGTGCTTTATTTTTGATGGGAAATCATCAAATGATGTCTCCCGGTAGAGCCGGAGGGCATGTTAGACTTTTACTGACTACAATCCGTGATCCTTCAGTTGCCTGTGTCAGAGCCACGGTAACTCTTTCGACAAATCCGCAGCCCTGGCAGGCATCGGTCCCCGCGGACCCCTTCAATATATGCTGACATCTATTTGAGGCACACGTGGAGCACAACGTTTCTATCAGCCTCTATCATTAGCCACACAGCACTCAAATTATCTTCAGTAGTCACCGTAGATGCCGTACGGCAACTAGTTAAAACATGATTGAAGCACACTTTTTTTTTCTTTATTTATTTATGTTACGCATAGGAAGCATACTTACTGAAGTGATTATGCTTAAATGACGTTTAAGCTCATTAACCAAGTTTTAAACAGTGGCACGGAAAGTGACTTCGTCATGAAATGCTAATCGAAGTCTATCGTAACATTGTTGTTGAGTAAGACCACAACAAGTCGTAATAAATCATTGAACGAATATTTTCTCTATTCAAATCCATTTCGACGCATGACAGACACTTTTTAAATTGCCGAAATTCTTAATTTAATATTTTTTCATCGGCTGGTATTCTTACTGGCATCATCATCATCATCATTTCAGCCGATAGACGTCCACTGCTGGACATAGGCCTCCCCCAAGCACCGCCATTTTGACCTGTTCTGTGCCTCTCGCATCCAACGCATTCCTGCGGCCTTCACCAGGTCATCGGTCCATCGTGTGGGAGGCTTTCTTACTGGCATATCTTTAATAACCTTTCAGTGTGATTCCCGTACATGTGCATGTACCCGTTGCTTCAGGTGAGTGCAACAGATATTTGAATTACATTGTTGTACTATCTTTTTTTACTTACATAGGTTATAAGTGTGCATTACTAACTCCATATGAATCAAGGTCTCAATTATTTTTTATTTTTTTTACTATGTAAAAGTGTCCGGTACTTCTGAGTGACAGCAAACAGTAGAGTGAGTAGACAGAATCTTAATCTTGTGTTTAGTTCTTACTGACAGAGTTTTAAATATTTTGAGAATTTTAAAGATTTCTGAGGATACATATCAAGTTGCTGTGATAAATATTATATTATAGAAAACTAAGATCTTAATTAAATACTAAAACTTTGAAGTCTTTTATCAGTGCAAAACGTTTCGAAACTTGTAACGATCTCTAAAAATGTTTTATCAAAATGACTATTCCAAACTAAACTAAGAACTAACTTTGACTTTTAAGTCATTCATGACACAGTCGAGTATTGTATATCTTCGTCAGTTTTCAAATTCTATAATTTATCAAGTCAGGACACATACTCTTTGAAGCTGCGGCACTGAGGTCACTAAACAGACTATTGCATAGAAAAACATTTTTAATTACGTCATAACAAAAATCAAAACTGCCGAATTGACATGGCCTGACAATTTATGAACAAAAAAAAAAATTGTTTTTTCAAGATTTTTCTGTTAGCGTTGGAGGTACCTTTTTAATTTAGTCTGTCATTTAAAGAAGGTGTCTGAATGCCATTCTTCAGTATTGCCATTAGGATGAAAAATATAACGCTGATTTACCGACTCCTCAGATTTTATCGTGTAATGAGAAGACAGTAATACACATAGTCCATATATAACGAAGTGTTTTTGATGAGACTGTACCGAACTGTATACCTACATTCATATTATCGTTGTTATGACCTATTAAATTAAAACAACGTTAAAATACTACACTGTGATACCATAAAAGCATACAAGCTATCGTGTAATTGTGAAATGACGATGAGTACCGGCCAATCTTCAAATGAGGTTGTAAAAACTAAGTGAGTGCGTAAATCTTACAAAAAAAATTCTTACGTGTGTACTTTGTGTCCTGCTCCGAGAATAACGATAAACCGATAAATACAGTTGTCGATAAGTGCACTTTATACACGAGTCACTTGCCAAAAAATATCTGCCTTTTTTTTTTTTTTTTTTTTTTTTTCAGTATGGGAAATCATCAAATGACTTCTCCCGCTCTGGGCGGAGCGGGAGGGCGTGTCAGACTTTTACTGACTAAAACCCACCCGTGTTCCATCAGTTGCCCATGTGCCAGGGTCACGGTATCTCTTTCGAACAATCACGCGACCCCGGCAGGCATCGGTCCTAGTAGACCCCTACACTGCTGCTGACATCTCTTTGAGGCGCGCGTGGAACACTACGCGCCGTCGACCCGAGCTTGGTCCTTACCGGGCGGCGGCCTCGAACATTCAATAAAACATCTTAATATTATTGAATGTCGAGGTTCATACTTTATATCGTTATACAGGACGGTTTCAACTTCTAATTGACTGCTGTTGTTTATAACTTATTTAATCATAAAGTAATAGAAAAAATACAAAAATGTCACTGCCGGATACGGTGAAGAGGATTATTTAGAATATAATCATACCGAATATTATTCAAGTTATAATTACCTTCATAATATTATTTTGTAGGTCTTGTGTCTCAAACTTGTTTTGGTCTGTACCTTGTAATAACTCAGTTAACCTCTCGCATGTTTTCAATAAAAAAACAGCGGGAATTGAAATGTATTTTACATGATGCACATGGTGTATCATAAACAGTTGGGCATTGAAATAACATGATGCACACGTGTGCATCATAAACACGCGAGGGGTTAAACAATTAAAATCATAACCTGTCCACAGAAATCGACAACGTGCTACGCGGCGCTACGCCGCCGTAGCCTTCACCGTAGCAATGACATTCGTAGTAAATATGGACAATGCATTTTGTCAACGGCGATTCACACGTCATTTGGATATGCAGACAAGAAGAAAGTGCATATGATGTAAGTGCACTTAAGAACATTCCCACCGGGCCTCGAACTACTGAGATATTGTGTGTATGAAGAAGTAGAAATGTGTCGTATAATTTAAAGCTACAAACCATAAAACGGGATAGCTAATTTTATTTTCAGGGTTATGATGTTGATCCCATGGAGGAAGTTATTAAGTTTGATGATCTCTAACATACCTTTGAATATGATGCATTTATGATACAGGCTGTATGTATAGCCGCACCCAAATATTCGCACCCAATAGTTTGTTTGCATATAGTTATGTGACTCTTCACTACGTGAAATGTAGAATTCTCGGCGATTCAAAGTTCAGTCTAAGTTCATGTTCTCAGATGTAAGGTAAACATCAAGTTTTACTATCTGTTTCTTGATACAGAGAGATGTGAAAATCAATAGAAAGACGTGGAACGTGGTGACTGTTCCTACGTGAGGAGCGAGAAATGTTTGGCACCTACATATTTATGTTACCTATGTTTTAATTTTACACAAATTAAGAACACCAATGCCGTGAAATTTTTAAAGTTAAATGTTCCAACAGAGACATATACTAAAACAAACTGACATGTTTGTAAAATTCATGTATATAGTTAACATTCTCGTTAGATGTGTTCGTGCGCAGCATTCATATGCAAGTATTAGTGGGCTCTCTTAAATGTATCAGTGATTTACAGCCTTGTGGGGGTTGCAAAACTATCACACATTTTCGGAATAAAACTGTGTGAAGGCACTCTGCAAATTGAAACACAAAAATATTCCCTCTTCCCGATGTTTTTGAAACGGAATCCACCTCGGAGTAGTCCGTAACTTTCGATTTGATTTACGAGAAATCTGAAGTTTAATTAATCGTGTTTATACCTGTATTTAATTAAGCAGAGGTGTTAGTTTATAAAAAACGTTACCTAGACCTAGAATTAGTGAAACATGTCATTGTTCCCAGCAGTTTTAGACCACTGAAGAGCTTTTAAACAAAATAAAAGTTGCGTAGTGCAGTTTCCATAAGGTTTAAAAGCACTTTTCCAGTATTCACTTGCGTGACTACACGAGCTAGTACGTCTTTTATATTTTAACTTTTGTATTTTAATATAATAATAATAATAATTTTTAATGCTGCTGTATTTTACCAAGAGAACCAATTCGAGATCTCTTCGAAGAGCTGAGAACACTCTGCATACTGTTAGTATAATACGGTAAATATATCATTATTTCTCAAAAGATTATACAGAAACAAAGTTTAATAATAGTAAGTTATACAAAAATAACCGTCCAAAGCGCAAAATGTAACAAACATTTTTTTTAAAATTAACTAATGTGTTGCGTAGGAAAAATTTAGTAATCATTAAACAAAAGTAGAAAAAGAGTGGGTAGATGTAAAAAAAGTATCATCACTCACATAGCTTTGCGCGTCAAGTGCGCCATTGTAATAATATAATCAATACCAAGTAAGTATATACTAAAACTTGATCTTTAGTGTCATATTGATTCTATACGAACTAAATATTTATGAGCCTTCCTCAGACAACAGTTTGAGTTAGACTTTGTTCTTCAAAAACTATGTTTTGATTCTCTTGACGTGACATGGGTATATTAAGTGATGGGCGTTCGATCTTTACAACTAAAGTTTCTGACATGTAATACAAGGCGGTAGGGACTTCGATGCGTAACCTATTATTACCATGGAATTAGTACAAGATTCTGGACTCTTTCGAAATTACCGTTGTTTCATACAAAATGTATGGAGCGAGTAGTTTTATAGCATGATCGTTAGTCGACTGGACTGTTGTAACATCAATCATTGCTGCACCATTTGTCATGGAGTGGCGCGGTAGTGATTATTGAGTTTGTTTTTATTTTGATTGGTTTTGTTGTAGTTGTTAAGTATTACTAACAGTAGTCTATAAGAACATTGTTACTAACAAAATGGACACCTAGTCTGAATAAAAGTATTTAATCCTATACTTCTGGTTTTTGTATTATTCCTTAACTAATGTTATTAGGTCTTTACCTATGAAATTGCCGTTCTGCAGTACTGGCCATTTCAAATCAAAATAATTTTGTTTGTCTAAGAATTCTAATTTCAAATTAATTTTATTTTAAAAACATGGAATTCTTTTTCCAAAAGTAGTCATTTGTTTATTGATTAGTGTTACATTTTCATCGCATTTCAATCGTTTTCGTCATCATGGATACGTTAAAAATTCGAGTAATTATGGAATATGAGTACCGTCGTGGCAGCAACGCGGCACAAGCGGCACGCAACATCAAAGACGTTTACGGAGCTGACACTACAAACCAACGCACCACCTGTTATTGGTTTGCTCGCTTTCGTTCTGGAAATTTCGACCTGAAAAATGAACCTCGCGGTCGTCCGAAGACTTTGGTCGATAATGACGAATTAAAGGCGATTGTGGAAGCTGATGATACACAATCTACGGCTGAATTAGCAGCAGCTTTAGACGTTAGAGTCAAAACAATATTGGTCCATTTGCGTCAAATTGGCTTGACAAATGGGTGCCCCACGAACTCCATGATCGAGAGCGCGAAGTACGCGTCGAGACGTGCCTTGCACTGCTCAACAGACACACAAATAAAGGAATTTTGAACCGCATTGTTACCTGCGATGAAAAATAAAAACAGCAAGCGCTCAGCAAGTTGGTTGGATCCTGGTGCAGCACCTAAACAATGCCCTAAACGAAAACTTACCCCTAGAAAAGTGATGGTCACTGTTTGGTAGTCTAGCGCCGGTGTGATTCATCACAGCTTCTTACCAAACGGGGTGAGCATTACTGCAGATGTGTATTGTGAAGAACTGAACTCAATGATGGAGAAGCTGGCACATCTCCAACCAGCATTGGTCAATCGCTCGCCTCCGCTGCTCCTGCACGACAACGCGCGACCTCATACTGCACAGCAGACGGTCTCCAAGTTGCAAGAACTGGGGTTGGAAGCTCTCCGTCATCTGCCCTACTCACCAGACCTTGCGCCTACAGACTACTACTTTTTCCAGAATTTGGATAACTTCTTGGCGGGAAAAAAATTCAATACCCGAGAGTCAGTACAAAATGCCTTTGAAGAATTTGTTGCCACCCGTCTAGCTGATTTTTTTTTAAGAAGGGGATATATAAACTGCCATTGCGTTGGCAAAGATGCATTGACTGCATGGGTGATTATTTCGATTAATACAAACTAGTGATCGCCCATTGGTCGAAATTCGACCGTACTTAATTTGAATAGAAATACATTATTAAATGAAAAAATATATATAATAATAAAAAAAAAAAATATTTGACATTCAGTAACACTATCAACAAATAATATTAAAGACAAACATTCTCGATATGATCATAGATTTAAAAAATGAAATAGGTTATATATCTACCGGATGACATTTTTTACCGTCTCGACCTTCATATGGTGTGTTGTGTAACTAGAATAGAACGCAGGAAGGCCTTCAGATTCATCGTAGGTGACTAAAGGAGCGCGGGACGCGGACGGACGGGGATGAATGTACGGCTCGTGCGCCTGCGAAAGATCAATGTGGCCGCCTATCAGCCGGCTTCAAAGGGTAGGACCGCGCTACGAAATCATTGATACATGCCACGCATTGAGTAGGGTGCATATGATTTGAGTTTCGAAGATTTTAATTGATTTTATTTTTATTTTTTTTTCCAAATTTCTTTTTCTGTTGTTCTAGTATGAAAATGTTGCTTTAAATGTGTAGTATTTATTGCTAGATCAATTTTATTACATGTTATTAAAAAATATAAAAAATAAAAATTTCTATGCCAAAGGCTTCTACTCCGTTCACCTATTACACCCATTTTTTTTCAAAACGTTATAAAATGTCACCCAGTATAAAATTAATTTATTACCTATGGTTATACTTGACACTTGACATTCAGTAAGACTATAGACACAAAATATTATATACAGATATTCTCTATGCATGTGTGTATTGAATACACGGTAATGAATAGTAGTGTGTGTAACCGTTGCCGACTCGTAGTCACACCAGAACATGTTATTTATTGAAAATAATGTATTTTTACGCATAATTTAAAAAAAAATATTAACATTCGTCACTTCTTCTCTGTATAAACTATAAGTGTGCGAAATTTCATACTCCTCCGTCCGCCCAATTTTCGTAAAAAGGGATCGCTTTCGTCGATCGCAAAGTTTTCGCTTCACGTACTAATATATAGATAAAAAATACATGAAAAAAATTCGTTTAATTTTTTATACCTATATATTTACCTGGACCAATTTACGTTAAAAAAAATGTTACATACAAATATTTCATGAAAATTAAATGGAACGAAACATTGATAGTTTCAATTATGTTTTCGGAGAGTTTGCAATAACTGTTAACTAAACTGAACTTATATTGCTGTGTGCACTCTTCCTGTAGTGCCAAGCCTTATTTTTGTGAAAGTTTTTCTCAAAAGTTGTTTTCTTTCAAATATTTATGTTTATAATTGTGTACCATTTGTCATTCAGCTATAGCATAACTTTAATTACAAATAAATAATGAATGTAAGTAGGTGTCCTTGTGGGGGCGATCAGCGGTGGCGACCTCTCGCGGCCGGCCATGATGAGGACCATGGTACGAAGCGAGAGGGCATGGGAAGCTGTCACCTCCTTCTGCGAAGCAGTAATGCTCGCGAAAGAGGAGGCGGAGTGCGTGAGGGAGAGGCAATCTATTCGCCCTCACGCCCCTAGCCGCCGCAAGAGGAGACACCGCAGGTGTCGGGAGTCGATGGCAGACTCTCAGCCAATATAGGCGCGGGCTTGCGGACAGCGAGCAATGGGTAACTTCCCGCCTGGCAAGGACCAGGCTCGTATCGATGGCGCGTAGTGTTCCACGCGCGCCTCAAAGAGATTACTGAAGGGGTCCGGTAAGATCGATGCCTGCCAGAGTTGCGAGATTCGTTTGAAAGAGTTACTGTGGCTCTGGCATATAGGAAACTGAAGTATGGCTGAACATGGGTGAGTTTTAGTCAGTAAAAGTCTGACACGCCCTTCCGCTCCACCCAGAGCTGGAGAAGTTATTTGATCATTTGATGATGTCCCACCCACAAAAAAAAAAGTCACTCATCATGCCTGACTTACCTAGCCTGCGACCCTCGTTTACTATGTACATCTCGTGTTATACGTTAAATTTTATGGCTGAATGATAAATAGAGTTTCTAAAGAAATGTGGGTTACTTTTTTTTGCAAACAATAAATCTAATAGCTTTTAACTTTTTACGTAACAAAAAGCGAGAGGAAAATGAGTGGTATGTTCCAAATTCCGCACTGCACCATTGTAGTAGCGCCTATTGCCACAGGAAAGAAATGGAATGTATTGTCATTTTGATTTACGGAAATGATATATGGAACTGTCAATTTTTGTGCGTAAAAAATGTTTTTATGAAATCGCGTTTTCAGATTCAAATCTCACTTGCATCCATGAAGTATGGAAAGATTTTGCAAGCTCCGGTGTTGTTGTAACTTATACATTCGTAGAATCAATACTTTGAAATACATTATATTGCCGTATCAAAATCAAAATCAAAATCAAAAGTCATTTATTCAAACTAGGCTGAGAGTCAGCACTTTTTGAACGTCAAAGTTACAAAAGATAGTCCCCCCAAAACGCCCACCCTTCGACACTTCCTAGTGCTGTAGCTGGGAAGAAGAAGTGGCGGAACAAACTCCCCAGCAGCACAGCTGTCTGTTAAGTTAGAAGAACTTGATTCTATACAATATTGTGTAAGTAATTAATATTATAAAACAAAACATACATTATTCGCCATATGTCAGCTAGCACACGCCAATATACCAACAAAAAAATTGAAAACTAAAGTCAAGCTGAAATAATAAAACAAAAACGTAACCAAAACTTAAAAACTAAATAAAGCCTCCAGGCATAAAGGGTGTGCCCGCTTACATGTTCAACGATGCAAAATGATCCATATACATACATTGATGTATATAGCTAAGTTGAAGTTACAATAGTTAAACTAGCACCTCCGGAGTAGAATAAAATTACAGTTAATACAAATAACAATAACTAAAACCATGGTCAGCAAGACGACCAGTCACCACAAGCAGCACCCGTTCACGAGCATAACGCAAAGGTCAGCCATTACCCCCCTCGCCATATTTGAGGGAAGGTGGTAACCCGACCCCCGACGCTACCGCAAGCAGTGACATCTAAGGGAGCATGACGAACTTGCTGCCGGTTGGTCAGGCAAGAATATTATGAACAGCTGACGAGGTCGCTAGCTAACTACATGTTGCAATACAACTCATTTAAAATCATTGTAATGAGTAGATTATGTCCACAATAAATGAAATTAAAAGAAAATAAAAATAAATAAATAAATTAACAAAATCTGTTAAAGAAAAAAATAAATAAAAAACAATTATATGAACTACCCATATAAACTGTCAGTAGGAAAGCTAATTCTGGATTGAAAGAACATAAACGTTGTCTTGAGTTTGTCTTGAGTTAATCACAGCGACCAACTATTCTTATCGTTTAAGTAGTCGTTGATAGAATAATATGCCTTTGAACAAAGGTTGGATTTTACTTTAGCTTTAAACTCATTAAACTGCAAATCTAGTAAAGCAGAGGGAAGCTTGTTATAAAAGGTAATACCAAGACCAACAAAAGAATTATGAACCTTATGAAGCCGGTAAAAGGGAGCACGTAGTTTGTCCTTATTTCTAGTATTAATATTATGAATATCACTGTTTTTAGTGTACAGGTGTATATTTTGCCTAATATATAAGATGTTGGCGAAAATGAATTGTGATGCCACCGTAAGAATACCAATATCTTTAAACAAATCTCTCAGAGAAACTCTAGCACCTAGTTGGTAAATCGCTCGAACAGCTCGTTTTTGAAGAACAAAAATATTTTGAATGTCCGCGGCTTTGCCCCACAGCAGAATGCCGTAGGACATTATGCTATGAAAATAACTAAAATAGACTAATCGAGCTGTATCAACGTCCGTATACTGTCTAACTTTCCTTACTGCGTAGGCGGCCGAACTGAGCCTTCCCGCTAGGCTTGATATATGTGATCCCCACTGAAGTTTGGCGTCTACTGTTATGCCCAGAAAAACGCTATCGCTAGTCACGTCACCTTTTTAGCTGTTATTTTCATACTGTGTGCTGTTTGTTTTGTTGACACAATGCACGTTGAAAAAAGACATAAAAACCGATGAATGTAGTTTATTCCTACTTAATATCTCAGAAAGAAACTTGATGTTTTTTACATATTATATCGAATACACAGTAATGTTTTCGACACTGACTGGAATGGACTAAATATTGCAAAGGTGAAACCTTTCTTACCTGTCCCCTGTTTGTAATACAAAACGATTCCATTTAATTAATTACAATAGAATTGGGAAAAGGGAAGCTTTAATGGTAATGTTCAGTATCACATTAGAATTAAATGGTTTCGCTAAAACATTTTCAGGATTGAATACAGTTGTGTATGTCGTATATTCGCGAGTCTTACTGGATATTGCTCTAAATTAACTTAGAATTCAAAACAACTGGAGGCCAGATAATGCTATGAAGAAATATGATATAAGGTTTATTATAACAAAACATAGTAGTGAGATAAATAAAAGGCAGCTGGTGAATTATGTTTTATACTACTTTATTCATTATTTTTATTTTATAAATAATGGAAATGTCTTAAATATCACACACTTCGCTGGTCTTTTTATTTATCACTCCCCTTTGTTCGTACTTGTGTCCATTTAGAAAAAGTTTGCTGTCTCTTGGGAAACCACTATATATGTATATGAAGAAACTGGTTATTATTTATACGTAGAAGTCAAGTCAACATCAATTGCATTATACACTGCCACACGGCTAACGCAAAAATCTACAGTTTTGTTTCATAGCCCCAATTTTTGCTAAATGCCAAATGCTTATGAATAGTCAGTTATGTAGTTGTAGTTGTCAGTAGTCTTATAAATATCAAACCAAGATTATATCTAGAATTTAAAAGAGACCGAGACCTCTGAGTTTGTTTTCTCTTTATTCTCAGAGTAGTCAGATGGGAAACGCCGACTTTGTCTAGTTTTTAAAATATTGTTGCTGTGTAAAAGTGTTTGTACAAACCTACTTATAGAAATAAAATCTTTATAATTTAGTCATCAGTTCATTTATAATGTGACGAAAATTCTGTTGGTCGGCTTCTTTTTCAGCACCATTTGCACGAGGCCAACATGAATATTTTACTTTAAAACTTACCTTCCCTTGGCTAAATGTCTTTACAAATAATTAACACGAGTAGAACCTATTACATACAAATACAATATTATCCATAAACAAGCCGGACATAACATGTCTGGCTTTAAAACTTGAATCGTAGTCTATATACCGATATCCATTAATGGTGAATTAAACAGAACAACTTTTTTTTTAATGTCGTCGGAGGTACTAAAATAATAGTTGATGACTGCTTAGAGAAGCCGCGTATTAATTGAAAACAAAGATGGAAACAGTTGCTCAACTTTTACTTAATAATCGAGATTTCTTTTATTACATAGGGGAGCGGGGGGGGGGGAATCGAGATTTCTTTTGTTACAATTTTTAGATAATTGTCAATATGACAAAAGCTATCAAAAATGTATACATTTGATTGCTTTTATCGTTCAGCTATCGTTTATGTCGTTTTTTCACAATGGACAATTTAACCAAAAAAGTTGATTGTAACAACTTACCCCCGATTTGGGGCTAGTTGTTACATCTTCGGGGCACGATGTTACGGTCGATTAATAAACAAAATCATCAATAATAAATCTTTTTTTTTTATTATTATTTCAAAACGTTATAAGCAAAAGAGATCACTTTAAACAGGCTAACATTTATGAGAAAAAGAAAAGAAACAAAAATACGATATAGATCTTATAATTATATAAGATCTATATCGTATTTTTTGAAGATTGTTTTTGTGGTAAAATAACATAACTTTAGCAGGATTTTTTTAAAATCTTATATATAAAAATCTTGTCTTATATAAAAACACAGAAACTTCGTCTGCAAATATCAACTTGTAGTAGATTATTTATACTTATTAATTATTTTAATAAACTTTTAGCAAACTAAAATACTTTGAATTCTAACATTTTTTAAGGCACTTATATTATAGAAAAATATACAGTTATTTATATAGAGGTAGGTAACAATATCACATACTAATATTAAATTAGTCTTCATCAGAATTAAAATTAATGCAAATGAATGAGTGAACGTTTCCCATTACACATTTGACAAGGGCCCACATTTTGTATGTAACAAGTTACCCCAAAAAATTGTAACTACTTGCCCCATGGCACGTTTTTATATATACATTGAAGTTACCATTAATGGATATCAATAGTAGAAAAAAAGCATATTGCAAATTAAAGATAGATATATTATGAACGTTTTAGGTTAAAAAATTTGAGAAAATAAAAAATATAGACATCAGGAATCAAAAATTTAGTAAAGGATTTTTTTACTTACTTGGTTGAAATCGAGACACATGCACACAACCTAGCAGCTAGACGCTTGGCGGGTCACTAATCGTTTTTATGTAATGCACAATGTTATAAGAAAACAAATGACTCCAATTATGTCTACCAAAGAGATTAAAATCCCAGTAAAAAAGGCGTGTAACTTCTTACCCCTGTAACAACATGGCCCTCGCTTCCCTATAGAAGTTAAGCTTCCGGAATAAATCATCTAATGGTGCCCGTTTACGAACATGACGCGTGGATGCGCATAGCATCATACACCTCAACCATTTTGTAGGTAACCGAATGATCCAATACACGCGCCACCACCAGTGAGACAATTAAGTGAGCATGAACTTACCAAGGGCCCCTGGGCAAGGAGTATCGTGTTATCTAGTAACTGGGTTATGGAAGTCAAACAGGTAGTTGCTCCACACAAAATATTGGTATTCAGTTGCATCCAGCAAGATTCCAACGTCGTTAGCAAAATGTTAGGCAGATGATGTAATTTGTATGTTGACAACATTGTTTCAGCAACACGTTTTTGCATTGTAGGGAAATTTTCCTGAATCAATATTGATTGACTTTGTCCTCCAATGTAAACGTGGCTTTAGTGTAATTTTGTGAATAATAGAATCCAATTTGGAAATTAAAGCTGTGCCCACACAATGGGCTAGTACGGACACAGTAGAATTTATGCCAGTGTGATAAAAATACTGCTGCACGTAAGAAAGACGAACAACTGCCGGACAGAGTCAGTAAATGACCATTCTTTCACACAAAAGACATATTTTTTCAGACGAATTGTTCACGAACTT
The DNA here is from genome assembly GCA_932294355.1 of Aporophyla lueneburgensis. Classification (NCBI taxonomy): domain Eukaryota; kingdom Metazoa; phylum Arthropoda; class Insecta; order Lepidoptera; family Noctuidae; genus Aporophyla; species Aporophyla lueneburgensis. The sequence goes on along the minus strand of OW028750.1, from coordinate 16,521,302 downwards.
TAGTACATTTATTAACGCGTGATAATAACCAGTGTGTATTTAAATAATTATAATCAAATCAATGCAATCCTTTAAATTGATCATATATCTCTATTGACTGATATTTCATAAAATAGTCATTCATATACAGACGGTTATCTCTACAGACGCGAATCATATTTTCTTCAATATGACTGAACCTGACTCTGACCTTTAAATTGCAAAAAAACGTAAGAAAATTTTGATTTCTCTTCTTCATAGTACATAATTTACTGACTCATTCGTTTCAAGACTAAAAGGAATTCCAATAAATTCATTTATTGAGATTTTCTTTGAAGTGGTCCTTAACAAAGAACAATCATAAAAGTTTATAACGGTTTTCTCGTCTGTAGTCAAACTAACCACGGAGTCGAAAAGCCTTGTTTGAGATAGTGTCAGTTGCAGAATGGATAACAGAAGTCAACTGCGTTCCAATGTGAAATTTTGTAATAGTTACTATGCCAGAAAAGTCTCTTTGGTGTAGGATTAAATCTGCCTTACTGTATTACCAAGGGACTGTCATACTATTTGATCCTAAATGTTTGAATCCTTAAATACCTTTGCAAATTGAATTGAACAAAGGTACCGTTCCTAATACCGGCTATTGTGTATAGGAGACATAAAGAGAAGGTCTTCCTGTATAATTTTAGGCAAAATATCGCAAATAGTTACAATTAACATTTGTGGACCGAAATTCGTGCCTATAAGCTCCCGACTTGTCCCAATGGAGGTAATTTCTATCTCTACAAATTTTACAGGATCTCGTGCCACGCATTTCAATAAGTTTGTTGATTTGGGTTCTATTTATGCTTCTTATAAACGTACCTGACTAAAAGCCTAAAAAAATCATTTATTAATTAGTGATCCTTAAAATCTTTTTGGTACATTTCGGGTTAACTCCCAATGGAGTGGGCAAGTAGGTTACAGTCGATAAAATTATAATGGAAATTGTGATAATTCTAATATAACTCGATCAAATTTGCGACATACTCCAGTCTAGTTCTTGCCATATGAGGAGCTGGTAGCTAGAATTACTATTCTAATTCGCAAATAGGACTACTTCGAAATAAATATTCAAATATAATCATAAATAATCATAAAACTATTCGAACAATATATTCAACAGAGCGGCTATACTACAACTTGTTGAAATACAAATTAATGATCTTTCTCGGTAACTTTGTTTATCAGTATTGTTGTTATCTTAATCAAAGATAATTAATCGTTTGATTCCTCTAGGTAACAATGAGATTAGATTACGCCAACACAATTAATATTTAGTGCACCTACCTGATTTGTGTGTTCATAGATTATTAACTTCTTAGATAAGGAGGGCGGCTCAATGATTCGGCAAATAAATGAAGTGGTCTGGAAAGAGTGTCATTTTTTTTCTGTAGTATTCATCTGTAAACTTTACCTGAAAGTAACCAGTTACAAATTAGAATCACAATTGAGCAGCCACAATGTCACAACATGTATGTATCATATTTCAATGGCAGTCCGTACACGACGCAACTTGCTAGCGCTTCGTTGACTGGTAAGTGAATGGTTGCATATTGTACCGGATGTTTTTATTGAGTAGCGTCGTGTATGATGGCTTGCTTTGTTGCAAAGTTCCCCCTTGTTTTAAAGCTTTGTACTGCGTAAATGACTGAAATTGCTAGAAACGCTCACAAGTAATCCGTTCTCCCTCAGCCTGACAGCCCGGTTGCTATAGCAGTGTGCTAGAGACTTTTAGTTGGTACGGGCCGAATATTCGTTATTTTTTCGGTATTCGATATATTCGACAGGTTTACCGCACATTCGTAATCGGCCGATTATCGGTAAAATACCGACCATTTTTCAGAAACATTCTGTTTTAAAAAGTCTTTAAGCATATTTTACGTAGTAGCACAATTATAAGTATAAGTGGACCCTTTTAACAGCACCACAAATATAATTTTTCTACCTCAAGGAATAGATGTGTAACTGATTAGACTAGATGATACAATAATAGTGCCAGTCGTAAGGGGTAGCGGCGTCTACAGGAACGTGCGATTCAACGTCCTCAACGAGTACAAGCTTGATTTTCTTCGTGTCAAGTCCTGCCGAATACTCGACCGAATATTTGGTTCAATAAAAAATTTACTGAATATTCTGCCGATTATTTGTATTCGGCAAATGTCGTATTGGGCCCATCACTACTTTTTACATGATCATGTTCCTACCTAAAAAGATTTCTAGAGATTGGGCAGCAGCGTTTTTTATGCATTTTATCACCATACTGCGATCGCCAATCCGCCTGCCAAGCGTGGCGATTATGGCAAAACGGGGCCTTTGCGAAGGCCTATGTTCAGTAGTGGACGTCTTATGGCTGAAATGATGATGATGTTATGAAGTACCACTAAATTTTTGATCCTTAAAAAGAGAAACTTACTTCTTGCTTCATTAAGATCAATAAATTTGTTGCAGTAGTTAGTAATGAAGAAACTTTGACTTCTTTATTACATAAACGAAAGCAAAAAAAACGCACTTAAAAACATAAAATTAAGTTTAAAAATTGCTGGCCTCGCTCTAGTTGACTTCCTCACAAAGTAAATATTGTTAGATGAAACGCTGATTCAATTAAGTAGAACTAATTTCATTAGGTGTAAAAAAATTATCGAAGGGACTGAAAAGCAAAGGAATAATGAGTGTCAGGTAATTTAAGAATCTGGACGAAAATAATTTTAACTATCATCATTTACATTAATTCAATTGGTCGTTGAAGCTCACTACTAGTATTATCGTATTATAGTTTCTTTAGAAATGTTATTAAACGTCACCACGTTCAAAGAGTTTCTTCTGCATAATGTATTGATAACATACACAATTCACATCATACACCAATCAAGATTTAGACTCAGAACAATTACGTATATCTTGTCTACAATGTGAAACCTGTAAGCATGTAAGTGAAGTGTTACTACTTGTTAGGCATATTTTGATTTAAAACACACGATTTTACCTTCTAGTTTACCTACATTTGTGTAAATAAGTACGTAATATGTAATCTAGTATCCTTTATGTATGGCGTTTACCCTCTTAATGTAAACGTTTTCCATTTTAAGCTTACACGCGTTCTCATAAAACTCATTGAAATTTCGCTGGAGCTATATCACATTCGTAAAAGTCGGGTCACGTCGTTATTCTATTACAATTTCAAAGATTGGCGACGGTGGAATGTTCTCTGTGAACTATTAAATGGCGACCCGATGAGCCTCATATTGGCTAAAACTGATGAGATTTTGTATAGAATTTTGAGCATTGGTGTAAATGAAAGTGAAGTGCTTTTGGGTTACCGATTAATTTTCTAGTCCGACCGTTCTCAGTGTCACAGGCGAATTATATTTAAACAAGGTCAAACCATGGAAAGATCGTCTTTAATAGATCGCTTTTAGTAATAAAATCTCCCATTGTCAGTAATTTGTATGGAGTATTTAAGCAAGAGTATTATTTTCGATTCTATTCTATACGTTGTATTTAAATTGACTAAATAATGCACCGCTTGCAGTGCTTAGGAATTGATACGCAAGGCTTAGAATAGAAATAACCGTGACTGAAATTGCCGATACGTAAGGGGAGAAAACGAGGTAATCAATACGCTATCTTCGGTTCTCTGTATATAGGAGGCATCGGAAATTATAGAAAGTTGAATATACCCGATTATACTTTTGTCTTCATCAAGACATGTGTGGAATTAGGTATAAAGTCGTGAATTTGGATTTTAAGGCTGTGCTCTAACGTTGAATATTTTTTTATTTTTTCTCAGTAACCCCTATGGGAGCTTCAAAGTATGGGAGCCTTAAAGTCAGTCCCCTATGGGAGCTTTAAAGTCAGGGATTACTTATCCAAAATTAATATCTTTACATTACGGAGAAACATACCTTGACGTAATTACCTTGGCGCTTTCTAAACTTCCCTCTGTCACGCGGTAATTAAAAATTTAAATACATCTTACAAAACAGTCATATATTTTCCGGCTTTATAGAGTTGAAACATTTTGTGAACAATTTTTATAATTTCAGCCAGGAAAAAAGATTAACTGTTTTAATTTTATTCATCAGGGATTATGCGCACCTACTTGAAAGCTTTACGTAAATAATAAGAAAAATAAAGGTTCCCACAAAATTCCGACTGTGAGTTTGAATTGTATTCAAAATATATGTTTATAGAATTAAAAAAAAAACAGTTCAAATATTCAAGTCTACAGGGATTCTAATGTAAACAGTGGCGGGTGGCAACCGACGTCAAAAACACCGACAGAAATCTTCAGCTGAAAAGTACTTTGGTGTTGGTTTTGGTGTTATCTAAAGGGCAAACAACGGTATAACTTTTGGGCGAATGTCGGCGCAGCCATCTTTTTTTCTCGATAAAAGTTTGCCACGATATTTCCTTTGTATTTTTTCGGATTTTTAATTTTCACTTAACTTCGTTTTGCGTGTGAAAATAGGTTAGGCCTAGAACTACTCCACAAAAATATTCTTTGTTAATCTTGTAAATAATTAACTGTTACAAAAATGTTCTTATGTTCTACATACGCAGATATGAATCGAGGAAGAAAACAGTTCCAACTACAACAAACTTTCTCTACACCTTCCACTCCTCTTACTAGTAAAACTAATGTAAGTGACAACAAAAGCAACAAAATTGTGTTGTTACAACAGACAATTGCAGACCTACAAAAAGAACTGGAAAACGCACAGGAACAGCTTACAACTTTCAAGAAACAACAGACGCGCTCAAACACTATAATGATACCAACCATCAACAACCCCGGGTGCCGAAAATCTGCCCACAAATGTCTGCGTGTACTCTAGAACAACAAAGTGAATTGCCAAATAGAATCCTAATTTTTGGCTCTCAACAATGCGTCGGCCTAGCAGCAGCTGTCATTGAATCAAGGAAAAATACTCAGTACGAAAGGTATCAAATAATCTCTGAAACAAAACGTAATGCTTTAAGTCACCAAATCATATTGAACTGTCGTCATACTAAGTAAAACCCTAACGACAAACTTGTAATTTGTGTGGGAGAAAACGACCATAATTTAAATTCTATTTATCGCAACTACGGATTGTGCTAGATACATATTATAACAACATGATTATTGTCCTGAATGTGTTTAAAAATTAGAATTTAGATATAAATAATCTTAACTATCCTAGTATTAAAAACTTGTGTAAACACTACAGAGAGTGTAAATTTTAGAATGTGGAACCTCTAACACATACGACATATTATGTAACAAAATAAATTTCCTTATAGACTATAAAGACTACAGCGAGAATTATCTAAACCCAAGAGAACTAATTAAGAAGATAGCGAGTAACAAACCAAGCCTTAAATTGAAAGCCAATATTAATGAGCCCAAGAAAGGAACAATTTCTTTCTATTTTCAACTCAAAAATTCAACACCACAAACACTAAACTCTATACTTTCCGTAGAAAAACCTCAAAAAGGAACTATTCCGTACTATTTTCCGAAAATAAAACGAAATAGCACATTTTTCTTGCCCAAAATATCACCACCAGTAACTCATAACCTTAAAATACTTCACCAAAATATTGCCGGTATCATATCAAAAAAAGAAATTCTAGAATTAACCCTACAAGAACTACAAGAAGAACATAACGACCCAGACATAATATGCCTTTCCGAAACCTTTATCAAAAGAGACTTCGAAAGCTACATTAAAATTTACGGTTATGAGATGGCTTCTAACTACTGTAGAGAAAAACAAAGAGGTGGTACCTGTATTCTTGCAAAAAAACACCTATTATTCAAAGATTTGCCTCTAATAAAAAGCTTCGCTACGCAAAACACTTTCGAAGTATTGTAATAATTAAGTAAGTAATTGAACTTACACATCAAAATTTAATAATAATTTGTGTCTACAGAACACCTCAATCAGACTCAAACCAATTCTTAATCAAATTAAATAGTCTCAATGCATAATTTATTTCAACAATATAAATCTAGAATAAAGGTAGTTTGAGCGGGTGATTTGAATATTAACACCCTAAAAAAAGGCAACATTACTACTCAATTGCAAGATCTAGCATACAACTATAATCTGACATTTCACATTGATGTACCAACACGTAAGTCATCATGTATATATCACATTCTGAGTAACATTCACGACGCTACTGCTGCAGTTTTGCCACTTCACTTGTCAGACCACGATACAGCACAAATGTTGACTATTCCCTTAAAACATAAAACCCAAAGTCAAGCAATATATTATTCATACAAAAGAGATTATACAAGATTATTTTTAGTATATGCGAAACCTGAATATAGTTTGTTCAGAATCAGTAACTGAATCGATTCCAATAATTTTTACACCATGTTATATTTTGTACCAAAAATATTTAATTACGCTTCCAAGTAGGACACCGAACGACAATACGCATATTTTAAAATTATCATGTCTTTCTCGTACTCAAACGTCCATTACACGGAGATGGTACGTACACTAGCTGTTTGTGGTGATCTGCATAAGTTTTTGCTTGGGCAACCAGGTAACTTATTAAGCTTATAACTTTGTGATTATTAATGATACAGTTTTGAAATTTTTTTCATAGATTCTTTACATAAAAATACTAGACCCGTGTTTCGGGTTTCGCATAAACAAAAATTAATGTTGTAGTTCAGATAATATTCACAAGTTTAAGGAATTCTTAAGTAATCTTTCTTGGTTTATACATTCGGCTAACAACGTAAACTCAGCGTTCAATCATTTTCATGAAACGTTTTGCTTACTTTACAATCTTTGTTTCCCTAAATTAAAAGTAAAAGTAAACTATAATAAAAAAAGAAGCAAAGTTTGATAAGCAAGGGCTTAAAAAAAAGTTGTAAAACAAAACGCTCACTGCGCCATCAATTTTATAAAAACAAAACTGCGATTAATAAGACTAAACACCTTAAATATGCTAATCTCCTTAAAAAATGCATGTTTAATTCCAGGAAAAACGCAAATATCAAATACATAACTAAAAACGATAATAAATGCAAAGCTACGTGGAATGTTATAAAGGACGAGCTAAATAATACAAAGCCTAGACATAATATAGACAGTTTCAAATATAACAACACACTTATTACCAACCCAGTAGAAATAGCGTCTGCCTTTAATGACCATTATATCGATTCAACAAACAAATCAATGCCGCCGAACGTCACAGGTAACACTAGCAATAGTCTTACTGTTGGCTCTATGTTCGTCAGACCGATGTCGATAGCTGAAGTTAAGCAGGAAATACTGTATTTGAATAACACAAATTCTGAAGGGCACGACGAAATTAACACCAAAATCATTAAAGCCTGTGTCGACGAAATTGTTGAAGTACTAACACACTTGATCAATTTGTCATTCTATGAGGGAATTTTTCCAGAAGCTTTAAAGCTTTCCATTTTAGACCACTTTACAAAAAAGGAGACAGACATGACCTAAGTAATTACCGCCCTATAACCCTAATACCCATCTTGTCTAAAATATACGAAAAATGTATGTACAAAAGAATTGCAAATTACTGTACAAAGTTCAATATTATAAAAAAAGAACAGTATGGCTTTCAAAAGGGGAAGTCTACAACATTAGCAATCTATGCCCTCATAAATGTTATATTAACTAAAGTCAATGACAACAACTTAACCACAGGATTATTCTTTGATTTATCGAAAGCCTTCGACCCAGTATCACACGATCTACTACTGCAAAAGCTAGAAGCAATCGGGATTAGAGGGCCTACCTTACAGTGGATAAAATCATACCTAGAGAACAGGCAACAATGCGTTACCATAACAAATATTAATCAAAATAAAGAAGTAACACAACACTCGCCGAAATATAGATGTAATAAGTTTGGTGTCCCACAGGGAAGCATACTAGGGCCGATCTTATTCTTGATATATATAAATGATATCATTAAAATTACGAAACATAAGTGCATATTGTTTGCTGATGACATCTCTATTATTGTGACATCCAGTAACAAAAAAAAATACAATTTCTGACCACGAAACTGACATTAATAATACAATTGACATTTTAATTCACTGACTTTATGTAAATAACTTAAAAATAAACCTTGACAAATCAGTTTATATACAATTTAAGAAATTCAATAATCATAAATTTAACTCAAATTAAATATGTCCAAAATTAAACCAGTAACACATACCAAGTTCCTGGGAGTAACTATTGATGAAGATCTACATTGGAAAGTGCATGTAGACAGTGTTTCAAGCAAGATAAACAAAGTGTATGCTCTTACCCAAGTAGCACGTTAATGAATTTTGGAACTTATTTTGCAACTGTAGGTAGCATATAAGTGATGTAAGAGTGTACGGTATTACTTATAGATGCAAACAGCACTCGAATTTGCATATGGGTAGCTCTTATCACTAACACTTGCTTTTGAGTGATTTTTGTTCCTGCTTTATAACTTATGGTGGCATTAAGCCGAATTTATTTCTTATAGACGCATACAGGTTTCAATTTTTACTCTTTTAGAACTCAAAGAAGCATATGACATCTTAAAATCTCCCCTAAAGAACCGTACCCTAATAGGTGGTAATTTTTCTTTATTTGGCAGCTTTACTACTAAATAAGTAGTATATATAAGTTATTTATCACCTATAGTGGCTCAAGAGTTATTATTGCGGCTCATTTGGAACCTAGTGTAATTGCCTTTGTAAGGTCTAATATACTCTAATATGCCACTGTAACGCATAGATCGATTCCAAAAGAAGGTTCTTGAAAACCTTAAGCAACAATTTTCTCTCATTTAGAACCACTTAAGATCTAACAGTTCTAAAAGATAGAAATGTAGAACTTATAAAGGCAATTTTATAAGGCTTTAAACGTAGAACGTGCGTTATAAATTTATTTTATTACACACAAAGTTTCTGTTAAAAAAAAGGTCATAATAGCTAAAAGAACTTCTCAAAATGAATACTGTAAAGTGGAAAAAAAATGAACGATGTGGTAATTATCATCGGCAAGTTGCACGTACTTTTAAGAATATAATGGACGTGGAACAAGTGGTACTAGTTCAGACCTTGAAAATATTATTAAACAATCAAAAGAGATTACTCCAATTTTTTAAAGGTAAGTAATTATCAATTTAAAGCATAATAAAAGGTACAGTAAGCAGATTGTAATAATAATAATTTTCTGTTTTGAGCAATTGTGTCAAGAGAATTTCACTATAAATAACGCAGGTTCCGTACATATTAATAAAATTTAAATAGAGTATGATTTGTAAACCTACATTTTAGGTATTTGGACTAGTTTATACGAGTATACCTAACAGTTATCAAATCACTTAGTTCACTTTGTATTTTTTTTAATCTACATACGTTATACTGGGTGTAAATTACAGATTAGTAGGCAAGGCAAGATCAGTTTACATTCATGAGTTACCCTTCTAGACGTCTCTTGTATTTCGATTTTCAAGTTGTAGGTAGGTACCTATTTGTCAGATTTATACTATAATCATTTTTTTTTGCAGTCATGATCCTAGTGATAGTTCTACTGAAATTACTGATGGAAATTCGACTGAAATAAGTGATGAAAATTTGGCTGATAATGATAATGTGAATAATGAAATAATTGAGGAAACTGACCTCGACGAAAATTATGGCAGTGAGCCAAGTGAAAAAATGTTTCAATACAAACAGATTCATCAATTTTGAAACGCAACTAGAGCATGTGCTATAGAACATAACATAAGCCATTCAGCTTTGAAATCTTTAGCGACACTTATAAACACTATAAATCCGAATTTGCTTCCAGCAGACCCAAGAACGCTCATGAGCACTCCGAGACAGATTGATACAATATAAATTGATCCTGGTCAATATTGGCATAATGGACTTATGAAACTATTTTGAAGAAAAATGACAGAGAATTACCTGCCAATATTTCACTTTACTTCAACATAGATGGAGGCGGTCGGCGGTGAAGATGGAACACGTTGCTTGTTAAGTACAAACGGGGTCTTTATGCTACCGTAGATATTTTAGCTATTACAAATAGGACAATTTAAAAGAGTATCGCGGTATTGGGAAGACCAACTCCACAAAAAAATGGCAAGATGGATGAAAATCGGATGGTCTGAAAAAATTATAAATAATAGAAACAACATGGATTTAATGATTTAATAGTTTCTCCGTGCAATCACAATTCACACAAATTTTTAAATGTACCTATAAACGATAAAAATTAAAAAGTATAATGTGATTTATTGGTAAATTTTATGTTTTTTTTTGTACTTAAAGTATTCAGTAAATTGATATATGGATATAATGAATATGCGATGCGTTGACCGCTCGATCAAACAAACATTCGATATTTTGAACACTCGATGTATTGAGTGTGCGATATATTGAATGTTCGATGTAGTAACCATTCGATATTATGAACGTTCGAGTATTTAGACATTCGATTTATAGTGTTTGATCAATTGAGATTCGATTATTTGGCATTCGATTTGGCGTAGTACACCCATTTTATTGTAAAGAAGAACTGCTAATGAAAAATTACAAATTGGAAACTATCAGTAGGAAATCGGGCATCGAATTAAAAAGTCTAGGATTATATTCCAGCCAACATTCACAATTTAAATAAATTTTACTTTATTTATCTTCATAAATGGGTTTTGTACCCGTCGTGAGGATCCCCAATTCAACGCAAAGACAACGAGACCTGAAAAGTGAAAATAATCACTATTAGGTACTAATGAGTGAATTTAGGACCTAGGAGCTCCAATAAGCCAACAAATGAGTGGAAATATGAACTGCAAGGTCTATTTTAAATCGCCATGTTTAAAAATGGAGTTCTTGAAAAGTATCTTGTTGAATGGTATTTTATTAAAATAACATACAATAAAATGAGTTTTGATAACTGTTTTTGATGTAGTTTGACATTATACTTTTTGTGAAACCATAATGTTAGGTTTTTAACAACCATATTTTTATAAAGTATTATCTTATTTATTTGATCAGTGCATATTTTTTGGTAATTCTTGATTAGATCTAAGGCGCATCAAAATTTACTCAGTAAATATACCATGGTTTCACGATAAAAAACCATTTGCATGGGCTCCATGATGGTTATCCCATGTTACACACATATTTTTTTAATACTCACCAAACAGATGAATAATCCAATAAATTTGCTGTCACAACACAAAGCACAAACAACCGTCTTTTTGTTTATCTCCACCGAAAATAAGAACTTGTTAAGATCTCATTTGTCACTCAACGAATGAGCTGTATCGCTTTTTCGTTCAATCATTCATTCACGGCGCACAATTTGCACCGTGAGTTCCAACTGCCACTCAGGATAACAATTCGAACTATTCTGCATCGCTTTTGCATCTATAAATAAGTTGCAATTTTTCTCCCTTTGGTAACATACAGGTTGCTTATAGGTTCTAACCACCTTTATAGAACTTAATCACGGTGGATTTTATTACTAAAGTTTCCAAAAAAATACTATATGCAAGCTATTTGTCACCAAATGTGTTACTTGGGTAGACAAGTAAAAAAAAGTACTAATCTAAAAACAGCTATATTAGCTTACCATGCATATGTGGAATCTATATTACGTTATGGACTTATAATATGGGGTAACAGTACCGACCAGAATATAACATTTGTCACTAAAAAAAAAGCATTAGGGCAATACACGGACTTCATCCTGAGGAATAATGTCAGCCAATATTTAAGAAACTTGGCTTGTTACCGCTACCTTGTTTGTACATTAATGAAATATGCATGTTTGTATGAAAACATAAGGAATTATTTAAAATAGCTAATGATGTAAATCCTCGAAGCCGACGAGATCCTCACAGGCTCATGCTTAATAAGGCTCCCAGGCTTGCTAAGTACAATAAAAGCTACTTAACTATGTGTGTACGAATCTATAAAAAATTACCAACTGATCTGAAAATGTTAAACTCGAGATATGCTTTTTAGAATAAATTGTATGTATGGCTAAATGATAACAACTTCTACAGTATAAAGCAATTTCTAGAGCGAAAATAGTGTTGTTGTAATAAAATAATAATTATGCTTGGGAAATTGTTACTACAATTATAATTTTGCATATTTGCATGCTATGTTTAATCTTGGCAAAACATGTCTGCTCTATTTTTTTACTATAAGACCTCTTTATACCATGTTTTACGCAAATAAATGAATAAATAAATAAATAAATACATATACACAATGGCTTCTAATCATTGATACATGGCCAACTGGGATAAAATCATTTTAGATGATACTAAGGAAAGATTTATCTAAAGACTCAGTACTTTCTTAGACAAACGTTATGTCTTGGAATGGATTTAAATGGTACGGAATAAAGCGAAAGCACAATTTATCAAAAATCGAAACGTCTTCATTCCGCGGAAACTTTCGCCTTAAAAGAAGGAACGGCTGCTAACAGCATTTAAATTAAAAAAAAAAGATTATTAACGTATTATTATATTTTAATGCTCTACAAATTTCAGAATTATTCTTCAGAGTCGTTATCTTGTCAGGCTTCATTACGTCAACATTATGTAGGAAATGTTTATAGCACTAGTAGGTCGGTAAGTAAACATATTCGTTCGATCACAAATGAAATAAAGCAAATTACAATACAAAATATTCATAACAGTACCAAAAACAATACAAGTTAATATGAACGTAAATTCATCGCTTTATAAATTCATAAACTACCACACAGGTACGACATAGAGGCGACGTCATCATCATCAATTCATCGTAATGTCCCACGTGATGGCCGCGGGTTTCAACTAACTGAGCTTGTGTTACATGCTGTCAAAATGCCTAATACATCTAGAAACCAGACTACCGAAACACAGGAAATATTAATTGCTTGTTTAGTTATGTTCGTAGTGTATGACGTTATGCAAATTAGGGATTTCTAGCATGACATAATGAAGGTATCTGTAGTTTATGTTATCAATAAATGACGAATCTGATATATCTAATCTATTTAGCCCGTGGTGTCTAATTGCTGGGCAAAGGAGTCCCTTTCCCCTTCTTAACACACGTTTGCTTTAACGGCATAGGTAAGTCAAGTTATATCTGATAGGAATCTAAATCATCAGCTGCCAAGCCTTTTGCCAACTATGCGGGGGTCGGCATCCAGTCTAATCGGATGCAGCTGAATACCAGAATTTTACATGAAGCGACCTATCTGGACTCCAGAACCCAGTTGTTGGGTAATACGATACCCCTTGGTAAGACTGGTTGTCAGACTTTCGGGCTTCTGATAACCCATAACGATTGTCATCTAATAGTTATCTAAACTAGTGATCGCCCATTGGTCGAAATTCGACCGTACTTCATTTGAACAGAAATACATTATCAAATGAAAAAAAATATATAATAATAAATATAAAAAAATAATATGGTTATATTTAACATTCAAAGACAAACATTCTCGATCAATGTTCTCGATATGATCATAGATTTAAAAAATGAAATACCTATGCTATATATCTATAAAATTAATTTATTACCTATGGTTATACTTGACACTTGACATTCAGTAAGACTATAGACACAAAATATTAAAGACATATTCTCTATGCATGTGTGTATTGAATACACGGTAGTGAATAGTAGTGTGTGTAACGTGTTATTTATTGAAAATAATGTATTTTTACGCATAATTTAAAAAAAATATTAGCATTCGTCACTTCTTCTCTGTATAAACTATAAGTGTGCGAAATTTCATACTCCTCCGTCTGCCCAATTTTCGTAAAAAGGGATCCAAAATGTTCGCTTCACGTATTTATATATAGATTTAGATATAGCATAATACGTTATCTATATATTAATACGTGAAGCGAAAACTTTGGATATTTTTTTAAATTATGCGTAAAAATACATTATTTTCAATAAATAACACGTTACACACACTACTATTCATTACCGTGTATTTAATACACACATGCATAGATATTCTTTTGTTTATGGTTCAAATCTGTAGTCCAATCGAGAATATCTATCTTTAATATTTTGTTTCTATAGTCTTACTGAATGTCAAGTATAACCATAGGTAATAAATTAATTTTATAGATATATAACCTATTTCATTTTTAAAATCTATGATCATATCGAGAATGTGCACCATTGATGAATGCTCATCTCTAATCTCAACATCTGTTAAAGCTTTGAAAGTTATTACATAAAACATTAGAAGCATCAACTGCAACATGGCTGGTATGCTTACTCTTTTGGGTAGGTCCAAAGTTGACTGAGACTTAATTGTGTTAACGGAGTGCTGGTTGAGTGGTGTTCATAATCCTCCTATAATGGATGGATACGATTATTATTCAACTTCTAATAACAAAACCCAAAATGAAGGGATAGTCGTTTTTATTAAAAAAGGTATCAATGCATATGTTAAGGAACCATCCATCCTGGACTGTAATAGTTTATTAATAACACGTGGAAAGCATACTAATAGGTCCTTTACCTATGAAAATGCCGTTTTGTATGAAAAAAAATTAACGATTTTTTTTCATGTATTATTTATTTGTATTAATCGAAATAAACACCCATGCAATCAATGCATCTTTGCCAACGCAGTGGCAGTTTATTGATGCCCTTCTTAAAAAAATCAGCTGGACGGGAGGCAACAAATTCTTCAAAGGCATTTTGTACTGCCTCTCGGGTATTGAATTTTTTTCCCGCCAAGAAGTTATCCAAATTCTGGAAAAAGTAGTAGTCTGTAGACGCAAGGTCTGGTGAGTAGGGCGGATGACGGAGAGCTTCCAACCCCAGTTCTTGCAACTTGGAGACCATCTGCTGTGCAGTATGAGGTCGCGCGTTGTCGTGCAGGAGCAGCGGAGACGAGCGATTGACCAATGCTGGTTGGAGATGTGCCAGCTTCTCCATCATTGAGTTCAGTTCTTCACAGTACACATATGCAGTAATGTTCACCCCGTTTGGTAAGAAGCTGTGATGAATCACACCGGCGCTAGACCACCAAACAGTGACCATCACTTTTCTAGGGATAAGTTTTCGTTTAGGGCATTACCAGGATCCAACCAACTTGCTGAGCGCTTGCGGTTATCAAACAGAATCCATTTTTCATCGTAGGTAACAATGCGGTTCAAAATTCCTTCATTTGTGTGTCTGTTGAGCAGTGCAAGGCACGTCTCGACGCGTACTTCGCGCTGGCGATCATTGAGTTCGTGGGGCACCCATTTGTCAAGCTTTTTTACCTTGCCAATTTGACGCAAATGGACCAATATTGTTTTAACGCTAACGTCGAAAGCTGCTGCTAATTCAGCCGTAGATTGTGTATCATCAGCTTCCACAATCGCCTTTAATTCGTCATTGTTGACCAAAGTCCGAAGAGGACGATCGCGAGGTTCATTTTTCAGGTCGAAATTTCCAGAACGGAAGCGAGCAAACCAATAACAGGTGGTGCGTTGGTTTCTTGTGTTAGCTTCGTAAACATCGTTGATCTTGCGTGCCGTTTGTGCCGCGTTGCTGCCACGACGGTACTCATATTCCATAATTACTCGAATTTTTAACGTATCCATGATGACGAAAAAGATTGAAATGCGATGAAAATGTAACACTAATCAATAAACAAATGACTACTTTTGGAAAAAGAATTCCATGTTTTTGAAATAAAATTAATTTGAAATTAGAATTCTTAGACTAACAAAAATTATTTTGATTTGAAATGGCCAGTACTGCAGAACGGCAATTTCATAGGTAAAGACCTAATATGATTCTTGCTATTTACCGTTCACCGAGTGTTAGGAACGTTGATAATTTTATAGAAAGTTTACATAATTGCTTATCTTATCGTATCTTAACTGGGGATTTAAATATTGATATTGCCAAAAACACATTGGACATAAGAAAACACAACTACTTAAACCTAATGGCTTCACATGGCATGCTGCCAGTGCACCAGATTCCTACTCATTCAAAATCTTGCATTGACCATGTCATCCTTAAAACCAAATTTCCAGCAACATGTCTGGTAGCTGAAACTGCACTTACCGATCATTATAGTGATATTATTTCTATAGATAAGTCGCTTCCTTCTAAGCAACACTCGAAAACCTTAAAGCGAATTGATTATGCTGCCCTTGACTTGGCCATCCCGAACATTGACCTCGGACCTCTCTTCGCAATGACTGACGTAAATGATGCTGTAGCAACTTTTACTAGTTCTCTAAATACTGCTATGGTATCCTGCACACAAACCATTACTATACCAAGACGTAAAATAATTTTAAAGCCATGGATAACTCTAGGACTTTTGAGATGTATGAGAAATAGGGATAACGTACACCTCAAGTCAAATAATTTTCCTAAAAATATGACTCTTAAGCTAATCTATACTAGATACAGGAATTTTTGCAATGCTTTATTAAGAACACTGAAAAGTGAATATGAAAGGAAGAAAATCGATAACGCGGGAAACAATTCTATAAAGCTCTGGGATGCCATTAAAACTATCACCCACACTACTCGGTCTAAGGAAGTTTCTTCTGAACTGATATCCCCAAGTAACCCCCAGCGTTCCGTTGACTCTATTAATGCCTTCTTTGCGAATGTCGGAAAATCACTTGCAGAGAAACATGTATCCAATGAATCTTTGCTAAATTCTCCAGTACCCCTTAAGCCTACCTATCCCAATTCTTTCGTAATGCTTCCTACAGATGAAAATGAGATAAACAACCCAGTTCTTAATCTAAAAACTAACTGTGCTGCTGGACGTGACAATATTTCTGCAAATTTACTTTCCCGCTATAGGTCCATACTAGTTTCCCCACTAACGTTTATTTGTAACTTGGCATTTACATCTGGAACTTTCCCGCAAGCCTTCAAAATCTCACAAATCCTGCCTATATTTAAGTCTGGTGATCGCGGCTGTGTTAATAATTATAGACCAATGTCAATATTACCTACTCTGTCAAAGATCTTGGAAAAACTAATGAATAAAAGACTGGTAAACTACTTAGAGAAAAATAATCTACTTTCCACTCGCCAATACGGGTTTAGACGTAATAAGACAACTAGTGATGCAGTTTATGAAGTCACAGACTTTGTGGTCAATAATATTGATAATAAAAATAAAGTACTGGCTATACCCCTACAACTTTTCAACAGAAACGTAGGAAACATACAATCTGCGTATATAAAGCTTGCCACAGTCATTTTGCACAGAGGTTTTTTAACTTCTTAGGTGGATATTTGTACAACAAAATCAACTATAAAAATATATCCTTTAACTAAACAACCATGCAAAATAGTGGTCACCAAATGGCTGCTAGGTCTTGATTATACCAGTACGGAAAAACAATGGATATTCTAAAATAGAATTATTGTACCGAAGCACACCTATATGTTAAGAGTACACACTATGTATCTACACTTAATACATACAACACTCACATACACACCCTAAACCTACACTACACACACCACACACATTCACAACCTACACCCACACCACACACACTATACATAATCACTTGCATCAATCACCCGTCCAGTTTTAGACATAAGCTACTATGTATCTCCTTTCATAGTCTAAGTCATTTAATTGTGGAATTGTCATTTATGTGAATTTATAGTTCTTACACCTATTTTACCACGGAAGAGCACTGATTTCCAAGATACAGATTTTTGCCTAGTTTGGAATTCAGGAGTTCATATAGTTTTAGCCGTTTACTCAACACATTATTTGTATCCTAGTTCGTAAGAATGGGTATATTACTGTACTAGCTTTTGCCAGCGGCTTCGCCTGCATGGAGGTCGGAAAATATCCCGCGGGAGCGCACTACCGGGATAAAAAGTAGCTTATGTGTTAATCCAGGTTATAAAATAACTGTGTTCCAAATTTCATCCAAATCCGTTCAGTAGTTTTTGCGCGAAAGAGTAACAAACATCCACACATCCATACATCCATACATACAAACTTTCGCATTTATAATATTAGTAGGAAGTAGGATATATCTAAATAACGAAATCTACGATCCTATATTTAAACAAACAATAAAGAACAATTTTTATACGACTGAATTAAAAATAAAAAGTAATTAATCGCTATCTAGGATAAATGACGAAGAATAAATGACATGACAATAAAAATGCATACAGAACACAACCATCAATGACGTCTGCCCTCACGCGTCTACCCACGTTCGGGTCACGTTTGTCTACTCATGTGTTCGGGTCGCGCACTCGGCGATGCCTCGCCATTGCTTTTTTTTTTTTTTTTCAGGATGGGAAATCATCAAATGACTTCTCCCGCTCCGCCCAGGGGGCGAATGTTCGCTGCCAGGCCAGGCCTCACCATAGAATTTCATTAGCGCAGTGGAAGTTATGATGGTGGGGCTCTGGAGACAAGAGTGGCGTACGAACCTGTCCGCCGTGCGCGGAGCTGTTTAATACAATGATATATAAGTAATTACAATACAACGAACAAAAGAACTCACCTGGTGGTAGACGAACACCTGCTTCTGGGGCCTACCTGGATTTATGTATGTAAGTGAGTGTATATGTATCGTGATGTGACGTTATGAGTATTCTCCAGGATACAACGAGGCCGCTCCAAGAGGTCTGCCATCCAGACATGCGGTCTCCAACACTTAACCTTCAAAGTTCTTAAATTTCAAGAAACTAAACCCGTGTACTAAAACGATCGGCGTAAAGGGATTAGTTTACAAACGCCTCGCGGAAGCAAAAATCTATCCGACGCTTTCAAAGACCAAAACTAAAAGGGGTTCAACTTACTAACGGCTCCCGACAATATCCAAAACTCTCGCTGCAGAATGGCCAACAGCGCATTGCAACCGGCATGCGAGTTCTTAATGTGACGATCAGTCACCAACAATTCAACAATTTGTCGAGGAGCTGTATCGACTCAACAAAAACTCAGGGTCAAACGGAGGGTCCTTCGTTCCAACAGCGAGCACCTTGAGCCCGGGCAAAGGACCCGACATCCTCCAAATCAAAGGCGTTTCAGAATTTTGAATCTGGGACACTCGGTTCGCAACAGTGGGTGGAGCGGGAGGGCGTGTCAGACTTTTACTGACTAAAACCCACCCGTGTTCCATCAGTTGCCCATGTGCCAGGGTTACGGTATCTCTTTCGAACAATCACGCGACCCCGGCAGGCATCGGTCCTAGTAGACCCCTACACTGCTGCTGACAGCTCTTTGAGGCGCGCGTGGAACACTGCGCGCCGTCGACCCGAGCTTGGTCCTTAACGGGCGGCGAGCTACCCATTGCTCGCCACCCGCAAGCTCGCGCCTACGGTGGCCGGGAGTCCGCTATCGACTCCCGACGCCCGGGGCGTCTCCTCCTGCGGCGGCTAGGGACGTGAGGGCGCAGAAACTGCCACTCCCTCACCCGCTCCGCCTCCTCCTTCGCGAGCATTACTGCTTCGCAGAAGGAGGTGACGGCTTCCCATTCCCTCTCGCTCCGTACCATGGCTCGCACCAGGGCCGGACGCGAGAGGTCGCCGCCGCCGATCGCCTCCACGAGGACACGGCGGTGCTCCGCCCAGGCAGGGCACACCTCTACCGTATGCTCCACCGTGTCCTCCAGACGATCCTCGCAATGGAAACACCCGGACGTATCCTCCCGCTTTATCCTGAACAGGAACCCACCGAAGCACCCATGCCCGATGAGAACCTGCGTCAGGCGGAAGGTGAGGAAAGAAAGAAAAGAAAGAAAGAAAAATATTTTATTTGAGACACGCACAGGGCATAAAAACAATAAAAAGAACATAGAAACTTTTAGGATAACAAAAAGTTAAAAGATATAAAATTAAAAGAATAAGACCTGTGCGAGGCCAAAAAGGCTCCTATCTCAGCATAATACTGCGATATTTGTTAAAAAAAAACAATTACCGCAGCGCTGGTATTCTGATAGGGCCCACTGTGATGCCACGGACACACTTACGGACGTGACAAAATAATCCCACAATAAAAAAATAAAAAAACAATATTAAATATAAAAATTAAACAATTGACGACGCCAAAGAGAGACGCCATGACGCCTCTCTATCCACTCCTCAAAGAGGGGACTTACCGCCGCAATTGTGGCGTGCCCAGCACTGGGTTGCGACAATCGTACCCGCCATGTCGCCATGAGATCACACCGAAGCTCTGTCCGCCGAGCCGCGATTTGTCGCGGCAGCGGAGTTTCGCCCCGGCGTTTCGCCTCCTCGCGCCAGTCCCACATGTGGGCGAGGACCTTTGACTCCAGATCCCATGGCGGCACTCCGGCAAGGAGGCTCGCCGCCTCGCAGGAGACCGTGCGGTATCCCCGGATTAACCGAATGGCCATGACCCTCTGGGCCGCACTCAACCAGCGCGCTGGGCGCAGCCTCAATGAGGGCGCTCACACCGGTGCCCCGTAGAGGGCCATGGACCGCACGACCCCCGTATAGAGCCTCCGGCAGGAGGCGTTTGGACCCCCCAGATTGGGCAGGAGCCGCTTTAAGGCAGCCCCAGCCCGCTCCTCGCCATTGCTTGGATTGCATTGTTCGCCCCTCCCCCGCGACCGCGACGCCGCATCGCGCTCCGCCCGTGCTGCCGCCGCCGTTAGGCGCTCCGTTCAAGTCAACCATACTATCGTGATAACTTTTAAACTATTCGGCCAAATTAGTGTGAAAGACAAAGTTTACCTACATTAAATACTTAATGCGAGAAATGTATTCATTTTCATAAGAGTTTGATAATTATATACTAATATGTGCATTGTAAAATAGTACCAAATTAATTAAATTTATGGTTCATAATTTTGGTCGTACTGGCTTGCACATAAAAGGTATATGTTGTTGCGGACTTTTATTTAGATCTACTTAAGACAAACAATCGCAGGATTGTTTGTCTTAAGTAGATCTAAATAAAAGTCCGCAACAACATATACCTTTTATGTGCCATCTAAATAAAAGTCATCTTTATGTAACTCCATTGGTTTAGGCAGCGCACGCCAAGATAGCTCTCAGATGGAAGATTTTTTTCCGACTTAATTGACACGTACCGTTATATGTTATATTATGACCAAAATTACATAAAATCATTATAAATTGCAGCTTATGTGTTATTCTGATGAATAACCTATATTACTGTAAAGTTTCATCCAAATCCGTCCAGTAGTTTTTTCGTGAAAGGGTAACAAACATACACATACACATACATCCATCCTCACAAACTTTCGCATTTATAATCTTTACCTATGAAAATGCCGTTTTGTATGAAAAAAAAATAAACGATTTTTTTTCATGTATTTTTTATTTGTATTAATCGAAATAATCACCCATGCAATCATTGCATCTTTGCCAACGCAGTGGCAGTTTATTGATGCCCTTCTTAAAAAAATCAGCTGGACGGGAGGCAACAAATTCTTCAAAGGCATTTTGTACTGCCTCTCGCGTATTGAATTTTTTTCCCGCCAAGAAGTTATCCAAATTCTGGGAAAAGTAGTAGTCTGTAGGCGCAAAGTCTGGTGAGTAGGGCGGATGACGGAGAGCTTCCAACCCCAGTTCGTGCAACTTGGAGACCGTCTGTTGTGCAGTATGAGGTTGCGCATTGTCGTGCAGGAGCAGCGGAGACGAGCGATTGACCAATGCTGGTTGGAGATGTGCCAGCTTCTCCATCATTGAGTTCAGTTCTTTACAGTACACATCTGCAGTAATGCTCACCCCGTTTGGTAAGAAGCTGTGATGAATCACACCGGCGCTAGACCACCAAACAGTGACCATCACTTTTCTAGGGGTAAGTTTTCGTTTAGGGCATTACCAGGATCCAACCAACTAGCTGAACGCTTGCGGTTATCAAACAGAATCTATTTTTCATCGCAGGTAACAATGCGGTTCAAAATTCCTTCATTTGTGTGTCTGTTGAGCAGTGCAAGGCACGTCTCGACGCGTACTTCGCGCTGGCGATCATTGAGTTCGTGGGGCACCCATTTGTCAAGCCTTTTTACCTTGCCAATTTGACGCAAATGGACCAATATTGTTTTGACGCTGCCACGACGGTACTCATATTCCATAATTACTAAAATTTTTAACGTATCCATGATGACGAAAAAGATTGAAATGCGATGAAAATGTAACACTAATCAATAAACAAATGACTACTTTTGGAAAAAGAATTCCATGTTTTTAAAATAAAATTAATTTGAAATTAGAATTCTTAGACAAACAAAAATTATTTTGATTTGAAATGGCCAGCACTCAGAACGGCAATTTCATAGATAAAGACCTAATATTAGTAGGATTAGGCTATATTTTATTGAGTCCAAATAAACGTTATTTGTCTGTGATATTATTTGTCTATAGTGTTACTGAATGTCAAATACTATCAAATATCACCATATTATTTTTGTATATTTATTATTATATCATTTTTGTCCTTTAATAATGTATTTCTATTCAAATGATGTACGGTCGAATTTCGACCAATGGGCGATCACTAGATATATAAAACGATTATTCATATTCATGTCGGTACTTACCTATTTGTCAAAGTGCATAGTATAGTCAGGCATAACCATAAGTATTAAAGAACGCAAGCAAACGCTAGGAAGACGCAGAAAATATGGTTTTGCGGTATAAACTGCAAGCAGCGTTTTATATTGCTCTGTGGTCGTTCTAGTCTGCAATAGGGTTAGACAAATTATTTTCATCAATACTTAGGATATAGTCATGTCAGCCCGTGTACTGTTCTTCGATACCATTTAACGACGCCTTAAAACACTTCTCAAAGCTGAGGATGTTTAAAATGTTTAAAAGTAACTGCTGTGAATGACTAACAATGTTTCGAAGGCATTTAATAAGAATTTTCTTCATATGTACACTTCTGAGGGTGAAGATACTTACCAGTTTTATGCATTAAGTTAAACTCCATCTTAACACGATATCCACACTCCACAGTAATATTATAAATGCAAAAATAACTCTGTCTGTCTCGCTTTCCTGGTAAAACTAATGAACCGATTTAAATGAAATTTGGTACACAGATAGTTTAGAGCCTGAGAAAGGACATAGGCTACTTTTTATCCTGGTAGTATGTTCCCGCGGGATAATTTCCGACATCAACACGGGCAAAAGCTAGTTTCAAATAAATATTAACCCTGTATGAAAAAAAAATTATATGCAAAATTAAAATTCTAAACAAAATGGAAATTAGTGGAATATCAAAGTACATCCTCCACATTGCTGTCATCTGCTAATGTGCTGAGAATGAAACGTTTGCAAATTAGGCTAATAACCTCTATATTTCAAAACGTTCCAAATGTAAAAGGGTCATCGGGGAGCTTGTGTTTGACATTAATAATGCGTACTGAATCTGCATACAATCAGTAATACTACTATCTCGTTAGCAACACCAAGATTACCGAGATTGGATTCCTATTACACAGGTAGGTATATATGTTCTGTCTGTTCAATTCAAACTGGGATCTCTGCATATCATCACATACTCTGTTTGGATAATAAGCTGTTTAGAATGCCTGAAGTATAATTTGAGCCATTCTAAACACGTTGTTACTATGTGCGTACATTATTAGTCGTTGTATTCATAAAATATTAGTTCAGTATAAACCCATTTGATACTTTTGTAAGTTCATCACAAAAAGACAGCACTAAGCAATCTTGAGACATAAAAATCTTTTTAAAAGTTTTTTCGTTAAAAATTCTATAAACATGGATCAATCTTTCGGAATATAAAGCAGTAAATCAAAAGTGTAGCCATACTGTTGCGTTAACTGTCGTTTCCTTATTTTAACCCGGCGTCAGCATGGTAGAAAATAGGTACAACAACTGCATGGTGGGTCATTATTACCCGGATTTTAAACCGTAGCTGATTTTTACCATTTCAATGACATTTAGAGCAAATTTGTGTTTAACTTGAAGAATGGTTCTTAAATTATAATATTTTGGAGACAAAATAAAAAAAAATTGTTATATAAAGATCTTTTTATGTATTTAAGAAGTCAGTACAAAATTTACAACAAAAAAATCAACTTCTAGAAACTTATTAATAGACAAACAAAAAAATTACTAATTAACACTTATTTTTAACTCCTTGGAATGCCAAATGTGAGACTTTTAAGAAAGTATATGTGAAAATTATAAAGAATCTTAGGGTTAATTATTATTAGCACCGTCATCTACGCAGCCGCCACAGAAAGAAATTATATGTTCAGGGCACATGAATTTGTTGCTTCTTTGACAGGTATGGGTAGTTTTCCGGGTTTTTTAAGCGGGACATATCTGGACGTTCACACTTGACGTTGGATGACACTCAAAGGTACATCATCATCATCATCATTATCTGATGCCTCTTGCTCGGTATCACTCTGTTGAGAACGCTCGCTAACGTGATCATCTACCTCGTTTTCCGAAGAATTTTCACCTTCATCCGAGTCGCTTTCTTCTAATATTGACAGGATTCGCTGCCTTTCGCGTTCCTCTTTATCCATTATTCAAATATAACCTAAAAATAACAAAATATAATGGAATATACGTAATGTCGGTACAAATAAATTAACGAAATAAGCAAATAATGAACTCAACATAATTGGCACCAAATGGTATCATCGAATGTACAGTTGGGTCATATTTACCTTTTTGCTGTTTGACCGCGTCTATCTTCCTGTGCAGGCGCACACCCTCTAAGCTGATATAAGAAACGCGGGAGGCGGGGCACTAACTGCAGCTACTGACAAGCGTGGTAACGTTACACTATTATTTTCTTAAATACCCGCATTTAAAAACATCACGGTTCATTATGACCCAACCTAGCAGACGCCGGGTTAAATATTTTTCTGACTTTCATAACTAAGTGGTATCACGTCTATGAAAGAGTAATAACCTTCGAAAGCTAATATTTTTGGGTAAGTCCCTGCCTCAGTCCCTGAGAGTAAACTTGTTACGTTGTGCAAATATTTCGAATGTTTCTCCATAGGGTACCTGTATTATTATGTGTTTTATTAAACTTTACACGCGTGTTTCCTTTGTCGAATGACATAATTAATTGAGGAGACTCAGGTTAATTCGTTCTGGATGGAAATTGGTTTCATCCTTCGTACCTTTGCAAGTAAACGAAATGAAACAATTTCCGGTGTCTGTAGAATTCTGATCTGATAATTGACTAGTTTAATCTGCGAATCGTCAGTCGTCGGAAGTTAATAAAATCCAGTTCTGAATCAGGTGCAAGTGTTTTAAAACGTAACCTTAAAAGTTTTATCATTCTACTGTTTGAAGATGTAACTTAAAGGACAAGTAAACTTAAGTGTCTAAACTTTACTACTTCAGTAGTTCTCGAACGATGAAGTTGGCGAAGCGTCCTCGAACAAAACGAAGTGAGGAAGTGGTTTAACAAAAAGTGCCGGTTTCGCCCCGTTTAACGAAGATTCGAAGAAACTTTTGATCGCTCCTCCGAATCTTGAGAATTTATTAAACCTACTTGGTCGTTAAACAATGGTGCCAAAATCAGTTATCTAATATCGACAGCGTGTTTAAAATAAGTGTTCGTCAATATTTTCATAATGGCGAAAGGTAATTTTCCACGAAACGAAAGGTTTGCTACGAAAACTCTGTGCAACAACAAATAACAATGGATGTTTTTGTGTGTCTGGATAAAAACGGTTTATTTATTAGTACCTGTTCATTTACAACGGCGCGTGCCCGTGGGTTGACGATGCTTTTTTACGACAGTGAAAGGTCAAAAACTTTTAGGAATTATATTACGGAATTCCCTGTTAGAACAAAGAGTTAAAGTTTGAGGCAAAATAAGGGAAAATAAAGGAGTTACTTTGCATGTCGTATGGGCTCACCCATTTGATGTGTAAACTAAATACGGCCACAGGCATAACTTTGTGTAAATAAGTCCTCTTTTTCCCAGGAAAGTGTTAATTATAGCAGCTGACCAATTGTAAATGCTGTGAAATGTGCCGCTGAATAATATTTTTTTTTTTAAGCAATGCACATTTCACTGTTGTTCGCACCTCTACACATTCATATTTATTTTATTTATGGACACAGACAAAAATACACCCGCCCCCGCCCCGGCCCGCTACCAGTGTCTGCAGCTCTGATGAAATCCTCACAAAAGGATTTCACTAGCGTCTCTGCGAGTGCCCCAGGCGCTCCTAAACCTAAGTCAGATGATGAGGGTTTCGTGACGGTGCAAAGGAGGAAGCACCGTTTGAGAGCCAACAAGAACCGCTGCGGGAAAGCTGCTGCGAAGCCCGAAGTCAGCTTGCGCGCTGCTAAGCCCAACACTCCCGTGTACATTTCCCGCCTACACTACACCACTAAGGCGGAAGATATTGTGGAGTACGTACGCCAGAAGACGAAGTACATGCCGAGGGTACAGTTACTGGAGTCACACCGCAACGTCAACTTCAAGGCGTTTGTGGTGCGTGTACCGAATTGTTATCTGCCTGTTGTCATGGACGAAGACTTTTGGCCACAGGACGTGGTGTTCCGTCGCTTCCACGGACAAGTACCACAGGACAGCTCACGGACAAGCTAGTGAAGTGAAGTGTTACTAACATAGTTTAAGATTTAATTATTAACACAAGTTTTGTATTATACTTATGTATGTTAGTTTGTAAGGTATATATCTATGGGTCATTGTAACCTGACAATAAATGTTTCATTATTATTGTTTTATTATTATAACATTAAAGTACATAGGAAGGTACTGCTGATAGTTTAAGAAATTTCATCGTCAGTTGCAGGTCTGTTGAAAGAAAAGAGAAATGAAAAAACGACGGGTTGCACTCCGGGAGTGCCGGCAGAAGTGAAAACTTGAACATTAACGTTGTGCATTTTTGATATTTTGGAATGGGTAGGGAATCATTTTGCACGAATTGCTTTAATTATCAGTATAAAAGTACTATCATTTATGTGGTAGAATACAATATTTATTTATTGCGCTATCGTACACAAACGTGACAATTTATATTACATTAAAAAGTTTATCTATTAATAATTTCGTCAAGCAGTACGGTAGACTCGATCGAAACCTAATTTTAATAATAAAATTATATTAATTAATAAATAAAAATTAATTAAACCTAACCTAACCTGAATAATAATTTTCATCTAGTATATTTATAAAGTACTCACTCATTTTCTTTCGCTATTCCTTCGTCACTTTTTTCATTAATACACGAATTTTAGGAATACACAGCAGTGTGGCAACTACACAGACGGTCGAGCCATCAGCTGTCACCATCCACGGATGCGCGTGGCACGCTGTAACATAAACACACACGAACATTCGCGCAAGCGTCCTGCGCCGCCTAAACGAAACAGCAGGCGCAGACATAAATTTTCGCCGCGCCGTAGAAAGAGAGGGGGTACTTCCTCTCCTACGCCACGCCGGCTGTCTACTCTCCGTTCGTCTTACAAATTTTCGATCAGGTCACGTGTCCTGACGCGAGTTTAACATTTTTTACCCATTACAAAAAAAGTGCACAACGCCCCTAAAGAAGTTTTCACTTCAAAAAGATATTTAGACAATAGCGTGTGAGAAGGACAGAAAAATATGCATTATCCACGTAAGTCTCGACCCTGTGGGGATATCGGGATGAAAGTATATTTTATCCTAATCCAAGTAATGGTCTAATCGAAGCACACTATAGGACACGGAGAAGGTGTGCTCCTCGTGGAGGCGATCGGTGGCGGCAACCTCTCGCGTCCGGCCCTGGTGCAAGCCATGGTACGGAGCGAGAGGGCAGGGACGCCGTCACCTCCTTCTGAGAAGCAGTAATGCTCGCGAAGGAGGAGGTGGGGTGAGTGAGGGAGCGGCAGTCTCTACGCCCTCACGTCCCTAGCCACCGTAAGAGGAGACGCTCCGGGCGTCGGGAGTCGATCGCGGACTCCCGGCCACCGTAGGCGCGGGCTTGCGGGCGGCAAGCAATGGGTAGCTCGCCGCCCGCACGCCACGCTCGCCTCAAAGAGATGTCAGCAGGAATGAAAGGGTCTGCTAGTACCGATGCCTGCCAGGGTCGCGAGATTTGTTCGAAAGAGCTACCGTGGCCCTGGAACATGTGCAACTGAAGGAACACGGGTGGGTTTTACTCAGTAAAAGTCTGACACACCCTCCCGCTCCGCCCAAGAGCGGGAGACTTCATTTGATGATTCACCCACAAAATAAAGCACACTATTTATTAACAGTTCAACAATTTTATTTGAAAACATGTAAAGAAGTATAGCCATCCTGACCATATTTTGCCAAGGCGGCGAATCTCCACAGAGATAAGGCCTTCAGCGCGAGACATATTATAGTGCACAAGTCTGTTTGTAGCCACAGGTGCATTCTCTCTTCACCTCGCATTTATATTTCAATGGGACGGCAGTTTCACATGACTGGAGAAAAATAATGGGCAGGACTACGACTGAAAGTGCTTTCCGAGGCACGGAAGTATCACACCGCCAACTTCCAATCTCCAGGATTTCACTAAGAATTTCCCAATGGAAAAACCCATTGCCACTTTGTTCGAAATAGAAACAGAACCCCGAACTCCACGCTTAGCTGCCACGAGAGGTAGGAGGGGGAAAGTATAGTAGGAATTCATCGACAAACAAATAGCTAATCATAGTTAGTTTTGATTTGGCGTATTATTCACAAACTGTACGATGTAACTGACATTCATGATAAGTTACCTTTTACGACACCCAAGGGTCGCGGTTGGGATGCCAGTTGCGATGCTCTATTGTATTCCCGGGTTATATTACGCTCAGGCAAACAAAGAACGATGAATGATAGTCCAATTTAGGTACAATTGCCCTTTACTGATTTGTTGTAAAGGGTGCGAAAACATTGACTTATATTTTAGCATTACGTATGTCGATATTGAAAGTAAAATTAAAAATATATTTTCCTTTTCCGGAAATATCACTTAATGTTTCGCAGCCATCTTACTTTGGTTTAAGATTTTCATTAAGAAAAAGTTACGAAGTTCAACTTTCTATTATCAATCTATTGGTAACTTTTATTCCATTCCATTACGACGCTTTTTCACCTCAATCTGTCACGAAGGATTTATCAGTAAGCTTCTGAGTTCCCGCGCTAATGCTACAAAGATTACTCTTTGATGTAAGTACTAAATAAGAGAATAAAGGAAGTATTTATGAGCAAGTGTCTGGTACTCTCGAGTGATGACACTAAGTAGATAGAATCTTAATTTGTGTTTTAGTTTGTAGCGCAAGAGGTTTAAATATTTGAGATTTTAAGCTTACTTGTTAGGTCGCTTTAATAAATATTATACGTAGGTAACCAGGTCTTAAAAAATTACCAGAATACTCTTTTAGAATTGCAAAAAATTAGAAATTTGAAATTATTTATAAAAATTAAGTAGCTAAGTACCTATTCCACACAAATTGTATTCTAATTTAAATAACTACGTACAAACTCGACCTAACACAATCGAGTCTTCAAATTCTGTCATTTATCAAGTCAGGTCAAACAATACTTTTTCAAGCTGTGGCAGTGAGCAGACTATTTCATAGAATACTATATTTAATTGCATCATAACAAAAATCTTAATAATCGAGTTGTCATCAACCTAAAGTATTTTTAATGGCCTGGCCACTTAGGAAACAGAAATATTTTATTTTTTAGATTGAATTAAGTGATAAAATTAAATGACTTTATTTTGCAAGTAGGTTTGTACAAACACTTTTACACGTCAATCATATTTTTTTTTAAACTAAATGTAGTCGGCGACTTTCAGCCGACGAATGTCAGCGTTTGTCAGTTTCACATTTTAAATTCAGTCTAACATACATTTATTCATTTATTTGCGTAAAACATGGTATAAAGAGGTCTTATAGTAAAAAAATAGAGCAGACATGTTTTGCCAAGATTAAACATAGCATGCAAATATTCAAAATTATAATTGTAGTAACAATTCCCAACCATAATTATTATTATAATATTACAACAACACTATTTTCGCTCCAGGAATTGCTTTATACTGTAGAAGTTGTTATCATTTAGCCATACATACAATTTATTCTTAAAAGCATATCTCGAGTTTAACATTTTCAGATCAGTAGGTAATTTGTTATAGATTCGTACACACATAGTTAAGCAGCTTTTATTGTACTTAGCAAGCCTGGGAGCATTATTAAGCATGAGCCTGTGAGGATCTCGTCTGCTTCGAGGATTTACATCATTAGCTATTTTAAATAATTCCTTATGTTTCCATACAAACATGCATATTTCATTAATGTACAAACAAGGTAGCGGTAACAAGCCAAGTTTCTTAAATATTGGCTGACATGATTCCTCAGGATGAAGTCCGTGTAGTGCCCTAATGCATTTTTTTTGAGCGACAAATGTTCTATTCTGGTCGGTACTGTTACCCCATATTATAAGTCCATAACGCAATATAGATTCCACATATGCATGGTAAGCTAATATAGCTGTTTTTAGATTAGTACTTTTTTTTACTTGTCTAAGAGCATACACAAATTTGTTTATCTTGCTTGAAACACTGTCTACATGCACTTTCCAATGTAGATCTTCATCAATAGTTACTCCCAGGAACTTGGTATGTATTACTGGTTTAATTTTGGGTATATTTAATTTGAGGTTAAATTTATGATTATTGGATTTATTAAATTGTATATAAACTGATTTGTCAAGGTTTATTTTCAAGTTATTTACATAAAGCCAGTGAATTACAATGTCAATTGTATTGTTAATGTCAGTTTCGTGGTCAGAAATTGTATTATTTTTTTACTGCATGTCACAAAATAATAGAGATGTCATCAGCAAACAATATGCACTTATGTTTCGTAATTTTAATGATGTCATTTATATATATCAAGAATAAGATCGGCCCTAGTATGCTTCACTGTGGGACACCAAACTTATTACATCTATATTTCAACGAGTGTTGCGTTATTTCATTATTTTCATTAATATTTGTTATGGTAACGCATTCTTGCCTGTTCTCTAGGTATGATTTTATCCACTGTAAGGTAGGCCCTCTAATCCCGATTGCTTCTAGCTTTTGCATTAGTAGATCGTGTGATACTAGGTCGAAGGCTTTCGATAAATCAAAGAATAATCCTGTGGTTAGGTTGTTGTCATTGACGTTAGTTAATATAACATTTATGAGGGCATAGATTGCTAATGTTGTAGACTTCCCCTTTTGAAAACCATACTGTTCTTTTTTTATAATATTGAACTTTGTACAGTAATTTGCAATTCTTTTGTACATACATATTTCGTATATTTTAGACAAGATGGGTATTAGGGTTATAGGGCGGTAATTGCTTAGGTCATGTCTGTCTCCTTTTTTGTAAAGTGGTCTAACAATGGAAAGCTTTAAAGCTTCTGGAAAAATTCCCTCATAGAATGACAAATTGATCAAGTGTGTTAGTACTTCAACAATTTCGTCGACACAGGCTTTAATGATTTTGGTGTTAATTTTGTCGTGCCCTTCAGAATTTGTGTTATTCAAATTCAGTATTTCCTGCTTAACTTCAGCTATATACATCGGTCTGAGGAACATAGAGCCAACAGTAAGACTATTGCTAGTGTTACCTGTGACGTTCGGCGGCATTGATTTGTTTGTTGAATCGATATAATGGTCATTAAAGGCAGAGGCTATTTCTACTGGGTTGGTAATAAGTGTGTTGTTATATTTGATACTGTCTATATTATGTCTAGGCTTTGTATTATTTAGCTCGTCTTTTATAACATTCCACGTAGCTTTGCATTTATTATCGTTTTTAGTTATGTATTTGATATTTGCGTTTTTCCTGGAATTAAAGATGCATTTTTTAAGGAGATTAGCATATTTAAGGAAGATGAAATCTAAAGAAGATGGCTGAATATCATTCTGCGGTATTGACATTATGATGAAAAATATAATACTGTATCAGTAAAGCAGATTATATTCTGCAATTAGTAGACAAAAACTCCTTAAAGTTACGAAAGATTTTGGATTAGCATTTCCCAACGGCTTCAACCAGGTGGAGGTCGAAAATTATCCCACAGGAAGGTACTACCGCATAAAGAGCACCCCAGGTTATAAACTATCTGTCTGTTATTTTTGATTGACAAACATCTAAACATACAAACTTTCAAATAAATAAAGTTACTAATTAGGATGTGACTGTACCAAGCACTTTATTACTTACGTTATAATACCTCAAAGTACACAAGCTATCATATGGTAGCGAAATGACGAAAAGTATCTATCAATCTTCAAACGAGGTTGTAAAAACTTCGTGCAAAAATATTTCAACATAAATTCCTGCATGTGTATTTTGTGTAATGCTCCGGGAATAACGATAAACATAGTCGGCGATAAGTGCACGTTCAAAACCGAGTCACTTGCCAAAAAATATCTGCCGCGAACATTCAATAAAATGTCTTTGGAAACGACTCTAAGTGAGAATATACGTGAACGTTGAGGTTCATACTTTATATAGTTATACAAGGCGGTTTCACTTTTACTAGACTGCTGTTGTTTATAACTTACTAGCTTCTATCAGCTGCTTCACCCACGTATGATAAATATTCCTTTTGAATCACTCTCTCTATTTATGACAACAGCATTAAAATCCGCTGAGTAGTTTAAAAGATCTTTGAAAGTGACTTTGTTGTATACTACTAAGCCCCTCAGAAAGTATTGCGAAAAATAGTTTTTTTGTATGAGAGACTGGCCAGTTATAAATTATTATAAAAATAATTATTATTTATAAGTGAAAATGGGTACGTTTCAACTTCAAAATTTCCCTCCACATTTTTTGCGAGCTAATTAAATTATCGTGTCTCATTGGAAAATGGATTTGCGCCGGGAACATACACGCTATGATTTTTTACGATTTCAAAGTGTCGCTTGAAACCGGACGAATCATACGATAGACTTCAAATTGCACTCATGAATGAAGGCCCTTCCAAGGCAACTGTGTATTGTTGGTATAACGAATTCAAACGTGGTTGACTAACTTTGGGGGATGAAGAAAGAAGTGGTCACCCTTTGACGGTTGTTACGGAGGAAAACGTGCTAGCAGTGAAAAATTAATCCAAGACAATAAGCGAATTACGTATCAGGAGATTCAACACGTACTGCAGATTGGATCGGGAAACCTTCACGAGATTCTACACGTGCATCTTCGCGTGAGGAGGATAGTTTCACGCTGGGTGCCGCACAACATCACCGATGCTCAGAAGCAGGCCCGGGTGGAATGGTGCCGTGATATGATACACTTTGAAGCAGGCTCGTCTCGGCGTGTTTACGTAATTATTACAGGTGATGAGTCCTGGATTTAACAATACGATCCAGAAACGAAGCGCTGGTCCACGGATTGGGTGTTCCAAAACGAATCAAGTCCTACCAAAGTGAAGCGATACGATCAAAATCTTCCCCCCGCTTCTAGAGCGGGGGGAAGATTTTCATCGCGAGCTTTTTCAATTTGACTGGCTACTTGGTGTCAATCCCTTTACGGTACCAAAGAAGCATCAACGCCGAATGGTATACTAAATGCTTGGCAGAAGTTTTCTCTGTTGTGAGCAACAAGCGACCAAACACAGGGCTCCGCAGGCTACTGCTCCACCACGACAACGCGCCCACGCACACCGCGCTCAAAACGAGCGGCTTCTTGGACAGCACGCCGGTCAAATTTCTGGGTCACCCTCCTTACAGCCTTGATCTAGCACCGTGTGACTTCTTTTTATTCCCAAAAATTAAAAATCAGCCCAAAGGGACATAATTTTCGTCACCGGAAGATGCGCTGACAGCGTTCGAGCAGGCTGTAAACGATGTGTCTGCGGCGGACTGGAAAAAGTGTTTCGAAAACTGGTTCAGACGCATGAAACTTTGCATAGAGGCGAGTGGAGAGTATTTTGAAAAGATTTAATTAAAAAAAAATATGTATAGAACACTTCTTTTTATTTTCGCAAAACTTTCTGAGTGTCCCACGTATGTAAAGATATAATCAAATATTAAGAAAATAAAAGAAAAGTAGTCTGGATTGCTGTCGCGGAATACGATGAAGAGGACTGTCTATTTAATCGTAAACAATATTTATCGGGGTCTGAATTTCGTCTGTAAAGAAATTTGAATATATTATGCCTATAAAGCCTTAGAATCATTTATAGGAAAAACTAAAATATACAACCTGTGTAATATAACCTGTCCATAACATGCTACACGGTGCTACGCCGTAGCTGTCAACGGAGCCGTCGCCGTAGCCGTCGGCGTCGCCGTAGCAGTCGCCGTAGCCGTCGCCGTACCTGTCGCCGTAGCAAATCATCACCATGCATGTGTTAGAAATTTAATTTTGATTTTTTATAATTTTTGGGTAGATAATGACATCTATCACATTCATAACGAAGCATTGAACCAATATAGGTACATAGAAGTACCTAATTTCACTAGATAAAGTGTGTACAAAAACTGACTCGTCTTAAATAGTAAAAATAACCATGACTTTAGTACTAGAAATAATTAATAATTATTACATTATAATTGTAGTATATCCTAGGTTTCATATTGCCATTTTACTTTATTAAGCTGATCCAAACGACTGGTACAATGCAGTCAGTTCATATTGATATTCTTTTAATGATTCGTAACTACGAAGAAGTTACGAATCAGTCCTTGTTAAATTGTTAAATTACCTTAAAATGTTTTTAAACTGTTTCACTACATAACAATGGTTTATTATTATCCGTGTTAGAAGTTATTAAGCCAAAATGTGTAATAATCTGTAATTTGTTCAAAATGGCGGGAGATGTCTGACGATTTTGTTAGATTGACGTTTGTAGATATAAAAAGGATTGTAATTACTTTATCGGGACAGCTCCTCGGAAGATGTTTAGTTGGTAAGTTCTAGTGCTGTTGTTGTGTGGAAATATCGAGCAGAGGTCACGTAAGTTAAGTAATTTGATATTACGTAACACTTATTACTTATTATGAAAATGTTGTTGTACCTTTTATATTTTTGCCAATATTGATAATGTTTTAAATCATATATAATGAAATATTCATACTCTTTCTTTGCCTAGCTATTGTTATTGTTGTGATTATGTTGATACTATTCAGAGATCTCTTGGACAATGGTCCAAGAGATAGAATTAAATGTATTTAAGATAATAATAATTTATGGCAATGTAAGAAGTGTGTTGATATAATACTTTTATACTGTTTCCATGGAGTTTCTTGTCCTTCTTCTCCATGAAGACCTAGTTTTGGAACGGACAACTAGCTTTCTGATTAAGTACTTACAAGCCTAATTGAAATAAATGTCTAGTCTTGTCTTTCTGTGCTTTATTTAGTGAAACCCTTTCCCAACAAACCATATTCATAAGAACCTTCATACACAGTAAATAAGCCGTAACCATTCTAATATGCAAAGTTTGATATTAGGTATATATACATAATACTTATAGTTGTTTACAGATTTTTCTATTACAT
Source organism: Aporophyla lueneburgensis (assembly GCA_932294355.1). Lineage (NCBI taxonomy): Eukaryota > Metazoa > Arthropoda > Insecta > Lepidoptera > Noctuidae > Aporophyla > Aporophyla lueneburgensis. The sequence goes on along the minus strand of OW028750.1, from coordinate 16,485,788 downwards.
GCATGTAAACCGAGATTTGATTATGCAGACTAGTTGAAAATGCATAATGACAATAAATGCCCGTTTATGGCCAATAGCATTTCCACCAGGTTTCAACCTCTTGAGTGGCCGCGTGCATCAGGAATGTGTGGTCATATTTAAGAGTGTGGTATAGACCATCAATTTAACTTTTTTCCAACATCGTGATAGCTATGTTAGTCCCATGGAGAAAGTTGTTCAGTTTGATGATCTACACTACACCGTGGAAAACGATCTTTTTCTGATACTGCCTGTATGTATAGAAACGTAAGTTATGAAAATACCGACAACCAATAGTTTGTTGGCATATATGTAGTGGTGTGACAATTCACTGCGTGAACTCTAGAATTTACGACGACTTACAGTTTCGTTTAAATTTTCTCGGAATGTAAGGTAAATATCAAGTTTTATTATCTGTTTTTTGCTGGAGAGAGCTGGGAGCTGTAAAAGTCAATAGAAAGACGTGGAACGTGGTGCATGAACTTGAAGCGCGAAATAATTGGTACCTATTTAACTTACCTATGTTCTGTACTTTACTTGGATCTTAATGTACTCGACTACATTTAAAACTATTTTGCTGAAACACATTGATAAATATTATTATCTCACATAGCAACGCGCGCTTCACATTTGATAACCAAATTTACAAATACGTTGTGGATGCGTGTGTGAAGACAAGTAGCGTCAGTACGTAAACCATACGTGTAGACACCCGACTTCGTCATTGTCTCGGACGGTACCGAGACCTACTGCGCTTACACAGCGTTTTTGTAAACTTGGTAACCACAAATAAAGTGCGCATTGCAGTGTGCAGTATTATATTTCATGAAGCGTCACGAAATTCAAATACTGTTAAATATTATGAAAGAACAATTGTAAACAATTATCGGACTTCTTTTCGATGTAGGTGCTTTACATCTATGTACATCGACAAGCATTCCGATAAGTGTCACGATGTTGATCACTTATGATTACGTACATCCACATCAACAAAGAATAATCGAAAATGGGTGACGGTTGATGCCTACTGTTCCCACCGAATGCAGTAAGGGGAATTAATTCTTTATCAAATTCAGAAACTTATGCCTATTTGCCGTATTAGCTAATTATTACAGCTGTCAAAGAATGTGTTGTGAAACGAATTTACGGAAAATTTGTGTTGGTAGGCCATTTGATACAAAATTAATTTGCCTGAAGGAAATTATTATTTTTGTTGTTTGTTCAATTTTGTTGTATAAAGTTTCGAAACCGTTGTCTCACCAGTAGATTTAGTTACATACCTAAATCCCTGACAGATGTACATGTATTACATTTCTGAGCATTCACGTGTGTGATTCCTCAGACACCACAAACATTCTCAAACTGTCGTGAGCACTATACAGAATATACATAATGTGACTACGTATGCACATTTTTTTTAAATTTTGATTATTTTTTTGTATGAGACATAGGTTTCCTTAAGAAACGTCTTAGTATAATATCTCTAAACTAAACTGTCTCCAAAATACAAAAAAACGTTAAGAATTGTATGTTGATTTTAATCCAAACATTGAAATACCAAATTGGTATTTCAAACACGCATTATTAAAAATTAAAAACTGCGAGTAAATTCTCGCATCATTACTTCTAAAAAAGTAGCTTTAGTTTTCTTACACATTTCACATGCCAAGTCGTTCTTCGACATTGATTAATTATGTGATCTCTTGAACTCGAGCCATTTTTTGTGCGGATTTACAAATTCATTGTTTACTGATGTGTCGTAGGTATAATGAATGTACGAATTAAAAAATTGCGTCGTTTCTATCAAAAAACACCCGTGTTGGATAAATCAAATCCTCATTTATTTTTTTCCTTTTTCCTAAAGAAATGACTACATAATTATATACGTTGTATAATCGGTCAGTCAGCTCCCACGAGAGCAGTCTGAAGTGATACAGTGGTTTATTTACAGCCCAATCCACGCGACATACCTATACAATGCGTTTAAACATACAGTACAATATTATGTGATGTATATTTTATACAAAATATAAGGTACCAGGGTCGAATATGGCCAGCCGGAAAAAATGGCCACATACCATTATTCCAAACACGAAAATTTGTAATAACCTGAACGTGACTATTAATTGTCACTAGCGTCACATGCATCCAAACAGCGTACTTGTCACTTTTCCTGCGCGCCTGCTAGTCACCCAGCGTCCATTTAAGTGAAACATGCTGTTGACGTTATAAAAACATTAAAGTAAGTATTGTTCTGTATTTTGTTATTTTTCAAATAAGAGTCGTTGTTAATACATTAAGCTGTTGTGTAACGATTGTAATTTCATTATTCTGTGTTTAATTATCAAAGTGATAGTGTGTTCTTCATTCGTGAATATAAATACTACAAAAATCGTGACTGCAAATATGGCCACCGTTTGGCCATATTTACGGTACCTACTAAACTACTGACACTTTCTTTTTTTTTTGTTTTAGACAATGGTACGCTATAAAGCTAAATCGAATCGAGGTAATTGGTCAGAAGCATCAATAATATTAGCTTTAACTGCAGCTAAAAGCGGTAACATGAAAATATATATGGATACAAAGCTAAGGCTAAAAAATCTAAAAACAATTGGAATTTTTACGTTTGCGATGAGGATAGAATAGCAGACATGAGACTATGCTTTTTATGTAAAACGAACGTCCATGAGGACTGTGTTGGGTTAACAAAAGAAGACATTGATTTTGTTTGCACTCGGTGCTAATACTACTAATATTATAAATGCGAAAGTTTGTATGTATGGATGTATGGATGTGTGGATGTTTGTTACTCTTTCACGCAATCCTACTGTCCTACTATATATATATCCTACTTATATTATAAACGCAAAAGTTTGTATGTATGGATGTGTGGATGTTTGTTACTCTTTCACGCAAAAACTACTGAACGGATTTGGATGAAATTTGGAACAAGTTAGTTTATAACCTGGATTAACACATAGGCTACTTTTTATCCCGGTAGTAGGTTCCCGCGGGCATTTTCCGACCTCCACGCGGGTGAAGCCGCTGGCAAAAGCTAATTATAAATACTTCTTTCAGGACTAATTATAAATACTTAATTAGGTTTACCTACTTTATTTTTCTAGTTTTAATATTATTATGATTTACATATGAAGGACCTCAAATGTTACGTTTTCTTTTTGATAATTTTGTTGATTTTCTATAACTTTGTAGCATTTTAAGTTTAAATGAAGAATAACTTTAAGAATTTCTTTGTTGATTTTGATATATCTTTAAATTTATTTTACTTGTAAAGAAAGTTTTTTACTTGTACTTTATGTCGCCCAAAGAATATCTTTTAATTAAACGCTCTATTAAAACATAAAATCCGTTTTTATTTTGGTTTATTTAGAAGTTGTTCGAACTGGTAAATTCGTTCAGTAAATATGGCCACATATATGGGCATATTTACCTCCCCCGTCGGAAATATGGCCAGTTTCCATTTTTTTTTAAACTTGAGAATACTATTATTTATTGTTTAATGTTTTGTATTTTTTTGCCTTTGTTGTAAAGATAAATAGCCCCTCTTCATGAATAAGTGCTAAAACTTGGTTGTTTTAGCTTTATTAATATAAAAAAGAATAACAAACCTTAAGGTGGCCATATTCGACCCAGGTACCTTAAGTAATAAAATATGTAAATCAGTGTTCGTAAACAAACCTTATCGCGTCGCAACGTAAACCGTCGAAGCGTGTTTTTACCGCAAAAGTTGTTGCCAACGTAAGCTTTTCGTTTATTTTTTCCATAAATCTGGTTGCAAACTTAATTTGCTCGTGAAATCACTGTTCAACTTACCTATTGTGTGGCTTATTTCTAACACAGACTATTTTAACATGATAGACCTGTATTGGGGTTTTGAATTCATTATATTAAAACCGTTATTGCCCGTTATTGTTTGGTGGGATAAAACAAGTTGGAAACAAGCAGTGCTATTCTCAACCATCTCACCGGGTGAAGTGAGCGTGGAGTGAGTTATCAATGTCATTCCACCTGATGCTAGGGATGACCAACTATCATATTTACAATCATGATCGAGATTTAGATACCTAATATTATTATGCTAATTCTATTGATTATTTTTATAAGGATTTCAAAGCTAGCATAGTGTCTAAACAATACTACTCTTTCGGGAAGTTTTTTTGTAGACTAGCTTCTGCCCGCGACTTTGGCCGCGTTAAATTTCTTGTTCCCCCGACCCTTCCCGTCACGTCGAATAGCCTACCCGTGCGATTTGCCCCGTTTTTGCAACATTTTTCATTTCTGCTCCGCTCCTCTTGGTTGTAGCGTGATGTTATATAGCTTATAGCCTTCCTCGATAAATAGACTACACAACACAAAAATAATTTTTCATTTCGGACCCGCAGTTCCTGAGATCAGCGCGTTCAATCAAACAAACAAACATACAAACAAACAAACTCTTCAGCTTTATAATATTAAAGTATAGATAAACATATACCTACTTACTTACTTATGTCGTTATTATCAATAAAAAGAATATTCATCAAATGGTCACCATCTTGAAAATATTATGTTAAAATTCAACAGTTCAAAACGGTCACCCGCGTGCTCGCGAGGTGAAGTGATGTTACCATGACAACGGCATTGCAAGGATCGCGTGATCAAGCCGCGCATGCGCGCTAGACGCTGTCATCAATAGGTATCAACTTTTTTTTTTGTTTGCCTTGTGCAGACGCCATTTCGTATTCGGTTTAGAGAATAATTAGTAGGTACGCAAGGATTTATTTCAATTCTTGTAGATATGTACCCACAGAACAAAGAATAAAGGAGAAGTGCCCATACATTGGCTAAGCACGGGAACCAGTGTCGCCAAACTCACACATTTGCAAATCAAATTGTCCATTACACACATAAAAAACAGTAATTTGATTGGCTACAAATTACAAGCGCAACTTTTACAAATCATCTTCTTATTGCTTTCAAAAATTATGTCTTATTGCAACGAGTGAAAGTTGTTATTATTTGACATGACACAAACAATAAAGACGTTTTTCGTCTAAAAACTTTAAAGAGACAAATTTACAACGAGTTCAGTAACTCAACGGTAGATGGCGCTGTAACCGATTCATTCTATTCAGAACGCTAGTTCTTTTGAAATAAATGTCATATTCACATGCACATCTCTTTTTGTACTCAGAGATGTAGACATATATCGATATTTTATTATTGATGTTACGTAATTTATTCGGGTGAGCAATGTAATAATTTTTTAACATCATACAAATGCTTAAAAACGGAGAAGGTTGATTATCGATAAAATATCAATGTTAAAGAGGTATTTGTATGATTGTATGTAGGGGAGTAATATTATTTTCATAAAATCAAGTACGCGGGCGAAGCCGCTGACAGAAGCTAACGATAAATGAAACGATAACAGATAGTACCTACTAAAAATATTTACTGTCCTTGAAATAATATATATTTATTTAATCATTGCCGTTTTGATAGTCGAATATTAATATATTTTGCCGTGATAGCTTTCATTGAGACATTACATTCTATTATGATTAGACGTAGGAAAATCCCCTAATTGATGATAGCGAATGTTTTGGAATATTGATGACCCAATAAACTAGTGCATTATTTTAGCCATTATATAATCTTTATTAACCAGTCAATTACCGTAATTACAGACACAATTAAAAAACCATTGTGTCGATACCAAATGTGGTATCTCAGGGACTTAGAGGTTAAATATGTGACCGTCATTTAAAAATATTTCGGATATCTGACATATCTTAATCACAGATTCTGATGGGAATAATAACCCTCTCTAGCCTTACCTATAATAAATCTATGTAATTATTGATTTGTTTTCTGTTACTAAAGCACTAACGCAAATATCACACTTAATTTTTTTAATCAACTGACTTATTATATAAATAGCTATGTGAGCTATTGATTCCGTACTAAAATCAGACAAAATTATCGATACCGGCCTACTTTACGGATGTGTCCCATCCCTAATCGAGTAGCGTCGAAGTTACTAGAATTTAGGTTACGATTTTCCAGATGACGACCAAGTGCATTTAGACTTTGTTACAATGAATATAAGGCTGTTTATAGTTTGCATTGAAGTCATAACATGTGGTGTTGTAATTAAAATCAATTATATTACAAATTAACGATGTTTAGTACTTGCCGATGATACGATACACCTCCACGAGTTAATTTTTTTTCTGCTTTCGTTTTTACAACTCAAACCCGCACAACAAGGCATAATTTGTACTATTTCGTGTATTTGTGAGACAACCAATCGCGACAAGTATCTGACGGCGAATATGCTAAATGTTGCGCATCTGCGCTTAATGTTGACACGCGCGCGATGTCTAAGGGGCAGTTCCTCTAGTTTTCTTTATTCCGTGTATGTACCTATCTAAATACAACAGTTTAGTACCTACACTTTGATGTCAACAATTAATCCGCTTTTTTTAAACTATGTGTACCTACTTACTGCTCATTTAACCTTTATCGCGTGGTGACACCTGCACGCTAAGAAAATGCAATATCATGAAGTACCGTACAGCTACCCACTACAAAGAATCTTCTCGTAGTCTGAGCATTGATTGGTAAGATAACGATGATGACAGATAAAATATGATGTGCATGTGTACTTAAACACTCATCATCATCAGCCATAATTCTCATCAAACTCATTGTCTATAATAATAGAATATATTCATCAAATCATCATCTTGATACCTACTAGGTAGGTATGTCAAAATTCAACGCTTCAAATGACTATCGCGTACATAGCGCGCCTACTCTGCGCGTGTTCACTTCACCGAGAATACATGCGATGATGCGACGAGCATCGCGTTCATCAATGTCATACATTTTTTTTTATCTTTTATTTTTGTTTTGATGACCATGTGCCTGTACATATTTAGAGTTCTGACAAAATTATTAGGTACTTACTCATTTATTTCAATGTTTGTAGGTAACCTATTTGGTTGCAAACAATAAAAAAGAATATTCATCGAATCGTCATCATCTTGATAATAATGTCAAAATTCAATAGTTCAAAACGGTCACCCGCGTGATCGTGAGGTGAAGTGATGTTACCATGACAACGAAATTGCGAGCATCGCGTGATCAAGCCGCGCATGCGCGCTAGACGCTGTCATCAATAGGTATCAATTTTTTTTTATCACCTTGTGTAGAAGCCATTTCGTAATCGGATTGAGAATAATTAGTACGCAAGTATTCGAAACATTCATATAGATGCATGTATACCTACCTACTTAATAATCGTATTATTAATAAAAGAATATACATCAAATCAACATCATCTTGTTACCTACCTACTAGGTGTGTCAAAAATCAACGTTTCAAATGAAACTCGCGTAGCGCGCCTGCGTGAGTTCACTCCACCTTGACTAAATGTGACGAGAATCGCGTGGAGTGTTCACGTCGAGCAAGCAGTTACTCATTCGGTGTGGTTGCTATGGCAACAACACCGTGTGAGTAACGGTTTCGGGTGAAGTGAGGTGACCGACACTGTCATTGTCAAGATAGCTTTTTTTAAATTTCAGCCTTTTAAGTCATTGCTACAGGCAATGACGTATTCGCAGTTAGCCAATGAAGTATATTTTAATGTCAATTCCAGCCATTGTTGAACATTTCAAAATGATAAATTACTAGCTTTTGCCAGCGGCTGCGCCCGCGTGGAGGTCGGAAATTATCCCGCGGGAATAGGATAAAAAGTAGCCTATGTCCATTCTCAGGTTCTAAACTATCTGTGTACCAAATTTCATTTAAATCGTTTCAGTAGTTTTAGTAGGAAAGCGAGACAGACAGACAGACAGTTACTTTTGCATTTATAATATTAGTATGGATTAGTGTAGAAGTGTAGATGTTTTCAACAAATTAATATTAGGTACTTACTTGAGAGGTGTGAGAGCGAGCATTCGGTGAATCGAGAGGCTTTTTTTTTTTTTTTTTTTTCAGGATGGGAAATCATCAAATGACTTCTCCCGCTCTGGGCGGCGCGGGAGGGCGTGTCAGACTTTTACTGACTAAAACCCACCCGTGTTCCATCAGTTGCCCATGTGCCAGGGTCACGGTATCTCTTTCGAACAATCACGCGACCCTGGCAGGCATCGGTCCTAGTAGACCCCTACACTGCTGCTGACATCTCTTTGAAGCGCGCGTGGAACACTGCGCGCCGTTGACCCTAGCCTGGTCCTTACCGGGCGGCGAGCTACCCATTGCTCGCCACCCGCAAGCTCGCACCTACGGTGGCCGGGAGTCCGCAATCGACTCCCGACGCCCGGGGCGTCTCCTCCTGCGGCGGCTAGGGGCGTGAGGGCGCAGAGACTGCCACTCCCTCACGCGCCCCGCCTCCTCCTTCGCGAGCATTACTGCTTCGCAGAAGGAGGTGACGGCTTCCCATTCCCTCTCGCTCCGTACCATGGCTCGCACCAGGGCCGGACGCGAGAGGTTGCCGCCGCCGATCGCCTCCACGAGGACACGGCGGTGCTCCGCCCAGGCAGGGCACACCGCCACCGTATGCTCCACCGTATCCTCCAGACGATCCTCGCAATGGAAACACCCGGACGTATTCTCCCGCTTTATCCTGAACAGGAACCCACCGAAGCACCCATGCCCGGTGAGAACCTGCGTCAGGCGGAAGGTGAGGATGCCGTGACGCCTCTCTATCCACTCCTCAAAGAGGGGACTTACCGCCGCAATTGTGGCGTGCCCAGCACTGGGTTGCGACAATCGTACCCGCCATGTCGCCATGAGATCACACCGGAGCTCTGTCCGCCGTGCCGCGATTTGTCGCGGCAGCGGAGTTTCGCCCCGGCGTTTCGCCTCCTCGCGCCACTCCCACATGTGCGCGACCTTTGCCTCCAGATCCCATGGCGTTACCAAGGGGGTAACATATTACCAAATAACTGGGTTGTCGGAGTCGGATTGGTCGGATTGGCAGTCATTGCATGTAAATACCCGTGCATTCAGCTGCAACCGGTTAAGACTGGAAGCCGACCCCAACACAGTTGGACAAGGGCAGGCAGATGATGAGGTGAGATCGAGCAACTTCATTAAATTGTGCAAAGCAAGTATTCAGTGATTGGTGATGTGTTCGTTAACATTATTAACATAATATATGTAAATAGCATACCTAAATGTTTTTTTAAACAGCTATCATCTAGATTCTGGATACACAGTTCAAGATACAAACCTTATAACAACAATACACAAAATATTTAGGCATATCAATAATCTAGTTATGGGTGCTGTTGAGACACAAATTGCTTATCTCCCTTGCTAACAAGATTTCAACATTATTCATGTATTGATTTTCGTTTATTTTTGTACTATAAGGTACACCTCTGCCCAACCCTTCGAGAAAACAAGGCGTGATTTTATGTTTGTTTTTTATTTTATTTCATAAATGTGTAAATAAACATTGTATGTAAGTACAATTATTATTTTAAGCCGATAGAACTATGTATGTTTTGGTTACTATAGCCTAATTTAATCTGTTTTCATATACATATACCGTTTTACACAATGCGTCTATGTTTCTCATCCCAATTGCAGATGTGCTGCAAGAAATTTCTTATGTTTTAAGCAGATCCTTTGTGCTTTCCTATCTTTGTGTATTTTATTTTATTAAGTGTAAAGTTTGTTCATAAATAAATAAGATTTGTAACACAAACACAAAAAAATTTGCTAATACATTTTTTCTACTGAGCTTGCTGTTTCTCGAGCTTCAACTTCTTGATTCTTCAATCTCGATTATGATTGTAAATGTTATGTTTGGTCAATCCCTAGCAGCACTGGGATGACACTGACGGCTCACTCCACGCACCTTTTCACGGTGAGATTTTTACAGAATCGACATGAAGGGCGTCGTATATCATTGGACTATTTCGGGTAACATATTAATCCACGTGTGGGCTACAGGGATAGGCTTGTATGTATCAGATGGGTACGTGCAGTGCCGATGACGACGACGGCCCAAACTGTTCACATGCCGCGCGATCGAACTAAAATAGTAAACAATGTCCTGAACAAACAAATTCTTTTCAATAACTTTTCTTTTCTTTTCTCATGTTTACTGAGCGATTTTGCGTGGGTAACATTGCACATGTTACGTTTTTAATTTGTAAAAATCTTATGCGGCATGAATAGATGTTGTTATTTATTGCAATAATTGTTATAATTAACAATCATTTAATAATATATTTATGTAAGTAATCCTACACTACCGAATTGGGATACTGTTACGGTATCATATGTATGTAAATAAATTATATTAATTAACAAATATGAAATATCAAACAAACTGTACCCAACCCACCTAAATTATCTGTTGTCCGTAAATATTTTAGTCAGAGTGAAATTAAACCGAATGCATCAAATATTTATCGAAATTAAGCGATCGCGTAAATTCTGATTAGTAAGTATTGGACATTTTATAATGTACTATCATGCATGATTATCACTGGGCCCACTCCGTGGATTTGCACCTGATAATCACACAAATCTACCTAAATGTAGATACAATCTTATATACTGAGTTTTCTGGACTTCAAAAGAGACTGTAACCAATGAGTTTGTTACGGCGTTTTGTTCCAGAGTAGTCAGATAGAAAGTGCCGACCTGATTGATATAGTTTAAAAATATGATTGACGTTTACACGTGTTTGCACAAACATACTTACAGAAATTAAATCATTAATAAATTACTTACAACGACATAATAGACGGTAATTATTAAGAAAGTTCACAATCTCATGAACAATATTTATTTTATAAGACACGCCATAAAACCTTTGTTCATGGCTTGTGCTCAGCGCTTGCTGAATTAATAAATGTTGCCAAACAAAAAGTTTTTTTAAAAGGATCAAACTTTTCAGTTAATATACTTTGTTAAAATTGTGAACAGTCTAATCTAGGTACTCTGCTCAGTGTAGAAAAATAAGCTTTCTTTAAATAAGGTCTACTATAACCACAGACAACTAAAATTTAAAACGTGTTCAAGGGTCTTAAACAATACAAACTTTTCTTTTGTTTTCTTTTATTTATTTTTTTATTAATTGAGGATATCCAACAAAAGATGTCGGTAGAGTCACTGCCAAAATATGTTTGTCACCTTGTTTTTAGCTGTTCATTGGATGAAAGAATCTACTTTAAATATAGGTACCTAAAGCAGTAGAGCTGAGCAGCTGAGTAGACTAAGTATTTCTCTTTTTTATCCCAGTAGGGACACAGAATATCAGTTTTCAAATCTGTTTTGTCATTTTGTAAACCTCACTGACTTGACAGATTTCCATCTCTTAAGACAACGAAATAAAGAAAACAGATTTTCGCCGTTCAAACTTCAAGACACAAAATACCAGAGGTCGTTGACCACGGAATCATCAATTTTTTTTAAATTTTCTGCAGAGATTCACTAGCAATTTTAATTTGAACCTGTGTGTTGCGTCGTAATGTCAATACTGCAAATTGTCATTCAGCCATCTTCTTTACATGTCAGAATGAATTAAAGATGTGACACTGACACCCATCACTGGGATGAAAATTATAGACGCGTCAAAATTAAACGCAAGTCAAGTAATGCGATTGGCTAATAATCATTCATTCAACATATGACGTCAGTTTTGAGCGCTTAACAGTTTCTCATTAGTTATACAGGGTGATTGGAAGATGGGTGCAAAGCTTTAAGGTGAAGATAGTATAGACAATTTAGAACCATTTAAGCCATTTTTAAGTTTTTTTTCGGAAATTCTCAAAATTTAATGTGAACTGCATAATTATGGCCAAATTAAATGATAAATGAATTATTTTTTTATTTATTTAATTAAAATAATGTATAAGCAACCAAGCAAAACATGTTTTAGGCTTCTGTGTCATTAGACATTTTTTTTTACAGATATTTAAAGCTCAGAAAAAATAAAAAAAATGTACAATACGTCTTTTAAAACTTATTTAAAAAAAAAAACGGAGGGTGCTTGTTTTGTTCAAACCTTTTTGAAGACATGCTTGATAATCGCTCTTTCTTTTGAGGTATCATTTATGCGGATATCTTACAAATTATTGAAATTAGGACCTACAAACCAATTCGTGGGAGAAATTTTAAATTTTAGGCAGTCTAACAAAACACAAAATTTTTGCTTAAAAGAATAATTTATGTGCACATATTTTATGTGGCACATGCAGGAACCAACTGAGGGGAACCCATTGAGGGGATTCTCTAAACAATGGCCACCGAGCGCGGTGCGACGGTGTGACGGTATGTCACCTATTTAAAATAAATTATTATATTTCTGCTAAAATTGTGACACGATAACGTGCCTCTTAGGAGGAAGCACATTAAATCTTAACTTTATGGCCTGACAGCTCGACACGTTACCGTAATAAATAACAAAGTAATATATTTCTTTAAAATCCCAAAACAATATCGAACTACTTACAAAGCCATTCATTTATATTTTACGAGCAGCAAAGTGCCAACAATCAGTCGAAAGTAATATTTGAAGCCCCTTAATTGGTACAAATTCTCAGAACTAAGGGTAGATAGATAAAAGGCGACGGACAGTCTCACATCTGGTTGTCATAACTTGAACCCAAACGATAGTTTTTAAAACAATTGAGATATTTCACGCAAAAACGGTCGTAAAGTGATTCTACAAAAGTATGGGAATTGCGAGGGTTCTCAGGCTCGTGGTGAATTTGGGATGGGAGAAAGATGTGTGGAGGTTGGCAGTTGGCTTTAGGGCACCAAGAGAGGCGGTCGATTTAGCCTAGGCTGAGAGAGTTAGAACTTATAATAGAGAGTGTGACTATGTCTGTGTGGAAGGGTCGTGATAGCGAGAGTGTTATTATTACGTTAAATATTTGATAGGTTTATAGTTTAGACTAAGCTATATTACACTAGAGTTAATGAAAGGCGCGTGAATCTTAGAGAGTCGGAAGTTAGGAAACGTGTGAACTGTGAGGAATGGTGTTAAGGTGGCTAGCAATACACATAGTATTTCGTAAGTAATATAATTCCCTCCAAGGAGTTATTTGGTAAGTGTTACCTTTTATATTTAATAATAGTGCATTCAGCGTAACTTTGAACTATTCATTTTATGCTTCTGGCAGGGTGACTGTATACAGTGAGTTATACAAAGTAGGTTGGTGTTATCGCAGAAGATTCATTAGTGATCATTTACTTTAGCATGACGATTGCAGAAGCACTCACCTGTGAGAGAGGAGACTTGGTATAAACCAAGAGGCCATGTTATGTTCAAGTGAGGTATTGTAAGAGAGCAATTATAATTAGATAAGTTGAATGTATTCGGCTTGAAGTCCAGATACGAATAATTTAGTATTCATTGAAGTACGTGTGAGTGTGCTTGAGGTTCGACTGAATGAGACATTCATTATAATAGTTACCTTAGGTTGGTAGGGTTATTAAAGTCATTATGACTAAATAGGAGGTGGTGAAGGGTCGGCTCTTCGGGGCTGTCTAGATCTACAAGAGAGTTGCTCCACACCTCTATCAAATTATTCTTGAGTCACGGCTCTCAGCTCAATGTCTTATTTATAGCTATTATCTATAATTCTTGAATGTTTGCATTCTTAATCTCAGTTCGATAATTCGGTCAGACTAACAGTAGCACGTGTCGTACAGATATGCTTGTTGTACAACGGGTGAACTTCCAGGGGTTTGGGTGGCTACATCTATCACATATTCAGTCTACGGACTGATAGGGACCATGTCTCCTAGAGCATGATGTCGACATAGGGCCGCTGAAAAGCCGCCACGTCACGGTTTTCAGTTCGAAAGAACTGCTAGGGACCTTGTTCCATATGAACAAGTACGACGTACAGCCGCTGAAAAGCCGCTTGCGTCACTTTGTGGAAGTGTTGCCCTGAGTACTGCAAGTGTTGAAGTGAGGTATCGTGTGAGTTACCATTGACCTTATACCTGTTACGCTAGCGTATAGGTTACTAATACATTTATATAAAAAATACACTTAGCTTCCCTCTCCCTTGTTTATTAGCTTTCTAGAACCACATCCAATGTATTTCTATTAGTATGAATTCCTAAGTTTTATTTACTATTTCTTTCAATCCTTTCCTTGCTCCTTAGATGTGACAAGGAATTGGACTTCCTCATATTTGGAATTCATTTTATCTCTGTCGGTGGGAGAGTGACCAGGTCAGGTGACGAGCTCTACAGGGCGGTACGGGGTGGAGTGCCGCCCTCCCCCCTACGGGGGGAACCGACTTAAATACTAATATTAACGTAATTAGGAAAAACGAAAATTTTATCAGCCTGGGGTAATTGTGGTACAGTCACATGTGGTGCCGTGACCAGGATTCTCGTCATTAAATGTACTGATTCATTTCAGTGCAACGAGAAAGTGCAAGTAATGGGTTACTACTACAATAACACAACGTAATTTTATGGGTCTATAAACTGTTAGGAAAGACAATAACTAATATTTTAGGTAATGGCAGGTAACTGTAATTAGGTAATGGCTTGACAATAGTGCTTGTATTCTTCTACGATTGGTAGCGGATTAAATTTCCGCATAATTTATCTGTTGGTGTTAATTCCTTGTGGGTTCGAATCCCGCTTGTATTATATTGAATGTAGTGCTTTGATTCCAATGCTACTTGTAGTGGGTTCGATACCCACACGCAGTGATGTATCTTTAAGTGTGTACGAATATGTAATCGACTGATTGTTGGGTGGGATACTAAGCTACTGCAATAAAAGGTTCGACTCCCTGCAAATGTGAGTTTTGTGTCTGACAGTTTGTGAATATGAAATGGGTTAGTGCGTTTGAAAAACATATGTCTGTGTGCGTGTGTGTGTGTGTGTGAAGTGAGTGTAGAGATAAAACACACCCTTCATATGGGTAAATCTAATATTATTAGGAATATAAGACCTGCGAATTGTGGGCCTAATAAAATGACGATTTACTAGGACGGTATACTTACGATCATAATCAGAAGTAAACAAGTCTTTCCAATTTTGCAGTTGACGACGTGTGTCGTATAATTGAATAGATACTCGTTTGGCCATATTTCAAATTCCAGAATACTTAAGTCTCGGCTTGGCTGCGACTACGCTATGTCTAAACCTTTGGGTTGTGCGTTGCGCCTGGTTTTAAGTTTCTTCGAAATTAGCTGACATCGGCTGACTTCAACAGCATTAGCCGTAACGTGGCTCCTATCACAAAGTTAAGTTTCGCTTTTTATTAGACACGTCACGTGACACGTGGTATTATGTTTGTCATCTCATGAAATATTAGAGGGTTATATTTTAGGGTCACACTAGAGTTTTCACGTAAACTATACCACAGAATGCTCTTGTAAACATTTGTATAATCTGAATATTTAAAAGCATCGTATGCTAGAAAGCTAATAATTGTTTGGATTATCTAGGGTGTCTACAAATTCTATCATAACTTCCCAACCAAAGTTGGATTACAAAACTGCTCTGTCCTCTTAGAATCAGAGGGGGGCCATTAATTGAAACAAAGTCTGATATGTTTATGTGCGGACTATGTCAGCTATTCCGGAACGTAACTGCGGGCAGCTGACTAAGCTGACCCAGACGTCAGTCCCCGGCAACTGCGATAGGCTGAGTTTAGAACGAATGAGCACCGTAGGTAACGGGGTTCTATAGCACAATTACTCTTAATGAGACTCTGGTATGTAAAACTACTTCATAAGCATGCACAGGTTCTCTGAACTAAACAGGGATTTGGTAATGTGATTAAAATATATAAGAAAACAGTTCTTACAAGAAAAAAAGTTAAACAAATAATAAAAAAAAAAAAAATCAGCATCAATTGAAGATGTTCCTGCATAATAGTATTTACATTATAGCAGCATCTGTAGTGTGGCTCCTTTTGCGAAACTAAAATCCAATTCTATTCGCACATCAGCATTATCTGTAGGCGGTGTGATTTTGTTATCTCACTTGATATTAATAATATGTTTTGGGCTATTTCACTTTACTTAGCTACCACTTCAGGTATACAAGCGAATGATCTTTACAATGTTTAATAATAGGAGGGAGGAATTAGCAACCTTTTGTCACACTAAACCAAACAGTATAACTTCTCAGCTCTTATTGGATTTCGAAACTGCTCTAGCCCAAACAGAATCAGAGGGAAATGTCCAGTTGGAATGCAATCTAATATGTTTATGTGCGGACTATTTCAGTTGTTCCTGGGTATGACTGCAGGCAGCAGACTATGCTGACTCTGCGTTAAGGCGTATACGGAGAGGTCTCTGTCCAGCGACAACTGCGGTAGGCAGAGCTTATAACGAGGGAGCAGCATAGGTAGCGTGTCTCTCTAGCACGAATACTCTTTAGAGAGACCCTGGTATGTAAAACTACATTATAAGCATGCCCAGATTCTCGGAATTCGCTTTATGCGCGGTAGTGTAATTTGAATATTGCGAAAAGAATAAGGAGAATGAGTTCATATATCATAGAGCAGTTATAATAATACATTGATCGATGATACTACTGCGAAATAGAAGTAATATATTGCAGATACAATAATCTTATTGGATTCGCGTTCCAACCAGAATAAGTGCGATTCTTTGATAAGATGAACACAGGAGCACCATAATAAGTAAAGGATACCTATAGGTGTACATTTAAAACACTTTCACCTATTATGAAAGCTCATCCGCTGTACTGCGTCACGCGTCTGATTTTCAGAGGGGGGAATGTGACGGTATGTCACCTATTTAAAATAAATTATTATATTTCTTCTAAAATTGTGACACGATAACGTGCCTCTTAGGAGGAAGCACATTAAATCTTAACTTTATGGCCTGACAGCTCGACACGTTACCGTAATAAATAACAAAGTAATATATTTCTTTAAAATCCCAAAACAATATCGAACTACTTACAAAGCCATTCATTTATATTTTACGAGCAGCAAAGTGCCAACAATCAGTCGAAAGTAATATTTGAAGCCCCTTAATTGGTACAAATTCTCAGAACTAAGGGTAGATAGATAAAAGGCGACGGACAGTCTCACATCTGGTTGTCATAACTTGAACCCAAACGATAGTTTTTAAAACAATTGAGATATTTCACGCAAAAACGGTCGTAAAGTGATTCTACAAAAGTATGGGAATTGCGAGGGTTCTCAGGCTCGTGGTGAATTTGGGATGGGAGAAAGATGTGTGGAGGTTGGCAGTTGGCTTTAGGGCACCAAGAGAGGCGGTCGATTTAGCCTAGGCTGAGAGAGTTAGAACTTATAATAGAGAGTGTGACTATGTCTGTGTGGAAGGGTCGTGATAGCGAGAGTGTTATTATTACGTTAAATATTTGATAGGTTTATAGTTTAGACTAAGCTATATTACACTAGAGTTAATGAAAGGCGCGTGAATCTTAGAGAGTCGGAAGTTAGGAAACGTGTGAACTGTGAGGAATGGTGTTAAGGTGGCTAGCAATACACATAGTATTTCGTAAGTAATATAATTCCCTCCAAGGAGTTATTTGGTAAGTGTTACCTTTTATATTTAATAATAGTGCATTCAGCGTAACTTTGAACTATTCATTTTATGCTTCTGGCAGGGTGATTGTATACAGTGAGTTATACAAAGTAGGTTGGTGTTATCGCAGAAGATTCATTAGTGATCATTTACTTTAGCATGACGATTGCAGAAGCACTCACCTGTGAGAGAGGAGACTTGGTATAAACCAAGAGGCCATGTTATGTTCAAGTGAGGTATTGTAAGAGAGCAATTATAATTAGATAAGTTGAATGTATTCGGCTTGAAGTCCAGATACGAATAATTTAGTATTCATTGAAGTACGTGTGAGTGTGCTTGAGGTTCGACTGAATGAGACATTCATTATAATAGTTACCTTAGGTTGGTAGGGTTATTAAAGTCATTATGACTAAATAGGAGGTGGTGAAGGGTCGGCTCTTCGGGGCTGTCTAGATCTACAAGAGAGTTGCTCCACACCTCTATCAAATTATTCTTGAGTCACGGCTCTCAGCTCAATGTCTTATTTATAGCTATTATCTATAATTCTTGAATGTTTGCATTCTTAATCTCAGTTCGATAATTCGGTCAGACTAACAGTAGCACGTGTCGTACAGATATGCTTGTTGTACAACGGGTGAACTTCCAGGGGTTTGGGTGGCTACATCTATCACATATTCAGTCTACGGACTGATAGGGACCATGTCTCCTAGAGCATGATGTCGACATAGGGCCGCTGAAAAGCCGCCACGTCACGGTTTTCAGTTCGAAAGAACTGCTAGGGACCTTGTTCCATATGAACAAGTACGACGTACAGCCGCTGAAAAGCCGCTTGCGTCACTTTGTGGAAGTGTTGCCCTGAGTACTGCAAGTGTTGAAGTGAGGTATCGTGTGAGTTACCATTGACCTTATACCTGTTACGCTAGCGTATAGGTTACTAATACATTTATATAAAAAATACACTTAGCTTCCCTCTCCCTTGTTTATTAGCTTTCTAGAACCACATCCAATGTATTTCTATTAGTATGAATTCCTAAGTTTTATTTACTATTTCTTTCAATCCTTTCCTTGCTCCTTAGATGTGACAAGGAATTGGACTTCCTCATATTTGGAATTCATTTTATCTCTGTCGGTGGGAGAGTGACCAGGTCAGGTGACGAGCTCTACAGGGCGGTACGGGGTGGAGTGCCGCCCTCCCCCCTACGGGGGGAACCGACTTAAATACTAATATTAACGTAATTAGGAAAAACGAAAATTTTATCAGCCTGGGGTAATTGTGGTACAGTCACAACGGCATTTCCAGGTAGAACCCCCAATGAATAGCAAAAAGCGATAAGAGTTGGTTTTTACAGCAAAATGGTCTTAGTTACTGAGGCAACAAAGTCGTTTTTCTTTAGTCAGGGTCAGTCGGTCTGTGATGAAGCCGTTACATCTTTTACTTATTAGTCAAACTACTGCCCTTGTGAGTGGACGTTGTCGTGTTGATTCACAATTTACCGTGTTCAGTTGTAGCCCTTTGCGTTCCTGCACGTGTTGTTTGCGTTAGTTTTGAACTTTTTTGTTTCACCGTGTCCAGTCGTAGCCTCGCGCTCCTGCACGTGTTGATTTTTGACTTAATTGTGTTGAGTTGACATTTAGTGCGCTCCTACGCCGTTTTTATTAATTGTTAAGTGACTATGGCTACTTTTTCCAATCAAGAATATGTTGATATCGTATTTATGTACGGTAGAGCAGACGGCAATGGATCTTTGGCGCGACGGATGTATCAAGAGCGCTATCCGAATCGCAGGATACTGAATGTCCGAGTGTTTTACAACACGTTTCGTCGTCTTGCCCAAGATGGGTTTCACCGCGTGGAACCTGGAGTCAACCCGGGCAGACACGAAACTGCCGTCGACGAAGACATTTTAGCAGCATTTCAAGCGGATCCTACTACCAGTACTAGAGCAGTAGCTCGAAATTTAAACATTTCTCAATGGAAGGTGTGGCATACAATGCACCAAAATGATAAGTATCCGTTCCATGGCAGGAGTGTGCAAGGTCTAGTAGAGCAATATCCTCAAAGAAGAATTCAGTTCTGCTGTTTCCTCCTCAACAGAGACATCGAAGATGCGTGGTTTCTGAAATCAATCTTGTGGACGGATGAAAGTAAATTTTCAAGGGAAGGTATTACAAACTTTCACAACATCCATGAATGGGCCGACGCAGACAACAATCCACATTTTAAGAAGCAGGTGTCATTTCAGATGAAATTCTCTGTGAATGTATGGGCTGGAATAATTGGCAGAACATTGATCGGGCCCCACTTTTTGCCTGATCCATTGAATGGCGAAAATTATTTGCAATTTCTGCAAATTGATTTACCACTGCTGGTAGAGGAATCAGGTGTCCCGATCTTCGAAAGAGACCAAACAGTCATCTTTCAGCAAGACGGCTTTCCAGCGCATTGGACTTTAAATGTAAGGGAACACCTCAACAATTGCTTTCCTGATAGCTGGATCGGCAGGGATGGACCCATCCCTTGGCCCGCTCGCTCCCCAGATCTGACCCCGTTGGACTTTTTCGTGTGGGGCCGGGCCAAGGAACTGGTGTATAACAACATAGAAATAAACACTAGAGAAGAATTGATACAAAGAATAAATTCAGCGTTTGAGACAATGAAGCAGGAGATGATGTTGAAAATAATGACTACAGAAGTTAGAAGACGGGGCCGTGCTTGTATTAGGAATCACGGCCGTCATTTTGAACATGAAAAATAAATAATTTTAATTCAAATGTTGTTTTAATTAGTCTGCCTAAAATAAAAAAATTCTCCCTCAAATTGGTTTGTAGGCCCTAATTTCAATAATTTGTAAGATATCCGCATAAAAATGATACCTCAAAAGAAAGAGAAATTATCAAGCATGTTTTTAAAAAGGTTTGAACAAAAAAAGCTCCCTCCGTTTTTTTTTAATAAGGTTTAAAAGACGTATTGCACAATTTTTTTATTTTTTCTGAGCTTTAAATGTCTGTAATAAAATGTCTAATGACACAGAAGCCTAAAACATGTTTTGCTTGATTGCTTACACATTACTTTAATTAAATAAATAAAAAATGAATTCATTTATCATTCAATTTGGCCATAATTATGCAGTTTACATTAAATTTTGAGAATTTCCGAAAAAAAACTTAAAAATTTGGTTAAAAATATTTGGTAAGACTTCGTCTAAGACAACCATGGCTTAAATGGTTCTAAATTGTCTGTACTATCTTCGCCTTAAAGCTTTGCACCCATCTTCCAATCACCCTGTATACTGCGTAACGTAGATATTGCTATTGTTATGTTGATTCACATGCAGAAAGCGGGCGTGAAAGAGTATTACAGCAAAAAAAAGGTTTATATTTCATAAATTGAACGGGCCGTTAAAAAAGGTATTATGTTGATGTCAACTCGAGATTGATCAAAGTTGTATTTTTTAATGATCTTTTTTCAGTAATTAAAGTTTTCTATGCAGTAGTCTGCTTAGTGCAGTAATAATAGTTTCAAAAGTATTATGTGCTCTGACTTAAAAATGATATAAACACTGCAATGATATAAAAGAAATTAAATTAATTTAATATAAATTAAATTAGAAATTATACTAAGACAAAAAAAAATCAAAAAGATTTTGTTTGGTGTTAACTAAATTATTTGTCCGTCTCGATTTGTTACTATCGATGTATGTATGTATGTATGTATGGATGGATGTATGTATGTATGTAACTGAACAAAATAGGGATGTCGGAAGCCTCTGAATATAAATTATTAGTGAAATGCACAAAGGCCAGCTTTGTTGCAAAGAGAATTGTTCTAAAATATTGGATGTTGCAGAAACTAATTGCAGTTTCTAAAGTTTTTGGCTGCAGTTCCCTTGCAATAAGATGATTTTATGATTTACTAGTGCCTGAAAGGTTCTTTTTACTGAGCGACTTTTTAACGCTAATTTCTTGTATTTTTCAAAGAATTGTGCTCAACTTAACATCAGTCAACTACATGTAGCAGTAGGCATTTAATACTAGAACTAACAATATGCATTTACTTTTATGCTTAGCTTTTGCGTACTAGCATAAAGTAAAATTAAAAAAAAAAAATGGTCTCACTAGTTTTCAATCCTCTACTATGTTATTGTGTGTCCATAGAATAACCAGCCCATTATGTTCTGACTGTTGGGGCACAGGCCCCCCCCCCCTCACTTTATAATGTAATACTACTGTATAAATTTAACAAGGAGTTAAAAATAATATGCAAGTCTATACTTGTTTTGGGGTAAACTAATAATATTCCATGTATTTGAACGAATGGCACGTGCAAGCAAAAGGGCGAGGTTTACTCGACTCTATTCCAGCATTTCTACCGCTCTATCATAAGAAACTTATGTATTTCTCAGACACTGCTTTCTTAAGTGGCTACATTTATAAGCTTCAGTGTTTTCCCAAAGACCTGAAGTTCACGTATAGTTGCAACAACAAGATGAAATTTATAAGACGACATGCAAATATGTGCCAATGTGCATGCCCCCAAATGCGCACGATCCTATCGGAAGCAGGACATAACGTCTTTGTAATATCTTGGGATCCATTTTTGCTTACCTAAGATTGTGTGAGGAAAATTGCCAAGCGTCTGCCACTATTTATTTTGTATCGCATACGTAGCTAAGTGTAAATAAGTTCACATAATAAGTGTTATTGAATTGAATATCAGCAGCGCTATTCTGTTTAACTTAAGTACTTCCCCTAATATTCATAGGTAGTAAAGTAAGTTACTATCACTTCTGCATATGCTTAGAACTGAATTCTAGCATTAATATCTGATAGTTTATGTACGAAAATGAGCTTGATAGGGATTGGGTTTTATCAGAGAAGCCAGAAAAAGAATGATGTGCGATAAATAAACATACTTTTTAGGTAAAAAATAAATGTAACTTTGTGAGGTGTAGTTTAGTCTTTTAGACACAGACACCACACGCACAACAACCCTAATTACGTAACATACTCTTGGTTACAACCCCTTTAATTTTGATATAATTTTCCCGAATTATCGACTAGACGCGCAAGAGGACGAAATTATTGAAATTATTAAGCCATCATACTTTATTGTACTGTCAAAAAAAAAAAACATTTGTAAAATGTTTGACGCAGTTAGAGGGAGCTGGACTTATTTGGTCTGAACTTATATAAATATTAAGTAATTCCATGAAGGCTCAACCTCACGACCCGGACCCAACTTTCAGTGTAATATAATTCACAAGTCATTCATGAACTTTACAAAATACGCACACTTTTGTTCTTACAATATTTGTTGACGTACCTGCCAACCAGATTCATTACCGCATGTTGGCACTTTAATAATAAATTACCTACGTAGCTGGGTCATAACCTTTTAGTGAACTATAACATACCTCTTACAGACTTAAGAAAAAATCCCGGAGGACATTACCCATTACAAAAAAGTGCACAACGCCGCTAAAGAAGTTTTCACTTCAAAAACGGGCACACGGGCCCCATGATCCGAGCGTTTCAACCACAAACGGCAAGTAAGTACACAAGTAGGTTTAGACCTCCAAATATAGTTACATGTATTAGAATCAGACATAATTTAATTAATTAGGATTTATCCTAAAGTGAGCACTTTCAAGTTTTATCCACCTATACTTGACCACATTCCACCTAAGCCTTTAAGCAAACAAATTTCGTAAATAAACTATTTAAACCTCTTGATGAAAAGTGAATGAAGAATAATTATCTTAGCTATCATTGCAAAGTTCACCTAGATTTAACGCGTCCGTCGTATAGCATTAACTAAGATATTGTTAAGACCGTGCAATATTAATTTTTGTAAGCAAGGCGGCGTATTAATTTACCTCCCCACAATGATCAAAATGAATTGCAAGTTTCTACTAGCATAGGATATTGAGAAACTTGCAGATTTAAGATGTGTTAATACACGAACTGTGCAAGAGATTTATGCAGAGTCGTTTCTGCGAACAAAACAAAGTATTTTTTCTCATTTGTTTCTTTGTTTGAAATATTAGTGAAAGGAACACTTTTTCCATCATTGAGTACCCAAGAAAAATAATAAGCTATTCAAGAATGTTTCACGAACTTGACTCCTACCGAAAGGACTAGCCAGCACAAAAAAAGACAGAAAAGACAAGAAAAAAAGACAGAATTCTGTGGAAAAGGGAGATGGATGCCTTTGCCCTGTAATGGAACAATACAGGCTAGTTAGATTCGTTCAAGAATGTAGTAAAACGCAGGTAATAGGTAAATTGATGATATAAGAAATAGATACATGTGACCGAGCTGTAGTATGAAACTTGTGCGTATTAGCTTTTAGTAGAAGGGTTTCGTTACGAAGGTCGGATTCCAGATAGACATTGTGATTGATGATGTTTACAGCCGCAATCTGTTTTGGAATCGCAAAACTTGCAACCGATTTTTTGGGGTGCGTCTCTTAACGTATAAACTCATTTGGTCTAATTTCATTTTATTATCGTTCATAAGATATAATCAACGTGAGATATACCAACTGTTGATATAATTTCTTTACATATAACATTTATTTATTCTAAAACTTAATTAGTATAACGTTGTTTGATATAACGTTTATGTAATCGAAAATCATTTGGTCTAACGTTTAATATGTATATTGTTTATTTAATCGAAAATCATTCGTTCTAACGTTTAAAACATATAAAAAACGTCATTGTGGTCAACACCCCGACTCGGATACGTTAGGTTAGAAGGCTTAGGTGGGAGCGCCTTAGCCTTCGTGGTTATTTTTTTTAAACCACCCAGAAATAGGAGTCCCGTGAAGCGGGGCTCCGGCGACCTATCTTAGCGCAGGTGGTAATCATGTTTAATATCTACTTAGGTTACTGTTACCTATAACTACGATAGAACTTACAAAGAATAAAATAAAGGTAGGCGTTTTGATCTTATTAGACCAAATAAGTTTTATATATTTTGAGTGGTATGTCATACGATTTAATGTATGTTATGCCTATAAAAATTTGTTATTTTAAAATTATATTCATCGTTCATTGTATTAACTAATCGCTTTATTAAATAAAATTATAGGTTCCGTGGTTATATGTTATTAATATTAGAGATTTTGTTGCTATTACTTACCCCCTAATGTATGTTATGATGACGTACAACTTGGTAACCGTAAACTGGCATGACCTTGTCTACTATGTATTGAAATCTAAGGTCTGTTGTCTGTGTAACTGAGCATCGACAAAATTCAATTACTCCTAAAAATATACTAAGGTCGTTCCTAGTATGAAAAAGAGGGATTAAATTTCCACGCAGTATTAGTTAACAATTTATAGATAACTATTGTTTACCGCATGGGGGTTTACTGGGCATGTCCAAAGATCAAATGAGAACAAATGGGCCAAAATTGTCACGAATTGGTACCCAATATACAAGAAAAGACGAAAGGGAAGGCCATTCAAAAGATGGAGTGATGACATAGTTGCCACGGCTGGAATCACTTGGCACAGACTGGCAAGAAATAGACACAAATGGAAGGAAATGGAGGAGGCTTTCACCGCCAGAGCGGTCCTTACAACAATACATACATAGGTACTAACAAGTTATACTAACATACTAGATTAAGAAAATTACTAACACAACTAATAACATATAGAAATGTAAATTGTAAGGAATAAATAAAGCTATTATTATTATTATTGTTTACCGATAAAAGTTCCATAGTTAAACCGTACTAACCTACTTTTGTTACTTGCTGACGTAACTATATTGCTCCGGGCTACAAGGTGTTTTCGCCATAAGGAAATAATGATAGATGGATTGATTCAAGCTCGTGTAGGGCGTGACCATAATAAATCATTTTATTGTATCGTAAAAAGAGCCCTACATACATCTGTCTGTCCATTTTCTATTTCATGAAAATATATTGTCAGCCTATGAAAGCAAATGTGTATGAGTTTCGGTAAGCTGGAAACAAGTTGATCCAGAAAGGAATAAACTTCACTGTAATGCTTGCTCCTCATATTTAATAGGTACCTTACTGAATTTTTAGCGTACGTACCTATCATAATGTGTTCATGTGCAAGGCTTTTATTTTGATTGTTCAACAACATCAATTGCATTATTTACGTTGTTGAACAGACAGATTTTTGTAACTTAAGAAGCAATGGATTGGCAATATCCTTCAAAATATTTCAGATTGTCATTGATAGTGTGTTACGCAATTAGCAAGCTCGTTCTATGTATAAATATTATACGCTCGTTCTATATACAGGATAAGTTATTAACCAGTGCGCAAATTTTAACAAATTAAACTTAAACAAGTTATAATAATTATGCAATTTTTTTTTGATATATCTTTGTACAAAAAAATTAAGTTATCATTAACGAAAGATGTTTATTTTGAAACTTGTTTTTATGGTAACTTGCGCGCAGCCCCGGCACGACGGCAAAGAAGGTGAACGACCGAGCGTAGCTACAAGTACCTATCAGCTGTTCGAACGGTCAAAATTCTAAGAAGTTCAAAATACCTACGCCGGCGCGCGGTTACTGACCTATTCTTGACTTTGACAGGCCTGTTGGTCTAGTGGTTAGTGACCCTGACTGCTATGCCGGAGGTCGTGGGTTCGATTCCCACCCAGGACAAATGTTTGTGTGATGAGCACGATCATTTGTTCTGTGTCTGGGTGTAATTTATCTATAATATGTATGTATTTAGAAATATATAAGTATGTTTATCAGTTGTCTAGTACCCATAACACAAGCTCTGCTTAGCTTGGGACTAGATGGCGTTGTGTGATAGTAATTGTGGAATACTATTATTATTATTCCTATTGTCGATATCATATACGAAATCTGTAGGGTGTACACAGTTTACTGATTTAAGGGTGAATAAAAATTAAAAAAAATATAATTAATAATATAAAATATTTATTTCAAAAATCTATCAAGTTTTTAAAGCAAAATTAACTGGATTTAAAACAGTAAAAGTAAAATGACACTTATACACTATATTGAAACAAATAACATACTGATAATAAAAATTTTGATGTTTCGCATCAGGCAACCCCAATCGCTCAAAACCCATAAATGCTTTACCAGAATGAGCATTATTAACAACATCAGGAGAGCCCATTACAATACACAATTCACCAATTCGCACCTTACAATTTAACAAACTAGTGTCCACACGCTTTTTGCATCTAGGATAATAATTCCACTTAATTTTACAATTTCTATGAATTGTACGTCTCAAATTAGGATAAGAACCAGTAATTTCGGGCGTCCCAAAAGAAGCATGATTATTAATCATATAAGTACACAACGGAAAAGTGTCTTGAGTAACAAGAAGTTCGATAACTTCACTGTCAAAAAATAATCGGAAACACTCTATGGGAGATTTGGCGTTTCTAGCATTCTGTTTAACTCCGGGTAAATGAATAATAATATTTTATGCACGAGTCGTTACTGTCACTTTTGGCTCATTTTTTAGAGTACGTCTAGATAAAAGACAGTTACCCTCGATGATTCAACATTTTCGCTATCTTCAGACTCTTCTATCTCGATTTCCGACTCATGGGCACTATGTACAGGAATATCATCTGCAATTTCATCTTCCGAGGCAGAACCCGCGACATCTTGCTCATCATCCGACAAATCTCCCAGCCATTGTTCTATCTGTCTTTCTTGATCCATAATGACAACTAAAAGAGAGAAAAAAAAAAACAAATATACATGAACTATATTATGCAAAACAATAATAAATTATAATTAGTAAAAACAAATAAATATATGCGTAAAAACAAAAAAAATAAAATCTTACCTTTGGCCAAAAATGTTACGTAATTGGTCGCATGGGGTCAGCACCCAAGAGAGCAACGACGCGTGCTCACGCGTTGGTGGTCTGTTCGCAACTGAGTTACGTACCGCGTGGGGAGGCAAGAAGCTAGAAAGAGCGGTGTCACGTTCTAAACACTCAAACATTTTTTTTTAAATTAGAAATTTTTGACAGGCCTGTTGGTCCAGTGGTTAGTGACCCTGACTGCTATGCCGGAGGTCGTGGGTTCGATTCCCACCCAGGACAAATGTTTGTGTGATGAGCACGATCATTTGTTCTGTGTCTGGGTGTAATTTATGTATAATATGTATGTATTTAGAAATATATAAGTATGTTTATCAGTTGTCTAGTACCCATAATACAAGCTCTGCTTAGCTTGGGACTAGATGGCGTTGTGTGATAGTTATGGAATATTATTATCATTTATTTATTTTCTTACATATTAAGTATATTTTTAAATATTTTTACAAAAATTATACAAAAAACATTTAAAAATATAAAAAATAGTGGCCCAACGGCATCGGGAGCAGGGTCCAAGCTGCCGGTGGTCAGGGCTCTAGAGAGAGGAACCTCCTGACAATACGTGCCGTGTCTAAGAGTACTGCTTTCTGAATCAAGCCCTTGACCCAGCCGTGCAATGAGAGCCTCCTGAGGTGTTGGTCGAGGCTCTTCGCTATTAGCCCATTTACTGTAACAATTATCGGTACAATGATTGCAGAATCCACGTCCCACATGTCGACAACCTCGTGTGCTAAGTCAAGATACTTGATTTTTTTATCTTGTTCAACTTTCACGAGATTCTCGTCATGAGGGACAGCGATATCAACAATCATTGCACGACGCTCTCGTCGATCTATCACCACAATATCAGGCTTATTGGCTACAATAGTCCTGTCTGTGATGATAGATCGATCCCAGTACAATGTGGCGTGACCATTCTCGAGAACTGGGTCGGGCACATACCTGTAGTATGGTACTTCAGATTCTACAAGGTTGTATTGCAAAGCAAGTTGCTGGTGGATGATCCTAGCTACTTGATTGTGTCTGTGCAAGTACTCGCCGTTAGCAAGACAAGAACAACCGGAAACAATATGTCGGATGGATTCACCGGGACGGTGGCATGCCCGACAGATGTCAACCGTACCGTCCTTAACAATGTATTTCCGATAATTATTCGTCATGATAACTTCATCCATAATCGCACAGATAAAACCTTCGGTTTCCCCAAAGAGGTCACCGAAACGCAGCCAGGATACGGACGCCAAAAAGTCTACATCAGGCCCATGGAGAGCCCGGAAAAAGCGACCGTGAAGCTCTTTGCTTTGCCATACTTCCTTACGATCCTTAATATCTAATACTGCAGGTTTGCGCCAGTTCTCGTTCGCCAAGGAGAGCGGGGTGAGGCCCTTGTCCACTGCAACCACATCTCGGTGCATCCCCACGTCAGTTTGAAGGAAATATTCCCTGAGACTGCAGATCTCGCGGTTGTGGAGGGTTTTAGCGCTTAGGAAACCTCGACCCCCACACTTCCGCGGGATGTACAGTCTCATCACTGATGACCGTGGGTGATGCATCCGATCTGCCGTCAGCAATGTACGGACCTTCCTATCCAGAGCGTCAAGTTCCGTTTGAGTCCATTTGAGTATGCCGAAAGAATACATCAAAACCGGCATGACCCAACCGTTGAAGGCACGCACCTTGTTGCCGCCTGATAAAAGACTATTAAATACTTTTTTCAGGCGGCCAAAGAAGCGTTCCCTCAGCGATTGTTTCATGTCGGTAGCATTGATGCCTAATGCTTCCGACATACCCAAATATTTGTAGGTTTCGGTTGAGGAGAGGGATCTAAGGTGTATAGAATCCGTAAGTTCGGTCCCCACGGATTCTACAATCCCCCCTCGCTTTACATGCATGACTGCACATTTGTCCACACCAAATTCCATCCTGATGGCACTACTGAACGTTTCTGTTACCTTCAGTAGCTCCATCAGTCGCAAATTGTTGGGGGCAAAGAGTTTCAGATCATCCATGTAAAGGAGGTGTGATATCACCTGACCACCTTTTCTCAATCGATAGCCTAGACCTGAATCCTCCAGCAGTGTGCTTAGAGGATTCAAGGCTAAGCAAAACCAAAGCGGACTCAAACTGTCGCCCTGAAATATTCCTCGCTCAATCCTGATCGGTTCATTGATCTGCTGGATTTGTGGACATCCTGGATAGAGAAGGACCGTCCTCCACTGTCTCATACACGACATCAAGAAGGTGCGTAGAGTTGCATCTATTTTGTACAATTCTAGCACCCTCATGAGCCATGTATGTGGCACGGAGTCATAGGCCTTCTTATAATCTATCCAACATGTCGACAAATCCTTCCGGGATCTACGAACCTGTTGGCTTATGGTCATGTCTATAAGGAGCAGCTCCTTAGTACCACGGGACCCATTCTTACATCCATTCTGAGACACCGACATAATTGTGTTACTTTGAATATGCTGTGAAATTTTTACTCTAAGAATGGATGTAAGAACTTTATAGACCGTCGGTAAACAAGTTATGGGTCTATAATTTTTAGGTTCCGTAGTACTACCCGATTTATGAAGAAGGTGGGTAACTCCTGTTGTAAAGAACAGTGGTAGCGACCCAGTCTCTAAAGATGACTGGAATTGTGAGGCTAAGCAGGCATGTGACCTTTGTAGCCATTTGATCCAAAAATTGTGCAGTCCGTCCGGTCCTGGGGATTTCCAGTTAGGCAACGGACGGACTGCACGGGCCACATCCAGAGGACTGATGCTAATAGCCTCCATGTTTGGTATTGACTCACATGCCTGCTCAACAACACGCATCCAGGGTCCTTCAGTGTGATTGACGGGCACCGACCAAATGTTTCGCCAAAAAGCACTCATTTCGTTATTATTTGGTAGACACGCGTCAGTCACACCTTGAGTTGGGTTGGGTCGCTCCCAGGCTCTGTACACCCACCTTTCATCGCTCTGGAACATGCGGTTCTGAGTGAACCGGTCCACTCTTCGCCTATACCGACGGATACGGTTTGCCCATGCATAAACTTTCTGCTTCAGGAAGTCGATGCGCTCTGTGACACGGGATACATATTCTCGGGGACTAATACTAGTTCCCGAGAACGCCCGCTTCACAAAGCGCATCACCCTTGGGCGTGTATTGCCCTCCCTGAAGCAGATGAGCTTCGCGATGAGCACCCTGGCCTCATTAATACGACGCTCAATCCTGCATTGCCAGGCCGGTGCGACAGGTTTTGGTCGTACAGCTCGATCAGTGTTTGGGAATTTGACTCGAGCTATACGACAAGCCGCAACAGCCGTGCAATACAAGATTGAGTGTGTATCGCAAAGGTCTGCACTGCTGTCAATAAAATTTGGCAGCAGCGCATCCAGGGCGCACACCAGTGCTTTGTTTTTTTTATTCATGGGCAAACGTGGTAGCCGTGGTCTAAGGTCAGGTGATATGAACCGGTACTCACGAATCGCATCCTCCAGAATGCTCCTTATGTCCACATTGCACAGGTTATCTGCAGATATAGCCCTGACTTCCTCCTCCTCATCATGTTGGTTTGCCTGCAGAACATCGGCAGGCGTATGCATGACATTCTGAGATGGGGGAGGATTACTAGCAGAACTATTCTGCATTTCCGAGCGCAGTCGATCAAGTGTAGCGTCATCCAGTCTATGATTGTGTTGAATGACGCGCACCTGATCCGATAATCGTTGGGCCGAGACGTTGACGGCTGGTTCAAGCACCTGAAACAGAGAGAGCATCCGTACTCGGTACGCTGTCAGGTTAATTCCTCCCTCTGTAGCCCCATAATATGCGCGCATCACATTTTCATTTATGGACTGAGTCCATCGCATGCGCGACACATTTCCACCGGCAGCGGGGACCCTACTCGAGGCCTGTTGGCTTCGAGGTCCCAAGCCCGCTGGTGGCCGTCCTCTTCCTCGCCGTCGTAGTGGTGTTGGTGACGACGGTGGGGAGAAAAACTCGTCGCTCGAGCTCGACGCAACTGCAGCGGCCGGTGACACGACGCTCACGGTTGAGGCGCGTCCCGGCGGCTGCGAGGCGGAGCTGAGCGACAAGTCCGGAGATGGTGGGTGTGCCTGTCGTCTTGTCCTGGCTCTGGTCTGCATAATTTACTTGCTCACATTACATATGTAGGTATATTAGTATTTTATTGTTCTGTATGGGTTTCATTTTTTTTATTGGAATTTTGGAGTTTTTCATTTTAACTTATTGATTAGTATTATTGTGTGGTTTTTTTTTTACTGAAACTATTAAATCTATACTGTAATTTTATATATAATCAATGTAAAAATGTAGAGCGTAAATTTTCCGTTTTGACTTTGACAGATGCCATAGACATTATTATATTATTATTATTATTAAATTGTCTTGACCCCACGCGCCTAATTAAGGGATAAAACACCTGTGAATGACGCGCGATTAATATTTTGTGTGCCTTTTCTGCCTTTTAGTTATAAAAACTTTTCAAGTATTCGTATAACCATAAATAGTGCATGTAGATTGGTACCTACTCAACCTTACACGGTGAGTGCCCTAATAGATAATAATAATCCTTTAACAGTTCCCGAAATTTAAGCGTTGAATTTTTGTAAGAGCTTTAAGCGAATTCAGGGTCAACACATTTTTGTTGTTATTCCTAAGAGTTATGTGGCGCCCTGAAGTCGATCGCGCTCAATTTTTAGTTACACAAACCACTGCCATCGTAAAACGTAGGTAGGTAGGTACTAGTGATGTGTCGAATTGTTAAAAATGTACATTCGTGGATACGGATCCGAATACAAATATTCGGTGATAAGATCCGCGTTTTTACTCAATCGGTGTCGATGCGCATAACGTTGAAACGATAGTTGACGCCATTTGACGTTTTGCTTGACAGGACATGACATGTCTTATCAAGCGAAAGAAAAGAAAGACCCGCGCAATGCAAGTCGAAACAATGGGTCTTTCTTTTGTTTTGTTTATAGTTTACACAATAAATAGTTGATTTAAAAAATTAAAAACAATCTGAATGGATTTTAATCATTTTTCATTGCAACCTAATCACCTGTATAGATAGTTGAATCCATGAAGATGCGCCCCACTCTTTGACAATTGTAATGAGAGCGGTTAAAAACAAAGGAAAGGGGCGCAGACGGGCGCGTCATCGTGGATTGAACTATCTGTACATAGAATCTCATCTATTTATTTAAAATTAAAAAGGTAAAAGATCCATAAAAGATCTGCAAAAAATAACGGATACGACTACGGATAGGGATCCTTCTTCTTCCTCGGATATCCGGGGATACGGATACGGATATCTGGTACATCAGTAGTAGGTAGGTACTAATGACATCCCGACAAGTGACTTTACTCTGGTAAAAGAAACACTAACGAGACCGACAAGCAAATTAAATTAATGACATGGGTAAATAAATAGCGTTCTATGATTCAAAGTATTTAACAACAAGAGAAGACTTAGTAGAAATTAAAAAAGAATAAACCTAACAAGGGCGTATCGGACCACGCAAAATGTTCCGTAATTGTGAAGAATTTACCTCACAAAATTAACACTTTATTAATTAACATGTTCTCGCATACTATGATTTATATCCGTCACGGTCAAAGTTCTCCAATTGCAAATGTAATTATGTAACCGCAAAAAAAGAAATATGTGATTAAGAATTTTCGGACATTTTTCTGTACCTTGCAGAGAGATCTTGCGTTTGTAAAATTTAATGATTCTACGTGTAGGTCAACAAGAAGAACGCTATCAGTTTTTTAAATACTTGCGAGTATTAAAATATAAAATATGTATGTCAATAGCCTTATTTATTTTTGGGAAGACTTAGAAGTTTGATATTTAAAGATCCATAAGACCACGTCTACCTACGTATATGATACTAGCTTCTGCCTGCGACTTCGCCCGCGTTAAATTTCTTGCTCTCCCGACCCTTCCCGTCGCGTCGAATCGCCTACCCGTGCAATTTTCCCCGTTTTTGCAACATTTTACATTACTGGTCCTCTCCTCTTAGTTGTAGCATAATATTATATAGCCTATAGCCTTTCTCGATAAATAGGCTACTCAACACAAAAAGATTTTTTCAATTCGGACCAGTGTTTCTTGAGATTAGCGCGTTCAATCAAACAAACAAACTCTTCAGCTTTATAATTTATATAAGTATAAATTAACTTCAACTGGATACCTCCACGCGTTCCTGAAAACAGGGTCTTGACATTTTGGCAGACAAACAGCCAGACGGACATTGGAGCGATCCTATAAGGGTTCCTTTTTTCCTTTGAGGTACGGAACCCTTAAAGATGTACCTATATACAAGATTATTTTTAGTATATGCGAAACCTGAATATAGTTTGTTCAGAATCAGTAACTGAATCGATTCCAATAATTTTTACACCATGTTATATTTTGTACCAAAAATATTTAATTACGCTTCCAAGTAGGACACCGAACGACAATACGTATATTTTAAAATTATCATGTATTTCTCGTACTCAAACGTCCATTACACGGAGATGGTACGTACACTAGCTGTTGGTGATGATCTGCATAAGTTTTTGCGTGAACAACCAGGTAACTTATCAAGCTTATAACTTTGTGATTATTAATGATACAGTTTTGAATTTTTTTTCATAGATTCTTTACATAAAAATACTAGACCCGTGTTTCGGGTTTCGCATAAACAAAAATTAATGTTGTATATATATATATATATATATATATACAACATTAGTTTTAGTATATGCGAAACCTGAATATAGTTTGTTCAGAATCAGTAACTGAATCGATCCCAATAATTTTTACACCATGTTATATTTTGTACCAAAAATATTTAATTACGCTTAAAATTTGGTATCCGCAATCATCTGTTTGCACACAGGGGTCACGAAAGTTCATAACGGCCGCGTACGGCGGCGTAGGCGCGGGACAGCGCGACGGCGCCCCCCCTTCCTTCAGTCGCCCGAATGCTACGGACTGATGTGCACGTATCAGTCACGTCACGCAACAATACGGGATCGCGAGCGCGCGCACGCCGAGGCCCCGGGGCTAGTGTTTAGATTTTAAAATTATCATGTCTTTCTCGTACTCAAACGTCCATTATACGGAGATGGTACGTAAACTAGCTGTTTGTGGTGATAACATTTCCCTGGTATGGCAGTGCGTCAGTGCATACAAGAAAGTTTCGAACAGTTGCTTCAGTTTGTAAATAGTGATTACGCCAATTATTGTAGATAATGATGATTAACATTTTTAAACACGCAAAGATAGTCAAGGGTACAAATTTATTATTTGTTTACAGCCTGCTGTGGTTCAGTAATGCGATGTTTAACAATTTTCATCCATTTTGACCTTCAAGTTGTTGACATAAGGTGCAACAAATAGCATTGATTACATTTTACCACTTACTACTGCATTTACGAATAAATTACATAATAATATCTACCTATACTTGACCATTACGACAGTTCAAAGCCTGCAAGCGTGATGGAAAATGTTTATCACCAACTAATACATAAACAATCACTGTGGCAAATTATTATCAATGAGTGAGAGTGAGAGCCGCGCGCGCGGCTGGCGTGGGTGCCCTCCGGTAGGCTGCATATGTTTTTGCGAGGACAATCAGGTACTGTAACAAGCTTATAACTTTGTGATTATTAATGATACAGTTTTGAAATTTTTTTCATAGATTCTTTACATAAAAATACTAGACCCGTGTTTCGGGTTTCGCATAAACAAAAATTAATGTTGTATATATATATTGTTGTACACATAAAACAACGTATTTCATAATAAAAACAAGGGATTGCATCAGAAATCATCCAGAACAGTCCCAAGATGTAAACATGTTGTTGCACCATAAAAACAAAGAATTACATCATAAAAACAAAGGATTGCATCAGCCTTCCTGAAAAGTTCCAAAGACGTAAACATGTTTACACCAGGGTATATAAGCGGCCTGCGAGCCGGCAAGCTAAGTCAGTTCTAAGTACTAAGTGGTACTAACTACTTCAAAAGAATCCTGTATAATGCTAGTAGTGATTGTTCTCAATAAATCGGTGGTGTTTGGACCTGTTATCTTTCATTTGAAGACGCTCCTGAAGATAATGGCAAATAGACCCATATTATTGTGGTATTTGGACCTGCTATCTTTATTGGAAGACGTTCCCGAAGATACTGGAACATTACCGAAGATACTGGAACATTACACTAGAAGAGGATTCAACGGTTCGGACCTACCGTATAAGGTGCCCTGGTGACAGCGAGCCTAACAAACGCCCTAGGAATTCTCGTGAGGTTGGAGCGTCCGTCAGGGCTGGCCTCCGGGAATCCGACATTTTTGGTGACAGCGGTGGGATCCCGTTGACTCTACTGGAACTCGAAGACCTTCCGAAACGTACATCGGGCGAAACTGTAGTCGAGAAGACGCATCAGCACGAGCTTCGAGACTTTTCGAGACACACGTCGAGGTCAAGAAGACGCATCAGCACGAGCTTCGAGACCTTCCGAAACGTACATCGGGCAGAACTGTAGTCGAGAAGACGCATCAGCACGAGCTTCGAGACTTTTCGAGACACACGTCGAAGTCAAGAAGACGCATCAGCACGAGCTTCGAGATTTTTCGACAGTCATCGAACAGAATTGCGGTCAAGGAAGACGCATGAGCACGAGATTCCAGACCGGTTCTGACAGAACTGCAGCTTCGAAACTTCCTGAAAAGCAGCGGGAAGTCTTCTCCATCTCCGTGACACGCAACGGGCAGTGAGCACTTCGTGAAAACTGCGGAGAAGATTAATTTAAGGTAAGGGAACAGATCGTTCTTTAACAGTCCCCTTTCCCTTTTTCTTAACAAATCAAAACATTTGATAAAGGTCAACCGACAGGGTAACCAGCCCCAAACTGACGACCTCAATTTAAGGACTAACCGACAGGGTAACCAGCCCCAAACCGACAGTCCTAATACAATAAAGGTCAACCGACAGGGTAACCAGCCCCAAACTGACGACCTCAATTTAAATTCATTAAGGACTAACCGACAGGGTAACCAGCCCCAAACCGACAGTCCTAATACAATAAGGATCAACCAACAAGGGTAACCAGCCCCAAACCGACGATCCACCTTAATTCTAATTCTTAAATAAAACTTTAAAAATGACCGACAATAAACCAACCATTAGTAAAATCACTGATGAGTTGAAGAAACAACTTAAACTCAAATCAAATGACAATGAAATAAACCCAGAAAGTTCCGTTCCTGAACTTTCTGATGACGAAGAAACACAACCTCTTGACTTAAATGTCTTATTCAAATTTATAAAACCAATCGACGGAGATCGTAAAAATCTCCCTCAATTCATTATAAATGCAAATAGCGCATTTCAACTGGCCCTACCTAATCAAAAGGGACCACTATTATGTTATACTGTTTCTCAAATTTCTAGTAACGTCATAAATGAAATCAACATCGAAGAAATTACTTCATGGGAACTTCTACGTTCCACTCTCAAAAAATACTACAGTACAATCAAAAATGTTACCCAACTACATGAAGAGCTAGAAACAATACGACAAAATCAAAACGAATCAATTACAGATTTCTATAAACGATTAGACTTTTTTTAAAATGAATGTATCACTGCTGAAGAAACTCAAACGGAATATAAGGATGAACTCCCTGCTCTTAAACGAGCTATTCAAAGGACCGCTCTTAGAAGGTTCATCTTACATTGCCATCCACAAATATCGCAAATGTTAAGAGCCAGAGATGTTAAGACTCTTAACGAAGCTTTCTCAATCGCTCAAGAAGAAAGAATTCTTAACTATAGAAAACCCAATACTTCAAAATATTGTTCATTTTGCAAAAAATCCAATCATTCTTACCAAGAATGTAGGAAACGAAAATCTCAAAATACTAATAAATCATCTCACGAACAATCTAAATCTTATAACCCCGATAAATTTTGCACTTATTGTAAAATCAAAGGACACGAAATTTCTGAATGTCGTAAAAAACAACATAATAACAATTTTAAAAGAAATCAAGATCCAAATAAGATAAATCACGTAGAAAATATTGCTTCAGAATTCAAACAAATAAATTTTTGTGGTGAAACCAATGTCAAAACTTTAACATTTACTTCAGAAAACTCTGAAAAACCATTAATACTCCTTATTGACTCAGGAGCATCTATTTCTGTTATTAAACATGACATATTAATAAGACATAATACTTGGTTAAACCAAAAAGAAAGAGAAACAATTAGAGGTGTAAGTCCTTCAAATCTCATTATTACTTTAGGAACTGCACAAATAAATCTTCAAAAGGATAATTTAAACATATCTCCTAAATTTCACATTGTTGAAACTTCAGAACTCATTTCCCTATGATGGACTTATGGGAGGAGATATTTTAAAAACTTTTAAATCAAAAATTGATTATTCTAATGATTCATTAGAGATAAATAATATAACTCTCTATTTTAATGAAAAGCCAAAAACAGAAAATTATGTAGAAATTCTACCAAGACAAACACAAATGATAAACTTTCAAATAACCACTAACTCACCTGAAGAAGGCTATATTCCCAAAAAAGAATTAGAAAAGGATATTTTTATTCCTGATCTGATTATTAATAAATCTGATCAAATAAAAATCCCAGTTCTCAATATCTCTAATGAAATAAAAATTATTAAAATTCCTGAAATTACTCTCGAAGAATTCGAAATCCCTAATCAAATCAATACTGCTCAAACAGAAGAAATTCCTACATCAAATCAAAATCGAAATGATCTTCTAAAATCAAATTTGCGAATCGAACACCTAAATCAAGAAGAAAAAGATTCTCTCTTAGACATTTGTCATGAATATCAAGACATCTTCCACTTACCAGGAGATAAATTAACACATACTAATACAATTCAACATGAAATTCCAACAACTAACGATAGACCTATTCATACTAAAAGCTACCGATATCCAAAAATTCATGAGGAAGAAATAAAATCACAAATAAGTAAAATGTTAGAACAAGGTATTGTCCAACCATCTACTTCACCATGGAGTAGCCCTGTTTGGATCGTTCCTAAAAAATTAGATGCCTCAGGTAAAAAGAAATGGCGTCTTGTCATTGATTATCGTAAACTCAATGAAGTAACTATAAATGATAAATATCCTCTACCAAATATAGAAGAAATTCTAGATCAATTAGGTAAATCAATTTATTTTACTACCCTAGATTTAGCTTCAGGATATCACCAGATTAAGATGAATCCTAAAGACCAACAAAAAACAGCATTCACTGTTCCTTATGGACATTACGAATACACTCGAATGCCATTCGGACTCAAAAATGCTCCATCTACATTCCAGAGGTTAATGAATGTAGTTTTATCCGGGTTAACTGGAATAAAATCGTTTGTATATCTTGATGATATCGTTATCTATGGAGATTCATTAGAAACCCACAATGAAAATCTTAAAGATGTTTTTCAAAGATTAAAAGAACATAATCTTAAATTACAACCTGACAAATGCGAATTTCATAGAAAAGAAGTCGCATATCTAGGACACATCATAACGGAAAAAGGTATCCTACCTAATCCTAATACAATTAAAGCTATTAAAGAAATGAAGATACCCAAAAATCCAAAAGACATTAAATCTTTCCTCGGACTCGTCGGATATTATAGACGGTTCATTAAAAATTTTTCCCAAATAGCAAAACCCTTAACTGAACTTCTTAAGGAAAATGTACCATTTGAATGGGATCAAAAACGTCAAGATTCCTTTGACAAATTAAAAAACATTTTAACTAGCGACACAATTCTACAATATCCTGATTTTACTAAAACATTTATCTTAACTACTGACGCTTCTAATATTGCAATAGGCGCGGTTTTATCTCAAGGAGAAATAGGCAAAGACCTACCAATCTCTTACTATTCAAAAACTCTAAACTCTGCTGAAATAAATTACAGTACTACTGAAAAAGAGTTACTCGCTATAGTAAGCGCGGTGAAACATTTTAGACCATACTTATATGGAAGAAAATTCATTATCGTAACTGATCACAAACCACTTACTTGGCTCATGAATTGTAAAGATCCTTCAAGTCGACTCGTAAGATGGCGACTCAAGCTTATGGAGTACGACTACGAAATTCGTTATAAGCCAGGAAAAATAAATTCTAATGCAGATGCTTTAAGTAGACCAATTTTAACAATGACAATTCCAACATTTGAAGAATTCTTACAATACAAAGAATTCAACAAAGACATCAAAGAACCAGATTTCATAAATCAATTAGAAAATCAAATCACTAATTTTGTAATACCTTTAGCATGTCAAATCAACAACGAAGATTTAGGAATAAAATACATCAAAAAAAAATTCCCTGATAAAAATCTATCGGATCATAATCCAGGTGACATAATCACTTTAACCTTACCTAAACAAAAACTCTATTTACTATTTACAAAAGAAATTATAACAGAAACTTTAGAAATAGAAAATCTATTTCAATATTTAATTAAACTAAAGACACTATTCAACGAAAATTCTATTAAAAAATTTGTAATGGTCGACGTAACCATTAGAAATCCTAATATCGAATGGGAAATCTTTTGTTCAATGCTTCAATTTATATTTCCAGATTTCCAATATGAAATATTCAATAATGAAAGAATAATCCTTAAATCTAAAGAAGAAATTCAAAATTGTCTTAAAGAAAACCACGACCACCCATTATCAGGTCATCCAGGTTTTTGTAGAACGTATAATAAAATTAAACGATACTATTATTGGAAAAACATAAAGAAAGATATTGAAGAATACATCAAAAATTGTAATATATGTCAAAAATCAAAAACTGATTTCAAACCGAATAAATCACCAATGGAAATAACTACAACGTCAAATAAGTTTTGTGAACGTATAGCAATTGACATAA
Source organism: Aporophyla lueneburgensis (assembly GCA_932294355.1). Lineage (NCBI taxonomy): Eukaryota > Metazoa > Arthropoda > Insecta > Lepidoptera > Noctuidae > Aporophyla > Aporophyla lueneburgensis. The sequence continues at coordinate 16,445,384 of OW028750.1, read as the reverse complement.
TGGGACCTTTACCAGAAACGAATAATAATAAAAGATTTATCTTAACTATACAAGATGATTTGACGAAATTTATTCAAGCATATTCCCTAAAAAATCATAGTGCTATAGAAGTAGCAAAGAAGCTTCTAAAATTTTGTACAACCTTCGGTTTTCCTGAAAACATCTTAACAGATCAAGGAAGAGAATTTATCTCTGCCACTTTCAAAGAATTCACTAAACTTTTAAATGTCAAACACATAACAACTAGTCCATATCATCCTCAAACCAATGGTTCTCTAGAAAGAACACATCTTACTCTAAACGACTACTTCAGATGCTATGTTAACGAAAATACAAACAATTGGGATGAATATCTTCATCAAGCTATTTTTGCTTATAACTCCCATATTCAAAAAAGTACAAACTACACACCTTATGAATTAGTCTTTGGACAAAATCCTAAAATCCCTAAGGGAACTTCTCATCATAACTATAATGATTTTGCACGAGATATATCATCTAAACTAAATAAAATAAGAAAAATCGCTAGATTAAATCAATTACAATCTAAAGTAACTTCTAAACAAATTTACGATAAAACTCATAAAAAAGAGAAAGAATTTAGAGAAGGTCAATCAGTTCTAGTATACGATTCCCTCTCAAAAGCTCAAAATAAAAAACTTAAGCCAAATTATAAAGGCCCCTAGGTAATTATTCAATTACATAATAATAAAACAGCAACATTAAGAATATCTCCAAACAAAACTAAAACATATCACCTCAACTTATTAAAACCCTATCATATTCCAGGTACATCAGAACCTGAACGAGATTCTGAAAATGAACTCAGTCAAGATGAGTAAAATAAGAAAATTATTATTATTATTAATCTTAGTAAGTTACGTCTCTAGTTATAAAATCAACCCTCTGAACAAATCAGGAGGCATATTCTTTAATCAATTAGGAATAGCTAAGTTAAGTAATCAAAAGTTTACACTCTTAACTTTTAATAATATTTCATTAATAAACGATCAAATTAAGGCTATTCATAAATTTTACCAAAAATCTAGTAACTTATGTACTAAACTTAGTCGTGAACATTTACAAACAAACTGCGCAAACTCAATGCGTTACATTCAAAACTCACTAAAAGAAATACTACAAGATTATAGTATTATCTCTCATCAATATAGTCCTAATTCTAAAAGAGTCAAACGAGGTCTAATCGATGGAATAGGCCATGGACTAAAATGGTTATTCGGAACCCCAGACGCAGAAGATGCTAAATTCTATACAGATTCAATAAAAAGCCTAATGAATAACGAAAGAGAAACTCAAATGCTTATGAAGCAACAAGTTAATATTATATCATCAACAATCACCAATTTTAATCATTCTCTTCTAAGTCTTCAGAAAAACGTAAATATTATGAACCAAAATCTAGAAAACTTCGATAAATTTATTAAAACAACTTCAACTAATGAAGAAAGGCTTAATTTCGAATTTGATATCAACGAACACATTCTTCTCTTAATTGAAATGACTTTAGAAACAAAAAACATTTTAAACAAATACCTTAACGCATTATCCCTAATAACTTATGGAATAATTAATTTCGAAATCCTAACTCCCTCAGATCTACAATTTGAACTTAAACAAATCTCTACTAGGTTCACTCTTCCAATGGAACCAACCCTAGAAAATACTTATGACTATTATAAAATATTAAAAACTAAAGCATTTCTTAAAGATAATCTCCTAGTAATATCATTTGAAATCCCAATCGTCAACATGTTTAGTTATGACCTATATCAAATGTTTCCATTACCAACCCCTCATAATGATAAACGTAACTTGTATTCGTATATTCAACCTACTAAACCTTATATTTTAATTGCGAATACAAGAACGATCTTTTCTCTTTTAAACGACTTAAATAATTGTGTAGAATATAAAACTAAACAATTCGTATGCAAAGAGGTTACCATATCAAAAAGAGTAGAATCACCTCAATGCGAAATGCAATTATTTTCTATAACTACTACTTCTATTCCTAAAGATTGTCAAATTAAAAATATGATAGCCGAAACAGAGATATGGCATCCTCTTCTCAATAATCAATGGTTATTTATACTTAGTAAACCAACAAGCATAAGCATTCTATGTCACGATAAAGATGAAACTAAAGAAGAAATACTAAAATCTCTAGGCATCCTAGAATTAGATCCAGGATGTAAAGCTTATACAGACCATGCGATCTTAGAATCTCAAACAATATTATCAACAATTAAATTAACAAATAAAATCCCAATGACAGACATCACTGAAGATGATTGTTGTATTAAACTCAGAAATAATATAACTGATGAATTAAAAATAATTCCAATTAAATTAACAAATTTAGATCTGAACGAGCTCAAATATGCTCAAGGAAAACTACAACAGTTCGATGAAATACTCCAAGAACATTTAAGTAAACCCTTCATAATTAAACATTCCAATATAATTACTACTATCCTTACTATAGCCTTAGGCATAGGAGGAATAATTTTACTATATAACTTACTCAAATGGCTCGGAATCATTAAAATATTTAAACAAATATGTTGTTTTACAAGAGAGCCAGAAAATCCAGAACAAAGAATCAAAAACACTTGTAATCCTTGTGTACAAGTCTTTAATCAATGTTTTAAATCAAATAACCCTGTACCAAATTATACCGCTAGATACATACCTGAAAATGAAGGAATAATATTAGGAAATTTACCAATTGAGGAACCACCTCAATATCCTAGACCAATAATAAGGAGAAGTTCAAGAGCCTCCTCATTAAATGAACAAAAAACTAAACCCATGTTAAAATTTGAAAAATAAGACATAAGAACTATTTCTAAATCTAAGTATAAACTTAAATCTAAATCTTTATCATTGTATAAACTTAAATCTAAGTCTTAATCATTGTATAAACTTAAATCTAAGACTCATAACTTAAGATTTTTGTCCTAATTAATAACAAAAATCTTCTTTAAGGGGGAAAGTGTTGTACACATAAAACAACGTATTTCATAATAAAAACAAGGGATTGCATCAGAAATCATCCAGAACAGTCCCAAGATGTAAACATGTTGTTGCACCATAAAAACAAAGAATTACATCATAAAAACAAAGGATTGCATCAGCCTTCCTGAAAAGTTCCAAAGACGTAAACATGTTTACACCAGGGTATATAAGCGGCCTGCGAGCCGGCAAGCTAAGTCAGTTCTAAGTACTAAGTGGTACTAACTACTTCAAAAGAATCCTGTATAATTCTAGTAGTGATTGTTCTCAATAAATCGGTGGTGTTTGGACCTGTTATCTTTCATTTGAAGACGCTCCTGAAGATACTGGCAAATAGACCCATATTATTGTGGTATTTGGACCTGCTATCTTTATTGGAAGACGTTCCCGAAGATACTGGAACATTACCGAAGATACTGGAACATTACACTAGAAGAGGATTCAACGGTTCGGACCTACCGTATAAGGTGCCCTGGTGACAGCGAGCCTAACAAACGCCCTAGGAATTCTCGTGAGGTTGGAGCGTCCGTCAGGGCTGGCCTCCGGGAATCCGACAATATATATATATATATATATATATACCTACATATATATACCCGTGTACGTATCATTATATTTCCATTCGAGCTCAAGAATCAGAGCGCTGCTTCTAAAGACGTTACCAAAAACAGACATGGTACATTATCATGTACGGGTATACAACGGATATCCGTCTTTCCCTCTTAATTCGGCACTTAGATACACAATACATGCAATCTTTCTTCCTCTGCAGTATTCAAAAACTTCCACAATTAATATTCTCTCATTTTCTTCTGTATCAGAAGCGACCAAAAACAAACATCCACCAGTCTTCGCAATTTGGGAAACTGCCGATTAAAACAAGAAAGGCAAGCTGATAACCTCAGTTTGAAGTGCAAAGCAATGTTAGCACTGCGCAAACGTTAATGGTTGAAAGTGTAAATTGTCTTGAAGAATGTTCCGTCGGCGAGTTTCTAATTTGAAAACAATTGTGAGTTTTCCCGCGAGCACCTCTAAATTGAAACAAACATTCTCCAGGACTCGGCTTAGGAATATTTAGAACATTGAAAGCTCATTAAGACAACTGATTTGCTTTTGTGGTTTGCGAAGGAAAAATGCAACATAAATGTTGAGCTTTTATATTAATTTGAGAATGATTTTAATAAATTGATATACAAGGCCACTCAGAAAGTTTTGCGAAAAAAGTTTTTTTTGTATGAGAGTCTGGTCAGTTATAAACTATTATAAAAATAACGATTATTTATAAGTAAAAGGAAGTACGTTCCAATTTCAAAATTTCCCTCTACATTTTTTGCGAGTTAATTAAATTATCGTGTCTCATTGGAAAATGGATTTGCGCCGGGAACATTTTCGCTCTATGATTTTTTTCGATTTTAAGTGTTGCCTGAAACCGGACGAATCATACGATAGACTTCAAATTGCATTCATGGATGAAAGCCCTTCCAAGGCAACTGTGTATCGTTGGTATAACAAATTCAAACGTGGGCGACTAACTTTGGGGGATGAAGAAAGAAATGGTCGCTCTTTGACGTCGGTTACGGAGGAAAACGTGCTAGCAGTGAAAAATTTAATCCAAGACAATAGGTGAATAACGTATCAGGACATCCAACACATACAGCAGATTGGATCGGGAAGCCTTCACGAGATTATACACGTGCATCTTTACGTGAGAAGGATAGTTTCACGCTAGGTGCCGCACAACCTCACCGATGCTCAGAAGCAGGTCCGGGTGGAATGGTGCCGTGATATGATAAACAAAATTTGAAGCAGGCTCGTCTCAGCATGTTTACGACATAATTAAGGGTGATGAGTCCTGGATTTTATCAATACGATCCAGAAACGAAGCGCCAGTCGACGGTTTGGGTGTTTCAAAACGAATCAACGCCTACCAAAGTGAAGCGATCTAGAAGCGGGGGAAGATTTTGATCACGAGCTTTTTCAATTTCCTGCTTGAAATCGTTTGGCGAGCGCTGTGTGAGCTTGCGTTGTCGTGGTGCAGGATGATGCGTCGCTTTGAGTTAGATTTTCGAAGTTCGGCGATGACTTTTGGTAAACAAACTGTGGTATACCACTCTGCGTTAACCGTTCTACGATCTTCAAGTGCAATAGTCCCAACATGGCCGGTTTTTCCAACGAACGTGGCCACCATCTTCTTTGAAGTGCTTCGAGAACGAACAACTTTAGTCGGCTTTGGCTCGTCTTGAAAGACCCAGATTGTAGATTGTTGTTTGAAATCAGGATCGTAGGCATAGATCCAAGATTCGTCACCACTGATGATGTCGTAGACGTGATTTGACTCTCCTCGGTTGAACCTTTGCAGAGTTTTCTTACACCATCTGACGCGAGCCACCTTGTGATCGTCGGAAAGCAGATGCGGCATCCAACGGCAAACTAGCTTTCTCACACCAAGCGCTTCATGCAAGATCTTATTAATGGTTATCCCTGAGATGCCTAATAGAGCCTCTATTTCTCGACATGTCACATGACGATCTTCGAGAATTAGTTGTCTCACAGCAATGATGTGACCTGACAGATTCTAATCGACGCTGTGACTAAACAATAGTATTAATCCTAATACTTTCAACTGTTTTGAGATTCAAAATTTAAACACATTCTAATATAGAACAGTTCCAAATTCAAAATTGTCGGGAAATATGGAAACGACAGAACTTAAAACGCATAGGCTAGTACAGCTAATTTTTTTTCAGTGAAGGCGGATTTTGGGCGTTCTTCGCGAGATTTGTCACTAACACTAGTATGTCCACGCTGGAATTCTAAATACCAGCGTTCGACAGTTCGCAGACATGGGGCTTCATCACTGAACACATATGTTAGCTCTTCAAAACACTGAAGCCGTTTCAGGCCTCTTCTAAAGTTGTAGAAAATTATTGCACGAACATTTTCCTTAGAAAGATTCATTTTCGTACGTAACCTGACAGATTCTAATCGACGCTGTGACTAAACAATAGTATTAATCCTAATACTTTCAACTGTTTTGAGATTCAAAATTTAAACACATTCTAATATAGAACAGTTCCAAATTCAAAATTGCCGGGAAATATGGAAACGACAGAACTTAAAACGCATAGGCTAGTACAGCTAATTTTTTTTCATGACCGTCGAAATAGTTCTGTCAATTTGTGCGTCGAACTCCGCTGCCACCATGTATCATATCTTTTGATTGGCGAATTGTACAACAATTCTTGCAAAGAAAATATATTTCTAAAACCTTTTCCAAACAACAATAATATAATAAATAAGTAGAAAATCAGATCGCCGTCCCTCAAACAATTGCTTCGGGAATGATACAAAAGATCCCAAAGGAAGAATGATGACGTTCTACATTTTCTATTGGACAGTTTCAAAAGTAATCTGAAATGTTTGATATGTTCGACGGATCACAAAAGGTTGAAATATTTCAGTTATGTTTACTAAAATTTCGATCGTGGGAGTCGTTTAGTAAATTAGGTTAAACTTATGGAAACGGTTAGAATTGCCTACGTAGTTTTTACAAGGGCTATACTAATATGTCGGAGCTATTTATATATTGTGAAATTGCCCGTTTATACCACGAACCTACAAACGCCTATAATAATACCTACAAACGGGATTTGCATCGAATCAGTAGACCGCAACCTCAGTCGTTGTGTGCCGGAAAAACAAGCATTAATCACAGGTTACACTGAAATTACGCTCTGTGCTTTCCAACAAACAGCACAGAATACACGGTTTTAGCATCAAAACGCTAGATAACAATGATAGAGGATTTTATGAAATAAGTATTTTTACTGTACATTTACAATTTTGTGTCGCAGTTCTCTCATTGACCTTTACCGTTTTTTTTTTAAGTTTTTACATTTGTGTCTTTAAATTTTAATTGGAAGGTATTTCAGAAACAACGAGTTGCAACTAACGACTACTTTCTTAAATAAAACGATGTCTGTATAAAACGAAACAGATTTGTTAGAAGATTTTAATGGCTTGCCTTAAAGGGATGTACAGATTACGGCAAGCCGGTAACGAGCATCGTGTCCTTATCAACTAACAACCTTACATAAAACTGCTTCGGTTGATGAAGAGTCATCAAACAAAACAATTTTAAGCGTCTAGGCAACTAAGTATTTACATATTTTATCTTTCTTTACTTATCTTAAGTTCTTTATTTGGTGTGCGAGTAGCGATGGAAGATTCCAACGTATTCCTGGATGCGAGAAGCATAGAATAAGTCGAAGTGGCGGTGCTTGGGGGAGGCCTATATCCAGCAGTGGACGTCTTTCGGCTGAAATGATGATGATGATGGAAGATTCAAATTTAAAGTACAATTTAATGTCTGCTACCGAAATTTTGGTGTATTTAAGTAACACTTCTCTCTATCCCTTCAAGAATACAGGCGTAATATCATGTTACATTAGGTTTTGCACTGAATGTTTCTTTTTGTGACTGTTTCATTGCAGTTTTGAATGTAATGCAGTATAACGGTAAGCGTGTGTTTCTTCCATATCAACGTAGTCCTTCATACCCAGCCGAAACCGTGTAATTGATGCGAAATCTCTCGGTTTTCATACCGTTTTTAGGCTTCCATATAAATGAGTAAATAAGCTAATCCACTTAAGGAGAGTCACACTATTCGGGTAACTCCTAATACTGAAAATAATTGTTACATGAAATAATACTGAAGATGGAAGAAATGGTACGCCCAATGTTAACGAAATCCAATTTGTGCCTATTGCATTGATCAAAATTGTGTTGGTTCTATTTACTCACTAATGAAACTATTTCAAGTATTATGAAATTAGTCACTCAACGCTGGAGACTTTATTAAGATGTCTCTCCGATGGTTGGAGGGCTATTACTCACAGGCTAGTCGTTATTAAGAACTACATACTGTGAAATGAATTGCAGCTGCTACGTTCCCTGCCATTATCACGAAAGTTCGAAAGAGTTACCGTGGTCCTGGCATATAGGCAACTGAAGGAACACGGATGGGTTTTAGTCAGTAAAAGCGTCACGTAGCCACCCTTCCCGGTGCGGAGAGACGTTCTTTGAGGATTTCCCAGCCACAATAAAAAAAGCTGTTCCGTTGCATATTTCTTTTCAGTAGTGGTTTCATACTAAGTGCATATTCATTTTTTCAACTTACGCCCGCGTGTAGCACAACTTTAATTTTTTTTTTTTTTACCAATTTGTCCACCATCTAAGGTAGATTAACTACTTTTATGCATGATTTATAGTTTTTACGTATAGGTTATATGACTACGACTACTATGACTAGGTAATTAAAAACAAAATAATTACATGTCTACGGGGAATGGAGCGCAGCATGCTAAACGTCAAAAAAATTCAAAAACTAAGGCACACTAAAATCAGAGCCATTACAAAATCTAGGGATGGGCTAGTGCAAGCCCTATCACTAAAATGGAAGTGGGCCGGGCATGAAGCGCGTCTACAAGACCAGAGGTGGATGAAAAGAGTAACAGAGTGGCAGGGCCCCCATGGAACACGTACCCTACGCTAGATGGGCAGATGATCTAAAAAAGATAGCTGGAACAAACTGGATAAAAACAGCCCAGTCTAGAGAAGACTGGATAACTTTGGAGCAGGCCTTCACCTGTAGAGGGGTTCGTGCAGAATAAAAAAAATAAAATTTAGTATGGTTTAAAAAAAAATATATTTTATATAAATTCAGTTTAACATAGCTTATACAATAATTACTAACACTTAGTTTAAGTTTTATTTCATTCTCTACTCTGTAAACTAGTTAAGGCTGGCAAGAAATATAAGGCTTTTTATTTTTATTTTATTTTATTTTTATTATATTTTATTTTTATTATTTATTATATGACTACTAATAATGTTGTCACTTAAAGGTACAATAAAATTACTTGACAAGAGAAATCAAAACGATTAATTTGAATAGGAAAAGCAGCACACATGATAAGTACATCAGAATAAGTCCTACACAGTACATAGCACCATTAATTTGTCAAATTAAATCCCTCTTCCTCTCTTCTACATTGATGTGGACGACAGGGTCCACAATGATCATCTCTTTGTAAACCTAAGTTCACAATATTATCATATTATTGAGTATAAAATTGAATGGAATTTGGAACCCCAACTAGAAATTCGTACCTATGATAATTTTGACAAATAAAATCTCGCAGACAGAGAATCTGACCCCACTGTTTAATATCTTATATTTAGGGATTGTGTTTTGTATTTTGTTTTTTGGTAACGCAAAGGGACAGGAAAATAAAACGTTGCTAAAATAAACGCTGATAAATTGGAAGTGTGTAGAAAAAATAGTACCATGTTAAATATTTTGGTGACTCTTTGTTAAGTAAGTGCTACAAATACAAAAGGTTCTACTTAATCATTCATAAATAATTGTATGCAAATAACTTTTATAATACTTAGAGAGGGATGTTTAAATTGAGTAATATTACTACTTCTTATTGAGAAGAATATTACGTTTTTTAATAAGAGTTTCTGGAGTGTCTGTGAGTTCCTTTATTTTCGCATCTGATTCATTTTTTATTCTGAATTGAAACGTACCTAATGTTGAGTGACTTTTTTCTTGCAACTTACTGAATTAATTAAATGAAAGATGGTTTATTAAGGGTTTTTACATATTTTCAGCTGGATGGAAAAAGTGATGAGTATTTAGGTACTGTTCTGACTGTCTGGACGCAAGAGGAGTGTTAGAATATGAGGAACAGACACACAGTTTCAAACAAAGGTTAGTCCGTAGTCCACAGAGCATGGTGGAGAAAAGTAGTCTAATCCCTAATTCTCGCGACGAGAATTAGGGATTAGACTAGGTACTACAGGTACCATATAAACTCAGAAAAGAGGAATGCGTACGGACAAAGACAAAAAAGTTCGGCTTGAGCGATATCGTCAAATTGGGAAAATATTGTAGCCTCAGACGAACATTTATTTTCGATTGAACAAGCCCATTATTATTAAAATTAGAAGATCTGGTCTTCCACTCAACCGAGAGCTGCTGCCTTTGTTCCACATCACCAGAGCTTGAAACAGTTATGGTTTAGTGTGTGATTTGCGCTACTGGCAAAACTCCATTAGTTTTTTGTAGAAAAAGGTATCAAAATCAACGAAGAAAACCACCAACGACACATTTTTCAAAATGCGCTTATTCTTTGGATTCAACAGCAACTAAACTCTGCTCCAGCTCACAAGGCCCAAAAATAGTGTTTAGACCATTTTCAAGGTTCCATCAGCTCCAAAAACGGCAACCATACTCGCCTGATCTAAAGCCTATATTTTTTTAAAGATTGCAGTTTACGGTCTCTGTTACAATCAAGTCCTATGATACGCATCACAGAAGTGTTAATGAGCTAAAAGCAAATGTTACACGGGAGTGGGGCAAAATATCTGTGGAGGAAGTGCGAAAAATTGTAGAACGTTTTCTCAAGCGTTTGTGTCCATGGATTCGCGCTATTTTGAAGACAAAAAGGGATTATTGTGCATAAACTGTTTTGTCATTTATAATCTTATTTAATTCTAGTATAAAAATGATGAAATAATTTGTAAGACTTTGTGTCAACGTTATTTTCGGCCACTCTGTAATTCAAAACAACAAAACATAAGATATTGTTCCACAATATCAAACAACAACAATAGCTATAATAATAACTCTCTATTCATAAGAAAAACCGAATAAATAAACCCACCCTTTGCGGGTTTCGCGTTTGTTTCAACTAACGGTAAAAATGAAGCAAATTGCTATTTTTAAGGGAGTTTAAGAAGAACAAAACGCGCCGTATGACTCAAAGTAAAATTAACCTTCTTTGAGAGAATATGATTGTGGTGAGCTATGAAATATTAAAGGTTACTGACATTATTCTAAGGAGATCTTTTGGAACCTCTGGTTGGAGCAGGTTCACAGTAATATCCTTCTGCGAAAGAAGGAGGGTACAGATAGGGAGCGGGAGATATTTAGTCTTCATTCTGAGTGATATAAGATGTGGTAGGTACTTTTTTATCAATTTACTTTAAAAATATTTTTTAGTTTAAATATTTGGAAGTTTATAATACAAATTTAACGATATGAGCGTATTTAGAAATGTCTTTCCACAAGTTGTAGCTCCCTACGTAAGTACATACGGAAGTGAATGTATTTCAGTGTCATGTAGATGTGTAGTTATGCAGCCTTATTAATACCTCTTATTATTTTATTTTAGTTATACTTAAAACAAAGTTTCAGTCGAGTCCTTAAAATAATTATTCCTTTTTAGAGGGGTTGGATATAATTAATTTATGGTTACAATGAAAATCATGAATAGGTGTCGTTTCAATGGAAATTTATTGAACCGTTCCTGTACCTATGTATAATCGGTGTCGCAGAGACTTTTATTCTGTTTTTAATTGTATGGGTTTAATTTATTTATTGCCAGACAACGTGGTAATGCTGCCAGCCTTTTGGGAACTTTTCCCATTGACAGCGATGCAGACGAATTTTTTGAAGCCCTCTGATTCCTTTTCTCTGCTTTTATGTACTTTATATAATTGTACGCAATATATTAATTTTAGTGTTAAGTAAGGAATTGTAAAATAAGTAAATTAAAATAAATCTCAGATTGTATGGGTAGGAAGAAAATAGCCTGAAATGTATATTCCAAGGGAAGGTGACGATATTATGAACAATGACTTCTAAGTATACCATTGGAATTATTGCGTTATATACTAGGCCACTCAGAAAATATTGCAAAAAAAAGTTTTTTTTTTTTTTGTATGAGAGACTGGCCAGTTATAAATTATTATAAAAATAACGATTATTTATAAGTAAAAATAAGTACGTACCAATTTCAAAATTTCCCTCCACATTTTTTGAGAGGTAATTAAATTCTCATGTCTCATTGGAAAATGGATTTGTGCTGGGAACATTTTCGCGCTATGACTTTTTACGATTTCAAGTGTCGTCTGAAACCGGACGAATCATACGATAGACTTCAAATTGCATTCATGTATGAAAGCCCTTCCAAGGCAACTGTGTATCGTTTATATAACGAATTCAAACGTGGTCGACTAACTTTGGGGGATGAAGAAAGAAGTGGTCGCCCTTTGACGGCTGTTACGGAGGAAAACGTGCTAGCAGTGAAAAATTTAATCCAAGACAATAGGCGAATTACGTAACAGGAGATTCAACACATACTGCAGACTGGATCGGGAAGCTTTCACGAGATTCTACACGTGCATCTTCGCGTGAGGAGGATAGTTTCACGCTGGGTGCCGCACAACCTCACCGATGCTCAGAAGCAGGCCCGGGTGGAATGGTGCTGTGATATGATAAACAAATTTGAAGCAGGCTCGTCTGGGCGTATTTACGACATTATTACAGGTGATGATTCCTGGATTTATCAATACGATTCAGAAACGAAGCACCAGTCGACGGTTTGGGTGTTTCAAAACGAATCAACGCCTACCAAAGTGAAGCGATATAGAAGCGGGGGGAAGATTTTGATCGCGAGCTTTTTCAGTTTGACTACTTGGTGCTAATCCCTTTACGGAACCAACGAAGCATCAACACCGAATAGTATAACCTACCAAATGCTTGGCAGAAGTTTTCTCAGTTGTAAGCAACAAGCGACCAAACACAGGGCTCCGCAGGCTACTACTCCACCACGACAACGCACCCACGCACACCGCGCTCAAAACGAGGGACTTCTTAGACAGCACGCCGGTCAAATTTCTGGGTCACCCTCCTTACAGCCCTGACCTAGCACCGTGTGACTTCTTTTTATTCACAAAAATTTAAAAGCAGCTCAAAGGGATGCTATTTTCGTCGCCGGAAGATGCGCTGTCAGCGTTCGAGCAGGCTGTAAACGATGTGTCTGCGGCGGACTGGAAAAAGTGTTTCGAAAACTGGTTCAGACGCATGAAACTTTGCATAGTGGCTAGTGGAGAGTATTTTGAAAGGATTTAATAAAAAAAAATTGCCTATAGATCAGTTCTTTTTATTTTCGCGTAACTTTCTGAGTGTCCCACGTATTTCAAAAGAATATCATAATAACAGTCACAATATTTTTAAACTTAAATATTTTCGATTGCCGATGTATTGGAGTAGCTAATGTAATGCCAAGCCATGTAAGCTTTAACTCCAGGTAGACTAAGACCGCACATTAATCGTAACAAAATGAGTAAACCTGTGGGGTATTTGTGTAATACACTAACAGTTCGAATGGCTTTGATTTTGATAGTTCAACAATATTCATGCGATATTTACGTATTTCAGCAAATATTTTTTTCGAATATATGAAGTAATTTATAAGTAATATCCTTCAAAAGGATTCGGATTGTGATTAATAGTGCTTCTTGTTCTATTATTCGTACTAGGTGCGCTAATACAGCTCTAAATCAAAGTATTGCCTCCGAGTTACCGTGAACTTTACAGCACTAAACCCCAGTCTGAAACTAATTAAATCTCATGATTGCCAAAACTTAGTGTAACGGCTATAAACTTACATAAGGAGTTCTGTTTCCTGTGCTTCTTGCTTCACAGAGTTAGCTAGTTCTCGTTGGATGTCTCGTGTTCGCACTACGTTTTAATTTATATCATCGCTCTGACGCTTCAACTGCATACATTTACCAGTTAATCGGCTTGCAACAAGTATATCAGTTATTTTATTAGTTACAAGGCTCTCAAGGCATGAGTCGGTTAGATTTTATAGGAGCCACTCCTCGGATGACACTTGTTTATAGCATGAGCAAGAACGAGCGGCTTCGAATAAAATGTCCGCCATTTAAGTTTTCTAGCATACCTACCTACATCATCTAACAATCCTTGGCAATTATACGTAATGAACAGTGTGTCAACATATTATTTAACGAAATGCACATGTCTAAACAAACGCATTACTACTGATAGTTTTTGAAATAATATAATAAATTGTAACATTGTCTTAGTCGATCATTGGGAATTTTGATTTATAATACTGGCAACACTAGTCTTGAAAGAAGAATGTTCTGAAATGACGGTTGAGAACACGGAGTGACACTTGGCCTGTTTTCTCGGGGCCAGCATCGAAGACGGAGGTGTTATAAGTGGTCAGCAATGTAAGGTACATTGATGACCACCACTTCATGTAAGTTTTATTTTACTAAAGTATACTTAATAGTAAGTACTTATAACATTGTGAAACATTTTTAAAAGAGTAACGGTGGAGTTTCTAACCCGTTCTTCTCCACACGTGACTACTTTCTGGAATGGACAACTAGAGTCAATGCTATTTCAAGGTGTGCCTATTTGAAATAAATGCTGTATCTTTATATGATACAATACGTGTTATTTTCATTATCCTGTAATACCTATAAGTCAGTTTATAGTTTGTGATTTTCGAGTAATTACGACGTCAAAAGTAGCTCCAAATGGTTCGTGTAATATTACACACGGTGCTGCTCGCCAGTTCTGTTACTTGAACTTGGCTTGACACGCTACCGCGTGTCTAGATTAGATGTATTTGGGTACCCATCCATTAGTTTATACTTTGAGGTTAAATTCATTCTGTATTCAATAAGTTGTTTAGAGCAAGGGTAGCCCTATTTTATAACACTATTGTTTTTTTGATAATTGAAAAGTGGTAATCAGTGGATTTCGTAGTTGTAAAGCACTGATATCGTTTACAAATACTGTAAGTGGTGCCAACCTTATCTATACAATGCATGGTGAAGCGGCCATGAAATGTAATTTTTTAACGTCACAATTTACAAGAAAATAGAATTGATTCTTGGTATTTCTTTCAAAAGGTCGTATCGTATGGAGAAAAATGAGCAAGAAACTCCATAGTACTCTTTAAATATATTTCACAATATTTTGTCTGATGATAACTGATTCGCATTGAATTAAGTGTAAAACTAAATTCCATAACACGATTTAAAAATGTTACTCATACCTACTTAGTGAATATAAGAAGTGCAATAAGCACTTACCATTTTCAACTTTCAGATGTTCAATTTGTGTTCAGTGAACGGGTAACCCTCAATACGGTCAAAGTCTCCCAGTACTTCTGCTCGTTCTGCGCATCCAATGCGGGCAAAGCTAAATAGGGTTCAAAAAACTAGTTAGGTAAGATTTAGTTATACTCTGATGGTAGTACAGATTGAAGACAATTAAACCCTAATCAGTCTAGTAGAGCCTGCTCAAGTCAGCAATGCCTATGTGGTAACTAGTCGATAAGGACACCGGTAAACGTGGATAAGCTTGAGATATCACAAATGATGGTCGTTGGACAGTATAAATCGATGCAATGGATTGATGATTTCTATGAAGACGTTACTTTTAAAGGAATGTATCTATTTATTACATTTAGCTATGAGTGATAAAACAGAAAAGTCAAAATCTTCGTTCAATTAATTCCTTAGATCGAACTACTTAGTGAATGTAAAAGAGTATTATGCCTCAGGAAATATCCGTTACCTACAATGATATTATATACAAAAATACGTAGATAGGGCATTAGTGTACGAAAATTGTTCCCGACAAATCACAACAATTGGTGTGATTTGATTTAGTCGGCTAATAGCAGCGAGCGAAGCAAAGCGTGTCCGTGGCGTAAAGTATTATATCGAAAATGCCAAGTTGTGTTGTAAGAAAGTGTAAAAACGATGGTCCTAAAAGAAGTAAGAGTGAAGGGATTTCATACCATAGGTAAATGTAGTAAAATAATGAATATTTGTATAAATATCACGATTACCTTTCAAATTTAGAAATAAATTTCGATTTATTAACATTGTGGTTCGAAAAGGATAGAGAATATGATGGGAACTGCAGCGCGACAAGGTCAAATAGCATGCGTCATAGATTAAATTAACCAGAAGCGAAATCGTAGGCACAATTCATAGCATTCGTTAGCCGCTTGAATGCGCAACGTGAGTTTTGTTGTTATTTAGTGAGCGTCTTTCTAACAATAATATTATGATGATCATAATAAGTTGTAGCTTTCTACGTTTTATAAATGAGAATTTGATTAGTGCTAGCGGGTTATTAGATGTTTTATTAGTAAAATTAAAATGTATGTAATCAAATATTTATTTTCTCATTATCTTTTATTATTTGTCAGATTTCCGAGTGATGATTATATAAAAAGTAAATGGGCCAGCATAGTTCAAGGGGAAGAAGTCAATATGACTGGATTCCCACAAAAAGAAGTACAATATCATATACTCACTGAGTAGGTACATACATTAACGAAAATCCGGTTTGCAGACCTCAAAATTGTTTAGAATTTGTGAGTAAATAGATAACAATTGTGTTTTTTGTTTATTATCAGTGTAGTGTTTCCAGTTATAATCAATGTCTCTTCTGTGGCAAATCCGCATACTGTATGATTCACTAGTGTACTTCAAGCGCAACACACTACAGCTAGCTATCTCTTTCTGTATTATACGTTCCATATTATCTATCGCAGTCGTTGTTGACAATTACTATACATCTGTAGGTAAGTAGATTTGTACTAACAATGGAACGATTTCTGATCGCCGAGCAGTATGAACATGGCGTATCTTTACATTATAATATCATTGGTTACCTATCAATCTGATAATCACTATAAACAATCATGTCATAATATATACCTATTACCTGCACGATCAACTTATTTTCGATTTCTTCCAAATTGGATTTGACTGCCTCGTTGGTCTAGTGGTAGCAAGCGCTACTGCTGAGCATGAGGTCTTGGGTTCGATTCCCAGGTCGGGCATAGTGTTATTGGGTTTTTCCATCTGGAATTTCTCGGTAGCAGCCCGGAGTCTGGATTGGTGCCCGGTGGATGGCAATAGGCTCGCCCCTTATTACATATGGGACTTAAACATAACAGGCGAAATGTGGGTGTACTGTAGGTACACCTCTGCCTAACCCTTCGGGGAAAGAAGGCGTGATGTTATGTGTGTGGAATTGAGTAAGCATATACTAACTTGCTGTTCTTCTGGCAGAAACATTTTCGATAGTATTGACTTTCAGTAAAATTGGTAAGGTAAGGTTAAGGTAAATTCTATAGACTTAAAAAATGGTCATATTCACACGACTAGTAACGAAATAGCAAATTCGTGTCATAATTATGCTAGTGTACCTATTCTTTTTCCATATTCAAATTTTTTCACATTTTTCATTCAAATATTTTGAAATGAATTCTTATTTATGGTTTTGTTTTGTGCTAGTGTTGCATGAAAAGCATTTTTGTAATGAGTAAGTACTTTTTTGCACGTAATTAACGTTGACACACTTTATGAAACAAAACAATTCAGCGCGCACCCAATTGGAACTAAATACATTAAAAACCTCCGCCGGCTCGGTAACGGGTCCCATTGGATCCAAAAATGGGAAATGTTGCTGTATATATATGGTGCTACGCATAAAATCTTATGAATATGCGTTAATTTACATAGTTTGATAAAAAAACTCATAAGTGAACGACTTTAAAACATTCACATTCACCGTGCAAGTTTTATAGTTTACCTATATTAAATGCAAATCTGTAAATGCGATAGTCACCATTTCGATGACTGTGGTGGTTGAGCCTAAAAAACATAAAATTTGGGATTTCAAACATCGAAATTCCACCACAGGGGCAGTGAAAAATACAACTTATTAATGTTACGTATTCCTGCATTGTCCAAGTCAAATAAGTAGTGGTAATTAAATTTGTTGATGTCGTGGTCGAAGTTTCGTGCCAATCGTGCGTGTTTACATTTTACTTTTCACTAATGTCACACCCACACACGTGCATTCGGTTTAAAATGTGTCAAATAAGATTTTATAATATTATAAACAACATGAAAATTCCCAGATCTTAAACGTTATTACAAACACAAGTATATTATCACGTATTTATCGATTACCATTACTCAATTTGTGTTCAAAATCACCGACCCTTTTTGTTTTTTTTTTTTAATTTGTCTTGATTGTTCGAGAGCGATTATGCCAAACATTTTATTTTTTTTTATTTTTATCGTCTCGAGTCATACTTATTATGAGGAATGTCAAAAATCGATACCAATTTGGAAATTGAAATCTAATTGGTTTTACGCACTTAATACAACAACCATTGTTTATAATTATGTTTATAACGTTTCAAATGTAATTTTAATTGTTTTTCGGATTTATATTGAAACCTAGTCAAGAGTAAAGACCCACGTAGGTGCCTACCTCAATTTCATGTGGAATTGTTTATATATTTTGCGAATTTAAATTTGGAATGCGCGAATTTATTGGTCAATTATTATTTATTGTGGATTTTATTTTAAATAGTTTGCTGAAGGTTTGCTACAGAATGCCCAGTGTACATTTTTCGGTAGCAACGTTTTGTTTGGGAATGGTAATAAATAAATTCAATGACTACAAAAAACAAACTTAGTGTTACGGCTATAACCGAAAATATCTCATATCTCAAAAACTATTAACAATCAGACACATAAAAATATATGTGCATATATTTTTTTTCATGCTGCGTTTAATTGTTTGGGGAATACCGCCCCTAATAAGTTTATCGTAATTTCACAACAACATGTAAGTAAGTATTAGCGGTGCAAAAAATAAAAGAATACAATTTCTTTCAAATTATTGATACAGTCTAAATATAGTTTCCGAGTAAAATGACTGTATGGATCACGGATATGTCAAAATTAAGGGTTCTGTTTTTTACGCATTTGATATAACTATTATATTATAAGGTATGTATAGAGTTAACTATCGATAT
Source organism: Aporophyla lueneburgensis (assembly GCA_932294355.1). Lineage (NCBI taxonomy): Eukaryota > Metazoa > Arthropoda > Insecta > Lepidoptera > Noctuidae > Aporophyla > Aporophyla lueneburgensis. The sequence continues at coordinate 16,426,596 of OW028750.1, read as the reverse complement.
GAAACTTAATTTAGAGAGCATTGGCACTAATTGTATATAATTAATATCTTGACGAGAACCCATTTATCATACTTATCTTAATGATTAATTTCTACTTAAACTTATGTTATAGCTGCCTGCAAATGGTACGCAATTATAAACATGAATATTTGAAAGGGAAACAAATACAATTTAGTGTAAAATATTCACAGAAATTAGTTATGGCACTCCAGGAAGCGTGTTTGCACACAGCAATATAATTTAGCTTCGTTGACAGTTATTACAAACTTTCCGAACACGTAAATGATACTATTAACAATTCGTTAAATTTAATTTTCATGAAATATTCGTGTGTGACCGAATATTTCTTTTTTTTTTAACAAATCGGCTAAGCCAATTACACTAGTTAAATACAATAACAATAACAAAAGTATACAACTACCCGACAGTCAGAATATTCCATTTTAACGCCTATTACTTTTTAACGGTTATTAGAAACTAATTCCATACATTTTGACGGGGTAGGTACCTATTGCACTTTTATATGATACGACGGCATTTTATTTTGATATCAGTCATAACAGGTTGCGCATCGATGTCCCTGCCGCCCGGTATAACTTGTTGTGAAGAGCGAATGCCCATCACTAAATATCAGTACATATCAGTACGTCAGTTCAAAGATCAAAATCCAACTCAAACTATTGTCTGAGGAAGGCTCATGAATATTTAGTTAGTAGTAGAATCAATATTACAGCAAAGATTTGGTATTATACTTACTGCCTGCTGAATATTGTCAGCTCTTCGAACAGATCTCGGAGCATTTAAAAAAAATCCAGCTAGAGTTTAATCTCAAATGGTACCTGTAGCCTGTAGCAGAGTGCTCGTTGCTGTTAAAGTACAATTGTTTCGTTTCTAAGGTTCAGTCGTCTTACACGAGTAAGCAAAGCAGTATCTTACGTAATAAAATATAAGCAGAGCTTTACTTGGAAACATTTTATCGGAAATAACGTAAGCCTTTGAGCTTGGCTTCCCTCATATGTTTTGTACAGATTGTTCAGACAACATTTGTTGAGTGATTTGATCTTTATAATTCGGTGGTTAATGCGACCTAAAGACGTAACACATATTTAACGGCTATAAATAAAAGAAAACAAAACTGAATAAGTACCTGGTAAATATTGGAACAACTAGAATAAAAATGAAAATTAAACGTGTAAATAGATGAATAACGTTTCAAATTTATCCAATAATGATGTAAATCTTTTAAAAGCACTGGCTTCACGAGTCTTTTAAAATTACATTACAATGAATTGAAATATATTATTCCTTTTGAACCGGCTTAATTTTCAGACTTCAAATAAAGAAACATTCAGTTCAGGCATACTTTCACCTGGGGCATGTTAAGTAAAATTGGTTCTCTTGGTAAAATACAGCAGCGGAATTTTAAAGCTACAATTTTTGACTAACTGTTAATATAAAAAATATTGAACACATCACTACTGAAATTCTTTTCATAAGAAATAAGTTCGCGCCCAGATATAAAACACAGACACCGACACGTGTCGTGCTGTGGTGTAAGTATTCAGTAAAATACAAAAGTTTAAATATAATGGACTTACTAGCACGTGTAGTCACGCTGAGTGAATATTGGAAAAGTGCTTTTACACTTGATAGAAACTGCACTACGCAACTCTTATTTTGTTTAAAATCTTTTCAGTGATCTGGAATGACACGGAACAAAGATACGTTTGACTAAATCCAGGTCTAGGTAAAGTTGATTAAAACCGGACACTTCTGTTTAATTAAATACAGGTATTAACACGATTAACTAAACTTCAGATTTCTCGTAAATGAAATCGAAAGTTACGGACTACTCCGAGTTGGATTCCGTTTCAAATACGTTGGGAAGAAGGAAACATTTGTGTTTCGATTTGCGGAGTGCCTTCACACAGTTTCACTCCGAAAATGTGTAATAGTTTTGCAACCCCCACAGGGCTGTAAATCACTGACACGTTCGAGAGAGCCCACTAATACTTGCATATGAATGCTGTGCACGAACGCATTTAACGGGAATGCTATGTACAACATAACTATCTACAACATGAATTTTACAAACATGACAGGTTGTTTTACTATGCGTCTCCGTTGGAGCATTTGCGTGTTAAAACTTCCAATTATTTGTGTTAAGAGACTGCGCCAAGAAATCCTGGAAAAAACGATATTCTTATTTTTTTGTAGGTTAGTGTCGGGTTGTATGTTGATCAAAATATGATTAGCTACAGTTACAAGTATTTACAGAATTAAAACGATCAACAATTTTCAATTCCTAACTCTAGCCGCAGAGCCGAGTGCTAAAAATCGAACAGTCTGCGTTGTATAAGGCAATACAGCATTTAAGCGTAAACGCAGCGTTAGTGAAAACGAGCATTAGAATTAATCCACTTATCGCAATGTCGATACCGACACCTTCGATACCTTCTTACATATTAAATACTCATTACAAAGCCAGTCTGGTTTTTAACCGACTTCAAAAAAAAAAGGAGGAGGTTATCAATTCGACTGTATTTATTTTTTATGTTTGTTACCTCATAACTTTTGACTGGGTGAACAGAATTTTGATGATTCTTTTATTTGAAAGCTGGTGCTTCCCGAATAGTCCCATTTTAATTTGGTTCCATTCGGATAATGGTATCCATGTGAAAACCAAATCAGATATAAATCTTAAATTGGCATTAAGTATTTGCGGCGACAAATGAACGAATAACGCGATTAGATTAGTGCGGGGTATCTACCATAACTAACTCATATTTTTTTACAAAAAATATAACAACCGACTTCCAAAAAAAAAAAACACTACAAAGTGCTAAATAACTTTAATTTCGGAAGTCGGTGGCAAAAAAGCCTTAAATACAGATCCGAAAACTTTCGAAATTATAGATATTTTTCACTTTGTAGTGTTGTTTTTAGGAAAATGGTTAGTAATTTTTTTTTGTATTAAGTTTTTATGAATGTAACCTTCTGCATCAGTTTCAGTTTAATCCATAGTTGGGAACGAACGACAGAAGATTCAATATCAGAAGGGAGCTTCCACTGACATGAAGAAAAACTTACAAAACCTTTTTTTTCCTCATTGTAAAGCAGATCTGCTTTTACAGAGATTAAGAAAGGACTTAATGAAATTGGAACGTTCGTGCCATGAAAGAATTCTTCTATTTTCAAGAGATTTTTCTTCAGTCAACACTAGTCGTTAGTAAATGGATTTTGAATCTTCAGCGTGTATTCCAAGAAAAAAAAAATAATTCATACTACTTAATTTCTATTTTTAGATTATTTTAATATTTTTGGAAAATCTGCAAGACGCTTCGCTTTCGCTCCGAGATACGCAAGCCTATTTATAGCTTTTAAATGAACTCTATTCTTCAGAATTTTAAGAAATACATAGTTATGTTAGGGATATTCTGTGTTCTGTGAATACAAAATATACCTAATGGGAATGCTTGCAGTATTTAAGGAATTGCACACGTGAATGCTCAGAAATGTAATACATCTATCAACAATTTAGATATATACCCCAATTTAGATATATACCCGTATATAGATCTACTGGTGAGAGAAGGGTCTCGTGCCCTAAGCAATCACACACTATAAAAATGCATGTAATCTTCTAAATTAAGGGGAAATGTGTATCAAATTGACTACCAACATACATTGTCCGTAAATTCAGATCATAATTCATTTTATGTCAGCTGCATTAAATGACTTTAACATTGGCATAGTTTGATTAACAAGTAATTGCCTGTACTGTATTCGGTAGGCGTCAAAAAGGTGTTCTTACATCTGCATCGACAGAAACTCCGTAAAATGCTTACAATTCATAAAAAAGTACTGTATCAAGTACTTTTTTAGCATGAAGTGACGCGTACTTTACTTGTGGTTATCAAGTGAACAAACACGCTGTGAATGTGTCTGTTGACGCAGCAGCTCTCGGTACCGAGAAATTGGCCGAGTGGGTAGCCAAGTGTCTACTTAGTTGAAACTGTATACATCTTATCGAGGTTAGTATTGTTATTTTCTAATTTAATTCTTAATTTATAAAAAAAATAATGTAATCAAGTACATTAGGATCCAAAGGAAGTACGGAATATACCTATATTACCTACTTAACTTACCTAAGTTAAGTAGGTTACAAACATTTCTCGCTCCTCACTTAGGTTCATGCACCACGTTCCACGTCTTTCTATTGACTTTTATAGCTCCCAGCTCGCTGCATGAAGAAACAAATAATAAAACTTGATATTTACCTTACATTCCAAGAACACGAAAACTTAAACGGAACTTTAAGTCGCCGAGAATTCCACATTTCACGTAGTGAAGTGTCACACAACTATATACCAACAAACAATTGGCTGCGGGTATTTGCATTACTAACGTTTCCATACATACAGACTGTATCAGAAATGCATCGTATTCCAGGGTCACATAACTTTCTTCATAGAACTAACATTGCGATCACAATGTTGGTTCCATGAACAAATTTGTCACAGTTTGATGGTCTGTACCACATCCTTAAATTTAAACAGATAGTCCTGATACACGCTGTATCTCAGGAGGATGAGGCCCAGTTGGAATGCTCCTGGCCATAAACGGGCATTTTACCGTTTATATTATGCATGGTGCTTATTTGCTACGGCGTAGCACCGCATAGCACGTTGTTAATTTATGTAGACAGGTTATGATTTTTATTTTTATAAGAATTATAATTATAACGAGGTTTTATACGCAATGTTATTGAATGTTCAAGGCAGATATATTTTGGCACGTCTCGTCTATGAACGTGCACTTATGCCAATGGAATACCAGAGAGCTGGCCGAGCATTCGGACTGCCTTGATTCATAACGTCTCAGATCAACGTGATGAAACCGCATTATACAACGATCTCTCTTTAACTGCTCAGGGTAATAAAACGCCAGAAGAGTTCTATGATCATTGCCAAACGTTGTTCAGAACGATACTGACATACGTGACTTTACATGAGACTGTACAGACGACTTTAGAAGCGAAACGCAGCTTGTATAAAAAGGTTACCATGCAGTCATATATTCGAGGGTTAAAAGAACCTTTAGGATCCCGTATACGTTGCATGCGCCCACAAACAATAGAAAAGGTGCTTGAGTTTGTTCAAGAAGAACTTTATGTAATGTACTTGCAACAACGTGAGACCCCAAATGCCCAAGCTCCTTCTAAAACAACTCTGACAACAGTAGAGTTCACCCCACCACCTCATAATTTCCCAACACCAGTATCTAACTGGCCATCACCCATGAGACTGCGTCCAGCGGGACCTGCACCTCAACCTTTTAAATTCCTTGCAGCACCACAACACCAACATCCTATGCCAACGAACACACAAAGAATGTTCAGTGCGGCACCTCCTAACTATAACCCCCGTAGTAACTTACTAAGATTACCACCCCGAAATAATGCACCCCAAGGTCCTCAGCCAATGAGTAGTGTTCAACGTTTTACCCCTAAACCTCTACCTCCTAAAAATAACCCAGCAGTCCATGAGTGGAATACGTTTGGCAATCCACAACCCTCAAATTATTTTAAAACTTGAGAAATTAATATAAATGGGTGCATGACGTATGACGACTCACATTACAACTATTACTACGGACCGGAGTACAATTACTATACTGATTACAATGACAGTGACCCGAGTCTCGCCGCTGACTCGACTTATTGTAGCGTGTCGACGACCGACCAAGTATTTGATTAATTGCAAGGGACTATGCTCAGCTGGATTTTCAGGAGGCTTCGAGGTCACAAAATCCAGAATAGAATTAAATCTTCAGATGCAAAGGCAACTTCCCTATATGCAAATTAGAGACCCACCTTTAAAACTTCTAATAGACACAGGTGCCAATCAATCTTTCACTAGCCCCGAAGCCGTTGGAAAATATTTCACAGAATATCCTTTGAATTTCGATCCTTTTGAGATAACCAACATACACGCAACAAGCAGGAACGATTATTCCGTAACCCTGCTATGTTTTGCGGAGTTTAATGACACCAATAGCATGAAGTTGTTAATCTATCGGTTCCATGATGATTTCGATGGTCTCATCGGTTTAGATCTGTTAAATGATTGGGAAGCTCGCACAGATTTGAAAGAAAATAAATTAGTAACTCGATCCGCGATAAACCCCATTGTAATGTATAACTCGTGTAACGTAAACTTATACGAAGATATTATAACAGCTGGGAGTACTAAGGTCATGCGTATCCCTATTGATTTGCCAGAAGGTGACGCTTTCATTCGGGAACAAATGATCTGCAATTGCATAGTCCATGAATGCATAACTACCGTAAGTAACAATCGTGGCTACTTGGAAATTGAAAACCCGACAACAAACGATGTAATATTTTCACTCGATCCCCCAGCGCACGCGGAATTATTTAATATTGAGTGCAGTAGTGCTCAACAGACATCGACACGCACTCAGGAGATAATACTTAAAAGCCTCGATGACGAACAGACAGTCCCTACAGACTCAGCTAACAATATGTCAAATTACTCAATTGAACTATCTTGCTAGCAAACTTGGCAATGTCTTAAACAATTACAAATTTTAGAACATAATGAAGCCAAAAGAGGTCTTGTAGACAGACTAGGGTCAATAATAAAAAGTCTAAACGCAAATCTGGATCACGAGAATGCGTTAAAGTATAATCAGGCAATTAAAATCCTAGAACTTAATCAATGGTAAGAAAACTAAAGACTATTTATGCCAAAGAGCAAATTTTAGACCTAGAACTTAGAGATTATTATGACATTATAAAACCGGGATCATATTATGTAGATAAGCAGGTAGTATTCGAATTTAAATTACCAATCTTTCGTAAAAGTAGTTACGACTTTTATAGATTCTCTATAGTACCTAAGTGCACAAGCCCTTATTCCACCCTTTCCTTTCCTTGCAACTAACGAGATGTTACATGTGTACATAGAGGCTGAATGCCCGAAGTCGAAAGACTGGTACCTCTGTGGGGAAGATATTATCCACCAGAATCGCAACAAAGTTGACTGCGTCCAGGAGTCATCAACCAAATTCTGCAAGACTCCTGCAATTTAGCCTCCATCATATGGATGAGAGAAGCCATAGAGAAGTTCGACGACTAACACTACGTCCTATCCGTTCCTCAAGAAACGAGGTTACAACTAATATGTAACCAGAAAGACTACACAGCATCCAGGACCAACTTATGATCCAGAATCCCGTTCAACTCGAGAATGTGAATACCGACGCACCATACTACAATGCCATTCTATGGAGTACTATTGAGTGCAAGCGTACTCGTATCATCGCCAGGATCCAACGCTACCAACGTAGAGGTACTGATACTATGAAAAGGGATCAGCAACCACCAGCCGCGACCCTAGAAAAGAATGCATGTCCTGGCGAACTTCCGGCAACATTTTCACTCACAACATGCTAAAATAGTCGCCGTTCTAAGGGTGGAGGATTTACATAGCACTACTTTATGAAGGTCGCTGATGTTGCATCCGCGCCCAACTTACCAATAACCCACTTACTTTATTCGCTGATGCACCTATGACATCAATCGATTTTGAAAGTTGTTGCTATCGAATAAATTGTAAGAATGATCATTCTATTGTCCTACTTCGACATGGAATCATTATTCATAAGCTTAATTTTGTACTTTTAATTTAGTAATTAAATTTATTTAAAAATTATTTAAAATAATTTCCGTTTTTTTTTTTTTCGATCCTCCGATCGCAGCAAACGTAATTAGCTAGTACAAAATGTTTTCGTTATTTTAAGGGCTATTTGTTGTTGTCTACTCAATACACACCTACATTATAGACCCAAAATTATATTTTTCATAGTATTGTCAATACGGAATGACATTCAGCCATCTTTTTTAGATGTGTGATCGAATTAAATATGTGGCACTGGCAAATGCTGACATTTTAATCTAAAAAATCTATATATTAATACGTGAAGCGAAAACTTTGGATCCCTTTTTACGAAAATTGGGCGGACGGAGGAGTATGAAATTTCGTACACTTATAGTTTATACAGAGAAGAAGTGACGAATGCTAATTTTTTTTTTAATTATGCGTTAAAATACATTATTTTCAATAAATAACACGTTACACACACTACTATTCATTACCGTGTATCTATTACACACATGCATAGATATTCTTTTGTCTATGGTACAAATCTGTCTTTAATATTTTGTGCAGTGTTACCAACACCCAGAAATATTTACCCCTAAAAATTAAGTTAAAAACCCCTAAAATTACCACAATTACTAAAAAATTCCCCTAAAAAATTATGATGAAAATAACCAACGAATGTTCAGTAATAATAGACCGGCACACAGTAGTAATATTTGTCCATATTTATTACGCGACATTTTTTAATCATTCACTCTGCATTCTTAGTATCGAGGAACCGTACTAGAAGTCGCTAATACTTTTATTGTAATCAAAAACACAATGAGAAATGTAAGATGGCAAAAAATCCCTAAGAATACTCCTAAAAATGGAACGCCCCTAAAAAATCCCAATCCTCTTATTTACCCCCTAAATTTGGGGAAACCCTAAGTTGGTAAGCCTGAATTGGTGTCTATAGTCTTACTGAATGTCAAGTATAACCATAGGTAATAAATGAATTTTATAGATATATAACCTATTTCATTTTTTAAATCTATGATCATATCGAGAATATTTGTCTTTTGTATTAGCGACGGTAGGAATTTAGTTTAGTTATCTATGAAATATTTTTTGTGGTTTTATGGGGAATGTCAAGTATGGCATTAGTAAGTTTCCCATACAAAACTTAGTGTCGTGTGCAAACTGTAGAGGTTGTATGCCTCACGATTGTATAGGCTAGTCATAGATTGTACAGGCTGGTTATAATTATGACATTTTGAACTGTCATAATTAATTAAAAATAATAGGAAAAATTCTATAAAAACAGAGCAAACTGTGATAATTCATTTCATATCCAGCAGTTAAGAAGTATTAAGAAAATAAAGAAGAGAGTCCTGAAGAAGTATTCTTTACTCATTACACCTACGTCCTGGTCCTGGCCATCACCATCCCGCCAGCCAACCCTCTCCACAGTAGTACAGCGTCAACAATTTGCCTATAGTGTTACTGAATGTCAAATATAACCATATTATTTTTTAACAAGCTTTTGCCAGCGGCTTCGCCCGCGTGGAGGTCGGAATTTATCCCGCGTGAACATACTACCGGGATAAAAAGTAGCCTATGTGTTACACATACATACATACAATCACGCCTTTTTCCCATGGGGGTAGGCAGAAACCACGGAACGCCACCTGCTACGATCTCTACACACTCCTTTTGCCTCTTTAAGGTTCATACAATTGGTCATACACACACGCCGGTTGCGAGTACTACGCACCTGACCTTTCTGAAGAACATCACCAATAAGGTCACTATATGTCCTCCTAGGGCGTCCCCTCCCGGTGTTTCCACTCACATCTGCCTTGTAAATACCTTTTGTGAGTCGTCCTTCTTTCATCCTCTCAACATGACCAAACCATCTAAGCATACTTTTTTCAATCTTGGTTAATTTTTTTTAGCTCGAAAGCGCATTTTCATTCGACTTGCTTCAAATTTATCGTCACAGCTCAGCTCCTATGTGTCTTAGTGTTATGTTATATAGCCTATAACCTGCCCAGGAGTATGGACTACAATCGTACTAAGTTTGGTTAAAATCCCTTCAGTAATTTTTGACCTATGCGTGCACATACAGACAGAAAGACAGACAAAAAATTTACTGATTGCATTTTTGGCATCAGTATCGATCACCAATATTAATTTTGAATATATTTTCAATGTACAGAATTGACCTCACTACAGTTTTATTTTATGTATAGATTTTTTTTTATTTAATCATGTATTTTATTCAAATGAAGTACGGTCGAATTTCGACCAATGGGCGATCACTAGTAAAAGATTAATGTTTCATGAAATGCCAGGTTATTATAAATGTTTTAGGTTGATACCAACTCGACTATTTAGGTTTTTGTTATTAAGTAATTTAACATAGTTTTATATGCAATAGAAAACTGCTCCGTGTCGTAACTTCAAAAGGTAATGGATAAATGAAAACTAACGAAGATACTAAAAGGCTCCATTGTGCGATGAATGGCTACACAGTCGAAGTTTGTTCTTAGTTATTTAAATTATGTTTTAAATTAGAAGAGAATTTGTTTGGAATAGGTTCTTTACTAATTAATCTTTAAACATACATGTTTCGAATCTTTCTGGATTTTTAGACGAGTTATTAATATTTTAATTATTTATGAAAATCTTAATACCTACTTAGGTCATCATCATCATCATCATCATCATTTCAGCCGTAAGACGTCCACTGCTGGACTTAGGCCTCCCCCAATTTGGGGGCTTTGCCATAATCGCCACGCTTGGCAGGCGGGTTGGCGATCGCAGTATGATGGTTAAATGCATAGAGAACGCTACTGCCCATTCTCTAGTAAGTCCCTTAGTCGCCTTTTACGACACCCACGGGAAGAATGGGGTGGTGTTATTCTTTACGTCCGGCACCACACGGCACAACGGTACCCTACTTAGGTACCAACGTATAATATGTATCAAAGCAACTTGATTTCAAAGCCCCCAAATTCTATGAAAATCTCAATTTAAAAAGAAAAAAATCAGTAAAAACTGAAACTCATAATTAAGATTCAGTCTACTTAGTGTCAGCACCCGAAGTCCCGGACATTTACTTATAAATATTTCGTTTATCCGCTCTTGTTTAGTACTTACATTAAAGTGTATTAAGGTAAGATGGTGCGGAAAATCAAGAGCTTACTGAGAAAAGCTTTGTGAAAGATTAAGATGAACACGTGTTGGAATGAAGAATAAAGTAAACAAACATATCGTTCATATAAAGACGAACTTGGAGTATTTCTTTCTTGATTTTTCATCAAGAAAGAAATACTCCAAGTTCGTCTACATACACCAATAGTGGATGTAAAATTCAAATTACGGTAGCTGTAAAACAAGAAGTGATATTCCTGGAAAAAATAAAATATTATTACAAAATGTATTATGGAATTAAGATAATACCATAAAAAATCTAATAATATTTTCTTTGAGACCAACAGTTTAAAGATTTTAGCACGTCCCCGAATATTATCGGGTCATATGTCATAAGGAGAGCAGTGGTGGCCCAGTGGTATCAGCCCCAACTCACGAGTTCGTGGTCTTGGGTTCGATTCCAGGCAGGCACATTACTTTGTGTAAATAATTTCATCACCACTGCTCTCAAAACGGTGAAGGAAAACATCGTGAGGAAACCGGCATATCCTAGAACCAAAAATTCGAAGACATGTGACATCTACCAACCCGCACTGGGCCCGCGTGGTAGATTACGGCCCACTCCCTCTCACCGAGAGGAGGCCTGTATCCCAGCAGTGGGAACGATACAGGTTGATAATTAATAATGAATGGCATCAGCAGAGCCCGCTCTTATCTTTGATGAACTATGAGTGGTCCTCTGGAATATATCTCTTTACCACACAACCATAACCTTGTTACTTGTGTAAATAATTCTACTGCTTCCTAGAAAAGAGTGGTCGTAAAGTATTGCTAAACACTGACTGGAAGTCAAGCGCAGCTGACCAATTCTAACTGCTGTGAAATATACCGCTGAATGGTACGGAATTGTCTGAACGATGCACTTCTCATCGTGTTGTTGGAGATCTATATAATAATGTTTATTTTATAATTTACTAGTTTTTGCCAATGGACTGACTTTTTTCTTTGGATCGGTATTTTAGTTTTCTCTCACATTTACCGGAGATATCGATGAAAATACTTTTTTTTTTTAAATACAGTGGAATATAAAACCTCCTCCTTTTTTGACGGTTATAAGTATTAATCAAGGTTTGCCACAAATGAGTAAAGGGTAATTGTACCTTAATTAGACCACCATTCGTAGTCTTTTGTTTACCTACAGCGTAATATAACTTGGGAATACAATAGAGTGTCGTAACTCACATCCCAATTGTGACCCTTGGGTATTGTAACTTATCATGATACATCCTGCCGTTTGTGAATAATACGTCAAATCAGTACCTACTGTGGCTAACTATTTGTTTGTCGAAGTAATCCTAATTTACTCTTTCCCCCTACCCAGTTGGTCTCGTGGTCACAAGCGCGATCTTGGGTTCGATTCCCAGATAGGGCGAAGGGTTTTTGTAACAGACTTTGTTAGTTGGCTGAGTTGGTATATGGACGTGAGGGATGAGTATTTGCGCAGACAAATGTGCAATCTGCATCTGTGTCTGCGCTTACATTTGTGCACTATAACTTCTCTCGCGCAGATGACTCTGGTGAGATTCGCCGCTTTGACCGATATGTGATCGGGAGAACTATATACATGTATACTTTTCCCAGTTAAATAATCTAACAGTAAATAAATAGTAGGCGTCTACGCTTGTTCACTAGTCTTTGAACTTACGCTATCGTATAAAAGTATTTTCAACCCACAGGCACGCGCCTTTGTAAATGAATTGGTATTAACAAACAAACTGGTGTTATCTAAATTAAAACCAGTCAGAAAAAAACATCCATTGTTGGCGTTGCATAGAGTTTGCAACGCAAACATTTTGTTTCGTGGAAAAATACCAATCATAATTATGAAAATATTGACGAACACATACCTATTTAAAATTCGTTGTCGACACAAGATACTTGATTCTAGAAACATTGTTTAAAGACTTAGTAGGTTCTATAAATTCACCAGGTTCGGAGAAGCGATTAAAAGTTTCTTCGAATCATCGTTAAAGGGGGCGGCACTATTTGTTGAACCACTCGTTTTGTTCGGGGACACTTCACCGACTACATCGTTCAGGAACCACTGAAGTAGTAAAGTTTAGACATTTAAGTTTACTTTGCCCTTAAGTTACATCTTGAAACAGTTGAATGATAAAACTTTTAAGGTTACGTTTTAAAACACTTGCACCTGATTCGAAATTCCATATTTTATTTACTCTGGACAACTGAATATTCGCAGATCAAACTAGTCCTTTGAATATGTAAAAGTAATTTGAAATTGTTTTCAAATAAACTGTTTTCACTATTTTGTTTACAAAAGCTAAATATAATTATGACTTAAACAGATTTCATGCGATTCAAATGCAAGCAATATCCGGGTAAAATGTTTAAGCAAATAAAATCTGATCGATTTTTATTGTTACTCGTTTTGACCGTAAATACGGGCTATAGTAGATGGATTTCAGCTATAAATTGATGGGATCACTTTCAGTTTTGTGTGTTTCTCCCTCTAAACAATACACTATAAGATATGAGTATAATTGTATGTTTTCAAAGTAATTTTTGGTGTAACAACAGACACTCGAGTTATGATGAAATTATTGTGTCCAACTTATCGGAGGTTAGATTTAGAAGTTGTGTTCAAACTTTCGCAGTTTATGATGGAATTATAGTCTGAATTGTAAAATTTATGTTAAGTTCCTGTCCAAGTTAAAGTAAGTGTCAAAATCACGGTTATAGTTAGTTTATTTGAAGGCATTTTGACTTCTAGCGTCATAACTTTTGAAGACGAATAAAATGCAAGTGGTAATCGATCTCAACGAAATCCTAATAGATACCTGAAAATCAATTGAGAGAAGATTTCCTGGTGCGAGCCATGGTACGGACCGAGAGGGCATGGGAAGCCTACACCTCCTTCTGCGAAGCAGTAATGCTCGCGAAGGAAGAGGTGGGACGTGTCAGGGAGTGGCAGTCACTGCGCCCTCCCTAGCCGCCGCAGGAGGAGACGCCCCGGGCGTCGGGAGTCGATAGCGGACTCCCGGCCACCGTAGGCGCGAGCTTGCGGGTGGCGAGCAATGGGTAGCTCGCCGCCCGGTAAGGACCAGGCTCGGGTCGACGGCGCGTAGTGTTCCACGCGCGCCTCAAAGAGATGTCAGCCGCAGTGAAGGGGTCTACTAGGACCGATGCCTGCTGGGGTCGCGAGATTGTTCAAGCGAGATACCGTGACCCCGGCACACGGGCAACTGAAGGAACACGGGTGGGTTTTAGTCAGTAAAAGTCACACAGTGACACGCCCTCCCGCTCCGCCCAGAGCGGGAGAAGTCATTTGATGATTTCCAATCCAAAAAAAAGAGAAGATTTCAGTTGCAATCATTCTTCCATACAATGTTTTAGTACAAGCATAGCAGCTAATATTTTAGCGTGTGTGCTGAAAATTTAATATTTCCAATGTATTGTCACCACGAGGGGCTGATACATCCGGAGTACAGTAGGTAGATACCGTACAAAGGCAAATTGATAAATCAGATCAGAATTCTACAGACACCGGAAAGTGTTTCATTTCGTTTACTTGCGAAGGGACGAAGGATTAAACCAATTTCATCCAGGACGACTTAACCCGAATCTCTTCAATTAATTATGTCATTCAACAAAGGTAACGCGCTTATAATGTATTAATAAACATTATACCTGCGTTACATAAGCGCGAGGGACATAATATTACAGGTACCCTCGGGAGGAACATTCGAAATATTTGCGCAACATAACAAAGGACTAGGGTAGGGATTTGCTCAAAAATATTAATTATTTGCTTTCGGAGGTTATTTATTTCCTTTCGTAGACGTGTTTCCACTAAGTTATTAAAACAAAAAACATTTTACAGCACAGTTTTACGAAAGAAATGTCAGTGAACTTGACAGTTTCGCTACAATTTTAATTTACCGCTTTAAATTCTGAAACATTGATCCTTATTTATCTTATACCTTTAAACGAGCAATTCTTGTATATATATATATATAATCTGAATCTCGGAAACGGCTCCAAAGATTTTCATGAAATTTTGTATACAGGGGGTTTCGGGGGCGATAAATCGATCTAGCTAGGATTCATTTTTAGAAAATGTCGTTTTATTCGCGGTTTCAATAATCAACTTTTAAACATAAACTGAAAAATATGACTGTTCCTGACATCTATTGGCGACTAATAATACTATTTTTTTTATTGGAAGCAACTAACTGCTTTAACGACACAACAGCACTAAAGCTACTTCAACAGATGGCGTTGTTAAGCAACACTAAGTCATTGGCTTGACGTGTTTGGTTTGACGTTATGGTCCAGGAGGTCGCGTTGCAAATGAAAAAGTCATAGTAAGCCGGCTGAACTTATTATTTTAAACACAATTTACCAAAAAATACCGAGCAAAGCTCGGTCATCCAGATATTAGAAGTTTAAACGACAAAACTTTTTAAAAGACTTTCACTTGTCTTAACTTTGGTTACAATGCTGTCTTCTTGTCATAAACTTATTATAGTTCCAAAAGGGTTAAGACTGGGCCAATATTTTATGAATACAACTTCAAATAATGTTTGCGTGCATTACGTAAGTTGAGGCATTCTAAACACAACGTATGTGATGATATAGAGATATCCTAGTTTGGATTGAACAGACAGAACTTATCTACCTGTGCAATAGGAATCTAATCTCGACAAACTTAGGGTTGCTAACGAGATAGTAGTATTATGTTGATTGCATTCAGATGGAATATGCATTATTAATATCAAACAGTAGCAATCTGATGGGGCATCAGGTTGCTCACGTTCGCGTTTCGAACATTTTGAAATATAGAAGTTATTAGCATAATTTGCAAACGTTACATTCTGGGCACGTTAGCAGATGACAGCAATGTGGAGGATGTACTTTGTCTTATGTCTAAGTGACTTTTTGTGAGGGGTTTTAATTTTGCATATTTATATTTTTATAATAGGATTAGGCTTTGCCGAATCAAATTAAAAATACAATTATTTATGTATTTAAATAGTAAAGTGTTAAGATTGAGGTTAACTCAATGCAAAATACTAGTACGTATGTTACGCCTCAGAGGTGTAAATATAAAGGAAAAGTCTAAGGAAAGGCCTGCAAATAAAATGTTGAAACATTCAGAGCAGTTACTTTTAAACATCCTAAACGTCTTCTGTTTTGAGTAGTGTTTTAATGAGCCGTATGTTATTATTACCTATTTAAATGGAATCGACTGAACTCAACAGCAAAAAAAGGGCTGACATTCAATACTGCTTCATGTTTCTGTGAATGAATGAACCTAATTTGTCTAACCCTGTTGCCGACTAGAGCCACGTTAAACGTTCCACGCAAGTTATACCTACCGCAAAAACTAATTTTCTGCGTCTTCCTGGGTTAGGTCCATTTCTTATTATTTAAAAACATTTCATTTCTCGCCTGTCTATACTGTATACTTTAGTTTCTTTATTAATTTGCAAAGTAATTATATTAAAATGTTTAATAGTCATAAGCTAGTCGAAGGTGGAGTGATGAGCTTGACTCTTAGCGGCCCGCAAAGGCGATGGAAATACGTGAGTGGTGAAGGGAAGAGAGGCCTTTGACTATTGAGCCTGTGGTATCCCACTGCTGGGCTGATAAAGTGACTAATAGATGACAATCAGATTAGTCATTTATTGATAACATAAACTACAGGTACCCTCATTATGTCATGCTAGAAATATCTAATTTGCATAACGCCATGCACTACGAACATAACTAAACCAGCAATTAATATTTCCTGTGTTTCGCTAGTCTGGTTACTAGATGCATTAGGCATTTTGACAACATGTAACACTAGCTCAGTTAGCTGAAACCGGCGGCCATAACGTGGGACATTACGATGAATGAATGATGATGACGCCGCGCCAATATCGTATCTGTGTGGTAGTTTATGAATTTGTGAAGCTGTTGTGCCTAGGCCAGTTTTTTGAATTTTTATTTGTTTATTTAATTTTGCTAGCTGCACCTATCTAATGTGCTTGTAAGTAAAGTAATTAAACTAGTCAATTACCGTAATTACAGACACAATTAAAAAACCATTGTGTCGATACCAAATGTGGTATCTCAGGGACTTTGAGGTTAAATACCTACATAATTTATTCATAAAACTGTGTATATTCTCAAAAACCTGGGACCACTAGCCACTTGAAAAAAAGAGAAAACTGTCCTAGGTACAAAAAACCAGATGTACCTACAACTGTGTGTGTTGTACCTTGGACAGAGCAAGTTCAAATCAAGATAAGAACTTTTAGTAGTTGTAACTTAATTATTATATTTTGTTGAAATAATATTAGTAATAACTAGATAATCCTATTAGCATTTGCAATTAACAATAATTGATAACAATATTTAAATAAAGGGGATGTCCATTAATCACGTGAGCCTCGAAAGGGGGGGGGGAGGGGTCCATAAAAAATCACTATATATCACAATGGGGGAGGGGGGGTGTAGTAATATATCACGTGTATTTATTTTTTATAATAAATTAGATTATACTTATACCTGTATTTCATAAATATTTAAAAAAAAATAAGATTCTTCATAGGAACTAAAAATACACGTGATATGGCGGGGGGGGGGGGGGTCTTAAACCTCACCATGTATCACCAAGGGGGAGGGGGGTTAAAAATTGCCAAAAAAAACATCACAGGATTAATGGACGGGTCCAAAAGTGTTGTTTTTTAAAATGTCACAAAGGACACATCTATTTTGTGCTTATTATTGTTAACAATTTTTTGGCATAGAATCACGTATTTTTAACTTTCAACTTACTTCTACTTCTTTTTTTTTTGAGTGCTCTACAATTATACCCATCAAAAATATGTAAATACACATTTTTGATGAGTATAATTGATGAATAGGTCAACAATTAGTTAATTGTTGACCTATTTTCGACCAAAATGATGTAACTTGTCTAGGGACCAAGGTACAACATAAGTGGGGTGGCTAAGGTACAACATTTAACCGTTACGCGACAACTTTACTTCACAAGCTTTTTAAACCCACTTGCGGTCGAGGTTAGGATTTGACACTTATGCTGTCCAGTACTTGATAAACCAAGATTAGATTTTAAATAAAGTAGTGTTCGAAAACATGCACAACTTTAAGTAAATCGGCAAGACGTAAAGCCTTAAAAACCTACTTTGTGTCTGCATAAAAATAAATTACCCTTTTTAACTGTACTCACACGGCACCAGCAAACCACAACAAACTTCACGTTAAGTTTGACAAATGACGTTTCAAATACCATACACGAAGGTTCGTAAAAGTACGGGAGCTTAACAAAAAAAAAAAAAAATTACATTGTTGTAGGTACAACAGGTTCCCCTACTGTTATGAATATTTATGTATTATAATTGCTTTATTTTATTTGTGAATGAGCGAATCTGTTTCACTAACCTAACTACTTGTGCTACAAACACAAGCTGTGCTTTCCTACTTAATGTTGACGTAAAGAAGCCTAACTAGACATCGACTCTGTACAATAATTCTGTAATTTGGAGACCAATAATTATAATAGCGCGTTAATTATATTTTTAATTGTTCTTCCAATAAATTAAAAACCTTTATTAGCAGCCTGCTGAGTCTTCTGATAAATCTTTCCTTAGTACATCTTCTTAATCCTTAGTTCATCATCTTAAAGGATCTTGTCCCAGTTGGTCATGTATCAATTATTAGAAGCCATTATGTACATATATGTAAGTAGAACATAAGAACCTCTTTGTAACGGTTACATATTTATAAGATTAACAAAGAACACTTTTGGGGAGTTGTTCTAGGCCGAACCTATTTTCTAAGCATCGTTCAGGATTGTTATCCTTGAAGTTAAGTTGGTTCCTGAAAATTAAAAATCCTTGGAAAAAATACAAAGAAAATATCATGGAAACATTTTATCGAGAAAAAAAAAAGATGGCTTCGCCGAAGTACTTTTCAGCTGAGGATGTCTGAAATTGTCGGTATGTTTGACGTCGGTTGCGAACCGCCACTGTTTATATAAGAATCTCTGTAGACTTGAATATTTGAACTGTTTTTATTTCTATAAAAATATTTTTGTATACCTATTAATTTAAATTTTAGTCAGAATTTTGTGGAAAAAAATATTTTCTCATTAGTTACGTAAAGTTTTCAAGTAGGTCCGCATAATCCCTGATGAATAAAATATCAACAATAAATCTTTTTACATGGCTGTAATTATTAAAATTCTTCACACAATATTTGATCTCTCCATAACGCCATAAATAATAAATAGGTCTTTACCTATGAAATTGCCGTTTTGTATGAAAAAAATTAAACGAATTTTTTTCATGTATTTTTTATTTGTATTAATCGAAATAATCACCCATGCAATCAATGCATCTTTGCCAACGCAGTGGCAGTTTATTGATGCCCTTCTTAAAAAAATCAGCTGGACGGGAGGCAACAAATTCTTCACAGGCATTTTGAACTGCCTCTCGGGTATTGAATTTTTTTCCCGCCAAGAAGTTATCCAAATTCTGGAAAAAGTAGTAGTCTGTAGGCGCAAGGTCTGGTGAGTAGGGCGGATGACGGAGAGCTTCCAACCCCAGTTCTTGCAACTTGGAGACCGTCTGCTGTGCAGTATGAGGTCGCGCGTTGTCGTGCAGGAGCAGCGGAGACGAGCGATTGACCAATGCTGGTTGGAGATGTGCCAGCTTCTCCATCATTGATTTCAGTTCTTCACAGTACACATCTGCAGTAATGCTCACCCCGTTTGGTAAGAAGCTGTGATGAATCATACCGGCGCTAGACCACCAAACAGTGACCATCACTTTTCTAGGGGTAAGTTTTCGTTTAGGGCATTGTTTAGGTGCTGAACCAGGATCCAACCAACTTGCTGAGCGCTTGCGGTTATCAAACAGAATCCATTTTTCATCGCAGGTAACAATGCGGTTCAAAATTCCTTCATTTGTTTGTCTGTTGAGCAGTGCAAGGCACGTCTCGACGCGTACTTCGCGCTGGCGATCATTGAGTTCGTGGGGCACCCATTTGTCAAGCTTTTTTACCTTGCCAATTTGACGCAAATGGACCAATATTGTTTTGACGCTAACGTCGAAAGCTGCTGCTAATTCAGCCGTAGATTGTGTATCATCATCTTCCACAATCGCCTGTAATTCGTCATTGTCGACCAAAGTCTTCGGACGACCGCGAGGTTCATTTTTCAGGTCGAAATTTCCAGAACGGAAGCGAGCAAACCAATAACAGGTGGTGCGTTGGTTTGTAGTGTTAGCTCCGTAAACGTCGTTGATGTTGCGTGCCGCTTGTGCCGCGTTTCTGCCACGACGGTACTCATATTCCATAATTACTCGAATTTTTAACGTATCCATGATGACGAAAAAGATTGAAATGCGATGAAAATGTAACACTAATCAATAAACAAAAGACTACTTTTGGAAAAAAAATTCCATGTTTTTAAAATAAAATTAATTTGAAATTAGAATTCTTAGACAAACAAAAATTATTTTGATTTGAAATGGCCAGTACTGCAGAACGGCAATTTCATAGGTAAAGACCTAATATATTACTGTTTCTTAAGATGTCTTTAAAATTTTAAATTTACATGTGGCAAAGAGAAAAGTTTAGAAAGCACCGAGAAAATTGCGTAAAGGTGTATTTCTCCGTAATAGAAGGATATTAATTTTTGAATAAGTAAGTACTTAGGTTTATACGTTGAAGCTCACATAGGAGTGAGCGAGTATAAGTAAAAAAGATTCTACGTAAGAGCATAGCTTTAAAATTCAATTCATGCCAAATAAGCCTTATACTCAATTTAAATTAACACGTCTAGATAAAAATCAAATTATAATAGGCTGTATACAAGTCTGTTTACGGCCTATTAGGGTTCAACTCCCTATAATCTCAAATACCTCCCACATACTGAGAAGAATGATGTATGATAACCTTGCTTTCTCACTACGTGCTGACGGTTTCAGACCATTAGTTTCGTTTATATCTATTGTAAGCCTTGCAATTCAATCTTGTATGCAAGCACTGCAAGCGGTCGTAACGGTGCATTTACTGAGTCAATTTAAAAACGACGTATAGAATAGAATTTTCTTTATTATATCCTCCATACGAAATACAGTTATAAAACCTTAAAGACACACTGATTGCGTGATAAAATGAGCGATTTTGTCGCTAAAAGAGGAAAACCTTTGAATGGTTTGATCTAATCTATGTGTATATTTCAGGTGTAACACTAAGTACAGTCAGACCAGAAAATGAATAGGCAATCCAAACCGCACTTTACTTTCAATTAAATCAAAGCTCATAATTATATACGAAAATCCCATCAGTTCGAACCGATATGAAGCTCATCGACTTGCCATTTAATAGTTACAGAGAATATTCCACCGCCGCCGATCTTTGAAATTGTAATAGAGTAACGATAATTAAGAGGGTAAACGACACACATAAATGGAACTAGATTACTTACGTATTTCCTTTTATTTGTATAGGTAAGTAAATAATAGATAAACTTGAAGGTACATTAAATTACAGGTAAATTATATTATACCTAACAAGTGTTCACACTTCAATTACGGGCTTACAGATTTCGCACTGTATACTACACCCGAAAAAGATTAATATTTGCATTGTCTGTAGATGATTGTTCAAAATTAACGTCGTGCTTGTTATCAATACATTATGCAGAAGATATTTTTTAAACAGGAAAGTATGAAAAGAAAGAACATTATACACTTACATTTATTTAAAAGGCACATAACAGTTAGTTATACAGCAGGAAAGAGTAAAAAATAAAATATAAAGGTGTAAGGTGAGATGTCAGAAACTAGCATTATAGTGTGCCTCACGGCTGCGCGAAAAAGGCCCAGTTCAGCAAATAAGACAGACAACTAGTGCGTGACGATGGTTTTACCTCTGCCAAACCCTTCGGGGAAACAACGCGTGATGTTATGTGTGTTATGTGTTTCTAAAGATAATAAAATATGATAATGCAATCTTCGTTTATTAACTAAATTATTTTTAGTGGCGATGATTAAAATTCTTCTGTTCCAGATGCTTAAAATATCGACCACTTGTTATTCCTTAGCTTTTCAGTCCCTTTAATAAATTTTGTACGCCTAGTAAAATTATTTAATTAATTAATACCACTGGGCCACCAGTGCTCTCCTAATAAAATTATCTGTACTTAATTTAACCAGCGTTTCATCTAACAATATTGACTTTGTGAGGA
Organism: Aporophyla lueneburgensis; assembly: GCA_932294355.1. Lineage (NCBI taxonomy): Eukaryota > Metazoa > Arthropoda > Insecta > Lepidoptera > Noctuidae > Aporophyla > Aporophyla lueneburgensis. The sequence continues at coordinate 16,404,483 of OW028750.1, read as the reverse complement.
AGTCAACTGAAACAAGGCCAGCCATTTTTTGAAACTTTTATGTTATGCGTTGGAGTAAGTGTGTTTCTTTTTGCTGTCGTTTCTACATTACAAGTTGTGTGAAGTGGGTTCCCTCTATCTGGCAGAAACTTGATGCTCCGAATTTTATTTGGCATAACACACTTGGCATAATCTTCTTTGAACGAATATTAGTAAGGCATAAAAAATGTTTAGCATAATCATTGTTTGGCCGAATGTTTATATGTCCGACTTTACGCTGGCATACTTTTAAGATGGCAGAATTTTATTAAGCATAATTACCATTGGCAGACTTAAAATTCTGCAGGTTTTCGTTTAGCATAACATTTATTTAGAGCGACCATTATTTGGCACAATTTCACTTGGCATACTATGAAGATGGCAGAATTTCATTTAGAATAATTTTGTTAGGCATACTGTAATTTCTATAAAACTGAATTTTAACCTTAAATTAAAATTAAAATAGTGTCTCAAAAAGTCAATATATGTTGTGCTACAAAAGTTATTGACAGAAACGAATCGCTGCAGAACCGACTACACGTAGTCTTGTCTGCCCTACCCCTAGAGTGTAATTTAAGCCCGCGTAGGCGCGGAGGGGCAAGGCGGCCCGCGAGCTGAGGAGCAGGTGATCTTGACGCGCTCCGCGGTGGTGAGCGTAATATCATCTGCGACGATGAGCTCGCGTGGGACCGCCGGAGCCACGCAGTGCCGGAGCCGTGACAGAAAGCATGCATGCTACATGTTGCATGCTCGCCTGCATGCTGTGAGCTTGCTTGCATGCTGCATGCTTGCCTGCATGCTGCATGCTTGCTTGCATGCTGCATGCTTTCTCACATGTTGCATGCTTGCTTGCATGCTGCATGCTTACTTGCATGCTGCATGCATGGTGTATGCTTGTTTGCATATCTGCATGCAGCGTGATTCTTCTGTAATGTAATAGATGAGCGTTTCAATTATTATGGATATGAAATGTATGCCAAAAGATGATTCTAACTGTAAAGTTTCTGAGATATGATAGTTCTGCCTGTTAAGGACTATCGATATGAAAATATGCCAAGAGACGATTCTGACTGCGAACTTTCTGCGATATGATTTTCTAATTTTTCATTATTATGGATATAAAATGTATGCCTAAAGATGATTCTGACTTATAAAATTATGCGATGTGAATGTATGATAAATGAGTGTATGCCAAACGATTTTCTGCGAAATGAAGTTTATGCTATCCGCTGTTATGCCAAATAATATTATGACGAAAAATATTCTGCCATAAAGGGTGGACCCTTGTGAAGTACCTAGGTACTAGCCTAGCTACCTACTACAAGTGAGTTTTAAGTTAGATGTAAGTTTTAAGTTAATTACTTAGTGCTTCATAACATTTTCACCTAAAAAGTCTTTAGCACCCTGCTTGTGGAACTGGGCTGCCCGCCAGAGGGAAAACGGATGGCGCCAGCTATACTTGATTTACTTGTAAATATTTCCAGCAATTAACATACTTTAAACGGATCCGACCAGAGCTTTAAAGTAAAGAGCTTTTTCAACAACACAAGCTTAAGGCCCATCGTCCACGATTTTATTATTTCAGGTTGAGTTTAGTTTTCAATGTTTGTTGGTATATTGGCTGTGCTAGCTGACATATGGCGAATAATTTAATGTATTTTTTGTTTTATAATATTAATTACTTACTGTATCGAATCAAGTTCTTCTAACTTAACAGACAGCTGTGCTGCTGGGGAGTTTGTTCCGCCACTTCTTCTTACCAGCTAAAGCACTAAGGGAGTGTCGAAGGGTGGGCGTTTTAGGGGGACTGTCTTATGTAACTTTGACGTTCAAAAGTGCTGACTCTCAGCCTAGTTTGAATAAATGACTTTTGATTTAGATTTTTTGATTTTGATGCTACTCAGAAGTAACGTCCGTACTCGATGCAACTATTCACGAATCAGTCAACAACACGTTATCAAGTCGCGTCGTGTACGAATTGCCATTAAAATTTTAGTGTTGTGATATTCTGACTGCTCAGTGGTGGTTTCAATTTGTAATTGGTTATTTTCGGGTAACGTCGTGGACGATTTGCCTGAAATGAATTCGATGAAAAAAAAAAACACACTCTAAAAGGAAAGTCGTTTCAACGTGCCACGTTCGTTCCAGACCACTTCCCTTGTTTGCCAAATCATTGAACCACCCGTCTTATCTGAAAAGTTATGAATCTATCAACACACAAATCAGGTACAATTAATTTTAATTGTGTTGGCGTAATCTAATCTTGTTGTTACCGAGAGGAATCAAATGATTATCTTTGTTAAACATAAGAACAATATTGATGAACAAAGTTACCGGGAACGATCATTAATTTGTATTTCAACAAGTTGTGGGATAGCCGCTGTTTATGAACACTAGACAAATAAATTTAACCAATAATGAGTTTTTCTGTTGTAACTTCTACGTTTATGGTTATACTCTAGTGTTTATTTCGGAGTAGTCCTATTTGTGAAATCGAATAGAGCTTCCAGCTACCACTTTCTCACATGGCAAGATCTAGACTAGACTAGGTCGCAAATTCGACCTAGTTATCTAAGTATTATCATAATATCTATTATGATTTGATCGCCTGTAACTCACTTGCCCATTCCATATTCACGTAATCTTAAGAATCACAAATTAATCATTGAATTATTTGAACGCTACTAGGCAAGTACAGTTATAAGAGGCATAGATAGAACCCAAATCAGCTAACTAATTGAAATGCATGACACGAGTTCCTGCAAAATTTGTAGAGATGGAAACTACCTTCACTGGAACAAGTCGGTAGCTTAAAGGCACAAATTTCGGTCCACAAATGTTAATAGAAAGTATTTGCAACATTTTGCCTAACATTATACAGGCAGACCTTCTGTTTATGTCTCCTATACACAATAGCCTGTATTAGAAACAATATCTTTGTCCAATTCAATTTGCAAAGGTATTTAAGGGTTCAAACATAATTTAGGATCAAATGGTATATCAGTTCCTAATGGTAATAATGTAAGGGAGATTTAATCTTACACCATAGAGATTAGAATAAAATACTTTTTCATCCCCCCATCTCGGAAAGAGTATTTTTGCCCTTCGATATCTGAGTGCAAAAGCCGTTTTTATCCGCTAGGGGATAAAGTAAATTGAATTTAGAACATCGTTTGCACTAAGTTTGTAAATTCAAAACATCATTAAACCTATTTACTTCTACCTCCATGGTGCCGAATTTATCATACAACCTTTTTGTAATTTGTTAAAAACTCAGACTCGGAACCTTATTGGTGTACTTTTTTTAATTTACTTTGCGCGCCCCATTTTCTTTTCACGTCACTAACAAAAATATTACACTCTACTTAGGCAGCTGTAGCGACTTTACTTTCAATTTTTCTTAATTATACCTAAATATTATTTGAAATAATTTAAAGATAATTCTGTAATACTTACCTATCATAATGTAGTACCTAATAAATATTAATACCTAAACTGAAATAAAAGTATCTTGTGATTGTAAATGCTTTTTTTGCATTTAGTCATTTCCTCGCTGAGGTGGGATGAAAAGTTACGTGTTGCACTCGAGTGCAAAGATTTTTCACCTCGTGCTCTTTTGATTCCCTCGCTAATGCTCAGGATTCTAAATTTGGAATCACTCACTGCGCTCGTGATTCAATTTTAGAATCCTTCGCTTGCTCGGTCATCAAAATTGAGCACGCGGTTAAAAAGCAACTTTGCACTCTTGTATAACAAATAACTATTCTTGCATAGTGTGACGTTGGGAATTGGAGCGAAATGGTGAAAGTGATGAGTAAATACTAACTTTATTAAAATAATGTTACATGTTTTATACTGTAAGACACGTATATGAACTAATAATATAAAGGTGCCTACATACACACGACAATAGTTACAGTTAAAACATTTCACGTAGATACTAATAGAAATTAAGTTTATCTCCTGTTACCCATTCTGTAACTGACATTATCCCAAAAAAGGCTTTACAATCCAGTGATTAGTTTGACAACAGACGAGAAAACCTTTATTTAAAATACAACTTTTATGAAGATTCTTTGTTAAGGACCACTTTAAAGAAAACAAAACTCAGTACATGAATTTGTTGGAATTTCTTTTATTCTTGGAACGAATAAGTCAGTAAAATACCATCTGCAGGAAGTAAAGTTTCTCAGTTTTTTTGCAATTTACAGGCCAGTGTCAGGTTGTATGTTGAACGAAATATGATTCGCGACCGTTACAAGTACTCGTATGTATGTGTATGACTATTTCATGAAATAGCAATCCGTACAGTTATATGAATTTAGAAGGTGGTATTGATGATTTCAATGATTTTAATTCGTTAAATATTGTAAATCGTTCATATTTGTTACAGGCAACTTGAATTTTGCCATACTCTTTCGCTTCCCGCATAACTTAATGCGTTAAAAAAATCCTCTTCATTTATGAACACATTATCTAAAACAATATGTCGTTTATGTGTAAGGATAGTAATTTAAATGCTGGCTCCATCCTGCAGTTGTTATTTCTTACGTACAGCAGCATTTTAATTACGCTGGCATGCATTCAACTCTGTCCGTACTTCAGTTTCCAAATTGGATTCTATAATTCACAAAATTACACTAAAGCACTTTTAGCATAAGGGAATAAAGTCAATCAATATTGAATCACTAAAAGGTATCTGCAATACAAAAACATGTAGCTGAATCAAAATATTCAACATATAAATGTCAGCCTTTTCCTGTTTTGGGGTCGGCTTCTAGTGTAGTCGAATGCTGCTGAATATCAGCCACTGCCTCGCACTGCCTCGCCCCTTTTTCAACACTTACTCGCTGTGTTCTACCAGACAAATAGTCTCTAAACCATTCAAGAGGCAATCCTCTAATACCCACGTTTTCTAGCCTCGTAAGTAATATCGGAACGGAAACTGTATCGAAGGCCTTCTGAAGATCTAGAAACACTCCTATACACTTGTCTCCATATGTTGCTACGCATCAAATCTTATGAATGTGCGTTAATTTAGAGAGTTAGATATAAAAGTAATAAGTAAACGATATTAAATCTTTCACATATACCGCGCAAGTTTTGTAGTTTACCTATATAAAATATAAGTCTGTAAAGTAGATAATCACCTTTTTGACGACTGTGGTGGTTGAGCCTAAAAAACATAAAAAATAGGGATTTCAAACATCAAAATTCCACCACTGAGGCAATGAAAAAACATAATTTAATCATTTGACGAATTCATGCATTGTTCAAGTTAAATAAGTAATGGATAATGAAGTTTGTGACGTCCTGGTCGAAGTTTCGCGCCAATCGTGCGTGTTTCTTACATTTTACTTTTCACTAATGTCACATCCACGCATATGCACGCGATTTCAAATGTGACAAATAAGATTTTAAAATATTATCAAAAACGTGAAAATTTCCAGATCTTAATTACAAATACCTACAAGTTCATTATCACGTATTTATCCATTACCACTACTCAATTTGTGTTCAAAATCGTCGACCATTTCTGTTTTTTTTTTTAATTTGGCTTGATGACCGAAAGCAGTGATGTCAATTTTTTATTTTATTTTGTTCGACCCGTGTCATAATATATGACGAATGTCAGAAATCGATACCAACTAGAAATTGAAATCAAATTGGTTTTAATAATTAAATACAACTATTATTGTTCATAATAATGTTTAAAACTTTTGTGAAGTAATTTTAATTGTTTTTTGGATTTATATTGTAACCTAGTCAAGAGTAAGGACTTATACTACAGATTACCTCAATTTCGCGCCGAATTCTTCATATATTTTACGAATTTAAATTTGGAATGCGCGAACTTTTTGGTCAATTATTTATTGTGAATTTTATTTTAGATATTTTCTGAAGGTTTGCTACAGAATGCCCAGTATAAATTTATTTAGGTAGAAAAATTGTGTTTTGGAATGATAATAAATTAATTCTATGACTACAAAAAACAAACTTAAGTTTACGACTTTAACCGAAAATATCTCATATCTCACAATCTATTGCATTAATAATCAGACACTTAGAAACATATGTGCATACATTTTTCTTCATGCCTCGATTACTTGTATGGGGAACGCCGCTCCCAATAATTTTTGAAGTGAAAACTTCTTTAGCGGCGTTGTGCACTTTTTTTGTAATGGGTAAATAATGGTAAACTCGCGTCAGGACACGTGACCTGATCGAAAATTCGTAAGACGGATGGAGAGTGATTTTTCTGAGAGATAAACTTTTTAATGTAATATAAATTGTCATGTTTGTGTACGATAGCGCAATAAATAAATATTGTATTCTACCACATAAATGATAGTATTTGTATACAGTAATTAAAGCAATTCGTGCAAAATTATTCCCTAACCATTCCAAAATATCAAAAATGCACAACGTTAATATTCAAGTTTTCACTTCTGCCGGCACTCCCGGAGTGCAACCCGTCGTTTTTTTTATCGTAATTTCACAACACTCTGGCTTACTAGGGCAAAGAATACAACTTATCTCAAATTATCGATATAGTGTAAATAGTTTCTGAGTGACTTGACAAATGAACGGTTGTGTTTTTTTTACGGATTTTAGGTATAGAGTTCACTATCGACATAAACTGATGTCTATGAGATTGAATTTAAAAAAATACCGAAAGTGCACTAGTTGTACTATTTAAGTAAAAATCTGTCTTTCGTTAGAAGAAGTTAGAAACAATATTATTGACTGGCCTGTTAGTCTAGTGTTTAGTGACCCTGACTGCTAAGACTGAGGTCGTGGGTTCGATTCCCACCCAGGACAAATCTTTGTGTGATGAGCACAGTCATTTGTTCTGTGTCTGGGTGTAATTTATCTATAATATGTATGTATTTAGAAATATATAAGTATATCTATCAGTTGTCTGGTTACCATAGTACAGGCTCTGCCTAGTTTGGGATCAGATAACGGTGTGTTGGTTGTCCTTATGATAAAAAAAATAACGGTAGGCGCCATAAATACTTTAAAAGATTCAACTTAAGTCGAAGTTGTAGCCCAAGAGTGTAAAGAATGTATGTAAAAGTTGTAACTTGAGTGTCTTATTCTAACTGTGTGGTAGGTAAATGAGATTTCAATGGTAGCTTTATCATTATCTAATTGTAAGACGAATAAACTTATTATCATGGAAGAAATTACGATGCGTTGTAAACGCCGACCTCATCTAGTTTATAAAATTTGATTCATGTGTAATATTTTTTTTTTTGTAGTAACTGTCTTGGATCACACGGATACATATTATACAATAGTTGTAGGTGCATAATCTGTTACCTTTGTTTAAGAAAAAACATCAAACCGTACTTATAACCCACATAGCGTAATAGTCACTTTTAAGTTCTTAAGGAAATATAACAAATCACAATATAATTACTTCATCTAATTAAATTTCGCAAGCCCAGCTGCTGATGTCTTTATTACTTCTCTCTCTAAGTGACGAAAGTAAAAAGTCGTGATGTATTCCTGCAAATCAGTCAGCCGTGATAAGCGACTTACGCGTATAAGTTAATTGGACAAATCCGCTTTAGGTAGTAAAACGTCTTTGAATTTCGTAAAAAAATGTAAATCATCCTGTTTTCAAAGCTTCTTTGTTAACTTTGAAATCTCAAAAATCACTGTTAGATACTTAATAAGTATACAAAATGAGTTCATATTTTAAGATCAGTTCTTCAAATAATTTAAAGAACGTAGTCGGCGATCACATGACGGCATGAAACATGTACCGAAAATAATAATTCATATCTCGACGAGAACCCATTTACCATACTTAGCTTAATGATAATAATGATTCATTTCTACTTAAACTTATAATATATTACAGCTGAGTGACAAACGGTACACAATTATAAACATGAATTTTTGAAAGGGAAAAACACTACATCTTTATCTTATACCTTTAAACAAGCAATTCTTATATTAATATATATATATATAATCTGAATCTCGGAAACGGCTCCAACGATTTTCATGAAATTTAGTATACAGGGGGTTTCGGGGGCGATAAATCGATCTAGTTATGATTTATTTTTTTTTAAATGTCGTTTTATTCGTGTATTCCTCCTAAACGGCTGGACCGATTTGAATGAATTGTTGTTGTAATTTGTATGCGTTTGGGTGGCACCCTGGATTGTTTAGATTCACTATTGAGTGATCGTGTTCGCTATGGAGTTCAAGGAAACAGGACAACGTCTGTACGGTCAGATAGTTTAGTAAAAATTACTCACAGAAATTATTTTTGGCACTCTAGGAAGACTGTTTGTACATGACAATATAAATTTAGCTTAGTTAACAGTTATTGCAAACTTTCCGAATACGTAAATGATACTATTAATATTTCGTTACATTTAATTTTCATGAAATATTCGTGTGTGACCGAATATTATGTGTTTATCTATACATCTATACAAATAAATAAAATTGGAGTGTCTGTTTGTAATATTAAGATAACCACTTTTTACTAAGTGTATATGGATGTATACACGGTACATACACCAAAACATTTTTTTTTACAATTTTTTGTCTGTCTGTCTGTTTGTTCCGGCTAATCTCTGAAATGGCTAGACCGATTTTGACGGAACTTTCATTGGCAGATAGCTGATGTAACAAGGAGTAACATAAGTTACTTTTATTTTAGAAAAAGTCTTTTATTTTAGAAAAACCCTGCGTTAATTTCCAACACCCACGCGGGTGAAGCCGCGGGCAAAAGCTAGTTTAACATAAATCGGCTACGGCCAATTACACTAGTTAAATACAATAACAAAAATACAAAACTACCTACGACAGTCGGAACAATAAACTTTCGTCGATTATTGAAAAAAATGTTGTTCCATGTATTTTGACGCCTTAGGTATTGCAATCTATACTAATATTATAAAGAGGAAACCTTTGTATTTTTGTATGTTTGTATTGAATAGGCTCAAAAACTACTTGACCGATTTCAAAATTTCTTTTACCATTACTTAGAGGGATTCTTCTGAATCCGTATAGGCTATATTTTATCCCGGAAAATAGATAGAATTTTTCGTGGTAGTGAAAATTGTGGAGTAAGGTGTCGAAAAAACTGCCGTACGTTAACGATTCTCGCGAACGCTGCCTAAATGGTTAGAGATGTATGGTTGACTTCTATAGAAAAGTTGTAGAACTCAATAATGCCTACAAAAAAGTCCCCGATAGTATAAACCAAACATTTATATTTTAGCCATTATAACCACTTTTCCATAGAATAAAAGTAATTAAAATTATTAGCCTATGTTTATTGATCATATTAATCGTCGTCGTCGATCGTCAAATACTAATCCTTATCCAAATAAACTATTTATTGAGCAAGATTGTTTCAATAGCTATAAATTACTTATTTATTTTATTCCAATCGGACAATCCATTCAAAAGATATTACGAATTTAAAATTGTAATTGGTATTAAAATGAATGATGGTGTCGCACGACTCGCACGGCGAAACCGCAGGGGAGGGGGGTGCACAGCACATCTATGAAGCAGGTTGCCGCGCGGCTCACTCACGCGGTCGGCTCTCTACGCAGCGGACGCGGCCAAATCGAGTAAATTTACTGAATTAATGCACTTATTAAAATTGATTTCGGAACTATTTAGATACTCATTATCAAAAGTTCTTTTCAAAAATACTTATAAATAATTTCATTCAATATTCACTAATAAAAAACCTATAAAAACATACATACAAAACAAATTTTTTTTTCAGAGAGCTTAAAAAATAAATGTCCACCCGTGCGAAGCCGGGGCGGGTCGCTAGTTTTGTATAAAATAACGGATTTTATTTATTTTGATAACACATGAATAATTTCAAATCACGCCAGATTCATGTATGTACTAATTATATAGTAAAAATAGGTTTAGCATCGATGTTCCCGCCACCATAACTTGTCAGTTGTTACCTTTAGTTATAAATATCGAACGCTCATCACTAAATATATCCATGTCACGTGAAGAGGAACAAAATATCAGTTTGAAGGTAAATGTCTAACTCAAAGAATTGTCTGAGGTAGGCTAGGCTATATGTAGTAAGTATAGTAACAATATTACAGTAAAAATCAAGTTTAGTATACACTAAGTCGGTATTTTACTAACAGTCTGCAAAGTGTTCTCGGCTTTTCGAACAGATCTTGGAGCATTTACCGAAATCCAGCTAGAATTTAATCCCAAATGTTACCTGTAGCCTGTAGTGCTTGCTGATTTTAAAGTGCAAATGTTCGATGCACTATTTCTTAAAACACTCTAAATACCAGCTCGACTTAGTTGTTGTTCCTTTCCTAACGTTCAGTCGTCTTACACGAGTAAGCAAAGCAGTATCTTACGTAATAAAATATTAGCAGAAACACTTGGAAACATTTTATCGGATATAACGTAAGCCTTTGAGCTTGGCTTTCCTCATACATATTGTACAGATTGTTCAGACAGTATTTGTTAAAAGGTTTGATATTTTTAATTCGGTAATTATTACGACCATATAGACGTAATGCATATTTAACTTCAGAACTTAGTAGGAACCTCGTAAATATTAGGTTTACTTTACTCTAGATGACCAAAAGATAATATGAAATTGAAAAGTCTCAACAGATTTTGTAATTATTATTTAAGAATTGAATAACGTTCCAAAACTATCCAATAATCATGTAAATATTTTCATAACATCTGGTAACACGAGTACTTTTTTAATTATTTAACAATGGATTGAAATATATTCCTTTTGAACCGGCTTAATTTTCACACTTCAAATATTGAAACATTCTATTCAAGCATCCTTTCACCTGGGGCGGATTAAGTTAAATTGGTTCTGTTGAGAAAACATTAAGTACAACATTTTTAAAGCTACAATTTTTGAATAACTGTAAATATCAAATTTTATTTAACACATCACTACTGAAATTCGTATCATAAGAAATACATTTGCGCCCAGATATAGAACACAGGCACCTACACTAGGGATGAAAATTGCCGAATGTTTCCGAAAGTTACCAGGAAAGTTTCCAATATTGCCGGCAATATTGGGCAATATTGCCGGAATGTTGCCAAAGTTGCCAGATTACATAGGGTTTTCAAATGCCATTTTCAAAGTTTGTGCGCTCGTGAGGTTTTATGTAATGGTGTAATTATAGGTATTATTAGTAAGCCTGTATTATTAATTCATAATTATAATTAATTTTTAATTATCCATGCTTATATGTGAAGATAAAGTTAAATTATGCCACTGGTAACTTCATGATAGCTGAACCCATACTTTTTTGAGAATATCACTTAAACATTTTATACAAAAAGAAAGAGGGTATTGATACCAAATAAAGAAGATATAAATCACACAACTGTGTAGTGTTATTTTGTAAATATTTTCATCTTGTCATCAAGAACTTCCTGTTTGAAATAAAATCGATTTTAATCATTTCCTGAAGTCTGATAGCGCTAAAATTATACATATCTATGTATATCTGGTGAGAACGCAATGTTATGATGACTGTGTGCCAACCTGATGATGGAGTTGGAAGGTGGTTATAGGATCTACGCTCTGTTAAACGAAACGAGATTGGTCTCTTGTGATGGGTACGTGAGTTTTAGGTCTATTGTTTCTTCCATCTGCCGGAGAATTTAATGTATTAAGTATGTTTAAAAAAAAAACACTAGCATTTAATAAAAACTAAAAATTCATTCATATTGATTATCGTGATCGCCACTGTTTTGCTGCCGCGTACTCTCCATGACAATGGTGCCAATTCTGTTTTACAACGAACTAAACTAACTAAACTATCTCTAAAATTCCTTACTTTTGGCTATGAGAATTGTAACGCTATTCTGCAAAAAAATAAGTAAATTTAAAAAATATTTTGACACTACTTTTGCTATTTTTTTTACTGACTTATACTGTACTGACTTTATAGACTAAAGTGACACAAATTAAATATATTTTAGTTTGACAGCACTAAGATTGCACTGAGTTATTAGTTTAGTGAAAATGACAATTTTGCTATTCTGTGTTTGCCGGTTTTCACTAAAAATGTTGACTATAATAATTTATTTTAACTAAATCTGACTATTTTTAATAGCGATTAAAAAGGTGTGAAATAAAACTAGTGGTCTAACCTAAAATTTACACCAACGCAACGCCTCGCCTTCACGTGCGAAAACAGTACTGTATTTTAAAAAAAAGTGAAAAATTCCGTATAAAACACGTCCAGGCTGCCCTTCAAATAATTCATTGCGTAGCGCACACAAGTACCACGTTGAAGCCAAAAGAAAAAAAAATACCACGTTGAGTCGCGGTTGTTAAATTCGATTTTAGTCGTATCAAAATTATTTTTAAATTTAGAGATTTTTTCTTGCAGAATAGCGTTACAATTCTCATAGCCAAAAGTAAGGCATTTTAGAGATAGATTAGAGATAGTTTAGTTCGGTGTACAACAGAATCGGCAACATTGTCTGATGTTGATCAAATGACGTCTCCCGCTCTTGGAGCGGGCTCAACTAGGGAAGTGAGGGCGCAGAGACTGCCACTACCTCACGCGCCCCGCCTCCTCCTTCGCGAGCATTACTGCTTCGCAGAAGGAGCTGACGGCTTCACATGCCCTTTCGCTCCGTACCATGGCTCGCACCAGGGCCGGACGCGAGAGCTCGCCGTCACCGATCGCCTCCACGAGGACACGGCGGTGCCCAGGCAGGGCACACTTCCACCGTGTCCTCCAGACGATCCTCGCAATGGAAGCACCCGGGCGTTTCCTCGCGCTTTAACTTGAACAGGAACCCCCTGAAGCACCCATGCCCGGTGAGAACCTGCGTCAAGCGGAGGGTGAGGATGCCGTGGCGCCTCTCTATCCACTCCTGAAAGAGAGGACCGCCGCAATTGTGGCGTGCCCAGCGCTGGGTTGCGAAAATCGTACCCGCCATGGCGCCATGAGACCCTACGGGAGCTCTGTCCGCCGTGCCACGATTCGTCGCAGCAGCGGAGTTTTGTCCCAGCGTTTCGCCTCCTCGCGCCACTTCCACATGTGTGCGAGGACCTTTGCCTCCAGATCCCATGACGGACTCCTTGTACCCTTACCTATGTTGATTTACGATAGCTTAAATCTTGAATACTACGTACCCCAAACTAGTCGCTTAACCACTGCACAAATCATGCCATTAAAAGAATTTTCAAAATGGAATCAGTACCTTTTGAGAAAATCGTAAACAAACAAACAAACATACATACATTAATATCAAATAAAAAACCTCCTTTTTAAAATCGGTTCAAAACATCAACTTGTTGTTGCTGATGAAATCGTCTTGCAAGGTTTGACCCTTCTATACATACAGATATGTATACATATACTTTCTTACATTCAAGTGCAGTTAAATTATAAGAACGTAAAAGAAAAATAAATACGATATCTCTAAAATAGTTATGGTTTCATCACCAATGAACAATCATGGATAGCTTATTTCTTTTCTTTAGTTTATCAGTAAGTAAATAAATGTAAAAACGAAAATTTTAGGTTGGATATTATAGATAAGCATAACAGCTACCATCCTGCATACCGCAATTTTATTCTACTAATCAATTATAATAGTAAAAGTTGTTTTCTATTTATACGTTTCTTGCCCAATGTTGCCGGCAAGTTTGGAAACATTCCCGGCAGTTTTGGCAACTTTGGCAATATTGCCGGCAATTTTCATGGCTAACCTGCACTCGTGCGGCAGTGCAAGTATTCAGTAATATACAAAATGTTAAATATAATGGACTTAATACACGTGTAGTCACACAAAGTGAATACTGGAAACATGCTATTAAACCTGATGGAAACTGCACCACACCAATCTTATTTTGTTTTAAAGCTTTTCAGTGGTCTAGAATGGCTGGGAACAAAGATGCGTTTGACTACTTCCAAGTCTAGGTAAATTTAGTTATAAGCCCGACACTTCTGTTTAATGTAATACAGGTATAAACACGATGAACTAAAATTCAGATTTCTCGTAAATCAAATCGAAAGTTATGAACTACTCCGAGGTGGATTCTGTTTCAAATACGTGGCGAAGAGGGAATAGTTTGTGTTTCAATTTGCGGAGTGCCTTCACGCCGTTTTATTCTGAAAATTAGTAATGGTTTTGCAACATCCACAGGGCTGTAAATTTCCCATACATTTGAGAGAGCCCACTAATACTTGCATAAGAATACCGTGCACGAACACATCTAACGGGAATGCTAACTATGTACCTAAACATGAATTTTACAAACATGACAGTTTGTTTTAGTATATTCTGTACTGATAGAATATCCTTAACATAACTACGTATGTACAAACTGTCATGTTCGTAAAATTCATGTTGTACATAGTTAGCGTGTGCTCCAACTGTCTCCAGTGACACCTACAAACAGTCAAAGTGTGTTCTTAGTTATTTGGATTATATTTTAAACTAGCTGTACCCTGCCACGCTTCGCTGTGGCACATTGTGATGGAATGGTTGAGAAATGAGAAACAAAACAAAGAATACATTTGTTTCTCATGTGACTGCTGCGCCATTACTATTGCGGTTGTCAGTGAGTGTGTTCCTCGCTTCCGGCAGATGGCGCGGTCACTGGTACACAGTCGATCGTTAAAAAAAATGTTTTTTCGCGATCGCGGATATGTGACTGATGCAAAAAATAGATAAAAACAATCCTTGATGCGGATTATATATCATGCTAAAATTTCAGCTCAATAGGTGCAGTACTTTTTGAGTTTTTGAAGCGTACACAAACCAACATAACATTTATATATATATATAGATTAGAGTAGATTTTGTATGGAAAACATTAACAACTCTTTTAGAAATGCAATAAGTTTTGAAACGTATATGTTTAAAAAATTAATTAGCTATATAAATAATAAAATAAGTTTACTGACGCAAAAAACCTTTTTAACACCCTTGCTCGTAAAGCTGATGTAATTCCACCGGTTTTAAATATGTAAAGCGAGTCATAAAAAACGCGTGTGTTACCAAAGCAAATAATTAAGTTATAGTCCATACAAATTCCATAACAGTATTATTTGCCATTTCAAATATGGAACTGATCGCCGCCGCACGACTCCAGCTAGTGAGCAGCGCGCTGTTGCTATTCAAAGGAACTAATCGCCGCGCGGTCCCAGTCAGTAGGCAGCGCTAGCGCGCTGTTAAAATGGCGGGAAAGTAACAGAGTGCATTCACAGATACGAGTTTATTTAAAATAAAAAAAAAACAGTTTATTCGGTAATTTAAAAACTTGGCTGCATGCTCTAGCGTCTTTGCCAACATTTTCACGCAGCCACGGCAGAAAATAATCCTTGCGCCATTTTTCTCAAATTTTCTTTTCTTTGTACTTGTATTGTGAATATTTTTTTTCTGTTTCATCGCAAATGTGTTAAAAAACGTCGTACGATATACGTGCGTACGTACCTATTGGTTATAACATGCTCGGCTCAATTACGCCCTCGCCTTCGGCTCGGGCTGAAAACCCATCATAACGCACTAATATCGTAATGTACTATTTCACTTCAGTAGCTCAAACATGTAGGTTTTGCTGACTAAAATCAGTGAGCAAAATGCGATTTTGCTCACTGATTTGAGACTGACTGACTTTTTTTCTATACCTACCTACCAATGACCTACCCTTATCATATAATGAATCATACTATATCTATAACTAACTGCTCTAAAGATAGTCACTAAGACAAAGACTGATTAAATAAATTTTCTTCTGAACATATAATTAAGTAGGTAAGTACCTGCCTACTTACGGGAACCATGTGGCAGACCTACGCACGTCGGTTGGACTTAATATTCTGAATAAGTAGTCCGTAGTTTATTTTATATTTAAAATACATTTCTATCAATGATGTTTTGAGCAATAAGTGGGTATTTCTATATATCTTTTTCGATTAGTCTGTTGTTGACGAGACATAACCTCTAAAACTTCAACCTGAAATATCTTAAATTCCTGACTTCCTATAAAAGTATAACAAAAAACAAAACTGTTCAGCAATTCAATCCCTATACTTTTACATATTTTTCATAGGCAAACGCTAAAAAAAATGTCAACAAACCTTTGTTCGGCGTTCGCAACTGTTCTTTAAATTCGTAAAATATATGAAGAACTCGGCGCGAAATTGAGGTAACCTATGGTATAAGTCCTTACTCTTGACTAGGTTACAATATAAATCCAAAAAACAATTAACTTTATTTCACAAAAGTTTTAAACATTATTATGAACAATGGCAGTTGTATTTAATTCTTAAAACCAATTTGATTTCAATTTCCAAGTTAAAGAAAATAAGAAAAAAAAAAGAAAAAAAGAAAATAAGTATTTACTGCAAATAAAACTGATATTTAACCTGTAAATATTTATTTCTAGTTTCAATAATGTTACGTAAATATTTTGAATAATAAAATATCATGGGTGCTATTTTCGAACACGCCAATAAAATATCGTAGCTGGCGTAAAGAGTTGAATAAGTTAAAAAAATATTAAAATAGTCGTAAAATATGAGTGAAACTGGCGACGAGAACAGTATTTTAACACCGGAAGAGTTAAAACAACAAGTTATTAATGCAGAATTAAGTTTCCTGCCTGAGAAGTCTCGCGAGAAATATCTGAAAGCATAGGTACCATGTCTTCAATGAATGGAGACTTACAAAGGGCGCAATCAGTTTTTCGGAGACGGTGTTGCTATCTTATTTTTTAGATTTATCACAGACGAGGCGATCATCTACAATGTGGAGTATTTACTCAATGTTGAAAGCTACTTTAAAAACAAAACATAACGTTCATATTGAGACATACGCAAAACTCGTATCTTTTCTAAAAAGAATGTCAGTTGGGCATAAGGCTAAAATGTCTAAAATTTTCACGGCCCTTAACATAGAAAGAATTCTTAATGAAGCTCCGGACTGCAATTTTCTTGCCGCTAAAGTAAGTGGTACCTATGAATCTATGTTGTTAGTTATTATAATTTGTGTGTAGACTGTTTTTATAAAGGTACTTACTGCCTACTACTAATTTTTGGAGGCGCAATGAATCATAGTCTGGCTTAGCAATACTGTTAAAATATTTAATAAGATATGTAAAAGATGCTGTAAATGTTAAATGATGCATATTAATTACGTAATATTTTCATTACAGGTTATACTGATCATAGAAATTAGTGGAGCGTGTCGCAATAACGAGCTATTACAGCTAACAGTTAATAATATCGAAAATCATTCAGATAAATTACTGTTAGTAAAATTGAAAAATACGAAGACGAACCTTGACAGGTCTTTTGTCGTAGGCGAAGAATATGTACCTATTGTAGAAAAATACCAACATTTACGTCCAGCCAATATAAAAACCGACCGATTTTCCATACAATACCATAATAATAAATGCTCAAGACAGCCTATGGGAGTAAATAAAATAGGTCCTATACCGCGACAAATTGCCACTTTCTTAAAACTGGAAGAGCCTCAGCTATACACGGGTCACTGCTTTCGGAGAACTTCGGCAACGCTCTTGGCTGATTCCGGAGCCGATCTCACCACTTTAAAACGTCACGGCGGGTGGAAGTCCAATACGGTTGCAGAAGGCTATATTGAAGACTCAATAGAAAATAAGTCGAAAATCTGTAAGCGTATAGTGGAAACAATAAGTCTGCATTCGACCTCGGATCTTTGGTTTCACCCACGCCCATCCACTTCCAACGACGCACAGTCAGAAAGCCGATCAGAGTCACCAACGTTCACCGTTGTTCCTTCCTTAACCCCAGATAATTAAACTAAACTCAATGCAACAATAACGTTGCCAAATAAATCTGTTACTTTTAATTTGCAGAATTGCAGTAATTTTACTTTTAACTTTTAAAATGTTCCATTTTATTGAATTGGTACCTCTACCTACAATGTTAATTATTTTGATTCACAATAAATAGTTATTTCAATCTATTCCTGTTTATTATTTTATCTCCTAAAGTGTTCTCGCTGCTGAAGTGAAAATTTTGTGTTACACGATAGCAAAGTTTTTTGCATCTCGTGCTTTTGAATCCCTCGCCACACTCAGGATTCAAAATCAGCACTCGCAGCAAAAAACGACTTTGCTCTCTTGTTGCACAAATAACTATTGTATACAATAACAATAACTATTCACATAGGTAGGTTAAATTAGTTTTTGGGAAAAGGCTGCACAAATAGTGGAAAAACACTGCCGCCTAAACTAGAGAAACCCTGTGACCTAGGAGTCAGTGTTCTACGAGTAACTACGTATATAAAATAAACCTTTATTTGTGTGTTTCTAACAATAAACCCATATGACCTGATTTGCTATATGAATGTGTGACTGTGTGTTTGGGGGATGGGATGGGATGGAGTGTGGTGTGGTGTGGTGTGGTGTGGCGTATGAGAGGGGAGAGGGTGTGGTATGGTGTGGTGTGGTGTATGAGAGGGGAGAGGAGAGAGTTTTGTGGGGGTGCGTGTAGTCATGTACGGTGTATTCGTGATGTTGCATGTGTTTATGTATTCGTTTTGTAGAATAAATAATGATTAATAGTGCCTACATTAATTTTGATAGGTATAAGGTTTTCTGGTCGGGAATAGTCCTGATTAAACAGCCAGTTTTGTGATTTGGTTTTGAGTTTGTGTTTGTTTAAATTAATTATTTGAATATGTTTGTGGACCCTTCTGTAAATTAGTGAGCTTATTACACAGAGCTGGCGGCTAGCGAGAGCTGTTTTGTGAAAAACAGTTGGGCATGCAGAATTGGCTTTACGAGTGGTTGGATCTGATGGAGGAACCTGAGTATGTTTTTTGAGGATGGCATTGAGCATAATGACCTGTCGCACAGTAAGTACCCTACATTCCGCGTACAATTTACTTGTGGGTATCTATACGGTTTGCCGAGCATCACCTTTAGCACAACCCTCTGGGCGCGTTCCAATCCAAGCAGTTTAGTCTTAGCAGTGCCACCCCAAGTCTTGATGTATGTACTTTGCTCGTTTTTTTTAAACAAACAGATTTCGAAACTGTGAGCATTTTTAACCCCCGACGTAAAAAGAGGGGTGTTATAAGTTTGACGTGTCTGTCTGTCTGTCTGTGTGTGTGTCTGTCTGTCTGGGCATCATAGCTCCCTAACGGATGAAGCGATTTTAATAAAAAAAAATGTATTAAAGGTGACTTATGTGCGAGTGTTCTTAAAACATGTTTGATGAAAATCGGTTGAGCCGTTTAAAAGTTGTGGGAGAGAAAGTGGGAATGAGTAACCGAATGTCAGCAAATGTACTCGACTGGGGTCTCAAATGAAAGCGCACTGAAAGAGAATTTTGATGAATTAATCGAGAGTGTTCTTAGCTTCGTTTGATTCTACATTATAATAAGTGTATACCAATAAAAAGTATAAAATTTAATACTTAAATTTAAAATTTAAAAAACCCCCGACACAAAAAACTAATTTCCCTTTTAAAAGTAAAAAATAATAAAAAAACTCAATCTTAAAGTACAGACGCCAACACATCAAGCTACTACAATCTGTCAGATTTATTTGATAGATTTTCGACTTTATTTCTAGAGCATTAGGTTCAAGGTTCATTGGGAAAAATTGACAGTTTCGGGTAGCTTGACCTGGTGGCGTCTGTACCTAAGTATGTATTAATAATTTAAAAAAAAATACGTCGCGTTGGGGGACCGCTCCGCGAGGGCAGACGTTGACGGTCGTATCCTAAATGCAATATTGTGAAGTATTTTTATAAAAGTTTTCTTTTCTTAATTAGTTAGGTAATAGACTATTTGTAAATAAATTGTTACGTTGGGAGCGGTCCCCCAACGCAACGTATTTTTTTTTGAATTATTAATACATACTTAGGTATTTTAAGATTGAGTTTTTAAATTATTTTTTAGAAGAGTTGTTAATTATTTAATGATTTGTGAACACCTTAATACCTATTTCGTGGTATCGTCCCCGACTTAAGTTATATCATCACCACTGATCTAATAACGGTGAAGGAAAACATCGTGAGGAAACTGTCATGTCCTAGAACGAAAAACTCGGAGCCATGTGGCGTCAACCAACCTGCGCTGGGGCCGTGTGGTTGATTACGGCCCGTTCCCTCTCACCGACAGGACGCCTGTATCACAGCAGTGGGAACAGTAAACATAGGTTGATTATGATGATGATTAATACCTACTTAGGTAACTACGTATAATATTTATTAAAGCAACCTGATTCGAAAGTTCAAAAATCTTTACAGCTCTCAAAATCATCACATCATCATCATCATTTTATCCGGAAAACGTCCACTGCTGGACTTAGGCCTCCCTCAAAGGGAGGGAGTCCTCTCAAAATACGAGTATTTAATTTTTTTTCAGAAAAAACTGAAACACGCCATTAGTATTCTGTCTACTTAGTGTTATGAACCGGAGTCTCAGACATTTACTTATAAATACCTTTTTAACCTGTTTTGTTTAGTACTTACATCAAAGAGTAATCCTTGTGCGTTAAGGTGAGATGGTGCGGAAAATCAAGAGCTTACTGAGAAAAGTTTCGTGAAAGATTAAGGTGAAAACGTGTCGGAATGAAAAATAAAGTTTACAATAAATCGTTAATGGTAAGACGAACTTGGGTTATTTCTTTCTTAGTGAAAAATATATCAATGGTGGATGTAAAATTCAAAGGAAGGTGGCTGTGACACATAAAGTGACACTCCTGGAAAATAATAATATTATTAGACACTATATTACGGAATTGTCAATGAGACAAAAAGTTTAAAGATTTAAGTACGTCCCAAAATATTATGGGGTCACATGTCATAAGGGCTCGCCCATACCTTTGATGTGTAAACTGTGGAGGCTCCTCTGGAATATTTATCTGTACCGCACAAGCACAACCTTGTTATTTGTGTACATAATTCTTCTTTTCCCCAGAAAAGTGTGATAGTAAAGTATTCCCAAACACTGGCTGGAAGCCAAGCGCAGCTGACCAATTCTAACTGCTGTGAAATATAACGCTGAATGGTATGGAATTGTTCGAACGCAGCACTTTTCATCGTTGTTCGCAGCTCACAAAACATTTTTTATTTTATTATGAGCTTTTGCCAATGGATTTGCTTTTGTTTTTGGATCTGTTTTTAAGTTTTCTTCCACCGAATTTAGAAATTAAAGTTATTTACAATTTGTAGTGGTTTTTTTGGAAGTCACATGATTTTTTTTGCAATTAATTTTTTACTTTTTTGTTACCTATGGTATCTACCCCACACTTATACAATAGCAGTGTCAGGTAGTAGTAGAACATCATCCCGATAAACAAAGTGGATTAAATACGTATTATCGAAGTTTACGTAAAAGCTACCCAAGCAAAGTCAATAAAATTTATATGTCATCATCCTGAAGCAAAACCTATTCATTTATCAAATCATTTTCGAAATTGACTCACAATTGCTGGAGAAATCTATTAACATAACTGAACAAGAAATACAGTGGAACATAGCACCAATTCCTTTTCGGAGTGCCGCCATGGAATCTGGAGGCAAAGGTCCTCGCCCACATGTGGGAGTGGCGCGAGGAGACGAAACGCCGGGGCGAAACTCCGCTGCCGCGACAAATCGCGGCACGGTGGACAGAGTTCCGGGAGGATCTCATGGCGACATGGCGGGTACGATTGTCGCAACCCAGCGCTGGGCACGCCACAATTGCGGCGGTAACTTCCCTCGTTGAGGAGTGGATAGAGAGGCACCACGGCGTCCTCACCTTCCGCCTGACGCAGGTTCTCACCGGGCATGGGTGCTTCGGTGGGTTCCTGTTCAGAATAAAGCGGGAGGAAACGCTCGGGTGTTTCTATTGTGAGGATCGTCTAGAAGACACGGTGGAGCATACGGTGGAAGTGTGCCCTGCCTGGGCGGAGCACCGCCGTGTCCTCGTGGAGGCGAACGGCGGCGGCGACCTCTCGCGTCCGGCCCTGGTGCGAGCCATGGTACGGAGCGAGAGGGTATGGGAAGCCGTCACCTCCTTCTGCGAAGCAGTAATGCTCGCGAAGGAGGAGGCAGGGCGCGTGAGGGAGTGGAGTCTTGCGCCCTCACGTCCCAAGCCGCTGCAGGAGGAGACGCCCCGGGCGTCGGGAGACGATAGCTGACTCCCGGCCACCGTAGGCACGAGCTTGCGGGTGGCGAGCAATGGGTATCTCGCCGCCCGGTAAAGACCAAGCTCGGGTCGACGGCGCGTAGTGTTCCACGCGCACCTCAAAGAGATGTCAGTAACACTGAAGGGGTCTGCTAGGAGCTAGGACCGATGCCTGACGGGGTCGCGAGATTGTTCGAAAGAGATATCGTGACCCTGGCACATGGGCAACTGAAGAAACACGGGTGGGTTTTAGTCAGTAAAAGTCTGACATGCTCTCCCGCATCGCCCAGAGCGGTAGAAGTCATTTGATGATTTCCCATCCAAAAAAAAAAAAGACTAGCACCTTTTGCCACAAATCAGTAAAGGGTAATTGTACCTTAATTAGACCACCATTCATAGTCTTTTGTTTACAAAGAGCGTAATACAATAGAACGTATAACTCGGGAATACAATAGAGCGTCGTAACTCGCATCCAAACCGTGACCCTTGGGTGCTGTAACTTATCATGATACATCCTGCCGTTTGTGAAATGTGCATCTGGATTGAGGGCCCATTTTTTGAACCCTTGCGTACCGAAATAAGATTTATAGGGAAATTAGTTAAAAATAGTAAAAACTTAAAGCCAAGGGTCATAAATTTCTTAAACGTGAATTAAAACTCCTATGATGAAATAACTTGGGCCCTCAATCCAGACGCGTGCATAAAGTGGCATAGCCTAAATCTCAGTAAGTACTATCTCTGGGTTAATAATTTTTGTTTAAGAATTTAGTTACGAATTTCTTAAATATTTTAAGAAATTCCCATATCTGTAAAATATAACATTACCGATTTATGGCGGCATATCTAGGGCCCTCACTTCATTATTGTTTATACTGAGGAATCTGCAAAACATGAATATATCTGAAGAAATACATAAATACGACTTTAACATGTTTTACTTACATACCTGTGTGAATTAGTTAAAAAGAAATAAGGACACAAAACTTAATTGTTAAGAAGTAAATGAAAGTCAAATTTTACTAAAATGTCTGAACTGAGAGCCCAATATTTTCGGCTTTATTGACTAGGTTCAACCTCATAGATTAACGCAAATTAGAATAAAAGTTTTAACTATTTCTTAATAAAATTGTATCATATCGTTCGTTCTTCTTAATGTCATACTTTAAGAGAAAATTGATTTTCAATTTTTTGTACGAGAATTATTTGTAGGGTGACCATAAAAATACTCTATCTATATTATAAAGCTGAAGACTTTGTTTGTTTGAACGCGCTAATCTCAGGAAATATTAGTTCGAATTGAAAAAGTCTTTTTGTGTTGAGTAGTCTATTTATCAAAAAAGGTTATAGGCTATATAACATTACGCTACAACTAAGAGGAGCGGAGCAGTAATGAAAAATGTTGCAAAAACGGGGAAAATCGGACGGGTAGGCGATTCGACGCGACGAGAAGTGTCGGGGGAACAAGAAATTTAACGCGGATGAAGTCGCGGGCAGAAGCTAGTATCGGATATTTGTCATTACACAGTATACGATCGTTGAAAATGCAAAAGTACCAGTTGTTGTGGATAAAACCATTCAGAATATATGTATGTTTCTAGATCTGCTGAATTCATATATAAAGTCAGAATTGCCAATTTTATTTTCTGATAAGATTTGAAAAAATATGCTAAACCTTAGAACTTCGAATTCCATTTTGGTATAATTAGTTTCTGAACTATGATAAGTTGTTCATATCGACATTATTTTTCGTGTTCACGTTTTCTTAGAATCAAACGTTCTTCTTAAAGGATTTTTTTTTACGTTTTGTACCCCTCTGAACAACCTCTCTCTTTAGGCACCAGCAAAAATCAACCATCATATTGACGTCCCATCTTCCTTGATATCGCTTTTCCATTTCTTTTATATCCTGGTGGAAACGTTCACCTTGAAACTGAAATGGCCAAGATTAGGGGGAAAGTAATCTAAATGTGAATGAACAAAATGTAACTTAAGATTCATTAAACACCCCAATTTTTCATAGCAAAAGTCATGATTATGAAGTAATTGTAGATAAATTAGTTAAAAGCTATAGAAAATTGGGGTCAACATGATAGCCGATTTTTGCTGGTGCCTAAAAAGAGAGGTTGTTCAAAGGGGTACAAAACGCAAAAGAAATCCTTTAAGAAGAACGTTTGATTCTAAGAAAACGCGAAAACGAAAAACAATGTCGTTATGAATAACTTATCATAGTTCAGAAACTAATTATACCAAAATGGAATTGGAAGTTCTAAGGTTTAGCATATTTTTTCAACATATCTCTCATAATCTCATCAGAAAAAAAAATGGCAATTCTGACTTTAAATATGAATTCAGCAGATCTAGAAACGTACATATATTCTGAAAGGTTTTATCCACAACAACTGGTACTTTTGCATTTTCAGCGATCGTATACTGTGTAATGACAAATATCTGATACTAGCTTCTGCCCGCGACTTTGTTCGAGTTAAATTTCTTGCTCCCTCGACCCTTTTCGTCACGTCGAATCGCCTACCCATCCGATTTCCCCCGTTTTTACAACATTTTTCATTACTGCTCCGCTCCTCTTAGCTGTAGCGTAATATTATATAGCTTATAACCTTTTTCGATAAATAAACTACTCAACACAAAAAGATTTTTTCAATTCGAACCAATAGTTCCTGAGATTAGCGCGTTCAAACAAACAAACTCTTCAGCTTTATAATATAGATAGAGTATAGATTTTCAGCATTTTTCCTCTATGATGAGAAAATATGAAATTAATTGGTGATTCTAACTTTAAGTAAAGACACTATTGATTCAGGAAGCCAATTCTCGCGCAATTCGGATTCATTACTGTCGCTCGATTCGTACTGTTCACTCGTTAAAATCGAGTCGAGCTATTCTCGCCACGTCGATTCGAGCATATCTCGGAGGAAAGCCACGCGATATGCCCTCGTTTACAGGCGACATGCAAAGAGTGGTGGAGACCAGTCGAAACGGCCATGACGTCATTTCGAGGGGCGTTCGAACGTCAAACAGTCGGTCTGTCATGATTGTGTCAATTGCGAAAGAAATTTATAAATATTTTTAATAAAATGTGTTACGTGTTCATAAACATCACAGAAGACGCTACGATCGCCACGACAAGGAAAACACATACGAAGAAATCTTCAGGCCTCGTAGAAAGGTCTATCGCGTGGCAATCATTACATACGTGGTACCACTCCAAGCGACGATTTTTGAGCTGCAGTGCTCACCATCCTTCTGCATATTTCCCAATTTCACCCACACATAGATAGAGAAGAAGCCAAAGCCAAATGAGTACTAATGGAAGGACGTTGCTGTAGCTGTCGCGGATGAAGTCGAGCACTACTACACACTTTAAGTAGGTACTTCATCATTGAAGTTCCTGCGCTGTAAAAGTCCATCGTCCTTAGCCCAGAATTGTTCTCGGCTTGTGTTGAGTTTACATGTTACAGTGAAGCATGACTAAACCAAAGTGTGGTGTGATAATAATTCTGTTTTTGTGGTTTATTCTGAATTTATGTAAACTAGTCTGTGGTGTATTTTTGTAAAGGCTCCTTTGTCACCTATTATTATTATCTTACAACCGGGCCAATACTGTGGAGAATATTAAAGACATTTCAAACAATAATTATTTCTTTATTGTATTTTTTCAATATTAAACTTATAAATAGGAACAATACTGTGCATAAACAATACATTATAAGAATCACTAGTTTACATGATTAGTCGGCATCATGTTTGGTATGCTGTTCAGTAGCCCGCTTAAGAATCGCTGAATCTGTACACCCCCAAAGTCTACGTGAATGTGGACACACGGTCGTCCAGCAGTTTCACCACAAACAAATTGAATTTCGTGTTCGGCAAGACTCCTACCGCTTGTCCTTCAGGCAGGAAATTTGTTTACACAAATATTAACAATATTTTCAGACTTCGTAGAGTAATGTAGCTGAAACACATATGTATATAGATACAACTGTGTCGTTGGAACGGTTGGACGCAAAAGCTGTACTGATACCAGTGATTCGTTCCGGTCTTTACGACAATCACGCTTCGTCTTCTCCATCGTGTTAGGCTTTAATGTTATTTAGTAGTTATCAGTTTACTCATTGGCAGACATTCTGTTTAAATTACATTACATGTATTGGTAGATAACCAATGTAAACAATAAAATATGACTTTAATTTGACGTGATAAAACTCATCACATTTACAAATCTTCATATTTCTATAGGCGGCCATGCATTCTGTTGTAACAAATACAAAGGAGAATTTATTTGAATATTTGTATTTAAATAAAAATTGATTAACGCAATCAAGCATGTATTATAAGTAACTAACTTTTTCCAGCGGCTTCGCCCGCGTATTATACAAACCTCTGGATTCAACCTATCTATCGGTGAAAACCGTGTTAAATCCTTTGCGCAGTTTAAAAATCTAAGCATGTAAAGATTATTATCTAGAAATTGAAACCCACGCCATCTATTAGCACGCCATCATAGAACTAACCAATGAACACACACATTGTCCTATAAAAAAACATTTAATTTGCAAATATTGAGATCAGTAATTGAGATCAAAACTATCCTATCTTTTAAGTTGGATCAAACTGCACGTGGTCTGCAAATTTTATTAAAATCGGAAATTATAAAAATCACTAGTTATTACGAATAGTCGGAGTCATGATCGCGGGCTATCCTTGAGTTTAGAAATCGCCGGTTCATTTCACCTCTCGGGCAAATTCATTATGAATGTCGAAAAATGATCGTCTGGCACTCGTGTTTGATGAGACTCCTAACGCGACCCGCAGGGCGAAGTTTGTTTTCGCAAGAATTTCCCAACGTTCGTTTGGGCCTTTGTATAGTAATTTCATGGATCACATAGGTATACAGCTGCGTCATTGGAACAGCAGGACAGCCCGGTTGGAGCACAACCGCACGCATTACGTCAGTTATACCCCCTCCTCTTCTTCTTCATCTTGAGAAGCTTTGATGTTATTGACCTCAATAAACCGTTTACTACCTATAATCTGTTTACTTAGAATATCATTGGCAGTCATTCTGTTTTATTTAATTATTAATTTGATCAAATTTGACCGATGTAAACAAACAATCAAATGATGGCTTTAATTTGACGTGACGAATATCGGTTGACATTGACAAAATGGCAACAGTGATGCGTTCCGTTGCAGCAAATACTAAGGAGAACTTATTTTAATGTTAATATTGAAAATAAAAATGGAGTTACGAAATTAAGAATGATGATATTGATAAATGTTTATAAAATACGTATCAAATGCTGCTCAATACATTTTTCTGACCTGAAAATCATTTTTAAAGTTGGTCGAAAGTAAAATAACGATTGCGTTATAACAATAGCATCGTTATGTAAAATGGATTACATGGTGTGACGCATAATGGCAACATTTTTGTCCCTAAATTCGTAATTTACGATCGACTTGTACTGAGAATAGCTGATTTCAGATAATCTCACCATTTTATAAGCGATTTAGAACGCGAGCGAAAACAACGAATGTGAGATTTACGCGTGAAAACGCGAGAATTGCCTTCCAGTGAGACATTTTTGTATAATTTATTTCATTGTACATTGGAATTTCGCGTTTTTTTAACAACATAAATCATACCTACGAAAAACTTAAATTTTCAGCATTATTGCTGATTACTGAAAAAACGCGAACCAACATCGGTATTCTGGCACCATATTTGGACTCAGCGACCCCGAAAACATAAAGTTCAGGTGGTCTGGTCTTTCCGCAGGGTACTTTTTTTGTGGGCCTGTGTAATTGATTCCTTGTTCAAGCAAAGGTTTATTAGGTTTTTCCATTAGGAATTTCTTAGTAACAGCCTGAACTTTGAAAAACGGCTTTTTTGGTATATGAAAGTGAGGGATGAGTGTGTGTGCAGACACAGCTGCAGTCTACATCTGTGTCTATGCTCACACTTATGCACTATAACTTCTCTCATGCTGAAACCTTAGTCTCTGATGAGATTCGCCCCCACGGTCAAGATACAAACTGGAGAACTTTATACACATATCCTATTCCCCGTTAAATTATCTAACAGTAAATACATAGATAGGGCTTCTACGTGTGTTTGCTAGTCTTCGCAGTTAAGCTTTTGTATAAAAAGTATCTTGAACCCACAGGCACGCGCCATTGTAAATGAATAGGTATTAACAAACAAACTGTTGTTCGTAATACAGTTTATACTAGTACGGGGAACAGAGTGAATCAGTTCTTTGCTAACAACTATATTATGTACTTACAGATACTTCAGATAAGAATTTTACCTACCTGTACTGCTTATGTAATACATATTGAAATTGTGCTAGGTTGTTTTATTATTTGGCAAATAAAATTTTTTTTTTTTTTTTTTGTTATCTAAATCAAAACCATACACACAAAAACATCCATTGATAGCGTTGCATAGAGTTTGTGTTGCAAAACTTTTGATTCGTGGAAAAATACCTGTTCCAATTATGAAAATATTTTAAATTCGCTATCTATACAAGATAATTGATTTAAGAACCATTGTTTAAAGACCAAGTAGGTTCTATAAATTCGCAAGCTTCGGAGGAGCGATTAAATGTTTCTTCGAATCTTTGTTAAACGGGGCGGAACCGGCTCTATTTGTTAAACCACTCCTTCACTTCGTTTTGTTCGGGGACACTTCATCAACTAGATGGTTTGGTAACGACTGAAGTAGTAAAGTGCAAATATTTTAGTTTACTTCACCTTAAAGTTATATATTCAAACAGTAGGATGATAAAACTTCAAAGGTTACATTTTAAAAAACTTGCACCTAATTCAAAATTGCAATTTTATTTACATTGGACAACAGAATATTTGCAGGTCAAACTGGTGCTTTGAATATTTAAAAGCAAAGTGAAAGTTTTTCCAAATGAAATGTTCACTATTTTGTTTTCAGAAGCTAAATATAATTATAGTTGACATAGACTTCATGCGAATCGAATGAAATCAATATCCGGTTAACATTTTCTCCAGGTAAAAAATCTGATAGGTTCTTATTGTTAGTCGATTTGATCGCAAATCCGGGCTATATAGATGGATCTCAGCTATAGATTGTTGGGATCACATTGGATATTGTATGTTTCTTTGCTATACAATATACTGTAAGGTATCGGTATACTAGGCATGCCTTTTAAGTTCTATCGTTTCCACATTTCCCGGCAATTTTGAATTTGGAACTGTTCTATATTAGAATGTGTTTAAATTTTGAATCTCAAAACAGTTAAAAGTATTAGGATTAATACTATTGTTTAGTCACAGCGTCGATTGGAATCTGTCAGGTTACGTACGAAAATGAATCTTTCTAAGGAAAATGTTCGTGCAATAATTTTCTACAACTTTAGAAGAGGCCTGACACGGCTTCAGTGTTTTGAAGAGCTAACATCTGTGTTCAGTGATGAAGCCCCATGTCTGCGGACTGTCGAACGCTGGTATTTAGAATTCCAGCGTGGACATACTAGTGTAAGTCACAAATCTCGCGAAGGACGCCCAAAATCCGCATTCACTGAAGATAACATCATTGCTGTGAGACAACTAATTCTCGAAGATCGTCATGTGACATATCGAGAGGTAGAGGCTCTATTAGGCATCTCAAGGACAACCATTAATAAGATCTTGCATGAAGCGCTTGGTGTGAGAAAGCTAGTTTGCCGTTGGATACCGCATCTGCTTTCCGACGATCACAAGGTGGCTCGCGTCAGATGGTGTAAGAAAACTCTGCAAAGGTTCAACACCTTTGCAGAGTTTTCTTACACCATCTTCGAAAATCTAACTCAAAGCGACGCATCATCCTGCGACACGACAACGCAAGCTCACACAGCGCTCGCCAAACGATTGAGTATTTGAAGCAGGAAAAAGTAGAAATTCTTAACCATCCTCCATACAGTCCTGACCTAAGCCCTAACGATTCCTTTACATTTCCTAAAATTAAGAAAAGTCTCCGTGGTCAAAGGTTCCAGTCCGGTGAAGAAGCAATCAACGCTTTCAAGTCAGCCATATTGGACACCCCCACTTTAGAGTGGAATAAATGTTATAATAAATGGTTTGAGCGAATGGAAAAGTATTAAGCTACGTGGTGAATACTTTGAAAAACAATAGAAAGTACTATAAGGTTCTAGTTGTTTTTTTCTTCAAACGACAAAACTTAAAAGGCATGCCTCGTAAAACTATGTTTTCAAAGTAATTCTGATGTAGGTAACAACAGACACTCGGCTTATGATGTAATTATAGTCTGAATTGCAAAATTTATGTTAAGCTCCTGTCCAAGTTAAACTAAGGGTCAAAATCATGGTTATAGTTTTATTCGAAGGCCCTTGGACGTCCGGCGTCAAACTTTTTTAAGACGAATCAAATGCAAGTAACATAACATAACATACATAACATAACATAATATTTATTCAAAAATAAAAGGCTTAAAAATATGTACAGTTTTGCTTATATGTAAATTATATTCTAAGATTTACGTGCCTGAACTAGGCAATCCTGTGTTTCAGGCAAGAAGAGGCTAAATAGTCTTATAAAATAAATAAATAATCAAAAGTTGAGAGTAGTCAAATTATTATATAAATGTTAAGTAGTTTATATCTTAGTTTTTAAAGTTTAATAGAATTAAATACCTAACGTACATAAGTGAATAATTACTTTAGCACAGTTAATAAATTCTCTGTTTCTTCGTAAGACATACTTTGGAGAGCATCATTGAGAGTTCTCTTACAATTTGTGTAGTTCAGTGAATAAATTTGTGCTATAGAGTTTAATCTATTATAGAGGAGGGGGCCGAGGTACATATAAAATTTGGACATAAAAGCATGTTTTGTTCTGTTTTGTGGACAGACTATATCTTTACGTCTTTTATTCGTAAATTCAGCGCTGTAGGGTAGAGCTGCGTGTTGTTTTAATACAATGCCCATTATAAATAGCTGTCGAACTGTTAATACTTCACAAGATTTGTATAGTAGGTTAGTAGGGAAAAGGAAAGGGCGGAAAGTAGACACTTTGAGTATCGCTCTCTGAGCTCTCTCGAAGTGGTAATTAGAAGACCTAATATTAGACTGAAAATCAATCCCGAGAAAAACTCAATTACCTTCATTCCTCAAAACTTTTATTTTAGTTGTAGCATAGCAGCCAACATTTGAGCCTGTATGTGGAAAATCCAATACTTTCAATGTATTGTTAGCACGAGGGACTGATACATCCGGCTACATTTGTAGCCGGATACCGTACAAAGGCATGTTGATTAATCAGATCAGAATTCTACAGACACCGGAAAGTGTTTCATTTCGTTTACTTGCGAAGGGACGAAGGACTAAACCAATTCCATCCAGGACGACTTAACCCGAATCTCCTCAATTAATTATGTCATTCGACGAAGGTAACGCGCGTATGTTTAATGAGAGACATAATATTACAGGTACCCTCGGGAGGTACATTCGAAATATTTAAAATTTAAAAATTTTATTTCGGAACAAATAACACAGGACAAGTTTGACAAGTAAAACGATGGTAACTGCAAAAGTATAAACTGTAGCGCAGCTAACAACGCCCTTCTCCAGATACAGAATGGAATGATGTTCCATGCGAAAAATGCTTAATAATTTAGATTTATATAATTAATACAGAAACAAAACAAAAAATAAGCCTAAAATACACAATATAAAAGGTGTGATTAGGGATGTATTTTGACGTTGAGTTTATGTGTTGAGTGTAGGGTGAATGGGTGTGTGAGTGACAGTGAGGTGTGCGAGGGGTGTTTGTGGTTCTGTGTGTGAGGGAGTGATGAGTATTTTACACTTCCACGAGTTTCTCTGTTTCATCATAATTTTGTGATTTTAACCAGGAGTTAAGTTTCATTTTGCATTTGCTCTTTGTAAGTGGGTAGATGTGCAAGCTTTTGGTATATTTATTATAGATTTTTGAGCTCATATGTTTATAGTGACGACTTGCAGCTACGGTTCTACGAGACTCAGTGTTACAAACCCTATTCGAGCGACGTGTAGAACAATGTTTGGGATTAAACGTAAGTTGGCTGTGTTTGCGAAGGATAGTCTGCAGGATAAATAACTGTCTGACGGTGAGGACCTGGCAGAGGGTGTACAGAGAGGATGTCGAATATCGGATTGGTTTCCTTGCCAGGACCTTCAGGACAGCTCTCTGCGCTCGCTCGACCCGTAGCATCGCTGTTTTACCGGCGCCACCCCAGACCGTGAGGCAATACCTCAGAACAGACTGAGCGAGCGCAAAGTAGACTGTTATCAAACAGCTGAAATCGGCCGCGCCTCTGAGTTTCTTGAAAATATAAATAAGTTTTCTCACTCGAGCTACAGTTGCAGCAATATGTTGTTTAAGATACTTAATAACTGAGGTATTTTCCAATTGTTGACAACTGCAGTCTGCATGTAAGTTTGGGCAGGTGTGAGCACGAATTTCAATCGGTACAGGGGGCTGACTTGACTTCATAGTAGAGAATGTGACAAATTTGGTCTTATTAACATTTA
Organism: Aporophyla lueneburgensis; assembly: GCA_932294355.1. Classification (NCBI taxonomy): domain Eukaryota; kingdom Metazoa; phylum Arthropoda; class Insecta; order Lepidoptera; family Noctuidae; genus Aporophyla; species Aporophyla lueneburgensis. The sequence goes on along the minus strand of OW028750.1, from coordinate 16,371,760 downwards.
GAGTGAGAAGATTTGTGGTCAGCCACCTCATGACAGTGGTCAAGGCAAGCTCCGCGTTAAGGCGAGTTTCAGTCCAGTCCCGGCCATGTACAATTCGAGCTGTGTCATTGGCATATGCGATAATTTTGCAGTTGTGTAAGGATAACTGACACAGCTCATTCACATATATAAGAAAAAGTGGGGGTCCCAGGACACTGCCCTGGGGGACACCGAAAGTAATAGTTTCCAGGTTGCTGAGTAAGTTCTGAAGTTTTATTATTTGTTTACGACCTGTTAGATAACTCCTGAAAAGATTGTGGGCCGGCCCGCGAATACCAAGATGCTGTAGCTTCGAAAGAAGTTTGGGAATTGAGACAGTGTCGAAGGCTTTGGATAGGTCTAAGAAGAGAGCAAGAGTCTTGTGTTTATTTTCCCAATGACCAATAATAGTTTCTGTAAGTTCCAGTACAGCGTCTTCGGTGGATTTTCCAGTCCTAAAGCCATACTGATTATTAGAAAGAAGTTTAAATTTATTTCGATAATTGGTGAGTCTATGGTTAATAACTTTTTCGAATATCTTTGAGAGGGTGCTCAAGACTGAAATGGGTCTGTAGTTAGCAACATTGTCCTTGTCACCCGTCTTATAAATAGGGTGGACAACTGCAGTTTTAAAAACATCCGGAAAAGTTCCTGTTGAAAAGCAAAGATTGAAGATGAAAACAAGGATGGGAATAAGAATGTGACGAGTCGCCTTAACGACTGAGGGGGAGATACCGTCAAATCCCACAGCACAATTGTCATTAAGGCTGAGGATGATGTTTTCCAGCTCAGCACTATTCACGCTGTGGAGGGCCATTGATTGTGGTGCAGATGGTATGGAAGTACCCGAGAACTCAAGGTTGAGATGGCTATCCGAGAGAAATTTATAGAGGCCAGAGTGTTCGATTTTAGCCGCTAAGAGACTACCAACATTCGCAAAGTAATTGTTGACTTTGTCCACAGACTGCGACGGATCGGCACTACAGTTTAGCAGCTCAGAGGCCGAGTCACGGCTTTGGCTCATGCTTGCTACCCGTTTAACGAGTTTCCATGTAGCTTTTGGATTATTTCTAGCTTGCCTAAATTCAGATCGTTCATATTCACGCTTGACTTTTTTTAAGAGATTGTTGCAGAAGGTGCGATAGCGACAGAAAATCAATTTGTGCGTCTCATCCTCTGGGTGTTTTTTAAATTTGCGATGCAACTTATCCCTGTGACGTATGCACTTCAGCAAGCCAGGAGTAATCCATGGCTTAATGAAGCGCTTCCTACTGGGGATGTGTGAGACATGTGTGTTTGATTTGATTACTACGGACATAATGGAAACAAGAGAATCCGCAGCTTCATTTGGGTTGTGACTCTGAAAGATAAGGGAAAAGTCTGTGTTGTTAATTTGGTCCACAACCCGTGGCAAATCAATTTTTGGTCTGATGAGGTGGGGAGTTTTAGTTTTTACATTTAGATTGCAGAAGATAATAATAGGGCAGTGGTCGGTGATGAGAGAATCAATGATTAGTGCAGTAGCAAGGCTTTGAGTTCGGAGTATCACATGGTCAAGGCAGTTCGAGAGTTTAGTTGGGAGAGTGTATGCTGGCAGCATTGCATGTGAAGCTGTAAGATTGAGGTAATCATCAGCATTTGGGTCGGTGCTCCCAGGTGTAATGTTCAGGTTGATGTCACCAATGATGGCTACAGTTTTGAATTGAGTTAAAACACCAAGCAAACTGTCTAAGCTGCCAAGAAAATTAGTCAAATCTCGGTGTGAGGGAGAACGATAGATTGCGATAAAAGCAGCTTTATTTGAGAATTTGAGAAGGACAACGTTTGCCTCACTAAACATGGGTGTTTCGACGGTGACATCAAAGCAATCTCTTACATAGACTACGACGCCCTCATTCTGTGTTTTATACGAAGAGGTGTGCGAGTTATAGCCGGTAAGTAAAGGAGTAATTGGGCATTTGCTCAACCAGCACTCAGTCAGAATAATAACATCGGGCAAGTACGTTAATCTACTCATGAACACTACCAGGTTATCAAAATTGCTGTTTAGGCTACGAATATTCGTGTGTAATATTTTAAAATCGTGGAGAGAACAATCCAAAAACGACTCACTTTCTTCTGGGGAACAAGTATAGCAATTTGAGACGGTAATGTCCTCAACTTCACTAGTGATCACTGTAAGATCATCCATTATTTATTATAAAAACAAAGAGGAAACAAAATTTTAATTAAGACAGAGTAATTATACTCTTGGTCGCAATGTGGCAGCCCTAGGTTAGTTGAGCTAACACTAGAACAAATCACTGTGGGGATCACTAAGGTGTTTCTTAAGCATGGTAAGGCTTTTATATGGGGGATTAAACAGAGTTCCTGGAAAGTGTGGCAGTGTGTGCGGCGAATGTGTGATATGTGTGAGTGTGGAAAGTGAGTAGTATACAGTGATATGAGTTGAACAATAGTCCCAATTTCAGAATATTTCATTTTATATCGGTTAATTAGCAAACAATACAGCACTAAGTTTACGAGGTAATTAGGTAATAAAGCTATATAATAATAATAAACAATTAGTCACGCGCCTTTTATGATACGTCCGAGATCGGCTTCATTTTGCACATGAAAGTGGGGACATCCGACTTTTTCCCGCACTAGGATTTGCACAACATAACAAATTTACTCTCAGGGACTAGGGTAGGGACTAGCCATGAAAATTGCCGGCAATATTGCCAAAGTTGCCAAAACTGCCGGGAATGTTTCCAAACTTGCCGGCAACATTGGGCAAGAAACGTATAAATAGAAAACAACTTTTACTATTATAATTGATTAGTAGAATAAAATTGCGGTATGCAGGATGGTAGCTGTTATGCTTATCTATAATATCCAACCTAAAATTTTCGTTTTTACATTTATTTACTTACTGATAAACTAAAGAAAAGAAATAAGCTATCCATGATTGTTCATTGGTGATGAAACCATAACTATTTTAGAGATATCGTATTTATTTTTCTTTTACGTTCTTATAATTTAACTGCACTTGAATGTAAGAAAGTATATATATCTATATGTATACATATCTGTATGTATAGAAGGGTCAAACCTTGCAAGACGATTTCATCAGCAACAACAAGTTGATGTTTTGAACCGATTTTAAAAAGGAGGTTTTTTATTTGATATTAATGTATGTATGTTTGTTTGTTTGTTTACGATTTTCTCAAAAGGTACTGATTCCATTTTGAAAATTCTTTTAATGGCATGATTTGTGCAGTGGTTAAGCGACTAGTTTGGGGTACGTAGTATTCAAGATTTAAGCTATCGTAAATCAACATAGGTAAGGGTACAAGAAGTCCGTCATGGGATCTGGAGGCAAAGGTCCTCGCACACATGTGGAAGTGGCGCGAGGAGGCGAAACGCTGGGACAAAACTCCGCTGCTGCGACGAATCGTGGCACGGCGGACAGAGCTCCCGTAGGGTCTCATGGCGCCATGGCGGGTACGATTTTCGCAACCCAGCGCTGGGCACGCCACAATTGCGGCGGTCCTCTCTTTCAGGAGTGGATAGAGAGGCGCCACGGCATCCTCACCCTCCGCTTGACGCAGGTTCTCACCGGGCATGGGTGCTTCAGGGGGTTCCTGTTCAAGTTAAAGCGCGAGGAAACGCCCGGGTGCTTCCATTGCGAGGATCGTCTGGAGGACACGGTGGAAGTGTGCCCTGCCTGGGCACCGCCGTGTCCTCGTGGAGGCGATCGGTGACGGCGAGCTCTCGCGTCCGGCCCTGGTGCGAGCCATGGTACGGAGCGAAAGGGCATGTGAAGCCGTCAGCTCCTTCTGCGAAGCAGTAATGCTCGCGAAGGAGGAGGCGGGGCGCGTGAGGTAGTGGCAGTCTCTGCGCCCTCACTTCCCTAGTTGAGCCCGCTCCAAGAGCGGGAGACGTCATTTGATCAACATCAGACAATGTTGCCGATTCTGTTGTACACCGAACTAAACTATCTCTAATCTATCTCTAAAATGCCTTACTTTTGGCTATGAGAATTGTAACGCTATTCTGCAAGAAAAAATCTCTAAATTTAAAAATAATTTTGATACGACTAAAATCGAATTTAACAACCGCGACTCAACGTGGTATTTTTTTTTCTTTTGGCTTCAACGTGGTACTTGTGTGCGCTACGCAATGAATTATTTGAAGGGCAGCCTGGACGTGTTTTATACGGAATTTTTCACTTTTTTTAAAAATACAGTACTGTTTTCGCACGTGAAGGCGAGGCGTTGCGTTGGTGTGAATTTTAGGTTAGACCACTAGTTTTATTTCACACCTTTTTAATCGCTATTAAAAATAGTCAGATTTAGTTAAAATAAATTATTATAGTCAACATTTTTAGTGAAAACCGGCAAACACAGAATAGCAAAATTGTCATTTTCACTAAACTAATAACTCAGTGCAATCTTAGTGCTGTCAAACTAAAATATATTTAATTTGTGTCACTTTAGTCTATAAAGTCAGTACAGTATAAGTCAGTAAAAAAAATAGCAAAAGTAGTGTCAAAATATTTTTTAAATTTACTTATTTTTTTGCAGAATAGCGTTACAATTCTCATAGCCAAAAGTAAGGAATTTTAGAGATAGTTTAGTTAGTTTAGTTCGTTGTAAAACAGAATTGGCACCATTGTCATGGAGAGTACGCGGCAGCAAAACAGTGGCGATCACGATAATCAATATGAATGAATTTTTAGTTTTTATTAAATGCTAGTGTTTTTTTTTTAAACATACTTAATACATTAAATTCTCCGGCAGATGGAAGAAACAATAGACCTAAAACTCACGTACCCATCACAAGAGACCAATCTCGTTTCGTTTAACAGAGCGTAGATCCTATAACCACCTTCCAACTCCATCATCAGGTTGGCACACAGTCATCATAACATTGCGTTCTCACCAGATATACATAGATATGTATAATTTTAGCGCTATCAGACTTCAGGAAATGATTAAAATCGATTTTATTTCAAACAGGAAGTTCTTGATGACAAGATGAAAATATTTACAAAATAACACTACACAGTTGTGTGATTTATATCTTCTTTATTTGGTATCAATACCCTCTTTCTTTTTGTATAAAATGTTTAAGTGATATTCTCAAAAAAGTATGGGTTCAGCTATCATGAAGTTACCAGTGGCATAATTTAACTTTATCTTCACATATAAGCATGGATAATTAAAAATTAATTATAATTATGAATTAATAATACAGGCTTACTAATAATACCTATAATTACACCATTACATAAAACCTCACGAGCGCACAAACTTTGAAAATGGCATTTGAAAACCCTATGTAATCTGGCAACTTTGGCAACATTCCGGCAATATTGCCCAATATTGCCGGCAATATTGGAAACTTTCCTGGTAACTTTCGGAAACATTCGGCAATTTTCATCCCTAGTAGGGACTTACTCAAAAATATTAATTATAACCTCTCAAAGCAAATTGAGAGGTTATTTATTTCCTTACGTAGACATGTTTCCACTATGTTATAAAAAAATTAAAAAATATTACAGCACAGTTTTACGAAGAAAACGTCAGTGAACTTGACAGTTTCGCTACACTTTTAATTTACCGCTTTAAATTCTGAAACATTGATCCTTATTTATAGAAGTTTAAACGACAACACTTTTTAAAAGACTTTCACTTGTCTTAACTTTGGCTATAATGCTGTCTTCTTGTCATAAACTTATTATAGTTCCAAAAGAGTTAATACCGGTCTAATATTTTATCAATACAAACTTCAAATAATGTTTGCGTACATAACGTAAGTTGAGGCATTATTAACACAACGTATGTGATGATATACAGTTATCCTAGTTCGGACTGAACAGACAGAACTTATCTACCTGTGCAAGGAATAGGAAATCCAATCTCGGCAAATTTAGGGTTGCTAACGAGATAGTATTATTATGATGATTGTATGCAGATGGAATATGCATTATTAATATCAAAAAGTAGCAATCTGATGGGGCATCAGGTAGCGCACGTTCGCCTTTCGAAAATTTTGAAATATAGAAATTATTGGCATAATTTGCAAACGTTACATTCTGGGCACGTTAGCAGATGACAGCAATGTGGAGGATGTACTTTGTCTTATGTCTAAGTGACTTTTTGTGAGGGGTTTTAATTTTGCATATTGATTTTTTTATAATAGGATTAGGCTTTGCCGAATCAAATTATAAATACAATTAAAATGTATTTAAAAAAGTGTCAAGATTGAGATTAACTCAATGTAAAATACTAATACGTATGTTGCTCCTCAGAGATGTAGATATCAAGGAAAAGTCTAAGGAAATGCCTGCAAATAAAATGTTTGAAACATTCAGAGCAGTTACTTTTAAACATTCTAAACATCTTCTGTTTTGATTAGTGTTTTGATGAGCCTTATGTTATTACCTATTTATATGGAATCGACTGAAGTCAGACAGAAAAATCACAAGCTGACATTCAATACTATATTCTGCTTCATCTTTCTGTGAATGAATGAACCTAATTTGTCTAACCCTGTTGCCGACTAGAGCAACGTTAAACGTTCCACGCAAGTTATACCGCAAAAAATAATTTTCTGCGTCTTCCTGTGTCAGGTGCATTTCTTATTATTTACGAACATTTCATTTTTGCCTGTCTCTACTGTGTCCTTTGACAAAAAGGTCCCTACCGACATTAATTTGCAAAGCAATTACATTTAAATTGTTAATAGTCATAGGCTAGCCGAAGGTGGAGTGATGAGCTTGACTCCTAGCGAAAGAACCGGCCCGCAAAGGCGATGGAAATACGTGAGTGGTAAAGGGAAGGGAGGCCTTTGACTATTTAGCCCATGTTGTCTCACTGCTGGGCTGGTAAAGTGACTGATAGATGAGAATCCGATTAGTCATTTATTGATAACATAAACTACAGGTACCCTCATTATGTCACGCTAGAAATATCTAATTTGCATAACGCCATGCACTACGAACGTAACTAAACCAGCAATTAATATTTCCTGTGTTTCGCTAGTCCGGTTACTAGATGCATTAGGCATTTTAACAGCTTGTAACACTAGCTCAGTTAGCTGAAACCGGCGGCCATAACGTGAGACATTACGATGAATTGATGATGATGATGCCACCTCATCGTCGTATCTGTGTGGCAGTTTATGAATTTGAAAAGCAATGACTTTCTGTTAATACTAACGTGAATTGAATTTCCGTACATTTATGATTGTTTTTGTATTGTATTTGCTTAATATTATTTGTGAACTAATATTAGTTTAAGTACAATTATATACTAATATAACTATAAGTTAAGAAGCCTCACAAGAAATCGACTCTAAAGAAGAATTCTAAAATTTGAAGACCAATAAATATTATAGCGCATTAATAATCTGTTTCATTGTTCTTCCAATAAATTAAAAACCATTTATTAACATCTGTTCTTTATTTTAAGGGTAAAACTTTTCGCTCATGGAAATTAATGTATCATCTTGGGTACATAATATCTTCCTTAGTATAAGTAGATACTTATTTCATCAGGCAAAGGCAGTTAGATTTTTGATTAACTGTGCTCTATTCCGTACTATTTAAATCCATTCTAACACATAACGTTTGACTAAGAAAGTGCTGAGTCTTCGGATATATCATTCCTTAGTATTACCTAAAAGGATCTTTTCCCAGTTGGCCATATATCAATGATTAGAAGCTATTATGTCTATGTAAGTAGAACATAAGAACCTCTTTGTAACGGATAAATATTTATAAGATTAATAAAGAACACTTCTGGGGAGTAGTTCTAGGCCGAACCTATTTTCTAAGCATAACGACGCTTGAAGTTAAGTCTGTCCATAAAAAAATACAAACACAATATCGCGGCCAAATTTTATCGAGATAACAAAAAATTAAACCGCCGAAAAAACTGAAAAGCATAAAATAATAAACCTTAAAATTATGAGTCCCGGCTTGGAGTGATCTTTGTTCATTGATTTTTCAGCGCCGACTCAAAATTTTAAGGTTTATTATTTTATGCTTTTCAGTTTTTTCGGCCGATTAATTTTTTGTTAAAAAGTTTTATTTTATAGATTTTTTGTGGCTTTAATGAACTAATAATACTTCGCAAGATATACCCTATCCAACAAAAAAGAATTATCAAAATCGGACTACTCTGTATACATTATAATCAGTGAGTGGACAATCAATCATCCCCTGTTTTCCAACCCTTAGGGTTCGATTTTGTTTTTCAATGTTATACGGGACCACCTTCGGATTATACCCTTTCTAATAGAAGAAGAATTATCTCAATCGGACCACTATGTAAAAAGTTATGCGTACATTAAAAAAAATATACGTGTCGAATTGAAAACCTCCTCCGTGTTTTTTTCTTCGGTTGAAAAAAAGATGGCTGCGCCGACATTCGCTCAAAAGTTATACCGTTGTTTGCCGTTTTGTGTTATTCACAGTACTTTTCAGCTGAAGATGTCTGAAATTGTCGGTGTGTTTGACGTCGGTTGCCAGCCGCCACTGTTTAAATTAGAATCCATGTAGACTTGAATATTTGAACTGTTTTTATTTCTATGAAAATAATTTTTTTTATACAATTCAAATTCGTAGTTGGAATTTTGTGAGAAGTTTTATTTTTCTCATTATTTACGGCAAGCTTTCAAGTAGATCCACATAATCCCAGATAAATAAAATTAAAAAAAAAAAATGTTGGCCGAAATTATTAAAAAAAACCCCCAATTTTTTGATCTCTCTTTAAGAGGAGTGAAATATAATAATAACAGTGAAAAAAAAGTTGCAACTTTTAAAACATTTCAAAGCTTACTAACTTTATTTGTTAAAAAACATAGTTACTTAATCGTTACTGAATAAAGCGGTATAAAACATTACTCGACAGCTGCCTTTTATATGACTGTCTATGTATTTTCTTTGTCAAATAAATTTTGGTAATCATCATCAGCCTATAGCAGTCCACTGCTGGACATAGGCCTCTCCAATTTCACGCCACTGTGCTCGATTTAGCTCGCTGAGCGACCTTGAATATATGGACCAGTCGTACCGTGAGTGTCCACGTTTCAGCTCCGTAAGTCATAACAGGCAGGACGCACTGATTGAAGACTTTAGTCTTTAGGCTCTGCGGAATACGCGACGAGAAGACTCGACAAAGCTTCCCAAATGCAGCCCAGCCCAGCTGAACTCTTTTGTTAGCCTCGTTCTCAAAGTTTTTCTTACCAAACTACAAAGTTTGCCCGAGGTAAACGTATTCTCGAACAAACTTGAGAGTACTGCCATTTACAGCAATTGGTCCCGGAGTAACGTGGTCGTTGAACATAACCTGAGTTTTGTCCAAGTTCATCCGGAGACTAATGCGTACAGAAGAATCAACTAGGCCGTCCAGCATCTGCTGCAAGTCTTGCAACGATTCAGCCAGTATGACGATGTCATCTGCGAATCACAAGTTTGAGATGACTCGCCGTTAATGTTAATGCCGCGTCTTTTCCAGTTCAGCGTCTAAAAACACATCCTCCAATGCGTTAGAGAACAATTTCGGGGAAATTACGTCCCCTTGTCTCACCCCTCGACGCAGGGGGATATGTTCAGTTTGCCGGTCTTGAGTTTGGACGGTCATTGTCGCGTTTTCATATAGACATCTCAGCACTTGGATGTATCGCCAGTCGACTTAGCATCGCTGCAGGGACTCCAAAACAGTCCAGGTCTCGATAGAATCGAAAGCCTTCTCATAGTCCACAAACGCAAGACACAGGGGCTGATTATACTCCTAGGATTTCTGTATAATCTGCCGCACAGTGTGATTGTGGTCTATAGTGCTGTATCCTCCTCGAAACCCGGCCTGCTCCGGTGGCTGAAATTCGTCGAGTCTTTGCGCTAGACGATTCGTGACGACTCATGAAAACAACTTATATACGTGGCTTAGGAGCGAAATGGGTCTGTAATTCTTTAAAAGGGTTTTATCACCCTTTTTAAAAAAGAGAAACGCTACGCTCCTTCGCCATGCATCTGGAGTTTTCCCTGAAAACAGGACAGAGTTAAAGAGCTCCCGAAGCTCTTTCAGCACAGGACTTCCTCCCGCTTTTAGGAGCTCGGTCGTGATCCCGTCCTCACCAGGGGCTTTTCGATTTTTAAGCTGTTTAAGAGCCGCCTCGATTTCGTCTTGGCTGACTTCTGGCAGGTCTTCCGTAAAATGGCGGGTTAAGGTGGCTCTAGAATCCTCATTTTCGGGATCAGGTCGCGATGCATGCGAGGCGTACAATTGGCGGTAGAAGTCTTCTACTTCCGAAAGGATCTCCGGTTTTGAAATGATGACATCCCCACTAGATTTGGTCAACTTCGTCAGGTGGCTTCTCCCAAGTGATTTGGCAAACACTTTCGAGCTCCGATTTCGCTCAATCGCTAGTTCTATAGCGTGTGTTGGAGCATCGGAAGTCGCGTCGAACCAACGTCCTAATAATTTTGTTCATTGCCCGTTGTTCTGACGAAGTGACAGGTGGGTTTACACGTCGTTCCGTCATTAGTGCCAGAGTTTCTTCCGAATGTTTGAACTTCTTACCCGTACGCCGCATTTTGCAAAATTGCGTGCCTTCCTCCCTGAGGATTTCCACCATTTGGTCGAGCGCCTGGTCGACGTCATTTGTGATTTCCACGGCAGCAAATTGGTTTTCCAGGTCTAACTGGAATGCTTCAGATCCTAGCATAGTTTGGAGCATATTTGGACGGAGCCTAGACTTCATCAAACGAGTTCGCTCGAGCTTGTAGTTGATATTCAGAGAGCCTCGAACAAGTCTGTGATCACTGCCGGTATTGAACCTGTTTATCACCGAGACATCTCTGAATATTTGCTTTTTATCCATTATGATGAAGTCTATCTCATGTTTCGTCACAGTGTCGGGGCTCCGCCCACGTCCACTTCCTTTGGGGTCGTTTCTTAAAGAAGTAATTCATCAAGAAAAGCCCCTCCCTCTCAAGGAAGTTGACAAGCATTTGCCCCCTATGATTTCTGCTTCCAAACCCGCAGGATCCTACTACCGATTCACTGCAATTCTGTACTCCCACTTTAGCGTTAAAATCCCCCATGAGAACGTTGTAATGGGCCTTAGTGGTGCAATGCAAGGCCTTGGAAACGTCCTCATACATTTCCTCCACTTCGTCATCCGAGTGTGCCGAGGTCGGTGCGTAAGCCTGAACAACCTTGAGATAATACCTCTCGGTTAGCTTAACTACGAGGTACACTACCCTGTTCGAAACACTGGAGACTTCCAAAACGTTGTCACTAAGGGATTTGTTTACCAGGAACCCGACTTCGCTTTGGGATAGCTGGTCTACCTCTCGGAAATATTAAAGGTGGCCTGATTCAAGGGTTACTCTGTCCTCCCCCTCTCTTCAGACTTCACTCAACTCTCACTTGTTTTTATTTCTTAGTTTATTCAAAGTCAAAGCAATTATTACAAATTGGCACTTATAGGGCATTTATTTCAAATAAGTGACTATTTTGAACGTCAACATTTACATTAAAATAGAATTGATTCTAATTGCTCTTGCAAAAAATAGTTTCGTATGGAGAAGAATGAGCAAGAAAAACTCCACCGATACTTTTTTAGAAGAATGAAATTAACCGCAACATCCAGTAGGACTCGCGAATATACGTAATTCACAGCTGTACTCAACCCTGACAATGTTTTGGGTATTGAAACCATTTAATTCTAATGTAATATTCAAAATAACCATTTAAGCCTGCCTTTTCCAAATTCTATTTTAATAAATGAAATGGAATTGTTTTATATTACAAACAGGGGAAAGGTAAGAATTAAATATTGAAACGGTAAAACCCTTTTCAATACTTAATCCGTTCCGATCAGTGTCGAAAACATTTCTTTGTTTCTGATAAACATAAAAATCTTAAAACATGTTGTATCTTTTTTCGTTGTAAGGTTAATAAAATATGCCATACGTCTTTTATTTCTTTTTTAACTTGCATTGTGTTAACAATACAAACAGCATACAGTGTGAAAATAGTAGCTGAGAAGATTCCGTGACCCGCAATGCGGAAAATGTTATGTAAATGAAAATATTGCTCACGCAGTGTATAAGTTACAATAACAGCAAATCTTGACAAATATTTGAAAATGCACCTACTATACGGTCAGACATTCAGGAAAACGTTATTTACGCACATAATTTGACGGTTCCATAAATAAAATTACAATACATTCTATTAGTTTCTCGTGGCAATAGGCGCTAATACAATGGTGCTACGCGGAGTTTGGAACGCACCATTCTTTTCCTCATTGGTACCTGCTCTATATTAATGTCCCGTAAAAAGTTAAAGGCGATTAGATTCGTGGTTTGCAAAAAAATTGTTTCGCACAAACTTAAAGAGATTTCAAACTGGTTCTTTCGTATCTGTTGCAGTTGCAGTTGTAATATATACGATATAGACGGTAGTAGTATCATAAGAGATTATATTTATTCTTTAGTCGTAAAACCGAACGCGTTACACGAGACACACATTATGAAGGAGGGTCGTAGGCTTTGACCGCTGCTACGCCAAGTGTGCTACGGGTCGAAGCACGTAGCGCGCTGGTCGTAGCATCTACGCCACGTGCTACGGCTAAAACAGTACGTGCTACGAGTCGAGTCAATAGAATGCTACAGCCATACTAACAATTTCATTTTCTTGTTTATAAACCCTTTTGTGGTTTTGGTTTATAAAACGGTACAATGAATTTTAACGTCATCCCATTCAAGCACATTTCGTATGATTTGCAACATTTACGTACAAGTGGGAACCGCAAAAGGGAATGCACAGGGAATAATGTGCATTCTTCAGCAAGATGGATTGATTCAAGATCTGAATGTAGTGGCATGTTGTAAGCGGGTGGCGAAGAACCGTGAGTCGTGGCTAATATTGCAATGGTAAATAAGTTTAGAGGAGGGAGGCTGTTATTCAACATATAATGACTATCATAAAAATATAATGGTAAATCAAAACAAAACATCATGTATTTATTAATTTCCGATAATAATATCGGTACAATCAATCTAAGGCAAGTAATTCAATTGGATGCAGCTGTCACGCTACAGTTGACACCACAGGCGGAAATTACGACAGCCGGTTGACGACGATGTGGTCAGCATGGAATTGTCAATTAGAGGTTTTTCGCGTTAATTTTAGATCAAGTCCCGTAAATATTCTTATAAAATGACTTACAAACATCATTCTAATATTGATTAGCAACCTCAGTAAACACACATAAAAATCACGACGTCTGAACGTCAAAAAAAAAAAAAGTAAAAACAAAATAAACTTTTCGTTTTTTCATTTTAATGTGTGTTTAGTTGCCTGCAAGAAATTAGTTTTAAGCGAAAATATACGTCGTATTTTAAATTCGTGTTTACAGGTGTTTAAAGTTTCATTATCGCTAGTACCTCAGTATAAACACAATCAACGATAGCATAAAAATAATCACAATTTCTCAGCGTTACTTCCAACATTCCTACAAAATTAATTTCTTCCGGGAATTAAGTTCAAGACCGGAAGAGGAATGGGTAATTTAGTGTGTGCGTAATTAATGGAACCTAGACTAATGTGCATCCGTTGTATTAATTGTTGCAAAAAACTGAGTGATTTCAGCTTACCTTGTCTTTACAGTGCATGAAAGAGCACTCATGAAAAGTCACTTTTGAACGTTTCAATTTACAAGAAAATGGAGTTGCTTCTAGGTGCTCCTTCCAAAAAGTAATATTCCACAAAATATTCCACAACTATCACACAACGCCATCAAGTCCCAAGCTAAGCAGAGCTTGTGTTATGGGTACTAGACAACTGATAAACATACTTATATATTTCTAGATACATACATATTATAGATAAATTACACCCATACACAGAACAAATGATCGTGCTCATCACACAAACATTTGTCCTGGGTGGGAATCGAACCCACGACCTCCGGCATAGCAGTCAGGGTCACTAACCACTAGACCAACAGGCCTTCCAAAAAGTAGAATCGTATTAAGAACAAATGGCAACTCCATAGCACTCTTTAAAAATATTTCACAATATTTTGTACAGAAAGTTACTGATGATAGCTGATACGCATTAGAATTAAGTGTAAAACTAGATTCCATAACACGATTTAAAAATGATACTCATACCTAAAAGTAGGTATGAGTATCATTTTAGTTTAGTGAATTTAAAACATACAATGAGCACTTACCATTTTTAAGTTTCAGACGTTCTATTTCTGTGCTCAATGTACGGGTAACCCTCAATGCGGTCATGGTCTCCCAGTACTTCTACTCATTCAACGCAACTGATGCGGGCAACGCTAAGTGCAAACAGTATTAAAAATTACTGATTAAGTAAGACTTGGTAATAGTCATATGGTATCAATATGGTATCAAAAATCTATAAAAATTTAACCTCTTTCAGTCAAAGCCTGCTTAAGTAAGTAGTGCCCTAGGGACAACTAGTCGATAGAAGGACACCGGTAGACGTGGATATGCTTGAGGCATCACAATTAATGGACATTGGACAGTATGAATTCATGCGATGGATTGATGCTTTTTATGAAAGAAGACGTTACTTTAAAAGGAACGTAACTGTTTGTTACATTTGCTTTGAGGAATAAAACAGGAAATTCAAAAACAATACTTTGATATCATGGCAAACCTTAAATAGAACCTTCGTTCAATGAATACCTTACTTCGAACTAATAAGAATTTAAAACAGTATATATGCCTGATGTAAAATATCCGTTATCTATCAATCTAATAATCTCTAAAAAATGTGATGATTTAATTTATAGCCATATCTCTTACCTGCACGATCAACTCATTTTCAATTTCGTCCAAATTGGATTTGAGTAAGTATATTTTCAACTTGCTGTTCTATTGGTTGAAACAATTTCGATAACATTGAACTTGCACTGACTCTCAGAAAAATTCGTAAGGTAAGGCTAAGGTAAATACCAAAAATTGACTTTAAAAAATTGTCACATTCACACATAACAAAATCGCAAATTCGCGCCATAATTATGCTAGTGTATTCGTTTTCCATATTTTTTTTTACATTTTTCATTCAAATATTTTAAAATTAATTCTTATTTATGGTTTTGTTTTGTGCCAGTGTTGCATGAAAAGCATTCTTGCACGTACTCAACGTCAAAACAATTCACAAATTGTTTAAGCGCGCACTCTCTTTTAGCCGAGGTACCTGCGGGTATTAAGGCCTAGCTAAGGGAAATTCGTAATAAAATGAAAAATATCCAACATAATCAACAAGTTTTATTATTAATCAGTCATGTACTTAAATTACTACAGAGTTTAAACAAAAAATAGCTTCTCTAGCTTAAAACCAAAACAATATATAACTTTTATTAAAACACAGTCTGTAGGCCTTATTATACTAGGGTAGGGTAAAAAGGCCTATACTTTAAAGTATCCAAAAATGGTGGTCTTAGAAAATTAAATAAATTGCCTTTATTCGCATCCATCAGGACATTGAAAGTCATGAGTATCTTCCGCAGTCAAACCGACACACTCTTCGTGGTACTACTTGGGCAATCGCGAACATTCCCTCGTTGCATCGTCCATTCTATCTTCTTTGCAGGCATGACAGTACCAACTCACCTGTTTTTGTGATTTACCTTTGCCAGTAGTAGATGTTTTTGCAGATATGGTTTTAGCTTTTTTAGGATTTAAAGTCTTTTTAAACTTCGATTTTTCTTTTCTACCTGTTTTAACATCACTAAAGTTTTCGTCTTGTCTATTTTTCTTTCTTTTGTTACCTTTCACTTCTTTACTATTTATTTTCTCTTGATTATATTTATCAAATAGATCTTTTGTGACTGGAGTACCTCAATAATTAATAGCTTTTCGTCTAACAGTCGGTGTGCATGTTTGAACTTTAACAAGCGTAGGCAGAAGATCATAAAAATCATTTCTTTTCAACCGACTGAGTGGTAAATCATCAGATTCATCTGAACTAGAGCTTGTTCCATAATATGTGCGATAATAGCTGCGTTGCACGATTGGTTCTCTTGAGACCTGACCTGTGGATGTTGATGCTATAGCTGGTGATTGCTTAGTTTGTTCTGGAGTCGCTGGTGAACTAGCAGCAGATTCTGGACTCTTCTGTTGATCACTATTAATAGGTGGTACATTTTCTTGATCACGATCAGGTGTTGAGGCTTCCGATAAAATAGACGGTGTTGTATCTCCGGATTATGAAGCTTGTGTATGACGATGTTCGAGAGCTGGTGCGTTTTCTTGTGCACCATCTGGTGCAGGAGCTTCCGTTAAAATGGAAGGGGCAAAAGCTGTTTCTGGTATGGCCTGTGGGTTGAAGGGATACAAGCCAGTCGCTTTAAAGCCACTCGTGATACTGCTGTGAGTGTGTCATACATTTCGACCAAACGCTTGACAGAATGATATTAAAGCGTGCTTTAGTGAGTTTTTTGTCTCTGTTTTGATCCAAAAATGATAACAATTCAGCATCCCAGTGGTGCTCGAATGATCGATATACGGCTTTGTCGAGGGGCTGTAATTCATGGGTTGTGTTTGAAGGTAGGCAGTACAAATTAATGCCAAGTGAATCGGATATATCGACTATGGAAAGATTTAAATGAGATGCTGCTCCGTCAAATATCAAAAGGCATGGTCCCTGGCTTTTGTATCTAGACAAGTGTTTTAAAAATATTTTGAAAAGTTCATTGGTCATATACCCCTTTGCTGATTTTTCTACTAAAGATCCTTGAGGCAAATTATCGTACAATTCTGGTTCCAAACGTTTTCCCTTAAATATGACCACAGGTGGTATGGCTGTGCCAAGAGCATTAACACATCCTGCGATGGTAACGCTTTCAGCATGTTCAGAAGTTTGCAAATGAACCCTTTTAGCCCCTTTTTTGGCCAAAACACTTTGCTGGTGGTGGATAGTGAGACGGTATCCTTTCTCATCCATATTATAAATTTTCTCGGGATGATCGTATAAGTCTAATTTATCGTAGATATCTCGCAGTTTTTGAAAATGGTCATCAACAATAAATTTATTTAGCTTTTGGGCTCTAGCTGGGTTCATGAATTGCACTTTTCTTAAGGATATTTCAGGGTGTCTTTTCATGAACGCTTTAACCAGTCTTTGCCTGCGCGTTTGCCCTCATCATTAAAATTGTGCTTTATATTATTTTGCTCACAATATTTATACGCCAATCACCGCAATATCCTTGGTGACACAGGCAAGCCCATTTCAGAATACCGGATTATCTTTTGCACAAGTTGAGCTTCCTCTTCATCATTTAATATAGGTTTACGTCACAAACTTTTCTTTAAACTGCCAGACTGCAGATGGTTTCTGATTTTTCTTCTAGGAACCTTATATCTGTCTGCAGCCTTATACGTACTCAAAGTTCCTCTTTGTACTGATCTAACAGCTGCGATCAGATCGTCTTCTGACCACAATGCCCGTTTGGGAGGCATCGTGACCGTAAGCACTGTAAATAATGATAAATAAATTGAAAATGTATAACTGCGTACATACTACCCACCAACAAACATTTTAAAAACACGCTCCTACTTATACAACATTAATTTTTGTTTATGCGAAACCCGAAACACGGGTCTAGTATTTTTATGTAAAGAATCTATGAAAAAAATTTCAAAACTGTATCATTAATAATCACAAAGTTATAAGCTTGATAAGTTACCTGGTTGTCCACGCAAAAACATATGCAGATCACCACAAACAGCTAGTGTACGTTCCATCTCCGTGTAATGGACGTTTAAATACGAGAAAGACATGATAATTTTAAAATCGAAATAAAACACTAAGGCCCGCGACTTGGAAGCGTAATTAAATATTTTTGGTACAAAATATAACATGGTGTAAAAATTATTGGAATCGATTCAGTTACTGATTCTGAACAAACTATATTCAGGTTTCGCATATACTAAAAATAATCTTGTATAGCAGTTTAAAAATATAGGAGTATAATAAGGCCTATAGTAAAATTTTATAGGCCTTAATATCCGCCAACCACGTAGTTACAGAAAAAAAAAAAAAAAATTTACAACTACAAGTCCTTTAATACGGTAACCTAGGGACAAACATACATTAAT
The DNA here is from genome assembly GCA_932294355.1 of Aporophyla lueneburgensis. NCBI lineage: Eukaryota > Metazoa > Arthropoda > Insecta > Lepidoptera > Noctuidae > Aporophyla > Aporophyla lueneburgensis. Next base: position 16,353,600 of record OW028750.1, on the reverse strand, counting down.
TAATAAACAGACAGTCAATACAGGATTGTAAATATGATATTTTCAAAATAACTTACGTTTTACTGGAGCCAATTTTTATAATTCGTGCCGCGTGACCGCACCGTTGAATGATTTCGACGACACTGGCGGGGGGAGAAGTGCAAGCGTTCGTCCGTCACTTCGCAGCGACTTGTGTACGCTCTGAGCTTGTGTGAGTGTAACCTTGATTGTCAATTACTGTATTTCGTACGTTTTTTGTTACTTAGGCCTTATTGCCCGACAGGCCTTAATACCCGCGGGTACCTTATTTCCAAAACGCCCCCAATTTGACCTAAAGACATGAAGAACCTCCGCCGGCATAATAACGAATCCCATTAGATCCAAGAATGACCATATACGAAACCATAAATTGATGTGCGTATATGTATACGCTACGCATCAAATCTTATGAATGTGCGTTAATTTAGAGAGTTGGATAAAAATGGAATAAGTAAACGATATTAAATCTTTCACGTATACCGCGCAAGTTTTTTAGTTTACCTATATAAAATGCAAGTCTGTAAATGCGATAATCACCATTTTGATGACTGTGGTGGTTGAGCCTAAAAAACATAAAAATTAGGGATTTCAAACATCAAAATTCCACCACTGAGGCAGTGAAAAAACATAATTTAATCATTTGACGAATTCATGCATTGTTCAAGTTAAATAAGTAATGGTTATGAAGTTCGTGTCGTCCTGGTCGAAGTTTCGCGCCAATCGTGTGTGTTTCTTACATTTTACTTTTCACTAATGTCACATCCACACATATGCATGCGATTTCAAATGTGACAACTAAGATTTAAAAATATTTAAACAACGAGAAAATTCCCAGATCTTAAGTACCTACAAGTCCATTATCACTTATTTATCCACAACCACTACTCAATTTGTGTTCAAAATCGCCGACCACTTCTGTTTTTTTTTTTTTAATTTGGCATGATGACCGAAAGCTGTGATGCAAAACTTTTTTATTTATTTCGTTCGACCCGAGTCATAACATAATATATGACGAATATCAGAAATCGATACCAACTTGGAAATTGAAATCAAATTGGTTTTTAGAATTAAATACAACTACCATTGTTCATAATAATGTTTAAAACTTTTGTGAAGTAATTTTAATTGTTTTTCGGATTTATATTGAAACCTAGTCAAGATTATGGACTTATACCATAGGTTACCTCAATTTTGCGCCGAATTGTTCATATATTTTATGAATTTAAATTTGGAATGCGCGAACTTTTTGGCCAATTATTTATTGTGGATTATATTTTAGATACTTTCTGAAGGTTTGCTACAGAATGCCCAGTATACATTTATTTAGGTAGAACAATTGTGTTTCGGAATGATAATAAATTAATTCTATAACTACGAAAAACAAATTTAATTTTACGGCTGTAACCGAAAATATCTCATATCTCACAATCTATTGCCTTAATAATCAGACACTTAGAAACATATGTGCATTCATTTTTTTTTTTCATGCCTCAGTTACTTGTATGGGGAACGCCGCTCCCAATAAGTTTATCGTAATTTTACAACACCATGGCTTACCGGGGCAAAAAATACAACTTATTTCAAATTATCGATAAAGTGTTAATAGTTTCTGAGTTAAATGGCTCTATGGCTCACGGACATGACAAAATAAATGGTTGTGTTTTTTTACGGATTTTAGTTATAGAGTTTACTATCGACATAAACTAATGTCTATGAGATAGAATTTAAAAAAAAAAAAAACGAAAGTTCGCTAGTTGTACTATATTAGTAAAAATCTGTCTTTAGTTAGAAGAAGTTAGAAACAAAAACGATAGGTGCCATAAATATTTTAAAAGATCAACTTAAGTCGAAGTTGTATCCCATGACTGTAAAAAATGTATGCACAAGTTGTAGTAACTTGAGTATCTTATTCTAACTGTAGGGTAGGTAAATGAGATTTCGATGGTAGCTTTATCATATATCTAAGACGAATAAACTTATTATTGTGGAAGAAATTACGATGCGTTGTAAACGCCGACCTCATCTAGTTTTTAAAATTTGATTCATGTGTAAAAAAAAGTCTTTGTAGAAACGCTCTTGGATCACACGGATACATATTATACAATAGTTGTAGGTGCCGAATCTGTTACCATAGTTTAAGAAAAAAACATCAAACCATACTTATAACCCTCATAGCGTAATAGTCACTTTTAAGTTCTTAAGGAAATATAACAAATCACAGTATAATTACTTCATATAATTAAATTTCGCAAGCCCAGCTGCTGATGTCTTAAATACAAATATCTCTCCGGAAGTGGCGAAAGTAAAAGGTCGTGATGTATTCCTGCAACTCAGTCAGCCTTGATAAGCGACTTACGCAAATAATTTAATTGGACAAATCCGCTTTAGTTAAACTTCTTTGAATTTCGTAAAAAAAAATGTAAAACATCCATTACCTGCATCAAGGAACAGATAATAAAACTAGATATTTACCTTACATCCGAGAACATGAACTTAGACGGAACTTTAAGCCGCCGAGAATTCCACATTTCACGTAGTGAAGTGTCACATAACTATATGAAAACAAACTACTGGCTGCGGTTATCAGAAATAAATCGTGTTCAAGGTTGTCGTATGTATTATATAGATCATCAAAGTGAACCAGTTTCTGATATAGAACAAACATCGTAATCCTGAAAAAAAAGCGTTTGATGGTTTGTTAAAAGGAATAATATATTTACATTCACTGTAAAGTTTTCTTTTTTGACAATGACGTCTCGTAGTTAACCCGAAGGTTTTCACTACTTAACCGGGCTTTCCCTGCGAATAACCTTAAACGTGAATCTAAGGCCTCCAGCCAGGGGCTTACAAACTAAAGAAAACTACAAACTAAGCGACTAAGACCTAAGGGCACCCTCGGTGGGGTTCGGGCCTCGGCTTAGGGAGTCACTGGTGGGGGGGATCAGCAAGGGACAGGCTGGATCTGAGTGGTCAAAATCAAAAAATCAAAATCAAAAGTCATTTATTCAAACTAGGCTGAGAGTCAGCACTTTTTAAACGTCAAAGTTACAAAAGACAGTCCCCCCAAAACACCCGCCCTTCGACACTTCCTAGTGCTTTCGCTGGGAAGAAGAAGTGGCGGAACAAACTCCCCAGCAGCACAGCTGTCTGTTAAGTTAGAAGAACTTGATTCTATACAATATTGTGTAAGTAATTAATATTATAAAACAAAACATACATTATTCGCCATATGTCAGCTAGCACACGCCAATATACCAACAAAAACATTGAAAACTAACGTCAAGCTGAAATAATAAAACAAAAACGTAAACAGAACTTATAAACTAAATAAAGCCTCCAGGCATAAAGGGAGTGCCCGCTGGGGAGTTCAAGCTGAGTCTTCGACACAGCCGGACGTGTTTGCGCGCGCGCAACAGATGTGGTATTTTACCCGCCTTTTTTTTTTTTTTTTTTTTTCAGGATGGGAAATCATCAAATGACTTCTCCCGCTCTGGGCGGAGCGGGAGGGCGTGTCAGACTTTTACTGACTAAAACCCACCCGTGTTCCATCAGTTGCCCATGTGCCAGGGTCACGGTATCTCTTTCGAACAATCACGCGACCCCGGCAGGCATCGGTCCTAGTAGACCCCTACACTGCTGCTGACATCTCTTTGAGGCGCGCGTGGAACACTGCGCGCCGTCGACCCGAGCTTGGTCCTTACCGGGCGGTGAGCTACCCATTGCTCACCACCCGCAAGCTCGCGCCTACGGTGGCCGGGAGTCCGCTATTGACTCCCGACGTCCGGGGCGTCTCCTCCTGCGGCGGCTAGGGACGTGAGGGCGCAGAGACTGCCACTCCCTCACGCGCCCCGCCTCCTCCTTCGCGAGCATCACTGCTTCGCAGAAGGAGGTGACGGCTTCCCATTCCCTCTCGCTCCGTACCATGGCTCGCACCAGAGCCGGACGCGAGAGGTCGCCGCCGCCGATCGACTCCACGAGGACACGGCGGTGCTCCGCCCAGGCAGGGCACACCTCCACCGTATGCTCCACCGTGTCCTCCAGACGATCCTCGCAATGGAAACACCCGGACGTATCCTCCCGCTTTATCCTGAACAGGAACCCACCGAAGCACCCATGCCCGGTGAGAACCTGCGTCAGGCGGAAGGTGAGGACGCCGTGACGCCTCTCTATCCACTCCTCAAAGAGGGGACTTACCGCCGCAATTGTGGCGTGCCCAGCACTGGGTTGCGACAATCGTACCCGCCATGTCACCATGAGATCACACCGGAGCTCTGTCCGCCGTGCCGCGATTTGTCGCGGCAGCGGAGTTTCGCCCCGGCGTTTCGCCTCCTCGCGCCACTCCCACATGTGCGCGAGGACCTTTGCCTCCAGATCCCATGGCGGCACTCCGGCAAGGAGGCTCGCCGCCTCACACGAGACCGTGCGGTATCCCCGGATTAACCGAATGGCCATGACCCTCTGGGCCGCAAACAATCGGCGCGCTGGGCGCAGCCTCAATGAGGGTGCCCACACCGGTGCCCCGTAGAGGGCCATGGACCGCACGATCCCCGTGTAGAGCCTCCGGCAGGAGGCGTTTGGACCCCCCAGATTGGGCAGGAGCCGCTTTAGTGCAGCCCCAGCCCGCTCCAGTCTGGGAGCCAAACGTCGGAAATGCTCAACGAAGTTCCACCGGCTGTCGAGGACAAGTCCCAGGTACTTCATCGTCGACTCGACGCCGATGTGAACCCCTCCTACCGTAAGTTGGGAACCCGCAGGTGGCGCGTTCCGAGGACCATGAAAACCCATGGCCTCGGACTTGTGCAATGCCACCTCGAGTCCCAATTGCCGGATTCTATCGACGATTGTCGCAACCCCGCGTGTCATTAATTCGGCCGCCGCCTCGTACGACCTCCCCTGCGCAAGGACCAGCGTGTCGTCAGCGTAGCAAACCACGCTGACGCCGCTAGGGAGGTCGGCGCGCAGCACCCAGTCGTAACCGATGTCCCACAGATGCGGCCCCAGGACCGATCCCTGTGGGACACCGCACGACATCTCTCGCCGGTTCCACTCTCCCTGGTGACCGGGGTAGATAACGGCCCTATCCGTCAGATAGGCCTCGACCACGCGACAGAGGTAGGTCGGCATCCGGTGATACCGGAGTGCCTCCCTAATGCAACTCCAGGGTAGGGTGTTGAAGGCATTGGCGATGTCAAGAGACACCGCCAAGACGACCCCACCCCGGGCCACTGCATCCCCCATCGTGAGGGCTCGCACGCGCATGATGGCGTCCACCGTTGAGCGCCCCTTGCGGAAGCCGTACTGGCCGTCCGACAAGTCCGGCCCCACTCGCACCAGCCACCCGACGAGGCGGTCTGCAATCACTCTTTCAAAGAGCTTGCCCACCTCGTCAAGCAGCACGATGGGATTTTACCCGCCTGACTTCGAAATCGAACCGAGTTATTGTGTGTGTGCTTCTGTGTCGGAACTTGTAATCGGGTGCCTATAGAACGTGTAACATAATTAAAGCAAGGGCCTCATACACCCTAATTAGAGTTTTGAGTGAATTAGAGTATTGAGGAAAAAATCGTGTGCGTACACTAGCATCGTTTTATGCATTTGAATCTGAGCCCTACTGCCTTGAGATAGGATTGAATTCTCTCTGGCTCAATCGACAGACTTGCGTCCATTCAGTTACGTTACACCTTGTATAAAATAAGCAAGCAAAAGTGTCACTGTGTGCTCCTGACTGCATTAGAATCTGCCTGCCAGAAGAAGGCTGACCCCTGATGAACCCGGTGAGCCCGTTCCTAATATTTCAGGGATTTTTGTCGTAAGACCGGCTTGGATTTGCCGCGCGCGGGAATCCAAAATCGTCATTACACGAGCAAGCGCTGTGTGAAGGATTGCGTTCACACTTACTACTTAACAGACCTTTTCTCGCTATCGTTCTAGAACAGAATACGATACCTACTAAGACGCCATAACTAAAGATGCTATAATTGTAACAAAGTAACGAATTTTTAAATTGCTAAAAGCTTGCTAAGTGGCCTACAACCACTCCGATTTGAATCGGTTACACGTGAGGCAAAAAGTTCAAAAAATATTAAAAAAAAGGGTACCCGAGCCAGACCCTCAATTTTTAAGTTGAATGCACATCTTGTTACTCAGATAAAAAAAAGAAATAAAAAAAAGGTCAAACCCATAAATTGACTCACTACAAGAGCAGCCAGCTTGAGCGTCCGACTTGCACGTGTCTTTGACTTGCCCCACAAACAAAAGCATTTACAATGGTCATAATTGTACCCATTTCAAAAGACGGGAATTGTCTGTTTGGAGCGATTGCTCACCAAATTAATTACCTAATGTGCCTAACATTTGATCATAGGAATTTTCGCCAAGACTTCGCCGCATACGTCTTGGAACATCGCCATGATGATAGAATTCACCTAGCACTTCCAAATAATATACAGGAATTTCTCCCCAACAGCATTCTTTCCCAGGAACAAAGGATTACAAAATACATAACTGCGCAATTTAACGAAACATTCTGGGGTGGCGAAGATATAATTATCGCCGCGTCCGAATTCTACCTCGTGAACGTGCATGTGCACATAAACAATAGAAACACACAGGTATATTCACCGACCGGCGAACCAGCTCCCGCTAACATACACATCCTCTTCATGAACCGGCACTATGATAGCTGGGTCCTGACATACGACAAACAATGCAATAACAACCGGATAATCCTAACGCAAGGTCTAACCAGCGTCAAAGCACAACGAAACACCAAACCGTTTAGTAACAGGTACAACACACAAGAAGAGCAAGAAATACCCACGAAACCCCAGCTACAAACGGGGTTGCTCGTAAAAAGCCAAGTAGATAACTCATTAACACCATGCGAACAACAAGAATCAACACCACTTACACCGCTATCAGATGTAATCGCGGACGACACGGGATACAGAATACTGAGAAACCCTACCTCTACCACAAGTAAGTACCCTTGCACAGACCTGCGCATAGCAACTTGGAACGTTCGCGGTGCCTCGAAACTAGGAAAAAGAAATCAAATTGACGCCGAACTGTCACATAGCTAACCTACAGGAAACAGGGATGAACGCAGAAACACTTAGCTCCGCACACTACGACTGGTACCTCTCAGGAACTGCGGGTAACGCACACCGGGGTCTTGCAATTTTATGCCCAAATAGAATTAGTCAACAGTAAAAAGGACACCGACGTACAGCTACTCTTGAGGTTGGCATGGGAAATGACAAACCAACTCCTCTGTACATAATCAACTCACACATCAACAGCTGTTCCGCGAAAGCAACCAGATCATTCACAGGCTTATCAAACTTGATTAGACAAAAACCAAGGAAATGTACTCGGTCGACAAGACACATTAACCTTCCAACGCAAAGGGTTGACACAACAAAACCTTCACCATGAATTTTCCAACTACAATGGCGAACTATTAATGGATATAGCCAACAGGGCAAATTTTCAAATAGAAACAACAAAAGCTAGAACATCATGTAGAATAACATGGTCGAAGGGTACTCAAAAATCGCAATTGGATCACATCATCACGCCACAGGTAGCAGAAAAACTTTTTTACTCTATTAAAGGTGAATGGGTCACCGGTCGCATCTCAGACCATAAAATCATCTGGGGACTACTAAAATCAAACTTAATTGTAAATAAAAACAAAAATAAAACACTAAAGCAAGACAAAGGCACCAAGGAAACAACAAAGGAGCCCAATTACTTCAACTACAAACTATGCCGCTCTCAACAGAGCAGCCATCAAAACAAAATATCAAGATTGCATCACAAAAAAAACTAGCAAATATGGGAATCCCAACAATTGAAAACACCGAAATACCCTGGAATACCATAACGGGTGTACTAAAAGCCGCTGCTCAGGAAACTTTGAGGCTTCAGCCAATGTACTCAAGGGACCATCGAATAGCCCTCGCTAACGTACAAAAGGCCAAACTCCTACAAACCAGGCTACCGGATAACCCCAATAGGCATAATCGCGTCAAAGAATGTCAGACAATACTTCAAAGGGTTACATACATATCTGGAGGAACAAAAAACATGCAGAGCCTGCTTCTCCGGACTGGGTAAAACGCAACCCGCAAAACGCATGCAAATGCTCTATTCATTCTATAGGAAAAACAAACAGCAAACGAAACGCCGAAAAAGACCGCGTTCATACCGATGTCCAAATGGGAGAAAATACTAAAAAACTCTGAGGGCCTTCGCATACCAAGGGTAAACATAACAAAACCGATAACAGAAGCAAAAGGCAAAGAACCGAAGGTGGCCGAAATAATAGGAATCATCAACAAAATGCGAAACGGGACGGCCCCCGGAACGGATCAAGTAGTAATCGAGCTTTACAAAGCGATGCCCCAACCATTACAGGAAGCCGTAACTAAACACATAATTAAAGCTTGGTCAGAGAACACAGTACCGGACACGTGGCTCGAGACCGTACAGGTACCAATTCCAAAAAGAAACAATCCTAAAGATATGAACGAGTATCGCCGCATAATGATTTGCAACACGGGCTATAGAATTTACGCTACATACTTACTTAAAAAACTTGACGACATAATAATGGAACTAGGCAGTTACCAAGCGGCTTTCTTTAACAATAGATCAACAGATGACCACATTTTTACGCTCAAAAGGGTTCTAGATGAGGAATGGCGTGCAGGTAAATGAACGTACATTCTCGACCTCGACATAGAAAAAGCATTTGACAACATTGACCTGAAGGCATTAAGAGACATATTATTACAACGAACCAACAAATCGATGACCAACAGGATAATCACGGCATGCTTGAATGAAAGAACATGCATCAATAGGTGCGGCCAGCAAAGCAGCTGGATTATCGAAAGGAAGGGAGTTAAACAAGGTTGCCCCCTGTCCCCCCGCCTTTTTACATAGGTCATCGATGAAGTTCTGAGAATAATCAAACTAGATCAGGACCGTGAAATCTCCCTCCCCCTAGTCTTATCGTTTGCGGACGACCTTATTCTAATTACATATGAGCTATAAGGACTAGAACGCATCTTATACCACATAAAACCCTTACTTAATAGTGTAGGCCTTCAAATAAACGAAACAAAAACAAAAATTATAATTAGGGACCCCATAAAAACACAGAAAACGACCCACGTGACTCTCAACGGAATAAATATACCAACAGCAGATGAAATCAAATACCTAGGCACTTACATAACGTCCGCATTAAGCAGAAAAAACTCAATTAGAAAACGATGCCAGCAGGCCACGAGAAACGCTAAATCATTACTACTATTCATATTGAACTTAAAAATGAACTGGAAACTAGCTACACGTATGTATCGAATGATTATCGTACCTTGTATGATATATGGCTTAAAAGTATCAGCACTCACAAAGGCGAACCGTTCAAGACTGAGAAGATAAGAAAGAGTTATCATGAGAGACTTGGTCAACCATGCTAGGAACAAACCGAGACTTAAGAAAATGCATCAAATCTTAGACGGTAAAACTATAACCAAACGCATCAAGAACCACAGGATGTGCTACCTGGCACACATTTTCAGACGCTCTGAACCACACCTGTTACATGCAGCAATGCAGTACAGGGCCAAATCTAAAAAGGTCGGACGACCTATTTACACATGGAATGACAACCTAAAACAGGACATGAAATACTTCGACAAGGAAATCCAGTTTTGGAGGGACACGGCTGGAGACAGAAACAAGATCAAGAAAGCGGCTAGTGATATCTACAAAAAACCAGAAACTGATAGCAGTGAGAACTCGGAAGACGACCAAGAAAACAACAACACGGAACATAGCAAAGCCTTGACATAGAAAAGAGCCAAGCAAACGGTTAACCCCACCAAAAGATGCATCGGTAAAGCTCGACGACCTGGACCAACATGCCGGCGACGACGTGAAAAGATGCCCTCCTATAGACAAATATCACCCTTCTCTCCACTAGTTCAATGCTTACTTAAAGCTGCATTGTCGGTAGGCTCGTAATCCTTTCCTATCCTATGGGCACGTCTTCCCTACCATTACAGCACCCCCCAGAGGAAATATGAGGCTTCAAAGGCTAGTGCAAATCTTGGGGTTCATTCGATTAATCGAGTCTGGTCAAACCACGCTGGGATCGGTGCAATTTATTTCATTTCATTTCATTTCAGGCATAAAGGAAGTGCCCGCTGACATGTTCAACGATGCAAAATGATCCATATACATACATTGATGCATATAGCTAAGTTGAAGTTACAATAGTTAAATTAGCACCTCCGGAGTAGAATAAAATAACAGTTAATACAAGTAACAATAACAAAAACCATGGTCAGCAAGACGACCAGTCACCACAAGCAGCACCCGTTCACGAGCATAACGCAAAGGTCAGCCATTACCCCCCTCGCCATATTGGAGGGAAGGTGGTTACCCGACCCCCGACGCTACCGCAAGCAGTGACATCTAAGGGAGCATGACGAACTTGCTGCTGGTTGGTCAGGCAAGAATATTATGAACAGCTGACGAGGTCGCTAGCTAACTACATGTTGCAATACAACTCATTTAAAATCATTGTAATGAGTAGATTATGTCCACAATAAATGAAATTAAAAGAAAATAAAAATAAATTAACAAAATCTGTAAAAAAAAAAAAAAACAATTATATCAACTACCCATATAAACTGTCAGTAGGAAAGCTAATTCTGGATTGAAAGAACATAAACATTGTCTTGAGTTAATCACAGCGACCAACTATTCTTATCGTTTAAGTAGTCGTTGATAGAATAATTATGCCTTTGAACAAAGGTTGGATTTTACTTTAGCTTTAAACTCATTAAACTGCAAATCTAGTAAAGCAGAGGGAAGCTTGTTATAAAAGGTAATACCAAGACCAACAAAAGAATTATGAACCTTATGAAGCCGGTAAAAGGGAGCACGTAGTTTGTCCTTATTTCTAGTATTAATATTATCTTGGAGAAATTATTCAAGAGTGTGGTTAACCTTTTGACGACGCGACTGCCATCTGTGTGTCTCGTCATTGCGACATGAAAAGAGGGCTTGCGAGTCCACAGCCCGACATTGCAATACGACTTACCAGCTAGAATCCAAAGAGTGCGGTGGTCGGGAGTCGATCGCAGACTCCCGGCCACTCCCGTTTTTAGTGTACAGGTGTATATTTTGCCTAATATATAAGATGTTGGCGAAGATGAATTGTGATGCCACCGTAAGAATACCAATATCTTTAAACAAATCTCTCAGAAAAACTCCAGCACCTAGTTGGTAAATCGCTCGAACAGCTCGTTTTTGAAGAACAAAAATATTTTGAATGTCCGCGGCTTTGCCCCACAGCAGAATGCCGTAGGAAATTATGCTATGAAAATAACTAAAATAGACTAATCGAGCTGTATCAACGTCCGTGTACTGTCTAACTTTCCTTACGGCGTAGGCGGCCGAACTGAGCCTTCCCGCTAGGCTTGATATATGTGATCCCCAATGAAGTTTGGCGTCTACTGTTATGCCCAGAAAAACTGCCGAGTGTACAGTTTCAAGCACCTCATTATCTAAAACGACATTGGGTCCCAGATTCCTAACATTCGGTAAGGCGAACTTTATACATTTCGTTTTCTTAGCATTGAGAACTAGGTTATTTGTGGTAAACCATTCCGTAGCCATTGAGAGCGCACTACTTACGTCATCAAAATCTTGTCTATTTCTGTCTACTTTAAAGATAAGTGAGGTATCATCAGCAATTAGTACAATGTCACAGATATTCTTTAAATAAAATGGTAAGTCATTAATAATATACACTAAGAATAAGAATGGACCCAGTATTGAGCCTTGAGGTACACCTAACTGAACTAGTAGCCCGGAAGATTTTACACCATTGACACCTACACATTGGTGCCTATTTTGCAAATAAGAACTTATGACACTGAGAGCTTCGTTTTGAACACCGTAATGACGTAGTTTACGCAAAAGTGTGTCATGGTGAACGCAATCAAAAGGTTTGGAGAGATCACAGAAAACTCCGATAGCATTTTGCGAGTTCTCCCATGCGTTGAAAATTTGTTTCAGCAGAGCAACACCTGCATCTGTTGTCGAACGACCTTTTGTAAAGCCATATTGCTCATTATGAAGGAGGCTATTTAAATTAAAATGTCGAACTGCTTGAGTATTAACTTTTCAAATATTTTACTAAATGCAGGTAAGATAGAAATGGGCCTAAAATTGCCAACGTTATTTTTATTACCTGTTTTAAATAATGGTATGACTTTACTACAGTCCGTTCACAGTTATTTTACCTCTGACAGCAGCAACCTAATATGAACCTTATTTAACGGATTTAAAGATCATTGTGATATTGACAGACTTGTCAATGGCAGCAACTCAAAAGCAACCTTCAATCAATCAATCAATCAACTCAGCCTATCGCAGTCCACTGCTGGACATAGGCCTCTCCCATATTGCGCCACAACACCCTGTCCTCCGCCTTCCGCATCCAGTCTGTCCCAGCCACTTTCTTTAAGTCGTCGGTCCACCGAGCTGGGGGGCGTCCCACGTTAAAGCAACCTTATTGCAGTGAAAACAAGGATCACTTTGATTTTGACTGTGACGCAAAATCAGAGGTAAAATAAGTGTGAATGGACTGTACTCTTCATGAGGTCAGGAAAAGATCCTAAATCAACATTTATTAAATGTTCGTTAATTAGGGACGAATATGAAACTAAAGGCTCAGCGTCGCGGGCTGGCTCATGCAAGGGTCGGGGGGGACTATTCGCTAGTCGGGAGTGTCGCGACGACGGACCTCGGCGGCGAGGTCGGTGTAACGGACGTTTCGGTTTAAGTAAAGTACTGGTGGCCCTATTGCTCTCCTGGAGGAGGGTAATGGGGTCATCAGGATCGGTTAGAATATGCCGCGGACGGCGGGTCTTGCTAATGCGGCGGGTCTTGGGCTGCCGCGACAACCAGAGGGTTGCGGTGGGTTGCGGCCCTATCGAAGAAACGCTTGGAGATGCGTTTCATGAATTGATGGACAGTCGGGAGTTTAAGATCGAGGTGGAAATTAGTATTCCGAACGTAACAAGGCGAACCTGTGGCGTTACGGAGAAAACGGTTCTGGAGGGGTCTGCATCCTATGGACGTGATAGGGTTTCGCGTGTGCAAAGACTGTACATGCATAGGTCATAATTGGCCTTATACACGCGGTATAGATGAGATTTTTGCACCGAAGTGACATTTTGTTTTTCGGATTGAGAATGGGGTGTAGCCTACCGAGAGCGAAAGCGGCCCGCGACCGGACCTTCTTTATGTGCTCAGAGAAGGAGAGATGCTGATCTAAGATCACGCTTAGATATTTGGCTCGCTTCTCCCAAGGAATCTGCTTGCCGAACATGGATAGGGGGGTCAGGGAGCGGGGTTTGAGTCGCGGTTTCGTAGAGAAAACCGCCTGACTCTTGTCGGGGTTGACTTCGATTCGCCACTTCCTGAACCAGTCGGCGAGGTCGTCGACTGCGGCCTGGAGGTAGCGAATCAAGGCGTCTTGACTACGCCCCGTGAAGTAAATGGCCGTGTCATCTGTGAACAGAGCCAACTGAGCCTTTAAACTTCTGGGGATATCGCTAGTAAATAGCGTAAAAATGAGAGGGGACAAGACAGAGCCCTGAGGGACTCCTGCTCGGATAGGATGGGGGGAGGACAGTGACCCTTCGATGCGATAGCGAAAGGTGCGGTTCGATAAAAAGTCTCGTAAGATGAGCACGAGACGGTCTGGCACTGCGAGTTGGTACAGCTTGTATAACAAGCCGTTGTGCCAGACCTTGTCGAACGCTTTCGCTATGTCGAAGAAAACTGCACCCGTGAACATGCCACATTAAAAACCAACGCTTATTTGTTCGACGATACGGTGCATTTGATGGACACACGAGTGTTGAGTTCGAAAACCAAACTGCTCGTTCGGGATGAGGCCTTTTGTCTCGGCGTAATCTCTGAGACGCTTATAAATAAGCCTCTCGTAGATTTTGCTGAGTACATTGAGCAAACTGATGGGCGGTAGCTCGAGGGCTCCGCCTTCGGTTTGCCGGGCTTTGGGATGCCAATAACTGTGGCTTCCTTCCAAGCCTGTGGGAAAATGTTTTTGCTTTTGTTTGTTTATGAATTGTTTTTGTTTATGACCACCATCTTCAATGGTGCCCACCATTGAAAATGGTGGTCATAAACATGATCAAGTGCGCGGGGAAAAGCTGGAACACCCTATTGGTGATACCGTCTGATCCGGGGGCCTTGCGGGGTTTGAGACCTTTGATGAGCTCGTGCACCTCGTCAGGTGTGACGGGGGGCAAGGGCTCATCTGGGTCTTCAATGGGTGGGAGTGAAGCTCTGCGTTCGACCTCAGCGTCGACCTCAGCGTGGTGATCTGGGTCTACTGGCAGTGAGCTGGGCGAGCACCTCGAGGCACAATGCCTCGAGGCTGTCGGCTAGGCACTCGGCCTTGTCGGCATCCTCGAATGCAAGTGTCGCATCGTGGCGGATCAGGGGGGGCATTGTGGTGACTTCTTTGGATTTAAGTCTCCTCTGAAGTTCCCAGAATGCTTGGTGGGTTGGCTCTAGATCGCCCAGCATCTTTTCCCAGCCGGCGGAACGTAGCTCCTCAATGCGTGTCCTTACAGCGTGCTGTAAGTGACGCAAGTGAACCCTGTTCGCGTCGCAGGGAAAGCTGCTGTAGGCACGAACGGCCGCGTTCTTCTCATTCAGCAGAGCACGTATATCGCCCGAAAGTTTCCAGCGTTGGTCTCCCAACTCTGGAACTTCCCTTGAACATTTGTTCAAGACCGATTGTACGTGCTCCGTGAATGAGTCGATCGCGGTCGTTGTGTCAGCGATAGAGTCGAAATGATCCGGAATGGAATCTAAGTAACGGGACGTGGTGGCTTTCAGCTCTTCGCTGACTTTCCTCCAGCCCGTAATCACTTTAGTGGCGGGGGGTAGGGTGGGATCGTGGGAACCTAAGCGGGGGGCCAGGTGCATGACTCACTGTAATGTGATTTTTTAAACACTCTTGTAGCCAGGTGCTATGAAACGATTTTTCGTAGTAAATATGAAATTGCCTTCGTTTGCATAATTACTGCATACTTTTGTAACGTTATTCAATGATTGAATAAAAAGTAAGTAGATAATCTATAAATTATACTTTTTAATTTCATATATTTTTCTGCTTGTCTAGAATGTTGTACTATAAGAAGTAGCTATCTAATATGATTTAATTTTAATAAGTACCCTTGTTGAAACTACATCGTTAGAATCGTATTAATTACCGACATATAAACATCAAATCGCTTAACAAATGTTGTGCGAACATTCTATACAAAAAACTTTTTTGCAAAAAAAAAAACAACCGACTTCCTCAAAAGCACTACAGAGTGAAAAATAACTTCAATTTCGGAAGTCGGTGTCTCAGAATTTGTATTTTAAGGTTTATGCCACCGACTTCCGAAATTGAAATTATTTTTCACTCTGTAGTGTTTTTGAGGAAGTCGGTTGTTTTTTTTTTGCAAAAAAGTTTTTATTTTTAAATTTTTAGTTTTGGTATCTACCCCGCACTAATTCCAAACAAACAATGCATATTTATGCGATAGCAGAAATCGCGGTTGATTTGCCGTCATTTTTTAAAGAGTTCCGGTGTCTGTCTTCGGAACTCATCATCAGATCTATATGAAATTTATATGGGACCATTTCGAAATAAACTCCTTTCGAACAAAAAAAGAATTTTGCAAATCCGTTTATATATGACGGAGTTATGGCCGAAAATACACTTAAAAAAAAATATATAAACATCCGAATTGATAACCTCCTCCTTTTTGAAGTCGGTTAAAAATAAGAGTGAAGCGTTATGCCCAAAGGTTGACGTTATTATGTGATAAAATGTTTCAAAGTAAAGCTCTGCTTATATTTTATTACGTAAGATACTGCTTTGCTTACATGTGTAAGACAATCGAACGTTAGACACGAACAACAAGTAAGTGAAACTGGTATTTTGAGATGTTTAACAATAGTGCAGCGAACAATTGCATTCTAAAAGCAGCAAGCAATCTGCTACAGGCTACAGGTTAAGGCATTAAACTCTATCTGGATTTTGGTAAATGCACCGAGATTTCTTCGAAGCGTTGAGAACTCTCAGCGGTTTGTAAGTACAATACCTACTTAGTGTAAACTAAACATGAAATTTACTGTAACATTGATTCTATATAACCTAAATATTTATGAGCCTTCCTTAGACAATAGTTTGAGTTACACTGTGTTCTTCAAAACCGTTGTTTTGATCCTCTTGACGTAACATGGATATAGTTAGTGATGTGCGTTCAATCTTTACAACGAAAGTTTCTGAAATGTTATACAAGGCGGCAGGGACTTCGATGCGGAACCTATTGTTATGATAAATGATAAATGATAAATGATTTCATTACTGTAAGTAGGTTTGTACAAACACTTTTACAAGTCAATAATGTTACCATGTAATTAATACATGATTCTGGACACCTTCAAAATATTTAGTAGATTATTAAAAAAATTGGTTATCTGTAAAGGTGGGTTACGGACGATAATTTTACTTGATAACGTCTAATTTTCTTCTACTCGGACGCATCGGTTGATGGAGTGAGGAGGACTAAGTTGCAGGCATACATCACAATCCTTTACTTTCACCACTTAGAGAGAGAAATAATTAAGACATCAGCTGCTGGGCTTGCGAAATTTAATTAGTAGAAGTAATTATACGATGATTTGCTATATTTCCTTAAGAACTTGAAGGTGGCAATTACGCTAGGTGGGTGATATGGTTTTATTTGCTGTTCATTTTTCACAAACTAAGGTAAGAGATTACGCACTAACAAAAATTGCATGATATAGATTTACGTTTTAACTCTCACACAAAGAGATCGGTAGGAGAACCAAAGTAACCGACATAGCCCGAATAATTACCAAACTTAAGTGGCAATTAGTAGGGCACATTATTCTCAGAGCAGATGGCTGATGGGGCCGTAAGGTTTTGGAGTGGTGACCGCGTACTAGAAGACGTAGCATATATCGCTGGCCCCGGGCAATATAGCGGTAAACGCCGGTTACGCGCTTTTTAATGTTATTTGATTTTTTGCGTCTCTGAGTATCAGTCTATCACTCTTATTTTTTTCAATTTTTTTAAACTAATATTTCTTTAGAATAAATGACAATAACAGCTTTATTGCATAAAATATTCTCTTACAACTAAAACAAAAAATAAATTTAATTATAAAGTCGGTCTGTTACAATGGTTACATAAAAATATGATTCATTAATACAGCTAAGCTTTGGCTATATAATTTCCCTGACGAAGGTGGTAATCGGCTGGTACGCTCGAGATCTAAAGCGGAAAATACGTCGTATTATATTCTTACAGACCTGAATATCAGTGGTCGGTGTGTTTATAAAGTCATTACTGTTGTTGCAATTGAAACAATATCGTCTATAATTTGTATTTTACATTTTTTCAATTATTTCATTAAATATTTATACCATTGCAATTATTTTTAAAAGGTTAAACTGGTAATAAAATTAGCTTTCATTTGACATTTTGAACGCCTATTTTGGATTACTGTACGCTGCACTATAAACAAATTAGCTTCTTTTATTTCTCCTGTAAAAATCGATTTTTGATATTACCGCTTTATTGCCCGGTGCCAGCGATATATTGGAAGGCCTCACACAAGATTGACCAATGACATGGTGTAGGCCGCAGGAATACGCTGGATGTAAGTAGCGCAGAATCAGTTGAAGTAGCGGTGCTTGGGAGAGGCTTATTTCCAGCAGTGGACGTCTTTCGGCTGAAATTATGACGGTATAAATCTTAAATATTGACTAGATTTCAATATGATAACCAAAAAGCAATTACAATTACCTACATAAGAAAAGTACAAAACATTATTTTAAACAATGCTAATTGTATTGAATTCTTTAAACCAATTGTATTTTGTTTGCTAAGTATAGATTTCTGACATTCAACCTATTAATAACTCGACTCGATAAAAAAAATCGATTGGTGCTCATACAACACTGGCACAAAACAAAACCATGACAAACAATCACTGACCTCTATCTAATACGCTGGACTGGCTACCGCTATCAATTTATTGTGCCTATTTGAAAATCGCCATTTTGGCGCTGACGGCAGCAGTGAGGGGGAATGGAACTAATACTAGTGATGTACAACAAATGGTTTGTTATCGATAAAAACTTCTCTGATATCGACTACAATGATAGAAATATTACCAACGCTATTTTTGTTACTATTTTCTATAAATTAAATTGGTTTAGATAATTATTAACATGTAACATTCGTGTTGTCTTCTAAACGTAATGTTTTTAAAACGTGGAATACGTTTTATAACATAAAATACGTTAGGATTTACTAAAATCATAGATAATTAATTTAAAACAAGTAATTTATGCATATATTTTGTTACTAAAACACAAATAAAAAGACATGTCTGCACTAGTTGAGTACCTAACTAAACCAATGAACTATAGATAGTCGTAATAAACAGATATTTTACATATAAAACATAACTTGAAATAGCAGTATATAGTACTGTTTATGGACTGTAATTCATAATAAGTTGACCCCTTCCTTGTTCTCCTTAGGGCAGATTTTAGCAACGTCAGATATCTTTTATCCTGGGAATTAAATCGACGTTTGACAGTTTCAGTACGAATGAACTGTCAAAAATTCAAAATGTATTCTCTGGATATGACTTATTCTAGGTATAAAAGTTTGGTGAAATTCGCCCTTTAACGGATAAAAGTTAACTATCGGATCAATAAATAATAAAATTCTGTAAAATAGTAAATTAAGTACCTCTAATTGTCTTATCGTGCTCTCTTTAAAGGAAGGGATTATCTTTTACTAGTCAGATACCGTATGTCGCCATGTGGTACGAGACACAATAAATTTTTATTAGGTCTGTAATTACGGTAATTAACTTGTAACAACTTAATTACCGCAGGGGAGGGGGACAGGGAAATAAAAAAGCATTCTGAAATCACATATTTTATTAAATTAAAACTTACTGTCGAGCCCATATTATTTGCCGAGTCAAAAAATGTCTAACCTTCTCTCCAGTTATTAATAAAGAATATTTTTTTGACACTAATAAGATTGCAAATGGCCGTTGTTTGTTGTATTTGAGCTAAGCGTCTCTGCGAAATAAAAAGTTTTCCAATGCATTGTTTGGAAGTCTCATTAATATAAGAGTCGGGTATTGCCCAAAATATATGTAAAAATTCACCTAACTAGGTTTGTAACGAGGATGGATCATCGTCGTCAAGGCGGTATTTCTTCGTAGTACGCATATTTTCAGCATTCGTAAAATCATCAACATTAAATTTATTTATTTTAGCACGCTTTGCACTAGAATTAGTTAATATGGATACATTATTGTCCTGAACGTTGCCGGTAGAAGTTTTTATTTCGTGATGGATTAATAACTGTTTAATTAAAACTTACTGTCGAGCCCATATTATTTGCCGAGTCAAAAAATGTCTAACCTTCTCTCCAGTTATTAATAAAGAATATTTTTTTGTTTCTGCGAACAAACGGATGTTTACATATTTAGTTATTATTTCTTTTAAAAGAATATTTAAATGACTGTGAAAATTGTCTGAGACATAACTATCTCTAAAATGATCTTCTAGCTCAGGAAAGCTTTCTCGTAGCGGTGATCTAATTTTACACTAGAACAGATTTCCGCTAAAGTTCTAGATATCTTTGGTGTACTACAGTTGCTTGTGTTGTAACTTGTGCTTGGAACTGTAACAAGAAATTATATTTCATTACTTATATTATTCAAAGAAGGATGATTAGATAGTGAAAATATCATTGAAAATAATTTGGAAAGGTATGTCATCATCATCATTTCAGCCGAAAGACGTCCACTGTTTGACATAGGCCTCCCCCAAGCGTCGCCACATCGGATTCTAGTGACTCTCATCAGGTCATCGGTCCACCTTTACGTTTTCCGATACGCAAAGAACATGCGATATGAACGCGTATATTTAAAAAAAAAAATTACACAAGGGCACAAAATTAAACATTGTTTAGTATTAGTATTTAACCACTGTTAGTCGCCAACTTAGTACATCAGTAAACCATGTTCAGTATTTTAGATAATTTTTTTTTACATAACTACCTGCATGGGCTTCACATGGCAATATTTCTTTTGGATTAACTTCAATATATTTGCAATCATAATTTGTTAACCCGACTTGCACAGGTACTAAAGGTAAATTAAATTTATCCAAGTTCATTTCAATATCACTCTGGCATTGGTATCTCGTTGGTTGGTCAGCGTCTTTAAGCATCTCAGTTTGTACCAAGGACAAATTAGTTTCTGAGAAAAACAAAAGTTTTATTTTATTAAGATAATCAATAATATTTCTTGGATACCGACAAAGTATTTACTTAGGTACTATGAATGTACACTCACCAAGAAATATTGTGGGGATACTGCATTTTTTCAATGTAGTCCGTGACTGATGTTTTATGAAACATCCATCCGTGAAGTGTTTAGAACAAAGATAATGATACATGGTTGGAGTCCAATTGACAACCTTCATATTTTTTAACCAAAGTTTGAGAGTGTAATCGGAGGGGAACCTGTAATTAAAAGAAACATTATAGTAGGTATGGGTAAAAAATTAAAATAATATAGTATATCTATAATTATATAGAACACTTAATGAGAATTATGAATCATAGGTGTTAAATTATTTGTTATTGACTCTAATAATAATAAACCTTAAAGTGTTTTGCTATTATTACAGATCATAATAATGTGCGTATTATTATTTTAACAAAGATGATAAACATTATTGTTAAGCATGTTTTTTTTTTACATCTTAATATAATATTACGAAAGTATCGATAAGAATTTTGACATCCCTAACAAAAGTTATTGGTTAAGTAAAAATGTTCGTAAAATCCCGTAAACTCGAACAGAAGCAGTGTATTTTTACAATAATAAACGTAAACGTTTATTATTGTAAAAATACACTGCTTTAAGCGGTTTTCTAATAAGTATTTATGATTTAGATACACTTACTTGTGAAAAGTGACACCACTGCCTTTTTCGTATCGTGTTTTACAATATACGCACGATTTCATGTTGGACGAACAATACAAGCTATGTTATAATCACTGTCATTATTATAACACTTTAATCTAAATCACAATCACAGTAAATACTTTAGAAAACTTTTTATTTCGCAGAGACGCTTAGCTCAAATACAACAAACAACGGCCATTTGCAATCTTATTAGTTCTTAGAACTCTCACTGGGGGCGCTTTGAATCGGCACAGCAAATAGTTGTCATTTTGTATGGGATAGCCAGTCCAGCGTATTTTATAGAGGTCAGTGCAAACAATTAATAAAAAAAATTGAACAATTTGAAAAAGGAACAAAAAATATAGAAGCGTTCATTAAGCGCGAATTTGCTTCTTTAGTTACGTTTGAATGTGTTATATATTTAACTAGCTTCTGCCCGCGACTTCGTCCGCGTCAAATTTTTGCTCCCCTGACCCTTCTCGTCGCATCGATTTGCCTGCTAGTTTTCGTCCACTTTTCGTTGCTGCTCGCTTCTTTTGAGTTATAGTGAGTCAACCTTAACCTCTCGCATGTTTTCAATAAAAAAACAGCGGGAATTCAAATGTATTTTACATGATTCACATGGTGTATCATAAACAGTTGGGCATTGAAATAACATGATGCACACGTGTGCATCATAAACACGCGAGGGGTTAAAAGATAAACATATGCTCTTGCGGACTTATTTTTTAGAAATTTTTAAAAGAAAAAATTCCGTTATACATGATGTTTGCGTTACTTTAACCGTTTACGCAGCACACGCAACGAAAACTCTCAAAAGGAATAAATTTTCCCCGTTTTTGCAACATTTTTCATAACTGCTCCGCTCCTCTTAGTTGTAACGTAATGTTATATAGTTTATAACTTTTCTCAATAAATAGGCTACTCAACACAAAAAGAATTTTTCAATTCGGACCAGTAGTTTCTGAGATTAGCGCGTTCAATCAAACAAACAAACTCTTCAGCTTTATAATATTATATAGTAATATAGTATAGATTACATTTTTGAATTCAATTAAAAGAATATGTACCTACTTACCAATTTTTTAAAACGTGTGGAAATTAATTAAAAACATTTAGAGCAGAAGAACAGCCAGTTGAAATATGGTCTCAAATCCAATTTGGAAGAAAACGAAAATGTTGGTCGCAGGTAAGATTATTGTCTATGCTTAACTAAAATCAAGACATTAAAGTTTTATAGAGATTATATAATTGTTGAAGGGCCCGCCCTTTTGAGGGGACTGTCTTATGTAACTTTGACGTTCAAAAAGTGCTGACTCTCAGCCTAGTTTGAATAAATGACTTTTGATTTTGATTGGAAACGGACTTTTATAAATGAAACAAAATACTCTTTTACATTGTAACTAGTTCGAACGTAGTTATTAATTCAACGGATTTCCTAATATTGTTATTGTCCATCTACAATGCGGCATAGACATCGACGCGCGAACTGAAACCATGAATTCAACACAATAGTTCTAAAAATGTTCGTCGAATATAAAAAAAAAACACCTGATAGTCATAGAAAAGTGTTACACATTCGCAGTCAAAATGGCACAGCTATTTTTTTTAAGAACCAACAAAAAGTGTCGGTATGGTTCAGAATCATGAACTGATCCATGGTAAAAGGTTGTGCGTCGATATCCCTGCCGCCCTATTTACATGAATCTGTTGTTATTCAAGTTCCTAATTTATCACTTGTAACAATTAGGTTAAGACTTTATTTTAACCTATTAAAATAACGTCTTTGTAGAAAGGATCAACCCATCACATCAATTCATTATATCCAACGCCCACAATTTGTGATGCCTCTGTGCCTCAAGTATATCCACCACACTGATACACGGTGTCCAAATAAACTAGTTGTCACTTAGGCATTACGTAAGTAAATTCAGCTGGCTTTACTTGTCTGACTGAAGTGTCATCGATCTGCTATATCATCTAGTTAATATTTATAGTTAAAGTCAAGTTTAAAGTGTAGTTGTTGTTAGTTTTTAGTTATATTTAAAGTCGCTCAGCGAGCTATGGAACGAGCTATGCTTGGAGTATCTCTGAGGGACAGAATCCGGAATGAGGTGATCCGGCAGAGAACCAAAGTTGTCGACATAGCTCATAGGATTAGCAAGCTGAAGTGGCAGTGGGCCGGCCATATTAGCCGTCGAACCGATGACCGTTGGGGTAGACGTGTTCTTGAGTGGAGACCGCGAATCGGCAAACGTAAGGTAGGACGCCCTCAGGCTAGGTGGAGCGATGATCTTCGCAGGGTGGCTGGCAGCAACTGGATGAGAGTTGCCGAAAATCGAGCTGAATGGCGCGCAATTGGGGAGGCCTATGTCCAGCAGTGGACTGCTATAGGCTGATGATGATGATGATGAATATTTATAGAATTTAAGACAACTCTTTTTAGCACTCAGCGTTGCCCGCACTGGACGCAAAGAACGAGCTGAAGTACCGGGAGACTATGACCGCATCGAGGGTTACCCGTTCATTGAACACAGAAATAGAACGTCTGAAACTTGAAAATGGTAAGTGCTTATTGTACTTTTTAAGTTCACAAGTAGGTATAAGTAACATTTTTGAAGCGTATTATGGAATGTAGTTTTGTATGAAATCCAATGCGAAAAGGCACCTACCTAACAACGGAGTTTTTGTCCTTTTTCCATCCGAAACTGCCGTTTGGAGGGGTACTAAGAAACAAATTCAATTTTCTTGTAAATTGTGAGGTTTCAAAAGTGCTTTATAATGGTCAACAGTCGTAGCTTACGACCCTTGTTCAAAATGCGCATCTCGTTTTACACGAGAAAAAACAGTTGTAATGAAAGTAGGTGTGGAACTTTTTTTGCAAACAACGAATTTAATGGCTTTTAACTTTATACGGAACAGAAAGCTAGAGGAAAATTATTGGTGTGTTCCAAACTCCGTATTGCACTACTGTAATAGCGCCGACTGCCTTAATATTTTGTATAATTTGTATTTATTTTTAAATATTTTTTCATCATTATTCTCCATACGAAATTACCTTTTGGATGGGGCACCAAGAAACAATTCTTCTCAGCATCATCATCATATTTTTTTATTTATTTATTTACACCAATAAGTACAACATATTAAAGTTATAAAATATACTTAATCATAAAATTTAACAATAAACACAAAACCAAAAAAAAATTATAAACATTAATTCAAATTTGAATGCCTTCTTCAATGCGCCTTTGTGCTTTCGATACAAATTTTAGCAGGCTATAAAATACATCTTCTGACGATATATTACTTATAAGACATCCGGCCTTTGACAAAGGGGCAAACTTTAGCAAGTAATTTCAACTGAAGGACGTCCACTGCTGGACTTGAACCAGAACCAGTTCTATTTTCTTATAAATTATGACGTTTCAAAAGTGCCTTTTGTAGCCCTCCTTATGATGTGCACCTCGTGTCACGCATTCGGTTTTACGGCTAAAGGACAAATATAGTTTCTAAAGTAAAAACTGTTTGAAATGAAAGTATGTAGGTGTGAAACTTTTTTTGGAAACTACAAATCTAATGGCTTTTCACTTTTTACGAAACATAAAACTAGAGAAAAATGATTGGTGTTTTCCACACTCCACATGGCACCATTGTAGTAGTGCCTATTGCCACGAGAAACCAATGCAATGTATTGTCATTTCGATTTACAGAACTGTTTTAGGGAACTGTCAATTTATGTCCGTAAAAAACGTTTTCACGAATTTCGACCATACTGGGTGCGTTTTCAGATTCGTATGTCACTTGCATGTATGAAGAATGGAATGATTGGTCAAACTTCGGTGTTACTGTAACTTATACAGTCGCGGAAGCAATATTTTCATATACATTACATATCCGCATCGCGAGTCACATCTCCTTAGCTGCTATTTTCGTACTGTATGCTGGTGATTTTAGTTAAAAAAAGACATAAAAGACTTATTGATGTAATTTTCACATACCTTATAACGAGAAAGTTAACTTGATCTTTTGAACATCTTTTAATCGAAAGTAATGTTTTCGACACTGATTGGAATGGATTAAATATTCAAATGATCAAATCAATTCCATTTAATTCATTACAATAGAATCGGGAAAAGGGTGCTTCCCTAATGGTAGTTTCGGTAAAACATTGTCAGGATTGGATACAGAGATTCACGAGTCTCGCTGGATATTGCTCTAAATTAACTTGAAATTCAAAACAAGTGAAGGCCAGATAATGCTATGAAGAAATATGATATAAGGTTTTTTCAAAGAAAACTCAGTAGTCAGATATAAATAAAAGGCAACTGGCGGATTATGTTTTACACTACTTTATTCATTACTACCTTTTGCCAGCGGCTTCGCCCGTGTGGAGGTCGGAAATTATCTCGCGGGAACATACTACCGGGATAATAAATTGCCTATGTTTTTTCTCAGGCTCTAAACTATCTGTGTACGAAATTTCATTTAAGTCGGTTCAGGAGTTTTATCAGGAAAGCGAGACAGACAGACAGACAGAGTTACTTTTGCATTTATAATATTAGTGTGGAGTTTTCTTTCCACTTTATTATAAATAATGTAAATGTATTAAATGTCACACTTCACCAGTCTTTTTATTTATCACTCCCCTTATTATCTACTTGTATCCATTTAGAAAAAGTTTGTTGTCTCTTGGGAAATAAGTAAACATATATATTTCATGAAACTGGTTATTAAATGGTAGTTAAAATGATCTAAAATGAAGTAATAAGATTCTGAAAGCGCTGTATTGAAACTTTTTCCGAGCCAGTGTGTTATACTAATTTCGGATTAATTTTATTGTATTAGGTAAACAAACAAAGCGACGATAGAATACGTATTGGCAATTGGGAAAAGATGGAAATTTCAAGATGGTTTTTTTTTGTTTCTAATATGTAACTAAATGGCTGGAAAGCTAACTGTGTTGTGGTGGTCAGATTGACATTTCATACAAAATACTGATAACCAGCTGCATCCAGCTAGACCCCAACATGGTTAAGAAAAGCTAAGGCAGATTATGTCATCATTTCAGAAACATGTTTTTGTATTGCAGGGAAGTTTTACTCCTGTCAGGGTCACGGATTTGTTCGAAAGTCTTAACGTGGCCCTGGCACAGGCAACTGAAGGAACACGAGTAGTTTTCAGTCATTAAAAGTCTGATACGCATTCCCGCTCTGCCCAGAGCGGGAGACGTGATTTGATAATTTCAAACCTAGAAAATAAAAGGAAGTTTTACTGAAAATAGATTGACCGACTTTGTTCTCCAATGCAAACGGGTCTTTAATATAATTTTATTAATAAGAGAATCCAATTTGGAAACTAAAGTTATTCCTGCACAATGGGCTAGCACGGATAGAGTTGAATGCATACCAGCTTGATTAAAATGCTGCTGCACGTAAGAAAGATGAACAACTGCCGGACGGAGCCAGCATTTAAATAACTATCCTTTTACAAAAACGGCTTTTTGTATTAGATGAATTGTTCACGAACTTCAGTACATTTATTAACGCGTGATCATAGCCAGTGTGTATTTTACCCTTTAACCGTGTCGCATTTATGCGACAAATATTTCCGTGCCCCTAGCGCTCGTGTCGTATTTCTGCGACAGAGAACATGCATGATCTTTTCGTCCAATTTTCGTCCTAGTAACTACTTGGTACAACTAAAACCATTACTAAATAGAGATATTATTTAATGCAATTACTTAAAATTATGTCTCGTCGCTCTAAGTTTTGAAAAAGCTTAAACAAAAATACGTAATTGGCAGCTTGGACTTTTCTTCGGTGTGTATCGCGCGTGTCGCATATTTATGACCATAGGGATGGGATACAATGCAATGCGGTTTTTGAAAAACTAAATAACAAACAGTTAAATAATCAGGTATAATGCATCATTCAGCATAAAATAAACAGTGCCATATAATATAAAGTTTATTTAACATAATGCCTTTTGTTATGAATTCTTTTTCTTTTTTTCATAAGAAAAATACCCTCAGGATGTTTGTATTATGATAAAATTTGACGTTAGTTCCCATCCCTAGATGCTTATGTTTGCAACACATTTCTCTTTTTAGTCTAGCGTGCCTGTCGCATTAACCCATATAGACCCAAATACAAAATAACGATTTTTTTAAAAAAACAACGTTATTGCCGTAACTATTAAAGGCTAGTAAAACACCCTATTAGAAAAAACTAAAAGAAAAAAACTTCCTTATACATAAAAAAACACCGTCCTCAAATGGGGCCAATGGGCTCATAGGCGGTATTTTTTAAACACCATTTTTCGATTCACAATGTTTTATTGCATTTGTTATATTGTCAACGTGCTTTCATGTGGCATAGTAGGCATCGTAGTTGGCTTGTCATTTTCTGAGGGAAGTGTCCGATGCCGTCTTGACTCATACTTGGCACCATTGATGAAGGTTTACGTCGTCTTCCATCAGGTCTCTCTGTGGTTACATTGCTCAAATAAAATCCGGCAATACTTAGGTGAAACTGGAGCTGGTCTATTTATCTTCAGCGGCCAGGACGTGGAGACGCCAAGCAATAGACATAGCCAAATCGAGCATGTAGGTAAATAGGACCCACCACCATTGTTTTCCTCGAATAACTGTTGTTGGTGTTTACTGCAAATGACTGTTCAGCTTGATCAACTCCACCCATGCCTTTATTATAGTTGGGAAACCAAAGGAACCTGGAACACAAAGGGGATGCCCACATCTACCTTCTTTCCTTCCGCAGAACATCACCCATGGTACAAAAACTGTTGTCAAGCCATTGCATGAATAAAATCTTATTCACTGTATCAAATCGGTAATCAAATTCTGCTATTTTGTTCTTTTTCTTGTCCTTAACAGATACCAAGGAGTATTTCTTCCTCCTATTGTCTCTTACATTACCAGTAGCACGATAAACAGCTTCATTGAGATCTCGTAGCAATGCGTGGTTGGAGAAAAAGTTATCAAAATATACCATGTACAAATGCGAGATTACGTTTATTTATCCAATAGACTCTACACCACTTTTGATCTCAAAGGCTTATTACTGGTTCCCCCTGTAGTTTTATTATAGTACAGATCAAAACCATAACAATAGCTACAGGAACTTGAAATCATCCAGTCTTTATACCCAAACTGCACTGGCATTATAGGATGGTTAGCATTTACTCCAACGTGGCTCCTGGGTTTCAACATCAACTTTTCTGTATCTTTGTAACGGTTCATATCGGTGCTATCCCATTCATTGTTGTTCCGGACCTCAAAACCTTCAACTCGACCTTGAATATAACGTGGAAGAATATTTTGCTGGACATCATCTTTATCGCCTTCTTCTTCATCTGACACTCGGCATCCCCGACTGTTCTACTCTGCTACTATATCGTAATTGACATCAGAATCATCCTTTTCATTCTAAATATATTTGATAGCTTCCTCCAACCCTCGATACTCATTTGCGACATCAAACCATCGTTTAGCCATTGTTTATGCCAAAACAAACCTGCGAAATATTTATAAAGAAAAGCTACCCATTGCCCATTGGACCCATTTGGGGACACCATACTAAATTATCTACCTTCGTTGTCAAATATTAAAAATTATTCAACAAAATGTGATTTATGACTAGTAAACACTATGGC
The DNA here is from genome assembly GCA_932294355.1 of Aporophyla lueneburgensis. Classification (NCBI taxonomy): domain Eukaryota; kingdom Metazoa; phylum Arthropoda; class Insecta; order Lepidoptera; family Noctuidae; genus Aporophyla; species Aporophyla lueneburgensis. The sequence continues at coordinate 16,324,750 of OW028750.1, read as the reverse complement.
CAGATGGAAAAATTAGGAAATATATATTAAAACACAATAGAAGTGTAAAATATTATGACTTGCCTATGGTTAAACACCAGTTTAGTAAATGAAGTAAATAAAATCTCTTTTTCTTGCCACTAAATCCATAAACTCACATAACTGCAATATTTATTTGTGAGCCACACTCATAGACACCACAAATACGCCTTCAAACAAAACATAGCTAAAATCATTTGAAAAATGTGGGTACTTAAACAAATGTCCCCAAATGAGGACAGCGGGCGTAAATGGGTTAATGCGACCACTGACTACGTCACAAGCGGATCAAACGAATGGACGTTGTTCGTGGGTACACGCATTGTCGATAATGACGACGAAGCGGAATTATTCGAATCTGTCGAAGAAAGTGGAAGTGATGGAGAGGCAATTATGTACCTATTTCAATAACTTCTTATGTTAGGTGCACAGTATTCAGTAGGTATAGGTATAAATAAGACTTTCGTTGGGTTTAGGTAACTCTTTGATAAATCGAAATAGTTTTTTAAATATTGCGATATAATTCTGTTATTTATTATATTAGTTATCTACATCCACACTATCCACACTATACTATATTAACCCACACTATCCCTTACACTTACCTATACACTTATACACTTAATATTATAAATGCAAAAGTAACTCTGTCTGTCTGTCTCGCTTTCCTACTAAAACTACTGAACCGATTTAACTTTTTGTATGATCGTTAGAAAAAAGATCCTTTATTTTTATAAAAGTTGCCACAGCTAATAAATCTCCCGATACATTCTTTAACCGATGTCCATACTCTAGATAATTACACATCTCCTTTTTCTATAAAAATTATGATTAAGATCTGTGCTTGTCACATGTGACATTAATGACATATTCAAAACCTATTTTCAAAGTAAACAAACCATAACCCTTGGAACCCTTAAGTTTAACTTAATTAGTACCCAGTACTATTATTGCAGCAATCTCAAAATATCTCAAGAGCTTAAGCATTTTAACAAAACCGTTTACAGAATTATACACAGTGGGTTTGTTTTGATAAGACGATGCTAATATTAATTGAACAATGAGTGATTTTGTTGTAATGTACAATGTGCTTGTATGCCAAAGTAAAGTTATTTAAACTAAATTGTTCACTTATTTCTTACCCTACTGAATCTAACATTAAGGTATTACAATAATGTACAGGTATATAAATCACACTATCACTGTAATGTTTTTATAGAACAATAATATTATAGTTAGGCAATCAACTATGTTCACCTAGAAGTTACAGTCTTTGCACAGACACTTTCTTGACTTCACTTGTCTGCCTGATCTGGTGGTGATAACTTCCTTATCTCTCTCTGGTGTTGATTCCAAGTTTGTAGATGTAGTAGATGAATCAGGAGTAGCGAAAGGAGAGGATGAGCTTGAATTCTCCTTGGTAGGGATGTAATAATCTTGTATAGGAGCTTCTATTCTTATCTCCTGTGATGGAGAGCACAGTCTCATATCTGGTAACAACAACTGAGTTGAGTCTTGGTTTTCCTGAGTTTGTAGATATTGAACAGGCTCTGGTTGCTGTTGACTCTGTGCCAAACCTGATTGAGACTGTCTTGACTTCTTATCATGCTGTAGCGGTTGGTCTGAAACAATATGTTTTAATGGACTCGAAGGGGATAAGAGCAGTGGAGTGGGAGGAGGTAATGCAGGAGTGGAAACAGGAATACTATCTTGATTAGGCAATTCGATGATTGCTCTCCGGTTCTTTCTAATTTCCTTCCCTTTCTCTGTCAATATTAAGTAGCTGCGGGGCTCTTGTCTTTTTCCAGTGACTGTCCCATATATCTGATCATCAGGTAGAAATACTCTATTTCCAACTTTTAATTCAGGAAGTTCTTTAGTTCTATGTCTTTTATCATATGTTTCCTTAGCTTTTTCTCTTCTCTTATTGAGTTTTTGTCTGTATGTTTCCAAATCTTGCACTTTGGGTTTAAGTGCTGTTGATGTCATTGGAATTACTGTATTCAAGAGTCTAGACATTGCAATTTCAGCTGGAGCTGGTCCCAATTGAGTGGGGGTTGTTCGGTAATGAAGTAATCCAAGGAGTGGATCTTCTGGATTCCTTTCAAAAATCTTTTTGATTATCTTTACTCCAATTTCTGCAGCTCCATTACTTTGAGGAAAGTATGGGCTGGACGTGATGTGAGTAAAATCCCAATTTCTTGCAAATTCTTGGAAGTTCCTTGAAGAGAACTGTGGGCCATTATCAGTCCTCAAGATTTTAGGGATTCCATGTCTTGCCATGATTGATTTCAAGTGGTTGATTATAGCTTGGGAGGTAGTAGATGTGAGTGAGATTACCTCTGGGTAATTGGATAATATGTCTCTAACTACAAGATATTCTTTTCCTCTGTATGTGCATAAATCAGCCGCTATGATTTCGAAAGGGTATTCTGGGATTTCTCCACTAATTAAAGGTTCTGGTTTTTGTGTAGCTAACTTGCTGCATGTTTCACAAGTATTTAACCATTGGATGATGTCATTATCCATAGTAGGCCACCACACTGCTTGCTTGGCTCGCTGCTGACCTTTAAAACTGGTGACATGTCCAGTGTGAATTTTGGTAAGTATGTCTCTTCTCATGTTTGAGGGGATAAATAACCGAAGACCAATAGCTATTATATCTTCTAGTAAAATTAAGCTGTCTCTGTGATTATAGAAAGGTTTTAGTTCTTCCTCTGTGTCTTTGTAATGGGGCCAACCTTCCTTTATGTATCTGTAGAGTTTCTTTGATACATTATCCTCTTGTTGAGCTTCTCTTACTTTTTGGAGTCGTTCATCAGAGAAAGGCATGTATTTGATTATGCTGAGGAATGTTGTCTTGTCAAGTCTGTCTTCTTTTTCTAAGATATCTTTATCTTCTTCTTGTGTTGGAAGTGGTGCTCTTGACAACAAATCAGCTGTGTACATGTACTTACCTGGTACATGCACTATATTGTAGTTAAATGGTGTCATCCTCATGCGGAATCTTTGGAGTCTAGTTGGGAGGTCTGATATAGGTTTTGATCCTAGTATGGATATAAGTGGTTTATGATCCGTACGTATGGTAAAGACTTTTAGACCTTGGAGGTATAGTTTGAATCGTTCATAGGCCATAGTTATTGCACATGCTTCTTTTTCTATCATTGCATACCTTTGTTGAGTAGGTGTGAATGAAGAAGACCAAAAATGAACTGGTTTCCATTCATCTCCATGTTTTTGTTCTAATACAGCTCCTATTCCCTGCTGGGATGCATCTGCTGAGACTCTGGTCTCCAATTGGGGGTCATAATGTGCTAACTGAGGGGCTGAAGTTAACAGCTTTTTGACTTCTTGGAATGCAGTAGAATGTTCATTATTCCACTCTCTCGGGGAGTCTTTCTTTAGCAAGTCACGTAGAGGTTTTGTTACATCAGCTGTGTTTCCTAGAAATCTGAGGTGCTGATTGACTGCTCCCATGAAACTTCTCAATGCTGTTAAGTCTTTAGGTATGGGTAAGTCAATTATTGCTTTTACCTTGTCTTGAAGGGGTTGCACTCCATTGGCTGTTACTTTATATCCCAGAAATGTGCATTCTTTTGTTCTGAAAATACACTTCTCACGATTTAAGGTTACTCCAGCATTGTGAAGAGCTTTTAGTACTTTTCGCAGGTTTGCATCATGTTTTTCTAATGTTCTACCATAAACCAGGGTGTCATCAACATGGTTTACACAACCTTTTATGCCTGACAATATTACAGCCATTTTCCGCTGGAAAACTTCACTAGACGAGTTCATTCCCATGGGCATTCTATTAAACCTGTACCTTCCAAATGGAGTGATGAAGGTTGTGAGGTCTTTACAGTTTTCAGTTAATTCTACTTGAAAATAGCTTTTCACTGCATCAATTTTGGAAAATATTTTGGCTCCGGCTAGTTGTGCTAAACATTCCTCGACTGTTGGCAGAGGGTGAAATTCTCTCATCACTGCCTTGTTCAGCTCTGTGTAGTCAACCGTGATTCTAACCTTATCGGTGTTACCCTTCTCTACTACTGGTACCATAGGAGCGCACCACTCTGTAGCGTGTGAGACCGGTTCTATTACCTTCATGTCTTGGAGAGTCTTCAAAGTTTTCTCTACTTGAGGTCTGATTGGTATAGAGATGTGTCGTGGCATTGTAACTGCATAGGGTGTTGAATCTTTCTTCAACTGTATGTGATACTTGCCTTCCATTACACCAAGACCTTTGAACATTTCTTTATATTCATCTTCAGGGTGAGTGTTTTTAGAGATCTGCACCTGCATAATTTGTGCTCCCTCATGCCACTTTATTATGCCAAAAGCATCACATTCTGGTAGTCCAAGTAGTGGGGTATGTTGGTCTTCCAGTATATATATATCAGTAAATTTTGTATTACCTTGCCAAGTCATCCGAACATTTTTGCATATCCCATGTCCTGGTACCTAATACTATGCCACAGGGTCCCAAAAGTTTCTCTTGTACTTGTATAGGCTTAGGTAGTTTCAGCTTGATCCTAAGTTCTGGGCTGATCACTGTCTCAGATGCTCCAGTGTCTATTTTAAACTTTATCTTCTGTCCATTAATCGCTATGCTTGCAAATTTAAGTTTGGAGCGTGCTATCTTCGGTGTAGTAACTGAATCAATGGTCTTCTCTTTCTCAATACTTTCAAAGAAAAAGTTTTCATCTGCTATCTCATTTACACTCGTAGATGTACTCTCTTTTTTTCCACTTTCTTTTTCTTGCACACAGCCAACCAATGACCACGGACGCCGCATCCATGGCACGTAGACTTTGTTGCTTCACACTCAGAAAACTTGTGTTTTGGTTTACGACCACATTTTCTGCACATATCTGATGTTTGGCCTTGCCTAATCGGCTTTTTTTTATTTACTAGATGTACCTCTGGTGGAGGGTTAGGTAGAGTGGGGTTTAGTACTTCCATGTTAGCTTATGTTAGCTTCAACCATCTCGGCGTGCCTAACTCTATTAATCACAGTTTCTAGTTTAGGTTCCTCTTCAAGATTTTGGATAGCCTTAGACAATTCTGTATTTCTCATGCCCGCCACGATTCTGTCTCGTATAAGTTCGTCTTCGAGCTGCCCAAATTCGCATTTCTTTGCTAAGGCATGTAGATCAGTTATGAAGTTTCTAGCTCACTTTGTATTCTTTGTTTGAAGCGTGCTCTGGCATACATTTTCGTCTTTCTTGCAGTGTAATAGGTGTCGAATTTGGTTTTGACGATGTCGTAGGACTTTTTATCCGACTCACTCAATTTCATAGAGGTTAGTATGTCATTTGCTTTGCTTCCCAATAAATATAAGAAAGTGTTTACTTGTGTTTCGCTTGGCATATACCTGAGACGTGTCGTTTCCCTGTACTGCTCAAATCTGGTGATCCAGTTTGACCAGTCGGCGGCTTTGAAAGTAAATTGTTGAGGCGGTGGTGTGGACACTCCGGGTAGTAAAGATGCAATATCCATCTGAGTGTTATGACCTGATGCTGACTGGGACTGTTGTGTCAACTGCAATTGCAGTTGTTGTATGAGTACCATTTGTGCATCTATTTGGCTTTTTAACTCGTCCATGATGAAAAATTACACTTTTTTACGGATCGCACGCGCTGTCACCATGTATGATCGTTAGAAAAAAGATCCTTTATTTTTATAAAAGTTGCCACAGCTAATAAATCTCCCGATACATCTTTAACCGATGTCCATACTCTAGATAATTACACACTTTTAATCCCGGTAGTATGTTCCCGCGGGATAATTTCCGACCTCCACGCGGGCGAAGCCGCTGGCAAAAGCTAGTATATTATAATCCATACTAATATTATAAATGCAAAAGTAACTCTGTCTGTCTGTCTGTCTCGTTTTCCTGCTAAAACTACTGAACCGATTTAAATGAAATTTGGTACACAGATAGTTTAGAGCCAGAGAAAGGACATAGGCTACTTTTTATTCCGTGACTTTGTCTGCGTCCGCGATAACCGACATTTACGCAGACGAAGTCGCGGGCAGAAGCTAGTATCCTATTGATTGTTCAAATTTGAAACCGTATTGAATGTTGTCCTTACCATTAAAAAGTGGTGCTGATTCTGTTGACACAAAATTCTCTAAACTAAACTAAAAATCACTAAAATTTGGTTTATTCCTGTCAAACGATTTCCTATTCTGAAATAGACTAAAGTGACACAACTTAACTATGTTTTAGTTTGACAGTACTAAGATTGCACTGAGTTATTAGTTTAGTGAAAATGACAATATTGCTATTCTGAGTTAGCCGGTTTTCACCAAAAATTTTGACTATAAAAATTTATTTGAACTAAATTTGACTAATTTTTAATCGCGATTAAAAATGTGTGGAATAAAACTATTGGTCATGAAGTAAAATTCACACCAACGCCTCGTCTTAACGTGCAAAAATAGTACTGTATTTTTTGTTTTCCTTTTCTTTTGCTTATATCTCGAAAATGTCGTGTCCTATCGCAACAATAATGAAATTTTCGACCCCCTTTTATTAAACCCTGAACCTATAAATCTCTACACTTGGGTAATATTTTTCAAGCAAAAAGTGTTAAATCCACACTATATATATTATATATATATATATATATATATATATATATATGCAAAAGTAACTCTGTCTGTCGGTCTGTCTGTCTGTCTGTCTCGCTTTCCTGCTAAAACTACTGAACCGATTTATATGAAATTTGAGATTTATTTAGAGCCTGAGAAAGGACATAGGCTACTTTTTATCCCGATAGTATGTTCCCGCGGGATAATTTCCGACCTCCTCGCGGGCGAAGCCGCCGGTAAAAGCTAGTTCCATATAAAACACGTCCAGGCTGCCCCCTTGCGCGCACCTTCGTCTCTCGAAAAATTCATTGCGTAGCGCAAACAAGTACCACGTTGCGAAGCCAAAAGAAAAAAATAATACTACGTTGAGTCGCTATTGTCATAATTTTTAAAAGAGATTTTCTCTTGCAGAATAGCGTTACAATTACTTAGTTTTATTACTTTAGTTCGGTGTACAACAGAATCGGCACCATTACCTATCAAGTCGGACAGGCACTCGCACTCCAGTTCCTTACGGCGTTGTCTCTTACTGTGCTCCGGCGATGACACTCGGCGCGGCACGTTTGAGTTATGACGACGCCACTCACGCCACGCGCCGGGCTCGGTTAGATAAACCGAAGTCTGTCAGAGACTGGCGCATGGTACGCCATGCAGGTTTTTAAGTGATAAGTTCCGTTTGGTGCGGGACGTAAAAGAATAGCACCATCCCATTTCTTACTTGTTAGCTTTAAGGTGAACGATTGTAATACGAAGAAAGTGATTAGGGTAGTTAAATTTAGGCTGATTTAAATGAAAAACATAAAAAAACTCTTTGTCAATTTTTTATCGATAAAACGATTGCTCCTCCTTATTTATTGTAGGTATTATTTTGTCGATTTGTAGCTGCGCGCTAGGGGCATGCCAATTGATATTTAGCCAAGCGCTTAAAAGGTTAAAGAATTATAATCAAACCAATGCAATCCTATAAATTGATTATCGCTATTGACTGATGTTTCATAAAATAGTCATTCAAATACATACGGTTATCTGTAAGACGCGAATCATATTTATTTCAATATGACTGAACCTGACTCTGACCTGTTAATTGCAAAAAAACGTAAGAAAATTTTAATTTTGCGTCTTAACTTGGCTCTTCTCTCTTCAGATAGTATTTTACTTACTTTCGTTCGATGAATATAAGGAATTCCAACAAATGATATATTGAGATTTTCTTTGAAGTGGTCCTTAACAAAGAATAATCATAAAAGTTAAATTATTTGTAAAGGTTTTCTCGTCTGTAGTCAAACTAACCACTGAGTCGAAAAGCCTTGTTTGAGATAGTGTCAGTTGCAGAATGGATAACAGAAGTCAACTTCGTTCCAATGTGAAATTTTGTAATAGTTACTATGCCAGAAAAGTATTCTATTGTAATCTCTTTAGTGTAGGATTATATCTGCCTTACTCTATTACCGAGGGGACTGTCATCATACTATTTGATCCTAAATTATGTTTGAATCCTTAAATACCTTTGCAAATTGAATTGGACAAAAGTATCGTTCCTAATACCGGCTATTTTGTATAAGAGACGTACAGAGAAGGTTTTCCTGTATAATTTTAGGCAAAATGTCGCAAAAAGTTACTATTAACATTTGTGGACCGAAATTCGTGTCTATAAGCTCCTGGCTTGTCCCATTGGAAGTAATTACCCTCTCTACAAATTTTGCAGGAACTCGTGCCGTGCATTTTAATTAATTCGCCGATTTGGATTATATCTATACCTCTTATACTCTTGCCCAATGGCCTGAAAAGAATTCAGTTATTAATTAGTGATCCTTATGATATAGGCTTTCTGGTAGATTTCGAGTTAACTGGCAATAAGAAATGGGCAAGTGGGTTACAGTGGATACCATCGATAGTATGTTATTCTTGAAAAAGTAGGTTGTTTTTGCGACCTAGTCTAGTCTACTAGATATTGCAATGTGAGAAGCTGGTAACTAGAAACCCTTTTCTAATTCGCAAATGGGCTTATTCCGAAATAAATACTAGAGTATAACGGTAAACATAGAAGTTACAACATAAAAACTCATTATTGTTTAAAACTATTCGAACAATACTCATAAACAGAACGGCTATCCCACATCATGTTGAAATACAAATTAATGATTCTTCTCGGTAACTTTGTTAATCAATATTGTTGTTATGTTTAATGAAGATAACCATTTGATTCCTCTAGATAACAATGAGAGTAGATAACGCCTACTTAACATTAAAAGTAAATTTTTGATGCTTAAATAAAAAAAAATTACTACTTGCTTCATTAAGATCAATTTTGTTGCAGTAGTTAGTAAAAACTAGTTTTAAAACGTACTTTCCCATAGGTTCCTCTCAAAACTAGTAATAAAGAAACTTTGACTTCTTCTTTTCATTGACGATTCGTCATAAAACACGATACGTCATGACGGATGGACGTTCACATTACGTACGGAATCGTGTCTTATCACGATTTGACCAATTATCCGTGTTGCGTCCTGAAATAGTTTCCCTATGCGCACGCAACGCGTAACGGAATGACATCTGACTTGTCAAGTTTGATTTTGACGTTTGACACTTTCTCTTGATTTTCGGTGGGAAACGAGGAAGCATGTCGCCGTTTTGAGTCTCGCGATCTTTTTGTAAAGTTATCCCTTATCCGGTCGTTTTGGTGACGATAGGTCATGACCCATTGTTTGGATTGTTAATAACCCCTAATTTGACATATCACGGGTTTTATTTGTTGGAAATATCTCGTATAAATAGTTGAAGGTCATTCAAGTGACGCTATTGTGAATGAGTGATTTGAAGACCGCATGCTGTGATTGTCTCCAGCCTAATTGGAAGCGGATTGTTACCAGGAGAATACTCATAACGTCACAACACGATACACATACACTCACTTACATACATATCTCCAGGTTGGCACCAGAGCAGTGTCCTTCAACCACCAGGTAAGTGCTTTTGTTGTATTTGTAATTGTTCACTTGTATTGTCTGCTCCGCGTACGGCGGACAGTACGCTAGCCACTCTTGTCTCTAGAGCCCCACGATTATAACTCTTCCACTGCGCACTTGAAATCGTATTGGGAGGCCTAGCCTGGCAGCGTACATTTTGGTAGCAGAGCGTGGTTTTAACCTACAAAACCACCAAATTGGTAATTTACAGTAGGCTAATTACTTGGCAGTCTCTATAAGGGAAGTAGTAATACGCTGTAAATATTTGATAACTATGATTGCTAGTTTATTTGAAATAATTTGTTGGAATTAATTGAGTTGAGTAACTCATATTGCCGGGGGTCAACCAGGTTTGCATATGCTTCAGTGTTGGTTAGATTGAGCTATGTTATAACCTCTTGTTGTTGTTATTTGACCTCTGTCTTGTATTGAATGTCAGGAAGACATTAAAATGTTGAGTTTGTACCATTGATATGGTTATTTGTGAATATTAATATTTGAAATTGGCATTTTTAAGTATTACCATTGTTTTGAGTTGGAATAAAGGATTATTATTGTTGTACCTTTGACACAGTGGTTTGTGAACTTAACATTTGGAATTGGATTTGAATTTGGAATTGAATATGAAATAGAATTTTGAACATTGATATTGGGTTTGAATTAAAATAAAAGTACTGTAAGTACACCTCTGCCTAACCCTTCGGGGAAACAAGGCGTGATGTGTTAAAATAAAAGTTTATTGTTGAATTGGATTGAAACCAATTGTTTGCTTGTATTTATTTTGTTATTTCTTGAGTTGCTGATTAGCGGTTTGGTAGTTTGATTGTTTCCTTGTAGTTATTTTGTAATTGATTGATTGTACTTTGTTACTTAATTACCTTTTGCTTGGTTTATTTTATTTGATTGTTTGCGTTGGATTTCCTTGTTATTTATTGATTGAAGTTTGTTATTTGATAATTTAATTGTTTTGTTTATTTGAATGGTTTTGTTTGTGCAATGGCATACAGATGGAAATATTGCAGTGCCGGACACCTGTCCAGGTCAAGCCGGAGACCTCGGTTGTTTCAGGTCCCGGACTATTGAGTAGATTGCCTGCTTTGGAACTGCCACACTTGACGGTCGCTGGGACCACTGGTACGGTTTCCACAACCTGTTTGCAAGTTTGGTTGATGCACGCTCGGACCTCAGACCCGCCCTAAAGTTGGCCTATTTGTTGTCTGTCCTGGAAGGTGAGGCCCGAGCCTTGGTACAGCATCTGTCGTTGACTGACTCAGCCTACCCTACCGCTTTGGGACTACTCACCCAGCGGTACCAAATGAACGTTGTTTGGCTGATGTTCATATTGCATTGATTTTGGGGTTACCGGTCATTACTGGTTTGTCAGCATTGCGTACTGACCTGTTGAACCCGTTGGTGGTAGCGACCAACGCTTTAAAGCGATTGGACTTGCCGGTGGACCAATGGTCTTACCCTTTGGTGCATGTTGTGCTGCGGCTTCTTGCCGATTTGAGGGCTCGTTTCGAGCAAAAGTATGGTGGGGATAGTGTCACACATCTCCCCCCATTTGATGACCTCGTCCAATTTTTGGAGGATGAGTGTCGGTTTGTGGAGAACTCTGGCGTTGCCACTGAGTCATGCCAGCCGTCTTCCCGGCCACGAGACCAGGGACGGACTAGGGCTCGCGGGCCTGTTGATGGTCGCCCCGCCGCTCGTTTTGCTGGCACCCAGAGTCGTCCTGGTTGTGAGTTTTGTAGGGACACGGGGCATGGCATGGCAACTTGCGCGGCCTTTTTGAAATTGCACGTGAGTGCCCGCCGCCGAATTGCCAATGCACGCCGCATGTGCTTCTCTTGTTTGGGGGCTCACTTCCATCGGGACTGCCCCAACCCCCGCCCTTGTAGAATTTGTGGGGGGTCCCATTTGGACATATTGTGCGCTAACGCGAACCACGCTGGCAGACCAGCTTCTGATGAAGGTTCGCGTACGGGGGGGTACCATGGAGTTGGCGTTCTGCCTCGCCGGTTCAGAACCGGGGTGAGGCCCGCAATTTTGAGCGCCGCACTCCACCCCCCGCGCAAGTTGATCGGGAGCCGCGCGACCGCCATTTGGTCTCCCCGCGTAAAGGCGATTACGCAGTTGTTGCTAGGCAGCGCTGGCCTGACCAGCACCGCCTTCCCTCCCCTCCTTTGGCGGAACGTCCCCGGTTGGAGTCACGCCCCCCGCCATTCAGGCATCCGGTGGGATATGCCCTTCCAGCGAAGGCGCGTGGCTCAAGACACCGCGCGTACGAGGAATTTGAATTGCATCCTCGTCGGGAAAGACTTGGGTCTGGGTGTGGCGATCGGTCGCCGCCCAGGCATTGTTAGGACATTGGCGCCTGCCCCGCTAAGGTACCCCTCAGATCGACACGGTTTTGTTGCCAACGGCATCGGTCAGGTCTGGGGGCCCACGGGGGACTCTGTTGTGGTCCGTGCCATTTTGGACATGGGAGCCCAGGGTTGCCTTTTGTCTATTGTTTTGTTGTTTTGTTTGTATTGTTTTGGGCAAATTGTTTTCTTGAGCGCCTTTGGACTGCGGGACTTGGCTGGGACGAGCCAATTCGGGAAACCCTGTTGGAAGATTGGCTCCAATTTGTATCCGCACTCCCTGCAGTCAACGAGGTCGTGTTACCCCGCGCTATCCTCCCCCCTGGGAGCTACACTGCTACCTTTGTTTGTGATGCGTCTTCGCACGGCTATGCAGTTGTTGTTTGTCTGCGCACCGTCTGCGCACAGGCCAGGTGAATTTGTCACTGGTCTTGGCCAAGAGCAAGGTGGCCCCCCTCCGGACGGCACTGACCATCCCTAAGTTGAATTGTCAGGGGCGGCGCGTCTTGTGCGTCTATTGAACCACGTTGCTCACACTTTGGGTGGAACTGTGGACATTCGGTTTTCTTACGCCTGGACGGACAGTCAAATTGCTTTGTGTTGGTTGAAGACGTCCGTCCACTCTTTAGAGGTCTTTGTTGCGTAGCGAGTGTCCCAGATTCAAAATTTTGAAACGCCTTAGATTTGGAGGCACGTGCCTGGAGATTTGAACCCAGGCGCCGTGGCCTCACGTGGGTGCATGGCACCCCGCTTGTTTGCTTACCCCCTATGGTGGGGACCAGACTGGCTGACTCATCCCGAGGATGATTGGCCTGGATCGCCAATCTTTATGTCGGGTCCTTTGCCCGGGCTCAAGGTGCTCGCTGTTGGAACGAAGGACCCTGATTTTCTGTTGAGTCGATAAAGCTCCCTCGACAAATTGTTGAATTGTTGTTTTTTTTTTGTTGTTGAATTGTTGGTGACTGATCGTCACATTATGAACTCGCATGCCGGTTGCAATGCGCTGTTGGCCATTCTGCAGCGAGAGTTTTGGATATTGTCGGGAGTCTCCCCACATGGTAAATTGTAAGTAGTGTACTATTTTTAGGTATTTGGAGTCAGGGCTTTCCTATGAGGATCTTCATTTTAGTAATTGAGTGGGCAAATCAACCATTTCCTACATCATAGCAGAAGTGACGCAAAGCAATTGGAATAATTTATATGAAGAATTCTCTAGTAAGAATGACTAGAGAATGGGCAGCAGCGTTTTCTATGCATTTTACCACCATACTGCGATCGCCAACCCGCCTGCCAAGCGTGGCGATTATGACAAAGCCCCCCAAATTGGGGGAGGCCTAAATCCAGCAGTGGACGTCTTATGGCTGAAATGATGATGATGATGATGATATGAAGAATTTAGTCCTAACTAGCTTTTGCCAGCGGCTTCACCCGCGTGGAGATCGGAAATTATCTCGCGGGAACATATTACCGAGATAAAAAGAACTCGCATGCCGGTTGCAATGCGCTGTTGGCCATTCTGCAGCGAGAGTTTTGGATATTGTCGGGAGCCGTTATTAAGTTGAACCCCTTTTTGGACGATACGGGTCCTTTGTTGTTTGTTGTTGACGGTTGAGGCACTCTAGCCTTCCTTATGAGGCCGTCACCCCCTTTTGTTGCCTAAGGAGGGCCATTTGGTTAAATTGTTATTGTTGTTTTTGTTGTTTGTTGTTGTTTTGACCCGCCAGTCTGCCCCCATTGGGAGGGTATTTTTGAGGCCGCGGTGAAAGCGGCACAGGGACTCTGGCGCAGATTGTTGGGAGATACCGTTCTCACCTTTAAGGAGTTAGCTACGGTATTTTGCCGCATTGAAGCTGTATTGAACTCGCGTCCATTGTGCCCGCTGTCTTCGGACCCGAACGACTTGGAGGCCCTAACCCCGGGCCATTTTTTGATTTGACAGCCACTTGTCACGCTGCCGGAGCACCCTTTTGTCGATGTGAGCCACAATTGGCTATCGCGGTTTCAGTTGGTGCAGCAGCTCGCTCAGAGTTTTTGGAAGCGTTGGAGCTTGGAGTATTTGCACATCCTCTAGCAGCGCGTCAGGTGGACTGATAAAACGCAACCTTGTCGGGATTGCCAAGTGATTAGCGGACGGGAAGGCCCGTCCGGGGGGGGTAGATGTTGCGTCCTGAAATAGTTTCCCTATGCGCACGCAACGCGTAACGGAATGACATCTGACTTGTCAAGTTTGATTTTGACGTTTGACACTTTCTCTTGATTTTCGGTGGGAAACGAGGAAGCATGTCGCCGTTTTGAGTCTCGCGATCTTTTTGTAAAGTTATCCCTTATCCGGTCGTTTTGGTGACGATAGGTCATGACCCATTGTTTGGATTGTTAATAACCCCTAATTTGACATATCACGGGTTTTATTTGTTGGAAATATCTCGTATAAATAGTTGAAGGTCATTCAAGTGACGCTATTGTGAATGAGTGATTTGAAGACCGCATGCTGTGATTGTCTCCAGCCTAATTGGAAGCGGATTGTTACCAGGAGAATACTCATAACGTCACGACACGATACACATACACTCACTTACATACATATCTCCAGGTTGGCACCAGAGCAGTGTCCTTCAACCACCAGGTAAGTGCTTTTGTTGTATTTGTAATTGTTCACTTGTATTGTCTGCTCCGCGTACGGCGGACAGTACGCTAGCCACTCTTGTCTCTAGAGCCCCACGATTATAACTCTTCCACTGCGCACTTGAAATCGTATTGGGAGGCCTAGCCTGGCAGCGTACAATCCGAATTGATGTTCACATTCGTTTCGTGATTCAGAGTTTAGTCTTGAATGAAATATCGAACACGATGGATATGAATACATTAATCTTATATTGGTATATTATCGTTGATCTAAAAAGAGAACTATCTGAAGAACAATACACTAGGTGCATCCAATTTTAAGGCAAATACCAAGTTTTGGAACTTTCTATACTTTAACGAGCGCCTTACGACGAGATGATTCAAAATTTCACATTAATTTTAGAATGTCAATAGATACCTCCGCCTTTGTACCTTTTTGTGTGCGAGAAGTTTAAATAAATAAATAATACCTTTGACCATCTTCTTCTCAAGTTGGATAAAGATTTGAGAAAACAGGATACAAATATAAGAAATGCCAGTAGCCCTGAAGAGAAGTTGGCTATAACTATAAGGTAAGAAAAACTAGTTTTATTGTTTATCATACTTATTTATTGATTATATTTATGATCAATTGAAACGTGTTTTTAGAAATTAGATAGGTCCAGATAATCCTTAAATTCACTTTGAGAGGAAATACGTGTGATGGACGCTGCCGGTGATGGCGTTGTATCATGTGTTGAGGTAGACTCCAGCTGTGATAGCGCTGTTCCAGGTTGTGAAACGGTAGATGTTGGTGCATTCGCTATCGATGATTGTTCAGAAAGAGGCCTAGTATAATAACCTTCATTATTGTAGTTGCAATGATTCAAATTTTTAATTTGAATCATTGCAATGCAACTAATCCTAGCCAATTTGAATGATTTCGTCCAGTTTGAATACTCTGTATTAGATTACCTAATGAACCCGGATTGCAATTCAAATATTTGATCATCATCAAAAAACTGAAGGGATGGCAAAACACCTTTAAAATTGTAAGTTGCGCTCATTACTTCCTTTACCTATTGTGTTTAGTTGATGATCAATAAGTTTCAAAATTTTTCATCCACTTCGCTGGCACTATCTACTCTTTTCTTCTTTGATAATGATTCTGGGCGTGTTTCTTTCTTATTTTCTAGTTCACTTCAGTCATTTTATGGTCGGATTTCATCTCTTGTATTTGGATTATTGTCATGTCTCTCACCTGGTTTTATATTTGGTTTCAAAAAGCTCATCTTGATCATATTTGTAAGGGTTAGATTTTGGACTAGAGCCAGATTTTTTTGTTTCTTTGTTTTCATTTCTTCCAAGTGTCTCTAAATTATACACACACAACCCCCCCCCCCCCCACATACATATATAGATATACAACACACACACTCCCCACATGGTAAATTGTAAGTAGTGTACTATTTTTAGGTATTTGGAGTCAGGGCTTTCCTATGAGGATCTTCATTTTAGTAATTGAGTGGGCAAATCAACCATTTCCTACATCATAGCAGAAGTGACGCAAAGCAATTGGAATAATTTATATGAAGAATTCTCTAGTAAGAATGACTAGAGAATGGGCAGCAGCGTTTTCTATGCATTTTACCACCATACTGCGATCGCCAACCCGCCTGCCAAGCGTGGCGATTATGACAAAGCCCCCCAAATTGGGGGAGGCCTAAATCCAGCAGTGGACGTCTTATGGCTGAAATGATGATGATGATGATGATATGAAGAATTTAGTCCTAACTAGCTTTTGCCAGCGGCTTCACCCGCGTGGAGGTCGGAAATTATCTCGCGGGAACATATTACCGAGATAAAAAGTAGCCTATGTCCTTTCTCAAGCTCTAAACTATCTGTGTACCAAATTTCATTTAAATTGGTTCAGTTTTAGCAGGAAAGCGAGACAGACTGACAGACAGACAGACAGTGTTACTTTTGCATTTATAATATTAGTATGGATGTGGATTAGTGTGGATAAGCAAGCAGAGTGGGAAAAGATATCAAGCGGATTTAATGTAAAAGCCATTTTCCCTCATTGCTTTGGAGCAGTTGAACAGTTGAGTATGCTTCCCGCATATTCGTCTTCGAAAGCCTTCAAACAGTAGCTCAGTATATAATATGAACTACAAAGATTTATTTTCAATAGTGTTATTGGCCGTCGTAGATTCAGATTATCGATTCCTTTACGTCAATGTAGGTCCTATGGAAAATAATGCGACTCATCAATATTTAACCCGAGTGCGCATCTTCTTAAAGAATTAATATTTTGGAAAATGTTGACAGAAGGCCGTCTGAATATACCTGAACCAAGACCTCTATTTACTCACTCAGAAGTTAAAGTTCTTTACGTAATTATAGGCGACGAGGGATTTGGCTTACATAGGCATTTATTAAGGCCTTTAGTGGAGCGCATCTTGATAGAGATAAACGAATAATTAATTATCGTTTAACTAGAGCGAGATGATATGTTGAATGTGCGTTTGGCATTCTAGCGAACAAGTCGCGAATTTTTCATAGACCCATGGATCTTAAACGAAAAACAGCTATATCGGTAGTGAAAGCCCGTACTGTTCTCCACAATTTGACTAGAGAAAAGGAGGGCGGGCATTGGATTTGAAAAAGAATTTAATTTTGAAAATCTACTCCCTGAAGGTACACCAAGCGTTGGATCTGCGAAACTAATTCATCGCGAAGTGAATTTATGACATATTTTCTATCTGAAGACGGATCGCTGCCATGGCAGGATAAAAAAATATAGATTAACGCACAGATTTGTGTTTATAAATAAATGTATGTTAAATAGCATTAAAAAACTTACCAAACAACTGTCGATCCTTTTGTTCCATCTCTTCAAAATCTTCTTTTAAAATTACACATATTTCCGCCATGCTGCTGTTTTAGCAGTTTTGTCTCTATATACATCCAAAAATTTGTTCCATAAAACTGTTGTGTCTTTTACAGGAGCAATCAAAATATCTCGATCTATTTGTTGATCAAACAATTTTTCTTTCTCCTTTTCTGTCATAATTGAAGGACACCGTGTTTACCAGTCAAACGTTTGTACTGAACTGTGCGAGCGCAGGCGGGCGGGCGAGCGCATCAGCAAATCCGTCACAAAAAAATCACGATTCGTGTTTTTTAACGAACGTGTTTTTTAAAAGACAATACGTGATTTAATACGTGTCCGACATTTATCACGATTCGTGATGCGTGTGAACACGGGTATGTAAGAAGCATAGCCACCGTCAAAATAACGGATCGTGAAAAAGACGATTCGTCTTCGTGTGAATGAGCAAAAACATAAAATTAAGTTAAAAAATGGCTGGTCTCGCTCCAGTTTCTTCCTCACAAAGTAAATATTGTTAGATGAAACGCTGATTAAATTAAGTAGAGGTAATTTTATCAGGTGTACAAAATTTATCGAAAGGACTGAAAAGCTAAGGTATAATAAGTGTTAGGTAGCTTAAGAATTGGGGCGAGAAGAGTTTTAACTATCTACTTATTTTAACCATTAATATTAATTCAATTAATAAATGAAGCTAACTACTAGTAGTATCGTATTATAGTTTCATTAGAAATGTCATTAGACATCACGTTCAAAGAATTTCTTCTGCATAATATTGTAGTGATAACACATAAACCTCTCATCATAAACCAAACAAGATTTAGATTCAGAAAAATTATCTACAGGCAATACAAATATTATGATAATATATATCGGGAGTAGTCTACAGTACAAAACCTGCAAGCGTGTACTTAAGTGAAGTGTTACAATATTTCATGTTGTACGTTTGGTTTGTGCAGAATAAATTATTTTTCTATCTTTTTCTTTTAAGGTATAATTTGATTAAAAAATCACACGATTGTACCTTCTCGTCTACCTGCTTTTATATAGGTAAGTACGTAAGTAATCTAGTTTCCTTTATGTGTGTCGTTTACCCTCTTAATGTAAACGTTTTCCATTTTACGCTTATACGTATGCGTCCTCATAAAACTCATTGAAATTTCGCTGGAGGTATATCACATTCGTAAAAGTCGGGTCACGTCGTTATTCTATTACAATTCCAAAGATTATCAGTGGTGGAATGTTCTCTGTGTACTATTAAATAGCGACTCTATGAGCTTCATATTGGTCCAAACTGATGGGATTTCTGTATAAAATTTTGAGCTTTAGGTTAAATTACAGGCGAGTGCTGTTTGGGTTACATATTAATTTTCTAAGCTGACTGTATTCAGTGTTACATCATAAATGTACACCTAATCAAGGTCAAACTATCCCAACGGTGTCTTTAAGAGATCTTTATTAGCGACAAGATCGCCCATTGTATCATTCCAAGTGTTTTTTTTTACGTTTTGTAGCTATAATCCGTATGCAGTATGTTATAAACAGTATCCTTGCCCATTCTGTTCAATTCCGTTAAAATCACTTGTTGTACTTAATGTGCTTACATATGGGATTGAAATACAAAGCTTAGAATTGACATAACCGAGACTAATGGTCTGAAATCGCTAACACGTAGTGAGAAAGCGAGGTGATCAATGCACTATCCTTCTCTGTATGTAGGAAGCATCGGAAATTATAGGGAGTTAAAATTTAAAGTCTGTATAAAGCCGATTATACTTTTGACTTCATTTAGACGTGTATAGAATTAAGTATAAGGTTTAGTTGGAGTGAATTGGATTTTAAGGCTGTGAACGCTGTAGCCGTGCGTTTTTTTTTTTTTTGGATAGGAAATCATCGAATGACTTCTCCCGCTCTGGGTGGAGCTCAGGGCATGTCAGACTTTTACTGACTAAAACCCAACCGTGTTCCTTCAGTTGCCCATGTGCCAGGGTCACGGTATCTCTTTCGAGCAATCTCGCGACCCTGGCAGGCATTGGTCTTAGCAGACCCCTTTAGTGTTGCTGACATCTCTTTGAGGCGCGCGTGGAACACTACGCGCCGTCGACCCGAGCTTGGTCCTTACCGGGCGGTGAGCTACCCATTGCTCGCCGCCCGCAAGCTCGCACCTACGGTGGCCGGGAGTCCGCTATCGACTCCCGACGCCCCGGGCGTCTCCTCCTGCGGCGGCTAGGGACGTGAGGGTGCAGAGACTGCCACTCCCTCACGCACCCCGCCTCCTCCTTCGCAAGCATTACTGCTTCGCAGAAGAAGGTGTTCGTGGGTGTGACGTAGAATCTTTTTTACTTTTTGTCGCTAACTCCTATGGGAGCTTCAAAGTATAAACGTAGGTACGTAGTTACCCATAATTAATATTGTCACATTACGGAGAAATATACCATTACTTAATTCCCTCGACGCTTTCTAAACTTTTCCTCTTTGCCACACGATAATTAAAAAATTAAAAGACATCTGACGAAACAGTAATATATTTTCCAGCTCTATCAAAAGTTGACCCATTTGGTGAAGAATTTTAATAATTTCAGCCAGGAAAAAAGATTTATGCTTTTAATTTTATTCATCAGGGATTATGCGGACCTACTTGAAAGCTTTACCTAAATAATGAGAAAAAATAAAGGTTTACTTAATTTTGACCACGAATTTGAATTGTTTTCAAAATATATTTTTGTAGAAATAAAAACAGTCCAAATATTCAAGTCTACAGGGATTCTAATGTAAACAGTGGCGGGTGCCAACCGACGCGACGTCAAACCCACCGACAATTTCAGACATCTTCAGCTGAAAAGTACTTCTGTGTTATCTAAAGGGCAAACAACGGTATAACTTTTGGGCGAATGTCGGCGCAGCCATCTTTTTTTCTCGATAAAAGTTTGGCACGATATTTCTATTTTTGTATTTTTTCGGAGGATTTTTAATTTTCACTTAATTTCTAGCATCGTTTTGCTTGTGAAAATAGGTACAGCCTAGAATTCCTCCACAAAAATATTCTTTGTTAATCTTGTACATAATTAACCGTTACGAAAACGTTCTTATGTTCTACATACATATACACAATGGCTTCTAATCATTGATACATGGCCAACTGGGACAAAATCCTTTTAGATGATACTAAGGAAAGATTTATCCGAAGACTCAGCTCTTTCTTAGACAAAGGTTATATCTTGGAATGGATTTAAATGATACGGAATAAAGCGAAAGCGCAATATACCAAAAATCGAAACGACTTTATTCCCTGTTATAAAATAGGTAAATCTATTTAAACTAAGGAAGATATGATATTTTCAAGATGACAGATTACTTTCCAAAAGCGGAAACTTTTGCCTTAAAAAAAGGAACGGCTGCTAATAAACAGCTTTTTAATTAACAAAAAAATAATAATATCGTATTATTATATTTTAACGGTCTTTAAATTTCAGAATTATTCTTGAGGGTCATCTTGTCAGGCTTCTTTACGTCAACATTAAGTAGGAAATGTTTATAGCACTAGTAGTTCGGTAAGTAAACATATTCGTTCGTTCACAAATGAAATAAAGCAAATTACAATACAAAATATTCATAGCAGTACATTTGGTACTGTTAAGTGCAATACAAGTTAATATGAACGTAAATTCATTGCTTTACAAATTATATACATAAACTGCCACACAGGTACGACATTGAGGCAGCGTCATCATCATCAAGTCATCGTAATGTCCCACGTTATGCTCACTAGTTTCAGCTAACTGAGCTAGTGTTACATGCTGTCAAAATGCCTAATACATCTAGTAACCAGACTACCGAAACACAGGAAATATTAATTGCTTGTCTAGTTATGTTCGTAGTGTATGACGTTATACAAATTAGGGATTTCTAGCATGTCATAATGACGGTATCTGTAGTTTATATTATCAATAACTGAGTAATCTGAAGTTTATATGGCTAATCCATTAAGCTCGTGATATCTAACTGCTCTGGACAAAGGTCTCGCTTTCCCTTCTTCGAACACGTCTATCCAGTGCCTTTGCGGGCATTTTCTTTCGGTACGAGTCATTTGCGTCCTTCTATCTTCGCTTAGCCTATGACTTATAGTAATCTAAATATCCTGTTATAATATGATATCTAAATATAATACGATTATTTATA
The DNA here is from genome assembly GCA_932294355.1 of Aporophyla lueneburgensis. NCBI lineage: Eukaryota > Metazoa > Arthropoda > Insecta > Lepidoptera > Noctuidae > Aporophyla > Aporophyla lueneburgensis. The sequence continues at coordinate 16,303,130 of OW028750.1, read as the reverse complement.
TTTATGTCGGTACTTACCTATCTGACAAAGTGCAAAATATAGCCCGGCAACAACTGGAATGTCCTTTCGAAAAGTTACGTTTTAAAAATTACTGATAAAAGCGTGCATTGACTGGACAAGTCCACTCAATTTGTATGGTACTTTCTTCAAAAGACCATTTCTGACACCCCCATGTACATGGTCCTCAAATGATCAAGTGATCAGACCGGGACTATTTCCTGATTTTATATACACATTGACATTGATCAATTTTACTTATTTTAGTTATAGTCGAATCATTGACCTCCTTAAGTTCTGAGTGAAGCTGCATGATTACTGACAAATGCGTGCACTGATTGGACAGATCCACTCCACATGGTGTTCACAGGATCTGACCAAGATTATCATCGTCATCATCATCATTTCAGCCGTAAGACGTCCACTGCTGGACTTAGGCCTCCCCCAATTTGGGAGGCTTTGCCAAAATCACTACGCTTAGCAGGCGGGTTGGCGATCGCTGCTGCTCATTCTCTAGTAAGTCCCTTGGTCGCCTTTTACGACACCCACGGGAAGAAATGAGGTGGTGTTACACTTTACGTCCGGCACCACACGGACCAAGATTATGTCTGGACTTTAAAAGAGACTGTGACCTCTGACTTTGTTTGGGCCTTTCTTCTCAGAGTAGTCAGACAGGAAACGCCGACCTCATCTAGTTAAAAAAAAATATTATTGATGTGTAAAAGTGTTTGTACAAACCTACTTGCAAAAATAAAGTAATTTATCATTTAAAAGAAAGCGCAGCAGACGTTATGAAGACGAAAATCAGGTTTTGCGGTATAACTTGCAACAACGTTTAATGTTGCCCTGTGGTTGCTCTAGTTTTCAACAGGTTGAGATAAATTATTTACAGGAAAATTATAGTAATGTCAGCCCGTGTTCTGTTCGTCAATCTCATTCATAAGCACACCAAAATACTTCTCAATACTGGGGATATTTATCATGTTTAAAAGTAACTGCTCTGAATGATTAACAATTTGTCGGAAGAATTTAGTAAGATTTTTTCTAGATTTTTACACCTTTGAGAATTAATATACTTACCAGTGTTGAAAGTATCGTGTTGGGATTGAGTTTAACTTAATGTTAAACTCAATCCCAACACGATACTTTCAAATAAATATTTAATTACCTATGTGATTTGATTGAAAAAATGCTGTTAACTCTGTATAAAAAAATATATATTATATTCAAAATTAAAATGTTATACAAAATAGAACTTAGTTGGACATCAAAGTACGTCCTCCACATTGCTGTTACCTGCTGTTATTAGCATAATTGGCAAATGTTACAATCTGGCCACGTTAGGCCAGATTGTAACATTTGCCAATTATGCTAATAACCTCTATATTTCAAAATGTTCCAAACGTGAAAGGGTCATCGGGGAGCTTGTGTTTGACATTAATAATGCATACTGCATCTGCATGCAATCAGTATTAATACTATCTCATTACCAACCCTAAGTCAGTTAAGTAAGTAAGAATTTGTGGAGCTATGTTTCTAACCGTCAATCAAACAATAGTGTACCGGTTTCAGTGTTCTATAAAAGTCAAATTTCAACTGATCCAACCCTGACTTGTGACTTATTTTCAGATTATTTTCAGTCAGTTTATGAAACATCAACATTAAACGACAGTCAATGGAAACCTCCTGAAAGTTGTGCAGATAATTGTGTTATTGTTAATCGCATTTCGTTTAGTCATGAACAAGTTTTAAAAGAGCTTAACTCGTTTGACAAAACAAAAGGACCTGGTCCTGATGGGTTACCTAGTTACTTTCTAAGGAAAGTCGCCGCGAACATTTCCACTCCGTTATACATCATATATAACAATTGCATTATTGAAGGAACATTCCCAGAAGTTTGGAAAATGGCTAATATAACACCAGTACATAAAACCGGCTCTAAAGAAGATCTATCTCCATCTTGTCCGCCTTATCGAAGATTTTTGAGAAGCTTGCACATGGCGCTATTTACCCCACGCTACACAAAATTATTACAACTCAACAACACGGATTCGTTCAGAGAAGATCTACAGTTACAAATTTATTAACTTTCACAAATTATTTATTCAATAATATGGATCAACAGATACAAACTGACGCCATATACACAGACTACCGGAAAGCTTTTGATAAGGTGGACCATGAGTTACTTCTTGATAAGCTGGCATATAACGGGATTCGCGGAGATTTACTTCGCTGGTTTATATCGTACGTAACAAACAGGACTCAACGAGTCGTTATTAGGGGATACCAATCAAAATCAGTCAACGTGTCTTCTGGCGTGCCCCAGGGCTCAATCTTAGGCCCCTTACTTTTTGTTATATTCATCAATGACGTCTCGAATTGTTTTTTGCATTCAAAATTCTTACTCTACGCAGATGATCTCAAAATATACAGAACAATACGCACGCTTACCGACTGTGATTTACTTCAAGACGACCTGAATAGATTTTCTGCGTACTGTGTTAGAAACAAAATTCAATTAAGCACTTCTAAATGTGTATCAATCAAATTGACAAAAAACAAAAATATTATAAAAAGTACGTATATTCTCAGCAATGCTCTTCTGAGCGAAGTTACGTCAGTGAAAGATCTGGGGGTCATATTGAATGGTAAGCTCCATCTTGATCAACACATTCACAAAATTATTAATAACGCATACCGCATGTATGGTTTCGTGATGAAAACCACCTCAGACTTCAAGCGTCCTGATACCTATATACATCTGTATAAGTCACTTATCAGGTCACAACTTGAATACGCCGTATTAATGGAATCCATTATACAAAAGATACGTAGATGGCTTAGAAAAGGTACAACGCAAATTTCTTAAAGCTGTGCGTTACCGTTGCCGCCATCGTTTGAGCCATAATGGCGCCTGTAGGGATGTTAAGTTGATGGATTTGAAGTCTAGTCGCCTTTTCCTAGATACGATGTTTCTGTATGACATATGTAGTGGCAGATATGACTGCTCTGAATTGGTAAATAAATTATGTTGTACCTAGAACTGTTATAAGACGCGAGGTGAGCGCACGCCCTCTATTCGCCATTCCACCTTGCCGCACCAATGCTGGAGTTCGCGCGTCTCTACGTCGTACAGCAAATAATTATAACACATTTTTTTCGGATATAGATCTATTTACACTAACATCTAGCAAATTTCGTAAAACTGTAACCCAAAAATTATTAAACTAAATTTAATTTATAAAGTACTTTGTAACCATAATGTAATGTAAATTCACTCGCATGCCTAGTTAGTTCCTATTAAATTTGAACAGGTAACATGCGGATAACGTTGTGAGTTACACATACACTATTAACTTTATATATTAAGGATTATTAATTAAGGAACTTTTGTGTAACTGTTTGTTTTCCCAAAGAAATAAATAAATAAATAAAGTCTACTGAGACTGGATTGCTATTGCACAGGTACGTATGCCCTTTCAGTTCAATTCAATTAGGATGTCTGTATATCATCACATAAGTTGTATGGATTTAAACTAACTGAAATATAATTTGAGGCATTCAAAACAGCTTGGTACTATGTGCTCACATTATTAGTCATTATATTCATAAAATATTAGTCCAGTATTAACCCTTTTGATACTTTTGTAAGTTCATCACATTAAGACAGCACTATGCAATCTTGAGACATGAAAGTCTTAAAAAGTTTTGTCGTTAAAATTCTATAAACAAAGATCAATCTTTCGGAATATAAAGCGGTAAACCTTATTTTAAAAGTTTTTCTGACTTTCATAACTGAGTGGTATCACGTCTACGAAAGAGTAATAACCTTCGAAAGCAAATAATTAATATTTTTGGGTAAGTCCCTGCCCCAGTCCCTGAGAGTAAACTTGTTACGTTGTGCAAATATTTCGAATGTTTCTCCATAGGGTACCTGTAATATTATGTCTCTCATTAAAAATTACTCGCATGTTTCCTTTGTCGAATGACATAATTAGTTGAGGATACTCGGGTTAATTCGTCCTAGATGGAAATTGGTTTCATCCTGCGTACCTTTGCAAGTAAACGAAATGAAACTGATGGAGGTTGTATACCTAAATGACAGTGTTTTAATATTCGAGTAAAAACCGTTTAGAATATGTCACTTGAAACTGTTCCGTCCCTGCCGGGGTCGCGTGATTGTTCGAAAGAGATACCGTGACCCTGGCACATGGGCAACTGATGGAACACGGGTTGCTTTTAGTCAGTAAAAGTCTGACACGCCCTCCCGCTCCGCCCAGAGCGGGAGAAGTCATGTCATGATTTCCCATCCTGAAAAAAAAAAAAACTGTTCCGTCAAGGAGAAAAAGTCGTTGTATATTATAATAATTGTGGTGTTAATAAATCTGTTCGATCCAAATAGCCTCTTGATTTCAAAAGAAACAATTCCCGGTGTCTGTAGAATTCTGATCTGATTTATTTTATCAATGCGCCTTTGTACGGTATCCAGCTACAAATGTTGCCGAATGTATCAGTCACTCGTGGTGACAATATATTGAAAATACTGGATTTTCCGCACACAGGCTAAAAAATATGCTTTTACTAAAATAAAAGTTTGGAAGAATGAATGCTATTGAGTTCTTCTCTGAATTGTTTTTAGTCTAATATTGGGTCTTCTAATTACCACTTGCACTTTATTCGTCTTAAAAAGTTACGACGCTGGAAGTCAGAGGGCCGTCGAATAATCTAACCTAGCCATGACTTTAACACTTAGTTTAACTTGGACAGGAGCTTAACATAAACTTTACAATTCAGACTATAATTCCATCATAAACTACGAAAGTTTAAACACAACTTCTAAATCTACCCTCCGATATGTGGGAGTGGCGCGAGGAGGCGAAACGCCGGGGCGAAACTCCGCTGCCGCGACAAATCGCGGCACGGCGGACAGAGCTCCGGTGTGATCTCATGGCGACATGGCGGGTACGATTGTCGCAACCCAGTGCTGGGCACGCCACAATTGCGGCGGTAAGTCCCCTCTTTGAGGAGTGGATAGAGAGGCGTCACGGCGTCCTCACCTTCCGCCTGACGCAGGTTCTCACCGGGCATGGGTGCTTCGGTGGGTTCCTGTTCAGGATAAAGCGGGAGGATACGTCCGGGTGTTTCCATTGCGAGGATCGTCTGGAGGACACGGTGGAGCATACGGTGGAGGTGTGCCCTGCTTGGGCGGAGCACCGCCGCGTCCTCGTGGAGGCGATCGGCGGCGGCGACCTCTCGCGTCCGGCTCTGGTGCGAGCCATGGTACGGAGCGAGAGGGAATGGGAAGCCGTCACCTCCTTCTGCGAAGCAGTGATGCTCGCGAAGGAGGAGGCGGGGCGCGTGAGGGAGTGGCAGTCTCTGCGCCCTCACGCCCCTAGCCGCCGCAGGAGGAGACGCCCCGGGCGTCGGGAGTCAATTGCGGACTCCCGGCCACCGTAGGCGCGAGCTTGCGGGTGGCGAGCAATGGGTGGCTCGCCGCCCGGTAAGGACCAGGCTCGGGTCGACGGCGCGCAGTGTTCCACGCGCGCCTCAAAGAGATGTCAGCAGCAGCGTAGGGGTCTACTAGGACCGATGCCTGCCGGGGTCGCGTGATTGTTCGAAAGAGATACCGTGACCCTGGCACATGGGCAACTGTTGGAACACGGGTGGGTTTTAGTCAGTAAAAGTCTGACACGCCCTCCCGCTCCGCCCAGAGCGGGAGAAGTCATTTGATGATTTCCCATCCTGAAAAAAAAAAAAAAAAAAAAACCCTCCGATAAGTTGGACACAATGATACCATCATAAATCGAGTGTCTGTCTATCTATCATAACAAAATTACATTGAAAATACACATTTATACGTGTATTGTATAGCGGAAGAAATGTACTTAACCCTTTCATGGGCGGTGGCGTGTATATACGTTCCAAGACAGCTACGAGTGGTGACAGAACGTACTACCACGTCTATTTTAATTTACTTGTTTTGAGCAGACCGTATACTCACGCTGACTCGCCATGCAAAATTGTACCAGCTACGTCTTTCCGCCACAACGCATGAAAATTTCAAAATTGTTCTGTCACATTACATTATGATTTTTGGTGCTTCAAAAAGAAGACGTCCTGCTCGTGCGCTGGTGGTACGTAGAATACGCACGACGCCATGATACGTCCCCGCGTCCCTACATTCCCGTTGCCTCAGTCACATAGTGCGTCTATAAACGTTGACGTTAGATGACGATAGTGCCGCTATTGGCCAAATGTATCGAAAAAATACGACTCGACATCATTATACGTCTAACCATTTTGTACGAAGAATTGATGTGTCATTCTACATATACCACGTGATCGAGTACCGTCCGCGAAAGGGTTAATCGAAAGTGATCCCAAAAATATATATCTGAGATCCGTTTACTATAGCTCGGATTTACGATCAAAACGACTAACAATAAAAACCGATCAGATTATTTCCTTAACATAAACATGAAAAATTTTACCCGGATTGAAATCTTTTTAAAAACAAAACAGTGAAAACGTTTCATTTGAAAACGATTTCAATTCGCTTTTTCATAATCAAAGCAAGAGTTTAATCTGCGAATCGTCAGTCGTCGGAAGTTAATAAAATCCAATTTTGAATCAGGTGCAAGTGTTTTAAATGTAACCTTAAAAGTTTTATCATTCTACTACTTGAAGATGTAACTTAAGGGTAAAGTAAACTTAAATGTCGAACTTTATTGCTTCAGTGGTTCTAAACCGATATAGTTGGTGAAGTGTCCCCGAACAAAACGAAGTGAGTGAGTGGTTTGACAAATAGTGCCGGTTCCGCCCCGTTTAACGAAGATTTGAAGAAACTTTTGATCGCTCCTCCGCAGCTTGTGAATTTATTGAACCCCACTTGGTCTTTAAACAATGGTTCCAGAATCAACTATCTTATGTCGACAGTGGGTTTAAAATAAGTGTTTGTCAATATTTTCATGATGGTGAAAGGAAATTTTCCACGAAACGAAAGGTTTGCTACGCAAACTCTAAACGCTAAACGCAACAAATAAGAATGGATGTTGTTGTGTGTCTGGATAATAACTGGTTGTTTGTTAGTGCTTATTAATTTACAATAGCGCGTGCCCGTAGGTTGACGTTGCTTTTTCCTGCGACAGCGAAGAGTCTAAAACTCTTAAACTATAGTTCAATAATTTCATTTGAAAATGTGTTAACAAGTATAGTCCTCCTGACCGTATATTGTCAAGGCGGTGAATCCCTACAGAGACTATTAGGCCTTCAGCGCGAGACATATTATAGTGCTCAAGTGCGTTTGCAGACACAGGTGCATTCTCTCTTCGCCTCACATTTATATTTCAATGGGTCGGCAATCCGACATGACTGGAGAAAAATCAGGGACAAGACTGCGGCTGAAAGTGTTTTCCGAGGCACAGGAGTATCACACCGCCAAGGCGCCAACTTCACTAAGAAATTCCCAATAGAAAAACCCAATGCCACTTTGTCCGAACTAGAAATTGAACTCCAAACCCCCACGCTCAACAGCTACGCTTGCGACCTCAAAAGGTAGGACGGGGAAAGTATAGTACGATTTCTTCGACAAACAAATAGCTAATCATAGTTAGTTTCGATTTGGCGTATTATTCACAAACTGTAAGATGTAACTGACATTCATGATAGTTAAGTTACCTTTTACGACACCCAAGGGTCGCGGTTGGGATGCCAGTTGCGATCCTCTATTGTATTCTCGGGTTATATTATGCTCTAGGTAAACAAAGGACGATAAATGATAGTCCAATTTAAATCACACCAGTCCAATTACCCTTTACTGATTTGTTGTAAAGGGTGCGGCAACTTTGACTTACATTTGAGCATTACGTGTGTCGATATCTATCTATATATATAAAATTCAAAGTCCTGAGTGACTGACTGACTGACTGACTGACTGATATATCAACGCACAGCCTAAACCGCTGGTCTTAGAGACATGAAATTTGGAGGGTGTGTTCTTTGTAAAAAGTAAGTATCCACTAAGAAAGGGTTTTTTGAAATTCTACCCCTAAGAGGGTGAAATGGGGGGTTGAATTTTTTGTGAAACTTTTTATTCTCTGGGTCGATTGACACAAAAATTTGTACACTTACTCTTCAATTGTAATAATGAGACACGTATATCACAGTTTTTCCAAAATCGTCCCCTAACAAAGTCAAATAGAGCTTCGAAAATCCTACGTGGCATGGCAGACGTGCGCATGGCGCGCAGAGCGTGCGGTGTAGCCCGGGGAGCGCATTATCGTCACAGATGTCCAATCTTAATCAAGGTATCGAGAAGTATCAAATATGTAACTGATATTACTAAGAAATAATATTTGCAAGCTATAAATAAGTAAGTATATGTAAAAAACGCGTTTGTTTCGATACTAAATAAAATAAAAAATAACTACACTAACTATTATTTAATAGATGCCTATGCACCTTTATAAGTAAAACTAATTGGGCACATACCTACTATAATAATTACGCACTAACATCTAAATCGGTACATTCAGTGAGCAATAGTGCCACTGTAGGTACACTAGCTTCTGCCCACGACTACATCCGCGTTAAATTTCTTGCTCCCCCGACCCATCTCTCCACATCGCATCGCCTGCCCATGCGAGCTCTTCGTATTCGTGACTTTTATTTCTTTTTGCTCAGCTCCTATGGGTCCTAGCATGATGTTATATCGTCTGTAACTGAACGAATTTTTCGCTTCGAACCAATAGTTCCACCAAAATCACTTTCAATCAAACAAACTCTTTATAATATTAAGATTTGATGACAATTAAAAAAGTCATAGTGAGCCTACCTTAAAAGATAGGCATATGCTATCGCGGACTTTTTTTAATTTTTAAGAGGAACAATTTCGTCATACATATTTGTTGCGTTACTATAACTGTTTACGCAGCGCACGCAACGGAAGCTCTCAAAAGGAATAAAATTTCCCTGTTTTTGCAACATTTTTTAATGCTGCTCCGCTCCTATTAGTCGTAGCGTGATGTTATATAGTCTATAGCCTTCCTCGATAAATGACCAAACACTAAAATACTTTTTCAATTCGAACGTTCCTGAGATTGCGCCGCGTTCAAGCAAACAAACAAAGTGATCAAAGTTAAACATACTTACTGCGACAAAGTTCTTCGCAGCGTCGCGGATACCGAGAGTATAAATAGGAGCGGCGCAGCCCGCAACGGCTAATTGATGTATGCACCTTTGTCATTGTAACACATTTGCTAATTCAATACTTTTTTCAAAATACTTTCTTCAATTATTATTGCGCTTATTGTCTTTCTCTCAAATTTATCTATTTCATTCAGGATATTTTCATTTATAATTTTATTTTTTATTTTATTCATTTGTAGGTAAACAGTAATTATTATTAGTTAGGTGTAGTAATTAGGTAGTAACACTAGATTTTATGTTTATTATTCGTAAGTATACAGTAGGTTAAGTTTAATGTTATTAGGTATTTAGTTAACTTCGTAGCTTACCTCGGTATTTAGTTAGTAGCTTAGTATTTTTGTTTAGCTTTAGATCGTTTGTCAAATTTTGCAAATATGAGTAAAGAACTACTTAATATTAATGGAACTTTGATTACTCATACTATTATTCCAATCGTAGGCGATGGGGCGTGTCTATTCCGATCGCTTTCTTATTTGATGTACGGCACACAACAAAGAGCAATGGAAGTACGTAAACAAATTGTTGGTTATGTGGTAAATAATTGGCAAGACTTTGGTATTATGTCTCATGATATGAACGGGGACAATTATTCATCAGAGGCGGAGTATAATGCAGATATGTTGAACCACTCGACTTATGGTGGTTTGTGCGAAATAGCAGCGGCGGGACTGTTATATAGTTTTGTGTTTGAAGTCTATCGTAACGGAGATCTATATGTCAAGTTTGGTTTTGAAGGTCAACCAATTAAACGATTACGTTTCTCACAAGATCTGTCTAGCGGCCATTTCGATGCGTATCTGCTAGATAATAATCAGTCTTTAACCAAAATCAATCTCGATACAGCAGCTAGGCGTGCTTCCGTTGCTAAAAAAAATTACCAAGCGACGTTCTCACGTAGTACCTATGTCTCCTGGGTGTTTTCAATTAGATACTGCTGTTGATTCATCATTAATTTTTAATTTCAATATAAGTGAAAAAAAATCTACGAAAATTTGTGAAGACTCACCCACTTTCACCATTCAGCAATCTGGGTCTGATTTAACCTTAGTTTCGTCCATGCCCATACTTTTAAATACAGAAGAATATAATGAAAACTCACCCACTTTCACCGTGCAGAAATCTGAGTCATCTATGTCTTCCCTGCCCATTGTTCCTTTATTTACAAAAGTTGATGGAGACTCACCCACTTTCACTATTCAGCAGTCTGAGACTGAATTAACTGTTCCTTTGAATTCAGAAGACATTTCTACGCCAGTTTGCTGGGAAAAGTCTCTTCCATTAAAAAAGAAGCGTAGGGCTAGATTTACTGGCGTAGCTAGAAAAATGCAGCTTAAAAACGCTTTAAAGAAATATAAACAAAACAAACCTGCAACACAACGTAAAGCTTCAGCTAAATATCAGCGGACACACCCTGAAGTTCATAGGCAAGCTGTATCTCAGTACCAACAGACTCACCCTGAAGTTCATAGGCAAACTGTATCTCAGTACCAACAGACTCACCCTGAAGTTCATAGGCAAGCTACCTCTCAGTACCAACAGACTCACCCTGAAGTTCATAGGCAAGCTACATCTCAGTACCAACAGACTCGCCCTGAAGTTCATAGGCAAGCTGCATCTCAGTACCAACAGACTCGCCCTGAAGTACATAGAGAAGCAAAAGCCAATTATCAGCACGCGCACCCTGAACAGCACCGAATAACACAATCTCGATATGAACAGAGAAATGAAGGACAGCGAACAGCTAGACGTTTACGACCCTGGACGACTAAAGCAAAATCAGGTATGAAATATGACCTCAATATTGCGTATGAAGATGACAAAATTATTGCTTTGGGATCTATGATACACAAGTGTCAGTGGTGCAAAGCTTTACAGTGGAAGGAGGAAACACCTGGCTTGTGTTGTGATGCAGCAAAAGTTCAGCTTAAGCCCTATGAACGTCTACCTGATTTGTTGTATAGTTTAGTGATGGATCTTCACCCTGAACATAGCCATTTTATGAATCTCATTCGTAAATATAACAATTCCTTCCAAATGACGTCTTTTGGTGCGAAACAATCGACATCCATGGGATTTATGCCAACTTTTAAAGTACAAGGACAGGTATACCATTTAATTGGAAGTTTAATGTCGTCATCACAAGAAGAACCAAAATTTTTGCAAATTTATTTCGTTGGTGATGACGATAAAGAAGTGAATCTGAGATGCTCCAATTTTCCAGATGTTAAACCAGGCTTAGTTAAACAACTTCAGAAAATGCTACATGAAGTTAATCCTTCCATAAAAGATTTGAAAACAACTTTGGATAAAGTACCTACTTCTTGTGATTCATTTAAAGTTGTCATCCATGCAGAAAAAAAACCACCTAAGGAATACAGAGGCCGTTTCAACGCACCCACAACGAATGAAGTTGCTTTAGCGATGGCAGGTCAACAGTTCGAACACCGTGACATAATACTTGAAAGTCACAGCCAAAGTCTGCGACGAATAAGTGAGCTTCACCGATCATATGACGCCCTACAATATCCTTTATTATTTTGTCGCGGTGAGGATGGATATTCAATTTACTTACCACAGCACGATCCTATAAAAAAAACACCTCTGAAAAAATCGGTCTCCGCTGCCAGTTTTTATTCTTATCGAATAATGATTAGAGAAGGGGAAGAAAATCATCTAATACGTTTTCGATCTCTTTTTAGCCAATATCTGGTAGATGAGTATGCTAAAATAGAGACGGAAAGGCTGAACTTTATTCAAAATAACCAAACAAAGCTACGCGCGGATAATTACATACATCTAAAAGATGCTGCTTGCAGACAGGATGCTGAAGCAGAACAATTTGGGCAAATGGTGGCGCTGCCATCATCTTTTACTGGTGGGCCTAGATACATGCATGAGCGTACTCAAGATGCCATGACATACGTACGCCATTATGGCCGCCCCGACCTTTTTATAACGTTTACCTGTAATCCTCGATGGCAAGATATAGCAGATGCATTGTTGCCCGGTCAGAAGCCTCATGATCGCCACGACATTATAGCCAGAGTGTTTCATCTTAAGGTTAAAAAGATAATGGCGCTTTTAACCAAAGGTCAAATATTTGGAGAGGTACGTTGCTTTATGTATTCAACAGAATGGCAAAAATGTGGCTTGCCTCACATCCACATATTGTTGTGGATTTGAACCACATTTCGCCTGATATGGTGGATGACGTTATAAGTGCAGAAATACCAAATCCAAACGAAGACCCTACTTTATATGAAATAATTAGAAACAATATGTTACACGGCCCATGTGGAATCCTGCATAATAAATCTCCCTGCATGAAAAACAATACATGCACCAAAAAATATCCCCCTAATTTTTGAAAGAGACTCAGACAGGTGACGATGGATACCCCCAATACAGAAGACGGTCTCCGGCTGACGGTGGTTTCACATTGAAAATAAAAGACGTTGAAGTGGATAATAGGTGGGTGGTCCCGTACAATCAGGTTCTTTCACGCACATTCAATGCTCATATTAATGTGGAATTTTGTAATTCTGTAAAATCAATTAAGTATATTTGCAAGTATGTATATTTTGCGATCAGGCGGCTTTTGCACTTGAAAATAAAAAATACGAAGTGACACTGTATGAGACTGGGCGCTACTTGAGTAGTTCTGAGGCAGTGTGGAGAATTTTGGGATTTTCAATACATGAGAGGTTTCCACCAGTTATACACTTAGCGGTTCATCTTGAAAATGGCCAACGCATTTATTTTAACTCCGACAACCTAGCTGAGAAACTTAATAACCCACCAAAAAAAACGCTATTATCATTTTTTGAATTATGTAAAACAGATGAATTTGCTAAAACTCTTTTATATTCTGACGTCCCTTCGTATTTTGTATGGCAAAAAAATAAATTTGTAAGAAGGAAAAGAGGAAAACCTGTTGATGGCTGGCCAGAAATTAAGAAAGAACACGCTCTAGGTAGAGTGTATACGGTTTACCCGAATAACACCGAGTGTTACCACCTTCGTTTACTTCTGCACGAAGTTAGGGGTCCAACATCTTACGACGACTTGAAGACCATCAACGGCGTCTTCCATCCAACTTTTCAATTAGCTTGCATGACACTTGGCTTGCTGGAGGATGACAAACATTGGGATTCTACCCTAGAAGAAGCAGCGTTATGTGAATTCCCGTTTAAAATGCGCGAACTTTTCACTGTAATGCTGGCATTCTGTCAGATTTCAAACCCACTTATTCTTTGGGAAAAATACAAGAATAGTCTTTCAGAAGATTACAAACAACAAGTGGAGAGATTTTCCGGCAATATAGATAAACTAGCAGATGAAATCTATAATAAATGTCTGGTCACAATAGAAGAAGCTGTATTAGCATTAGGAGGACAAAACTTACAGCAATACGGGTTGCCTCAGCCTCAAAGGTCTGAAGGCTTACACAACCGGCACTACCTGAGGGAAACAAGTTACAATATTGATTCGATATCAGAAGTGGTGTCACGTAGTGAAGGTTCTCTAACCCACGAACAAGTGACTGTTTATAACAAAATACTTTCCAGCATTGAGACAGGGGTTGGTGACATTTTTTTCTTGGATGCGCCTGGTGGGACAGGTAAGACTTTTCTTATTAACCTACTACTGGCCAAAGTGAGAAGCTATCGCGGTATCGCCTTAGCGGTCGCATCTTCTGGAATTGCTGCCACGCTGCTAGAAGGAGGCAAAACAGCACACTCTACGTTTAAACTCCCTCTCAATTTAATACAAATTGAAAACCCACTATGCAATATTCCCAAACAAAGCAATATGGCCGAAGTTCTTCGTAAAACTAAATTAATTGTTTGGGATGAGAGTACTATGGCTCACAAGGGGGGTTTCGAAGCCTTAAATAGATCTTTACAAGAATTCACAATTAATAATAGGCAAATGGGGGGAGTAACTGTTTTATTAGCAGGTGATTTCAGGCAGACATTACCAGTAGTGCCCAGAGGAACGCGAGCGGATGAAGTGAAAGCGTGTGTTAAGCGGTCTCATTTATGGCCATCAGTGATTAAAGTTAGTCTTACAAAAAACATGAGAGTCTATCTGAGGGGAGATATTTCTGCTGGACAGTTTTCAAATCTTTTATTTGAAATAGGAAATGGTGACTACCCAGAAGTGGATAGTAAAATAATTCTCCCTATAGAGTTAGGTACAATTGTGACCACTGTAGAAGAGCTTATAGTTAAAATCTATTCAGATATTAGTAATATTCACGATAAATCTGCAGAATGGTTGTGCGAGCGTGCCATCCTAACACCAAAAAACGTCCAAGCCACAGTCATCAATGAAATTCTTTTGAGGTCGTTGGAAGGAGTTGAAAATCAATATAAATCAGTGGACTCAGTGATAAACAACGATGACGCCATACATTACCCTGTTGAATTTCTTAATACATTGAAGCCTCCCGGTCTCCCAACTCACATATTAAAATTGAGAGTTGGCGCCCTAGTTATGTTGCTGCGTAATTTAAACCCTCCAAAATTATGCAATGGTACCAGGTTGCGACTGAAAACATTGCAGCGAAATGTTATCGAGGCAACCATACTGACAGGTTATTCCCGAGGGGAGTCTGTGTTTATTCCGAGAATTCCTCTAACACCATCGAACTACCCCTTCGAATTCAAAAGAGTGCAGTTTCCCCTAAAAGTCTGCTTTGCCATGACTATAAACAAATCTCAAGGTCAAACTCTTAATTTAGCAGGGGTAGACTTAAGGGAGAATTGCTTTTCACACGGTCAGTTATACGTGGCCTGCTCCAGAGTGAGCTCACGGAGCAGCCTGGTGATTTTAGCACCTGAAGGAAAAACTAAAAATATTGTTTACAAAGAAATACTGCGGTAGGTATAGTATTTCGTTGTAAACCATATTAATTGTTTATGATCCACTTCTGGCTGTCTCGTAAATAAATCTTGTCACACACGCTTTGACTTCTATTAAAACTATACTACTCTTACACACACTTATTCTCAAAGTAGGTGCTCCAGTAATGCTACTACGATAACTCAATCCGGCCAAGTTGTGCAATGGGACCAGGTTGTGTGTGAAAACTTTGTATCAAAACGTGGTAGATGCCCCGCCATTGTATTTACTGGCTGTGCTCAAGGTGAATCGGTGTACTATACCGCAGATATCACTAATAATGTTGGAGTACCCATTCGTGTTCAAAAAGCTGCAATCCTCTTATGGTATGTTTCGTAATGCCGATTAAGTCTCGGGGACAGTCACTGAAAACAGCGGGATATGATCTTACAGAGGACTGCTTCTCGCACGGCCATTTTTACGTGGTCTGCTCGAGAGTGAGCCTGGTTGTATTAGCACCTCAGGGCAGAACCTCTAAAGTAGTATATAAAGAGATATTTTAAGTATATACTTAAAAAGTCTTAAGCCCCTGTGAACAGCAGTGTAATCATTTGAATGATTTAGGTATTTTTTTTCTAAATTGGCACCGCATAGGGAATAAAGAGGATGTATATTTTTTCTTTAAAGTTTCCTTCAAAGGCATGCAAGTAGGTAATTTGCCGTTCCGTTATATATTCCGTTACTATTGTTAGCGTTTAGGATTATTTATCCTAAAGCAATCATTTATAAATCCAAGCGCCGCTCCTCGGATAAGACAAAGCAATCGGTGCGATAAGACATTGTTTACCTAGAATAACGCATACGGTACTTTTAATCCTGGTAGTACATTCCTTTGGGATATGTTTCGACATCCACGCGGGCGAAGCCGCGGGCAGAAGCTAGTATTTATAATAAATACTTATAATAAAACTGTAGAGAGGTCAATTCTGTACATTGAAAATATATTCAAAATTAATATTGGAGGATGAATGGTGATCGATACTGATGCCAAATATGCAATCAGCAAATTTTTTGTCTGTCTGTCCGTCTGTCTGTCTGTGCACGCATGAGTCAAAAACTACTAAAGGGATTTTAACCAAACTTGGCACGATTGTAGTCCATACTCCTGGGCAGGTTATAGGCTATATAACATAACGCTAAGACACATAGGATCCGAGCTGTGACGATAAATTTGAAGCAAGTCGGAAGAAATGCGCTTTCGAGCTAAAAAAAAAATAACCTGGATTAACACATAGGCTAGTTTTTATCCCGGTAGTACGTTCACGCGGGATATTTTCCGACCTCCACGTGGGCGAAGCCGCTGGCAAAAGCTAGTTGAAAGTAAAATTAAAAATAGATAGAAAAGTTGTTTAGACCATTTGGTTGGATTAGGATAAAATATAATTTCATCCCGATATCCCCACAGGATCGAGATTTAATATAATGCATATTTTTCTGTCCTTCTCACACGCCATTTATTGTCTAAATATCTTTTTCATTTCTCTTTTCTTTCAAGAGACCTGCAACTGACGACGAAATTTCTTAAACTATCAGCTGTACCTACCTATGTACTTAAAGGTTATAATGTCGTATCCATATGTATTTTTCTCTGTGTCCATAAATAAAATAAATATGGACGTGTAGAGGTGTAACAACGGTGAAATATGCAATGCTAAAATAGTAGAT
This sequence comes from Aporophyla lueneburgensis, assembly GCA_932294355.1. Taxonomy (NCBI): domain Eukaryota; kingdom Metazoa; phylum Arthropoda; class Insecta; order Lepidoptera; family Noctuidae; genus Aporophyla; species Aporophyla lueneburgensis. The sequence goes on along the minus strand of OW028750.1, from coordinate 16,286,351 downwards.
TATTAACCAAGGGGATAAAGCAGTGTCTTCTGTCGCAGGTGACGATTTAAATCGCGAGCGTAACGAAGGACTCGAGGTTTACTCCCGTGCATAGCGAGGGTGTTAAAAGCTTAAATCGCGAGCGAAGCGAGGGATTCAAGACGAGTCCCGAGTGTAGCGAGGGATTTAATTTCACCCAAGACTAAGACAGCTTTATCACCGAGGAAAATACTCTACTTTTCGTACCATTTGCGAAAAAATTAACACAATAATAATATGAGACAAGCATTTTAGAACATTAACTTATTTATAAAAATAAATTAAAATAAACTTAACGTTTATGTATTTGAAGAAAACAAAAACGCAGCAAATTCCTAGACTAATATTTTTTTGTCGAAAAAGCAAAGGTATCAAGCTCATACGGCCTCGTTGGTTTTCGTAATTTTATTTATTAATCATATCTGCATAATAAATGCGTATTCCTTTTTCAAAAATATGTATAATGCTTTATATACAAACTCAATGGTGTAAACACAGATGTAGTTCAGTATAAACTTCGGTAAGTATTCCAAATTTAAATCACATTCTCCCCCTAGAGGATGAATGAAATTCAGTACAATTTTCTTTCCCTGTTTTTAAAAGATTAAAAATGACTATTGTTATGTTAGCTTTTTGTGGCATAGAATGTCACTTTTTTGAGCAAGTGGTACGAAAAAAATATTTACCATTCAGCGGCACATTTCACAGCATTTAGAATTGGTCAACTGCTATAATTAATACTTTCCTGGGAAAAACAGGACTTATTTACACAAAGTTATGCCTGTGCCCGTATTTAGTTTACACATCAAACGGGTAAGCTCATATGACATGCAAAGTAACTCCATTGCTTTCGGAGGCGTGTCTAAAACTTTAACTCTTTGTTCTCACTGCGTATTCCGTAATATATCCTTATTATATTTTTCCTTTTCCGGAAATATCGCTTAATGTTTCGTAGCCACCTTACTTTGGTTGTTAAACCCAACACGGTTTTCACTAAGAAAAAGTTAAGTAAGTTCATCTTTCTATTAACAATCTGTTGGTTACTTTTATTCCATTCCATTACGATACTTTTTCAGCTTAATCTTTCACGAAGGATTTATCAGTAAGCTTCTTGAGATTCCGCGCTAATGCCACAAGGATTACTCTTTGATGTAAGTACTAAATAAGAGGATAAACGAAGTATTTATGAGCAAGTGTCTGGTACTCAAGAGTGATGACACTAAGTAGACAGAATCTTAATTTGTGTTTTAATTTTTAGTGGAAGAGGTTTAAATATTTTAAGATTTTAAAGCTAACAAATCTGGTCGCTTTGTTAAATATTATACGTCGACGGTAACCAATATTACCAAGATCATAACAAATTATCAAAATACTCTTTTAGAAGTGCAAACAATTTAGAAATTTTAATTCTTGTATAAAAATTAAGAAACGATGTACCTATGCCAAACAAAATATTTTCTAATTTAAATAATCACGAACAAACTTCAACCTCATCGCACAATCGAGTCTTGAAAAAATTACCAGGATATATCTCGTCATTTTTCAAATTCTGTCATTTATGAAGTCAGGTCAAACAATACTTTTTCAAGCTACGGCAGTGAGTAGACTATTGCATAGAATATTATATTTAACTAGCTTCTGCCCGCGACTTCGTCCGCGTCAAATTTTTGCTCCCCTGACCCTTCCTATCGCATCGAATAGTCTGCCAGCTTTCATCAATTTTTCGTTGCTGCTCCGCTCCTTTTGATCGCAACGTGATATTATATCGCTTATAGCCTTCCTCAATAAATAGGCTACCTAATATAAAATAATTTTTCAATTCGGACCAGTAGTTCCTGAGATTACCGCGTTCAAACAAACAAACTCTTCAGCTTTATAATATTAGTATAGATTACATCATAACAAAAATCTTAAGTATCAAGTTGTCATCAACCTAAAACCTTTTTAATGGCATGGCCACTTAGGAAATATAAATATTTTATTTTTTAGATTGAATTGTCAGCGTCTGTCAATTTCACATTTTAAATTCAGTCTAACATCTAAAGAAGATGGCTGAATATCATTCTGCAGTATTGACATTACGATGAAAAATATAATACTGTATCAGTAAAGCAGATTATATTCTGCAATTAGTAGACAAAAACCCCTTAAAGTTACGAAAGATTTTGGATTAGCATTTTCCAACGGCTTCAACCAGGTGGAGGTCGAAAATTATCCCACAGGAAGGTACTACCGCATAGAGAGCACCCCAGGTTATAAACTATTTGTCTGATATCTTTGATTGACAAACATCTAAACATACAAACTTTCAAATAAATAAAGTTATTAATTAGGATGTGACTGTACCAAGCACTGAATTACCTACGTTACAATACCTCAATGTGATAGCATCAAAGCACACAAGCTATCATATAATAGCGAAATGACGATAAGTATCTACCAATCTTGAAATGAGGTTGAAAAACTTCGTGCAAAAATATTTCAACATAAATTCTTGCATGTGTATTTTGTGTAATGCTCCGGGAATAATGATAAACACAGTCAGCGTTAAATGCACTTTCAAAATCGAGTCACTTGCCAAAAAATATCTGCCGCGAAAATTCAAAAAATGTATTTGGAAACGACTCTAAGTGCAAATATATGTGAACGATGAGGTTCGTACTTTATATCACGGTTTCACTTTTAGTAGACTGCTGTTGTTTATAACTAGCTAGCTTCTATCAGCGGCTTCACCCGCGTATGATAAATATAAACCTTCCTTTTGAATCACTCTGTCTATTTATGACAACAGCATTAAAATCCGCTGAGTAGTTTAAAAGATCATAGCGTACAGACGCGGAAAGTAACTTTGTTGTATACTATGTAAAGATATAATCAAACATTAAAAAAAACAAAAGAAAAGTAGTCTGGTTCGCTGTCGCGGAATATAATGAAGGACCCTCCTCTTCATATTTAATCGTGCACAATATTAATCGGGGTCTGAATTTCCTCTGTGAAGTAATTTGAATATATTTTGCCTATAAAGCCTTACGATAATTATAGAGAAAAATAAAATATACAACCTGTGTAATATAACTTGTCCATAGAAATTAACAGCGTGCTACGCCGTAGCCGTCGCCGTAGCCGTCGCCGGTGCCGTAGCAAATCATCACCATGCATAATGTAAACCGAGATTTGATTATGCAGCTAGTTGAAAATGCATAATGACATACAAATGCCCGTTTATGGTCACGAGCATTTCCACCAGGATTCAACCTCCTGAGTTACCGCATGCATCAGGAATGTGTGGTCATATTTAAGGGTGTGTGGTATAGACCATCAATTTAACTTTTTTCCAACATCGTGATAGCGATGTTAGTCCCATGGAGAAAGTTGTTCAGTTTCATGATCTACACTACACCGTGAAAAAGGATGTTTTTCTGATACAGCCTGTATGTATAGAAACGTAAGTTATGCAAATACCGGCAACCAGTAGTTTGTTGGCATATATGTAGTGGTGTGACAATTCACTACGTGAAGTCTAGAATTCACGGCGACTTACAGTTTCGTTTAAACTTTCTCGGAATGTAAGGTAAATATCAAGTTTTATACGTGGTGCATGAACTTGGAGCGAGAAATGTTTGGTACCTATTTAATTATGTATTTACCTATTTTCTGTACTTTCCTTGGATCCTAATGTACTCGACTACATTTAAAACTATTTTGCTGAGACACATTGATAAATATTATTATCTCACAAAGCGACGCGCCCTTTACATTTGATAACCAAATGTACAAATATGTTGTGGATGCGTGTGTGAAGACAAGTAGCGTGATTACGTAAAACACACGCGTAGATATCTGACTTCGTAATTGTCTCGGACGGTACCGACAGCTACTGCGCTTATACAGCGTTTTTGTAAACTTGGTAAACACAAGGAAAGCGCGCATCGCTTCATGAAATACAAAAACTGTTCAATATGATGAAATAACAATTGTAAACACTTTTCGGACTTCTTTTCGATGTAGATGCTTTACATCTATGTACATCGACAAGCATTACTATAAGTGTCACGATGTTGATCACTTATGATTACTTACATCTACATCGACAAAGAATAATCGAAAATGGGAGTCGTTTGATGCCTACTGTGCCCACCGAATGCAGAAATTAATTCTTTATCGTCTATTTGCCGTGTTAGCCAATTATTACAGCTGTCAAAGAATGTGTTGTGAAATGAATTTACGGAAAAGTTGTGTTGGTAGGCCATTTGATACAAAATTGTTTTGCCTGAATTTAGAAGATAACCTAGGGTAGGTTATCTTCTAAATCCAGGGAAATTATTTATTTTGTTGTTTGTTCAATTTTGTTTTATGAAGGTTCGAGACCCTTGTCTCACCAGTAGATCATACCTAAATCCCTGACAGATGTACATGTACTACATTTCTGAGCATTCACGTGTGCAATTCCTTAGACACCACAACCATTCTCAAACTGTCGTGAACACAATACAGAATATACATAATATGACTACATATGCACAATTTTTTTTTTAATTTTTATTAATATTGTAGAATGCGACATAGGTTTGCATAAGAAACGTCTTAGTACAATATCTCTAAATTAAACTGTCTCCAAAATACAAAAAAGCAGTTGTTAAGAATTGAATATTGATTTTCCAATACAAACATTGAAACACTATTTTGTCAAACAAGCTTTACTAAAAATTAAAAACTGCAAGTAAATTCTCGCATCATTACTTCTAAAAAAGTAACTTTACTTTTCGTACACATTTCACATGCCAAGTCGTTCTTCGACGTTGATTAATTATGTGATCTCTTGAACTCGAGCCATTTTTTGTGCGGATTTACAAATTCATTGTTTACTGATGTGTCGTATAATCAAACCATTAGCCTTTGCTCGTCACAGATATTCTAAGATTAATCTTCTTCTTTTTCGAATTTGTCTGTCTTTAATATACTTACAAAATTTAACGTAAAAACAGCCTCGTAGAATCTTGTAACTTATATAACCTTACATAAGGAACCTATGAAGATTATTACTAGGTATAATGTATGTACGAATTAAAAAACTGCGTCGTTTCTGTCAAAAAACACCCGTGTTGGATAAACCAAATCCTCATTTGTTTTTTTTCCTTTTTCCTAAAGAAATGACTACATATATACGTTATATAATCGGTCAGCCAGCTCCCACGAGAGCAGTCTGAAGTGATACAGTGGTTTATTTATAGCCCAATCCACGCGACATACCTATACACCGTGACATTTTAGTCGTCTTACAACGGCAGTCAACTTCATGTATCCAATGACTACTACACATCCATAAGAAAAAAATGAACATTTGAATAACTAAAAAATAAAAATATTATTCATTATGACGACGCATGACGTTGTTTCTTTGATTTTGTCTCATGGAAAATGGAGATAGAATGATCTAGTCGTAGACTCGTGTGCTGGGTAGGTATGTATGTTCTCTACCGTATGATACGTAAACATTATTAACAGGATGTTTCATAATTCTAGTGCATTATTTCTTTTCTTAGTACGTATTTGCTTAATTGGTAACAATTTTTTAATCACGCCTCGAGGTATATTATGTCGGATACATTGAGTGGACAACCTTTGTAAGACGACTAAAATGTCACGGTGTATAATGCGTTTAAAACATACAGTACAATATTATGTAATGTATATTTTATACACATAATGTAGGTAATAAAATATGTAAATCAGTGTTCGTAAACAAACCTTACCGTCGAAGCATGTTTTTGCCGCAGAAGTTGTTGCCAACGTAAGCTTTTCGTTTATTTTTCCATAAATCTAGTTGCAAACTTAATTTGCTCGTGAAATCACTGTTCAACTTACCTATTGTGTGACTTAACTTATTTCTAACACAGACTATTTTAACATTATAAACCTATATTGGGGTTTTGAACTATATTAAAAACGTTATTACCCGTTATTGTTTGGTGGAATAAAACAAGTTGGAAACAAGGAGCGATTGTGAGTCCACGGGCGTCGTATAGCATTGGAGTATTTCGGGTAACCCAGGTGTGGGCTACAGGGATAGGTTTGTATGTATCAGATGGGTACGTGCAGTGCCGATGACGACGACGGCCCAAACTGTTCGCATGTCGCGCGATCGAACTAAAATAGTAGACAACGGTGCCGATTCTGTTGTACACGAACGAAACTATCTCTAAAATTCCTTACTTTCGGCTATGATAACTGTAACGCCATTCTGCAAGAAAAAATCTCTAAAATTAAAAATTATTTTGACACGACTAAAATCGAATTTGACAATCGCGACTCAACGTGGTATTTTTTTTCTTTTGGTTTCGTAATTTTGTTCTTGTGTGCGCTACGCAATGATGTTTTTTGAGAGACGAAGGCGCGTTTATTAAGGGGGTCGAAAATTTCATTATTTTTGCGATAGGGCACGCCATTTTCAAGATATAAGCAAAAGAAAGGAAAAAAAACGGAACTGTTTTTGTACGTGAAGGCGAGGCGTTAGTGTGAATTTTAGTTCGTGACCACTAGTTTTATTCCACACCTTTCTAATCGCGATTAAAAATAGTCAGATTTAGTTAAAATAAATTATTTTAGTCAACATTTTTGGTGAAAACCAGCAAACTCAGAATAGCAAAATTGTCATTTTCACTAAACTAATAACTCAGTGCAATCATGTCAAACTAAAATATAGTTATAGCTTGGCAAAAAAGGGTCTGTCGTGTTAACCATGGAACTAAAATATATTTTTGGTGGCAACACCGCTTTGTTTATCATCAACAAGTAGCTAATCTGTCATTGTGTTATGTTCCCAGTTGTATTTTACTTATTTCGAATTAACGATCAATTATTAATGCTTTTATACGTATAAAAATGAATAAAACAATAAGTAGTAGTGGTGTGAGGTGTGATATACCAAGTTTTCGTAAGAAATTTGGCGGAATCTGAAGCGGAACACATTTTGTCTCCGATTGACAATGTTTTCGAAAGAACTGCCAACACGACAGGTATTTATCAAAGAAATTTATCTTTTAGTCAATGCCAGTCATTGTTTTTCCTTTCTAATAGTAAGTTTTATCGGTATTATAAGTTTCAAGCCATTTTATTGTTTTATTTACTAATAGATTATTGAGGTTATGTTTACTAGTTTGACAAATCGCGTGTACGTTGACTTTTGATGTTTGATACTTGAAATTGAAAAATGTCCCTACATGGAATCAATATGATTGTCTTTATATTTTTGTCAAGGTAATTTCTACACCTGGAGAAAGACCAAAACAGTTGGCGGAAGAAAAAATTAGACGATTTCGATCTGTGTGCAATTAGACAAAAAGTTCAACACTATAAAGAAACAGGCAAGTATTTTTTTTTTTTTGTTAATGCCATTATCGCATACCACATAAAAAAGGATAATTTATATTTATTATTTTTCAGGTGCCTATTCTACGTAATATATTACCCATAGTTTGAGGAAACGGCTTGTAATGGAAGTCGTAAACGTCTAAGAAAGATTTTTACACTATTTAGATTTCATAAATAAGAAATGTAAAACTGGCACATCAGTGTTAATGGAAATCATTCCAATCAATCATTATCATAGCACCGAAAAGGAATACACGAATGATGTTATGTCACGTTTTTCTTTTTAAATAAAATCTAAATTTTAGCGTGTTATTTCATTTTCATTGTCATGTGAATAGTGATAATGTTATGTACCCACATAGACATACCTAAAACCTTCATTAGTCAACTGTTCAAGTTTATTCGATATTGCCCGTACCTTTCGAATGCGACATGTTATATATACTGTCTGACTTCCGATTAGTTTCCGACAGTAAGCAGCTGTAAGTCCCCTTCTTGTCGACTATAAACTGTCAGCATTAACAGGATTCGTTCAGTATCATTCATGTCAAATTTGATACAAGCATACCAACCATCGAATGGTTATGAATACCCTAGATGATGGCCGCAAATGCAATTGCTGAACATTATGTCTTGTATATCGGGTTCAATCGGCACTCCCTGAGTATAACTTAATTAATTTTTAAACTGAATAAGGTTTCATTATGTTATTGTGATGGCACTCTTAGATAAATGGTTATTCCAGCGAAATAATTCGCAATCTACTAAATACAATGAAAGTAAAAGACTGTGTGCCTATCAAGTCTTGAAATCTTGACTGATGAGAATTTCCGGGATCTCGTGTTTGTGGATTAAAACAACAAGTATCTTATCACTGTTAGTCCTAGTATACAGGGTGGCCATACCTGCTAAGCAGGCGCCCTCATTTTTTCCAGACTCTTTTTTGCCAAGCTTTAAGTTGTTTCACTTTACTCTATTTCAGAATAGGAAATCGTCGTTTGACAGGAATATACCAAATTTTAGTGATTTTTAGTTTAGTTTAGAGAATTTTCTGACAATAGAATCGGCACCAATGTCCTGAACAAACAAATTATTTTCATTAACTTTTCTTTCTTTTGTCATGTTTACTGAGCGATTTTGCGTGGGTAACATTATACATGTTACGTTTTTAATTTATAAAAAATTTATGCGGCATGAATAGATGTTGTTATTTATTGCATGAATTGTTATAATTACCATCCATTTAATAATATATATTGTAGGTAATCCTACACTACCTAATTGGGATATTGTTACGGTATCATGTATGTAAATAAATAATATTAATTAACAAGTATGAAATATCAAACAAACTGTACTCACCTAAATTATCTGTTGTCCGTAAATATTTTAGTCACAGTGAAATTAAACCGAATGCATCAAATATTTATCGAAATTAAGCGATCGCGTAAATTCTGATTAGTAAACTAAGTATTGGACATTTTATAATGTACTATCATCCATGATTATCACTGGGCCCGCTTCGTCATGTTGCACCTGATAATCACACAAATCTACCTAAATGTAGATACAATCTCATATACTGAGTTTTCTGGACTTCAAAAGAGACTGTAACCAATGAGTTTGTTTCGGCTTTTTGTTCTAGAGTAGTCAGATAGAAAGTGCCGACCTGATATAGTTTAAAAATATGATTGACGTTTACATGTGTTTGCACAAACATACTTACAGAAATTAAATTATTAATAAATTACTTACAACGACATAATAGACGGTTATTATTAAGAAAGTTCACAATCTCATGAACAATATTTATTTTATAAGACACGCCATAAAACCTTTGTTCATGGCCTGTGCATCGCTTGCTGGATTAATAAATTTTGCTAAACAAAAAGTTTTTTAAAAGGATCAAATTTTCAGTTAATATACTTTGTTAAAATTGTGAACACTCTAATCTAGGTTCTCTGCTCAGTGTAGAAAAATAAGCTTTCTTTAATGCGTCTTTTGGGTCTACTATAACCACAGACAACTAAAATTTAAAACGTGTTCAAGGGTCGTATACAATACAAACTTTTCTTTTGTTTTCTTTCATATATTTTTTTATTAATTGAAGATCTCCAACAATAATGTCGGTACAGTCACTGCCAAACAAAATATGTTTGTCACCTTGTTTTTAGCTGGTCATTGGATGAAAGAATCTGCTTTAAATATAGGTACCTAAAGCAGTATACAATAGAGCTGAGCAGCTGAGTAGACTTTACTGAGACATAGAATATCAGTTTTAAAATCTGTTTTGTCATTTTGTAAACCTCACTGACTTGACGGACTTCCATCTCTTAAAACAACGAAATAAAGAAAACAGATTTTCGCCGTTCAAACTTCAAGACGCAAAATACCAGAGGCCGTTGACCACGGAATCATGAAACTTTTTTTATTTTATTCCATCTGCAAAGATTCACTAGTTAATTTAATTAGAACTTGTATATTGCGTCGTTATGTCATTTCCGCAAAGTGTCACTCAGCCATCTTCTTTACATGTCAGAATGAATTAAAAATGTGACACTGACACCCATCACTAGAACGAAAATTATCGACACGTCAAAATTAAACGCAAGTCAAGTAATGCGAGTGGCTAATAATAATTAGTTCAACATATGACGTCAGTTTTGAGCGCTTCACAATTTCTCATTCGTTATATACTGCATAACTAGATATTGCTATTGTTATGTTGATTCACTGAGAAAACTGACAATCATAAAAGAGGTGAATTCAGCTTAAAGTATGATGAATTCACTCAAAGGACGGAGCATAGTGATTCACCAAAAAGAACGATGATAATACTGATGTTGATGATAACAGTATTTAAGATGATGTGTCACCATGGATTTAGTTTTAGTTACCTACTATTTTTCGATGCCTTCCTCATATATCCAGTTATATCCTATTAGTTTTCCTACAATTTTTCGGTGACTTCCTCACATATTCAGTTATGTCATACAATTTTTCCAACTATTTTTCGGTGCCTTCCTTATATATCCAGTTATATCCTATTATTTTTCCTACTATTTTTCGGTGACTTCCTCACATATTCAGTTATATCATACAATTTTTCCTACTATTTTTCGGTGCCTTCCTCATATATCCAGTTATATCCTATTATTTTTCCTACTATTTTTCGGTGACTTCCTCACATATTCAGTTATGTCATACAATTTTTCCTACTATTTTTCGGTGCCTTCCTCATATATCCAGTTATATCCTATTATTTTTCCTACTATTTTTCGGTAACCTCCTCGTATTTTAGGTTAGGTCCTCTTACTTTTCCTACTATTTCCTCATATCTCTGGTTATAGCCTATTATCTTACGGAGGTCGCCCTCAATAGGAGGATTGTGTTTTTTAATAAACCAATTAATATCTCTATAATACACCAGTGATTAGTTGTAGTTCTACTCATTCTCCATCAGTAGGACTACAACTAAATACTGGTGGATTACACAGAAATTGTTTGGATTATTAGAAATCACAATCCTCCTATAATTGAGGGCGCCACTGGACTTACATGATCCCCTTATTTTTAAGTATCCAATATTGGTTCTTTCCTTTTAAATATTATTAGGTGTGAGCTCAACATTAAAAAAAACTGAAGAACCCTAAACTTGAACCTTAAAAAAATGGAGAGTAAGTAAAAAAAATAGAAAAAAGTACCTTGGCAAGAATGGTAAGAAGGTGAAAAGGGATGTATGTATAAATTAAACAGAAAATTGAATGGTATTTTTATTTCCATAGTATGAATGAATAATTATTATATACTCTAAACATTTATATTCAGTATAAAAGAAGACTGTTTTGTTTAGAAACATCCTCGCCTTAATGATTACAGTATCTATTTGTCGGTCATTATAAAGAATCATTATATACATTATGTTCAATAATTCTAGTTTTTACAAATTAAAATAAAGGTTGAGACGAGTAGAAATTTAATTTACAAAAAATAACAAACTTTACATTAATGTACCTATAACTAAAACATTTTTGCCCTTAAGGTGATTGCTTCAGGGTAGCCGTTTTTTGCAATTTGCAGGCCAGTGCTAGGTTGTATGTTAATTAAATGTTGCACGCGGGTGTAAGTACATAAGTTGTACTACATACGTCTTACACCCGCGTCTAACATTTCAATCAAAACCTAGCACTGGCCTGCAAATTGCAAAAAACGTAAGAAAATTTGAATTTCGCGGGCTACCCTGACGCTTTCACCTTAAAGCTGCATACAATAAATTGGTTATATTATTATAGTAAATATCTATTTTCAAGTAAAGTGCTACTATAAACACTCCGATGAGACTAATCTATCCCTCATACAAATACTTTACTTTAAAATCTATTACTAAAGGTGAACGCACACTTTTCAGAGCCGAAGGAGGCGAAAGAATCGAATTTTAGAATTACTTGTATGAAATCCTATGGAACCTCGCACACTTACCGAATCGGACGAATAAGGTCGTACGATTCGGTGCGGATAAGTGTGCGAAGTTACATTGGACTTCATTTAAGTAATTCTAAAATTTGATTCCTTCGCCTCCTTCGGCTCTGATAAGTGTGCGTTCACCTTAAACCAGCTATTGGTGCTGGCTCATACCATTACTTTATGCGGACACCGTTATCGGGCCGTCTTTATAGGATATCCTAAAGGGATATCCGATAAATACCGTAACTAAGGGTAGATTACTAGTTGAGCGCACTCTGCTATAAAAAAATAACTGCCCTTGGACTCTGCAGTGCCTCAAACTAGCAACGCCGCGTACGGTATAAGTACGTAATTAATAATTATGTAAACGTTTCCAAAAAAAATTGATATTACTGGATTCAAAATAAAAACACCTTAAAAATGAGCAAACGAGTTAACTCGTTTGCGCATTTTCAAGGTATTATAGCAGCGACCGTAAGCCGTTAGAATACCTACAGAATTTTGAAATTTTTACTCTAGGTACCATCTACTTGTAATATATGACGTGTTACCTCGCATTAGAGTGAGCGTGTTAGGACACGGAGAAACGGCATTTTGGCAAGGAAAGCACAGATAATCATTACCACGTTTAACTTCATAAGAATTGTAATGAGAATTAAATTCAATAGTTTCAAACATACAGCAACGGAAAAAAACCTCTTCAGTATCTGTCACCAAAATTGCATCAATTTGGCCAAAAGTGGGTAAGAATTGTTCATCATCTATATCTACAGTAACAATAGAGTTCCGCTGCCATATAACACCAGCTATTGTAGCGGAAGTAACCGAATATTTGAGGACAACGCCAGTGCCGAGAGAAAACTTGACAGTGTCTCCTGAATTTAATGCAGATTTTTTTCCTAGTATTTTTGTTGTAGGTATTGTATTTTTCACAAACAAGTCATTGAGCATAAGTTGACATTTTATTGCTAGAGTCTTGCAAACATTGACTCGATTAAAAGATGATCTAGCCACTAACTTAGATACCCTGTGCTTGGCTTCAAAACGCATAGCCCACATGTTACGTACGGGGCCGAACTTCATTAGCATGGTAGGATAATGAGTCAGAAAATGAAACTTTGGCTGCAGGGGTGATTTTGTTAGCTCCGTGTACAATTGATTAAATTCTGCTATTATAACCCGGAGTTGAATATTGGTGTCACTGAAGACCCTATGACTTAATAACCTGTCGGTGATTTGCCGCAACATAATGTATAATTTCCATACTTTATTTTCTAAAGGAATGTAAAACCCGGCTATTAGGCTGAAGTATCTAATAAGGGTAAGCATTTCTGATGCTGAAGTTTTCAATTTTACTTTCGAACCTTGGACAACTAAACAATTACTTGGTTTTGAATTCCTATCTGGTCCATAATCAAATGAAATTATTCTTTGTTGCAATACTGAGATCTTTAAAAGACCTTCGGCAAGGAAGTGGTTTATGACAAAGGTCATTACATAACGAGCTACACCTTCTAATATATCATGCATTGGGTCTACTGCTACATTTTGAAATAAATCAAATCCTGTCACCTTAAGCCAACAGCATGATTCTTTAATGCCCGTGTTAGGTGTATCGTTTTCTTGCAATTGAGCGTGGTATGAAGTCATATTTCTAAGCAAGTTACTGTTTTCATATAGAGCAGTTTGCAAACCTTTCTTGTCAATGTTACAGATTCTGCAACACTTGTTAGCTGAAAAACTTTCAGTAAACCCGAGAATTGAATTCAGGCCTAAATTATCGCCAGTTATAGCAACAACCTTCAATTTTACGGTTCCTTTAAAAAACTTATTTTCTATAAAAATTCCTTTGTTTTGCAAGTAATTCAATTCCTCAATAACAGGGTCAAAAATAGCTTTGTTTCCATATTTAGTTTTGTCAGCAGAATGGCAAATAGCTAACAACAAAATGTTATTCAACAATGAAAATAAATGTGGTGGGAGTGCTGGCAAGGAAACGTATACACCACTAAGCTTATGCACCCCAGCGTGGCTCCCCAAAGGATTTCCAATTTCAAAATCATCATAGTATACTACTAAAGGAAGAATAATGTCCGACGCCTGCGGTGTACACATTGCCAGCCATACAGATCCCTGCATTACATTTTCTAGACACATTGGCCTCATCGGATTTTCTTCACGGATTATTAAATTACCCCTTAGGTGGTTCAAATAATCCGTTACATCTTTCCAAATAGTGTCAATGGAAAAAAAATTCTTCAAAACCTGGCGAAGTTGAATTACTTGCATTGTACGTGGCTTGGTGTGTAATGTTAAAGTGTTACTCCTTTGTGAAATGTCAGGACAATAACCAACGATTACTTCATGTGGTGGTATAAAAGAACCTAATAAATTCAATTCTCGGAATCTCAAATATTCTGAACGAAACGGAAAAAAGATGCCCTTCAAAGCTGTGTTGAACTTATGAAGTCGTTTATTAATTTCGCTTCCAGACATGCTTTCCTCATCAGCTAGCACAGGGCCGAATACGGACATTAAAGACGGTGCGATATTGTCAAGAAGGGTTTGCAAATGACTAACCATAGCTTGTACAGACGATCGAGATACAGAGGGATTTACATAGAGCGTTGAAATAAATTTCAAAACTTCTTTATGAATAATACTATCAGCATTATCAAGGACTTCCGGTTCACTATCAGCTTCAATGTATATGTGCTCAGTTGTTACTTTGGTAGTCTCTGTTTCACACATAGGAACTACGCAAGCCTCGTTTGAGGTGGATGGCAAATAACGAGTGTTTACTTTATTCAAATGTTTTAAGTTAACATGTTTTCTAAATTGTCTAACGTCCGTGAAATACCGGTAGCATGCGTCTTCACCACATTTATAAACTCCAGTAATATCAATTTTTTCACATTCTTTCCTTATGTGGGTAATAAGTGAAGAAAACGTGGGAAAAGTCCTTTTACAACTGTGACACTTCATCTTAATTTAAATTGTGACTCCGAGAGTAACTAATATCTCCTTCACAGATTGTGACATACGATCGTACGATGTTTTGACTTTGTAAAAACCAATTTGGATAATAAGCCAAATGTTATAGCTTTCAGTAGGATATTTAGCCGCAGTAGCATGAAATATTTTAAAAGTCACATCAACAGCCTCAGTTAGTGTTGTGAACTTGTAAAACGTATTGTCACATACTGTGAAGGAGACACCTGACTGGCGGCACCAAATTATAAATGGTTGGAGGCTAATACCTAGGTTTTGAAGCTTTTGGCGACGCTCCTCAATTACCACTTGCACGTCTGCGTCATCATCCACGATGGTCACAAATCCATCCAATATCTCCGCTCGTGAAGCTTGCCAGTCTTTTCTAGATCGACGGGCAGGAGGAATATTAAAGAGACAGCCGAGTAGCAATATCGCTGCTATTAATTTTGTCTCCGGTTGTTCATCTGGAAAGAAAATAATAATAGTATATTTGACACAACACATCATCATTAACTGAGCAAATAGGGAAAAGTATCAGAACAAAATAAAATCTATCTATATAAGTAAAAATGAATTGCCGAAATGTGTGTCCGCCCGCCCGTTACTTCTGAACGACTGCACCATGTTAGATAATTTTTAAATTCTTTTTTGTCTATATATTTTATAACGGGTTCACCGACCCAGGGAGGTCGAGCACCTAGAACTATATAACAGAATCATTTCCTTACCGTCACAAATTGCCAATGTATCAGCTATTTTTCGACGAAGAAACGAGTCCTTTGTGGTGTTAAGCTTCTGCTGAGCAGCTTTTAGTATGTTTTCCGATGAAGCATCCAAGGCGTCGAGGCCCCCGGATTTATCAGGGAACAGTGCTTCGTAGTCATGAGTCAGGAGTCGCCATCCATCACTTGACTTCAGGATAGGATACTTATTGAAGTACTCCTGTAATGTCCCTTCCTCGTAGTACAAGTACCGGAGGCGAGCTCGCACCGTCTCCCGCCACAGGGCACTGACCTCCTGCCACGGACCAGCTGAAGGACTTGACAGCTGCTCTAATGCTGACGCTACGTCCTCCACTTCACCTGCACACAAAAATTAAAACGATTAATAATTAGTACAATGACAATAACGGTTCTTAGATTCAGATATTTTGTAATTTGTAACGAAAATTTATACTAATTCAGATATTTTTCTCAATAATTTTGTTCTTGATAATTTAATTCAATCTGAAAACATAAAATTTCTTGAAAAGGAGTTACCTTCTTTAAGTCCGGTCAGGTCGATTCCAGCGAGTGGAGGGGTGTCTAGCCTAGGACTGGACTTGGAGCGAGAACGTGACTTGGGCTTTTCAATAAGGCCCAACGAAACTAAATGCTGCCGTCGAGCCCTTCTGGCGGTGACTAACCAGCCAGAGATATTGCGCTTAGCCTGGTAAGCATCAGCCGGCAGGTACGCGTAGTATAGGGGTGGTGACTCCTCTTTAAATAATCTGCCAATGTCGTAGGATAGAGCAAGCAGCTGCGAATCTGTCAGAAGTACCGGGTTTTCGGCCGTAATGAGCTTCTCCATAAGCAGCTTGCATAAACGCCCACGCACGTTTGAGGGTAAGGTGCCCGTTTTCTGCCCAATTGCTATTATTTGTTTTCCCTCGACTGATGAATTCAGTATGGTATTCACCTGAAACACAAATAGTATAAGTATGGCATTACAAACTAAATATGCAAGGTAAAAGTTAAAAAAAAATGTCACTAAAATGTTGAAAATACAGGTTCAATACCTACCTTCCATTCAGTATAATGATCAGTTGGAGTCGGTGCCAGTCTAGGCATCATGCATTTAGTTGTTAGTTATAGCTGTCACCAACTCCAAATATATTACTGATCTTTGTGACATATAGTATAGCTCCTAAACGGCCGTCCGTACACACATACAGGACAGGACAGGTACAGACGTTAAACTTATCTGTTTACGCCGGGGGTTAACAATATTGAATGTCAATTTAAATTCCTTATCAAAAGTACAGGATAATAGGCAATAACTTACTAAATTGCTCCCGGTGGACTCTTGTCTAACTGCTTCACCCACTGACGACGACGAGTCCAGTGGTATCACCAGTATGTCACCATCCTAAAATAATATTTACTTTGAGACAATGTTATAATAGTACATGTAACAAAAAGGTGTGATAATATGAGTATGTACGGTCAATTAACCTCAATAATCGTTGAAATAATCGCTAAATGTGTCCGAGTGCGACCGTTAACTAACAGGCTATAGCTAGCCCTAGCCGGAGATAACTCAAGGGAAGTGTTATATTTTTTTACTAGTAATCGGTTCAGCATTGCAGGTGTGAACGGTCCTGCCCTCGTCCCTTGATCCGGCCCTGATAAAAACTAATCGATCAAGATCAGGACTGATCCTGGTCTCAAAGAATGTCTATACCAAATTTTGCATCGGTTCAGTGTCTTAGGTATGAAAATGTGAAAAGGTCCTGCCCCAGCCGACAGATAGACAGACAAACTTACTTTCGCATTTATAATATTAGTATGGATGTAATTACAAATTAATACATATTGCTCTTGAACCAAAAAACAGTAAGTACGAGTACTTTTCTACAATTTTGCAGAACTTACCAAATTTTCCTGGTTAAGTCCTGCTTCGCAGTCTTGGTTGAGGATTGAGCTTTGCAGTCCTTCACACGGTGGCAGAGGCTCTAAGTTACAAGGTAGACTAGTTAACAAGTCATTCCTCAGGACCTCTTCAAAGAGTGATGAATTGTAGGAGTTATCCTGAAATTTAACAAGAAATTTAAAAAGGTAATAATAATGTACTTAGTTGGTAAACTAACAAGACTGATGAAAAGTTATGATTTTATTCCACTTTTTAAATAAATACTGCACCGGTTAAATTGTTAGGTATCTTAAGAAGACTTTAAAATAATAAAAGTTAATAAGTAGGTACCTACCTACCTACATGCAAGTAGGAGAATGTGCATTTAAGCGACGCAGGGCATGTGTAAGCAAAAAGTTTAAAACAAAATTTACTTTTTTGAAATACAATTTAACATGAAAACAAACCATATCTTTTGGTTGGTCGCTTTTTAACATGGCCAGAGCTGCTTCAAACCGGAGTCTGTCCCCTATTTGAGGGAACATACTATGTATGTCTTGTTTACTAAGCATCTGCATTGTTGCGATATCAATTCTTTCAGCTGAAAAAAAAAGGTAAATTTAACAGCGCCCTGATTGCAGCTGTGAAATGCACTACGTCGCATCGACTTTATAAAATGTAGGTTGGTAGAGCTCGTCTAAGCTGAAATGACGCGCCCCACTACTTAAATTTGTATACGTACACTACGGTAAATGCGGTAGTGGGGCGCGTCATTTTAGTTTAGACGCACTCTACCTATTTGTTTTTTTTTGGGTTGCAGTTGCACATCGAATCTAGTGTATAATATAAATATGAACGTATATCTAGGTAGGTGGGTAGGTACCATACGACAAGACTATTCTTGGTTGGAGTGTACAGCGGCCAAAAAAGTGTTATTTTCGCAAATCGTTTATTTTCTCGATTCTATAGTATGTAACACCTAGAAAGGCTAAAAGTGTCTGGGTGTTTTTTGTCTCCGACCAACCGTTTGTCGTAAAAACGATGTCGAAGGGATCCATAGGTAAGGTTATGTTAGAACTGTGACCTTGAAATTGGTCGCGAAATTTTTTTAAGTATATTTTCATAGTGCCTCTAAGACGACACTCTGACCCTATTCTTGCTAGAAATTAGAATGTGTGAATGTAATGTGTGAGCTCATGCTAGCAACTTACTAGGTAGGTTTGTCAACTTACTTTCAAAACGATCGATGTAGCGTTCCAAATTCCACTTCTTCAAAAGATCACGCGTAGCCATATCCATTTTTGCACTGATCAAACACGTTCACTGGCACTAATGGAATTGTTATTGCTATTAATTAAACGAGTCGTGAGTCGTGACTTGCCGGCTGTAGCGGTGAAATACAAATGGCCGACCGAAATGGCGCGGCGGCGGAATGAAGTGAGAGAGGGAGACCTCATTATATAATGCCGTCACCTTAAATTTGTAGGACATCATTCAAATGCTACTCATAAATGGGTCTCTGTAATAATAATTTAGTAGGATACACATAAAATAATATGACTATATTATTGAACTTTGATGCTTACTCTAAAAGTATGAGATTATTTAATCGTATTATCATAGGATTCACATAAAATAATATGACTGTAATATTAAAAAATGATGCTTACTTTAAAAATATAAGTTTAAAGCATTATAATTTAATATAGTACATTAGGGGGAGGTCATCGTATTTTTAGAGATACTTCTTCATATTAAACTATGAAATCTATTTATATTACGGTGACTGTCATTGTGTTTTTTAATTAGAATCTTATTTATAATTATCATACTAATTTATGGGACAGTGGACCATTTTCTATTACATTGTGTTATTATTTGAAGAAGACAATGTTATTTCATAATTACAAATTTTTACGATGACAAGTATCATAATATTGCATTATTTACCCAAAAAATTCGATTCCATCTTAACACATTTCAGTTCTAGCGTAATATTTACTTATTATCAACATATTATAAGACAACGCATCTATTTTAAACCAACGTCACGATATTTTAAGATTATGCCAAAATGACATTTTTCTCAGTGTTCACACGCAGAAAACGGGTGTGAACATTGATATATATGTCACTAGATTAGCAATTACCGCGTCAAAGCGTTGCCACTGGACATAAGGCCACAGCCTTATGCGTAGCTGACGTCAGTTCAGTGCTCTATGTGACGCCAACCGAGTGACGCGTGACAGAAAATATCCCCAAAATGGGTAAATGCGTTGTGAAAGAGTATGATTCAAGATCTCAAAAACATAATAAATTAACCGGAATTACTTTCCACACGTAAGTTTATTGTTTCAGTGTTTATATCAAAGCAAAAACGTAATAAAATGTAAAATTTTGTAAATTAGGTTCAGTGTTACCACTAAAAACTTAGTTTTAGTTTCCCACATTTGTGGGACTTTTTAATTTATGTAATAAAGGTTTTTTTTTAATAATAAAATCGTTGCAGGGTGCCTAAAGATGCAGTACACCGTGACAAATGGGTAGAAATAATCCGATTGCTGAGACGAGAGACTAACTGGCTACCTACTAAATCTACTGTCATTTGTTCAAAGCACTGCCAATACAAAGAATATTCAAAAAGAAAATGTCTTAATTAATTTTATTAGTGATAAAATTCTAATACACATCCAATAAGAAATACATAATTCAAATAATTTAACTTAACGTTTAACTTTTTTTTAAACGTTTTTTTTATGGCTTAAAACGATGGGTAATTCGAATGGGTAGGCAACCCCATCCCGTCATTGCATGTTTATATTGCAGTCTTTGTCTAATCTAAGCGCCAGTATTATTCTTGCGACTTGTGTGAGTGAGACAGATATATGTTTACTTTTAAATGTTTAGTAGTGCCAAAGCTACGTCGTCGCGTTTAAATAGTGGTAACAGTTTTTTGACATATTTTATTGAGGTTTGCATCTCTAGTTATTTAACTCAATGGGTGTGAAAGAGTATTACAGCAAAAAAAAAAAGATTTATATTTCATGAATTGGACAGGCCGTTAAAAAAGATATTATGTTGACGTCAACTCGAGATTGATCAAAGTTGTATTTTTTTATGTTTCTTTTTCAGCAATATAAGTTTTCTATGCAGTAGTCTGCTTAGTGCAGTAGTAGTAGCTTTAAAAGTATTATGTGCCCTGACCTTAAAAATAATTTAAACACTGTAGAAGATATAAAAGAAATGAATGTACAGACGCCACCAGGTCAAGCTACCATAAACTGTCAATTTTTCCCAATGAACCTTGAACCTAATGCTCTAGAAATAAAGTCGAAAATCTATCAAAGAAATCTGACAGATTGTAGTAGCTTGATGTGTTGGCGTCTGTACTAACAAAAAAAAAAAAACAATTTTCAAAACGATTTTGTTTGGAGTTAACTAAATTCATAATTCACTTTCATTGGAACGATTTGATCGTCAAAAAATTCCTCGCACAAATTATTTGTCTGTCTCGATTTGTTACTATCGATGTATGTATGTATGGATGGCTGTATGTATGTATGTAATTGAACAAAATAGGGATGTCGGAAGCCTCTGCATATAAATTAGTAGTGAAACGCAAAAAGCCCAGCATTGTTGCCAAGAGAATTGTTCTGAAATGGTTGGATGGTGCAGAAACTCGCGTGAACTTGCAGTTTCTAAAGTTTTTGGCCGCAGTTCACTTGCAATAAGACGACTTTATGATTTAGTAGCGCCTGAGAGGTTCGTTTTACCGAGCGAGTTGGTAAATGGGGTAATTTCTATCATTTCTTACTTTTTAACGCTAATTTCATAAATTTTTCAAAGAATTGTGCTCTACTTAACACCAGTCAACTATCTGTAGCAGTAGGCATTTAATACTAGAACTAACAAAATGCATTTACTTTTATGCTTAGCTTATCCGTACTAGCATCCTGCCAGGGTCACGAGATTGTTCGAAACAGACACCGTGACCCTGGCATATGGGCAACTGAAGGAACACGGGTGGGTTTTAGTCAGTAAAAGTCTGACACGAAGAGCAGGAGAAGTCATTTGATTTCCCATCCAAAAAAAAAATCCGTACTAGAATCAAGTAAAATATTTAAAAAAAAATGGTATTACTATCTTTCAATCCTTTACTATGTTATTGTGTGTCCATAGAATAACCAGCCCATAACATTCTGACTGTTGGGGCACAGGCCCCCTCTCTCTCTATATAATGTAATACTACTGTATACATTTAACTAGGTTTTGTAAATAGGCAAGTCCATACTAGTTTTGTGGTAAACTAATAATATTCCAAGTGTTTGAACGAATGGCACGTGCAAGCAAAAGGCGAGGTTTACTCGTCTCTATTCCAGCATTTCAAGCGCTCTATCATAAGATACTTATGTATTTCTTGGACGCTGCTTTCCTAAGTGGCGACATTTATAAGCTTCAGTGTTTCCCAAAGATCTGAAGTTCACGTATAGTTGCAACAACAAGATGAAATCTTTAAGACGACCTGCAAATGTATATGTTAGATCTATCCAATATGAATGCCCGCAAACGCGCATGATCCCATCGGAAGCAGGACAGAAGGTTCTGATATTATCTTGGGAGCCATGTTTGCTTACCTAAGATTGTGTGAGGAAAATTGCCAAGCGACTAGCACTGTTTATTTAATATCCCACACGTAGCTAAGTGTAAATAAGGTCACATACTAAGTGTTATTGGATTGAAGATCAGATCACAGAATAGCGCTTATTTTGTTTCAGTTAGGTAGGTACTTCTGCTGATATTCTTAGTAGGTAAGTTACTAGCACTGCTGCGTACACTCATAGATGTCACTGTCGTCTGAAACTGGGGGATGGAGTTTTTCTGAGTAGTCAGAAAAAAAATTATGAGTATAGTTTTTAACTCTTCGTATGCCGAAAACGTGGATCCACGCGAGACACAATGGTTTTTTTAATTGTGTTGTGTGTAAATACGGCATTCAATGGGTTAAGTAATTTTTTTTTTTTTTTTTGACAAACTTCACGCCCTAAGTTTTTTTTATTTATATGCACCTAGCACTGTATATGTCTCTGCATCACCCAAAGGTTGACTACTAGAAAATGCCTATGGCATTAAGTCCGCCTCTGTACATTTGTGTGCTAAAAATATTAAATCATCAGCAGCCTATAATGTTCCCACTGCTGGGAAAAAGGCCTCCTTTTCGTGATAGGGAGTGGGCCATAATCCACCACGCGGGCCCAGTACGAGTTAGTAGATGTCACATGTCTGCGAATTTTTTGTTCTAAGACATGCCGGTTTCCTCACGATGTTTTCCTTCACCGTTTTGAGAGCAGTGGTGATGAAATAATTTACTCAAAGTAAACCGCCTGCTTGGGTTCGAGCTCAAAGTATAAAATAATAAATAAATATTCAATTCTGTAATACCTATTCGATATGAGGCAGACATGATATGCACGTACAAACACGCGTAACACGGTAACAATACCTTTCATTTTGACATAATTTTCCCGAATTATCGGCTTAATGATGTTTTTTAAATTAAAAGACGATGACGAACGATGATGTTGAAATTATTAAGCCATGATACTTTTTTGGAATGTTAAAATAAAGAACGTTTATAACTAAATAAATGATTAACGCAATCAGGGCGCCGGTCTTATTTGGTCTGAACCTATACAAATATTAAGTAATTCCATGAGGGCTCAACGTCACGACCCGGGTTAAACTTTCAGTGTAATATAATTTACAAGCCATTCATGAACTCACAGTAGGTACTCTTTTGTTCTAACAATATTTGTTCACGTACCTGCCAACAAGATTCATTACCGCATGTTGGCACTTTTATAATAAACTAGCTGACCCAGCAAACTTCGTACCGCCTCAGAATCAATAAATGTTGTGTTAACTTATCAGATCCCACCAACACAAAGCAAAGAGCACCAAGTACCATATACCCATGTTAGACCAAGTTATGACAAACTGGTACTTTGAAGGCATAAAGTGTTTTCTAGCTACCACACACCCATGATAGGTGAGCTCCTACCAAGTTATGACAAACTGGTACTTTGAAGGCATAAAGCGTTTTCTAGCTACCACACACCCATGTTAGGTGAGCTCCTACCAAGTTATGCCAGCCTGGTACTTCGAAGACATAAGCCCATGTTAGTTGAGCTCCTACCGAGATATGCCAACCTGGTACTTCGAAGACATAAAGCGTTTTCTAGCTATCAAACACCCATGTTAGGTGACTTTGTATTCTTAAATGAGTGGTCTTAAATTTTCTAATTTTCCGCGCAATTTTTTTATTTTTTTCTTTCATAAGAACCTTCTCCTGACACTAATACTCACATCAAAAAAAAAAAAAGTGTTATCGGTCCAGCCGTTCACGCGTGATGGCGTGACCAAGGGAAATAGGGATTCATTTTTATATATATAGATAGATTACCTAAGTAGCTGGTTCATAACCTTTTAGTGAACTATAACATACCTCTTACAGAGTAAAGAAACAATCCCGAATGAACAGATTAAGTGAATCTAGTGTAAACACTGGACTATTTATTAGCTTAGATTATGCAGGGTAGTTTTCAAAATGAAAGTTTGAATAATCTCACAAACATTTAATGGAACTAAAACACTTTTTACAACAGGAAATAATCAACACCAGCAATTACAATACACCTTAGCTTAAAAGTACGTTCCACGGGTGGTTATTTTAAGTGATTAATAAGCGTTAACATTCAGATATTAAAATATTGAAGATAAAATAAACTGACCTGGCTTTGCTGTAACGGTTAGCAATATTTCTATACGGAGTGACACAGTATTACTTCTCGGCGTCGCCAGCAACAATAAAATTGAGCTGCGCGCAGCCGTCTCATCGTTTTTAAAGGACAACTGACACGCGTACTGTCACTTGTCGCCTGCCGATGATTACATGACTTAAACAAGACGACGGTAGTTGATAGAAATGCGTTTATTTTAAATATAAACTGCATTTATGATGTCCACTAGCTACAGTTTTACAGCGAATTTATTAAAATCCTAACACTAGGAGCTACTAAGAGCAGATATAATTTAAATAGAAATCCGCCAGAACGTCAACTCAGCGTTCCGTAGAAAAGATAGTTAAAATACAATTAGTATGGTCATTGTTTTTTTTTATATAAAGCCATCAATTTGAACGTATAACACGAGGTTATACGTTCAAATTGATGGCTGAGGATACCTAAAGTGTACATACATGTATCAGAATCGGACATAATCAAGAAGGATTCATCCTAAATTTGCGCTTACAAGTTTTATTCACCTATAACTGAGCACACTCCAACTAAGCTTCTAGGCATACAAAAGTTCGTAAATCTATATCTATACTAATATTATAAAGCTGAAGAGTTTGTTTGTTTGTTTGTTTGATTGAACGCGGTAATCTCAGGAACTACTGGTCCGAATTGAAAAATTATTTTTGTGTTGGGTAGCTTATTTATCGAGGGAGGCTATAGGCTATATAACATCACGCTACAACTAAGAGGAGCGGAGCAGTAATGAAAAAAGTTGCAAAATCGGGGAAAATTTATTCCTTTTGAGAGTTTCCGTTGCATGCGCTGCGTAAACGGTTAAAGTAACGCAAAAATCATGTATGACGGAATTGTTCCTTTTAAAAAGTTCTAAAAAAAAGTCCGCGAGAGCATATGTCTATCTTTTAAGGTTAACTCACTATAACTCAAAACGACGTGGACGAAAACTAGCAGGCAAATCGATGCGACGGGAAGGGTCAGGGGAGCAAAAATTTGACGCGGACGAAGTCGCGGGCAGAAGCTAGTTAACCATAATCTGGTTAAAGCGCAGTGAATGACGAACAATTATCTTAGCTACTATTTTGTTGCAAAGTTCATCTAAACTTAACGTGATGTCTAGCATTAATTAAGGTATTGTTAACACGTGCGATATTAAATTTTGTAAGCAAGGCGGCGGATTAATTTGCGTCCCCACAATGATCATAAATAATTTCTAGTTTCTACGAAAACTTGCAGATTTAACTGATTTAACAGACAGATTTAAGATGCAAAAACTGTGCAAGGGATTTATGCAAAATAGTTTCTGCGATCAAAACACAGATTTTTTTCTCATTTGTTTTACTAGTTTTCAAATATTTGTGAAAGGAAGGCTTATTCCATAATTGAGTACCCAGGATTAGTGATCCAAGAATGTAGTAAGGATGTAGCTAAATATTCTATATAGTGGCAAGACAATCTAATATTTGATGTAAGAAATAGAACATATGAACGAGCGGTAGTATGTGATTGTTTGTACGAGCTTTTAGTAAAAGGGTTTCGTTACCAAGGCCGGATTCCGAATAGACATTGTGATGGATGATGTTTATAGCCACGGAAAGCACGTTAAGCCGTTGGTCCCGGCTGTCTTTCGTAGATCTTAGACAGTCGTTAAGGGTCGTCAGAAGCCCGAAAGTCTGACAACCAGTCTTACCAAGGGGTATCGTATTACCCGGTAACTGGGTTGTGGAGGTCAGATAGGCAGTCGCTCCATGTAAAATACCAATACTCAGCTGTATCCGGTTAGACTGGAAGCTGACCCCAGCATAGTTGGGAAAAGGCTAGGCAGATGATAATGTTTATAGCCACGATCTGGTTTGGGGACATTTAGCTGATCCCACAACTTACAGCCATTTTTTTTTTTGTTTTGGTCTCGTCTGTAGGCTTAAGACGAAGGTAAATAGGTAAGGGGACATTTAGCTGATCCCACAACTTACAGCCATTTTTTTTTTGTTTTGGTCTCGTCTGTAGGCTTCAGACGAAGGTAAATAGGTAATTAATCTGAATAACTTTCCCTTTGAGCCTAATGTATGTTATGATATCTTATCTTACAACTTGGGAACCGAAAACTGACATAATCCTCTCTGGTAAGTAATGAAATTTAAGGTCTGTTTTTAGGGTTCCATTGCCAAATGGCTAAAAACGGAACCCTTATAGAATCGTCATATTATTATCTGTCTGTCTGTCCGTCCGTATGTCACAGCCACTTTTTTCCGAAACTATAAGAGCTATGTTGAAACTTGGTAAGTGGATGTATTCTGTGAACCGTATTTTCACACTAAAATAGAAAAAGAACAATAAATTTTGGGGTTCCCCATACTTAGAACTGAAACTCAAAAAATGTTTTTTCATCAAACCCATACGTGTGGGGTATCTGTGAATAGGTCTTCAAAAATGGTATTGAGGTTTCTAATATCATTTTTTTCTACACTGAATAGTTTGCGCGAGAGACACTTCCAAAGTGGTAGAATGTGTCCCCCCCTCCCGTAATTTCTAAAATAAGAGACTGATAAAACTAAACAAAATATATAATGTACATAACCATGTAAACTTCCACCGAAAATTGGTTTGAACGAGATCTAGTAAGTAGTTTTTTTTTTAATACGTCATAAATCATAAACCGCAATTTACCTTTCATTCAATCAACTAAAATATAAAAATTAAAAAAAAAACATTTAATTTCATTAACATAAACCTTATGCATAAACCGAGAATACCTACAGGTTTGTACGGAACCCTCGGTGCGCCAGTCCGACTCGCACTTGGCCGGTTTTTTGATCTTATGATGCTACTCAGCATCGAAAAAAAGGTAATTATACCTAAAAATGTATTAATTACTAACTCGTTCCTATTATGAAAAATAGGGTCGATTACATTTCTCCGCAATATTCGTTAACAATTTATAATTATTGTTTTCCGGTAAAAGTTCCGTAATTAAACCGTACTAACTTACTTTTGTTACTTGCTGACGTAACTATATTGCTCCGGGCTTCAAGGTATTTTCACCATAAGGAAATGATAGATGGGTTGATTCAAGCCCAGGTAGGGCGTAACCAAAATAAATCATTATAGTGTATAGTAAATGGCGCCCCACATACGTCTGTCTGTCCGTTTTCTATTTCATGAAAATATATTGTCAGCCTTTGAAAGCAAATTAATGTACGTTTCGGTAAGCTGGAAACAAGTTGATCCAGAAAGGAATAAACTTCAAATCAGAAATCAGGCATATTATCCACACTATAATATTATAAATGCAAAAGTAACTCTGTATGTCTGTCTGTCTGTCTGTCTCGCTTACCTGCTAAAACTACTGAACCGATTTAAATGAAAGAACATTGGCCACGGCCCATACATGCTGTGACCTGACTATAAAATACCACGAACATGAATAGTGTATGGATTAATTCATTCCCCTAGGGTCAATTATCAACCTTAAATTGAAAATATATTATTTAAAAGCCGAGGATCATAGAACTTTACACATAAGTATTTCGTAACTTTTAAGGTTATGATGAATCAATAGCCTTTCTAATTTTTCTTATTTTTCACTGATATGTATCTAAGACACAGGTGCAGTGCAATGTGCATGAAACAGGGTATGATTTAGGTAATGATGAAACCATTTCTCATTGTGTAGGTATCTAATGACTGTTAAAAAAATGATAACCATGTATTTACAATCCGATCGGTGTTATCTTTGTCAGCTCTAATGTCATATACATTTACGTTTCGTTCGACCTATTAGTGTATTCTACATTGACTGTTAACCTATCATTTGAGACTCATTTCGGAATATTCAATTCAAATACCCATCTAAAAATAATTGTATTCCTAATACACTACAAAAATAAATAAAAAAATTGGCAATAATATCTAGAATTAAAAAAAATATGTTTATTTGAGTGTTATAATAAAACTTATACCACAGATTAAAACGGGACGGGTTTGGATGCGTTCAAAATCTATAAAAAGAAGTAAGAAAATGAGGTTTTTGTTTAAACCTAAATTATTTTTCCGGCTCCAATAAAATAAGCTGGACGCTGTAATTTAACTTAGACTTAATTCACAATTTTTTGACGTATCAGTCATTGGTGGTCGTTTCATATTTTGGTCAGGTCGTATTTGACCGATGTTCTTTGGTACACAGATAGTTTAGAGCCTGAGAAAGGACATAGGCTACTTTTTATCCCGGTAGTACGGTCCCGCGGGATAATTTCCGATCGCCACGCGGGCGAAGCCGCTGACAAAAGCTAGTTTAACATAAAACGGCCACTGCCAATTACACTAGTTAAATACAAATACAACAACAAAAGTACACAACTACCAGACAGTCAGAACATTCAAATTTCAAATTCCTTCAAATTCCACGCTTTTATTAGGTCGACCTGTATGTAACTATGTAATGGAATCTAAGGTAACTAATTAAACTATCTTCCAAGGATCGTAGCGTCATGAAAATTGGCAGCAGTATGTAGTTCTGATTAGGGCTCACAAAACCGGTTTCACCGAAATCGAAAAAACCGGCTAAACCGGTTTTCACGACATTTTTAGAAACCGAGTTTCAGTTTAGCGAAAACCGAGGTTTCGATTATTTCGGTTTTCTTTTAAAGTAATAACTTATCCAACGATATGACATGTTTACAATGTACACATATTATCTCATCAATTACAATAATTGGAATTAATAATAATTATTATATTGATCACACCATTAGTGCTGTCTTTGCCGAGGTATAGTATCAATCAATTGAAAAGTTTGTGTCTGAGTCTCAACCTAACAACGGAAGTACGACGTCCACCGCTTCCCTTCTTTTAGGAGTGGCTGGAGAGGCTCCACGGCGTCCTCAAATTCCGTCTTACGCAGGTCCTCACCGGACACGGGTGCTTCACGAGGTTCTATTCAGGACAGGGTAGCAGGAAACGCCCGGGTGTTACCACTATGTGGATCGCCTGGAGGACACGGTGGAGCATACGGTAATAGTGTGGCCTGCCTGGGCGGAGCACCACCGTGTCCTCGTGGAGGCGACCGGTGGCGGCGATCTCTCACGTCCGGCCCTGGTCCAGGCCATGTACAGTCGGCCAAGAAAGTGGTGTACCACCCTAAGGTTGAATATCGCTTGCAGATTCATAGGTGATAAAGATTAGTTTCGCTTGCAGATCGATCTGACAACTTCTATTGCTGTCTTTATCTGATTATTGATAACGACTATTACTGTTTGTAACGTGACAGCTGTTCTTAGTTTGAACTTGATGGAACCAATGACGTCGTAAAATCAACGGCGGGGGTCTGTAGATTTTGATGACAAAATTGTATCTACAAATTCAGAATTGTAATCAACAAGTTACATAAAATTGTAAAGGCACAAGGCGAATCCACAAACCTACAATTTCTGTAACCTTGTAATTACAATATCAATAAAAAACAAGCTAAAAATAGATTTATCTTTTTATTAAATTTCTACAATCAATTTTAAAATACTTATAACAAACAAAAACATAGCATATATAGTAATATTTAGAAGATATTGAAAATTTTTAAAAATTAGAAACGGGTGTAACCGCGGTTGGCCTCTATAACCTCTAAAAGACGAGACCTCATTGAACCAACAAGCCGTGAGCAAATATCGGTTCCCCGCATTTCCTCCCAAATATAATTACAGTAACTAATAAGAGCTTGTTTGGTTCTTTCATTTTGATGCGACCATCGTTGGACCATAAGGCCCCAAAGATTTTCTATCGGGTTGAGGTCCGGCGATCTTGAGGGCCACTGAATTACCCTTACATCAGTGTGTGAACGAAACCAGGCTCTTACGATCCTCGCATTATGAATTGAACAATTATCTTGAACAAAATCAAATTGTGGCACTTCGTTCTCCGGGTAAACATTACGGACTGTCGGTAGCATTGCATTCTGAAGCACGTCGATATAATTTACAGCCGTCGCTCGAGGAGGTAGAGAACACAATTCTCCTACACCATCCGCACTCATCCAGCCCCAAATATTTACGGAAATTCGACCTGATTCTCTATTTGGGATTACATGATCATCTTTATACCGTGTTGAATTATATCGCCAAAGGTGAAGACGTCCATGCTGACTGGATTTAAACGTTTTTTCATCACAAAACACTGTATTAGACCAATCAAAGTCTAAGTGCTCTCTGGCGAAGTTCAGACGAGCAAGTCTGTGAGCATCCGTCAAATATATTTTCTTGGCGTAATGCCTGTGGTGCAACCCCATGTAATGTAGATGATTCCTTATTGTTTGGGCACTCACATCGAACATCTCCGCAAAATGTTTTGTGGGCTTAAAACCATTGATTTCATATTCCCGTCTCATGAATTCTCTATCGTTATTGGAGAGTGCAGGCCGGCGACCACTTCTTCTGTGATCCAACAAACTTCCCTCCTCTCCTTCACGACGAATCCAAAAGCGGACAGAAC
Source organism: Aporophyla lueneburgensis (assembly GCA_932294355.1). Taxonomy (NCBI): domain Eukaryota; kingdom Metazoa; phylum Arthropoda; class Insecta; order Lepidoptera; family Noctuidae; genus Aporophyla; species Aporophyla lueneburgensis. The sequence continues at coordinate 16,255,605 of OW028750.1, read as the reverse complement.
GCCTCGATATATTCAAATTCCGGGATATCGCACTGATACTGCTTCCCTCATTAAATTGGGCAATTAATTGTGCTCTTTCGGCAATGGTCAAGTTGGCAGGCATTGAGATGATTTTATATGCAGTTGATTGAAAAATAACACAGAAAATATATCGATTTTTTGCATATATTTGACAAAATGTCAATTGTCAGTTTTCTTTTTCAAATGGAATTCGGTTGTCTATTTAAATAGTTTTTATTACTTTTGTTTGGAAACATTTCAATGGGGAAGGCAACTCAAAGCTAATCGTAGATGGCGCTGCGATATTATGTCCCATATGTCAGATTACTGTATAACTTGTACAAAACAAACACGTATTTTGTTATAAAAATAAAGAAATAAAAAAGGTTAAAATGTCATGTACTTATATGTGACATATGACGTATGAATACTAAATACATAGGTTTACGTCATGATAATGTTGTCTCTTTCAGTAATATCTTTTTATAACGAACCTTGTTGTAATTTTCGATGACCGGGAAACTAAATCAAAACTGGTACACCACTTTCTTGGCTGACCGTACGAAGCGAGAGGGCAAGGGCAGCCCAGAGGCAATATATGCGCCCTCATGCTCCTAGCCGCCGCAGGAGACGCCTCGGGCGACGGGAGTCCATTGCGGACTTCCGGCTACCGCAGGCGCGGGCTTGCGGGTGGCGAGCACGCGCGCCTCAAAGAGATGTCAGCATTAATGAAGGGGTTGGCTAGGATCGATGCCTGCCAGGGTCTCGGATTTGTTCGGAAGAGCGGTGGCCCTGGCATAGGCAACTGAAGAAACATAGGTGGATTTTTGTCAGTTAAAGTCTGACACGCCCTTCCGCTCCACCCAGAGCGGGAGACGTAAAGTGATGATTACCTACCGAAAAAAAAAGGACGTCCACCGCTATTGATACGAGATTTGAGAATGATTTAACTGCCAACATTAAAGTGGAGCTGGCCCTTTATGAAAATGGAGGTTTTTGTAGGTGTACAATAATTTGTTTAAAGTTCCTCCCTCCGAGTGTCGAGGCTAAAAGAATGTTCTCATCAGCCGGTTACCTTTATTACCACTAAAAGGCCATGGCACGATTTTTTCGATTTTGCTGATTTATGTCATTTTACAATTAAAATAATGTATTTCTATATTCGTTTATAATTTCAGTTTTGATCAAACTATGATCATTTCAATTTTGATGAAATTAATGAGCTACCTTTTTATTTTTTATAATTTGATTTTGATTAATCAACGTCAAACAGACTGTAAAAATATGTCTGAATAATAAAGTAAATCAGGCTCCGAATATCGCTGAATTTTACGGTCGAATGACAAAAATAAGAATGGAGTTTAATTTATCGTTGTTTTAAGCCAGATGTTTTGTTGATTCTCAGATACAATAATTGTTGATTTTTTTTAGTTTATTCACTCAAATGGAGTTTTCCAATTTATTCTAGTGTTCTCTGATTTAGCAATAAAGCTTATTAACGACTGTCGACGACAAAAAGACTTAAGAACCATAATAATAGGTTTAAGTAAAAAAAACATGGTAATAATCGAAATAATCGAAAAAACCGGAGAACCGGTTTTGGGATGAAAACAAAATCGAAAAACCGGTTTTATAATATACCAGCGGTTTTGTAACCCCTAGTTCTGATGAGTGTTCGCTGCCAGGCCAGAGCCCTAGCCATAGGATTTTAATTGAGTAGGTGGAAGCGCGATGCTGGGGCCCTGGAGCAAGAAGTGGCTAGCGAAACTAGTCCGCCGTACGCGGAGCAGACAATACAAGTACAATTCAAAGCACTCACCTGGTGGTAGAAGAACACCTGCTCTGGTGCCTACCTGGAGTTATGTATGTAACTGAGTATATATGTATCGTGTAGTGACGTTGTAAATGGGTTTTCCAGGATACAGGCCGCAACATTGAGGCTGGAGGCAATCACAGCATGCGGTTTCCAATAAGGTCACTTTCACTTCAAAGTACTTCAGTTTCAACAAACGTAACCCGTATTATTACGTCAAATTGGGGTTCATCATCATCATCATCATCAGCAGCCTATAACGTTCCCACTGCTGGGACACAGGCCTCCTCCCGGTGAGAGGGAGCGGGCCATAATCCACCACGCGGGCCCAGTGCGGGTTGGTAGATGTCACATGTCTTCGAATTTTTTGTTCTAAGACATGCCGGTTTCCTCACGATGTTTTCCTTCACCGTTTTGAGAGCAGTGGTGATGAAATAATTTACACAAAGTAAAGCGCCTGCTTGGGTTCGAACTCACGAACTTCACGAACAAAATTGGGGTTATTAACAATCAAAGCAATTGGATCACGACTAATTGTCACAAACGGATCGATTTAAAAGGATTAATTTACAACAAACGCGTCGCGAGGACCCAAAGCGGCGACGGACCTTTTCAAGCGCCAAATCAAGAGAGAAGTGTTAAGTGTCAAAGTCAAACTGACAAGTCAGATGTCATTCCGTTCGGGCGCGTTCCGAAGGCGCATAGAGTAACTAATTTAAACGGTCCGGAACAATGACAATACAATAATATGGTACTGTCGAACTGATTTGATGATGGAGCCGGAAGATATGAACTAGAACTTTATGATGGAACATCGTATCATAACTGTGTTTGGACTTGTTAGAAAAGTCTTGTAATGAACTTTGACCACGATTGGGTTTCAAGGTCTGATGATGAAGCCGGAAGATAGGCACTGGTACTCCATGATGGAATATCGTATCATAGCCGTGTTTGGACTTGTTAGAAAGATCTTGTAATGAACTTTGACCACGATTAAGTTTTTGGTTTTTACGTGCATTTATAAAAGCGTGTTTTTCTAGTGTTTTTTAAACTTTAAATTTATTTAAATAATAAATGTGTGTGAATACCGTAAACGATATAAAACACCAGTGAATAACGCGCAATTAAAATGTTGTGTGCCTTTTCTTCCTTTGAGTAATAACAACTTGTATAACCATACATAGTGCATGTAGGTCGGTACCAACTCAACCCTAAATTGTGACTGTATTGGTAATATAGCCTTTAATAGTTTCTGAAAATTGAGCGTCGAATTTTCATAATAACTAAACGCGAATTCAGGGTCAAAAAATTTTTGTTATTAATCCCAGGATTTATGTGGCGCCCCGCAGTCCATCGAGCTCAGTGTTTATTTACACAAACCACTGCCATCGTAAAATGTAGAGTATGTTCTAATGACATCAGAAAAATGAATATTACAAGTGGCTTGACTCTGATGAATGAAATCTAACGAGTTCGACAAGCAGATATAATAATTCATGAGGATGTTTACAAAACGCAATACAAATACCGTTCTACGAAAGAACAGATTTTAACATTATCATCATAAGAGTTTAGATATCTATTTAAATAAAACCCGTCCAAGTGCGAGTCAGACCCCGCACAATGTAGGGGTCCGTAGTTGGGATGAATTTATCCCAAAAGCAAACTTAAATCCTGGAATCAGTGTTTCGTCAATGTAGACAGAGACCCTTGTTAAAATGGATATTTTTATGGGTATAATGAAATTAATTCTACGAGTCTTTTATGGTATTTAAATAAAAAAGAAATTTAAAAATAAAAATTATTAACGAGTATGACCTCCTCGTGCAGCGATTACGGCATGTAATCGTATTAGCATGCTTTCCACCAAGCTTTTAATGGTTCCTGTGGAATGTGTTCCCACCCAGCCGAGATCACACGTTTAAGCTCACTGATGTTTTGTGGGAGTAGTTGGACAGATCGTATTCACCTTTTTAGGAGGTCCCAGATATGCTCAATGGGGTTAAGGCTCGTTCAGACTAGCGCGACGCGACAGTCGCGCGCCAATCGGCGATTTATATCCGTAGAACAATTTATATGAAAACGCGCGCGACCGTTTACACAGGGGCGACCTGTCGCGCCGCGACACGGGCGCGCCGCGTCGAGTAGCGCGACAGCTTATTGGTACATTTTGTATGGCGTCGCGGCGATAACGCGGCGATATCGCGGCGATTTCGCGACAGCGACGCGACACCACACAAGAGAGTATAAAGGACGGTGCAATCCAATCTGAGCTCAGTAGTTGACGATCTTCGTCATAGGACGAACACAGATCTATGCGTGTTTGCTTATCGTGGGGCCTGAGGTTCAATACCCCGGTCGATCGACATTGGTACCTACTTAGGTTAGGTTTTAGTTTTAATAGCTATAGGAGGAACTGTCCTCGTGAGTGGGCAATCAACAAATACCAGGTACTTAATAAAATAGAAAATTGTGTACAGTCTATAAGGCCTACAACGTTCTCACATTCATTCACAAAATATAAAAGAATCTACATTAATGATAGTAGGTATTTCATAAATCTAGACAAATAAATACAATTGGAGTGTCTGTTTGTAATATTAAGATAACCACTTTTTACTAAGTGTACATGGATGTATACACGGTACTTATAACAAAACAACATTTTTTACAATTTTTGTCTGTCTGTCTGTTTGTTACGGCTAATCTCTGAAATGAACCGATTTTGACGGGACTTTTACTGTAAAATAGCTGATGTTACAAGGAGTAACTTACGCTACTTTTATTTTAGATAAAAAAATAGAATCTCACGAAAAAAATATAAAACTAATGAAAAATTTTTTGTTAAATACCACGCGGACGAAGTCGCGGGTAACAGCTATTACTTATATAACCTGGATTAACACATTCTCACCGCCGTAGTACGTCCTCCTGCGTTAATTTCCGACATCCACGCGGGCGAAGCCGCGGGAAAAAGCTAGTAAACTATAATAACATTTTTAAAACAAATGTTATTATTGCCATGACAACCAAATAGGCAGTTTATCCCACATCACATTTCTCAGTTTACGATCTCATTTCCGAATTCGATCATTGTAATCTAAAGAAGTATGTAGGTACTTACTTGTGGAATGCAATTCTGTTGTAATTTGCCCCCATACCCTGCCTTTCTGTCTTTTATCTCTGTAGGTAGCACACCTCACGTCGTAAAAGACAGGCTTGGCCTGTTACTAAGTCAATTAATAATTCTATGTTCATTTTCCCTTCTCCTATGATTTTTTCTCTGTCAGTCGTAACACGCACAGATCTTACTGACTTTAACCTAAGTAGTTCGGCTCAGCTTGGATGTCGTCGGCGAGCCTCGGTCGTACATAGGGTTGCCAGATGTCCGGTATTTAAGCGTACTGTCGGCGACGAAATCTAAACATCTAGGCGCAAGTAGTATCGGAGTGCACCCTGACAATGATTTTGTAAGTTAGAAAGCATTTTTAAATTAGTAAAGATCTCAATAGTTTGAAAAATGTCAAAAAATGAGACCCCCTCTGGGGGTGGGTGCAAGTAGCGCAGAGACCGCCTTGATAATAAAATGTAAATATAAGGAATAATTTTGTAGTTAGTAAGGAATTTAATAATTTTGAAAAGTTTTGTTCATACATTAAGATTTTAGATTCTAATTAGTTTTAGTTTATAGATTTCATGTTTAGTTCTCTTATTAGAATCTAATTAACTTCAATTTGAGTGAATCTTGTAAGGAAATGTAAAAAAATTTCGTAAGGATGTTTTATACATAATTACGTAACTTGAAAATGAGGTTTTTTGTTTATGGTCCGATTGTTGTTATTTTTATTGTAAACGATAGAATTAGATGTAAAACCACTTTTAGCGTTTAAATTATCAAAATCGGACCACAGGATTCGGAGATATTGTAAATTAAAGATAGTGGCAATTGTCTTAAGTTTAAGTTTACCTTGTAAGTTTTTGTTCTAGAAAGTTTTTATTGTGACTATGTACATGTAATATTATGTTTTTATATAAGAAGGGACCACATAACAAATGTAAAAATATATAGATTGTAAGGGGTTTTGTGATAATTAATGCAAAATAAAGGGTTCAAAGATTTCGGCTTGGTGAAAACTAACAGTGAAATGGGCTCAAAAATCGCGGTCCTCTGTAAGGTAATGGGAAGCGGCCCCGGCGACTATAAAATACGCACGATCGGGCGGGCCCATTTCTTAACCCAGATCCAGCCAGTCCCTTGCTGTCCCCCCACCAGTGATTGCCTACACTAAAGCGAAAGCTCTAAGGGAACACCCTTAGAGCTTTCGCTTTAGTTTTTAAGTATAATAAGCCCCGGCTGGAGGCCTAAAAAGGTAACTTTTTAGAACTCGCCGGGCTACAATCCGCTTAAGTAGTAAAAATCTTTCAGGTTAACTACGAGATGTCCTACAAAAAAAAAAAAACGGGCCCATTTAGTCGCAGCTCAGCCGTTGAAGAAGCACAACGAAGAAACAAGCCGAAATCTATGGACAAGAAGTACTAGAAGAAAAGTGTTTTATTTCGTTTCTATCAGAGTACAGTCAAAAACGTTTAGTCTCCCGAGGTCTTGGTCGACCGTACCGTCATTACGCATTCAGGGGTGCGTGGTGACGTGTACTACCAGCGCAGTTAGGCAAGTAGAGAAGCACGTCAAAAACGTGGGAGAAGTCCCAGGGCGAGTAAGGGTGTTGATCACATCCCATTCGTCCACTACACGTACAGTTCGGTATTTTCGAGGCCTGTCCGGTAAAAAATAAATGGTCATACCGGACAGAACAATGTCCGATATTTTGAGGAAAGTCGGTACTACTGGTCACAAGCGCCTACAAAAGTAGGCATATGAAATCCTTCAAACGAAAAATTCGCGCGCGCTCCTCGCTCGCTGTCTGTATCTTATGACTGCATTATATTTTGTTACTAATACTAATTAAGTTCAATTATATGATGTTGATTAATTAAAATAAAATATTAGTATAACAACGGTATTTTTGCGACCTAGCATACCCTCCTCCCCCCTGTTTGGGGTTGTCCGGTATTTTTTCGCGACTCATCTGGCAACCCTAGTCGTACAACGGACGAACCACACCGATCTTGTTAAAAATTTTAGTGCTGAGGAAAAACCGAATTGGTCTGCGATATCTTAGTTTAGCTGAATGATGAAATATTCATTCGATTGAATTAAATGAATTTAGAGGGTTGTATGAATGACTTTAATCATATTTGTTACGACCGGCATATAATACAGAAATATTTTTAGCCTTTAAACATCCACATTACATTATGTATATCTCTTCGTCAGCCTATAATATTCCCACAACCGGACACAGGCCTCCTCTCACAGAGAGGGAGTGGGCCTTAATCCACCACGCGGGTCCTGCTGGGCCATAGGTGCCCCATGTTTTCGAATTTTTTGGTTCTAAGACAGTTTGACACCGGTTTGAGAGCAGTAGTGAGGAAATAATTGACATAAAGCGAGTTGTGTGTTTAACTGCAGGAGCTGACGGTACCGTCCTATTTATCCGTGGTACCGTCCAACTTCCGACTCGTCCGAGACATGGCCAAAGTGTGTTTGCGTGCGTGTGTGTGTTATGTGCTGACACTACTCGTCTTCACGCACGTGGTTGTACACTTGGTTACCAAAATGCGTTGCTTCGTGAGATAAAAGGCGCGGCACTGCAACTGCGGCGGAGGCTTCTATGCGAACGGCGTGGCGTCCGCGAGAATAAAGCACCTTTTATTTGCATTTTTTCAATTATGCTTTGGCATTATTCAATGATTACAAAATAATACTTTCTCCAACATTTTTATTCGTATCTTCAGGGAGTTTAGTCTCTTCAATATTACAGTCAGCAGACTGCCTCCAACGCCTATAATTTTTTTGTCATTATAAGTAATTTGTTTGTCAAATTAATACTTTGTAGGTAGGCTAAACACGTGTTGTACATCCGCTTACTATGCTGTAGGTATGCACCTTGCAAAATACCGAGGGCTGCCAGCGGAGCCCCAGCACTCGTTCGGCCGTAGGCCGCTTCATTCCTACCGACCTTCGATCAAAATATTGATCGAAGCTACCGACCGAACACGTGACGGTCCGATCGTTATCGCGGTTCGGTAACGAACCGCGATAACGATCGGACCGTCACGTCTCCCATGCACCGGCCCGCGCCCTTCGGACGCCTTCGCCAGTCCACTACATCTACAAACCTCAACTGTGAATGTATGTCATTCCTAGATTGCGCCGTGTATTTTACATATTAGTGATGATAATCATTTATACTACAGATTTTAAAGTAGTGTTTAATTAAGTAGATAAACCTACCCCGAACACACAACATATTATGTATAATATGTATATATCACTAATAATAATACCTACTTAATACTTCTAAATGGGCGGGTGCACCTCGACTTGAAATGGCTCGCGGCGGAACGTGCGCCCGATTCATCGTAAGAGCGCTAGGTCTCCGCTAGGATGTGCGAGCTGCGTGATGTCAGCTGTGCGAGAGTCAGTTCGAGTTCAAATGTCAAAGTGTGTATGCGAGCGAGCGGCTGTGTGCATATTACAAGCCCCTGGACATGCGCTGTTGTACTTGCGACCGCTAGACCAACGAAGCAGTTTGTTAGAAGTTACTATATTTACAAATAGCACTTCACCCGCGACTTCGTCCGCGTGACTCACAGGAACCGTGTATTTTTTCGGGATTAAAAGTAGCCTGTCTTACTCAGCGATAATACAGCTTTCTATTGGTGAAAGAACTTTTAAAATCAATTCTGTAGTTTTTGAGTATATTCATTACTAATAGACTAAGCGTAGGGCTGTTCGCTCACACCGCGGCATTTTTCTTACTTTTAGCATTGTATGCCCGTCGTAACTTCTAAACGAAAGGTCTGATTTGAATATTTTAAAGAGTAATTGACGTGTGTATAATTAGCCTCGATTATGAAACCATTTATTTGGATAAGGATTAATATCATGATACGAATGTCATCATCTTACGATTCTACCCGTGTTTTGACTGACTCACTTGAACAAAAAGCGGTTATTATGACTTAACTGTAATAGTTGGACATACAGCCTCGCGGACTTTTTGATAGGTAATGATGAGTACTATAAACATGTAGCACATTATTATATGTACCATCAATAGTTAAAGCAGCGTACGCCAAATAATGACTTTTATAGGCAATTTTTGGATACCTTGGGTTACATTGTTTTTATTGTCGTAAGGATCTCTTTTTTAAATCAAAATATAGCCTATAAGTGTTGCTGTTAATGTAGCTTTCTATTGGTGAAAAAAATAATTAAAATCGGTTCAGTACTTTCGAGTTTACCCATTACAAACAAACAAATCTTTCCTCTTTATAATATTAGTTTAGATTAGATCACTCATTGGACATATTAAGTTATTAATTACTGATTTTTTTTTAAACACACACATAACATCGCCCCTGCCATCCCCAAAGGGTTACACAGAGGTAACGGTACGTATAGTACCTACCTACACCCGCATTTCGCCAGTTATGCGTACCTATTAAACGTAGTTTACGAGAGTGTAAATTAAGATTTCAAAATCATAATATGTACCTAATCTCCTCATAATAATTGTCGTGTCGGAAAGTACACTTAACATGTATAAAACAAAGTCATTTTTCCGAAATCACATGAATTGGAAACTAAGAAGTCCGTCAAAAATCAAACATAATTACCTAGACTTCAAAACTTGATTTTTAAACAACTACTACGTAAAAGTACTTCAAGCGTAGGTACCTCTAGTTGGGTTGGGTTGTGTGACATTACCTAACTTAAGTAGGTACCTATGTCGACCGACCAGGGAATCGAACCTACGACCCGCAATCATCCACATACCTGCCTTCTTCCTCTGATTAAGATCGTTTACTACTGAGCTCCGCCCAGACTGTACCGCCATTTATACCATTTCTCACGGCGTCGCGCCGTGTCGCGGCGATATCGCTGCGACACGGCGCGACGCCATACAAAATGTACTAAAAGCTGTCGCGCTGCTTGTCGCGCGCAAATCGCGCGCGATTCGCGCGCGACGTGCAGGCCGGTGTGAAAGGTGTTGCGTCGCGATATGTCGCAGAATTGCCTCCGCGACAGGTCGCGCCGCATGTCGCGCCTGTCTGTACGAGCCTTTAAGGTCGGGGCTCCGCGCTGACCAATCCAAACGACGAATACCGACCTCTTGCATATAAGCATCTACGTCGCCAGAACGGTGGACCCAAGTATTATTTTCCATGTAAATGGCATCTTCACCAATTGCACTCAATGCGGGTTGTGCATGTTGACAAATAATTTCTGTTATGTACCTTTGCGCATTTAGTGAGCCATTTTCAATGAATACCATCTCGGTATGGTAACTGGAATTTACGCCCGGCCAAAACACAACGGAACCTCCACCATAAGTGGAGATTTCTTCAACACATGTCGGCATAGCATTCCCCTGGTCTTCGTAAGTCTTGCTGACGTCGGTCCTCGCCATTCAGACAAATTCGATCCTCATCGAAGAAGAGTTCGGTACTCCAGTTACCTACCTACTGTTCAAGATAGGCAATTTCTAGCGAACCTCAATCGAGCAATCCGGTGATCACGGAGTAACTTGGGGGCCCGCGCTGGTCGTCGACTGCGTATATTAGCCGCTAAAAGCCTCCTCCTCACTGTGCATAGGCTAACTTGTGCCCCTCGTACCTCTTCAAGGTTTCTTTTGAGGACTATGTAACTGCATTTGCGGTTCCTCAGCGCCTGAGTCACTAAAACTTTTTAACAAAAAATTAAACCGCCGAAAAACTGAAAAGCATAAAATAATAAACCTTAAAATTATGAGTCGGCGCTTTGAGTGATCCTTGTTCATTGATCCTTGTTCGCTGAAAAATCAATGAACAAGGATCACTCAAAGCGCCGACTCATAATTTTAAGGTTTATTATTTTATGCTTTTCAGTTTTTCGGCGGTTTAATTTTTTGTTAAAAAGTTTTTATTTTATATTTTTTGTGTCTTTAATGTACTAATAATACTTGGCAAGGTATACCCTATCCAACAAAAAAAGAATTATCAAAATCGGACTACTCTGTACAAAGTTATGCGTGTTTATACGTTACAATCAGTGAGTGAACAATCAATCATCCCCTGTTTTCCAACCCTTAGGGTTCGATTTTGTTTTCCAAATTTATATGGGACTATCTTGGGAGTATACCCTTTCCAACAGAAGAAGAATTGTCACAATCGGACCACTATGTAAAAAGTTATGCGTGGCCATACATTAAAAAAAATATATACGCGTCGAATTGAGAACCTCCTCCGTTTTTTTTCGTCGGTTGAAAAAGCGGTCGTCTCGTGGTTATGTGCAACGTTTTCACCCAGAACCTTGCCTTCTCTGAATGGAACCTGTCTCTTGGTATCGAGTCCAGGTTCTTTGGACGGTTGAACGACTCACGTTTAGTCGCTGTGCGACGTAACATTGGCTACACCTCTCTTCCAGCAGCGCTATAATTTGACTAGCTCTTGTTGCTTTTTCTGCCATTACAATCGACACAAAGGTATCTGTTTTAAGTCACAACAATAAGGCAAGATTATGCAACAAACATAAATTATTCTACTAAAAATAACGAGAAGTTAGTTTTAGTTGCCTAATAACCTTTTAACCGCAATTCCGCGAAAAGTAAGTAAAAAGTCACAAACTAAAAATTGTTTTTTTTTTTATTATATATTATGACGACGTATCGTGAAGGAACTCAGAGAGTCCGAAGAGTCAAATTTCCCTTAGTGCGCTCAACGGTCAAAACGAAAAAAGGACAAAAGTCACTTGTAGCACTACAGCGGTCTGTTATCTCACTTTAAGAAACGTCAAACCAAACTAAGCTAACCAAACTAACCTTTAAATTCATAAGGAAATATAACAAATCATCGAATAATTACTTCATCTAATTAAATTCCGCAAGCCCAGCTGCTGATGTCTTAATTATTTCTCTCTCTAAGTGGCCAAAGTAAAGGGTCGTGATGTTTTCCTGCAACTTAGTCAGCCATGATAAGTAAATTACGCGTATAAGTTAATTGGACAAATCCGCTTTGGTAAAAAGTCTTTGTATTTCGTAAAAAGATGTAAAACATCATGTTTTCAAAGTTTCTTTGCAAGCATTAACTTTGAAATCTTAAAAATACTGGTATATATTTTAATACTTAAATGTACAAAATGAGTTCATATTTTAAGATCAGTTCTTCAAATAATTTAAAGAATGTAGTCGTAGATCACTAGACGGTATGAAAACATTTACTGAAAATAATAATTAATATCTCGACGAGAACTACTTTATCATACTTATTTTAATTATTCATTTCTACTTAAACTTGTGTTATTATTTATGTACAAATTATGTACAAATGGTGCGCAATTATAAACATGAATATTTGAATGGAAAATACTACAATTTAGTGTTAAATATTCACAGAAATTATTTCTGGCACTCCAGGAAGAGTGTACACAGCAGTATACAACTTTAGTAGACAGTTATTGCAAACTTTACGAATGAATAAATGAAACTATTCATGTTTCGTTACATTCAATTTTCATGAAATACTTGAGTGTGATCGAATATTATTTATTTATCTACACTAATATTATAAAATGCAAAAGTAACTCTGTCTGTCTGTCTCGCTTTCCTGCTAAAACTACTGAACCGATTTAAATGTTTGGTACACAGATATTTTAGAGCCTGAAAAAGGACATAGGCTACTTTTTATCCCGGTAGTATGTTCCCGCGGGATAATTTCCGATCTCCACGCGGGCGAAGCCGCTGGCAAAAGCTAGTTTAACATAAAACGGCCACTGCCAATTACACTAGTTAAATACAAATACAATAACAAAAGTACACAACTACCAGACAGTCAGAACATTCAAATTTCGTCAATTATTAAAAATAAATAAGGGTTCCATACATTTTGACGGGGTAGATTTTGCACTTTTATATGATACAACGGTATTTTATTTTGATTACAGACATAACAGGTTGCGCATGGATTCCCTGCCGCCCTGTCTAACTTTTGTGAAGAGCAAATGCCCATCACTAAATATCAGTACATATCAGTACGTCAGTTCAAAGATCAAAATCCAACTCAAACTATTGTCTGAGGAAGGCTCATGAATATTTAGTTAGTAGTAGAATCAATATTAAAGCAAAGACTACACTAAGTTGGTATTCTACTTACTGCCTGCTAAGTGTTCTCAGCGCTTCGAACAGATCTCGGAGCATTTAAAAAAAATCCAGCTAGAGTTTAATCCCAAATGTTACCTGTAGCCTGTAGCAGAGTGCTCGTTGCTTTTAAAGTGCAATTGTTCAATGCACTATTTGTAAAACGAATCTAAATACCAGCTCGACTCAGTTGTTGTTCGTTTCTAACGTTCAATCGTCTTACACGAGTAAGCAAAGCAGTATCTTACGTAATAAAATATTAGCAGAGCTATACTTGGAAACATTTTACGTGAGCCTTTGAGCTTGACTTCCCTCATATATTTTGTACAGATAGTTCAAACAACATTTGTTGAGCGATTTGATCTTCATAATTCGGTGGATAATACGACCTAAAGACGTAACACATATTTAAAGGCTGAACTTTGGTATTAGTTACACATTTGGCCACATATTTTTGTGTTTCTTCATATAGTATGTAATGTGTTACTGCTGGTTTTCCCTTATAAATAAAAGAAAACAAAACTGAATAAGTACCTGGTAAATATTGGGACAACTAGAATAAAAATGAAAATGAAATAGATGAATAACGTTTCAAACTTATCCAATAATGATGTCAATCTTTTAAAAGCACTAGCATCACGAGTCTTTTAAAATTACATTACAGTGAATTGAAATATATTATTCCTTTTGAACCGGCTTAATTTTTAGACTTCAAATAATGAAACATTCAATTCAGGCATACTTTTACCTGGGGCATGTTAAGTTAAATTAGTTCTCTTGGTAAAATACAGCATCGGAACTTAAAAGCAAACATTTTTGACTAACTGCTAATATAAAATTAAATTCTACACATCACTACTGAAATTCTTTTCATAAGAAATACGTTCGCGCCCAGATATAAAACACAGACACTTACACTCGTGCGGAGGTGCAAGTATTCAGTAAAATACAAAAGTTTAAATATAATGGACTTACTAGCACGTGTAGTTACGCAAAATGAATACTGGAAAAGTGCTATTATTACACCTGATAGAAACTGCACTACACAACTCTTATTTTGTTCAAAATCTTTTCAGTGATCTTGAAACAACGGAAAAAAGATACGTTTGACTAATTCCAGGTCTAGGTAAAGTTGGTTAAAACTCGACACTTCTGTTTAATTAAATACAAGTATTAACACGATTAACTAAACTTCAGATTTCTCGTAAATCAAATCGAAAGTTACGGACTACTCCGAGGAGGATTCCGTTTCAAATACGATGGAAAGAGAGAAACATTTGTATTTCGATTTGCGGAGTACCTTCACACAGTTTTACTCCGAGAATGTGTAATAGTTTTGCGACCCCCACAGTGCTGTAAATCACTGACACATTCGAGAGAGTCCACTAATACTTGCATATGAATGCTATGCACGAACGCATTTAACGGGAATGCTATGTACAACATAACTATCTACAACATGAATTTTTCAAACATGACAGGTTATTTTACTATGCGTCTCCGTTGGAGCATTTGCGTGTTAAAACTTCCAATTATTTGTGTTAAGAGGCTGCGCCAAGAAATCGTGAAAAAAACAATATTCTTACTTTTTTGTAGGTTAGTGTCGGGTTGTATGTTGATCAAACTATGATTAGCTACAGTTACAAGTGTTTACAGAATTAAAACTATCAACAATTTTCAATTCCTAACTCTAGCCGCAGAGCCGAGTGGTGAAAATCGAACAGTCCGCGTTGTTTAAGGCAATACAGCATTTAAGCGTAAACGCAGCGTTAGTGAAAAAGTGCACAAAAATTAATGTATTTATCGCAATGTAATTGTTCGATACCCTCTTACATATTAAGTACTCATTATAAAGTCCGTCTGCTTTTGAATGTAACCTTCTGCATCAGTTTCAGTTTAATCCTTAGTTGGGAACGAACAAAAGAAGATTCAGTGACAGATGGGAGCTTCCACTGACATAAAAAAAAAAACTTACAAAATCTTTTTTTTTTCTCATTATAAAGCAGATCTGCTCTTACAGAGATTAAGAAAGGACTTAATGAAATTGGAACGAATTCTTTCATGGCACGAAGCCATGAAAGAATTCTTCTATTTTCAAGAGATTTTTCTTTAGCCAACACAATTAAGTCGTTAGTAAATGGATATTGAATCTTCAGCGTGGATTCCAAGAAAAAAAAATTGAATTCAAACTACTTATTTCTTTTTTAGATTTTATTAATATTTTTAGAAAATCTGCAAGACACTTCACATTCACTCCGAGATACGTAAGCCTATTTATAACTTTTAAATGAACTCTATTCTTCAGAATTTTAAGAGTTGTACATACATATGTAGTTAAGTTAGGGATATTCTGTATTCTGTCAGTACAGAATATACCTACTGGGAATGCTTGCAGTATTCAAGGAATTGCACACATGAATACTCAGAAATGTAATACATCTGTCAACAATTTAGATATACTAGTGGTCGCCCAGTGGTCGACATTCGACCATAATAATAAATCTATATGCATATCCATTAAAAGTAAATAAAAAAATAATCTGGTTATACTTGACATTCAGTAAGACTATACACAGAAAATATTAAAGACAGATATTCTATTATGTCTATAGTGTTATTGAATGTCAAATATAACCATATTATTTTTTTATTTAGTTTTAATGGATATGCATATAGATTTATTATTATGGTCGAATGTCGACCATTAGGCGACCACTAGTTATGGGGAAATGTGTATCAAATTGACTGCCAACATACATTGTCCGTAAATTCGAATCATAATTCATTTTATGATAGCTGCATTAAATGGCTATAACATGGTGAATTGTCATAGTTATACAAGTAATTGCCCGTACTGTATCGGTAGGCATCAAAAAGGTGTACTTACATCTGCATCGACAGGAACTCCGTAATATGTTTACAATCTATGTTTCATAAAAAAGTACTGTATCAAGTACTTTTTAGCATGAAGAGACGCATACTTTACATGTGGTTGCCAAGTGAACAAACACGCTGTGAATGTGTCTGTTGACGCAGCAGCTCTCGGTAGGTACTGAAAAATTGGCCCAGTAGGTAGCCAAGTATCTACTTAGTTGAAACTGTATACATCTTATCGATGTTAGTATTGTTATTTTCTATTTTAATCTTTAATTTATCAAATTTTAAATATAACCAAGTACATTAGGATCCAAAGGAAGTACAGAATATACCTATATTACCTACTTAATGAACTTACCAAGTTAAGTAGGTAACAAACATTTCTCGCTCCTCACGTAGGTTCATGCACCACGTTCCACGTCGTTCTATTGACTTTTACAGCTCCCAGCTCGCTGCATGAAGAAACAGATAATAAAACTTGATATTTACCTTACATTCCGAGAACACGAAAACTTCTTTAAGTCGCCAAGAATTCCACATTTCACATAGTGAAGTGTCACACAACTATATACCAACAAACAATTGGCTACGGGTATTTGCATTACTAACGTTTCCCTTTCGTCCACTTTCGTAACTGAAATTTCGTAACCAGCTACGAACATGGAATTTTATTCCCGTTTGATAACTGGCTACGAAAACGGAATTATTTTTCTCTTTTTGTAACTGGTTTTCGTAAAAAACTACCTAAATAGAATTATTTTTTCTTTTTTTGTAACTGGTTTTCGTAACCAACTACCTAAATAAAATTATTTTTCTGTGTTCGTAACTGGTTACCAGTACAATAGAATTGCATTAATTTTTAGTAAATTAAAATTCTTTTATAAAATACAAGCGAGGAGGTTACATTTATATCAATAAATGCTTCCCATTGAAAAAGCTGCCATGAATGCAATTGAAAAGGTTTTTCCAAAATCCACAACAAAAGCCTGTTATTATCATTACTGTAACAGTATCTTTAAGAAGGCCAAGGTGTTGGACTAAAATCTCGAGTTCAAAGACGGTATGTTGCTGGATGTGCTGGCTTAGCTCGATTACCATTGAACAAGATTTTGTCGGGCCACAAATATATAATGCAAAGATTACCAAAATGCCAGAAAATAGAACAATTTAATGTTTACGTTAATAATTTTTGGTTAAGTAATTCAAATTTTATTAGGAAATGGTGTCGTTACAAAGATGAAATACGAACTACCAACCATCTCGAAGGTTGGCACGCTTAGTAGGTATATAGGGCGTAAAACCCTTCTCCGGCAAAGGTCTGGATGTTTTAGAGACTAAGATACGTGTTCGTAATAAAATGAACAAATCCCGAAATTACAATATTTAGAAATTGATACCGAAATCAATTCGGCCATCGCAGACCTAGAAAATAATATCATAACTGTTGGGCACTGTTTGGAAATAATTTCTCCATTTAAGATTTAGTTTAGGATTTGATATGTATGAGGATAGAGAAGGCTGTGGTAACAAAGTATACTTAGATGGTTTGGTCATGTTGAGAGGATGAATGAAGGACGGCTCACAAGACAGATGTGAGTGGAAACACCGGGAGGGGACGTCCTAGGAGGACATATAGTGACCTTATTGGTGCTGTTCTTCAGAAAGGTCAGGTGCGTAGTATTCGCAACCGGCGTGTGTGTATGACCAATTGTATGAACCTAAACGAGGCAAAAGGAGTGTGCATAGATCGTAGCAGATGGCGTTCCGTGGTTTCTGCCTCCCCATGGGAAAAAGGCGGGATTGTATGTATGTATGTATGTTTAGGATTTCTCCATATAAATTTCCAGAAAACGAAAAATTACTCTTCTTCTTCTTCTTCTTCTTGGCGTGTCGACAGCAATCTAAATAGAATTAGCCCAGAATTTGGTTACCAGCTTAGCATATTCAGTAGCGTCCATCAACTCCTGTGGTGTGCAAACAACAGGACACGCTGGACAAGATATCAAGTGCCTCATCGTTTGTGGGACAGCACCACATTTACACTCCAGGGCTGAGTCATCTATGAATCTCCACCTGTACAGGTTTTCTTTACTCCGGACTACCGAGTCCGGAGTCTATTAAAGACTTCCATGAAAGCCAAGGCAATTCGTGTCCAGTTGCGAGATGTTCAGCAGGTGGAACGAATGGGTTTGGTAGGGAAGCGCCTTGTTGCCACAGGTCTAGTCTTTCCTTAGACTGTCCGCCAGTAAGTGGGAGAACACTCTTCAGAAAGCTTTTGCGGCTTTTCAGTCTTTGTGACACGAGGATGTTGTCGTGCATAGGGTGTCGTGTATCAGAAACCATCTTGGCACTTTCAGTTAAGCTTGGCAGTGGCAATCTGCAGATTTTTGGTGGCGCTATTCCAGCCAGTGGATACAGCATTTGCACCGGGGTCTGTTTGAGGCACCCAGTAATGATCCGGCACTCGGTACTTATATGTTTTGTAATAAAATTATTCTTTTTACTTTTAATTAGAGTTTTGTTTTCATTTTAACCGTAAAAGTATATATATCTACATGTATTTCAAGTGATGATTGAAATAAAAAAATATTTCTTTGTCATTGTGTTTTATGTAACAGGCTTTTTAGTTACTAAAAATTAATGCAATTCTATTGTATTCGTAACCAGTTACGAACGGAGAAAAATAATTCCATTTAGGTAGTTGGTTACGAAAACCAGTTACAAAAAAAAAGAAAAAATAATTCTATTTAGGTAGTTGGTTACGAAAACCAGTTAAGTACAAAAAAAGAAAAAATAATTCTATTTAGGTAGTTGGTTACGAAAACCAGTTACAAAAAGAGAAAAATAATTCCGTTTTCGTAGCCAGTTATGAAACGGGAAGAAAATTCCATGTTCGTAGCTGGTTACGAAATTTCAGTTACGAAAGTGGACGAAAGGAACGTTTCCATACATACAGGCTGTATCAGAAATGCATCGTAAACAGGGTCACATAACTTTCTTCATAGAACTAACATTGCGACCACAATGTTGGTTCCATGAACAAATTTATCATAATTTGATGGTTTGTACCACATCCTTAAATTTAAACAGACATTCCTAATACACGCTGTATCTCAGGAGGTTGAGGCCCAGTGGGAATGCTCGTGGCCATAAACGGGCATTCTACTTGTCTGTATTATCAAATCTCCGTTTATATAATAATACTGACATGAATTTACAAAGCTATTATATTTAAATTGTTAATAGTCATAAATTAGCCGAAGGTGGAGTGATGAGCTTGACTCCTAGCAAAAGAAACGGCCCGCAAAGACGATGGAAATACGTGACTGGTGAAGGGAAGGGATACTTTTGACTATTGAGCCCGTAATGTCCCACTGCTGGGCTGGTAAAGTGACTGATAGATGACAATCAGATTAGTCATTTATTGATAACATAAACTACAGGTACCCTTTTTTTTTTTTTTTTTTTTCAGGATGGGAAATCATCAAATGACTTTTCCCGCTCTGGGCGGAGCGGGAGGGCGTGTCAAACTTTTACTGACTAAAACCCACCCGTGTTCCATCAGTTGCCCATGTGCCAGGGTCACGGTATCTCTTTCGAACAATCACGCGACCCTGGCAGGCATCGGTCCTAGTAGACCCCTACACTGCTGCTGACATCTCTTTGAGGCGCGCGTGGAACACTGCGCGCCGTCGACCCGAGCTTGGTCCTTACCGGGCGGCGAGCTACCCATTGCTCGCCACCCGCAAGCTCGCGCCTACGGTGGCCGGGAGTCCGCAATCGACTCCCGACGCCCGGGGCGTCTCCTCCTGCGGCGGCTAGGGACGTGAGGGCGCAGAGACTGCCACTCCCTCACGCGCCCCGCCTCCTCCTTCGCGAGCATTACTGCTTCGCAGAAGGAGGTGACGGCTTCCCATTCCCTCTCGCTCCGTACCATGGCTCGCACCAGGGCCGGACGCGAGAGGTCACCGCCGCCGATCGCCTCCACGAGGACTCGGCGGTGCCCCGCCCAGGCTGGGCACACCTCCACCGTATGCTCCACCGTGTCCTCCAGACGATCCTCGCAATGGAAACACCCGGACGTATCCTCCCGCTTTACCCTTTACAGGAACCCACCGAAGCACCCATGCCCGGTGAGAACCTGCGTCAGGCGGAAGGTGAGGACGCCGTGGCGCCTCTCTATCCACTCCTCAAAGAGGGGACTTACCGCCGCAATTGTGGCGTGCCCAGCACTGGGTTGCGACAATCGTACCCGCCATGTCGCCATGAGATCACACCGGAGCTCTGTCCGCCGAGCCGCGATTTGTTGCGGCAGCGGAGTTTCACCCCGGCGTTTCGCCTCCTCGCGCCACTCCCACATGTGCGCGAGGACCTTTGCCTCCAGATCCCATGGCGGCACTCCGGCAAGGAGGCTCGCCGCCTCGCACGAGATCGTGCGGTATCCTCGGATTAACTACAGGTACCCTCATTATGTCATACTAGAAATATCTAATTTGCATAACGCCATGCACTACGAACATAACTAAACCAGCAATTAATATTTCCTGTGTTTCGCTAGTCCGGTTACTAGATGTATTAGGCATTTTGACAGCATGTAACACTAGTTCAGTTAACTGAAACCAGCGGCCATAACGTGGGACATTATGATGAATTGATGATGAAGACGCCGCCTCATTGTCGTACCTGTGTGGTAGTTTATGATTTTTTAAAGCAATGACTTTCTGTTAATATTAACGTGAATTGAATTTTCGTACTGTTATGAATATTTTTGTATTATAATTGATTTATTTTATTTGTGAATAAACGAATCTGTTTCACTAACCTAACTACTTGTGCTACAAACATGTTCTACTTAATGTTGACGTAAAGAAACCTCACTAGACATCGACTCTGAAGAATAATTTTGAAATTTGAAAACCAATAATAAGAATAGCGCGTTGATAATATTTTTCATTGTTCTTCCAATAAATTAAAAACCTTTATTAGCAGCCGTTACTTATTTTAAAGACGAAATTTTCCGCTTTTGGAAATTATTCTGTCATCTTGGGTACATAATGGTGCCGAATCTGTTGTCACAAAATTCTCTAAACTAAACTAAAAATCACTAAAATTTGGTTTATTCCTGTCAAACGACGATTTCCTATTCTGAAATAGACTAAAGTGACACAACTATATTTTAGTTTGACAGCACTAAGATTGCACTGAGTTATTGGTTTAGTGAAAATGACAATTTTGCTATTCTGAGTTTGCCGGTTTTCACCAAAAATGTTGACTAAAATAATTTATTTTAACTAAATCTGACTATTTTTAATCGCGATTAAAAAGGTGTGGAATAAAACTAGTGGTCATGAACTAAAATTCTCAACAACGCCTCGCCTTCACGTGCAAAAACAGTTCTGTACTTTTTATTTTCCTTTTGCCTTTCTTGAAAAAGGCCTGTCCTATCGCAAAAATAATGAAATTTTCGACCCCCTTAGTATAGTTACCCCGGAACATTTAAATCTCAACACGTGGGTAACATTTTTTTTTTAATTTTTCAAACAAAAGTGAAAAATTCCATATAAAACACGTCCAGGCTGCACCCTAGCACGCGCCTTCGTCTCTTAAAAAAATCATTCTACGCAATGCACACACAAGTAAACGTTACGAAAACAAAAGAAAAAAAAAATAACGCTGAGTCGCGATTGTCAAATTCGATTTTAGTCGTGTCAAAATAGTTTTTAAATTTAGAGATTTTTCCTTGCAGAATAGCGTTACAATTCTCATAGCCAAAAGTAAGGAATTTTAGAGATAGTTTAGTTAGTTTAGTTCGTGTACAACAGAATCGGCACCAATATCTTCCTTAGTTTAAGTAGATACCTATTTTATCACAGGGAATAAAAGCAGTTTGATTTTTGATTAACTGCGCTCTATTCCGTACCATTTAAATCCATTCCAATATTTGTTCATGAAACTGCTGCGTCTTCTGATAAATCTTTACTTAGTACATAATTATCCTAAAGGATCTTGTCCCAGTTGGCCATGTATCAATGATTAGAGGCCATTATGTATATGTAAGTGGAACATAAGAACCTCTTTGTAACGGTTAAATATTTATAATATTAACAAAGAACACTTTTGGGGAGTTGTTCTATGCCGAATCTCTTTTCTAAGCATCGTTCAGAATCGCTACCCTTGAAGTTAAATTGGCTCATGAAAATTAAAAATCTTTGGAAAAAATACAAAGAAAATATCGTCGCAAAATTTTATCGAGAAAAAAAGATGGCTTCGCCGAAGTACTTTTCAGATGAAGATGTCTGAAATTGTCGGTGTGTTTGACGTCGGTTGCGCACCGCCACTGTTTATATAAGAATCCCTGTAAACTTGAATATTTGAACTGTTTTTATTTCTATAAAGCTATTTTAGTATACCTATTAATTTAATTTTGTACATAATTTTGTAATAAGTAAGTACTTATGTTTACACGTTGAACCTCCGATAAAAAAAAGAAGATATTACGCGAGAGCACAGCCTTCAAATCCAATTCACGCGAACTAAACCTTATGGGTCATACTCAGAAAAAGTGTACATATGGTATTGTTACGTAGATCGTAAAGTCTAGAAGCATCATGCTAACTCCGTCTCAGAAAGGGGCAGTGTGACGTAAATCGAAAAGTCTAGAAACATCACGCTAATTCCATCTAAGGACGGGGCAGTGTTAGAAACTACTGGAAATGGCACGCTAACGCCATCTGTTATTGAGTAGCAAGTACTACACGAAATTGTACGTAGACGCTACTGCCATCTATTGTCGAATAGTGGGATTAAACAGTTCAATGGAAGTTACTAGAAGCTTCTACGCTGTGGCGGTGTCGAATGTTCGAGAATGTTCTGCTCGGGATATAAATAGCGGATTGTCGGGCCGACAAGCAGTTCGATTTCGGAAGCGAGCGAATACGATTCGAGTGATACAGTAGCGAAGCGAAACAAGTGATTCCAAGTGACGTTTCTTGTAGTTGCGATATTTGTGTTTATTTAATTAAACAGTTTGTGTGTTTTGGTAAATTGGTTTAAATTAATTTATCCCGAACCCCAGCGCGTAACATTTGGTGTCAGAAGTAGGGGATAAATTATGCCAGTTTTACCGAAGGAGGATACGGAAGGTATCCGTACCAGGAGTCAGCGCCAGCAGGAGGTGGATCAGAGGCGATTTGAAGGAACTTCTAGACAGACACCTGGGGGTAATCAGCCGACGACGGAGCCAGTATCCCAAGTGTCTGGTGTTCCTTCAGCATCACCAGCCATGGATCTTTCTGCGCTAATGGCGATGCTGCAGGAGCAGGCCCGCCGACAGGAAGAACAGGCCCGCCGACAGGAAGAACAGGCCCGCCGACAGGAAGAACAGGCCCGCCGACAGGAAGAACAGGCCCGCCGCCTACAGGAACAACTGCAGCAGGACAAAGAGGAGCAAGCTCGCCGACAGGAAGAACAGGCCCGCCAACAAGAAGAACAGGCCCGCCGACAGGAAGAACAGGCCCGCCGACAGGAAGAACAGAGCCGCCGCCTGCAAGAACAGCTTCATTGTGATAAAGAGGAGCAGGTTCTCCTTTTGAAAGATCTACACGCGACATTTGGCAAGGACATCAAAGCCATGAAGGAGACTGTTCAGGTACATGAAAATCGTTTCTCCGAGGCCGAAGTCCAGATCGCTGATATAAGAAAAGCGGTTGGAGTTCTGAAAGCTGGGGACCGGACTACGGCTTCGATAGTTGCTACACCTTCCGTGCGCGGGCTTAAAGTGCCACCCTTCGATGGAACATCTTCCTGGGCAGCATATAAAATCCAGTTCGAAGCTGTCATGAGTGCAAATGGGTGGATAAAAGGGCAGGCCATGACCGCGCTTACTTTGGCCCTTCGCGACCAGGCCTTAACCGTGTTAGAGGCTCTCGGCAAAAATGTTACCTATGAGCAGCTTGTTGAGGCGTTAGAAGCCAGATACGGTGAGGCGCACCTGGAACACGTTTTTCGTACGCAGTTGAAGGATCGTGTGCAGCGCAGTGGTGAAAACCTGCAGCAGTGGGCCCTAGAAATCGAGAAGCTGGTTCGAAAAGCGTACCAGTCTGCGCCTGCAGTCATCGAAGGGACTCTGACTCAAGCTTTCATAGATGGCATACGGGACCTGGAAGTAAGGGCTGCTGTAAGACTTGGACACCACGAGACGCTCAAGGACGCCTTGGCCCATGCGTTGGAGGTGGAGGCAGTGAGGCATGATCATCGAGCCCATCGCATCAGGGAGGTTGCGGCTTCACCTGTTCGTGACCGTCTGAGGAACAGCCCTAGGTGCTACACTTGTGGGGAAAAGGGCCACCTCCGTTCAAGTTGTCCGAAGCGTAGCACTGCCAACGAAGATCAGACCCGGGAAAGAAGGGCGGCAGATGTCACTGCCCAGCAGCAGGAAAACTAGTCAACGCCAGGACTGCGGGGCGGGTGCTGGCTGGTGTTAAAATAGCCCCAAGAATTTCGGTCTCACAAGCCCATGATGGGAACACCCTAGTCAAAAAAGGTGAAGTGAACGGAAGACCATGTAAGCTGACATTGGATACTGGAGCTTCTCGCACGGTTGTCAGTTCCCAACTAGCGAATCGTTTTCTTGGGGACTTCTTTGGTAAGCATGACGGCGTAAAATTAGTAACAGCCACGGGTCAGCACATAACCGTCCGTGGTGAGAAGGAGGTGGAGTTAAAACTGGGTAACACAATCTACCGGCATAAGGTCATCATGGCTGACATAGTAGATGACTGCATCCTAGGTTTGGACTTCATGCGACAGCACTGCTGCGAGATCGACGTTAATCAAGGAGTCCTAAAATGTGGATCAGAAGAAGTCTTCATGGAAGGTGCACCATCAGGGAAAATGTACTGCTTGAAGAAGATTGTTCTTCCTCCCCGATCGGAAACAATAGTTCCAGTAAGTCTCCCACATAATTCTGGGCAGAAGAACCGATGTATTCTCATTGAAGGATTGGATGATAACCTTCCATGGAAGATTGCGCGGACCTTGGTAAAGGCAATCGACGTTGCAGCCGTACGCATACTGAACCCAAGTGAAAAGGAGCAAGTAATCAAGAAGGGTACATTGATGGGTTCCTGTGAGGAAGTAGCTCGGATGCGTGAATGCCAACATTGGCCTCCTCAAAATAACGCCCAAAGTGCAAGATTTAACGTGTTAAATCTTTTGGAAGACTGTCGTAAAGATCTATCAGAAGAAGAAAGAGAGAAGGCTAGGAAGATGCTACTTCAATATGCAGACATATTCTCTACAAATGATGCTGACATAGGGAAGACTGGATTGGTTCAACACAGAATTAATACCAGAAATGAGTTACCGATACGACAGCGACCAAGAAGACTACCAGTGGCAAGAGAAAAGGAGGTAGATACCATGATTAAAGGAATGGTAAAGGATGGAGTTATAGAGCCTTCGTCTAGTCCATGGTGTTCTCCTGTGGTCCTGGTAAAAAAGAAAGACGGCAGCATGCGGTTTTGTGTAGACTATCGTAGATTGAATGACGTTACTAAGAAAGACAGCTATCCACTACCCCGGATCGACGACACGCTGGACACGCTGTCAGGAATGAAGTGGTTTACCACGTTAGACCTAAAAAGTGGCTACTGGCAAGTGGAAATAGACCCTGAGGACAAGGAGAAAACTGCATTTTCTACGGGAAAGGGACTATGGCAGTTTAACGTCATGCCATTCGGATTGTGCAATGCTCCTGCAACATTTGAAAGGCTAATGGAGCTAGTTCTCATGGGACTAATTGGAGACGCCTGCCTTGTCTATTTAGATGACATCATCATCGTGGGCCGCACATTCGAAGACCACCTTCAGAATTTGGAACGTGTTCTATCAAAAATCCGAGGAGCCAATCTCAAGCTAAGTCCAAAGAAGTGCTCATTCTTCAGACAGCAAGTAAGCTTTTTGGGGCACGTGGTTTCGAAGGAAGGAGTACAAACAGATCCTGAGAAAATCGTCGCCGTCAAGGAATGGCCAGTCCCGAAAGACAAGACGCAGGTCAGGGCATTTTTGGGTTTGTGCTCGTACTATCGACGGTTTGTCAAGAATTTTGCTGACATTGCCAAACCTCTTCACAAGCTTACTGAGGAGAAGAGATCGTTCTGTTGGGATGAGAACTGTGACATCGCATTTCGAGACTTAAAGGAACGTTTGTGCAATACCCCAATTTTGGGCTACCCAGACACAGAAAATGAATTTATAGTTGACACGGACGCAAGTAATACTGGAATTGGCGGTGTGTTATCTCAACGGAAAGGAGATTATGAAGTTGTGATAGCTTACTTCAGCAAATCTTTATCAAAGCCAGAAAAAAATTATTGTGTCACGAGACGCGAACTTCTTGCCATCGTCAAGACATTGCAGCATTTCAGCAAATACTTGCTTGGACGTAAATTCCACCTGCGGACTGACCATGCTGCATTAAAGTGGTTGTTGCAATTTAAGAATCCAGAAGGACAAGTGGCCAGATGGATTGAACTGCTACAAGAGTATGACTTTGCAATTGAACATCGTAGTGGGAAGTCTCACGGTAACGCGGACGCTTTATCAAGAAGACCTTGTCCTGAAGACTGCAAGCATTGTGTCAGGCAAGAAGCTAAGGAAACGGTACCTGTCAGGATGCTAAGAACGGACCTTAGTGACGAATGGAAGGAAACCCTACAGTGTGCTCAGCAAAGTGACAGAGATATCAGGCCAATTCTCGAGTGGATTAAAGCTAATGCTCCCAAACCGAAATGGTGTGATGTTGCAGCGTTGAGTACCACCACAAAAAGTTATTGGGGACAATGGGAGAGCTTGGTGATCCAGGATGGTGTATTGTGCCGAAAATGGGAAAATGCTCGAGGGAATAGCTGTCACCTGCAAATGGTAGTCCCAAAAACGAAGGTACCAGATGTTCTACGGCTCTACCACAATGGTTCTTCAGGAGGTCATATGGGAGTAAGAAGGACTTTGTTAAAGATCCGAGAAAGGTTTTACTGGATCCATTGTCGAGAGGATGTGGAGGACTGGTGTCGCAGATGTACCAGTTGTGCAGCGGTAAAAGGACCACACACACGCAGCAGGGGTGCATTGAAAGTGTACAACGTGGGAGCCCCGTGGGAACGGATAGCACTAGATGTCGCTGGGCCGTTCCCTGAAAGTGAAAGTGGAAATAAATATTTCATGGTTGTTATGGATTACTTCACCAAGTGGCCGGAAGTCTTCGCCATCCCTAAACAAGAAGCTTCAACAGTCGCTGATAAATTAGTCCACGAAGTCTTCTGTCGGTTTGGGGTACCCTTGGAAATCCACAGCGATCAAGGAAGAAATTTTGAGTCTCAAGTGTTTCAGGAAACATGTCGGGTTATGGGTACTCACAAAACCAGAACCACTTCATACCACCCACAATCTGACGGAATGGTGGAGAGATTTAATCAGACGTTGGAAAGATATCTGGCAAAAGTTGTAGCAAGCAGACAAAAGGATTAGGACAAGCACATACAACCGTTTCTTCTGTCATACCGAAGTGCAGTTCACGAGAGTACAACTGTGACGCCAGCCTTCGCAAACTTTGGAAGGGAGCTAAGGTTACCAGCTGATCTAATAACCGGCATTCCCCCTGATTCACCACGGAGTATAACAGATTATGCAAATGATCTGCGCAACAGGATGAATGACGTATATGAGCATGTCAGAGAATCAGGCCAACAGATGTCCGAGAGAATGAAAACTCGTTATAATCGGAAGATGAACAATACTGGCTTCGACGAAGGTTCCCTAGTGTGGTTGCATAACCCAGTGCGCAGCAAAGGAAAGTCCCCTAAACTACAGGCAAAATGGGACGGGCCGTACCGAGTTGTGACCAAGATCAACGACGTCACGTACCGAATTCAAAAGGGTATGCCAACTGCACCCAAAATTGTCCATGTAGATCGATTGGCACGATACTACG
Source organism: Aporophyla lueneburgensis (assembly GCA_932294355.1). Classification (NCBI taxonomy): domain Eukaryota; kingdom Metazoa; phylum Arthropoda; class Insecta; order Lepidoptera; family Noctuidae; genus Aporophyla; species Aporophyla lueneburgensis. Next base: position 16,227,686 of record OW028750.1, on the reverse strand, counting down.
GGAATAATGATGCTCGGGACGAGCATGTCTAAGGAGGGGGCAGTGTTACGTAGATCGTAAAGTCTAGAAGCATCATGCTAACTCCGTCTCAGAAAGGGGCAGTGTGACGTAAATCGAAAAGTCTAGAAACATCACGCTAATTCCATCTAAGGACGGGGCAGTGTTAGAAACTACTGGAAATGGCACGCTAACGCCATCTGTTATTGAGTAGCAAGTACTACACGAAATTGTACGTAGACGCTACTGCCATCTATTGTCGAATAGTGGGATTAAACAGTTCAATGGAAGTTACTAGAAGCTTCTACGCTGTGGCGGTGTCGAATGTTCGAGAATGTTCTGCTCGGGATATAAATAGCGGATTGTCGGGCCGACAAGCAGTTCGATTTCGGAAGCGAGCGAATACGATTCGAGTGATACAGTAGCGAAGCGAAACAAGTGATTCCAAGTGACGTTTCTTGTAGTTGCGATATTTGTGTTTATTTAATTAAACAGTTTGTGTGTTTTGGTAAATTGGTTTAAATTAATTTATCCCGAACCCCAGCGCGTAACAGTATCTTTTCTTGTCCCGCTACTTCATAATTATGTAAATATCTTATATTGTGATATTTTCTCTTTTTTCCTGCGTTTTTGCTATATTCGTCTATTAATACGAAGAGTTTTCTAGTATTTGAGCTTTAGTTTTCATTAAAAGAGTATATTTTTTGAATGTCAAAGCATTGTTAAAAATCTCCCCATACATTTTTTTAGTGTCCCAATGACCATTTCACATTTTCAGAGATAAGTTACGAATATACATCGCTTTATTAATCATTGACTGTGGTTATATTATATTCTTGATGAATCAATTAACTAAGTCAATCGGAAACAAATAGTTAAAATTAAAAATTATGAAAGTTTACCTGCCAAATTAACATACGGAATCCCACAGGGATCTATTCTAGGGCCGTTGTTATTTTTGATTTATATTAACAATATCAACAGTGTTAAAACATCGGGTAGTATCACACTCTACGCAGATGACACGTGTTTATTTTACTTTGGCCACAACTTAACTGATATGGTAAAGGAAGCTCAAAGTGATTTGAATATTTTAAATAAATGGTTCCTGTCAAATTTACTAACTATTAACACAAAAAAAACCGCATACATGGTTTTTGCTGCAAAAAATCAAGAAAATTCTCAGTCAAATCCAACTAACAATAAACAACGAAAAAATAACAAGATCAAACAGCGAACGATATTTAGGTCTCATTTTAGATACAAAGTTAACTTGGAGACCCCATATTGATTATATTAAGTCTAAAATATCTCCTCTCATAGGAGCGATACGCCGAATGTCTAGTTGCATCCCTAAAAAAGTTCGCGCAATGATTTACAACTCTCTCGTTAGACCCCATTTTGAATACCTTGTTGAGATATGGGGAACTGCAGCAAAATCAAACCTCCAAGAAATACAAGTTCTGCAAAATAAAGCAATAAAAACTCTTTATAACTATGACTACTTAACACCAACAACCAAAATTTATAATGATACAAAAATACTTAAAATTAGCCAATTATACATACTAAAAACATGCACTCTAAAACATAAAATCATAACACAAGGTACACATTCACAATTAAACTTTAAAAAGAAAACATACACATACAACGCAAGACGACGAGACAAACTAGAATTAAGACAACCCAGAACTAACTATGGAAGGAAAAATATACTGTACGAGGGAGCAAAACTGTATAATGCACTACCTGACGATATAACCAATAGTGAACCCATATTTAAATTTTAAAAAGCCCTAGAAGAATATGTTAGAAAACAACACTAACAATATCAATTGTCACCTTTGTTGCCTAATTATCTTACTGTGAGCACAGAGAATCACACTTACTTTTAGTTTTATTTACATTTCTCAATATTTTAAGTGAACTGTAATGTTCTTGTTTTTTGAGAAATAAATGTCTTTAAACCGAAGTAGGACCAATTTCATTTGTGAAACCTATTTAAGTTTTTTGACTTGTGTTACAAACACAAGTCAAAAAACTTAAATGCGTTTCAGTAAAATACCATGGCTCCTGTGTCAAATGCTGAAAGACAAAGAAGATAGCTGCCATCGACACCTTCTGAATTTGAAATTCTTTCCGAGTCTATCAGCTCAGTATACGGAGATTCGACACATAAGGAAAAAGCTGTTATAAAAAAAATGATTTATAACAAAGTTTGTTTTAATTATTCTAAATAAGTCTGAGAAGCCAAATATAATCACTTGTTTTATTTCTGTCAACCCATGTGTACCTTATTACATCAGTTTTGTGACGGAGACTTTCAGTATCGTTAACTATCAGTTTAGTTACAAAATTAAAATGTACACTTTTTCTGAGTATGACCCTCATACTTTATACACGTCTAGATGAAGTCAAAGGTAAAAGCGGCTATATACATACTTTAAGGTTTAACCCCCTATAGTTTCCGATGCCTCAAGGCTCGTTCAGATAAGCGCGACGCGACGTTCGCGCGTGAATCGGCGATTTATATCCGTACAATTTCTACGAAAACGCGCACGACCGTTCACACAGGGGCGACATGTCGCGCCGCGACACGGTCATAGAAATTGTTCTGCGGATATAAATCACCGAATCGCGCGCGACCGAAGAAATTAGAGCAGAACTTGCTACCATTTTTCCAATTGGTCTGGATGTGCAAGGCCATATTCTCGAAATGGGTCTTTCAGAATACCAGCCAAATTAATGGCGTCTATTTATAAAGAGCTCTAAAGGAAGCCTTAAGTATGTCCTTTTATTTACTTAATGGCAACAAATATAGCTCAGTTCCTATTGCTCAATCAACAAAATTTAAAAAAAATTTCGTGTTCCGAGCATAGAAAACGTGATTTTTTGAAGGCTAACAAATAAGAATATTAATAAAAGATACCGATTTCTTAACTTCAATGGTAACTTAGAACGAGCTTGGTGGACTTCGTTTGTTGAATTTACTGAAAACTTTTTCGGAAATCACAAGTCAAACAACTAGTCTAAAATTGTAAATTACGTGCTAGAGAACTTTAAAAACTTTAGAGTAATATGTCCATCAAAGTGCACTACCTTCACAGTAATCTTGACCAATTTCTAGACAATCTTGGACGTATAGCAAAGAACAAGGGGAGCGGTTTCACCAAGGCCTAAAAACTATGGAGAAAAGGTACCAAGGCCGATGGGATCGTCATATGATGGCTGACTATTGCTGGGGCATGCAACTTGCTAGCCCCACTACACCTCATTCACGTAAAAGGAAGTCTTTATTTGAATAATCATGTAAAAATGCTGTTTTTTATATAAATTTGTTTTCATCTGTACAAGACAAAATCTACAAAACTACCCGTAGGAAATCAACATTTTTGCTAGTTTTGTGAACAATATAATGTCCTTAGTTAAAAATAAAATACAGCTTCTCGGCACTAAAACTAGTTTTGATCAGTGAATTGTTTAGAATTTAAATGTTGATTTGGTTTATGATGTAAGGTGAATGTGTTATCAATATGTTATGCTGAAGAAATTCTTTAAATGTGATGTTTATGGACATTTCTAATGAAATTTAAATACAAGACTACTAGCAGTTTACATAATTTATTAATTGAATTCATGTAAATGGTGATAGTTAAAATTCTTCTCGTCCAGATGCTTAAATTACCTTTATTATTCCTTAACTTTTCAGTCCCTTCGATAAATTTTGTAGGTGTAATAAAATTACCTTTAGATACTTAATTTAATCAGAGTTTCATCTAACAATATTTTCTTTGTGAAGAAGTCAACTGGAGCGACGCCAGCCATTTTCATTTTCTTTTGAGTAAGTGTGTTTTTTGCTCTCATTTCTATAATAAACAAGTTTCTCTATTATAAGTTTTGTGAAGTTTTTTTAACAAATTTTTCAACATGTTAATTGGTCTTAATGAAGCAAGACTTAAGAATATGCAGATCAATAATTTCTTGGTAGTTGATAACATTTTCACCTAAAATGTCTGGACACTGCTTAAGAAACAGAGCTGGCCGCCAGATTACTTGTGAGTACTTCCAGCAATCAAAATCCTGTACACACACCAGAGCTTTAACCTGAAAAGATTTTTCAACGGCGCAAGCCTATGGCCCATCGTCCACAACACTACTCAGAAGTTGCGTCCATTCCCGATGCAACTATTCACAAATCTACCAACAACGCATTAATACAGTCGCGTCGTGTACGGAGTGCCATTGACATACCTAAGTACTACGTTGCAACATTCTGGCTGCTCTCATTGGTGGTTTGAATTTGTAACTGGTCACTATCAGGTGAAGTCATGGGCGACGGGCCTGAGATGAATTCTACGGAAATATAAACCCAAACTAAAAGGAAAGACGTTTCAACGCAGCACGTTCGTTCCAGACAACTTCCCTTGTCCGCCAAACCTTGAACCGCCCGTCTTATCTCAGAAGTTGTTAATCTATCAATACACAAATCAGGTACAATTAATATTAATTGTGTTGGCGTAATCTAATCTTGTTGTTACCTAGAGGAATCAAATGATTACCTTTGTTAAACATAACAACAGTATTGATGAACACAGTTACCGGGAACGATCATTAATTTGTATTTCAACAAGTTGTGGGATAGCCGCTGTTTATGAACACAAGATAAATACATTTAATCAATAATGTGTTTTCAGTTGCAACTCCTACGTTTATGGTTATACTCTAGTGTTTATTTCGGAGTAGTCCTATTTGTGAAATCGAATAGAGCTTCTAGCTACCACCTTCTCACATGGCAAGATCTAGACTAGACTAGGTCGCAAATTCGACCTAGTTATCTAAGTATTAACATAATATCCATTATAATTTGATCGCCTGTAACTCACTTGGCCACTCCATATTCAGGAGTTAACGTAATTCCTACCAGAAGGCCAAAAAAGGTAATCTTAAGAATCACAAATTAATCATTTAATTATTGGAGCGCTACTAGGCAAGTACAATTAAAAGAGGCATAGACAGAACCAAAATCAGCAAACTAATGCATGGCACGAGTTCCTGCAAAAGGAGAAGGGGATTTCTGGGCCCAGCAGTTAACTAGTTGAAATGTGTATTAAAAAACCGTTATATTTTTCTAAAGGAAATCACAGAATATGGTACCATGTTTCTACCTAAAAAGCGAGAAAACTGAAACTAAGCTAATGAAACTCAATAATCGATTAAATAATGCTTGAATTACTACTAATCGATTATGAAGAAATCGGTAAAATCTGAGAATATGTATGCAAGTCGAGTGACAAGTGCATATCAAGCTTTCGTGGAATCGATTGAATCGATTCATAGTGATTTTTTTTTGTTCTGGCAACACTTGTGCCAGTCACTGACTGACAGATGCACTCGTTTGTTTCCTTTTGTTCTGAGTGCGCCTGTATTTTCCTTGTTTTATTGTTTAACCCCACGACCTCCGCTTTGCAAATTATAACGGACTATTTGACGGATCTTGCTACTCTAAATTACCTGACTCTCTATTTTGGACAACTGTTTACGCCTATCGATTGGATATTGACGACATGGATTGCTGTGTAAAGTGTAAACCTCATTTTTACTATAATTCATGTAACTTGGTTCCTGGATAGCCAAATATCACCGAATTTTCAGTGAGGCCTTGTTATTATACCCTCTTACAAATAAGGCTAGTTTGATTCAGTTAACACCTGGGCCCAGGAATCTATGGAGTTATTCCCTTCTCCTTGTAGAGATGAAAATTAACTCCACTAGGACAAGTCGGGAGCTTCTAGGCACACGGTCCACAAATGTTAATAGTAACTAATTGCGACATTTCGCATACACTTACACAGGAAAACCTTCTCTTTGTGTCTCTTATACACAATTGCCGGTATTAGGAACGGTACCTTTGTCCAATTCAGTTTGCAAAGGTATTTAAGGGTTCAAACATCATTTAGGATCAAATAATATTACAGTCTCCTAGATATTAATTTAAGGCATCTGCCTTAAATTAATATCTAGGAGACTGCAGGCAGAAAAATGGAATATCGCCATGCTCTGGTGCTTTCCCCATAGCATAATGCGATAAAAAATGTTCCACAATTTATGATCACTTTGTCTAAAACAATATGTCGTTTATGTGAAAGGACAGTCATTTAATTGCTGGCTCCCTGCGGCAGTTGCTCATCTTTCTTACGTGCAGCAGCATTTTAATCACGCTGGCATGCATTCAACTCGATCCGTGCTAGCCCATTGTGTGCGACTAACTTCAGTTTCCAAATTGGATTCTGTTATTCACAAAATTACACTAAAGCTCCGTTAGCAGAGGAAAACAAAGTCGATTATCAGTAAAAGGTCTCTGCAATACAAAAACACGTTGCTGCAACAGTATTGTTAACGTATAAATGTCAGTCTGTTCCTAACTATGTTGGGGTCGGCTGCTCATCTAAACAAATGCAGCTGAATACAAGTATTTTACATGGAAAGACTGCCTTTGAGATATTCAAAACCTATTAACTGGGTAACACGATACTCTTTGAGACCGGTTATCAGACTTTCGGGTTTCTGACGACCCATAACGACTGTCAAAGATCGACAAATGAGATCCGGGACGAACGGCTTTAGATGCTTTCCGAGGAACGACGGAGCCTCGATATGTAAAGATGGTTACCCACCCGGGCCAACCGGGACCAGCGTATCTTAACCTTATTGATCAACCTGTGCTACTAGTATTACTTAGCCACAAGCCCCTAACATCCTACCAGGGTCGCGAGATTTGTTCGAAAGAGATACCGTGACCCTGGCACATGGGTAACTGAAGGAACATGGGTGGGTTTTAGTCAGTAAAAGTCTGACACCTACCGCTCCACCCAGAGCCGGAGACGTCATTCGATGATTTCCCATACAAAAAAAGCCCCTAACATACAATTGCCCCGAATATCTACATATAAAAAAACCGGCCAAGTGCGAGTCGGACTCGCGCACCGAGGGTTCCGTACAAACCTGTAGGTATTCTCGGTTTAAAAATATTTTTTATTTTTATTTTATATTTCAGTTGATTGAATGTAAGGTAAATTGCGGTTTACGATTTATGACGTTTTTAAAAAAAAACTACTCACTCGATCTCGTTCAAACCAATTTTTGGTGGTAGTTTACATGGTAATGTACATCATATATTTTTTTTAGTTTTATCATTGTCTTATTTTAGAAGTTACGGGGGGGGGGACACATTTTACCACTTTGGAAGTGTCTCTCGCGCAAACTATTCAGTTTAGAAAAAAATTATATTAGAAACCTCAATACCATTTTTGAAGACCTATTCATAGATACCCCACACGTATGGGTTTGATGAAAAAAAAATTTTGAGTTTCAGTTCTAAGTATGGGGAACCCCAAAATTAATTGTTTTTTTTCTACTTTAGTGTGAAAATCTTAATGCGGTTCACAGAATACATCTAGTTACCAAGTTTCAACAGCATAGCTCTTATAGTTTCGGAGAAAAGTGGCTGTGACATACGGACGGACAGACAGACAGACAGACAGACGGACAGACAGACAGACAGACAGACATGACGAATCTATAAGGGTTCCGTTTTTTGCCATTTGGCAACGGAACCCTTAAAACGATAGAAGCTTTTCGTGTCTCTCTGTGTGACCACGTTGTTCTTCTTAAACAGATTTTGATGTGGTTTATACTATCATTTGTAGTATTTATTCCTTAAGGTTGATATACATACTATAAGAAATTTCGATGTTCTGTTAAGTCGTAAAATCGTGCTAGGCAGGGGCGGATCGCCAGTTCATCTATACTAACATTATAATATTTATGTATACTATTATTACACATAGCTGAGAATTTGTTTGTTTAGTCGAACGCGCTAATCTCTGGAACTACTACTGGTTTGAATTGAAAAATATAAAGTGCTAGGTAGCCCATTTATCGAGAAACGCTACAGACGAAACAAAGCAAGTTCAGTTCGAAATTAATATCTTAAAGATGGCCCTGTGTAAGGGACGCTGGAAAAATAGTTATTTTTTTCAGCGCCACTTGTACGGGGATAGACCAAAAGAATTATGATTACATCATAAAACTGAACTAATGACTAAATAAATGATTTTATTTGTGTAAGTTGACAAAAAAATTTAAGCCGTTGGTCTTGGCTGTCATTCCTTGATTTTTGACTGTGACATTACGGGTCGCCAGGGAGCAGTGTGGCCTAGTGGAATCGGCCCCGACTAACGAGTTGTTAGGTCGTAAATTCAAACCCAGGCAGGTGCTTAAATTTGAGTAAACAATTTCATCTCTACTGCTCTCAAAACCGGCATGTCCTAGAAGCATAAATTCGAAAATGTGACATCTACCAACCGACACTGGGCCCGCTTGGTAGATTACAGCTCTCTCACTTGCACCAAAAGGAAGCTTGTGTCCCAGCAGTGGGAATAATATAGGCTGACGGTGACGAGTCGTGATAACTTTTAAAGTCTGAAAACCCAGATGGGTTTTAAATTCCCCTCGATAAGACTATCGAGGGGAATCTTCATCATCAGCAGCCTATAATGTTACCACTGCTGGGACACAGGCCTCCTCTCGGTGAGAGGGAGTGGGCCATAATCTACCACGCGGGCCCAGTGCAGGTTGGTAGATGTCACATGTTTTCGAATTTTTGCTTCTAAGACATGCCGGTATCCTCACGATGTTTTCCTTCACCGTTTTGAGAGCAGTGGCGATGAAATAGTTTACACAAAGTAATGCGCCTGCTTGGGTTTGAACTCACGACCTACTACTCGTAAGTCGCGGCCGTTACCACTGGGCCACCACTGCTCTCAGGGGAATCTTATTATCCAATAACTGCGTCGGTGAGTTCAGATAAGCACTCGCTCCTATTAAAATACTGGAATTCAGCTGCATTCGATTAGACTGGAAACCGACCCCAATATAGTAGGGCTTTCCCTACTAGGCTAGGCAGAGGATCAGGACTCGATAACTTTGGTATGAAGAAAAAAATAAAAGCAAAATTAGTTGTTTCAAGCCAGGTACATACATATATTCAATATTCGCAAAAAGTTTCAAAACAACGGCAGTGCCTTCAAAATTTACTACTTTTTTATCATTTCAACTACTTCGATATAATAACTGTTTTCTTGAAATATGTGTTACGGGCAAGTTGATTAACTGGGCAGTATTATTATTGACCGATCATTATAAATAAAGACAAAGAGTGTCGGTCAAATAGCTAAATTTTGACTTGTCTTTTACTGGTCTGTATTAGTAAAACCCGATGGCCCGTGGTGCATTTACAGAATCAAGGTTTGAGCTAGCTTCAATTTATCAATTGGACTGGGCAGTATGAACACTTCCCTACTTATACGCGGGAAATATGTTTGGGAAAGCCTTTACAAACTAGGAACTAAACACGGTATTTTAAACCAACTGTACTGCAAAATTAGTTAACTGTGTGTAAAGAATGTCCTCGAAAAACCTCTCATTTGGATGGACAAGGCTTCCAACGTTGCAATTGTACTAGTGACTGCAATTAAATACAAGATGTATTCATAATAACGAAAAAATCACCTTGTAACAATAAATTATTCAAATTTGCATGAAATTTTGCGCAATCGTAAATATTCCAAAATATTGTTGAATTTACTCAGGTTACTAACTAATTTTTAAACTAATGTAGTAAGGTAACTACGGATGTTTCTTGGTTTAATTAACTTATTTTGAACTACTGAGCTAAATTGTTTTTTTTTTAGCTTTCAATAAGAAATTTTTATTTCACAATAATAAACAAGTCTTTGTTTTTTCGTTTATTTATTTATATACATATTTGATACATTTTTTGTAAAGAAATTTACAAAAAAAAAACATTTAAAATTATAAAAAAATAGTGGACCACCGGTATCGGGAGCAGGGTCCAAGCTACCGGTGGTTAGGACTCCAGAGACAGGAACCTCCTCACGATGCGAGCCGTGTCAAGGAGGACTGCCTTCTTGAATCAGACTCTTGATCCAACCGCCTAACGATAGTCTCGATAGGTAGGACTCCAGAGACAGGAACCTCCTCACGATGCGAGCCGTGTCAAGGAGGACTGCCTTCTTGAATCAGGCTCTTGATCCAACCGCCTAACGATAGTCTCGATAGGTGTTGGTCGAGGGCCTCGGCCATCAGCCCATTGGCTGATACGACAATTGGTACAATAACAGCCGAGTCAACATTCTACATGTCAACAACCTCGTGTGCTAAGTCGAGATATTTAATCTGTTTCTCTTTCTCAGCTTTCACGAGGTTGCCGTCATGCGGAATGGTAACATCCAGTATCATTGTGCGGCGCGCTTACCGATCTATCACCACTATGTCAGGCTTATTGGCAACAATAGTCCCGTCAGTAATAATAGACCGTTCCCAGTACAACGTGACATGGTCATTTTCGAGAACTGGGTCGGGCAGAAACTTGTAATACGGTACCTCAGAATCCACTAGTTTATATTGCAAAGCAAGTTGCTGGTGAATAATCCTGGCTACTTGGTTGTGCCTGTGCAAGTATTCGCCGTTAGCCAGACGAGAACAACCAGAAATAATATGTCTCATGGACTCACCCGGATGGTGACATGCCCAACACACGTCAACCATCCCGTCCTTCATAATATGTCTCCGGTAGTTATTCGTCAAGATAACAACAAGTCTTTGTTTATTATTATGAAAACTAGAGTCATCTGTTTTATTAATTTAGAGAGGTAGCCATTATTCAAATTGCCCGTGACATCAAAGTTCTTATTCTTTCCCAAGAGATAAAAAACTTTTTCTAAGTGTATAGAAGAATAGACAAAGAAGGGACAAAGGGGAGTGATACATAAAAATAACAACGAAATGTGCAACTTTCAAGAAATTTCAAAGCTTACTAACTTTATTTATTAGAAATAACATGGCTACATAACCGTTACTCGAAAGAAAAATGGCATAAAGTGGCACAAAACATAAACCGACGGCTCCCTTTTATATTTCTGACAATTGTATTTTCTTAGTAAAATAAATAATAGGCACAACACATATAATGTCATAGTGAGATCACAGTATCATCTGCCCTTCACTTGTTTTTAATTTTAAGTTGTAAGTCAAAGCATTTATTACAAATAGGCACTTAAAGGGCATTTATTTCAAATAAGTAACTATTTTGAGCGTCAACATTTACATTAAAATTGAATTGATTCTAATCGGCCTTCCAAAAGATAGTTTCGTACGGAGAAGAATGGGCAAGAAAAACTCCACCGATACATTTTTAGAAGAATGAAATTAACCGCAACATCCAGTAGGACTCGCGAATATACGTAATTCACAGCTGTACTCAACCCTGACAATGTTTTGGGCATTAAAACCTTTTAATTCTAATGTAATATTCAAAATAACCATTTAAGCCTCCCTTTTCCAAATTCTATTTTAATAAATTAAATGGAATTGTTTTATATTACAAACAGGGGAAAGGTAAGAATTAAATATTGAAAAAGTAAAACCCTTTTCAGTATTGAATCCGTTCCGATCAGTGTCGAAAACATTTCTTTGTTTTCGATGAACATAAAATTTTTAAAACATGTATCTTTTTTCGTTGTAAGGTAAATAAAACATGCCATAAGTCGTTTATTTCTTTTTTAACTTGCATTGTGTTAACAAAACAAACAGCATGCAGTATGAAAATAGCAGCTGAGAAGATGCCGTGATCCGCGATGCGGAAAATATAATGCTAATGAAAACTATTTCACCAACGAATGTATAAGTTACAATAACAGCGAATCTTGACAAAGATTTGCACAACACACATGCACACGCACCTACTATACGCGCAGACATTCAGGAAAACGTTTTTTACGCACATACATTGATAGTTCCATAAATCAAAATGACAATACATTCTATTCGTTTCTCGTGGCAATAGGCGCTACTACAATGGTGCAGTGCGGAGTTTGGAACACACCATTCATTTTCCTCGTTCCTACGATACCTACTCTAGCATTTTGTTCCGTAAAAAGTTAGAAGTGATTAGATTCGTGGTTTCAAAAAGTTACGCACATACTTAAAGAGATTTAAAACTGGTGCTTTCGTATTTTTTTCGGTTGTAATATATAGACGGTAGTTAGGATTTTAACACGAGACGCACATTATGAACGAGGGCTGTAGGTTACGACCGTTGCTACGTCACGTGTGCTACGGATCGTGGCACGTAGCATGCTAGCCGTAGCATCTACGCCACATGCTACGACTAAAACGCTACGTGCTACGAGTCGAGTCAAACATTCTGTCTATATCCCTTAATATTGGTAGTGAATATACATATTTTGTTCTTAAGACAAGCTGAATACAGTTAGCTGCTGATTTAATTAGGAAACTATTTGCATAACATGCGCACTGTGCATTAAAATCTTGAGAACAATTCCTATAATTTGCATCGTATTACAATAAAACAGTAGAAAGCTACAGCCATAATAACAATTTCATTTTCTTGTTTATGGACCCTTTTGTGGTTATGGTTTATAGAACGGTACAGTGAATTTTAACGTCAGCGCATTCAAGCATATTTCGTATGATGCGCAATATTTACTTACGAGTAGGAACTGCAAAAGCAAATGCGCAGGGAAGTTGGATAGATTAAAGATCTGAAGAATGCAGTGGCATCCTGCAAGATTTTCTCCGACTCCGGTTCTAAGTCACCCTAGAACCGAAGTCGAAGAAAATCTTGGAATAAAGGCTTTATTAAATACCCGTACATGCCGCCACCGTGTCATACTATTGTGCATTCCAAGTCACTTATACCTCGGACATTAGCCGCTACGAACGCTCTCCTGAACTCAAACATAGATATTGATATGTTTGCAAATGTATGGAAGATGATACTGTCAGAATGTTTGATTTTTTGTGAGAAGAATGCATGACCCTGTTAAATGAACTGTAAATCTCAAAATAAGTAGTTTTATTATATGTTTAAATAGTGTAATTGGCTTTGGCCGTTCTTTTTAAAATAAATAAATAAATATTAATGATAACCTAAAAAAATAATGGTAAATCAAAACATAATTGAGCTCCTTAAGTTCCGAGTTGAGTTGTACGATTATCGACAAATGCGTGCACTGACTGGACAGGTCCACTCAATATCTGTGTGTTTCTTTCATCAAAAGACCATTTCAGACACCGATCTACATGGTCATCAAATGATCTGACCAACAAAATTATATCAGTTTCTTTTTTTTTATATACACACTGACATTGATAATTTTTATATATACAGTGACATGAATATTTACTTTGTAAAGTATCGTATTGTTTTAATTATTGTGAATGTGAAGACTATGTGGGTCTTTTTTAATTTTGTTTTCTTTCTTTCTCAGTAATCATGATCTGGCAGTTTGAGTAATTATGTGGCCTACCCAAATGTCCTTTCTTTGGTACTGTTCATCAAAGCGTTGGGCTCCTTATGTTCCGAGTTGAGCTAAACGATTAGTGACAAAGGCTTGCACTGACTGGACAGGTCCACTCAATCTGTGTGGTTCTTTCTTCAAAAGACCATTTCAGTCACCAATCTACATGATCTTCACATGATGTGAACAAGATTATGTCTGGACTTTAAAAGAGACTGTGACCTCTGAGTTTGTTTCGGCCTTTCTTCTCAGAGTAGTCAGTTAGGAAACGCCGAACTCATCTAGTTTAAAAAAAATATCATTGACATGTAAAAGTGTTTGTAAAAACCTACTTACAGAAATAAAATCATTTATCATTTATCATTATAATGTATTTATATTTATTTGCGGTAATAATATCAGTACAATCAATCTATGGCAAGTAATTCCATCGGATGCAGCTGACACGCTACAGTTGACACTACAGATGGAAATTACGACAGCCGGTTAAGGAAGATGTGGTCAGCATGGAATTGTTAATTAGAAGGCCTCTTGTGTTAATTTTAGATCGAATCCTGAAAATATTCTTATAAAATGACTTACAAATACCATTCTAATATAGATCAGCAACATCAGTAAACACACATAAAAACACGACTTTCGAACAGTCGAAACAAAGAATCCGAAAAGTAGGATGTTTGTTAAAAATTCGTGTGTAGGACATGATTTTTCGACAGACACCCAACTTTTCGGTCTTATGTGTGTTTGGTTGCCAAGAAGGAATCGGTTTTAAGCGATAGTGTACGTCGTATTTTTTATGTGTGTTTACTGACGTTCAAAGTTTTGCTATCTTTAGTACCTCAATATAAACAAAATCTACGAAATCGCAAAAATAATCACACTTTCTCATCGATACTTCCAGCATTCCAACAGATTTCATTCCTTCCGGGAATAAAGTTCAAGAGCGTCAGAGGAATGGGTAACTTACTGTGTGCAACAGTGCGAAATGAAAGGAACCGAGAGTATCGTGCATCTCTCAACGTTATTTTTATTGTTGCAAATGACTGAGCGATTTCATTGTGAAGATCATCGATACAAATCTCGTAAATTAAAGAAAGTTTACATTCTTTTACAAAATTTTAATATTCTCCATTATCAAAAACATACAATTTTTTTTATATATTTCGTGATATTGATGAAACTGCGATTCGATTTTGAAAGTTTTTATAAACAGAAATTTGCCTCCAGGAGTATCATTTATTAAACTTAATTGTTTTCACATTGTGAGACCTAACTTGCGGTGAGATATTTTTAGATGTCTTCTTGCGGTCGTGTGCCCGCCACCCCATTGTGGGACGGAAATTTATCATACCATGAAATCTCAGCTTAATGATTGATATATTAATAGTTTTACTTGTTAGATGCAACCTTGTTGACCTAAAACAATGCTATCTAGCAGGGACGATGAAAGGTGGGACAATGAAGTGATAACATGGAGGATATGAAAATGAAAAAAAAAACTGTTTTTCAGCGTTTCAGCAAAACAGTCATAACGAAGATTGAAACTTGGCGATTCCTTTTCTTTTCGGGCATCAAAATTGAGACACTTTACGATATTACACGGCATATTTTTCTCTCCCGAAAATCTCAAATATAAAAGCTGTGTTACCTGATGGTACACAAAAAATAAAACCGCCCATTTTACTTAGCCATCGCGTTTTACTCTGCACGGAGCGAGGTGGCCGCGTAAATATGAGCTGTATAATGTACCTACAGAGTCCGGCAACCCGGCCACCGTGAGTGTATGACTATGTTGCTGTTACATATATTTGGTTAAGTTTTCTAAATCCATTTAGTTGCACCTTGTTACGTTTTATATTTTGGTTGGTTAAAGGACTCTTTAGATATTTTTGGGGTAAAACTTCTATGATTTCTATGCTTTCGACAAAGACTGAATGATAATTAAGTAACACTAATTGCAGAACTCAACCTATCGTCTTCAAAATCATTAACGAACTTTTAACGAGATATTAATTGTGTATTAAGTTAAGTGATACAAACATTTACTTAATTAATATCGAATATACAATACTTTGAGGCTCAGGTAAATTTTCTCATCAAAAATAATGACAAAACTTGGAGAGTCTGTGGGATGCGTACTCGCACAATATTTGTTACAAACAAAAGAATTTCCACCGAGCTAAGAAACTTATTTTGAACTTTATCCTCATAATCCGTGCTAAGTTGAAACTCTGAATTGGTTTTCAGTGTTCAGATGATAGGTTTTTTGTACGTGATATGGGATACTGATCACTCTTAGAAGGATTTTTTCTCCTGTATTACGTATTTATTGTATTTTATGTTTGTGAACTGATACTCCTAGTTTACTCCCCCCGCCCCCCTCTCTTCCCCGTTTGTCTCGTGGTCGCAAGCACGACTGTTGAGCGTGGAGTACTGAGTTCGATGCCCAAATCAGGCAAAAGGATATTGGGTTTTTCCATTGAGAATTTCTTAGTAACAGCCTTGACTTGGTAGTTAGTTGAGTTGGTGTATGAAAGTGAGGGATGAGTGCGTGCGCAGACACAGGTGCACTTTCCATCTGTGTGTGCGCTCAAATTTGTGCACTTTAACTTCTCTCATGCTGAAACCTTAGTCTCTGCTGAGATTCGTCACCACGGCAGAGTTACAATCTGGAGACCTTTATAGGTACATGTACACTTTTTCCAGTTAAATTATCCAACAGTAAATAAATAGTGGGCTTCTACGTGTGTTCACTAGTCTTTGAACTTTCACTTTTGTTTAAAAAGTATGTGCAACCCTCAGGCACGTGCCACTTTAAATGAATAGGTATTAACAAACAAACTGTTGTTATCTTAATAAAAACCAGACACACAAAAACATCCATTGTTATCGTTGCAAACCTTTTGTTTTGTGGAAAAATACCTGTTGAAACTATGAAAATATTGACGAATACTAATTTTAAATTCGCTGTCGATGCAAGATAATTGATTCTTGATCCATTGTTTAAAGACCAAGTAGGTTCTATAAATTTGCAAGGATTGGTGGAAAGATATAAAGTTTCTTCAAATCTTCGTTAAACGGGCTGAACCGACACTATTTATTCCTACTCCCGCATTTCGTCTTTTCGGGGCCAAACCGACTTCTCGTTCGGGAACCAATGAAGGATTAAGTTTAGACATTTAAGTTTACTGAAACTAGTAAAATGATAAAACTTCTAAGGTTACGTTTGAAAACACTTGCACCTGATTCAAAGTTGCAATTCATTTACATTGGACAACTGAATATTCGCAGATCAAACTGGTGTTTTGAATATGTAAATGCAAATTGAAATTGTTTTCAAATGAAATGTGGTCACTATTTTGTTTTCAAAAGCTAAATATGATTTTAATTGAAAAAGATTTCATCCGAAACAAATGAAAGCATTATCTGGGTAAAATTTTTAAGCAAATAAAATCTGATCGGTTTTTATTGTTAATCGCTTTGATCGTAAATCCGGGCTATAGTAGATGGATTTCAGCTATAAATTGTTGGGATTACTTTCGATTTCGTGTGTTTTTCCCTCTATACAATACAATACACTTTAAGATACGGGTGTAATTGTATGTTTTCAAAGTAATTTTTGGTGTAACAACAGACACTCGAGTTATGATGACATTATTGTATCCAACTTATCGGAGGTTAGATTTAGAAGTTGTGTTCAAACTTTCGCAGATTATGATTGAGTTATAGTCTGAATTGTAAAGGTTATGTGAAGCTACTATCCAAGTTAAGCTAAGTGTCAAAATCATGTGATAGTTAGTTTATTTGAAGGCTTTTTGACTTCTAGCGCCATAACTTTGAAGACGAATAAAATGCAAGCGGTAATTGGGATCTTAACGAAATCCCAATAGATACCTGAAAATCAATTGAGAGAAGAATTCAGTTGCAATCAATCTTCCATACAATTTTTAGTACAAGCATAGCAGACAATATTTTAGCAAGTGTGCTGAAAATCTAATATTTCCAATGTATTGTCACCACGAGGGGCTGATACATCCGGAGTTCAGTAGCTAGATACCGTACAAAGGCATATTGATAAATCTGATCAGAATTCTACAGACACTGGAAAGTGTTTCATTTCGTTTACTTGCGAAGGGACGAAGGATTAGACCAATTCTATCCAGGACGACTTAACCCGAATCTCCTCAATTAATTATGTCATTTTACAAAGGTAACGCGCGTGTAATGTTTAATGAGGGACATAATATTAGAGGTACCCTCGGGGAGGAACATTCGAAATA
This sequence comes from Aporophyla lueneburgensis, assembly GCA_932294355.1. NCBI lineage: Eukaryota > Metazoa > Arthropoda > Insecta > Lepidoptera > Noctuidae > Aporophyla > Aporophyla lueneburgensis. The sequence continues at coordinate 16,210,003 of OW028750.1, read as the reverse complement.
TTTGCACAAAATAAAAAAATTACTCTCAGGGGCTAGGGTAGGGACTTACTCAAAAATATTAATAATAACCTCTCAAAGCAAATTGAGAGGTTATTTATTTCCTTACGTAGACATATTTCCACGAAGTTATAAAAAAAATAAAAAATATTACAGCACAGTTTTACGAAGGAAACGTCAGTGAACTTGACAGTTTTGCTACAATTTTAATTTACCGCTTTAAATTCTGAATTTTAATCCTTATTTGTAGAAGTTTAAACGACAAAACTTTTTAAAAGACTTTCACTTGTCTTAACTTTGGCTATAATGCTGTCTTCTTGTCATAAACTTATTATAGTTCCAAAAGGGTTAATACTGGGCTAATATTTTATCAATACAACTTCAAATAATGTTTGCGTACATTACGTAAGTTGAGGCATTCTAAACACAACGTATGTGATGATTATACAGGAATCCTAGTTTGGATTGAACAGACAGAACTTATCTACCTGTGCAATAGGAATCCAATCTCGGCAAACTTAGGGTTGCTAACGAGATAGTAGTATTATGTTGATTGTATGTAGATGGAATATGCATTATTAATATCAAACAGTAGCAATCTGATGGGGCATCAGGTTGCGCACGTTCGGCTTTCGAACATTTTGAAATATAGAAATTATTAGCATAATTTGCAAACGTTACATTCTGGGCACGTTAGCAGATGACAGCAATGTGGAGGATGTACTTTGTCTTATGTCTAAGTGACTTTTTGTGTGGGGTTTTAATTTTGCATATTGATATTTTTATAATAGGATTAGGCTTTGCCGAATCAAATTATAAATACTGTAGCAGCTCATACTTACCTCTGCTATAACCTACTCAAGAGGAGCGCATACATCCGTCCGCCACCGCGCGCCCGCGCATACTAGTCAACAAAACTAGCCAAGGTAAAACGAATGCGGACTATATCACCGCGCTCGCTCGCCGAAGGGAGCACGGCACAGCCTTCCGTCGTTACTAGATTATATTAGTTATAAGTTTTATTAATGTACCCTTTTATTATGAATTATTGTAACGAATATTACTATATAAGGAGTGGATTCCAATAAATTACACAGATCATTATTCCCCTTCTTATTCTCAACAACTAAAACCTCTAAAGTGGTGACCCCGCGTTCAAAATGACTACGCCCTTAACAAGAGAAGACAAGATTACTACACCCGAAGACGTCGAAGCAATTAGCGTCCAGTCACGATTACCCAAATTCTGGAGCAACAGACCTAAGCTTTGGTTCGCTCAATTTGAAGTAATTATCAATAACCAGAAGCTCGGCGATGAAGGCAAGTTCACACTAGTGGTTGCTCAGCTGGAGATCAAGGACATCGTCCAAATCAGCGATATCATCTTGTCACCGGCCAACTCCGGCCGATACGACGCTGCAAAAAGAAGGCTGTTAGAGGTTTACGAAGATAGCGAGGGTATTCAGCTACAAAAACTGCTGAATGAAATGGAGCTCGGCGATCAGCGACCATCGCAGTTGCTTCGCCGAATGAGAAACCTAGCTGGGAAAAAGATGCCTGATGACACTCTCAAATTATTGTGGCAAGGACACCTACCCGCTTCTACACGCACAGTGTTGGCTGTGAGTGAAGAATCCAAGTAAGACTCGTTGGCCGCCATGGCAGACAGAATGCAAGAACAGCTGAAAGAGGTAAACGCCGTGTGTTCCTGCCAATGTCAACCTTCCACGTCAAAAGCCCCAGCGACAGCGGCGCCAGCCGAAATAGCGGCAACACGTGGACCCGCAGACCAAGAACTCTATGGCATGATTGAAGCCCTCACCAAGGAAGTTGCAGCGCTAAAATATAATCGTTCCGGCAAATTTCAACGACGATCCCACCATTTTAGAAGCCGTTCACGCTCGAAATCTGTGGACAGAAGAAATGCCATGTGCTATTTTCACAAGAAATTCGGCAAGACAGCATACCGATGTAGAAGTCCGTGCAGTTTCAAAGGTCAGTCAGGTGAAAAGCCGGAAAACTAATCGAGACCAAAGCCGTGGCGGTGGCCGAAGTCGAAGATTTATCATCATACCGCCTATTTTTAACCGACATATCTACCGGAAAAAGATTCCTAATCGACACGGGAGCAAATGTTTCCGTTTTACCCGCCACTGCACGTGATAAACAGCGGACTCCGACCAACTACTTGTATGCAGCAAATGGTTCACAAATACCCACATACGGCGATAGAACCATTGTTCTCAACATCGGAATGCGACGTGCCTACAGTTGGCGATTTATGGTTGCAACAGTCAGTCGACCGATATTAGGGGCTGAGTTTTTGCACCACCATGCACTTATGGTGGATCTCCACGGACGACGATTGGTAGATAAAAGAACCAATTTATCGACACGAGGTTTCCTGTCACCCGTAGCTGAAGGAAGCATCCGGATGATCGATGACAAGCTTCCCTACCACGACCTGTTGGCCAAGTACCCAGATATCACAAGACCAAACTTATCGAAACTGGGAAATAGTGAAGTCGAACACTATATTGAAACTACCGACCCACCGATATTTACAAATGCGAGACCACTACCGCCGCATAAATATAACGCGGCAAAACAAGAATTCGAACTCATGATGAGCCAAGGAATTTGTCAACCGTCTAATAGCCCATGGGCTAGTCCATTACACATGATGTTGAAAAAGGATGGTACCTACAGATCCTGTGGTGATTACCGTAGACTCAACGCGGTAACCACGCCCGATCGATACCCGCGACTCAACGACTTCACACATAACCTCCAAGACAATATTTTCAAAAATTGATCTGCAGAAGGCCTACTACAAGATTAAGAACAGAGAAGAAGATGTGAAGAAGACGGCAGTGATTACTCCTTTTGGCTTATACGAGTTCACTAGGATGTGCTTCGGTTTAACGAACACTGATCAGACATTCCAACGCCACATGGACAACGTGCTTCGCGGCCTACCCGTTTTTCCATTCGTCGATGACATACTTGTAGCTTCTGAAAACGAAGAAGTACAGACGCCAACACATCAAGCTACTACAATCTGTCAGATTTCTTTGATAGATTTTCGACTTTATTTCTAGAGCATTAGGTTCAAAGTTCATTGGGAAAAATTGACAGTTTCGGGTAGCTTGACCTGGTGGCGTCTGTACATAGAAAAGAGCTTCAAGATGTGTTTAAAATGTATTAAAATGTATTTAAAAATAAAGTATAAATATTGAGATTAACTCAATGTAAAATACTAGTACGTATGTTGCTCCTCAGAGGTGTAGATATCAAGGAAAAATGTCTAAGGAAAGGCCTGCAAATAAAATGTTTGAAACATTCAGAGCAGAAACTTTTAAACATCTTCTGTTTTGATTTGTGTTCTGATGAGCCGTATGTTATTACCTATTTATATGGAATCGACTGAAGTTAGACAGAAAAAACACAGCCTGACATTCGATACTGCTTCATCTTTCTGTGAATGAATGAACCTAATTTGTCTAATCCTGTTGCCGACTAGAGCAACGTTAAACGTTCCACGCAAGTTATACCGCAAAAACTAAATTTTCTGCGTCTTCCTGGGTTAGGTGCATTTCTTACTATGTCTCTACTGTGTACTTTGACAACTAGGTACCTACCGACATTAATTTGCAAAGCAATTATATTTAAATTGTTAATAGTCATAGGCTAGCCGAAGGTGGAGTGATGAGCTTGACTCTTAGCGAAAGAACCGGCCCGCAAAGATGATGGAAATACGTGAGTGGTGAAGGGAAGGGAGGCCTTTGACTATTGAGCCCATGATGTCCCACTGCTGGGCTGGTAAAGTGACTGATAGATGACAATCCGATTAGTTATTTATTGATAACATAATCTACAAGTACCTTCATTATGTCACGCTAGAAATATCTAATTTGCATAACGCCATGCACTACGAACGTAACTAAACCAGCAATTAATATTACCTGTGTTTCGCTAGTCCGGTTACTAGATGTATTAGGCATTTTAACAGCATGTAACACTAGCTCAGTAAGCTAAAACCGGCGACCATAACGTGAGACATTACGATGAATTGATGATGATGATGCCACCTCATCGTCGTATCTGTGTGGCAGTTTATGAATTTGTAAAGCAATGACTTTCTGTTAATGCTAACGTGAATTGAATTTCCGCACATTTATGATTGTTTTTGTATTGTATTTGCTTAATATTATTTGTGAACTAATATAAGTTTAAGTACACTAATATACTAATATAACTATAAGTTAAGAAGCCTCACAAGAAATCGACTCTAAAGAAGAGTTCTAAAATTTGAAGACCAATAAATATAATAGCGCATTAATAATCTGTTTCATTGTTCTTCCAATAAATTAAAAACCATTTATTAACAGCTGTTCTTTATTTTAAGGGTAAAACTTTCCACTTACGGAAATTAATGTATCATCTTGGGTACATAATATCTTCCTTAGTATAAGTAGATACTTATTTCATCAGGCAAAGGCAGTTAGATTTTTGATTAACTGTGCTCTATTCCGTACTATTTAAATCCATTCCAACGTTTGGCTAAGAAAGTGCTGAGTCTTCGGATATATCATTCCTTAGTATTACCTAAAAGGATCTTTTCCCAGTTGGCCATATATCAATGATTAGAAGCTATTATGTATATGTAAGTAGAACATAAGAACCTCTTTGTAACGGATAAATATTTATAAGATTAATAAACAACACTTTTGGGGAGTAGTTCTAGGCCGAACCTATTTTCTAAGCATAACGACGCTTGAAGATAAGTCTGTTCATAAAAAATACAAACACAATATCGTGGCCAAATTTTATCGAGATAACAAAAAATTAAACCGCCGCAAAAACTGAAAAGCATAAAATAATAAACCTTAAAAATTTGAGTCGGCGCTGAAAAATCAATGAACAAAGATCACTCCAAGCGCCGACTCATAATTTTAAGGTTTATTATTTTACGCTTTTCAGTTTTTTCGGCGGTTTAATTTTTTGTTAAAAAGTTTTTATTTTATATTTTTGTGGCTGTAATGAACTAATAATACTTCGCAGGGTATACCCTATCCAACAAAAAAAGAATTATCAAAATCGGACTAATCTGTATAAACTTATGCGTGGTTATACATTATAATCAGTGAGTGGAGTGAGTGGGAATCATCCCCTGTTTTCCAACCTTTAGGGTTCGATTTTGTTTTTCAATGTTATACTGGACCACCTTCGGAGTACACCCTTTCTAATAGAAGAAGAATTATCACAATCGGACCACTATATAAAAAGTTATGCGTACATTAAAAAAAAAAATACGCGTTGAATTGAGAACCTGCTCTTTTTCGTCGGTTGAAAAAAAAGATGGCTGCGCCGACATTCGCTCAAAAGTTATACCGTTGTTTGCCCTTTAGATAACACAGTACTTTTCAGCTGAAGATGTCTGAAATTTTCGGTGTGTTTGACGTCAGTTGCCAGCCGCCACTGTTTAAATTAGAATCCATGTAGACTTGAATATTTGAACTGTTTTTATTTCTATGAAAATAAAATTTAGAATACAATTCAAATTCGTAGTTGGAATTTTGTGAGAAGTTTTATTTTTCTCATTATTTACGGCAAGCTTTCAAGTAGATCCACATAATCCCTGATGAATAAAATTAAAAAAAAAAACTTTTTTGGCTGAAATTATTAAAAAAAAATCCCCATATGTTTCATCTCTCGATAAAGCCGGAAAATATATTACTGTTTCGTAAGATGTCTATAATTTTTTCATTAACGTGTGGCAAAGAGAAAAGTTTAGAAAGCGCCGAGGAAATTACGTTCAGATTTTATATATTTCTCTATAACGTAACGATATTAATTTTAAATAAGTAAGTACCTACGTTTATACGTTGAATCTCCCATAGGAGTTAGCGACAGAATGAAAGAATTCTACGTGAGAACACAGCCTTAAAATTCAATTCACGCTAACTTAATGTATGTATACTCAATTCTATACACGTCTAGATGAAGGCAAAAGTATAATTGGATGTATACAGACTTTAAGGTTCAACTGCCTATAATTTTCGATGCTTCCTACTTACAGAGAAGGATGATGTATTGAATCTCGCTATCTTACTACGTGTTGGCGATTTCAGACCATTAGTCTCGGTTATGTCTATTCTAAGCCTTGTGTCTCAATCCCGTATGCCAGCACTGTAAACATTTACTGATTCAATTTAAATACGACGTATAGAATATAATAGAAGAGAATACTCTTTATCATATACTCCATACGAATTACAGATATAAAATGTGAAAAAAATATACATACAATGTATATTTTTCGCTAAAAGCGATATTTTAAAGACAACCTTTGCATGGTGTGACTTTGTTTCGGTGTACCTACATTTCAGCTGTTACATAGTCAGACAAGAAAATTAATAGTTAACCCAAACAGCACTTCACTTTCAATTAAACCGATGCTCAAAATTTTGTACGAAAATCCCATCAGTTTGAACTAAAATGAAGCTCATCGGGTCGCCATCTAATAGTTCACAGAGAACATTCCACCGTCGCCAATTTTTAAATTGTAATAGAAGGATGTGACCCGATTTTTACGAATGTGATGTAGCTCCAGCGAAATTTCAATGAGTTTTATGAGAATGCGTATAAGCGTCAAACGGAAAACGTTTACAGAGGGTAAACGACATACTTAAAGGACACTAGATTACTTACGTTCTTACCTATAAAAATGTAGGTAGACTAGAAGGCATAATCGTATGTTTTTAAAGTAAATTATACTTTGCTAGCTTTTGTCCCCAGCTTTGCCCACGTATTGTACGTAAAAACCTTCCTATTGAATCACTCTATCTATTAAAAAAAACTACATCAATATCCATTGCGTAGTTTAAAAGATCTAAGCATACATAGGGACAGAGGGAAGCAACTTTGTTTTATACTATGTAGTGATGATAAGTGGTCACACTTCACTTGCATGCTTACAAGTTTCACATTGTAGCTACGTAGTTAAGTTTCCTTCCCGATAAATATAAATATCTGTATGGCCTTAAGATTATACAGAATCTAAATCTTGATTGGTTCATGATGTGAGGTGTATGTGGGATATATAAAAAAAAATGCAGAATGAATTCATTTAATAGGATTTTAATGAGCATTTCTAAAGAAACGAATGTACGATACTACTAGTAGTTTCATTCATTTATGAATTAAATTAACTGAAATGGCGATAGTTAAAATTATTGTCACCTTAAAAGTTTCTGGCACACTGCTTAATGAAACGTACTCGCCGCCTGAAGATGAACGGATGGCGTCTGCAATACCTAATAATGTGTTTACGTGTGAATGTTGAAATTAAAATCCTGTACGCGGACCAAAGCTTTTGGCTCCGTCCGGAAGTTCTTCATCTTTCTTATGTGCAGTAGCACTTTATTCACGCATTCAACTCTGACCGTACTAGCCCATTGTGCGGGAATAACTTCAGTTTCAAAATTGGATTCTATTATTCACGAAATAACACTAAAGTCCCGTAATCATAGGAAATCAAAGTCGATCAATATTGTATCAGTAAAAGTGTTCTGCAATACAAAAACATGTTGCTGAAACCGAGTTTCTAGTCTTTCCGAATGCAGCCAAATACCAGTATTATACATAGAAAGACTGCCTATGAGATCTTAAAATCCAATAACTGGGTAACACGATACCTCTTGTTAAGGATTGAAATCAAAATCAAAATCAAAAGTCATTTATTCAAACTAGGCTGAGAGTCAGCACTTTTTGAACGTCAAAGTTACACAAGACAGTCCCCCCAAAACGCCCGCCCTTCGACACTTCCTAGTGCTTTAGCTGGGAAGAAGAAGTGGCGGAACAAACTCCCCAGCAGCACAGCTGTCTATTAAGTTAGAAGAAGAACTTTGGTTTTCCAATTGGTTGTCCATTTTTCGAGTTTCTGATAACTCGTAACGAATGCCAAAAATTCACTAATGACAACCGGAACCAACGGCTTAACGTGCTTTCCGAGGCACGTAGGGGTCTTGGTATGTAAAAATGATCACCCATTGACAGACCACAGCTGCAATCGTAGCTTAACCTTATGGATCGACCTGTGCTACTATTATTACTAAACCTCACGCCCTTAATCTACAATAGTCCCGTATATATTACGTACTATAGTAGCTTTTCGTGTCTGTTTGTGTGACCGCGTTCCGTGTGTTGCCGGACACAAAAAATAGACCCAAGCCATTTCTTTCCGTGGGTGTCGTAGAAGGCGACTATAGGACTTACTAGAGACCACCATACTGCGATCGCCGACCCGCCTGCCAAGCGAGGTGATTATCGAAAACCCCTTTAAGAGAAGTGATATATAATAATAACAGCGAAATAAAAGTTGCAACTTTTGAGATATTTCAAAGCTTACTTACTTTATTTGCTAAAAAACATAGTTACTTAATCGTTACTGAATAAAGCGGTATAAAACATTACTCGACAGCTGCCTTTTATATGATTGTCTATGTATTTTCTTAATAAAATAAATATTGGTAATAAGAAACCTAAAATCCTTGCCTTCAAAGTATCATCTGCCTTTCACTTGTTTTTATTTCTTAGTTTATTCAAATTCAAAGCAATTATTACAAATAGGCACTTATAGGGCATTTATTTCAAATAACTGACTATTTTGAACGTCAACATTTACATTAAAATAGAATTGATTCTAATCGCCCTTCCAAAAGATAGTTTCATACGGAGAAGACTGGGCAAGAAAAACTCCACCAATACTTTTTAGAAGAATGAAATTAACCGCAACAATTACGTATATTCGCGAGTCCTACTGGATAGTAGGACTCGCGAATATACGTAATTCACAGCTGTACTCAAACCTGACAATGTTTTTGGTATTGAAACCTTTTAATTCTAATGTAATATTAAAAATAACCATTTAAGCCTCCCTTTTCCAAATTCTATTTTAATAAATTAAATGTAATTGTTTTATATTACAAGCAGGGGAAAGGTAAGAATTAAATATTGAAAAGGTAAAACCCTTTTCAGAACTTAATCCGTTCCGATCAGTGTCGAAAACATTTCTTTGTTTTCGATGAACATAAAATTTTTAAAACATGGATCTTTTTTCGTTGTGAGGTAAATAAAACATGCCATACGTCGTTTATTTCTTATTTAGCTTGCATTGTGTTAACAAAACAAACAGCATACAGTATGAAAATAGCAGCTGATAAGATGCCGTGACCCGCGATGCGGAAAACGTAATGTTAATGAAAATATTGCTCCCGCGAGTGTATAAGTTACAATAACAGTAAATCTTGACAAAGATTTGAAAATGCACCTACAATACTCGCAGACATTCAGGAAATCGTTTTTTACGCACATAAATTGACAGTTCCATAAATAAAATGACAATACATCCTATTAGTTTCTCGTAGCAATAGGCGCTACTACACTGGTGCAGTGCGAAGTTTGGAACACACCATTCATTTTACTCGTTGCTACGGTACCTGTTCTAGCTTTTTGTTCCGTAAAAAGTTAAAAGTGATTAGATTCGTGGTTCGCAAAAAGTTACGCACGTACTTAAAGAGATTTAAAACTGGTTCTTTCGTATTTTTTGCAGTTTTAATAAACAGACGGTAGTTAAGATCTTCAGAAACTCTGTTTGTCCTTTAGCAGTAAAACCGAACGCGTAGCGTGAGACGCACATTATGAACGAGGGTCGTAGGCTCCGACCGTTGTGATGCCACGTATGCTACGGATCGTAGCACGTAGCGTTTTGGTCTTAGCATCTACGTCACATGCTACGATTAGGTACGTGCTACAATTCGAGCCTAACGTTCCGTCTATATCCCTTAATAAAGGTAGTGAAAATACATATTTCGTTCCTTAGACAAGCTGAATACAGTTGGCTGCTGATTTAATTAGGAAACAATTTGCATAACACGCGCACTGTGCATTTAAATCTTGAGAACAATTCGTATAATGAGCATCGTATTACAGTAGGTAAAACAATAGAAAGCTACAGCCATGCCAACAATTTCATTTCTTGTTTATGGAACCTTTTGTAGATTTGGTTTATGGAACGGTACAGTGAATTTTAACGTCATCACATTCGAGCACATTTCATAGGATTCGCATTATTTACTTACGAGTGGGAATTTCAAAAGAAAATGTGTAAGGAACAATGAGAATACTTCAGCAAGATGGATAGATTAAAGATCTGAAGAATATAGTCATCAGATCAGTAGAATGTGGCATCCTGCATTTTGGGTGGCAAAGAACCGGGAGTTGTGGTGAATCTTGGAATGCTAAATACGCTCAGAAGAGGAAGGCTATATTCATCAAAATGATAACATAAAAAATAATGGTTAATCAAAACAAAACATCCTGAATTTACATTAATTTGCGATAGTAATATCGGTACAATCAATCTAAGGCAAGTAATTCCATCGGATGCAGCTGTCACGTTACAGTTGACACTACAGGCGGAAATTACGACAGCCGGTTGACAACGATGTGGTCAGCATGGAATCGTTAGTAAGTATGTCGTTCGCATTAATTTAAGATCGAATCCTGTAAATATTCTTATAAATTGACTTACCAACATTATTCTAATATTGATAAGCGACATCAGTAAACACACATAAAAATACGATGCCCAAACCTGGAAAACAAAAAAAACTAAAAAGTAGGGTGTTATAAATCATGTCTATACATGATTTCTTGACCAACACCCCGCTTTTAAATTTTTATATGTGTTTGCTGATGTTCAAGTTTCATTACCTCTAGTACCTCACTATAAACACAATCAACGATATCACAAAAATAATCACACTTATTCATTGTACTTCCAACATTCCTACAGATTTCATTCCTTCCGGGAATAAAATTCTAGAGCGTAAGAGGAATGGGTAATTTAGTATGTGCAATAGTGTGAAATGAAAGGAACCTAGATTAACGTACATCTCACAACGTTGTACAATATTTATTGTTGCAAATGACTGAGTGATTTGATTATGAAGATCAAAAATACAAATCCCGTATTTTTTGAAAAAGTTCACATTTTAATCACGGTCTCAATTTGTTTTTATTTTTTTAATTGGTCTCCTGGCATTAATTAAAGCTGTGATAAAACTGCGATTAAACTTGGAAAAGTTTTATAAACAGAAAAGCCTCCAGGAGTATCATTTTATTGAACTTCATTATTTTCACGTTGTGGAACTTTACTTGCGGTGAGATATTTTTAGATGCCCTCTTGCGGTCGTATGCCTGATAACCCATTGTGGGACGGAAAATTTTCATACCTTGAAATAAGAGTTCAATCATTGACATATAAGTTTACTTGTTAGATGCACCTACATAAATACCATGTAATCTTAGATTAAGTATTTTCTATCCACAACAACATTTGTGATGAGAAATAAAATAAATAAATTAAATTAAATCTATTAGGGACGTCCATATGTGGGAAAATGAAGTGATAAAATTGATGACATCAAAATAAAAAAATCAACACTTTTCTGCGTTTCAGCTTAATTAAACTAGAACAAAAAAGTCATAACGAAGATTGAAACTTGGTGATACGGTTTCTTTTCAGGCGTGTAAAGGTGAGAAACTTTACGATATTACACGGAATATTTTTGCTCCCAAAAATCTCAAATATAAAAACTGTGTTACCTGACGGTACACAAAAAATAAAACCGCCCATTTTACTTAGCCATCGCGTTTTTATTCTGCACGGAGCGAGCTGGCCGCGTAAATATTAGTTGTATAAAGTACCTACAGAGTCCGGCAACGCAGCCACCGTGAATGTTTGACTATGTGTGTATATAAGCTTCATTCTTTTTAATTAAGCATCAACAGTAGAGCGTGATTCACGTCAGACACAATTATGATGAAGCGTTAAAGTTTGTTGCTACTACATTTTATGTGGTGAAATTTTCAAAATTCATTTAATTGCACCTTTTTTATGTATTTGTATTTTGGTTGGATGAATAACTGTGTAGATAATATAGGGGAAAAACTTTTATATTTCTAAACTTTCTATGTAGATAGTGTGATAATTAAGTAACACTAATTACCTGAACTCAACCTGTCATCTTCAAAACACTTTAGAACTTTTAGCAAGATATTAATTTTGTATTAAGTTAAGAGATACAAACATTTACTTAGTTAATATTGAATATACTTTGAGGCTCAGGTAGGTTTTTGCATCAAAAATAATGAAAAAACTTGGAGAGTTTGTGGGATGCGTACTCGAACAATATTTGTTACAAACAAAAGAGTTTCCCTCGAGCTAAGAAACTTATTTTGAACTTTATCCTTATAATCCGTACTAAGTTGAAACTCTAAATTGGTTCTCAATGTTCAGATAATACATCTTTTTGTACGTGATAGGGGATACTGATCACTCTTGGAAGAGTTTTCTTTTCTCTCCTGTATTACATGTTTGGTGTAATGTAAGTCTAAACGTTCAAATGAAAATTAAACCGTGAAAAAAAAGTGACTGTATTATATTACTTCCTACATCATCATGCTTATTAAAAAATCCAAAGAACGGTTTATAAAACACTAATCGACACAAAAATTAAGGGACTCATAGATTGTAAATATCATTTTAACTATACTGAGCAGACTGCAATGCTTACTTCCTCGTTAGTCTAGTGGTCGCAAGCACTACTCTGAGCATGAGGTCCTGGGTTCGATTCCCAGGTGGAGCAAAGTGTTACCTAGTTTATCTAAATGGAATTTCTCAGTAGAAGCCTGGAGTCTAGATTTGTGCCAGCCTGCTGGCAATAGACTCGTCCCCTATTACAAATGGGACTTAAATATACCTGGACAAAATGTGGGTATACTATAGTTACATCTCTGCCCCACCCTTTGGGTAAACAAGGCGTGATGTTATGTAAATGTGTTTTGTAACACGAATCTCTTTCAAACCGCTCCCACCACAATCTGCTCGACCAATAAGAGCGCAGCTCAAGAAAGATCTAGAAGCCGTGTCAAAAAAAATGCGACATGCACTCTTCTCTTGGCGGGAATCATCTGACTTCCGTCAATTGGCCTGCGCATTAAGAAAACCTGTAGTTTACTATTTTATAAAACTTCTATCTTCGTCCCGAACCCTATTGTTTTTATATGCATTAAATAATTGTAAATAAACCACGTACAGAACTTGTGTTTATATTAAAGTATGTATTTTAACTACAGTGATAAGCTGACTGAAAAACAACAGCCATACAAATCACTCGTCAAGAGTTTAACAATCTGTCATCAAATTTTTCAGTTGATTGACTTTTCAGAAACCGGGTGGGTCTGTATAGATCCAGCCGTCTAAACAAAACTACTGAGTGTGTTTTCCAAGAATTTCGTTTGAGTTTTCATTGATGTTTCTATTAAGTTAAACTTAGTTCCGAGCATTGACGGGTCGACGGCTAGCCTGTCGGTTACGGACGGCGTAGTAACCTATTTAGCGGGAGAATGAACACCGAATATCTGGATATTAGGTGCCTGAGCACTTTTGCCAAAATTACATGAACTATTGAATCTGTTCTTACTAGATTTTCTTACTAGAGAATGGGCAGCAGCGGTATTCTATGTATTTTACCACCATACTGTGATCATACCCGCCTGCCAATCGAGGCGATTATGGCAAATTCCCCCCCCCCCCCCCCCCCCACATTGGGGGATGCCTATGTCCAGCAGTGGACGTTTTTCGGCTGAAATGATTATGATGATTCAATCTGTTTAAAATAAGTATGAAAGGGTGTAGACACATTATTGGTAAAGCGGCGTTATTTTTCTTCTGACACCACGTAAATGCGTATGGTAATAAAATCACCTCGTAATCTTAAAATGTTTGATGGACACATCGATTATTACTTGATCGATCCACAATTTATTAAAATTTATTCGTTCACGCATCTTTGTTAACGTAACCTTCACGCGACACTATTCAAAGATCCAATTTTAATAAATTTCATAAAATATTAAGTACCTAAATTATTATATTTCGCGTAAAACTAAGGGTTCCGTAAAATTGCTATATTAGCAGGTTTTTTTACCCGTTTTTTGTAAAAAAAAAGTGTTATTAAATTAATTGGTAAAATAAGGTAAAAAATGGATCTAAATGTTCTCAAATGTTGAAAAACAGGCCTTATTTCGAGGTCTTAAAAATATAGTGAGGAACAAATTGATAACTGATTGTGCTTAAAAAATATTACTGCCATACTTAATTTATCTCGCAAGTGAATTTATGAATCAGAATCAGTAGTTTATTTGCTAAAAATGTAAGTACAGGTATAAGATCATCATCATCATCAGCCTATAATGTTACCACTGCTGGGACACAGGCCTCCTCTCGGTGAGAGGGAGGTATAAGATGTTGTATATAAATTAATGGGTTACCTATCATAAGTTCGAAAAATATTTGACCGAATTTCATTTCACGTAAAACTTTTCAACTATTATCGTTTCGTTTTTTTTTACTTCATCGAAGTTACGTTTGCTACTGTATCAGTTGACCTATTATCGTTTCGACTTTTTTCGTTACTCCGACGTTTTATTTGGTCGAAAAAGTTTTTACCGAAGTTACACTTAGCCGAAATAACATTTGTTCGATGTATTTTGTTTCCGAATATTCATTATACCACTGTTCAGATTAATCTACTCTTTTGTTTAATTAATCAATTATTTAAATGTAATGGCACTAAATAAAACAGTTGATTATGAACATAAGTGTTTTTAAAGGGTCCCAGTAAGAAACATGCAAACAAGCATGATTCTTGAAGCATGCAGCAAGCAAGCAGGCACGCAGCGTGCAAGCAGGCATGCAGCATGCAAGCAGGCATGCAGCATGCGAGCAAGCAAGCAGCATGCAAGCAAGCATGCAGCGTGCGAACAAGCATGCAACATGCAATCAGGCATGCAACATGCAGCAAGCATTGTTTCTGTCACGGCTCCGGCACTGCGGGGTTTGGGCGGACCCACGCGAGCCTATCATCGCAGATGGTTTTAACGCTCACCACCGCAGTTTCGGCTTGTCCTCAGCTCGCGGGCCGCCCTACCCCTCCGCGCCTACGCGATTTTAAATTACACTCTAGGGTTAGGGCAGACAAGACTACGTAAAGTCGGTTTTACAGATACATTTGTCACTAAATTTTGTGGTAGAATATATTGACTTTTTATAACACTACGTATATTTTAATTTCATATTGAGACGCTACCGAGTAACCGGATGTATATTTGAGACCAAATAATATTCCCTAAAATGTTGTTTCATTGTGTGGAAATATGGCAAATAAATCATTTGGCAAATGAAAAAAGTTCAAAAGAGGCTTCGGCCAATAGTAAAAAGTTGTTTTGTAAATCGTCGAAACATAGTTCGGTAAAATAATACCTATGACACATGATACTTCGATGATCTAAAAATATGTCAAATAATGCATATAGCAAAAGAGACGTCGGTCAATAGTTTTCGGTGAAATGAAATTCGAACAAAAAGAATTCGAAAAAGTAATCGGTTCTCAAATTAATGAAATCGGCTACAGTCTACCTTACAGCGTGCAAATTATTATTAAATAAATTTAAAAAATATGAATACAATCAAATCCCAGGTATGGCTGTACCGCATTGAGGTTGAGAACCTTTTCAAAGGTTGGGGACGTTGCGGTCAAGCGCACAATGCCAGGGAATCTTAAAATAAATAAGTTATTATTAGGGATGTACCTCAAAATATATTGTGCAGGTGTTGCGTGAATTGCATGTAAGCCCCTGAATTTCAGCATAGGTGTGCCCAAGCAACTAAGCATGTTTAATTAATTTCGAAACTTAAAATTGCTTAATGGCCACCTTTGGCAACAATTGATAGTACAAACTATAAGTCCATAGCCAATACATTTAGTGCTTGCATACTGGGACCAAGTGAGTAACTTTGAAGTTGTGGTCGCCACCGAAATTACTGTTTACAAGATTTAATGGCATTGGCTCAGTGTAACCAAGTGTGCTCCGACGGTTTTCTGATATAAGATTTTGTGGTCATTGAATGCTAAATGGAAAACGTTCATAAGTATAACAAGTGAAGCTTTCAAACGCTTAGTTATAATCGAATCTAATGTTTAGTGATGAGATTACCAATGCCTTTTAAACGATTTGCTACCACTAGGTTTATCTTTTAATATCTTTTTTATATTGTTGCGTTTGAATTGTGGTAGGCTTTTTATCTTTAATTACGAGTCATGGTTACTGCTGCAGAGAGACTTTGCAACAAGTCTTTAGGGTCGGTTCACATCTGACGGACGATGCGTCGCGTATTATCGGTCGCGTAACGCAAGAACAGACAATTATATGAGAAAACATTCAACCTTTCACACTTAACTGATGATGCGTTAGTGCGTCGAGCGTATAGCGTCTTTTCTGTTTCCGTCAACGCATTATCGGCTGACGTAAAGAGCGGCAACGTTCCGCCACGTGTATTTTGACTGATGCACGTCATCACACACACAACCGCTCTGTAGATGCTGAATGCAGGAACTGAATAGACGCGTAATAATGTGGCAAAACAAAGTTACGCTCGACGCATCTTCCGTCAGATATGAACCGACCCTTAAAGTCACATTTTAAATGGCACAACGGTTTCACGCTACTAGTCTGAATGCCTCTTCAGAAAGGTGTTATAAAGCTTGAATTGCTTTCGAGTATTTATTAAATAAGAAGACACAATAGTATTTCGATTTTCGCGGAAGTGTTCAACGACTTTGTTCTAGAGAAGAGGCTCAGTGACGGCACAATAAATCACTTTAGTCGTAAATCAACACTTAGGTAACACTTATCTTTACGCAATGTAAACGCAATAAATCCGCATGTTCGGTCTACTCAGAAAGGCAAAACAAACTAAACAAACAGATTCCACAGACTCACCCCATAGGTGTGGTCTGCCTATTTGCCATTTATATGAAATCGAGCAATATTAACTCCGTGGACCAGCGCTTTCTCACGTACAGATTAATCCCCAGCAGGACCCATTTACGTTACTGTTATTGCCTGTATGAATTTAATTTCCAAAGGGGTATTATTATTTTATGGATGTTTTTAGTATTATTGCGGTCATACGATTAGGAGAAAGTGTTACGTAATGGATTTCCAAATGTTTTGTTTTTTACCAACACTATGATTCTCTACATACATACATGATCAGCCTAAAATGTGCGCACTGTTGGGACACAGACGTCCTCTCGGTGAGAGGGAGGGAGTTGTAAACTAACACGCGGGTCTAGTGCGGGTTGGTAAATGTCACATGTGCTTGAATTTTTGGTTCTAGGCCATGCCGGTTTCCACGCGATGTTTTTGTTTTTCAACGTTTTTGGAGCAAATAATTTACACAAAGTAGACTGCGTGTCTGAAGTTCGAACCTTTGTGTATGAACTTGTAAGTCACGGCCGTTACCACTGGGCAACCACTGCTCTTCTTGGCGACATTTAATTATATAATGTAACAAGCTGTTATATCGAAATGCTAAGCTCAATTTGACAGTAGCGTCAGTCGCAAGTAATCAGTCATTGTCACTGTTCCCACAGTTAAAGGCACATTGTGCATGAAGTATGTGAATAGAATCTCCGGTTGAAACCACGAGAGGTAATCTACCATACATACATAACATGACGCCTGTTTATCCCAATGAGGTGGGCAGAGGCCGTATCAATAGTACCTTACCTACCTACCTTACCAACATACACCTACATTTAGCCAGTAAGTAACTGACTAAAACAAAATACATGTATTAAGTACTAGCTTCTGCCCGCGACTTCATCCGCGTTAAATTTCTTGTCCCCCCGACCCTTCCCGTCGCGTCGAATCGCCTACCCGTGCGATTTTCCCCGTTTTAGCCACATTTTTCATTACTGCTCCGCTCCTCTTAGTTGTAGCGTGATGTTATATAGCCTATAGCCTTTCTCGATAAATAGGCTACCCAACACAAAAATAATTTTTAAATTCAGACCAGTAGTTCCTGAGATTAGCGCGTTCAATCAATCAAACAAACAAACAAACTCTTCAGCTTTATAATATAATAAATATATAATATAATAATATATAGTATAGATTAGGTTATAATCTTTTCACTGCTGGGACACAAGCCTCCTATCTGTAGTCTGTAAGGAGAGGTCCACAATCCACCACGCGTAGCCAGTGGGTATTGTAGACCACTCCTCGTCCGAATGTCACATGTTCAAAAATGTTTGATTCTAGGACATGTCTGTTTCCTCACGATGTTTTCCTTCACCGTTTTGGCAGCACTAGTAAGGAAATCATTTAGAAAAAGTAAAGTGCCTGCTTGGGTTCGAACCCACAAGTTGCGACCATTACCGATGGGCCACCACTACTCTTACGTATTAAATATTTATAAAATAAAAAAAAACAACAACATTAACCAATATTATTAACCAATATATATAACGTTATTACTGAAAATTTATCCCATAACATAAATTCGATTTGATAAGAAGGGTTACCCGGTTCCTTAAGTGTCACTTAATTTTCAGTAAAAAAGAAAATATGTTTGGAGAGCCTTTCATAACTTACTTTGAGCCCATTTTATTAGGTTAAGGGGTCCTTTACCGAGTGGTCGGCACGTTGCGGTCTTCCTCAGAAGGTTTTGGTACGGAGGACATTTTATGTAATTATGAATACACTTAAGGAATAAAGTACCTACATACCTGTTTCTGGTTGGAAATTCTTTTCAAATATTTTCTGTCAGGTGAAGGCTTAAAACGGTATGTGACTCTAACTGGACGAAAACATCAATCATTTGGCCTTGACCATTTCTACTAAATAAATTAATCAAGTACATATAGCGACCTTATTGGTGATGTTATTCAGAAAGATCAGGAACGTAGTACTCGCAACTGGCGTGCGTGAGTGACCGGATGTATGAACCAAAACGTGGTAAAAGGAGTTTGTTAGAATCGTATAGGTGGCGTTCCATAGTTTCTTTGTACCCACATGGGACAGAGGTGTGAGTTTATGTATGTATGTAAATTAATCAAGCTGGCGGTTTTCACTTCCTCTGCAAAAATGTAAATACTCCAGGATCTTGTAGTGATAGTAAAAAGTGACGAAAATTCTGTCACACCAAAAAGATTTAGCTATAATTATGCATTCCATTGCTTCTGACGGATATCGTAAATGTTACTACTGCATCTTCTTTAATCCTTTCTTTCTTTGAAATGTTCTTGTAAAGCTGAGTTCATGCTGCACAAAGCAACATGTTTCAAAAGAAACATTAGCATTGTTGAATAATGAAGATAGGTTCAAAACAAAAGTTTTCCAACGTGAAACTTGATATGGACTCACCCTAAGCTCCATTCATGGCCTCAAGCAATGCGATTTGCGACTCATGTCAAGCGACAGGCGCGTGCCTGTTTCAATGTGACGTTCCACACGTAGCGTCAACTACGCTACTAACTAGCGTTATGGGCGGCTAGAACAAACTACGGCAGGAGTATTATTCTGTATGAAGGACCACAGCTTTACAACGATTGCTTCGGAATGTAAAAGTTCAAATATCCATGTACGCTTTCAATAAGTCGCTAAAGAAATACATTTAGAGTATTTAAAATTGTAGGCTTTCTTGGGGTACTGTACTAATCTAATCATTTGTGTTGTGTAACTATCGCGGCGGTTAATGTATTCTAATTAGAAATAAGTATTTTTCTCATATAACTGAATGTAATTTTTTTTTGAGAAATAAAGTTCTTAAACCATTAACTCGTGACATCCCTTAAATAATTTCTTTCATTTGATTTTCTCTGCAGTCGCTTGTCACAAGATACAAGTTGCTTGAGCATGTAAATTGTGGCCAAGGCGTATACGGAAGGCCACAAATCAGTTGCTCCGTGAAATGAAAAATTTGCTACAACGTGTAACTAGTTTTGTTAATGTAGAAGCCGTTTCGAGGAAAACGAGTGTTGGCAGCGGGCCACGTAAGAATATAGTTGACGAAAAATATGAATCGGATCATTACAATCTTGGCCCCGATTTTAGATTTGTTACTCATCTTATTAAAATAAAACCCAGACGTAAAATCTTTTATGTATTTAGAGGTGTATTTATAAGTTCCTGCTTAACATATTATGCTAACATATATTTTTATGGCTCCAATGCGATAGTGTCGTCATCATTTATAATAAACAATTTCCTATGAAGACTTGTAAAATATAGGTAGGTACCTTCTTAAAAAGTGAAATATAGTAAATCTTTTGCTTCAAGACTTCTAACATTCAATAGCGGACTCCCGGCCACAGTAAGCGCGAGCTTGCAGGCGGTGAGCAATGGGTAGCTCGCCGCCCGGTAAGGACCAGGCTCGGGTCGACGACGCGTAGTGTTCCACGCGCGCCTCAAAGAGATATCAGCAGCACTGAAGGGGTCTGCTAGGACCGATGCCTGCCGGGGTCACGAGATTGTTCAAAAGAGATACCGTGACCCTAGCATATGGGCAACTGAAGGAACACGGGTGGGGGGTGGGTTTTAGTCAGTAAAAGTCTGACACGCCCAGAAGTCATTTGATGATTTCCAATCCAAAAAAAAAAAAAATGTAACATCCTTCCAACTTCTTACATTTAGAATTATATTCGCATTTCGGGCGTACTATTATAATAAAACGCTCATTTTCTGTAGTATTGTTCCTATACACCGTTGTTCCGATTGATTATTTACTTCGAGGCAATCATAACAGGTTTCTGACAGATTGGCAGGAGAAGTCGAGCTAAGTGATGGATCACCTACCTACTTCGGTACTGCCCTGATCAAAGACTTGTTATAAAAATAGTGGTAAATGTAGTAGCAGAAGCCTATTTTCATTAATTTTAATAGAACTTGCGTATGATTTTCAAATCAATCTGCATAATTATTTACACTCTAAATTAAATAGCTATGCAAAACAAATGTTCGTTAATGTACCTGTTTAAATACTCTACAATTTGCGTATAGGGTAATTATTTCATTTAAATACACTATACATCATATTTACTTTGCGTTAAACGAACGCGGTTCAATCTAAATTGGAACATAAGCAGGCTAATAAAAATAAATATTTACCCTGTCTTTATGTCATGTTCTGTCATCTAGGTAATAAACTCCAAAGGAATGGAGTGTTTCCAGAAACGATATATCACCCTTGTTATACGACGACCCAGAAAATTACTAAATATTTTGTTAGACCATTATTTTTCTTAACACGACAACGCAATTCTTTTGTTTCCTTTTAATATCACATGTACAAAAAAGTTCGATTAGACCTAAATGATCCCAAGAATAAATAAATACATGGGCATTTGAATAAAAACAAATTTAAATAAAAGATTTAACAAAATATAGAAAGGTACGAATACAACATGATACAAAAATAATATTCAAAATATAGGATACATAAAAAAGAAAGGTAGGTAGGGATATCGTATTGTCCCTGAAAAACGTTTAAGAAATGCTGACACAATTATAATAATAATAATAATAACCCCACCGCCGTATCTCTTGCGACGTTGACGTCGTGGTGGGGCTTGCGTGTTCCAATGAGCCCTAGGTCTGTTTCGTTGGAGTTTACTAACGAGACAGACCTAGTGTGAGGAGCCAGACTAAGAGAGATACAATCAAATCCAAGCCAAGGTCGCACATGCCGAGGGCTGCATGGCTAGGGGAGAGCAGTAGTCATTAGTGTGCCAACTCTGGATAATAGGGGACCTCCAGTTTTATTCACCCTTGCCACAGTGAACGCAGGGCTCTGCTGTGGTTGACTTTTTAAGTCCCTAGCTACTCGTGGGAATAACATGAATACTCGATCTAAAACAAAAAAACTACTTCAGGCAAGTTTGCCTCAGATAGATGAGGACACTTCGCAATTCTCTTCGTCATCTTCGTCATCTCTTTTTCCTTCTGTCCCATCAACATCACAATCTTTTCGCGTCACGCCGACGCCATCATCATCATCTATCAGCATACAGTCAGCGGATGTTGTACAGGAGACAATTTTTGTCGACGAAACTGTACCCACTGCTAAGACTGCAACAAGTCGTAGGAAATGGAGCATTGAAATGAATAAATTCATCCTACGCACTTATCTTCATCTTACTAATATGGACACAGACAAAAACGCGTACCTTCCATCGCTTTACACTCAGTTTCTAGAAAAATATCCGGATATGCAAGTAAGTCGACAAAGAATAGGTGACCAGCGTAGAGCCATAGTGCAAAAGAAATTGTTATCACAAGACACAATAGATCAGATTTGTGAAGAAGTAAGAGCAGAGTTACAAATGGTTCATACACAAATACAGCAACACTCAACACAAACAAAAACATACATTAACAGTCAAAGTGGGCAGCGCATGAAATGGACGAACGAATGTAATGAAAAAATCATACGAATATATTATACTGTCACACAATTGGAAACAAATAAATCAGCCTACAGAAAACAGTTACATGAGGAATTCATAAATACATATCCAGAATTAGCACATATATCAGAGCAAAGGTTATCTGATCAAGTAAGAGCCATTATTAACAACCAATATATATACACCAGCAGATTAGAAGAAATTAAAAACCAGATAGCTGCTGAATTAAATAATAAAAATACAAACACACACAGTTTAGAAGACATAAATAACGAGAATGTGAATAACCAACTACAGAACGATTTAGTACAACCTCAAGAATATATTCATACACTGAATACTCAAAATTCAAATTCCCTAACTTCTGACACATATGCGAATACCGTCACCACAAATGTAGTCCTAAATGGTAACCTAGACATTGACACCATACCTCACACACACACAAATACAGGCGAAGACTACAATCTCTTTGACAACATCGATATTTGTCAATTTGGACCTACACAAACTAACTCTGATGCTGCCCCAGAAACCAACACAGAATGTACGCTGCCAGGCTAGACTAGACCCCTACCATAGGATTTCAATTGAGTAGGTGGAAGCGTGATGGTGGGGTCCAGGAGACAAGAAGTGGCGAGCGCAACTATCCGCCGTACGCGGAGCAGACAATACAAGTGAACAATTACAAATACAACAAAAGCACTTACCTGTTGGTTGAAGGACACTGCTCTGGTGCCAACCTGGAGATATGTATGTAAGTGAGTGTATGTGTATCGTGTTGTGACGTTACGAGTATTCTTCAGGTTAGAATCCGCTGCAACGTCGGCTGGGAGGCAATCACAGCATGCGGTCTTCAAATCACTCGTTCCCAACAGCGTCACTAACACTTAACCATCGGGTCATGACAGCTTGTCCACAAAACGACCGGTTCTCAGGGATTAAGGGATTACTTTACAACAGGGTCGCACGCGCAATCTGGACCGCCATCCCTTCACAAGAACTTCAGTTTTAACAAACGTAACCCGTATTAATACGTCAAATTAGGGGTTATTAACAATCAAACAACTGGATCACGACTAATTGTCACAAGCGGATCGATTTAAAAGGATTAATTTCAACAAACGCGTCGCGGGGGTTCCAATAGCGCGACGGACCTATTTTAGCGGCCAATTAACAAGAGCTGTCAAGTGTCAACGTCAAAACTTGACAAGTCAGATGTCACTTCGTTACACGCGCATTCCGTTAGGCGCACAGATAATAAACGGTACCGAACACAGAAATAGAAGCCACGTTTCAACAAGCTCAACAATTGTTTTCGGATACACACCCCACTAACAGGCCATACATTCCCAAACAGAAGACATCTAGAAAGTTCTCTGCCACAGTTACTTACATTAATAATATCATTCTCCCAAAGTCCATTAGTAAGGAAACCGAATTTATAGAATTACAGACAATAATTTACTGTGCAGCATGGATGGCAGCTAAATGTAATGGAGCAAAAATATCAGACTCGGTACAAAACGAATGCCGCACATATAAACAGAGGAAACCAAAATGGGAAATTAGATTAGAAACAAAAATCAAAAATTTAAGAGCAAGCATAGGTAGGCTCACACATTTTATTAATGGCAGCAGAAGTCAAAAATTAATAGCTGCAGTAGAAGAAATAAAAAGAAAATATCAACTACATGCGCAGCACGAAAATTCAAACACACAGTTAGTACACTTTTTAGACACTTTAAAACAAAAATTAAACGCAGCATCCAGTAGACTTAAAATATATATCACATATACGAACCGCAAAATACAAAACACAAAATTTACCAACAATGAGAAAATATTTTATAGGAATCTCGTAGCTAATAATAAAGACACCACGAACCAAACCCCCGAGACACCTCATCCGGAAGTATTACGAGAATATTGGGCAAATATTTGGGAAAATCCAGTATATCATAATAATCACGCAGACTGGATTAAGGAAGCAACACCAGAAATTCCCGAAATGGAGTTTGAATCCATACCACTAAACACGTTCATAGACGTCATCAAACGCACACACAACTGGAAATCTCCAGGCTCAGACAATATTCACAACTACTGGTATAAGAAATTCACTAGCATCCACCCATTCATATATAATCACCTAAACACATTCATTCAGTCACCACATTTGCTCCCATCATACATAACACATGGAGTTACATACATGATACCTAAGGACATGAATAACACAACAGATCCGGCCAAATATCGACCAATCACTTGTTTACAAACCTTTTATAAAATCTTGACAGCCTGTGTAAGTGAAATAGTATACGGCCACTTAACCAACCATAACATTCTTGCAGAACAACAAAAAGGTTGTCGTAAGAATAGCCAGGGATGTAAAGAACAACTCACTATCGACGCGATTGCTATGAACAGCGCAGTAAAAAGCAAAAAAGACATTCATACCATGTTCATCGATTACCAAAAGGCCTATGATTCAGTTCCGCACAGCTGGTTGATACGCGTCCTAAATATTTATAACATCCATCCCACACTCAGATTTTTCTTAGAATCTACCATGCAAAATTGGCAAACGGTACTTAAAATAAATCAAGCCTCCACGATTCTAGCCACTGAACCAATCCACATAAAACGTGGTTAAAAACTAAACATGGTTAAAGTTAAAAACTTGGGGATTTTCATTGACAAAAACTTCACTTGGACTGCCCAGCTACAGGAAGTTAGCCGCAAGCTATTTGCATCCGCTGCATCTTTGAAGAGACTGCGTAATTTTCTGCCGACTGCCACCAAGATTGCGCTTGCACAATCACTTCTGTTACCCATCCTTGATTATGCTGATGCCAGCTATCTTGACCTTACCCAGGACCAACTCGATAAACTTGAGCGGCTTCAGAATGTTTGTATCAGGTTCATATTCGGTTTGCGCAAATATGACCATGTATCCGAATTTCGTGTGAAGCTCAAGTGGTTACCAATTCGCCTTCGCCGGAATGCCCATATTCTTTCCCTTTTATATAATGTCCTCTTTTCCCCTTACACCCCTCTCTATCTTAAGAATCGTTTCCAGTATCTTTGTGACTGCCACATAAAGCTGTTGAGGTCATCAGATAACTTAAAGCTTAAAATGCCAATGCATTCTACAACTTTCTTCGATAAATCCTTTTCAGTTCAGGCTGCTCGTTTGTGGAATGCATTGCCAATTCAAATAAAACGCGCGCAATCTTTACCTATATTTAAAAGACTCGTGAAGGAGCATTACTTGTTGTCGTGATCTTGTTTTCATACCTGTCATAGTCGTATTTTATTTTCTTAGCTTATATATTTAGTATGTATGTATATAAGTATTTATTAAACAGGATATATATAATTATATCTATGTATTTATTAAAATAAATTGTATCTGTATTTTACACCAGTGACAACCCCATTTTTATGTCCACGCAATCACTGTCCATACCAAGGTTGCCTGGAAGAGATCGCAGAAAGCGATAAGGCCACCCATTGTATGTTTTTTTTTTTGTTAAATATTCTTGTTGTAATGTATTTTCTGGTGTACAATAAAGCATATATAAATAAATAATAAATAAATATATTTCAAGGTGATGCTCTAAGCCCTTTATGGTTTTGTATGGCACTCAATCCACTATCACACCTGCTAGATAAAACTAACACAGGATTCACATTGACAAACGAAAACACACAATTCACATTGAGACATCTAATGTATATGGATGATATAAAGTTGTACGCAGCAGATAAAACGTCACTCTTTCATTTAGCAGACACTACACAAGACTTTTCTAACGATATTATTATGCAATTCGGGGTAGACAAATGTAAAATTTTGTCAATAGTGAAAGGAAAACCACAAAACAATAGTTACACACTTGGATCAGGTCAAACTATTGAACCAATGGATGAACACAGTACTTACAAATACCTAGGTTTCAAACAGTCAAGACAGATAGAACAAAAGATGAAAAAACAAGAACTACTCAAAAAATTTACACATCGCCTTAACCTTATCTTTAAAACCAACCTTAACTCCAGAAATACAATAAAAGCCATCAACACATTCGCAATACCCATTCTTACATACTCTTTCGGAATTATACGATGGTCAAAAACAGATATCAGAAAACTACAGCGTACTATCAATACACTCCTTACCATACACAGAAAACACCATCCTAAATCATGCATACAGCGACTAACGCTACCACGCCAAGAAGGAGGAAGAGGATTAATAGACATACACAACTTACACAACAAACAAATATTTTCACTCAGATCGTACTTCCACAACAAATCAGAATATTCATCACTACACGAACATGTAACAGAAGCAGATAAAAAACTTACACCACTCAACTTACAAAATAGAAACACTCAAATTAATGAAAATCTCATAAGCACACAACAAAAAATTGCAGCATGGTCTGGAAAAGCGCTTCTTGGGAGACACCGAGCGTACTTGAGTCAACCACACGTCGACAAAATTAAGTCGAACGAATGGCTCAAACGAGGTGAATTGTTCCCTGAAACCGAAGGTTTCATGCTTGCGATCCAAGATCAAGTAATAGTAACCCGTAACTACAGAAAGTACATCATCAAAGACCTCCATCAGCCGTCTGACACATGCCGACATTGCAACAGTGCCTCTGAGACCATTCAACACATAACAGAGGCCTGTCGATCACTCGCACAGACAGACTATAAACACCGACATGACCAAGTGGCCGCAATCGTACACCAACACTTAGCACACCAATATAAACTTATAAGTGAAATGATTCCCTATTATAAATACAAACCTGAAGTTATTTTAGAAAACAGGAATCATAAAATCTATTGGGACCGAACAATAATTACAGACAAAACTATACACTACAATAGACCTGATATCACAGTTCACGAAAAAATAAATACTTGATAGATATAGCTATACCTAACTCGCACAATATCTGAAAAACTTAGTAAGTACCAGGAGCTCGCCATTGAAACTAAAACCCAATGGAAAGCACAAACAGTACATATCGTTCCTATAGTACTCTCATCTACCGGTGTAGTACCGAAGGCTCTCACACAAAGTCTTAACACTCTACACATGCCTTCTCACACACTTTACATGCTACAAAAAGCCACCATACTCAACACCTGTCCAATCACACGAAAATTCCTGACTTCTTCTACACTATCATCCACTTTTTCAATTTAAATTTCCCCTTTACACACTTGGTTCCGGCCCGTGTGTAAGGTCTTTAACTCCCTTAATTGGGAAGAAAAATAAAGAACTCAAAATAATAATAACAATAATAATCTGTGGCCCGACTGTCAACCTGACGGTACAAGATTTTTTTCCACCGTGTATTTTTAGGGTTCCGTTGCCAAATGGCAAAAAACGGAACCCTTATAGATTCGTCATGTCTGTCTGTCTGTCTGTCCGTGTATGTTACAGCCATTTTTTTCCGAAACTATAAGAGCTATGTTGTTGAAACTTGGTAAGTAGATGTATTCTGTAAACCGCATTAAGATTTTCACACAAAAATAGAAAAAAAAACAATAAATTTTGGGGTTCCCCATACATAGAACTGAAACTCAAAAAAAATTTTTTCATCGTACCCATACGTGTGGGGTATCTATGGATAGGTCTTTAAAAATGATATTGAGGTTTCTAATATCATTTTTTTCTAAACTGTATAGTTTGCGCGAGAGACTCCCAAAGTGGTAAAATGTGTGTCCCCGCCCTGTAACTTATAAAATAAGAGAATGATAAAACTAAAAAAAATATATGATGTACATTGCTATATAAACTTCCAACGAAAATTGGTTTGAATAAGATCTAGTAAGTAGTTTTTTTTTTATACGTCATAAATCGTAAACCGCAATTTACCTTTCATTCAATCAACTCAAATATAAAAATTAAAAAAATAGGATTTAATTTCATAAACGCAAGCCTTATGCATAAACCGTGAATACCTACAGGTTTGTACGGAACCCTCGGTGCGCGAGTCCGACTCGCACTTGGCCGGTTTTTAGTTTTTTTAAAGACCAAAAATGCAAAAATGTTCTGCAATATGTGTAAACAACAGCAGTGGATTACCAAAAACTGGTACTATAACCAAAAATGTATACCAGGATGCATGACAAAATTTTACAATACACGGATGAAAACTGACACAAACAAAATACTGGAATGCTGACGCGAAGTCGGGCACTGAAACTGAACACACACCCAACATCTTCGGGTTCGTCGCTCAGCTCCGCCTCGCAGTTGCCGGATCCTGCTCCAGACGTGAGTCCAGTGACACCGGCCGCTGCAGTTGCGTCGAGCTCGAGCGACGAATACTTCTCGCCGCCGACGACACCACCACCAGTACGTCGGCGCGGACGAGGCCGACCACCGGCCAGCTTGGGACTCCGAGGCCCACCGGCCTCTGATAGGGTCCCCGCTACCGGTGGAAGTGTGCAGCGCATGAAATGGACAAAAACTGTCAACGAAAATGTCATGCGCGCATACTATGGGGCTACAGAGGGGGGAAGTAACTTGACTGCGTACCGTAGTCGGATGCTCTCTCTGTTTAAGGTGCTTGAACCAGGTGTCAACGTGTCGTCGCAACGACTGTCGGATCAGGTGCGGGTCATCCAGCGTAATCATATGCTGGATGCCGCCGTACTTGATCGACTTTGCCTCGAATCACGGAATAGCCGTGTTACGCCTGCTTCGCCAGTGGCCGTGGTGCAACTGCACAATTTACCCTGTGTTTCACCGCAACCCAACAGCGTTGGTGAGGAGGATGATGACGGGGCTATATCCGTGAGTACTCAATGCAATGCACGATTGAGGAGCGCTTTGGAGGATGCTTTCAGGGAGTATCGCTCTACTCCGCCTGAACAAAGACCACGTTTACCTCGTTTGCCCATGCACAAGAAAAATAAGGCACTGGTGTGTGCTCTAGACTCACAGCTGTCAACATATTTTGACGGCAGCAAAGACCTCGTTGATACCCATTCGATCTTGTACTGCGCAGCTGTAGCGGCTTGTCGTGTAGCTCGTGTAAAGTTTCCTAACAGTGACAAAGCTACACGACCAAAACCAGCCGTACCAGCTTGGCAGTGCAGGGTTGAGCGTCGTATCGGTGAGGCTAGAGCACTCATCGGTAAGCTAATCTGCTTCAGGGAGGGCAATACTCGCCCTCGAGTGATGCGCTTTGTGAAGCGGGCGTTCTCCGGGACGGATGTATGTCCTCGAGATAATTTACCCCGCGTCACAGAGCGCATCGACTTCCTGAAGCAGAAGATCTGTGCATGGGCGAATCGAATTCGTCGGTACCGGCGGAGGGTGGAGCGGTACACCCAGAATCACACATTCCAAAGCGATGAAAGGTGGGTTTACCGAGCTTGGGAGCGACCGGACCAAGGTGTGGCTGACACGCCCCTTCCGGATGATGTCGCCATGTCTTCGTTCTGGCGAAACATCTGGTCGGTGCCTGTCAATCACACCGAAGGTGATTGCACTAGGGAGATCGAGCGAGCGTGCGGTCAAATAACAGAAATGGGGGCAATTACCATCAGCCCCCAAGATGTTGCTTGTGCAGTCCGTCCGTTGCCTAACTGGAAATCTCCAGGGCCGGACGGACTGCACAACTTTTGGATCAAGTGGTTCCAAAAGTCGCACGCTCGCTTGGCATTTCAGTTCCAGTCAGCCTTAGAGTCAGGGTCGTTGCCTCAGTTCTTAACAACAGGGATAACCCACCTGCTCCATAAATCAGGTAGCACCGCGGAACCCAAAAATTATAGACCGATCACTTGTCTACCGACGGTCTATAAAATTCTTACATCCATTTTTAAGAGTTAAAATTTATAATCATATTGACACAAACTCTATCTTGTCTGTCTCTCAAAATGGATGTAGGAACGGGTCCCGCGGTACTAAGGAGCTGCTCCTAATCGATATGACAATTAGTCAACAGGTTCGTCGTTCCCGAAGGAATCTGTCAACATGCTGGATAGACTATAAGAAGGCCTATGACTCGGTGCCACATACCTGGCTCAAGAGGGTGCTGGAGTTGTACAAAGTAGATACAACGCTGCGCACCTTCTTGATGTCATGTATGGGGCAGTGGAGGGCAGTCCTTCGCTATCCGGGATGTCGACATATCCAGAGGAACAGCGAACCGATAAGGATCGAGCGAGGTATATTCCAGGGCGATAGTTTGAGTCCACTTTGGTTCTGCCTAGCCATGAATCCTCTTAGCACACTGCTGGAGGATTCTGGTATAGGCTTTCGATTGAGGAGAGGTAGTCAGGTTATATCTAATCTCACCTCCTATACATGTATGACCTAAAACTCTTTGCCCCCAACAATTTGCAACTGATGGAACTACTGAAAGTAACTGAAACCTGCAGTAGCGCCATCAGGATGGAATTTGGTGTGGACAAATGTGCGGTCATGCATGTAAAGCGAGGGGAGATTGTGGAATCCGAGGGAACCCAACTCTCGGATTCCATACACCTAAGATCCCTTGCCTCAATCGAAACATACAAGTATTTGGGTATGTTGGAAGCGTTAGGTATCAACACTGCTGACATGAAACAATCGTTGAGGGAGCGCTTCTTTGGCCGCCTGAATAAAGTATTAAAAAGTCTTTTATCAGGCGGAAACAAGGTGCGCGCCTTCAACGGTTGGGTCATGCCGGTTTTGATGTACTCTTTCGGCATACTCAAATGGACTCAGACGGAACTCGACGCCCTGGATAGACGGGTCCGCACATTGCTGACCACAAATCGAATGCATCACCCACGGTCATCGGTGATGAGACTGTATATCCCGCGGAAGTGCGGAGGTCGAGGTTTCTTGAATGCTAAGACCCTGCACAACCGTGAGGTATGCAGTCTCAGGGAATACTTCCTAGACGCCGACGTGGGGATGCACCGAGATGTGGTCTCAGTGGACAAGAGCCTTACCCCGCTCTCCTTGGCTAACGAGAACTGGCGCAAACCTAAAGTATTAGATACTAATGGTCGCAGGGCAGTATGGCAAAGCAAGGAGCTTCACGGACGCTTTTACCGGGCCCAACATGGACCCGATGTAGACCTCATAGCGTCCGTATCCTGGTTACGATTCGGAGATCTATTTGGAGAAACCGAAGGTTTTGTTTTTGCAATTATGGACGAAGTTATGATGACGAACAACTACCGGAAATATATTGTGAAGGATGGTACGGTTGACATTTGTCGGGCATGCCACCGTCTGGGGGAATCAATCCGACACATTATTTCTGGCTGTTCTAGTCCGGCTAACGGAGACTACTTGCATAGACACAACCTTGTAGCCAGGATTATCCACCAGCAACTTGCTCTGAAATACGGCCTTGTGGAATCAGAAGTACCTTACTATAGGTATCTGCCCGACCCAGTTCTCGGAAATGGTAACATCACGTTGTATTGGGATCGATCTGTCATCACTGACAGGACTATTGTTGCCAATAAGCCAGATATAGTGGTGATAGATCGATTAGAGCGTCGCACAATGATTGTTGATATAGCAGTCCCGCATGACGAGAACCTCGTGAAAGCTGAAAAAGATAAGCAGATGAAGTATCTTGACCTGGCTCGCGAGGTTGTCGACATGTGGGATGTGGATACAGCAGTCATTGTGCCGATAGTCGTTACGGCCAATGGCATAATAGCTAAGAGCCTCGATCAACACCTCAGGAGGCTCTCGTTAGGCAGCTGGATCAAGGGCCTGATACAGAAAGCAGTAATTCTGGACACGGCGCGTATTGTTAGGAGGTTCCTCTCTCAGCAGCCCTGACCACCGGTAGCTTGGACCCTATTCCCGATACCGGTGGGCTACTATTTTTTTTATTTTTAAATGTTTTCATATTTTTTTTTAATATTTTAATATTTAAAAATGTAATCAATGGTGCCGATTCTGTTGTCACAAAATTCTCTAAACTAAACTAAAAATCACTAAAATTTGGTTTATTCCTGTCAAACGACGATTTCCTATTCTGAAATAGACTAAAGTGACATAACTTAACTATATTTTAGTTTGACAGCACTAAGATTGCACTGAGTTATTAGTTTAGTGAAAATGACAATTTTGCTATTCTGAGTTTGCCGGTTTTCACCAAAAATTTTGACTATAATAATTTATTTTAACTAAATCTGACTATTTTTAAGCGCGATTAAAAAGGTGTGGAATAAAACTAGTGGTCATGAACTAAAATTCTCAACAACGCCTTGCCTTCACGTGCAAAAACAGTTCTGTATTTTTTATTTTCTTTTTGCTTATATCTTGAAAATGGCGTGTCCTATCGCAAAAATAATGAAATTTTCGACCCCCTTAGTATATCCCGGAACATTTAAATATCAACACTGGGTAACATTTTTTTTAATATTTTTCAAACAAAAGTGAAAAATTCTATATAAAACACGTCCAGGCTGCACCCTAGCACGCGCCTTCGTCTCTCAAAAAATTCATTCTACGCAATGCACACACAAGTAAACGTTGCGAAAACAAAAGAAAAAAAAAATACCACGCTGAGTCGCGATTGTCAAATTCGATTTTAGTCGTGTCAAAATAGTTTTTTAATTTAGAAATTTTTCCTTGCAGAATAGCGTTACAATTCTCATAGCCAAAAGTAAGGAATTTTAGAGATAGTTTAGTTAGTTTAGTTCGTGTACAACAGAATCGGCACCATCATGTATTTAAATGTAATAAAGGAAATAATAATAAGCTGGGTCAAGGGCTTGATTCAGAAAGCGGTACTTCTGGACACGGCTCGCATCGTCAGGAGGTTCCTCTCTCTGGAGCCCTGACCGCCGGTAGCTTGGACCCTGTTCCCGATACCGGTGGGCTACTATTTTTTATATTTTTAAATGTTTTTTATTTTATATTCTAATATTTAAAAATATAATTTATAAGTTTGTTAAAATGAATAAAGAGAATTATAATAATAATAATAAGAAGGGCAGCATGTGGCGTGCTGTTGGGCAGTAGCGACCCCATGGACCCTTTCTCCTGGGAGATCTTGTTCCTCATCTCTGGCTTGCCTTTATTGGCCGGCTGGAGTGAACACTGATGAGGTTCAGAGCTCCCGCCTCATTCTTGCCTTTATTGGTCGGCTTGAGTGGAGATTCGCAAGAGCAAACGTGCGAAAGGAAGTATTCCAGTAAGTGCTCGTAGGGATGTTGACCATCTTCCGGGCTCTGGGATCGTTCTGAAAGCCGTGGAATACCTCTCCACTTCTCAAGCACCTCAGGAAGTGTTGCCCCCTTGTCGCTGCGTCACTATGTGCCAGCAACGTTTCCCGGGGGCCCATTATTGAGTGTGCAAGTCACCCCCTGCCATTTTATCCGTGTAAACAAAACATTGATCAGGCAGGGGCCATAGTTCTTCCATAGTTGCGGTTACCAATCTACTGTAGCCATCCAAACCCATAGCCTAATTTGTTTTATTTCCATATTCTGTAATAGTCCTGCTCCAACCGGGGATATTCCTTGGGTGCACTTGCATATGTGCATACAGGGATAATCGTCGGTTGGTCTCTCCTCATCATTTAAAATTAAAATTTTCTAAGGGGCATCTGGGAGTTGGCTTCGGCCCCTCGTACGCCTTCCAAAGGACCGGGATTCTAGAATCCCGAGATATGTTTAACGTATGTATAAATAATAATAATCTTTATTTCGAGAAAGTGACAACATAGTAACACACATTACTTTAAAACATACTGACATTGTATCACAAGCATAGGTCCCCTGGCTCCCAAACTAGGTATATACCTGTAACTTGGGAGTCAGTGTTCCTCCATTATATAAGACATTACGTATGTCGTTCATTATTGAAAAACTAAACTAAAAGCAAAGTGCAAATTTTCTTAGAATAAGGTAAATAACAAAAAACAAAATCAAAACAATATGTGTTGTGAGAGAGATGGTGTGCGTGTGGGCGTGTGTATGTGTATGTGTCTGTGTGTGTGTGTGAGTGTGTGTGACTTTTTAGACAGTTGAGTGTACTCGTATGTATGAAGATGGTATGTTTGTGGTGGACTATTGAGTAGGAGAGAATAAGAGGTTTTCTATTTGGTCATAGTTTTTTCCCATCAACCATGCTTTAACTGTTTTTTTGCATTTGTGTAAATTAAGTTTATATATCGCGAGCAGTCTATTGATTTAGATTATAGATTTTTTGGCTAAGGTAAGAGAACTGGTGTTCCGCAAAGGTGGTATTATGTCTTACAGGTGGAAAAACAATATCAGCTCGGCGTTTTTTGGTATTTTTTATTGGCACGCGATGTTTTCTGAGAATACACTAAGCACAAACAGTTTTCTGACTGAAAGCACTTCGCAGTCCTTGTAAAGCTCCTCTGTGGGGTATCTATAGGGCTTGCAATACATTACCTTGAGAACTGCGCTTTGTGCTCTTTCTAATTTAAGGAAGTAGGTCTTACAAGTTCCGCCCCATGCTGGCAAGCAGTACGCAAGAAGAGACTGACACAGTGACATGTAGACCAACCTTAGAGTCATTTTGTCAGCAGAAAAGCGAAATTTCTTAAAAATGTAAATTAGTTTTCACGTTCTTGCTACCAAGTTGCCTACGTGAGAATACCAGTTTAAGTGTCTGTCAATCAACACACCCAAGTATTTTGTATTTGGTGTTATTGCCAGAGCTGAACACGAGCATGAGAGAATTCTTGAGTGCTCTTGGCAGGTGTAGCCTTTAATAACAGGTGGTATATTGGGCTGCGATTTTTTGCTTATAGAAAAGGTTACTATTTTGGTTTTTTCTGTATTTAGTGTGAGAAGATGTATCGCGAGCCAGTTCATAACCGTATCCAATGCCACTTGAGCATGCAGTAAGGTTTCTCTCCAGTCCGTGCCGTGTATAAGAAGTGCTGTATCATCAGCGTAGGTAAATACAGAGCAATTAGTGAGGGCAAGAGAACACAGGTCATTTATATAAATGAGGAAGAGCGTTGGACCCAAAATGCTTCCTTGAGGAACGCCGTAATCAATCCTAGCCTTATCACTCACTACTTCACCAATCTTTACATGTTGGTATCTGTTTTTAGGTAACTTGTAAAAATTTCCAGTGCTACACCGCGTACACCCATGCGTTCCAATTTTAATAGGAGGATTGGAACTGGGACAGTGTCAAAAGCTTTTGATATATCTAAACATATACCCAGACACCTGTGGCCGCGATCGATATGTTCAGATCCAATTAATTATTATGTTCCATACGTACATAATACATTATTAAGGGTATATATTTCGCCATGGGATCTGGAGGCAAAAGCCCTCGCCCACATGTGGGAGTGGCGCGAGGAGGCGAAACGCCGGGGCGAAACTCGGCTGCTGCGACAAATCGCGACACGGCGGACAGAGCTCCGGTTTGATCTCATGGCAACATTTTGGGTACGATTGTCGCAACCCAGTGCTGGGCACGCCACAATTGCGGCGGTAAGTCCCCTCTTTGAGGAGTGGATAGAGAGGCGTCACGGCGTCCTCACTTTCCGCCTGACGCAGGTTCTCATCGGGCATGGGTGCTTCAGTGGGTTCCTGTTCAGGATAAAGCGGGAGGATACACCAGGGTGTTTCCATTGCGAGGATCGTCTGGAGGACACGGTGGAGGTGTGCCCTGCCTGGGCGGAGCACCGCCGTGCCCTCGTGGAGGCAATCGGCGGCGGCGACCTCTCGCGTCCGGCCCTGGTGCGAGCCATGGTACGGAGCGAGAGGGAATGGGAAGCCGTCACCTCCTTCTGTGAAGCAGTAATGCTCGCGAAGGAGGAGGCGGGGCGCGTGAGGGAGTGGCATTCTCTGCGCTCTCACGTACCTAGCCGCCGCAGGAGGAGACGCCCCGGGCGTTGGGAGTCCATAGCGGACTCCCGGCCACCATAGGCGCGAGCTTGCGGGTGGCGAGCAATGGGTAGCTCACGCACGAACATGGGTGGGTTTTAGTCAGTAAAAGTCTGTCATGCCCTCCCGCTCCGCCCAGAGTGGGAGAAGTCATTTGATGATTTCCCATCCAGAAAAAAAAAAGGTATATATTTAGAGCAGCTATTTTGATAGAATTTAATCTAAAAATATAAATCAGACTACCGATTTGATTCAACTCGACCCAATTTTGGCCAGAAATTGTTCCAAAATATGTTATTGGGAAAACTATTTTCATTACTAACTTATGTGAATATCTATTACATTGGTTCACCGATTTCTCAAGAAAATGATATCAAAACCTTTAAGATTTGGTTTCTAAGTCACTAAACCGAAAATAATAAATTAATATTTTTCAGCCCATATTGTAACAATAAAAATAAAAGTGGAATACTTCCCATGATATTACGTTATATCAGCTACTTTTTGTAACATCAGCCCTCGGTTCCACTCACTCCCTGGAAGAATAATGAAAATGAAAGTTATCCTGTAGAAAGGTTCTTCTACATCAGGGGTTCCCAACCTTTTTTTGTTTACTGCCCACTTTAAGAATAAATTATTTTTTAACGCCCCCCTTTTTAAACATACTTAAAAACCGCTAAGTACTTATAACTGATTATTGAAACGCAAATTTATAGTATTCGGACAGAGTATCTTTTATTGAAAATAAAACAAACATAATCAATTCTTATATAAAAACTAATGTGAAGGTTGAATCTGATGCTGTTCAATAAGTTTGTTGATATCAGATTCCAATTTACTCAAAAACAGCCGCAAGTCGCCACGTTCGGTAACACGCAAACGATTTCTCTTTTTAGTAAGCAGCGTTGCCACAGCACTAAATCCACGTTCACACAAATATGACGATGGGAATGCTATCAAAAATCGTTGAACAATTGACCACAATCCAGGGTACAATTGCAGGAACGGTTTTTGTAGCCAAAATTCTTGATATCCATTTTTGAACTTGATTTTTATTTCTTCGTTTGTTGTCAATTCTATAAGTTCTTCTTCCAGCTGAGGTGACATTGCTGTGTTGACATTTGAAAACGGATCCAACACCCAGTCTGGTATTTCCAAGTTTAAAATGTCCTGGTATCGTTCGGTGAAGTCAATGTGGAGGTTTTCCAAATGTTGGCAGTAGGCATACAAGTCGTCGTTACTACAGTATACTGATAAATTCGGAAAATTGTGAAACTCACGTCTGCCCATATTCTTTTTGTGCAGAAGCAGTTTGGCTGCGAAAGCAGTAACGACATTTTTTGTTTTAATTAAATTTAGTTTATCGCCTTGCAGTTGGAGGTTCATGTCGTTGAACATTTTATACAGGTCTGTCATGAAAGCTATATCATTCTTTGATGTTATGAGCTTGTTGCGCAGTTCTGTATCTTTAGTTTCCAAGAACTCTATCATACAGGTTGTAAATTCGAATCAGACAATTGCCTCTTGACAGCCAACGAACTTCAGTATGAAGCAACAAACGGTTGAAATCTACGTCATTAGTAACACAAAGCTGATGAAATAATCTATCATTCAAAGAGCTGCTACGGATTTTATTGACTGCTTTGGTGACATATTGCAGTGATTGAAATAGTCGTTCACTTAAGTTTCTAGCAACCAAATGTTGTCTATGAATAACGCAATGTATAACAAGGACATCTGGAATTTTATTCTTTAAGTATGCTATGAAGCCTTTATGGCGCCCTGTCATAGCCGGAGTGCCATCCGTAGCAACTGATATAATATTTTTCAAAGGAATCTCTTTCTCTTCACAAAACTTTTCCAATGTATTGAATATGGTTTCGCCTTTTGTATCTGTCTCCAAATTTCTGGCAAACAATAGTTCTTCACGTATTTTCTCATCTTTAATAAACCTCACGTAAGATAGCAACAACGCTTCATTAGTTGGTAAAGTGGACTCATCGAGCTGAATTGAGAATTGACTAGTCCTCAGATGATTGCACAATGATTCTTCAATGTTTTCAGCCATTTCGTCAATTCGTCTTTGCACAGAATTATTACTCAAAGGAATTTTTCGGATAATATCTGCGGCCGGTTTATGAAGCACAGTAGTTATTACTTCCTTTATTGCTGGCAAAATTAACTCTTCTCCGATGTTGTATGGTTTGCCTTTTTGAGCAATTAACAAAGAGATATTGTACGAAGCTCGAAGTCCGTCGTCATCTTGCTTAGCAGCCGCCGAAAATAGTTTTGATACACTTGGCTGAGTATTATGCTTCTTCTCTAGGTCTTGAAAATATGCTACATTCTTTTCTGTCTTATCTGGATGCATTTTATTCAAATGATCTTGCAGTCTTGAAGGCTTCATTGCTTCGTTCGAAAATGTTTTTAGACATAGAAGACACTAAGGCGACGACGGGTTTGTGGGATTTTCAATAAATCCGAATTTAATATATTCCGCAGAGTATTGCCGTCTCTTCTTTTTTACTTCCGACATTGTTTTGTTTTAAGAAATACGTAAGTGTTGAAATCAGGTACCTACTGCTTATCTATTATGCGCGAAACCGCAAATGAAAATAAAATAAATTTACGTCGTTTATATAGGATTGCATAAGCAGCACGCACCAACAGGAATAAGACAAACGTGCATAAACTCCTTTATCTCATTCGACGCCCAATCGTACTCGACAAGCAAGAACAAGTATTATAGAACCAGCAGATTGGTATAGGAATGTACAATTCGGATTATTTAACAAAAATTTGTTAAAACATGATTGCCCGCGGTCTTTTATATCGAACCGAGTTTGAGCTATATCTTAATTAATATTAGTTGATGTTCACAAGATGTAGTCGAGATTCGAGAGCTCAGTCGGTGTCTAAGAGTCTTCCTAGCTAGGTAGATGAAATTATAAATCGACCCCAAAGCCCTACACAATGCCCCCTTTTTTTTCTGGGTCTCTTACCGCCCCCCTTTAGGCCTGCAGCGCCCACAAGGGGGCGTTATCGCCCACGTTGGGAAAGACTGTTCTACATCATAATCTTTAAGCATAACTATTATTACATATACGCAATCATTCGATACACTTCCGAGCCGAATCCAACATCAGTCAATGTTATAGAAAGACCTACACGCTGTTCATCTGAAACCCGAAATGTTGCCAGTTTAAACCAAATAGACGAGCGCTATACTTCGACAGCTATTTGATGTCGGGGCCTAGGCAATCGGAAGCCTGTCGAATGGCTGTGAATAGCTGTGATGGTCTATATTTGTACAGAACTGGAGTTCAGTTTAATCCTTTCAGCCGCTTATGAGTGATGGAGGAACAAACCTACACCCGCACACTAAAATATTCGTAGACATTGGAATCGGCACGTGAATGTGTAATAAAACGTGAAATCAATAACCTGCAGTACTTCTATCATCAAAGTAATTAACTTAATTAAGAGATGTTATGATATCAATACTAATAACTAATTTTAGAATACAATGATTAATTTTAGGTTTATCGAATACCTAAGCGTGTTATTAAGCATTTTAATACACACGTTTGTGAAAGATTCGATAGAGGTACTCTGAAAAATTTACATTTAAACATAATTCTGAGATTGGTCATTACCATGTTTTTATATACAACACAAAACATTTTTAGTAGGTTTTTATCAATAATATGTTGTGGTGGCATCGGTACGCAATTAATCAAGCAGTATATTTAAAACATGGCTTTTGTCTATAACCGAGAGTTGACAAATAAATCAGAGGGGCACCTCTCGTAATTTTAAGAACGATTACGTCTAATTTCAGTCTGTTAAAAATATGTAGAGTTTCCCTACAGTTTTGATAGTTTTAGACATTTGATTGTCGCCGAGATGAGACTGCGACTAGATTTTGAACGTTTTTAATTACGAGAATTGACGTACAGATATAAACATAAATTAAATATAAATGTGCGTAATAAAGAGGGACAAATGCGAGTTTCATTATCAGCGTAAGTAATACGTCAATCAAAGTTTTAGATACTTAGAGCGGTGGTTAAATTTTATTTCGCAATGCCTCTCATAATGATATACATATATAATGAAGCTTTGCTGTTATCGCGGTGTGTTCAGACCTATGACCCGTTGATGTTAGCACCCGAAGGGTTACTGTCTACTCGGAGGACCACAGACTCCCGTTCTGCGTTCAGTTTGGCGCGAGACCCCGCTGGGAACGAACGCGGTCTTGACTCATGAACACGTATCCCAATATCGGAAATATTTTAAAGTTCTCTTCAACTTTTTAAATATAGTTATTTGTGTTATTTAATAATTCAACATAAAAGCTAGTTGGCTGGAATCAATTGCTTTGTTTAACTAAAAGTTTTCGAATTGACATTTGCGGAAACCCCAGTTTGTTCATCAAATATGATTTTCTTATTATTCAGTGCATTGTTTATAGCGGGTAAGTTGTTTAAGGTTATTTATACCCTATTAATATTTTCGTCAAGATTGATTTTGTTGCAGAAACTTTTTGTGCTTAAACATTATTGAAAGTCTGCATGCAAGAAGAGACAAACGGTAAATTAAAAAAAACATATTTTCATAAATATTTCCAAAATATGTAGCTTATGTTAATTAAAACTTCAATCAAAATTAATGCAACACCTATGTAATACCTATGTAGGAACGAACTTTAACTAAACCCTTGTCAAACCAACTTCACCTCTCCTTTCTCAACGTCAATACGGCACTTCACGTCTTCACAATAAGCCAATTAACACTGCTTTGTAGTTCTATTACTTGATAATAAGCGCCACTGGTCGTGGCAGTACCCCGCATTTCTGGGCACTAACGTAACCCGTTCTTAGATGTGATTTTGCAAACCTATTTTGTGTAAATATAATAATTTACGGACCGAACCTACCTGGCTACAATGGCAACCAGATTTATGATAAATATACTTATACCATATTTCTAAACACATACATAACATAAATTATAGCCAGACACAGACAAATAGGTGTCTACTGCTTGTTCAAACTCTGCAAATGTTATTAATGTTCCCAAAAATAAAACATATAACTTATCTATTAATGGATTAGCATCCAATGACAATTGCTATCCGTGATCACAATCCAGATTTGTAGTGCGACGCAAATCTCGTAAAACAAATTTTAGGAAAACTTCTTGGAAATTGTTTTACAAACATCGCATCACGGCTGTCTGAAGAAACCTTAATTCGATCTCGATCGTACCTTTATAATAAATCTGGATCGTGGTAGTTGAGCAGAGTAAGGATTATTTGTACGATTTGTTTTTGTGTCATCCTTAACCATTTGTAAACATAATTTCCGAATTAATACTAAACCGAATGCCTCGTTATTCGAGTTTATTCAAGTATTGTTTAAGCTGACAATAATTACATTTTACAGTAATTTAATTACTTTGTTCCACATCTACTGAAATCAGTGAACTACTCATTGAAATGATTGGAATATCGAACACAGTTCAGTGATAAAATCATTTGAATCAATGACTTTGGCTAATTCTATTCTCATCAAAATGATGTTTAAAAACGGTATGTAGAATTTAATATAGCAATTACCTGGAAAACTTTTCTCTCAAACTGTGATATCCGCTACCCTAATTAAAACTGTCCGAATGAAGGCGAGATTACTTAAAACCTTCGGGAACGTTAATCTGCTCCTGTCAACATTCAATATTTAGTTTGAAAACCTTCTAGATAATTTCCAAACTATGGCAGCTGCGAAATCACATCTGCCTTTCCACCCCATAAGCCGTCAGTTAACCTTGACAGCGTCAATTTAGAGGAAAATGGAATTTTAGCCATGAATTTTGTCCACCTGGAAATAAAAGGCAGGGAGGCAATCTCCATAAATTTACATTTGTCAGCCACCTTGGAATTTGCTCTCCATTCGTGTTATTTGTTTTCATTGCCGAGTTACGAAGAAGAAAACTTGACAGTTCATTTTTGTTATTTTCTTCAAGTTTCCGCTGCTTGAATGTTATCGAGGCCAAGTGGGTTCATAATTTTCGCAGTTTTTTTCTAAAAGAAATATTAACCTCGTCAGTCTTCCAACACTTGAAAGTACATACTGGTGTCGGCCATTACATTACTTACTTTTTAAAAGGTAGCTAAAGTAGAAACATCGTCGTAGTAGGTACTTCATTATGGGTACCTACAGGTCGAATGAATATCCACGAAAATTATTCATTATAATAAAGACTTTATTTAATAACCGTATAGTTAGGGAGCTGGTGAGCAAAATTTCGATATGATCAGCACACAAGGCAGACGTTATTAATAATGATAATTATACCCTAAGAAACATCAAGGACCTCGTCTGCCACCATGGTGGCGCTGCGTTGTAAATTTACAGCGTTTCAAAAATGGTGTTATGCGCACACGTCTGTCTCTTGGACTGATATTTGAATTCCTTATGAAAACCAAGAAAAACGATGAGGCAGATGTTCAGGCCTGTGATATTCCAAAGGCAGACCATTTGATTTTTTTTTTTTCAACCCGACGCGGCGACGCCAATGTTCAGACGAGGAAGTAGGCATGGATGAGAGCGCCGACATGGATGATCGGCAAGGTTTCTCGGATAACAGCGATGACGACGCTTTTGTTTGAAAAATATAAAAAAAACACGTGGGTAATCCCACGTGTTGAGATTTAAATATGCAGAGGTTTACTAAGGGGGTCGAAAATTTCATTATTTTTGGGATAGGACACGCCTTTTTCAAGCAGAAAATAAAAAATACAGAACTGTTTTTGCATGTGAAGGCGAGTCGTTGTTGAGAATTTTAGTTTATGACCACTAGTTTTATTCCACACCTTTTTAATCGCGAATAATAAAAATAAAAATAGTCAGATTTAGTTAAAATAAATTATTATAGTCAAAATTTTTGGTGAAAACCGGCAAACTCAGAATAGCAAAATTGACATTTTCA
Organism: Aporophyla lueneburgensis; assembly: GCA_932294355.1. Classification (NCBI taxonomy): domain Eukaryota; kingdom Metazoa; phylum Arthropoda; class Insecta; order Lepidoptera; family Noctuidae; genus Aporophyla; species Aporophyla lueneburgensis. Next base: position 16,166,747 of record OW028750.1, on the reverse strand, counting down.
CTAAACTAATAACTCAGTGCAATCTTAGTGCTGTCAAACTAAATTATAGTTAAGTTGTGTCACTCTAGTCTATTTAAGAATAAGAAATCGTCGTCTGACAGGAATAAACCAAATTTTAGTTATTTTTAGTTTAGTTTAGAGAATTTTGTGACAACAGAATCGGCACCATTATCGTTTTTTTTTTAATTTTTAATTGCAAAAGAAAGAAATAAATGGAGTCTTGGCTCAAAATCTACGTATTTTACACAAATAAAACGTGATTAAAAAAAGTTAAAGATTGTTCCCATCCAGAACCTAATCCTATTCAGATTACATTCAAGCATGCAATTAAAATTTACTTTCTATTTAAAGTTCCAAGCGCATTTCGTTTCTCGTTGGCATTGGAAAAAATATGATTGCATAGATTTCAGCTCCAGAAGTTAAATCGTTACCGTGAGTTTAGAGGATAATAGTAAACAAAATTATAAGAATAAAACTATAAAGAATAACAATAATCCCATGCAATACCCGCTGTCCCTTGATTCCGTGAATTTCAAACAGTTATACAGCTGAAAATCAGTGAGCAAAATGTCTGCCACATGTTTTTTCGAATCCACAGAGTCATAGTGAATCGAATGGGCGCAATGAGAACCGCATGCAAATGACTTAGTAGAACTTTTTTTTAAATATTTTTACGACTCCGTCCCATGATAATGCAGAGTCCTGAATGTCTGCTTCTTCGATTTTCTTCGTTTCCAAGATGATTATGACCATGAACTACAGAGGCATACATGTACAAATGATTTAATACCCCGATTTTTTTAAGCAACTTCAATCCGCCTTAAGGCGAAAACGCAGTGACATAGGAACTTAATTGGTTGGACCAAATCAATTCGTAATTATTTAAACTGCAATCCACCTCGACGTGAAACGTGTGCAAATCCCGAAATGCTCGCCAGCTCCCTAACTACTACGGACAGCTTTAGACTTGAATAGCCCGATGGACAACTTGAATTAATATCTTAGGTATAACAGTAACCTCGTGCTCCTACAAACAAATAGTTTAGTCAAGTCTAGCGATCACTTACCCGCAATTTAGACACTTTGGTGTAAGTTTCCAGTAGGTAAGTGCGAAGTTGCCCGGACAACTCAGGCCTCAGTCCAGTAACCTCTTGATTTCAATACAAAGTGAACTACATGACAAACAGATTTCGGCTTTCTCTGAAACCTGGCTCAGTATACAAAGGGTATCATCAAAAACAAATTTCTATACTTGTAACAAAAGAGGATCCATTTCTGTGCAGAAAATTATATTTTATGATGAATAAAATGTTACCTACTTCCTAAAATATAGCAGTCAACAAAAAGAGATAATTTTGTAAGCAGCTTATTTGAATCACTTTTTGTTCATTTTGGGCATATAATATACGAAGTAGTCAAGTCTTTGATATCGCTACTAATTAAAAATGATATTAAACATTAATAGGTAGGTAAAAGAAAACAGTCGTTATTTTAACGATTGTGTTTTCTACTTAGGGCGGATGTTATCAAACTCAGATATGTTTTATTTTACTGTGGAATAAAATTGACGTCTGACAGTTTTAGTAATTAACTGTAAAAAAATAGTTTTTTTTTCCAGATTAAGACTGATTCTAGACATAAAAGTTACATTAATTACTTACTTACAGTAATGCCTTAAATTAAAAAGTTATACTAACAAATCAGAACAAAGCCACGAGATGTACAGATCATTCTATCCATTCCATCTATCACAATCCTGTTAGTTTTATTGTCGGCTTGCAACAATAAAACTAATAAAGGCGTCGGTCATTAAGTTTGTTGGTACTTCCAGCAACTTTATGACTGCGTGTGGCACCATACCGATTTTATTAACCATTTTCATACATAATCGATTAACGTAATTAATTGGAGTGTCAAGATATGTTACTAACAGCTGTTGTTGAGAAGCCAAAGCGCCTAATCACCTAATTGTAGTTTAAATCTTTGTATAAACCGCTGAACATACTCCTGAAACTTGGGAAATGGAAGGTTCAGATTAAAAACCGTTCTTTTCCGAGGATGTTAACACGACAACAGGAAATAACGGCCCGCGTGGCGTTAGGCAGGGGTTTAACCGCCCGGCATGGTAAGAGTGATAATGCCAGAAAGGATGTAGAAAAAGGAAGGCCATTTTAAAACTTTATGATGTCGTTTAGGAGAAAGCTTATTTATATGGGATGAGGTTTGTTTGACGAAAATCGTAGGTACCTATGAAATAAGTAGTAAGAAACAAATGTGGTTACAGAAAAGAAAAGTTGGACATTAAAGAAAATAAATTGTTGTAATCATTACAATTAGTTATTCATCCGCTTACCTGAAGAACACAAAAACACTCAAATCAATCATATTTCAAGAGGATTTCTTTACTTTTACGTTTACAATGATATTGCAAGTCAAAAGATGTCGCATTTTTTAAAATTCTCTGTAACATTTTAAATATTTTTCTAATTTTAGAATGAGCTCTTTGAATCCTGTATTAATTTAGTCATTCTGAGTATGTTGCTACAGTCCCGACAATAGGGGTAAACAACAACTACCCACACATACTGTCTGACCTTATTTAGATACCGCAAGTACCTCCGGAGGTAATGTTTTGGATCACCGAGGCTATCTTTATGCGTCCGCCAGTGAACCGAGCAATCGAAATACGAGGCGATCCGGTCATGAGTGACAATCGATTTCGACATTTTATACAAACCCTACCACAGCTGTTTTAACCGTATTTAATTTTAATATTTCTATCCAATCACGTGTTCATTTTATAAGCTTAATTATCTGGAAAACAATGAGTTATGTGAAGGTTAGATTTAGGTGTCGAATTACAGATAGAGGCATTATTAAGCTAGGCAAGATTTAATGTAATGGAGACCTTTGAACAAAGGCCTCGATACAATGAATATGAACAACAGTATCCTTTGTTATGTGGGTTTAACGATATATTTCGATTATTTCCAAGCAATTACAATGTACGCATGACCGAGTGTATTCGGGTGTAAATCGTCGCGGTTACCCAAAATCCCAAGAACCCAAAGGGTTTGCCGATACACGCAATCAAAATTCAATACAAATATGTTTGAAATAACTCAAAGGAATATCTTAGGGGAATTAAGTGGAAATATTTATCGATAAAGAGGAGAGTGATCAACTGGGCGGCGAGTACGTGAGGCGAATATAAATAAAATACTGAGTGAAAATCTTCATAATCGAGCGATTACTGATGAGTTTTCGATTATGGATAACATTGTTTGGTATTCAGCCTTCATCAAGAAAAAGTAACCTATATTCCACTGTTATTTATTGCTAAATAATGCTGATAAGTCAATTAGATAGCGCCAACGTCAAAATTCTACAATCTTCACTAAGTTGGCCCCCATTTATCATAATTATTATTTTGATTCTAACATTACGAATAGGTATATGTTCCTAATATGTGTGTACTTCATGTTTTATAATGAAGTTACTTTCAGACACAAGACTTACGAGATCATTGACAATATTCAGTTCACTTCTTAAAAATATCCCTAGGTAGGTAGTCATGCATATAATCATTACAGCTTACTAAAAATGTCTATCTGAAGTGTGCACGGATAATCTTAGATAAAAGAACGCGTGTAAGATTCAATTGACAATTTACAATTGACTTATGAGAAAATTCTCATAAGTTTTCGTTGTATATCTCCTTATGTAGAAATATTGCTCTTTGTTAGTTCTCTCTCTTTTATCATGTGCTTCTCTTGCGCGTAAATACTAAACTCATAGTTTTATATTCATAGAAAGTCCCAGTAATCTGCGGCAAAGTTTTCAAATAATAGCGGCGACATTTATCACTTTAGCAATATCGTAAAATGTTCACCTTCATTGCCCAGTTTACACTAGCGAAACGAATTTGTCTCGATCAATAAAAATAGTATTTCCTTTAGACAGTGTTTTAACGTACAATAGAATTGAAAAGTTTTGTTTTGTGTCAAAACAGTTATTCAATTTTCATATTTGGCATCTTTGATTTAATATGAATCAGTTTTGTTGCGAGTTTGCACGCCATCATTGTATTCATAAAGAGTCACACCCGACCTATTTAGTACGTACATACAAATTCCATGCACCAGACACACACCATAGATACGAATAAAGAGAGTATACCATAGACCATTAGGTACGCTTTAATGGAATAATTTCACGAATACGCGGTGAGCAAGCGAATACTTCTACGCTACAACTACGCTAATTAAGAATACAATTTACTATTTATAATACAATAAGTGACATGACAGTAGACATGACTTGAATACAAAAAAAAAAAAAAAAAATAAGAAAACATTGATCAATCATTTTGTACAGGTACTGTCTTACGTCCTTTATTTACTTTTTCTTTTTTCTTTTAATATATCACAAGGCATTTTATTGTAGCTTAGTACAGTAGGTACCCCACCTACTGTACTAAGCTACAATAAAATGCCTTGTGATATATTAAAGGAAAAAAGTAATATTAAAAAAACTTTTTAACAAAAAAATAAACCGCCGATAAACTAAAAAGCAAAAAATAATAAACCTTAAAATTATGAGTCAGCGCTTTGAGTGATCACTCAAAGCGATTGATTTTTCAGCGCTTCTTTGATTTTTTGGCGCTGACTCAAAATTTTAAGGTTTATTATTTTTTGCTTTTTAGTTTATCGGTGGCTTAATTTTTTGTTAAAAAGTTTTTATTTTATATATTTTTGTGGGTTTAATGTACTTATAATACTTGGCAAGGTATACCCTTACCAATAAAAAAATAATTATCAAAATCGGACTACTCTGTATAAAGTTATGCGTGGTTATACATTACAATCAGTGAGTGAAGAATCAATCATCCCCTGTTTTCCGACCCTTAGGGTTCGATTTTGTTTTCCAAATTTATATGGAACCACCTTCAGCGTATACCCTTTCCAATAAAAAAAGAACTATCACAATCGAACTACTATGTAAAAAATTATGCGTGGTCATACATTAAAAAAAATATACGCGTCGAATATCGAAATCGATAACCTCCTCCGTGTTTTTTCGTCGGTTGAAAAAGAACACGTTGTAAACAAGCAAGAACTTTTAACAATATGGAATGCAAATAAAGATATAAAAATGAATATAAGCGTTATTATTAAAAATAAGAAAGGACTATATTCAAGACAAGAATGCTCTGGAACATTCTGGTACTAACTACTCCATAAGACAATCTGGAGTCTATGCAAAATCTGACTGGTTGGTAATTTATTAACATTATTTTATTTGTATGAACTTAGTTCTTCATTCTGTTATTAATTTTACTCATACACGAATTAATTTTTGCTTAATTATTAGGCACAATCGTCTTCAATCAATTGTAAAATATGTGTAAACATGTCATAATTAATTAATATCTATGTCATTGCTTAAATTATATTAATTTATATACCTCTTGTAAAACAGTAAATTTATTCCTTCACATAATGTATGCAAAATATTACGAATAAAAAACTTTCGAAGATGGAGGTTCTTGTTGGCTCTCGCTATGAAACCACCTTTTGGCATGGACACTTAAAATCAATTCTATTTTCTTGGAAATTCTGACATTCAAAGTGAAATAAATAATTTGACTTTGAAAGAAAGAAGAGCTACAAATGATAATTTACACACTTGAAGTTGTAAAAGCACACAAGCATATCCAAATCGATTGAAACTCTCTTGTCGAGTACGATAAGATATTTATTGCGTTATCTCAAGGATGTACCGACATGTTCTCACAGGACGATGAAGGACAATCATTCAATCAGTTCTAGTACTGTTCAGTTATTGGTGTGTCTATTGTGGTAATGTTATTTCGTAGAAAAACTACCAACACAGATAAGAAGATTGGGAAAAAACGGAATTACAATATTAAGGGTTGATGCCACCAACTGCCTATTAGTTAATCAAGCTTGGATGAATTTTACCGTGGGTACTTGAACTCAGAGACCTGCAACGTGCTTCAACTGTGATCTAAATTCCTTTCATCCAATAAATTTTAAACTAGCTTCTGCCAGCGGCTTCAACTGCGTGGAGGTTAAAATAAATCTACTAGGAACGTACTACCGGGATAAAAATATGTATGCTATATTATGTTAATCTAGGTTATGATTACCTGTGTGACCATGCAAATTCGTTCAGCCAATTTAGCGTGATTGAGTTACAAACATCAAAACATTCATAATATTACAGTAGGATAAAACCAACACTATGGGCTTCCATAACCATAACCGACCCAAATCAAAACTAGTTACGGAAATAATGTCCCAAACCGCACAGCCCACAGGAACAGAGCGACCGACGATGGCGTCAGAACTTTGAACAAGGGCCCTTAAAGGCGTAGCGAGCACAGTTTCCATAAGTACGGTAACTGTATTGTGTCCAGCGAATAACTAGTGGTATAAAATCACAGCTTATTTGCCTGTTACACGTGGCTTTTTAACGCTGTATTGATAACAGTAACATTTCTAACATCCAGTTGCACTTAACCGCTGGACAAATGCCTTTAAAGGTCCGGTTGCTGCGTAGAAAACAATATATTCTCTACTCATATAAGTACCCATTCTCTATTCGAACATTTACTTAACCTACTTATATGTACGACGTACATGTTTCCGATTCTGAAAGTGGTGCCAGTGTTTGAGAAGTTGTGTGGAATTCGATTGACATGGTATTTGCTTGTAATGCGGAGGAATGAGAATCATGTTGTGGGGATAGTTTTGAGTTTAGATGTGGGGGTTAACGTGTAGGGGAAGACCAAGTAACGATGGATGGATTGTGTAAAACATGGGATAGCTAAAAAGGTGACTACTGATATCCAGTCTAAGAGACGTGAGACCTAGAAAAAAAAACCGGCCAAGTGCGAGTCGGACTCGCGCACCGAGGGTTCCGTACAAACCTGTAGGTATCCTCGGTTTATGCATAAGGTTTATGTAATTAAATGTTTTTTTATTTAATTTTTATATTTGAGTTGATTGAATTAAAGGTAAATTGCGGTTTACGATTTATGACGTATTAAAAAAAAACTACTTACTGGATCTCATTCAAACTAATTTTCGGTGGAAGTTTATATGGTTATGTACATCATATATTTTTTTTAGATTTATCATTCTCTTATTTTAGAAGTTACGGGGAGGACACATATATTACCACTTTGGAAGTGTCTCTCGCGCAAACTATTCAGTTTAGAAAAAAAATGATATTAAAAACCTCAATACCATTTTTGAAGACCTATTCATACCCACACGAATGGGTTTGATGAAAAACATTTTTTTGAGTTTCAGTTTTAAGTATGGGGAACCCCAAAATTTATTGTTTTTTTTTCTATTTTAGTATGAAAATCTTAATGCGGTTCACAGAATACATCTACTTACCAAGTTTCAACAGCATAGCTCTTATTGTTTCGGAGAAAAGTGGCTGTGACATACGGATGGACAGACAGACAGACAGACAGACATGACGAATCTATAAGGGTTCCGTTTTTTGCCATTTGGCAACGGAACCCTAAAAAGACGAGATGCGCCGTGCGTAAGTAAATGAGAATAAGGACAGGTGAATGATGTTGATACCTCTAGGTTTCCGATTTTTAACAAACGATTTGTAATGCGGAATATATTTTTTAGATTCTTCAACCGAGTAAAGTGTTACTCGGTTGAAGAATCTAAAAAATATATTCCGTATGAAAAGTTTACTCTCAAATTCAAATCTTAATATACAACGTGTTCCTCTTGATATCCCGAAACTCTAGGATATTAATGAGACTACTATATATCACCACTTCCTGTGTGTCCAAGAATCAACTGACATATGACTGGACTTTTTTAAAGTAATTGTATGAATTCTTTTTTTTTTTTAGTAGGCTTAGTTTAGATTCACAATTTGACCCGGTAGGTGGCGCTGTGATGGAATGCTAGGAAACAAGAAGAAAGAAGTCTGTGCGGTCACCCATTCATAGATATTATTTTCGCAGATGACCATTGAAATGCAACAAAGCAAACACAATGCTCATTAGTGACGTAATATTTAATACCCAAGTTGTCCGACTAATCGCTATCTATCGCCTCAGATTGATTAGGTCTAGTTCAACTAGTCCTAGAAATAATTAGCATGTAGTTTGTTAATCAAAGACCTAGTGAACTAGTGCAACATTTAGGTATAATACTGGAAATGCTTAACTTGTAATAAAAAATCCTTGTTTCTATGATACAACAGGTTTTGGAATTTATTCCATTGTTAAAAATGAATGCGTTTTATTTGATTGTTCAGGAATTTTCAGCCATGGATTCATTCGATCGTGTCAACATCAAATGAAGATAAGTTCAAACCTTCACATAGATAGTTCTGTAATATATGTACAAATTCTGTGACTTACCTAATTCAGGTTCCTACCTGAATTGAATATTTCAAGGTATCTACTATACATTTGCCAATTTTCAAACATAGTCTCATGCATCTCAAGCAATGAATAGAATAGAATATTAACAGGGATAATAATATTATATCAGGGATATTAATTATATATATTAGATTTTTTGGTTGGATAATATATGTTATATTATAACATATATTATCCAACCAAAAAATCTGCCTAGCCTTTTACCAACTATGTTAGAGTTGGCTTCCAGGCTAACCGGATGCAGCTGAGTTCCAGGTATTTACATGGAGCAACTCCCTATCTGACCTCCACAACTACTACTAGACTACTTAGGTACTAGACTGGTTGGCAACTTTCAGGCATCTTACAACTCGTAACTACTATCTTAAACCAACTAATCACAGCAGGGGCCCATGGGTTAACGTGCTTTCCAAGAGTACCTTAACCTAATCGATGAACTATTGGCTATTATTACTTAGCCACAAACCCTTGATCATAACAGATTATATAATATCACAATTTTTTTCCTAAGTAAAATAGGCAGAGGTGTGCAATAAGTATGGACGAACCTACTCCCTCAGTTCCTCTGGTACATTCAAGGCCCAAAAAATAGGCTGTGGAGAAATAAATAACATTAATATCGCAATAAAAGTACGTACTTAACAATGTACATTACGTCATCAGTACTTATATCTTGTTACCCATGTTGCCATTTTGCCACGTAGACTATACGCCGCACCGCGCGCCGTTACAGAGATACACGCCTGTGCTAAATTACATTAGCATACCGCATGTGACGTGTGCAATCATGTATTCACATCGATTTCGTTGAATAGACCAATTAATTATGTAATCATTGGGACACATTGCAATAAACTAGATCTGTGTGATTAGTCTGTAATTTGCCAATGATTGCAATACTGTCAAGCGGCTCGACAGTTTAATTCAGTATTTTAGTGCATTTAGAGTCAGATGTTTAGCATTGTTATGAAAGTAAGTTCTCCTTTGTTTTAAAAACATGTTCTTTTTTAACCTCATTTTTGAAATAGGCAAATAAAGTTCGTGAATTTTCCTTTAACAACCTTTACCGTGCGTTCACTCCTGCTTAAAGTTTCTAAATTGCTTCGAAAATGTAGCACAAGAGGAAAAAAACTCGCCTGGAATGAGAAAATTAAGAAGTCGCTCCTCTTTTTACTTCCAAATAAAACATTAAAATGAGAAAATGTAAGAGGTGAAGCTATAAGTAATTATAAATAGTTAGAATATTATATAAACTGAGGCAAAGGACATACGAAAAGAGATGGAGAAAATGTCTAATAAATAATTCAGAGGTTTTCCAACGTTGAAGAGCAAAACTTCAAAAGATATGTAGATAACGTGATATAAATATTCATATACGTAAAAGACTAGTTAGTTGCTTGGTCGACGACGGCCAAGCTTCATTCAATAAGTTTTTGCATAGATTTAAGACTTTAGGAGTCCGGATGAGATGAGGTTATCTAGAAGTAATTAGCTCTTGTACTCTGTAGAGTTACTTTGCATTATTTGTTAAGTTAAATGAGGTTCTCACTCAGAGCACGAACTATGCTGTCTATTTCATGTCAACCCTCTCTTGTTTTACTGTGAATGCAAAGCAATGTGCAACGTTAGTGAGCCGTTCTCATTACAAGCAAAACAACACGCTTAGCTTTGATTAAATGCATGGCTGTTTTTTATTTCAGTTAGTGCCTTAACTGTCCTTCTATTTTCTTAAGATGTTTCGTCTAGTTTCACTTCCTTCGTGTATAAAAGTAAAAAAAAAAACACATGAATAGAAAAGGTATGGCCTACAGTAAATTTGAAATTTCATTCATTCGTTGCATTTCGTGTTCATTCATGAGTTAGGTTATATTTAAATAGTTCGTTATTTTGCGGTGATTTCAAGATTTTTAATCAAGTGTTAGACACATTGAAAGTTTCATAATTTAAAAAAAAACTTAAATATTTCCTCGTAATTACTTTCTTCAAAATGTTTCTGAGGTATTGTCGAAACCTATTTTTTTTTAATAGCTAATTTCAGGGTCTTTAGGAAAATTTACTACACCTCCTTTTCGCAAAAATAATCCACCTCACGCCTTTTATTATTATATTATTGAAAACTGGTTATATGAAGAAATAATCTAATAAGATCTCAGCATATTCGGCATTGTTCTTTCCCTTTTTTTTTTTTCAGGATGGGAAATCATCAAATGACTTCTCCCGCTCTGGGTGGAACGGGAGGGCGTGTCAGACTTTTACTGACTAAAACCCACCCGTGTTCCATCAGTTGCCCATGTGCCAGGGTCACGGTATCTCTTTCGAACAATCACGTGACCCCGGCAGGCATCGGTCCTAGTAGACCCCTACACTGCTGCTGACATCTCTTTGAGGCGCGCGTGGAACACTGCGCGCCGTCGACCCGAGCTTGGTCCTTACCGGGCGGCAAGCTACCCATTGCTCGCCACCCGCAAGCTCGCGCCTACGGTGGCCGGGAGTCCGCAATCGACTCCCGACGCCCGGAGCGTCTCCTCCTGCGGCGGCTAGGAACGTGAGGGCGCAGAGACTTCCACTCCCTCACGCGCCCCGCCTCCTCCTTCGCGAGCATTACTGCTTCGCAGAAGGAGGTGACGGCTTCCCATTCCCTCTCGCTCCGTACCATGGCTCGCACCAGGGCCGGACGCGAGAGGTCGCCACCGCCGATCGCCTCTAGGAGGACACGGCGGTGCTCCGCCCAGGCAGGGCACACCTCCACCGTATGCTCCACCGTGTCCTCCAGACGATCCTCGCAATGGAAACACCCGGACGTATCCTCCCGCTTTATCCTGAACAGGAACCCACCGAAGCACCCATGCCCGGTGAGAACCTGCGTCAGGCGGAAGGTGAGGACGCCGTGGCGCCTCTCTATCCACTCCTCAAAGAGGGGACTTACCGCCGCAATTGTGGCGTTCCCAGCACTGGGTTGCGACAATCGTACCCGCCATGTCGCCATGAGATCACACCGGAGCTCTGTCCGCCGTGCCGCGATTTGTCGCGGCAGCGGAGTTTCGCCCCGGCGTTTCGCCTCCTCGCGCCACTCCCACATGTGCGCGAGGACCTTTGCCTCCAGATCCCATGGCGGCACTCCGGCAAGGAGGCTCGCCGCCTCGCACGAGATCGTGCGGTATCCTCGGATTAGCCGGATGGCCATGACCCTCTGGGCTGCACTCAACCGGCGCGCTGGGCGCAGCCTCAATGAGGGCGCCCACACCGGTGCCCCGTAGAGGGCCATGGACCGCACGACCCCTGTGTAGAGCCTCCGGCAGGAAGCGTTTGGACTTGTTCTTTCCCTTGAGTTTTCAATTGTCAAGTTAGCCTTTTGAAGCTATATATTTGATATCAACTACTTCTGCAAAAATGAAGTTACTGCCGACACCGGTTTTAATTTAAAATTCAGCCCGCAATCTGAATAAAGTACGCGCTAGGGAAACCCAGCCGCTTCACAATAGACTTCCTTACAGCTCTATTCTTATGGAAAATATATGCGAAAAGTGATATTATGTGTCCGCAATAACTGTTCGCATCTTACAAACAAAACAGTTTTATTCAACAGAAAGAATCATATTTTCAAAAGTGCATTTGTTGAGGAAAAAGCACGAACAAGAAAATAAGGGTTGTTTTATTCAAATTTTCAGTGTAATGTATAAGGATTCCTGTTTATACAAGTTATTTAATGGCTTCGTGAAACCGTTACAATACGTTTGTCTCACTGGTACGATTACTTTTAATAGAACATTAAATGAAACATCAAAAGGAAGGAAAACACAAAAGATTCAACCTTTATAAGCTTATATTATTTCGGCCGTCACCCAGAAATCGCGTTTCATTTTATGTTATGGTGTAAGATTTATAGAGATCATCCCATGTCCCATAATATAGGCACATATATTTTTATTTACCAGTCACCCCCAAATCGGTATCTTTTATGAGTTTGGTCGGTACTAATACGTTGAGGCTAACGGAAAGGGTTTATAATGAATGATGTTATATTGATTTTGGCTTTAAATAATTTTAAGCCAAATATTTTTGTATTCATAAAAATAAACAAATAATGAATAGAGGATAAATTAGAGATGAATTAGAAAAAAAGCTCAGGACACGTCCAGGGCGTCGGGAGACCTTAGCGAACTCCCGGCGACCGTAGGCACGGGCTTGCGGGGGGCGAGTAATGGGTAGCTCACCACCCGGCAAGAACTAGGAATGGTTCAACAGGACGTTGAGTTCCACGCGTGCCTCAAAGAGATGTCAGCATGTACTGAAGGGATCCGCTAGGGACAATGGCTGCAAGGGTCGCGGATTTATTTTAAAGAGTAACCTTAGCCCGGGCACAGGCAACTGAAAAAACACAGGTGGCTTTGAGTCACTAAAAGTCTGGCACGCCCTCACGCTTCGTCCAGAGCGGGAGAGGTTATATGATGATGTCTCACCTATAAAAAAGTGGTACAGTAGACGCTCTACTAAAGGCAAATAATTAATTAATAAATTTGTTACTGCACTTCGCTAGAAAAAATCAAACGTGCTTTATTATTATTATTATTGTAGTCAAGTTTGATTTTATAACTAATGACTGGCCTGTTAGTCCAGTGGTTAGTGACCCTGACTGCTAAGACTGAGGTCGTGGGTTCGATTCCCACCCAGGACAAATGTTGGTGTGATGAGCATAATCATTTGTTCTGTGTCTGGGTCTAGTTTATCTATAATATGTATGTATTTAGAAATATATAAGTACCGATATTTATCAGTTGTCTGGTTGCCATAGTACAGACTCTGCCTAGTTTGGGATCAGATAACGGTGTGTTGGTTATCCTAAATAAGATATTAGACTAAGATATTATAATAATGGCACAATTTCACTTACTCGTTCGCCCAAATCCGAAAGCCTATGGAATTCGGGCTGACAACCAAGTGTAATGGGGTCGAATACACCCATCTTCGGACAGTTTCGTCCAGCATCATCGTTTCGATAACCCGAATGACGGATGACATGTCCATAGGTAGGTTTTTGTACGAATGCGGGCGCAGGTGTGTATTGGACTTCATTCAAACTACTCGTAGTGTTTTAGTTTAGCCCATATTTCATTGCGATGACCACTGTACATATTACACCGGGTGTCCGAATTCGTGAAAAGTCTTTCGAGTACCCGAATGCGAGCGAACGACCATGTCAATTTGCGCCTCAATTCCACAAAAAAATCTCTATGATGAATACTTTTTTCTATGTTACTGTCAAAGTGTAACCAACCCAAAAGGTTGGCAGCCTGGCCACGTTAAATGACAGCCCACTTAATTTATTTAAAACTTGAAGGGATTTCATTAATAATTATGTTAACAATGCTGGTAACTTTTCTGGAACAACGTGGGTTATACCAGACAAAGTTTGTGAAGAGTGTCAGGCCGTCAGTAGAAACTCGGTACAGGCAGCGTGAAGCCAATTTTAATTTAATTTTTCACGAAAACATAGTGTCAAATTCTTTCTAAAAGTGAACAACAGGAAGGAAAACTTTTCTGCTTGTTTACGCCGTGGCTTTAAGGCTTGGTAACTGAAAATATACGTTTAAACTTTTCACAACAAATCAACTACAGACAAGTTTTAAATGCTCTTGAATCTTTTATAGTGGCTAAAAGCCTATAAAAAATGCAAATAAAATCTTTCGTGTTATGTTTATACTTTTATTAACGTCAGTTGCGGAATAATAAAAAAAAAACAATGGAATTTTCGCGAAAAACATGTTACATCAACAATACCTAGCAAAATTATGGAATTCAACAAAAACTTTGTTATTTTAGTTAATATGGTACTTATAGTGATTCAACAAAAAACTAATAAACTAATAGTTATTTATTTATATCCTACGGGAACATACTACCGAGTTAAAAATGGGTTTATAAGTGTTAATCCAAGTTATGTGTGCCAATTTCATTCAAATCCGTTGCTGTTTTTGCGTGATTGAATAACCAACATCGAAACATGTAAGCGCACATTTGTTTTGCATTTATAATATTAGTACGATTTTCACTCCAGGGCACAGGGCTTCCTGTATCACAAAAGCCAAAATTACTATTGAACTAATATATCAATCTGCCAAACCTTTTGCTAACTATGTTGAGGTCGGCTTCCAGTCTGACTTGATGCGGCTGAATACCAACATTTTACATGGAGCAACTGACTATCTGACTCCACAACCCAATTACTAGATAACACGATACCCCTTGGTAAGTTTGGTTGTCAAAACATTGAGCTTCTGACTACCGGTAACGACTGTCAAAGATCTAAGAATGACAGCCTGGACCAACGATTAACGTGCTTTCGAGGTACGGAGGGGTCTCCATCCACACTTTCACACTAATATCCATACTATCCATACTATATATACTAAACTATAATATATAATAATATTATAAATATTATATATATATATAATATATATATATATATAATATATAATTATATAATATATAATAATATTATAAATATAATATATAATCCACACTAATATTATAAATGCAATAGTAACTCTGTCTGTCTGTCGTTCTGTCTGTCTGTCTGTCTGTCTCGCTTTCCTGCTAAAACTACTGAACCGATTTAAATTAAATTTGGTACACAGATAGTTTAGAGCCTGAGAAAGGACATAGGCTACTTTTATCCCGATAGTATGTTCCCGTGGGATAATTTCCGACCTCCACGCGGGCGAAGCCGCTGGCAAAAGCTAGTATGTAATAAATGGTCATCCATCCACGAACCAACTGTGGCAAGCGTACCTTAAGCTTTTATCCCCGTAAACTTCAATAGGAATTAGGTAATCATAATTTACCCGTATATACTTAATAGGTTCTATACGATTCCAGATTTCTTTTCATAATTTCAGCTCCGTATTATATACTCGCAGTAATACAAGTAATAGGGTATTACAAGTAATTTATTCGGGGTCAATCTGACTTATTGAGTACTTGTAAGGATTAAGACCGTTGATCTCGCAAAATTTATCGTTTTGCAAGGTTACATAGTACCTATTTATTTTCAATTGCCAATTATTTTACTTTTAGAATAGGTAAGCTCTCCGATAAAATTTACATTTACATGATAATAATTATAAGTTCTTACTTTGAATATTCTTTTTTCAATTTATATTTCGAATGTTAGTTGCATGCAGCCAATTTTTTATTTTTTTTAAGTAACTGTTATTCGATCTTTGCCTCATAATAATTGGGTGAATAGCGATACACATCCCAATCTCAAAGTTAGCTATATTTCTTCATGCTTGATAACCATTTTGACTTGGTATTCGTCATAATATAAAAGTCACTCCTAGTGTCGCAGTCACTGCTAGTGTCGCTTCATACAAAAAGTATGATCATACCTAATCATTCCCTCCTGTTATTTAATTTTTTTTCGAGTTCTGGCATATGTGCAGCTGGCCTGCACATATGCCAGAACTCGAAAAAAAATTATTCACTTAACATTCGTTATTCCAACATAAATGTCTAATTGATTTGCTTGAATTTTTTATTTATTTATTTTTATTTCGTTTTTTTTTTATTATTAATACGTGTCTTTTATTTTTTATTTGCGCTTTACTAACATAGTTGTTAAGTACTTACTAACACAAATATGGATTATTTAATCTGAAATAAAGTAAATATATATAAATAAATTAAATATATATGACGGAGAAAGGACCTCCGTAGTATTTTTAAAAAGTGTGACGTCAGCATAGCTGACGTCACTGATATTATTTTCCTGGTGATCACTCATCTTCTAACTTTAAAGGAAACTTCACGACTTGTTCCAATGGTTCGTTTATTTGGCAGCGTAACGACTTCCCAGAGAGGTCCGCACTGTCCGGCGGCTCGAACAAGAATGAATCGAGCGCCTACGGTGCGGCCGTTTATATAGGGATCGTCGCACGTGCGCATTTTTAGGTTAAGTATTTAAACAAATCAAATAATAATGAATGTTGCTAATAGAAGAGGTAGTAAACATGTTTAACATAATTTTTCAGCGTAATAATCAATCAACAGTTTGTAAACTAATTTTAAACAATCAAATTATTAAACTTAATTATCTTCATCCGAAATAACGACGAAGTATTGTTGTTGCGCCGATAAACATAATTTTTTGGCGTAATAATCAATCAACAGTTTGTAAACTAATTTTAAACAATCAAATTATTAAACTTAATTATCGTCATCCGAAATAACGACGAACTATTGTTGTTGCGCCGATACGGCCATACTGACAGGCGGTGCGCGCTCTGCACCAGCCTCGTTGATTCACGTTGTGATATTTGCGACTACCTGTAAGTATAGAAGGATTTTCTCTGAGTAGGGTATCTGTTAAGCAACTCGTGTTGCTTTGTGTTGTTGTTTCATAGTGCTATAAAACAACTGCCTTTTATGTTTGAAAATATTAAGGTTTGTAGGTTCTCGAAGGGTTCTCGGAGGTTCTCGAAGGGTTCTCGGAGGTTCTCGAAGGGTTCTCGGAGTCTCTCGGAGATTCTCGGAGGTTCTCGGTGGTTCTCGAAGTGTCGTATTGTGGCTCTCGTAGAGTTATTTGGAATTATTAATATGAATTGAGTTTCTTACCATTCATTCTGATGCGTTTGGAATTGGCTGTTCTTGTAGGGTTTCTTGTGAGGTCGATGGAATGGGCTGAGTTGATGCTGCAGAGTCTCGGTGAGTAGGCGATTCGTTTCCCGCCGATACGGTCAACTGTTCACCAGGTTGTGGAGCACGGCGTAGCTGATCATGGGCCACCTTGCGGGGTCGTCCTCTGCCGACAACTTTCTTCACCAAATATCGGTCATTTTCCAATATTCTGCAGACTTCATATGGCTCGCTGAATTTAAGGTCTAGCGATGTTTGGTTGCGAGGATTATTTTTAATCAATACGTAGTCTCCTCTTTGAAAATGATGGATTTTGGCTTTGTGTAAGTTGAAGCGTTGTCTGTCTTGTTCGCTTGCTCGTAACGTTTTCTGTTGTACTTGTTGAGTAAGTGCTTCGATATCAATAGTTCCATTGTCAATATCTACCAAGTTAAGTAGCTCTGGAGGTACGCAGTGCTTCCGTTGTGTAATGAGCGTAAGTGGAGCAACACCGGTGACACGATGGGTTGTACAGTTGATTGCTAGTTGGAGTTCTTCTAGTGTAGTATGCCACTGCTCGGTTTCATAATTTTTGATCATCACTAATGCATTCTTGATGGTTGCAATGACCCTTTCAACTTGGCCATTCGCTCGGCTGACTCCTGGAGCTATGGCATGGATATTTATTCCAATCTGGTCACAGTAGTCTTTGAACTCGCCAAGGAATTCTCTTCCTCCATCGACTATGATTTGGACTGGTGTGCCAAATAGGTACACAGTACGTTTCAAAGCAGCCAATGTACTATGTGGGTTTTTGTTGCTGGCGAAGTAAAGTAAAACATACTTCGAGAAGGCATCAATGGAGACTATGACGTACTGCTGATCATCTGGAGTACCCAGTTTCCCTGTTATGTCCATATGAATAACTTGAAAGGCAGCCGTTGGTTTTTGTATTGGATGTAGTTGGGCTTGAATGGCACCGGATCTTCCTTTGGATGTTCGGCATATTATGCAATTATCGACAAATCTTCGGACAGTAGAACTCATGTTCTTGAACCAATAAGTTTCTCTGATCTTCTGTAATGTCTTTTCCCAGCCGGGATGTTTAAGTGCAGTGTGAAAAGAATTGATGATACTCCATTGGAAAGACTTCGGGACCACTGTACTAAGCTGCTGGCCGAAGACAGGATCATTAATGTTCTTCTTTAAGACGTTGTCCTCCAAGACATAGTCTTCTACAGGGTTATTGTCACTAATGCTGTCCATTATTGGTCGTAGTTCCTCGTCTCGTCGCTGTTCTATTTTGAGCCAGTTCAAGTCTCTTGTCATAACATTGACTGCAAACTCCGTTGGGTTTCTGCTGAAGAAATCAGCATGCTGAAGCCGTTCGCCTTTGCGGTACTCAACTTCGAAGTCGTAGTTTTGTAGGAACGCCCACCAACGATGAATTCGTGGTAACAGATCCTTTTTGTGTTTCGACGCTTTGAGCGCATTACAGTCTGTTATTACTGTGAATTTTCGCCCATATAGGTACTGGCGAAAGTGTTTTATAGCACGCACCACTGCCAGTGTTTCCAACTCGTAGGAATGGTAGCGACTTTCAGCCTCCGTGGTTCTCATACTCATAAACGCAACTGCATGTTGACGTCCCTCAATCACCTGTACCAAGACTGCGCCAAATCCGAGGCTACTTGCATCCGTATATAATTGTATGGGTGCTTCTTCCTGAAATAATGTGAGTACTGGAGCAGACGTTAGGCATTCAATGATTGTGTTACGGGCTTTCTCGTGTTTGTCTGTCCATATCCATTTGGCACCTTGTTTCGTCAACTCGTAGAGGGGTACCATAACACGAGAAAAGTCCGGGATGTACTTTCTGAAGTATCCTGCCAGACCATTGAACTGCCTGACCTGTTTGACAGTCTTAGGCACTGGAGCTTTGACGAGAGCTTCCACTTTTCGCGGGCTTGGTCGCACTTGTCCATCAGAAACTACGTTTCCAAGATATTCGATGGATCGTTTGAAGAAGCTGCACTTGTCAGCATTGATCGAAAAGCCAGCCTCTTGTAGTGCTATGAGGATTCGCTCCAGGTGTGATATTCCCTCAGGGAAATCTGTGCATTTGCTTAGCACGTCATCCACGTAAACCTGTGCAGCTGTTCCCAGCAAAGATGTTAGAGCTCTGTTGATACATCGCTGGTAAACTGAACAAGCATTGCTCAAACCGAACGGCATGGTGAGGTATTCATATAAGCCATCTGGTGTGACGAAGGCGGTCTTCTCAATGGATGTTTCACCAATTGGAATTTGGTGAAAGCCTGCTGCCATATCAAGGCTTGTGTAGAAATGACCATTTGCCAACTGGTCAATCTGATCAGAAATCAGGGGAAGCGGGTAGTGATCACGTAGTGTATTCGAGTTAAGTTCTCGAAAGTCTACGCAAAGTCGATCGTCTCCATTCTTCTTCTTGACTAAAATGATGGGGCTTGAGTAGGGAGATTTGCTTTCTCGGATGATGTTGTGTTCCAGAAGTTCTTGAACTATGCTGCGAACCTTCTCTCTTTCCACTGGACTGAGGCGATATGGTCTTCTTTCCACAAATTTGTCAGGGTTTTTCAGTCTGATTTCCAGTTCACCAGTGTTTACTCGAGTCTTGGGATATCCACGAATAAACAGGTGTTCGTATTTATTCAGAAGTCGATGTAGTTGCAAGACTTCATCTTCGTTGGTTAGGTCACAGTCCAGGTTGTTGAAGAGAGGAGAGTTCGTACTCACATGATTGACGAGTGTTTTATGAATTAGCTTCGTCCCGTTGGATGTGATTATCATGCTCAAATTAGTGCCATGAATCAGATTCATTCCCACTAAAATGTCTGTTGACATTTCATAGTCGGGCAATACGTAAAACTCCAGCTCAATACTGATGGTGTCTATAACACACACCGTTATAAGTTTGGTCAACGATAGTGCGGGGAATTGACCAATTCCTTTCAAATAGTTGACTACTGGTCTCCTCTGACCCGGTAGTACAGCAGCGAGAGATTCTCGTATGATTGAGCATTCCGCCCCGCTATCGAAGATAGCCTGCAATATCCTGTCACCTATTTTGATAGCGGTTGGAGCCAGCTTATTGCTTGCTACGCAGTTCATGTTTGAAGTCAATGAACGTTCACGTTTAAAGCAAGTTTCGTAAGTGTGACCTGGTTTCTTGCAGTAGGTGCAGGCAGGCGGGGTTGTTCTTTTTGAATCCGCTTTGTCAGCTTCAGGTTTGTTTTCCAAGGGTTTGAATCTGCAATCGTTGGTAGAGTGGTTCGTCTTTTTACATATGCGGCAGCTTGATGTTGATGGTGTAGTGTCCGACAGTCGTGGCCGCTTGATTTGCATTGTGGAACTTGAACTTGGGTGAGAACGCTTCTTCCGAATAGATGTTGCAACCGAGATGAGTTCAGGTACAGTGGTTGCTCTGGTATTCAATAATTCGATACGCAAACGCTCGTCGTTAACGCATCCAATTACTGCTTCCACAGCGTGTTCGTCTCCCAGTTCGTCCTTGGTGACCCTTCTCCATAGGATCCATGCACGTGACAAAAATTCCGCAATGTCTTTTGTTGAGTCGTAAACATGTTCTCTGAACATGATGATATCTCGAGAGTATCTATTTTCAGGTTCAAACGTGGTGATGAGGTTCTTCCGCAACTCTTCCCACGTATTAGTAGTCACCATCCAATCATCGATCCACATTTTTGCACGCCCCTTCAGCAGGCTGCAGACTTTCATGCGGACATCGAAATCATTCAGCTTATAGGCTTCAATTGCTTGATCTATATGCTGGCACCATTCTCGCACACCGACGTGGGTGTCTGGGTCGAACGATGGTAAGTAAACGTCCTTGATCCTTATTTTTGATTCGGTGGGTGGAGCACATAAACGCTCCGACATTTTCTGCATCGTTTCCATCATTTGCATCAGGAACTGTGGTGGTATCCCACCCATCTGCATTCCATGGTGATTGTATGTTTGCGGTCTCGATTGTGTTGCAGCTTCCACTGGTGTGCTTATGTCAAACACAGGTCCATGGTGCTGCTCGTTAGTTGGGTCCGGTTGCTCAGGTGGTGAACGAGCTGATGAGGAAGCGGCTTGGGTAGGAGCTTCTTGCAATCCCACTTCTGATGACGGAGAAAGGACCTCCGTAGTATTTTTAAAAAGTGTGACGTCAGCATAGCTGACGTCACTGATATTATTTTCCTGGTGATCACTCATCTTCTAACTTTAAAGGAAACTTCACGACTTGTTCCAATGGTTCGTTTATTTGGCAGCGTAACGACTTCCCAGAGAGGTCCGCACTGTCCGGCGGCTCGAACAAGAATGAATCGAGCGCCTACGGTGCGGCCGTTTATATAGGGATCGTCGCACGTGCGCATTTTTAGGTTAAGTATTTAAACAAATCAAATAATAATGAATGTTGCTAATAGAAGAGGTAGTAAACATGTTTAACATAATTTTTCAGCGTAATAATCAATCAACAGTTTGTAAACTAATTTTAAACAATCAAATTATTAAACTTAATTATCTTCATCCGAAATAACGACGAAGTATTGTTGTTGCGCCGATAAACATAATTTTTTGGCGTAATAATCAATCAACAGTTTGTAAACTAATTTTAAACAATCAAATTATTAAACTTAATTATCGTCATCCGAAATAACGACGAACTATTGTTGTTGCGCCGATATATATATATATATATAAATGTCACGGAATAACAATTCCTTTGTGTTATAATTTTTATAAGAGACAGTGAAAAATATTTGTCTAACACAATAAACTCCTCTTGGTTATTTTTATGAGGAATAATTTATGAGGGCACATAATCACTTGAGGCAGATAATGGCTAACTAGTGTCATAAAACGTAGCAAGTTGAGTAACAAAGTATATGACCCGCTGGACATGAGTCACAACCCAGGTTTATGATCTTTTTATGAACTTTTTTTTTCATCAACAACAATTTTATAATATACGGTACAAGATAATAAGCAGACTGTCTTCTGACTAACTCAGTAACTAAGTTGCTGTCATTTGGGAGTTTGCTTGCGTATCAGCTATTCCGAGTGCTAGCGACGACGCGATGTAGTGTCGATTAATCGTCGAATTATTGAGCTCCTTATGATTTTAATAGAGCTGCAGGGTTACCGACAAATGGATGCAGTGACTCAACAGGTCTATTCAATATGAGTGGTGCTTTCTTCAAAAGAACATTTCAGACATCAATTTACATGATCTTCATGGATCTGACCGAGACTATGTCTGGACTTTAAAACAGACTATGAGTATACCTCTGAGTTTGTTTCGGCCTTTCTTCTCAGAGTATTCAGATAGAAAATGCCGACCTCATCTAGTTTTTAAAATATGATTGACGTGTAAAAGTGTTTGTTCAAACCTACTTTCAGAAATATACCTAATCATTTATAATTTATTCATCCGTAGCATCTGCGGGCTTAAAAACGCCACACAGCAATTTCTCCTAAAAACGAATCATTTCCCGATTTCTTTTATGATTCTACTATTTGACACTGAACATCAATATAGCAATTCATAATTTGTCGACCATTTTACGAATCTCTAAACAAAACTGTCATACAGATAAAATACTGTCCTCAGATAATATGATGAATTGTCAGTTTGTGACCACTTTACGACTTTAGAATGGATTCTTTATATCACCCTATTATGATTCTGTTAAAGCGACCTTTTTAGACCCACGGGTAGAATGTCAGTTCATTTCAAGCTCATTTCACTTAAGTTTTGACTGTGATATTTTTACAAAATACATTTGTAGCGGTTCCACGTCTACCTATGAGGTCATAAATACCCGTAGTAACTTCCTTAGTTTCTAGAACTCGATTCATTTTGGTGGATGGTAGTTATAAACACCCATTTCACTTCGAGATCCCCAACATTCACCACTAATTGCGTCCTAATGTAGATGCTAAAGTGCTTTCGGCAATACCTGGTAATGACAAGCAACTTTTCTTCCTACAGCTTCTCTTGTGTTAAGCCGATGATAACATAAATACTGCCTTTAATTATTCTTAACACCTCTGATAAGAAAAGTAAAGGAACGAAGCAAGTTCCAGTATATTGCGCATTGTGTTAAAAATGCAAGAGTCGTTCGCATAGATACGATAATTTTAGCGATTTTCTTCACAATAGGTTGAACCTTCTACGGGTAAAAGGTTCCGTATCAGGTACCGGTACCTACACTATTTGCGACATCAGAATGATAATGAGTGAAACTGGCGTCCCTCTATCTTTATGAATCGTGCGCATTGACTTTACACTTGACATACTTTTTTTAGCAATTCGTATCGACATAGTTACAAGAACGCGCTATTTTTAAGACAAACGCACATTACAGCCGCAAGGAGCTGCAACGCAGCGTATTTTAATACAACTAGTGCGGTGCCTGTAGCGTGTGTTATATTAAGCAGTATATAACTATAAGTGTATATGTATGTACTAATTATGTATAGGGAAGGGTTTCAATAAATAAAGCACAGAAAGACAAGACTAGACCTTTATTTCAATTAGGCTTGTCAGCAATTAATCAGAAAGCTAGTCGTCCGTTCCAAACTAGGTCTTCATGGAGAAGAAGGACAAGAAACTCCATGGAAACAGTATTGAAGTATTATATCAACACATTTCTTACATTACCATACATTATCATTATCTTAAATACATTAATTCTATCTCTTGGACCATTGTCCAAGAGAACTCAGAATAATATCAATATAATCAAAATATAACAATAAAATCTAGGAAAAGAATATGCATATTCCATTTATAGGATTTAAAACATTTGCAATATTGGCAACACTATAAACAGTACAACAACAATGTCATAATAGGCAATAGTTACGATATAATATCAATTACTTAACTTACGTGACCTCTGGTCGATCCTTCCACACAACAACAGCACTAGAACTAGCCAACTGAACATCTGCCAAGCAACTGACAGTTTCACTGTGGCTCCGGCCTTTTATACCCGTTAACAAACAAGTATGATTCAAAAACTGAAGGCTTTAGTCAAATCAGTGTTTGACTTATACAAAAATAAGTTTATAATAAAAATCATTTACTAATTCCATAATTAAATATTAGACACATAATAATTACATATATCACGGCCATACTGACAAGTACTTCGCTCTCGAAGTACATTAGATACCTTGTTTTCTTTTGTTTTTTTTTTATCCTTTTGTTTTGCCAAGTGCCTAGACGTGCCAAGTCCCCTCCACCCGCTGCTAGTGGTATAGACTTGCACCAAGCAAATGACCGACCAGCGGAAACAAATTTTATCGGTTACTTCGTCATGCAAGTCCTATTCACCCACTGCTGGTGAGATAGACAAGCACCAAGTAAACGATCGCCCAGCGAATCTTTACTTTTTTTTTACTTTTCGTTTGATTCTCATTTCAGGTTCTCTAAGCGTAATAAAACTTATCTACCTATGTATCGAAACCTTTTGTTTTTTTTTTCTTTACCTCCCTAATGTAATAGAAACAGGTTAAATACTTTAACAATTTTGACAAATAATGAATCGTGTATCGGTATAATTTAGTTTACAAAACAATTATTTTAGAAATAATTTAAAAAGCCATTCCTATTGATTACCTTTTAACTATTGAAATTAAAAATTAACCGTTGTATCAAAACAGTAGCCAGTGATCATGAAAATGATTCGAATAATTCATCGCTCGGTCAATCTGACAATATTACCGAAAACCGTATTCAATAATCATTTACTATTAACATTTCCACAAATTTTTGACATGGCCACTCCGACCACAACATTTCCACTTCACTTTGGAAGTAATAACTGTAACTAATACCTAACAAACCAAAGTAAAAACAATTATTTCACAGAGGTTAATCTTGAGAAAAGCTGTTTATTTTCTGTACTATGTGATGCTCACTACTTTGGAAAAAATTAAGAATTAATCCAAGTAAAAGAAGCCACATCCTCAAATTAATTTCAGTAGGTGGTGTTAGCTACTTTCTCACAGAGTCAACGGAGCCTGACTGTCCGCTTAAACGGGTCCAGTGACCGATTGAAGAAAAAATGGAGGATCATACCGAAGTATAAATTGAATTTTCAGGTCGTTAAACTACTACTAACTGTGTGTTGTTTTCTTCGTTAAAATTATCTCCGAAACAATTTATAAACATCAGAACCTAAACAAGTAATTTTAAATTACCATGAACATTTGAATGGCATTTAAACATCTCTCAAATAACATTGTTTTTATAGTACTTGTACAGTCAACCAAACTGTATTCGTACAGCTTCACCGACTCAACAGTTGTAAATGTTTGTAACGTCCATTAGCACAGAATGACATTCAGCTATCATCTTAATATGTCAAACCGAATCAATAGTGTGACACTAACAGCATCATTATTTTCTGTTGTTTTTATTTTATTTTTCATAAAATGGTCAGGCCATTGAAAATAAAAGATTTGGGTTGCTTTATCGGTAATCGCTGTAATCCAATTAAATTTAATTTTCTATGTGATAATCTGCTCAGTATCGTAGCTTAATGAGGTGAGCTTGATAAAGGAAATGTAAATCTAATCTTTGTCAATATATCGTTTGAACGTTCATTACAACTGAAATGGACAAAAATGCTTATAATTTGAAAATAACCTTTTACGACCATGCCGAACTGTACGTCATCTCGAAGTACAAGTGTCAAAAGCGATAAGAGGAACATTTATATTGTTTTCATTGGTCTATGACCCAAGTGATGTTATGGTCTCACCCGCTGCACGTGAGTCTCCTAACACCAGGCCTAAGACTCCAGCGGTAAATTTTCATTTATTTCACAATTACATTCACCTCGAATTGTGTAGTTTATTTTTCTTTTATTTGTGTTGTTTTATAAATCCGGTTATTTCAGTTTAACCAAACCTAAATAATAAGGTTTTGGTCTCAGGTCTCATCCCTGTGAGTATGTCCCTATAATAAAAACCTCACAAGCTAATTCTAAATATCTTAAAATAATATACCTAACCCTCAAAAGAAATGAAACTAAAATTGCATTAAGTACTGAGATCTACATAATCACTTTTATAATTAAACAAGGTGTTATCTGATCTATGAATTCTGCGTTTACTACCATCTCAAATATTTTTTCATATTTACTCCGTTAATCGATTGATTTCAAAATGCTAGAACAACCTTGGGCATACACCGTCCGTGACATGTTCCAAAGCTAAAAATGAACAAGCTGTGAAGAATTAACACTTAAAATATATCTTATGTCGGAGAAATAAGTCTATCTATAGTGTATTCAAACCCTAATAACAAATTTATTTTATAGAAACTTGAATATCTATTTAGCTTTACGTGTAGGTATCAAGATTATTATTTTTGAACTAATTTGTTTACATGTTTGAAAATTAAATAGCAAACGCAGATTAAGACAAAAATTAAAAATGCAGAAAACAATTAGTCAATATTATGACGTTTTTAGCATCTTATTTTTTTTCTAAAAGTAATTTCATATATTTGTCGGAGTTTGTTAACAATTACAAATTGTGGGTAGTCCGCATAATTTGTTATGAATTGTTTTTATTATCATTCATTTAGGTGATGTTTCTATCAGATATTGTCTTATAAATCTGAGCATAATTTATTGAGTACTTGGTGTACGCACTAATTAATTTTTGGCTACTTATTTCGATAATTGTAACCGATACTTTTGTTCAAAACAACAAATGACTTGTTACTTTATTTTTAAAATGATTGGCGTTGCTAAATTCACCGTTGTTTATTTATGACAATTATTCTTGTAATATTTGATTACTTAATAATGTAAGTCTTATTAGATTAAGCATACTTTAGCGCGCCATCACACAGAGTTGTCATGGATGTTAAGGCGAGACATTGTCCTATAAAAGAGCTGGCACTCAGTGAGCAAGTCAGTCTATCTTCGGATTAGACTCATTACAGAGCCTCTGCTCCCGACAAAACTGTCGGTTTACCTGGTACAGCGCTGCTGTATATTCACATAGCTGTATTGATGACTAGCTAAATAGCGAAAGATACACTTTGTATTTGGGTCGCTTAGGCCTCTATACGAACTGTAACCTTTTGTTCGTCGAACTGTATTGTTTTAACCTACTTTACCATCTGTTACCTTTTTATTGTGTTTCTTTTTATATCGTGTAATTAATATTGTATTAAAACGCTGTAACTGTTTATTATTCTTGTTTATCTCAAATAAAATGGGAACTCCAAACCCTGACGATATATCGCTCGGCACTCCCGATTTATTTGTAACCTAATCAACGGTTTCTCAGCCAAATTCTGGGCTGACTATATTTAGATTGCTATCGACACACTAAGAAGAAGAACGGTTTCTCCTTAAACTTTTCTAATGCTGCGGTAAATAATAAAATACGTGGCCAGCCAAGTGTGTATTACGGGCCTAATGTAACGATTTCTTGTTGTTAGCACGTGTATCATCATTAAAACTACGAAAAACGGATTCACTTTACTATTTTTTCAACCGACTTCAAAAAAGAGGTTCTCAATTCAACTTTTTTTTAATGTTTGTTACCTCATAATTTTTGGCTGGGTGAACGATTCTGATGATTTTTTTTTTAAATTGGTAGTCCCATTTGAATTTCATTGACTTTGCTTTGGTAGCTTTTGCATTAGCATCGATAATACGAATTTAATCCACTTTGTTTATCATGATAATATTCTAATAGTTCTGTCACTGCTATTCACGTGGCCAGCAGTGATATAGGAGATACATACCATAACTAAAAAGTTAAAAATATAAATCCCTTTTCAAAAAAACAACAACCAACCTCCTTAAAAAGTGGCTAGGTTCTTTTTTTAAACTTTAACATCTGTAACCGGTACCTCTTTCTGTGCAAATAAATACTTTCTAAACATCGTGAAGTTTCATTTCTGTGAACACCTGCATCATACTACTTCCCCTTTTTTTTCAAAATTGTATCCTCTTACAATACTTGAAAAAAACAAAGGTACAATGACTATTAAGTAGTTAATATGTTTCCATCCACAATAACCCATTGGTACTTGATTATCTATTGAATGATGATGTAAAAGTGATAGGCAATACTTAATCCCTTAATTTAATCATTTTATCCCTTTGTATTTCGTTTTAATTTAGAAGGGCCTCTAAAGATTTCAACGATTTCATTTACTACTTATTTCCTGAAAACTTCGGGATATTATTACAAAAAGTCGAGGTTCCTCAGTTTCAAACCTCATACAGCAACTTGCAGCACCGCAGCTCAGATGTCAAGGCGCAAGTGTAGTCAGCGATCCGCCAACGAACGGTTTCCAATAGACCGTTAGTGGCCCCACCATCGAGCATGAAAATAAGAAAATAACATTCATTAGTAAGCAGTCTTAAAAGGACAGGGAACAATCGCCACTTCTGATGTTATATTAAGCAGTACATAACTATAAGTGTATATGTATGTACTAATTATGTATAGGGAAGGGTTTCAATAAATAAAGCACAGAAAGACAAGACTAGACCTTTATTTCAATTAGGCTTGTCAGCAATTAATCAGAAAGCTAGTCGTCCGTTCCAAACTAGGTCTTCATGGAGAAGAAGGACAAGAAACTCCATGGAAACAGTATTGAAGTATTATATCAACACATTTCTTACATTACCATACATTATCATTATCTTAAATACATTAATTCTATCTCTTGGACCATTGTCCAAGAGAACTCAGAATAATATCAATATAATCAAAATATAACAATAAAATCTAGGAAAAGAATATGAATATTCCATTTATAGGATTTAAAACATTTGCAATATTGGCAACACTATAAACAGTACAACAACAATGTCATAATAGGCAATAGTTACGATATAATATCAATTACTTAACTTACGTGACCTCTGGTCAATCCTTCCACACAACAACAGCACTAGAACTAGCCAACTGAACATCTGCCAAGCAACTGACAGTTTCACTGTGGCTCCGGCCTTTTATACCCGTTAACAAACAAGTATGATTCAAAAACTGACGGCTTTAGTCAAATCAGTGTTTGACTTATACAAAAATAAGTTTATAATAAAAATCATTTACTAATTCCATAATTAAATATTAGACACATAATAATTACATATATCACGTGCGTTAAAGAAAATTATGAAAGTGATGAAGGAGGATTTTTGTAATTTATTTATTTGGTCGTTGCAATCGTAACACTATGCAAACAAATTAGCATAAGTCAACATATAAGCGAAGTGGACAATGTTAACCGATAGACACAGTTTTCAAAAACAATAAAAACTATATAAAAATAACGGTATAAGTACAGAAATTACGCAAACTTATACTCTATTTCAAAACGAATAGTTGTGCTCTACATATAATGGTTATCTAAACAATTTGGTGGACTTGGTGCTTGAGTTTTTTAAAAGAAGTGCAACAATATATCAAACCCATCGACAAAGTCCAAAGACGAAGTTTACAAAGTCTTGGAACTGAAGAATTACACCCTAAAGCTGTTTTGCGGAATGGGGGACGTAACAATTTGATAGGGTGATGCAGATATTTATTGTTTTGTTTGAAAATGAACTTACTTGTCAAGTGGGGGTAAAGTATTTTACTGTGAAGAATTTTGAACGGGAAGATTAAATCATTGTTATCTGTAGGTACGTTTTTGTTTTAGATTATGATAATTTTTTCAAGACGTTTTACGTAGCTTCGAACTTTTATAACTATTCTCGATTATAGAGTAAGTAAGATAGTTAAAAAACATTTACTGAATGCGCTCTAAACTAAAACCATGCGATGCATAGTGAGGACGCCACACAGCTATGCAGAACTCCAATACGGTACGATGGAAGCAACTGAACAGGTATAATTTTGTTTCAGGGTTGTGAAAATATTTGGAATTTCTTGACAATATTGTCTATGTGGGGAATTTATGTCAGATTGTGGTAAAGAAGCACCACCAAGTCTCTGGTTACATCTACTTTACTCAGACACGTGGCGTTCATACTATAGTTTAAATTGATAATATTTGACTTCCGAGTAAACGTTATTTGAGAAAAAAAAATTGTTGCTATGCGTTGCATTGCGGCCCGCCCAAATAATAAAATAATAATAATCTTTTCCCTACACTATCAAATGAAATAAATAAACCCAGTAGGAGAACCAAGGTAACTGACATAGCCCTATGAATTGCCAAACTTGGCAGTAGGTAGGGCACATTGCTCGCAGAACAGATGACCGCTTGAGCCGAATAGTTCTAGAGTGAGTGAAAAGATGGTGAATAATCGTTTATTTAATACAAAAAATAATGTCTAAGTGATGGTAATTCCAAAAGTTAAAACTGAGGCGCAGCAACCAACGCCTGACTCCTTGTGAGAGGATAAGTTGTTCCAGACTAATACATTAAAAAGTAGTTCACACAAATATGCGCGAGTCTTAATAGTATCACGTCATAATCCAACGTAAGTCCCAACAGCATATCCTCTGGGCATAAAATGTCATAAGTTATTACTATACGCGCCGCCGACGCACGACGTACGGTGACCGTGCAACCAATCTATTCCTTTGCACAGCTCTCGAAACGCGAGAAATCGGAACAACTCCGCATACATTCCCAGTTCCTTTGATACCATATATTAAAATGGAAATCTGACATACCCCGGGTATTTTTTTTATCAAATAATATAACCACGAGATTGAAAATAAGAGAATAAAGTAACTTTTGCACTGTGTTCTGTTTACGATTCCCGTAAAAACATTCGGGAAAAGGAAATCGCATGTATCTACCAATTTTCGGCTTTATCCTCAGGCGGTGTGTCTCATTGGTGGATCAGTAGAGGATAAGTTAAGGGTTTACTCCACATCGTCTTTGAGGAATGAAAGCCGTGAAAGTATATTCAAATAGACCCAGCCCTGAGTAAGCTTGTTTACTCGTATATTTGGCAAATAAACCCTGTCTAGAAAGTTGCATAATACTCAGGTGTTCTAGTTAAAGGATGATTGTATATTTGTAATTAAATATAAATATTATAAAACTGAGAGTGAGAGAAAGAGTCTAGAATTTTTGGCTGAACGTATTTTCAGTCGTGGATAACATTGTTGGCCATTGTTGTTTACATCTTTAGAAAATTTAGAACAGCCAGGATTTATTTACTGAACGAAGTTATCAAGAAAC
This sequence comes from Aporophyla lueneburgensis, assembly GCA_932294355.1. Lineage (NCBI taxonomy): Eukaryota > Metazoa > Arthropoda > Insecta > Lepidoptera > Noctuidae > Aporophyla > Aporophyla lueneburgensis. The sequence continues at coordinate 16,135,440 of OW028750.1, read as the reverse complement.
GCCATTTAAATAGAAAATCAACACCATTGTGGCTGGGACTCCTAAAATATTTTTCATACAGAAATCTAGCCAAACAAAAGCGATGCGATCAAAGGAATTGAGAAATGAAAGCGGGAAACGATTTATTTGGCTACAAACAACAATAAAAACATATTTTGACGTAGCCTATGTGGGTACTCATAATAGGGTTGGTGAGTAAGGCAAAATGAACGACATGAAATTCGTGCCCCGACTACCACTCGGCCATACGGGTGTCGACGGAAAGCTTGAAGTTAACGCTAATGCTACCCAACTAGGAACATGTTCGCCACGGCCCACAAAATAATCCTTCGCAGAAGGTACATTTACTACGACATCGAGAAAGGCAGATGTAAAGTCTTGATAATCCCTGAACTTCATTCCGACAATTATACTGGCTGGGGTATAGCTGGTCACGGCACATTATTTGTAAGCAAATTCTCTAGAAGCAAATCGTTTAAAATTCTTAAAATTCTGGTAATGAAATCTAAGTAACAACTTAACTATAAATACTTATAAGTTATAGGTATAGTAGAGACGCAAGACGTTTCCATGCAACTTCAGCGAGTATTTTTATATGTAAGTTGAATGAGATAAACACTATTTCGATCATATTTAGAAGACTAGAAAAAAAATACACTTACAGTTAATTGTCAGTTAGTTTTCGATTTTGCATCACTGTCCAAATTATAGTGTTATCTACACCTCTTCTGCTGGTTACGTTAGGTTTGCTGCCATAGACAAGTCTGTCGAAATCACAGTGATCTTTATTTCCGTTGCAATAAGGTTGCTGTTGGATTGCTGCTGTCAAAGGTAAAACTCATTTAATATGGACAGACTGTAGCTTAGCGAGCTGAGAGAATGCGTCATCATGTAAAATGAGTAGATTATTTAATAACAAATACTACGCGTTCTTTTGTGCATTCGGCCTGATAGTGTTAGCGGGCCCAGCGCTAACTTGGAGGATGTCTAGAACTTCTCTATCTCCCTACATGATGCCATTGCTCTCAAAATAGCGACACGGGTTGAATTGGTGTTTGTTACCGTCTACTGCCACATGTTCACATGTCACGTTGCAGCCTTACGGCTGTGTAAACCAATAAAGATCCGTCTTGTTCTTTTAGGGAATGCTTGTTCAGCCGTTTATCAGTCCGCGGCAGTCGATTTTCATCAAAGAATAAAAGAAGAAATTCAATAGACTTAAAAAGGTCTTTACGGAACATTTTATAAGGAATAAAGCGATATTGTGGGTGTAAAGTAGGCATTTCAAAAGATATAAAACGCTTTAATCCTTAAGTGTCTATCAAAGACAATCTATTATTTTATATAGATATTATACTTGCTGAGATAATTTTATGTCTAAGGTAATTGAATAACTTTGGGAATATAAAAGTAAAACTCTACTTTGAAACAAAAATAATAAATGATAATACGGTGTAAGTTGTTTAGTGCTTTCGATTTCATATTTTTGGCACTGAGCTAACTGGGAAAGACAAATGAGTAAACGTTCTCGAAACGGTGAAGGAAAACATCGTGGGGAAACTGGCACGTCTTAAAACCGAAAATTCGAAGACATGACATCTACCAATCCACACTGGGCTCGCGTGGTAGGTTGCGGCTCACTCCCTATCACCGATAGGATGTTATGGTACGGTGTTAGGTATTTAGTGCATACAAATAAGCGATACACAATTACATTTTTCAGGTAAAATTTAATTAAGTATCGCTTATTCGTATGTCCTTCCTAGTTTATACAGTGCCAAAAATATGAAATCAAAAGTACTAAATGACGACAAATGTATAAACGCTCTCGAAACTGTGAAGGAAAACATCGTGAGGAACTGTCTTAGAAATGTCTTAGAACTAACATCTCGAAGACATGTGAAATCTACCAATCCGCACTGGGCCTGCGTTCTACCACGCAGGCCCAGTGCGGATTGATACGGCCCACTCCTTTTCACCGAGAAGTGACCGGCGGCGTCCCAGCAGTGAGAACATTTTAGGCTGATTATGTTATGTTACGGTGTAAGTTACTTGGTGCTTTTGATTTCATATTTTTGGCACTAAATTGACGAGGAAAGACAAACGAATAAACGATACTTAATAACAATTTTCAGGTATGTTTATCTACTATCAATTTCGAGCGGAAAAGCCTTGGAACGGAAAACTTTTCCATTTCTTAGTCAATAAACAAAACAAATAATCGTGATACTTACAAATGTTATTTCCAGTCTAACAATGCTTCTAATTATGACAGCTTAACCCTTTCGGGGATCATAAACACGATGTTTTGCTTGTACATACGAACGATGCAAGGTTTTTGCCCGCCGCCGGTACTAAATGATACACAGAGCGGACATTAAATCCGCATTTGTTCGTTTTTACTTAAATGTAGGCAGTATGTACAGCGACTGATAAAACGGATTATATATACGGCTTAGTCGGGAGTGAAAAACATTTCCCATGGGCCACGTCCCCGGCGTTTCCCAAAGTAGGTAGTTTCTCGAATTAGAATAAGAATGATTGCGTGTAAGTTCGAACTCAACGTTGTTATTTTTTAAACAAAGGTGTGTAAATAGGTTTTACAAATAAAATAGATATAGTGATCTCTATATTTTTCTGTCTTCGGCGTTTAAATACGAAATAGGTATGCATACGAAATTAAAATGAATTTACTGATTTTTTATTAAAATTAAATGACAACCTATCAAAGGAATATTGCAAACAAATATATTTTTATCATTTAAATACTATTTACCTATGTATACATACATAGATATTAAATTTTAAATACACTCGTTGTCACAAAATCGCACTTAGGTAAATAAATTACCATTCAAATAGGGTACCAATTAGGGCATCGGAACCGGTTTTTCCCGGTTACAGAAAACCCGGGAAATTCCGATTCTGAGGGTCCTTGAAAGAACCGGTTCTGTAAAACGGAGAACCAGTCGTTTCGGTTCTTTCGGTTCTCTCTTAAAATAAATATAGAAATAATATTATCTCTATAATACTCAATTCCACCCACTAGTGTGGAGCCGGAACGTATATTTTCTTCCGCCGGGATAGTCTGCAATAAACTCCGTTTAAGCGACAAAACTTTAGACGCACAATTTTTTTTACGTTCCTTTTACTTATACGTAATGCTCAAAGGTGCCATTTAGGAAAGAAGAAACCCAATACGTAATGCTCAATTTAATAATTAATTTTATTGTTTGGTTTTTTTTAAGTCCATATGGAAGATTTTTTTTTTTTATTTTTATCATTTATGTACGAGTTTTGTGTGCTTTTTTATTTATTTTAAGTGGATTTGTGAAAGTTCCTATTTCTAGCTTGTAAGATTGTTATTTGTTTAAACTTTGGTTTTTATTATTTCATAGCTACTTTTTGATCTCTACACTTTCTGATACACTACAGTGTAGTGAATTATAAACAACTGATTGTCAATTGGTTGTGAAAATACTAAATTTCAAAGAACTGATTGTTCCCAAAAATACTTTAACCCTTTATAGGACGGCTCATGTAAAGTGGCCAGTAAACTGGACAGTCATTTCAAGGTACCTAGGACCTTGAAGTGGATGGTCGCTTCTTCACTCTTCACTGTTTGCCGTCCTGACGGCTCATATAAAGTGACCAGTAAACTGAACAGTGAATTGTGAAGAAGTGACCGTCCACTTCAAGGTCCTAGGTACCTTGAAATGACTGTCCAATTTACTGGCCACTTTGTATGACCCGTCCTATAAAGGGTTAAAGTATTTTTGGGAATAATCAGTTCTTTGAAATTTAGTATTTTCACAACTAATTGACAATCAGTTGTTTATAATTCACTACACTGTAATAAATAAATTGAAGTTGAAAAGCATACCTTTTCAACTTCAATTTATGAAAAAACCAAAAAAAACCGGATACCCGGTTCCGGCTTGAGTTTAGAACCGAAAGAACTGGTTCCTAAAATAGGGCCGGTTCTCGATGCCCTAGTACCAATGGTCTTCATCATCATCATCATCATTTCAGCCGTATGACGTCCACTGCTGGACATAAGCCTCCCCCAATTTGGGGGGGTTTGCCATAATCGCCACGCTTGGCAGGCGGGTTGGCGATCGCAGTATAAAGAACGCTGCTGCCCATTCTCTAGTAAGTCCCTTAGTCGCTTCTAACGTCACCCACAGGAAGAAATGGGATGGTGCTATTCTTTACGTCCGGCACCACACGATGCCCTAGTACCAATGGTCTTACTCTGAATAAATAATGGTAAAAATATTTGAAGGAGATTTTTCATTTATAATCAGCCTACATTGATCCCACTGCTGAGACACAGGCAGAGGGAGTGGGACGTTATCTACCATGAGGGCCCAGTGTTGGTAGATGTCACATGTCTTCGAATTTTTGCATCAACATACCAGTTTCCTCACGATGTTTTCCTTCACTGTTTTTGAGAGCAGTGGTGATGAAATTATTTACACAAAGTAAAGTACCTGCCTGGTTTCGAACCCACGACCCACAAATCTTAAGTCGGGGCCGACACCACGACAAATCTCCTTGAGATTTTTAAGAGATGCGATTTTTGTGTCGCCCAGTATATATTTACAAATGTTAAACCCAAACACGGATTAAATGTTGTGCTTTTAGTTTTTAACTAACTAATTCTTGGCTAATCTTGCTTATCATCTAGGTATTTATTAATGGAATAATATGCCTTTAGAGTTAGCAAAATATTTATACATTTTTTTATCATTTAGTTCGTGTATTTTTCTTATACGTAAGCTTTGGTAGCTTACCATAAATTCTGGGTCCTATGACTAACATGTCATTCTCTGAAGGCCATGCTCTTAATGAAAATGTTCGAAACGTAATCGCGTTCTTATCTCAGCGACAATCAAATGATATAAACTTTTCAAAAATGTATGGAAACTGAAGATATTTTTGACAGATTGAGACTGAAGTCAGACTGTGAGAGCTCGTTCACATTAGGTCGGCCCGACAGTTTTATCGGGCCAACAAACGTGTCGGATTCATATTGGCATATGTATTTCAATAGCGCCGTTCACATTAGGGCGACCCGATAAAAACTAACGGAGCCGACACTTTTACCGGACGTTCCGCCACGATTTCTATCGGATCGGGCGTAATATTGGCGTACTAGCAAGTATAGCGCCACATTAAGTCGGATCAGTAGCTTCTAGTGCGAACAGCAACACCCAACAGCCGGTAAACGGTAAAACTGTCGGGCCGACCTAATGTGAACTGAGTCTTAACGTCCTTAAAATTATGAGAATTGCCCCTTTGGTTACTGTTCTAGCATAGGTCCAAAATAAAGTAAATAAGCTAATATAGGTTTATTATTAAACTACGGAACTTAAAGTAAAAAAAACACGCCATAGTGTTTCTTTTTTGTTGTTTTTTTTTTTTTTGTAGGACATCTCGTAGTTAACCTGAAATGGTAGCCCAGCGAGTTCTAAAAAGTTACCTTTTTAGGCCTCCAGCCGGGGCTTATTATGCTTAAAAACTAAAGCGAAAGCTCTAAGGGTTATCCCGAGGGGGGTACGAACCTCGGTTTAGGCAATCACTGGTGGGGGGACAGCAAGGGACTGGCTGGATCTGGGTTAAATTATTTATGGACTAATTTAAAGCTAACGGCGTAACATCGAGGGTTGGCTCTTGCAAGGGTCGGGAGGGACTATTAGGTCGGGGTCGCGACGACGGACTTCGGCGGCGAGGTCGGTACGGTTTGTGTTTGTGTTGTTTGCTCACTGTACTGGTCTCTTTTCGACTCTCCTGGATGAGAGTAGTGGGATCGTCAGAATCGGATAGAACTTGCCGCGAACGGCGGACTTTACTGATACGGGAGGAGGTGTAAGTGGCTGCCGCGACAACCAGAGGGTTGCGGGGATACGGCCCTATCGAAGAAACGCTTCGAAGCGCGTTTCATGAACTGCGGGATAATCGGGAGTTTCGTATCTAAGTGGAGATTGATATTCCCAACAAACCAAGGCGCGCCTGTGGCTTTACGGAGAAAACGATTCTGGAGGGTCTGCATCCTATGGATGAAATGGGGCTTAGCATGTGCAAAGACTGGGCTTGCATATGTCATGATGGGCCTGATACAAGCGGTGTAAAGACGTTTCTTACACTGAAGAGACATCTTACTCCGCTTGTTCAGGACGCAATGGAGCCTACCGAGAGCGAAAGCGGCCCGCGAGCGGGCCTGCTTTATGTGCTCAGAAAAGGTGAGGTGTTCGTCTAGGATGACACCTAGATATTTGGCTCGCTTCTCCCAAGGGATCTGCTTGCTGAACATAGAGATGGGTCGGGGAGGGGGGTGATTACGTCGCGGTTGGGTGTAAAAGACCGCCTGACTTTTATCGGGGTTGACTTCGATTCGCCACTTCCTAAACCATTCGCCGAGCTCGTCGACTGCGGCTTGGAGGTAGCGAACCAGCGCTGTGTCACTAAATCCCGAGAAGAAGATGGCCGTGTCGTCTGCGAACAGAGCTAACCTTGCCTTCTTACTTCTGGGGATATCGCTAGTGAACAGCGTGAAAATGAGGGGGGCTAGTACAGAGCCTTGAGGGACTCCTGCACGTATCGGGTGATTGGAGGAAAGTGCCCTATCGATGCGATAGCAAAAGGTACGGTTCGCAGGAAAGTCTCGTAAGATGAGCACGAGACGGTCTGGCACTCCGAGTTGGTACAGCTTATATAATAAGCCGTTGTGCCAGACTTTGTCGAACGCTTTCGCTATATCGAAGAATACAGCGCCCGTGAACATACCACGCCGAAAACCAGCATTGATATGCTTAACGATACGGTGTACCTGATGGACACACGAGTGTTGGGTTCGAAAACCAAACTGCTCGTTGGGGATGAGGCCCTTGGTCTCGGCGTAATCTCTGAGTCGCTTATAAATAAGTCTCTCATAGATCTTGCCGAGGACTTTGAGCAAACTAATAGGGCGATATCTCGTGGGCACGGTTTTGGGCTTACCGGGCTTAGGGATGCCAATGACGGTGGCTTCCTTCCACACTTGGGGGAAAATATTATTACTCAGGGCACCATTGAAGATGGTAGCCATGAGCATAATCAGGTGAGCTGGGAACAGCTTGATCACTCTGTTGTTGATGCCATCTGATCCGGGGGCTTTACAAGGTTTCAGACCCTTGATGATCTCGTGCACCTCGTCAGGTGTGACGGGGGGCAGGGGATCATCAGGGTCTTCAACGGGCGGGAGTGAGGCTTTGCGTTCGACTTCCGCGTTTACCTTATCGACAAACGCTTGGTCTACTGGCTGCGAACTGGGTGTGCATTGGGCTTCGAGGCTATTGGCTAGGCATTCAGCCCTGTCGATATCCTCGAATGCAATAGTCGCGTCGGGGCGGGTCAGGGGGGGCATTGTGGAAAACTCAGAGGATTTGAGTTTCCTCTGAAGTTCCCAGAATGCGAGATGCGTCGGCTCTAGTTCGCCCAGCATCTTGTCCCAGTTAGCGTCAAGCAGCTCAGTCACACGTTTCCTTACAGCACGCTGTAAGTAGCGCATGTGAGCTTTGTTAGTGTCACAGGGAAAGTTGCTGTAGGCACGAACGGCCACGTTCTTCTCTGTCAGCAGATCACGTATATCGTCGGGGAACTTCCATTTACGGTCATCCGTATTTGGAACCTTCCGTGAACTTTCGTTCACGATCGATTGTACGTGCTCTGTGAGAGAGTCGATCGCGGCCGTTGTGTCGGCGACAGAGTCGAACTGATCTGGGATAGAGTCTAAGTGATGTGACGTGTTAGATTGTAAGCGTTCGCTTCCTTTCTTCCAGTCAGTGATCACTTTAGTGGTGGGGGGTTGAGAGGGGTCGCGGGTACCTAATCGGGGGGCCAGGTTCATGACTACTGGTCGATGATCAGAGTCGAGTTCGTGAATAGCTTCTATAGAATCCAACCTTAAGTTGATATTCTTTAGAAGTGCTATATCAAGTACGTCGGCTAATTGATCGGGATCGAAAGGTAAGTAAATGGGAGTCATCGGGGCGATGACGTCAAAGTTCATGGTAGAACAGAGGTTGAAAAGTTGCCTACCTCTAGTCGAGGTCCTGGTGCTATTCCAGGCGGAGCTGAAGAATCAATTGGCTGAACTACATGTACAGCATATGGACATACTTGACCAGCATCAACACCTTCGTCAACTAGTGTCAAATTACCAGCATTGTAGTGACACCTACGAACTGGCTTTGAGACGGATATCAGAACTGGAACTGGAATTAAGCAGGGCCCACAACACAATGACCCATTTGGAAACTCTCAAAGCCAGTGAAGAGTCTGCGATCACCAGCAGTCTCTATGATGAGCTGGTTGGTAGCAGATCCAAACCTACATGTGTTGAGCCAATTGTAACAATAGATTTAACTGATGATACCTTTTCTAAAAACATATTGTTTACTAGCCACAATAAGTTAAAAAAATATATTAAAATTAATAGACTAATTAGAAAATACCAGAAAACATTGAAATGCCAAAAAGTTAATAAATTAAACACAAAACTTAGGCAAAAAAATTTAAATTTAATACAAGAATTGAATAAGTGTTATAGTGATTTGAAACTATGTAATACTTTGTATGATACTGACACTCAACACCTTCGGGATGAATTGTTTGTTAGGGAATTTGCACTAAAGGATATCTTTAGTAAATATGAGGCTACTCAACAAGACCTGAGTAAGCGCATGCAGGAAGCCTGTGAGTTGGCAGACCTGGTCAAGTGCAATGCAGAGAGGTATGAGTCTCTGACAAATAACCTCTGTTTTAGCTGCACTTGCTCCACGGCACCTCAGCCTCAACTTGATACACCCACGCCCTCAGCAACTCAGCTGGTAAATATCTGTATTACTGATAATAATAGCCATATTAACACAACTTATATTTTTTCTGACAAATTTGGTCAAGGTTATGGTAGCATATTTAATCAGTGTAATTAATAATTGTTCACCCGGTGCCAGTATTAGCCAATTATTAAGTAAAATTAAATTGTCAAAAATAAACCCTGGTTCAACTGTAATATTATTATATGGGGATAGTTTGAATGTTAGGAAAAAAGAAATAATTCAATGTGTCCATTTGATGTTACTTCTCAATGAGACCAACAATTGTAAATTCATTTTCTGTGCCTTGCCTTATTCACGATACTTGTCGGATGAGCAAAACAGGCACATTTATTATTTAAATATGCTAATTTATAATAGGACTATTTGTCACAGTGACGCTATTTCATTTTTTGATTGTAATCAATTTATTACTGATTACAAACTAACAAATTATACTTTGTATTTGCCACCTAGTTGTAGGAGACAAATTGCTAATCTTTTAGCATACAATTTACACCGTAACACTGGTACCTGTAGCGTACCATCGATTACTGTTAGTAGTGGTACTAACGCCACTTTTGATACACCTAGTAGTTTAAACTGTTAGATGCGACAACGGGTAAGCCGCATGTGTTGAATGTTGTACATCAAAATATGCAGGGTCTGTCCGGTAAAGAGCTAGAGTTAAGTTTATTTATTGAAAACTATGATGTTCAGGTATTATGTTTGACTGAACACTGATTGAAGGAACATGAAGTAGTATTTATGAATGATGATTTTTTTACAGTGCAAAGTGCATTTGTGAGAAAAAGTGCTATACGCGGTGGATCACTAGTTCTTGTTTCAAACAAGTTGAAATGTAAACAACGGTTAGATCTAGTTAATCTTTCCATTGAGCGCGTTATTGAGTTGTCTTGCGTTGAATTGGAGCGTTACGTCATAATATGCGTTTATCGGCCCCCCTCTGGGGATTTTATTCGTTTTGAATCGGTAATGGAGGATTCACTCAATAAATTAAAATCAATTAATAAATGTATAATTTTATGTGGAGATTTTAATATTAATATTTTAGATGTTACTCCATTAAGTATTAGACTGCTCAATCTGTTTAGGTCTTTTAATTTAATAAACTTGTTCCTTGAACCAACTAGGATCACGGCTTCTTCGTCGACTTGTCTCGATAGTATATTTAGTGATTGTGATGCCAAAAATAAGTTAGTTTTAAGTGACTTAACGTCTGACCACTGTGGATTATTAGCCAGCTTCCCTTTGCCACTACTTAAAAAGCCGCATAAAATATTATGCAGGCCTTATACAGCTAGTCGTTGTAATAAATTTAAAAATAATATAGCTCATAGGATTACACCATCTATAGTAGAACGCGAGAATCCTAATGAAATCTATGGAGCCCTTTTTGATATTGTGCAAAAAGAATACGAATCTACTTTCAAGACTTTATATTAATGACTTTCCGATGGCAATCAAACATTCTATGACACTGTTCGCGGATGACAGTACAATAACTATACCTTGTAATGAAAGGGATTTTTATAAAGAAGACATAAATATGACATTAACAGAAGCTATAGAATGGCTAGACAATAATAATTTAAAAATAAATTTAAATAAGACCGTAATTATGCATTTTAGCCAGCGCGCATTGACTCTTCCCAATCTTGACATAAAATATAATGACATTACAATGGACACAGTTAGTACAACTAAGTTTCTAGGGCTTACAATAGATCGCCATTTAAATTGGAAGGCGCATGTAGAGAGCCTGACTACGAGACTAAGTAGTTGTGCGTACGCCTTATACAATCTGTCTCGGGCTGTTAACATAGATGTACTACTAACGGCTTATTACGGGTTAACTGAATCCATTCTCAGATACGGTGTTATCTTTTGGGGTAACTCGGCTAACAAAGAAGTTGCATTTAAAGCACAAAAGAGATGCCTCAGAGCGATGTTTAAGTTAAAAACTACCGATAGTTGTAAGCCCTATTTCATACGCTATAAAATATTGACATTGGCATCTCTTTATATTCTGGAGTCAGTAATATTTGTTAGAAATAATAATCATTTATTTTCGCGAATGGCAGATAAATTTCCCAGAAACAGGCGTGATCAAAGTCAGCTCTGTCTGCATAGTAGTAGGACTGCACTTATGCGCAAAAGTGTTTTTTGCATGGCTCCCATAATTTATAATAAATTACCGAAGATTTGGAGGGAGCTTAATAATTTACAATTGAAAAAACAACTAAAGTCATTTCTAGCCGAGAAAGCGTATTATAATATTAATGAATTTCTGACAGAACCATGTATTTTGACATAGATTTTTTTATTTTTTTTTGATTTTTATTGTTGACATTCATAATTTCTTACAGTTTGCTAAATTTAAGGTACATTAATGATATAGACTGGACTACCTAAATGATTAACAATCTGATTATAATTAATATTTGCACGCCATAATATGTGGCAAACATGTCTGAACTTATATTTCTTTTATGTTATCCTGCATGCACGTTGTAATTTCTGTATGTGTACACATGTTTGGGCAAATAAATTTACTTTGACTTTGACTTTGACTTTGACTTTGAAGACCAAAACTATTGACATTAATAGCACTTCCGTTAGCTTCAACCAATGGGCTACTCCAGGAATTTATAAAAGTAGAGCAAGACTATACGAGTTATATGGTTTGAAAAAATACAGATTTGATACTCCTTTTCTAGAGTATGTCAGTAATTATTCAAAATTATTTAAAAAGATCTGCGCTTTAGCTAAATCAAAGTTTTTAAGCGATACCATAAAAAAATCCAATAATAAAATAAAAACCACTTGGAAAATTATTAATAATGAAACGGGTAAACCGGTTAAACAGGAAAAACAACTAGAGATTATGATTAACAACAAATTGGTTAATAAAGCAGCCGACATAGCTGAGGCATTTAATGAGTTTTTTGCCAACATACCTATAACTACGACCTGCTCCTTAAATTCGTCCCCGTCTAAAGCTGAAAACCTTTTGCATAGTAGTGTGCCCGGATGTAGTCGCTTATTTAGTTTCGAACATGTAACGCCTCGTGATGTGATTAATATTTTAACACACTCAAGTCAAAAAACACTGGTGATTACTGGGGCATCTCTGTTAAACTGTTAAGTAATATAATAGATATCGTAGCCCCCTATCTGGCTGTAACTTTTAATAAATGTGTTGATTTGGGATCTTTTCATGACCTCATGAAGAGCAGTAAAGTCATACCATTATTTAAAACAGGTAATAAAAATAACGTTGGCAATTTTAGGCCCATTTCTATCTTACCTGCATTTAGTAAAATATTTGAAAAGTTAATACTCAAGCAGTTGCTAAGACATTTTAATTTAAATAGCCTCCTTCATAATGAGCAATATGGCTTTACAAAAGGTCGTTCGACAACAGATGCGGGTGTTGCTCTGCTGAAAAATATTTTCAACGCATGGGAGAACTCGCAAAATGCTATCGGAGTTTTCTGTGATCTCTCCAAAGCTTTTGATTGCGTTCACCATGACACACTTTTGCGTAAACTACGTCATTACGGTGTTCAAAACGAAGCTCTCAGTGTCATAAGTTCTTATTTGCAAAATAGGCACAAATGTGTAGATGTCAATGGTGTAAAATCTTCCGGGCTACTAGTTCAGTTAGGTGTACCTCAAGGATCAATACTGGGTCCATTCTTATTCTTAGTGTATATTAATGACTTACCATTTTATTTAAAGAATATCTGTGACATTGTACTATTTGCTGATGATACCTCACTTATCTTTAAAGTAGACAGAAATAGACAAGATTTTGACGACGTAAATAGTGCGCTCTCAATGGCTACGGAATGGTTTACCACAAATAACCTAGTTCTCAATGCTAAGAAAACGAAATGTATAAAGTTCGCCTTACCGAATGTTAGAAATCTGGGACCCAATGTCGTTTTAGATAATGAGGTGCTTGAAACTGTACACTCGGCGGTTTTTCTGGGCATAACAGTAGACGCCAAACGTCAGTGGGGAGCACATATATCAAGCCTAGCGGGAAGGCTCAGTTCGGCCGCCTACGCAGTAAGGAAAGTTAGACAGTATACGGACGTTGATACAGCTCGATTAGTCTATTTTAGTTATTTTCATAGCATAATGTCCTACGGCATTCTGCTGTGGGGCAAAGCCGCGGACATTCAAAATATTTTTGTTCTTCAAAAACGAGCTGTTCGAGCGATTTACCAACTAGGTGCTAGAGTTTCTCTGAGAGATTTGTTTAAAGATATTGGTATTCATACGGTGGCATCACAATTCATCTTCGCCAACATCTTATATATTAGGCAAAATATACACCTGTACACTAAAAACAGTGATATTCATAATATTAATACTAGAAATAAGGACAAACTACGTGCTTCCTTTCACCGGCTTCATAAGGTTCATAATTCTTTTGTTGGTCTTGGTATTACCTTTTATAACAAGCTTCCCTCTGCTTTACTAGATTTGCAGTTTAATGAGTTTAAAGCTAAAGTAAAATCCAATCTTTGTTCAAAGGCATATTATTCTATCAACGACTACTTAAACGATAAGAATAGTTGGTCACTGTGATTAACTCAAGACAAACTCAAGACAATATTTATGTTCTTTCAATCCAGAATTAGCTTTCCTACTGACAGTTTATATGGGTAGTTCATATAATTGTTTTTTATTTTTTTTTTTATTTGACAGATTTTGTTAATTTATTTATTTATTTTTATTTTCTTTTAATTTCATTTATTGTGGACAAAATCTACTCATTACAATGATTTTAAATGAGTTGTATTGCAACATGTAGTTAGCTACCGACCTCGTCAGCTGTTCATAATATTCTTGCCTGACCAACCGGTAGCAAGTTCGTCATGCTCCCTTAGATGTCACTGCTTGCGGTAGCGTCGGGGGTCGGGTTACCACCTTCCCTCAAATATGGCGAGGGGGGTAATGGCTGACCTTTGCGTTATGCTCGTGAACGGGTGCTGCTTGTGGTGACTGGTCGTCTTGCTGACCATGGTTTTTGTTATTGTTATTTGTATTAACTGTTATTTTATTCTACTCCGGAGGTGCTAGTTTAACTATTGTAACTTCAAATTAGCTATATGCATCAATGTATGTATATGGATCATTTTGCATCGTTGAACATGTAAGCGGGCACGCCCTTTATGCCTGGAGGCTTTATTTAGTTTTTAAGTTTTGTTTACGTTTTTGTTTTATTATTTCAGCTTGACTTTAGTTTTCAATTTTTTTGTTGGTATATTGGCGTGTGCTAGCTGACATATGGCGAATAATGTATGTTTTGTTTTATAATATAAATTACTTACACAATATTGTATAGAATCAAGTTCTTCTAACTTAACAGACTGCTGTGCTGCTGGGGAGTTTGTTCCGCCACTTCTTCTTCCCAGCTACAGCACTAGGAAGTGTCGAAGGGTGGGCGTTTTGGGGGGACTGTCTTTTGTAACTTTGACGTTCAAAAAGTGCTGACTCTCAGCCTAGTTTGAATAAATGACTTTTGATTTTGATTTTGATTGATGTTTGGCGTTGAGATCGCCCGCTATGATAACGGAGTCACTCATGCCGAAGAGTTCGGAAAGGTCATTAGCGAGGAGTTGGGGATCCTCTGACTGATGTTGGGGAGGAAGGTAAGCCGACACAATAGTGATCGGCTGGTGACCTGTCAGTGCTAACCGACAGGCCGAAACTTCTAATCGGGAGAGTTCGGGAGGATCCATAGGTATGCAGTACAGGGCCTTCCTATAGTATATGAAGGTGCCGCCTCTGTGACAACGTGACCTGTCGTTGCGAACTAAACGATAGTTTGCAATTTTCGGGTCGCGTTGGTGAGGCTTTAAGAACGACTCTTGTATGAGTAAAATGTCTACGTGATGGTCGCGGAGGAACGTGGCGATCTCATCACGTTAGCCGTGAATGCCATTAGCATTGAAGAAACCTAGCTTTAGGGAACGAGGTTTTAGTTTTGATACTATTCCTCGACTATCCATAATGGGGGCGTTGGGAGTTCATGACGTGAAGTGCTTGCGTGATTTCGGGATACGCAGCGTAAATTGATTGTATGCGGAACAAGTTACCACCGGCGGCAACTAGTTCCTGGGCCATCTGTTGGGCACGCGGGGAGAGGAACGTGCTGTAGGTATTAAAGGTCCCGGCGATGACGTTAAACGCATCAAAGGGAGCCTGACCTTTCCTCTGAACTGGTCCTGCCATAGGGGCAGTGGAAGGGGCCGCGGCGCGGGCGGGGGGTGCGGTCGCGGGAAAACCGGGGGGCGTAAGGGGCGCGGGGGCGCGGGTACGCGGGTCCACTAATGGAGGGATGGGAGCGGGCTTAGGCCTGGAGGAGGCCAGGGTGGGAAAGTCCTTCTGGGAACTCAAAAGAGGCCATTGGGAGGGACGTTGTGGAGCCAATCTCACGGGGAGTTTGGCCGAGGGGGAATCCCTAGTCTGACGAGCGTCCGAGCGTCGAAACGTTGCGCCAATTTAGGGGAAGAGGATTTGGGGGCTTTCGGGCAGCCCCGGTAATTTGCCGGATGACCGGACTCTTTGCAGAGCACACAGCTAGGTGGCTCGGTGCAAAAGGTGCGGTCTTTTGGCCGGGTACAGTCGGCTGTACCATGATCCCCCAGGCACTTGACGCACCTGGGAGTGGCATAACAGTTGTATGCCAAATGACCGTAAAGTTGGCATCTGTGGCACTGGCCAATGATGCCCGACTTGCGGAGCTTTTCGATAATAAGGCCGGACAGATTGCAGACTGCCTTGACCTTGAAAATGGGGTGGTGACCCTCCGTGGGAGGGCATACCACCAGGAGCATATCAAAGGCAATGCCTTGCTTGGACCGGTGCACATTCTGTGGACCTCTAAGACAGGCACGTTCTGCCTTTCGAGGTCCGCCTTTATATTGCTGGTGGCGATTTCGCAGGGGATCCTGCGAATCACCACCCTGGTCAGTCGCTCCTCGGGCAAGGAGTACGTGTGGAAGGACACGTTCCTTACAGAGAGAAGCCTGGTCAGTTCGCGATAATCGCCTGACATTGGGACCGATACCTTAATGCCCTGCTGGGTGGCACGGGCACTGGTATAGTTGACCCTCTGGTCAACGCACCATTTGGACACCTCCGTCCACTTGGCCTTATCCTGGATAAACACAGGAGGCGGTGGAGGCAGTTTCCTGGCGGTGGTTGAGCCAGAGGATGTGGACGGGGCGCTAACGTTAGCGCGAGGCGCGGCGACCTTCGCGGAGGTTGAAGGCGAGGGACGGGAGGGGGACGCGGTGGCGGCGGTCGCCGGCGGCGTGGAGGGGATGGACGCGGTCGCGGTGGCGGGGGTCGCCTGCGTAGCGAGGAGGGGGGCGGTTGCGGTGGCGGAGGTCGCCTGCGGGGTGGGGGCGCGAGACGGAGGAGCGGAGTCCTCAGCCGCTATGATTTTAGCGGCCGGGGCTGAGCTGCTCGCCTTGTTTTTCTTGCACTTACTCCCTTTACCCTTGGTGTGGGAGACGAGCTCGTACGCCTCTGTGTCCGAGGACGAAGAGGAGTGCGAGTCCGTCCGTTGAGTAAGCGTGGTATCGGAGGGAGTGGGGATGGGTACATCCTCAGTGTCCATAAGACACGGTGGTTCATCGGTGGGGGCCTCGAGGTCATCGCTGAAATCACCGATGCTCGGGCTGGCTGGGATCGTAAGCTGTTCAGCCTTATAAAGTTCAGCGAAGTCAGCTGCGAAATCCTTGTTTTTCTTAAATAAAATAAGAAAGGGTCAGAACTCGCAGTGATCTCTGAAAACAGAGATCACTGCCCCGACTTCTGACCCTTTAAGGTTGAACTGCTTTGCGAGTTCAGCCAAGAGCGCCTCGATTTTCTCCAGTTTCTCCATGGTGGAGGGGAGAGAGGCGGGGGGACCTGATTAGGTCCCCCCCCGTAGTCCGTAGATCACACTCTCATGAGTAATCACTCATGAGAGTGATCCTGTCGCCAAAGCCCTAAACCTAACACTAGACTGGTCGGGTACTGAATGTACCCGACCAGTCTAGTGCGGGGGGTATAGATATACCCGCGGCACTAGTACGCGGCTGTGGAGGGAAGACTGTCACCAGGGCTGACGAGGGAAGCCCCCAAGGCCAGCGATCTGGGACCCGTCCAACTTTCGCCTAGCCCTGAAGGGGATAGACGGGTGCGTTGGGTCTGCACCCACTCGGCTTCGTTGGCACCGTTAAGGTATCCACCGAGTGACCACGAAACTGTGAATTTTGCCCTGAAGGGGCCACAAGCACAACGTTTTTAGACACTCTATTAAAAGAAATAACTGTCTTGTAAACAAGACTGTAAAGTTTTGACGACTCTGTTAAAGAAACAGTTTGAAAAAGACAGTTTTTCCGAATTTTATGATTTAAATAAATTTAAATCATAAAAAAGCGGAGAGTAGTCGGGGCGACTACGCGGTGTGGCGCACGGAGCACAACTGACGGGCGATCGAGCGGCGGGCGGTGGAGGGGATACACGCAGCGGAGCAGCAGCGTAACGACTTGGCGAGCGTCGAGCGTAGAATGTTGACTTTTTTGTTGTGATGAGTGATGATCAAATAAGTTAAATAGGTCTGATAGCTATCTTGGGTATTACATATGTTTCAAGAAACCAGGAAATTATCAAATGACTTCTCCCGCTCTGGGCGGAGCGGGTAAATTGGGTGTCCATTTTAGAGAAGTAAGTGGAATCGAGATCGGGCGTTGTTGTTGTTCCAATGTTGACACTATTGTTTTCAACAGTACCGAATCACATGTATGCAAAACTAACATTGGAATCGTATTGGCATTAGATTGGAATTAAAATTAGGCCAAAGAGTAAGCCCCCTCTGCCGGGGTCGCGTGATTATTCGAAAGAGATACCGTGACCCTGGCACATGGGCAACTGAAGGAACACGGGTGGGTTTTAGTCAGTAAAAGTCTGACATGCCCTCCCGCTCCGCCCAGACCGGGAGAAGTCATTTGATGATTTCCCATCCAGAAAAAAAAAAAGAGTAATCCCCCAGATCGCCGACTTTAGAAGTAAGAAAAACTGCGTTCAAAGATTTTCAGTCGTGGAAATTCGAATACTTAGGTGGCGTTTGCCATAGTCAGTGTTTCATGTGGATGGTTAGGCTTCGTGACCAAAGGTAACCTTTGCACGGTTGTTTGCTAGTATCTATATCGTCTTTGATTTCTAGTGCAACTGTTTTCTTTGCCATTGCGACGCCCCATACCATTCCTTTATCAACCATATTACTCGATATCTATTTTTTTCCAATTAGCTTTATTTTTATATTTTTTATTTTTTTAACAAGCGGATTCGTGTATTGTATATATGTAACGGAATTTTTGAACGTGATTTTCACCCCCTTCAAAAAAGTAGATTAATTTGAAACTATTACACACTTATCAAGGAACAATGACATTACAATAATTACATAAAATTGTGCCATTATCCTGGCCAGGATCTCCAGGACAGCAGAAAAATAAATGGATCCAGCAATGGTTGTCGTGCGGCGGATATTACTGTTTTCTGAGTAAACATTTTAGATTGTGTCTGCTTTATTTAATTCATGCTGCACCACTTAACTGAACAAATATGAATGCGTTTACTGAATGTTTAATTTATATGCTGATTTAAGCCATATTTCAATTTAATAAAGTATTTTAATCTTTATTACCAAGTGATTGATTTTCAGAGTCTTGGACTTTTGAACGTCAAAAATCTACTAAGTACTTCCTACGGCACTGATACTATCCGATACATATCGAAAAACGATATGTATTAGATGGTCACACATCTGCAGACCGACCTCGATCGACTTTCGATCTCTAACTTCAATAATTATATCACCATTTACGAGATATCTGCCTCTTGACACCGATAAAAATTGTTAGATGTTTATTTATGTATGTAGTTATCTACTTCCTCAAATGAAAGTTCTCATCTCCAGTAACGGGTCCACCCTTTATGGCTGGGCATGCCACTATTGCGGCGGTAAGTCCCCTCTTTGAGGAGTGGATAGAGAGGCGCCACGGCGTCCTCACCTTCCGCCTGACGCAAGTTCTCACCGGGCATGGGTGCTTCGGTGGGTTCCTGTTCAGGATAAAGCGGGAGGATACGTCCGGGTGTTTCCATTGCGAGGATCGTCTGGAGGACACGGTGGAGCATACGGTGGAGGTGTGCCCTGCCTGGGCGGAGCACCGCCGTGTCCTCTTGGAGGCGATCGGCGGCGGCGACCTCTCGCGTCCGGCCCTGGTGCGAGCCATGGTACGGAGCGAGAGGGAATGGGAAGCCGTCACCTCCTTCTGCGAAGCAGTAATGCTCGCGAAGGAGGAGGCGGGGCGCGTGAGGGAGTGGCAGTCTCTGCGCCCTCACGTCCCGGAGGACGAGGAGACGCCCCGGGCGTCGGGAGTCGATTGCGGACTCCCGGCCACCGTAGGCGCGAGCTTGCAGGTGGCGAGCAATGGGTAGCTCGCCGCCCGGTAAGGACCAAGCTCGGGTCAACGGCACGCAGTGTTCCACGCGCGCCTCAAAGAGATGTCAGCAGCAGTGTAGGGGTCTACTAGGACCGATGCCTGCCGGGGTCGCGTGATTGTTCGATAGAGATACTGTACGCTGCCAGACTAGAGCCCTACAATAGGTTTTAATTATTATGTGGAAGCGTGCTAACCGTGGGGCTCTAGAGACAAGAGTGGCGAGCGTAACTATCCGCCGTACGCGGAGCAGACAATACAAGTACAAGATACAATATACAAACAAAGGAACTTACCTCATGGTTGAAGGACACTGCTCTGGTGCCAACCTGGAGATATGTATGTAAGTGAGTGTATGTGTATCGTGTCGTGACGTTATGAATATTCTCCTGGCAACAATCCGCTTCCAATTAGGCTGGAGGAGGTCACAGCATGCGGTCTTCAAATCACTCATTCACAATAGCGTCACTTTGACTTGACCTTCAAACTATTTCAACCAAAGTACAAAGATACACCCGTTCTAGTTCTTCAAAAGGAGTTATTACACAAACAAACTCAGGATCATGACAAATTGTCCACAAACGGATCCATTTACAAGGATTAATTTCAACAAACGCGTCGCGGGGTTTCAACAGGCGACGGACCTATTTTTAAGGGATTAATTTCAACAAAAGGCCGCGAGACCCAAACGGCGGCGTGCTTCCTTGAACCCACCGAAAATCAAGAGAGAGTGTCAAATGTCAACGTCAAAAAATGACAAGTCAGATGTCACTTCGTTACACGCGCATTCCATTAGGCGCACAGATAATAAACGGTACGCAACATATACCGTGACCCTGGCACATGGGCAACTGATGGAACACGGGTGGGTTTTAGTCAGTAAAAGTCTGACACGCCATCCCGCTCCGCCCAGAGCGGGAGAAGTCATTTGATGATTTCCCATCCTGAAAAAAAAAACCCTTTATGGCAGAATTTTTTTAGTCATAATATTATTTTGCATAATATCGGATAGCATAAACTCCATTTCGCAGAAAATCGTTTCGTTTCGTTTTCGCATACACTCATTTGTCATACATTCACAACGCATAATTTTATAAGTCACTATCTTTAGGCATAAATTTTATATCCATAATAATCAAAAGGGAGAACCATCATATCACAGAAAGTTCGCAGTCAGAATCGTTTAATTCGAATAATTTTATGTCGATACTCGTTAAAAGGTCATCATATCTCAGAAATTTTACAGTTAGAATCATCTTTTGGCATACATTTCATATCCATAAAAAATAGTTGAAACACTCATATATTACATTACAGAAAAATCATAGTTAGCACGCTGCATTCAGACATGCAAACAAGCATACACCATGCATGCAAGCAAGCTCACAGCACGCAGGCGAGCATGCAATATGCAGTATGCAAGCAAGCTCACAGCATGTAGGCGAGCATGCAACATGCAGCATACATGCTTTCTGTCGGCTCCGGCGCTGCGAGGCTTCAGCTGTCCCACGCGAGCTCATCGTCGCAGATGGTTTTACGCTCACCACCGCAGCTTCGGCTTGCTGACTGGCTTCGCCGGCTAGCATCAGCTGCGGCGGCGCGCGTCAAAATCACCTGCTCCTCAGCTCGCGGGCCGCCTCACCCCTCCGCGCCTACGCGGGTTTAAATTACACTCTAGGGGTACGGCAGAGAAGACTACGTGGAGTCGGTTCTGCAGCGATTCGTTTCTGTCAATAACTTTTGTAGCACAACATATATTGACTTTTTGGGACTCTGCTTTAATTTTAATTTAAGGTCAAAATGCAATATTATACAAATGACAATATGCCTAACAAAATTATTCAAAATGAAATTCTGCCATCTTCATAGTATGCCAAGTGAAATTATACCAAATAACCGCCGCTCTAAATAAATGTTATGCTAAACGAAATTATGCGAAATTTTAAGTCTGCCAAAGGTAATTATGCGAAATAAAATTCTGCCATCTTAAAAGTATGCCAGCGTAAAGTCAGACATATAAACATTCGGCCAAACAATGATTATGCTAAACATTTTTTATGCCTTACAAATATTCGTTTATAGAAGATTATGCCAAGTATGTTATGCCAAATAAAATTTGGAGCATCAAGTTTCTGCCAGATAGAGGGAACCCTTCCAGTAACACCGCGATCAAGGTAATTATATCAACATCGAAATATATAGGATGATGAATAGGGTGATCATTTCGCTTAGAAGCAGTGGTGGGCCTGTGATAACAGCTGCTACTTACAAGTTTTGGATCGTAGATTCGTAGTTCGAGAGCTGCTTTACTTTGTGAAAATTATTTCACCACTACTGCTTAAACCAATAAAACATGAGACATCTTCCTACACACCCTGGTTCCATGTGGTGAACTACGGCCCATTCCCTCTCATAAAAGAAAAGGTCTTTGTCTCCAGAAGTGAAAAAATTGGGTCTGTGTGCTTTGAATTGTCAAAATTTACAAGACATTGAATTTGATCTAAGCAAAGTAACACTGTTTGAGTAAACATTTCATCAAACTATGATGAAATTCATCGTATTCTTTTGAACATCAAATAGTAACTACACACTTTTCTCGAAAAAACACACTATAAATATACAAGTTTGTTTTGTTTGTTTTTTAGGGATAGAGACAAAAATTACGACACACCCACGACTGATGATGGGAAATTCCCAAGAATATCCTCCTAGCGAGAACTTTGCTGTGGAGTTCTGGGGAATATTTAAAAAAATCAACAAATTGGATATCTCCACTGTACCGATATATTTTTATAGTAATAGTTTTGAGAGCATCTGAACGTTTTACAAAGTAGATAACAGAATAATCTACTCTGCAACAAAAATTTTCAGTACATTCTTCTGCGCGAGAACATTCTCAAGAATACTTTCAAGAACTTTCTTATAAATTTCGTTATTTAAGATATTCATAATTAAATTAGAAAGTCTGTATTAAAACTAACTTTATAATTTACAAAAATAAGCTTTAACAAAATATACGTATTCAAACAATAATATTACATAAAAATAATAATAATCACGATTTCTGATGGAACTTCGGTACTCAAAATTTACTACTTTAACACGATTTAGGTTGTTACTTACTTCGTATTGCCAGTTATGTTATCATAATTAATCAATGTAATAAATCGACCATTCAATTATTTCAATTTTAGCTCTTCATCTTCTGTGAATATTGTCCGTCGGAAAGGACATATGTGAATATTCTCGGTCAGAGAGCATTCTCCTTGAAAGACCATCACATCACTACCCATGAATTACATTTGCTCGTTAATCATCCAGCGACTCAGAAAAGACGCTCTTGACAATTTTTCGCTTCATTGCAGTTTATCCATAGTTCATCCCAAAAAGATTCAAGATAAGTTTATTTAAATACAATTTCTACCAACGATTTTGTCCGCGAGAAATGTCTTGCTCCCCGACCTTGCGCTATAAATTTGTTTTCGCTTACCATTCTTTCTTACTTTCTTTCTGTTTGCTCGACTCATAACATTCAGTGTTGCTTAAAATTGTATAAATAACCTCAAAATTTGGGCTATCAAATGCAAAAAGATTTTTCAAATATGACTGGTATTTCCAGTGATTGACGCGTTCAAACAACCAAACTACCAAACTCTTCAGCTTTATTATAAAAAAATTAAGTTTAGATATTTTAGTTCAGCCGTACCTACATCTAAGTGTAGGGGAGAGTTGGATATTACCGAGCCCCTAAGGACTTTGACCTATAATTATTAGGAAACTATTTAATATTAAAAGAAACAAAATTTTGTAATTAATAGGACGTTTATACCGCATAACAAAAACTTCCAAAATTTAAACAAAAAGTAATTATTGTCAATTTACAAAAAAAAGTCAAGACGCGGTATTATCAAACTGGTCTGATAATATCGTGCCCACATTAACTGCACACAAACGGGTAAGTAATAAAAGTAAAAAAAAAAAATACCATTCTAAGTAATTTTCTTGCTCTACTTGCTTGCTTCTTCTCTATGTCGTCATCTTCATCATCATCGCACAGTTGAGTAAAGGGCACATCATGCATACTATCTTCACTGCTGCTGTCGATACATTTCTTAGACTTCCCTTTGCCTTTCTTTTTTCCTTGCCTGACCTTTTTCTTCTTGCTTTATCTTCATCCTCACTATTTTCGCTACTGTTCAAAACTTTTCTCTTGACAGACTTTCCTTTAATTTGTTTCTTTTCTTTAGCTTTCTTCTGCGCGCCCCCAGCGCGGAATTATCAAACTTGACCATTTTATTTTTTAACCTCAAATTTATATGGAAAATATTATAGTAGGTAAAAACGTATTCTGACATTAATTCTACAGTACACAAGCATTAAAAATGTATAGTATCAAAGTATTACATATAAATACAGTATTACTTACCTCTTTCCGAAAGTACACAAAAATTATAAGGAGTAATGAAAAAAACATCTACAACAATTGCTATCTACGTCGTCGCACGGACCGTAATGGCGGTGCGCGGGGAAGGGTGTAGGCATGTCCGGCTTCGATGTATACGCACTGCATCGCAGAACTAGTGGATAGTTTTTGAATTACGCTGACGCGCGGTATTATCAACCGCGCGGTATTATCCAACTCTCCCCTAACTAGGGCTGTACAAAATTTATGATACAGTTTGACATGACGTCAGGATAACAATGGATGTCTTCACATTGTGCACAATAGAGCAATTGTAGGCACAAATAGAGAGGGCGAACACAATGCGTTTGAAACCGTCGTCAGTTGATTGTTAATTATTTCCACACACTTCCCCGGTCATCCTTTTTGCCATTGTTAGTTTTCTTGACACTTTTATTTATTAAGATTTAGAAAACTATTTATTTATTATTTATATATACTTTATTGTACACCAGAAAATTCATTTAACACTAAAAACGTACAACTGATGGCCTTATCACTTTTTGAGATCTCTTCCGGGAAACCTGACAGGAAATGGACAGTCATTGCGTGAACATAAAAATGCGATTGTCACTGGTGTAAAATATAGATACAATTTACTATAATAACTACATAGATATATTCATATACGTGTATAGGTGTATTGTAGGTATTCTTATCAGAGCCCAATGTTGTAGGGTCCACTTGCTGCAAACCAAGCAAGATTTTTGTAAGTCGAAAGATGTAACATAATAAAACATACCATTGTTTCAGGCGGCGGAGGGGCACAACTAGGGGAGGTAGAGAATTGCGACGCTGCAGACCTGAACATGTGCGTGGATCTGATCCCGCGCACACCGGTCGGCCTGCCCCGGAACAAACATGAGCTGGACGCGCACTGCCAGTGAGTGAACTTACCCATTAAGTAAAAGACCAAGT
Source organism: Aporophyla lueneburgensis (assembly GCA_932294355.1). Classification (NCBI taxonomy): domain Eukaryota; kingdom Metazoa; phylum Arthropoda; class Insecta; order Lepidoptera; family Noctuidae; genus Aporophyla; species Aporophyla lueneburgensis. The sequence goes on along the minus strand of OW028750.1, from coordinate 16,110,661 downwards.
TTTGTTTAAGCTAGCTTATTCAAAAGAAAGTAATCACTAACCAATAAAACAACATCTTTGCACTATGTTGGCAAAATTTTAAAACATAAGCCACAAATTACTCAAACCGATTACACTCTAAAAATAAATAAAATTGTATAGTACCAGCGTCCATTTCTAAGGATATTTTGCTAATCCATTACTTCTTATGTTATCTAAAGTAAAGTTGTCTGCTCAACAACATAAATACCGTAATGTATGTTGTCGAGCTGCCAAAATGAAAGCAATTCCTACTTTCAGTCTGTTACACAATAACTCCTCTGGTTACCTTTTCCGGATTTTAAATTGATTCGTTTTAAGAATACCAGTTTTTTTTTTAAATACTGTTGCGTCCTGTTAAATTAGTTACTTTATGCGCCTACGTTTCTAAACGTGTAACAGAATGACATCTGACTTGTCAGTTTGATTTTGACACTTGACACTTCTTGATTTGGCGCTTGAAAGGTCCGTCGCGGTATTGGGACCCCGCGACGCGTTTGTTGAAATTAATCCTTTTAAATCGATCCGTTTGTGACAATTAGTCGTCATCCAATTGCTTTGATTGTAAATAACCCCAATTTGGTGTAATAACACGGGTTAAGTTTGTTGAAACTGAAACTTTGAAGTGAAAGTGACCTTGAAGCCGCGTGCCATGAAAACATCTGGCGGATTGTTGCGGATTGTTCCTGAGAATACTTACTCATAACGTCACAACACGATACATATACACTCACTTACATATATAACTCCAGGTAGGCACCAGAGCAGGTGTTCGTCTACCACAGGTAAGTTCTTTTGTTGTATTGTAAGTGTTTGATTTGATTGTCTGCTCCGCGTACGGCGGACTAGTTTCGCTAGCCACTTCTTGTCTCCTGGACCCCACCATCATAACTTCCACTGCGCTATTGAAATGCTATTGTAGGGGGTCTAGTCTGGCAGCGAACATTTTTGGTAGTAGAGCGTGGTTCTAACCTACAAAACCACCAAATTGGTAATTAACAGTAGGCTAGTATAAAAATAAGGGAATATATATAAGGGAAGTAGTAATACGCTGTAAATATTTGCTAACTATGATTGCTTGTTTATTTGAAATAATTTGTAAATTTGTTGAGACGAGTAACTCATGTGACCATAGTCGGCCCGGGTTGCATATGCTTGTAGAGTTGAATGAATTGGGCTATGTTACAACCCCTTGTTTGTGTCTGACCTCTGTTGAATGTCAGGAAGACATTAAAATATCGAGTTTGTACCATTGACATGGTTGTTTGTGAAAATTAATATTTGAAATTGGAATTTTGAGTATTACCATTGTTTTAAATTGGAATTAAGGTTTATTATTATTGTACCATTGGCAAAGTGGTTTGTGAAATTACCATTTGAATATTTGAATTGAATTTGAAGTAGAATTTTTTGAACGTTGATATTGGTTTTGAATTAAAATAAAAGTTTGTTGTTGAATTGAATTGAAATCAATATTTTGTTATTTCTTGAGTTGCTGACTGGCGGTTTGGTAGTTTGATTGTTTGCTTGTAGTTGTTATGTAATTGATTGGTTGAACTTTGTTATTTGATTATTTAATTGTTTGGTTTATTTGATTTGTATTGTTTGTGCAATGGCATACAAATGGAAATATTGCAGTGCCGGACACCTGTCCAGGTCAAGCCGGAGACCTCGGTTGTTTCAGGTCCCGGACTATTGAGTAGATTGCCTACTTTGGAACTGCCACACTTTGACGGTCGCTTGGACCACTGGTACGGTTTCCAAAACCTGTTTGCAAGTTTGGTTGATGCACGCTCGGACCTCAGACCCGCCCTAAAGTTGGCCTATTTGTTGTCTGTCCTGGAAGGTGAGGCCCGAGCCTTGATACAGCATCTGTCGTTGAGTGACTCAGCCTACCCTACCGCTGTGGAACTACTCACCCGGCGGTACCAAAATAAACGTTGTTTGGCTGACGTTCATATTAAATTGATTTTGGGGTTACCGGTCATTACTAGTTTGTCTGCATTGCGTACTGACCTGTTGAACCCGTTGGTGGCAGCGACCAACGCTTTAAAGCGATTGGACTTGCCGGTGGACCAATGGTCTTACCCTTTGGTGCATGTTGTGCTGCAACGGCTTCCTGCCGATTTGAGGGCTCATTTCGAGCAAAGGTATGGTGGGGATAGTGTCACACATCTCCCTCCATTTGGTGACCTCGTCCAATTTTTGGAGAATGAGTGTCGGTTTGTGGACAACTCTGGCGTTGCCACTGAGTCATGCCAGCCGTCTTCCCGGCCACGAGACCAGGGACGGACTAGGGCTCGCGGGCATGTTGATGGTCGCCCCGCCGCTCGTTTTGCTGGCACCCAGAGTCGTCCTGGTTGTGAGTTTGTAGGGACACGGGGCATGGCATGGCAACTTGCGCGGCCTTTTTTGAAATTGCACGTGAGTGCCCACCGCCGAATTGCCAATGCACGCCGCATGTGCTTCTCTTGTTTGGGGGCTCACTTCCATCGGGACTGCCCCAACCCCCGCCCTTGTAGAATTTGTGGGGGGTCCCATTTGGACATATTGTGCGCTAACGCGAACCACGCTGGCAGACCAGTCTCTGATGAAGGTTCGCGTACGGGGCGGTACCATGGAGTTGGTCACCGGGCTTCTGCCTCGCCGGTTCAGAACCGGGGAGAGGCCCGCAATTTTGAGCGCCGCACTCCACTCCCCGCGCAAGTTGATCGGGAGCCGCGCGACCGCCATTTGGTCTCCCCGCGTAAAGGCGATTACGCAGTTGTTGCTAGGCAGCACTGGCCAGACCAGCACCGCCTTCCCTCCTCTCCATTGGCGGAACGTCCCCGGTTGGAGTCACGCCCCCCACCATTCAGGCATCCGGTGGGATATGCCCTTCCAGCGATGGCGCGTGGCTCGGGACACCGCGCATACGAGGAATTTGAACTCCATCCTCGTCGGGAAAGATTTGGGCCTGGGTGCGGCGATCGGTCGCCGCCCAGGCATTGTTAGGACATTGGCGCCTGCCCCGCTAAGGTACCCCTCAGATCGACACGGTTTTGTTGCCAACGGCATCGGTCAGGTCTGGGGGCCCACGGGGGACTCTGTTGTGGTCCGTGCCATTTTGGACATGGGAGCCCAGGGTTGCCTTTTGTCTATTGTTTTGTTGTTTTGTTTGTATTGTTTTGGGCAAATTGTTTTCTTGAGCGCCTTTGGACTGCGGGACTTGGCTGGGACGAGCCAATTCGGGAAACCCTGTTGGAAGATTGGCTCCAATTTGTATCCGCACTCCCTGCAGTCAACGAGGTCGTGTTACCCCGCGCTATCCTCCCCCCTGGGAGCTACACTGCTACCCTTGTTTGTGATGCGTCTTCGCACGGTTATGCAGCTGTTGTTTGTCTGCGCACCGTCTGCGCGACAGGCCAGGTGAATTTGTCACTGGTCTTGGCCAGAGCAAGGTGGCCCCCCTTCGGACGGCACTGACCATCCCTAAGTTGAATTGTCAGGGGCGGCGCTTCTTGTGCGTCTATTGAACCACGTTGCTCACACTTTGGGTGGAACTGTGGACATTCGGGCTTCTTACGCCTGGACGGACAGTCAAATTGTTTTGTGTTGGTTGAAGACGTCCGTCCACTCTTTGGAGGTCTTTGTTGCGAACCGAGTGTCCCAGATACAAAGTTCTGAAACGCCTTTGAGTTGGAGGATGTCGGGTCCTTTGCCCGGGCTCAAGGTGCTCGCTGTTGGAACGAAGGACCCTCCGTTTGACCCTGATTTTGTTGAGTCGATTTAGCTCCCTCGACACATTGTTGAATTGTTGTTTGTTGTTGTTGAATTGTTGGTGACTGATCGTCACATTAAGAACTCGCATGCCGGTTGCAATGCGCTGTTGGCCATTCTGCAGCGAGAGTTTTGGAAATTGTCGGGAGCCGTTAGTAAGTTGAACCCCCTTTTGGACGATAAGGGTCTTTTGTTGTTTGGTTGTTAACGGTTGAGGCACTCTAGCCTTCCTTATGGGGCCCGTCACCCCCTTTTGTTGCCTAAGGAGGGCCATTTGGTTAAATTGTTGTTGTTGTTTGGTTGTTTTTGTTGTTTGTTATTGTTTTGACCCGCCAGCCTGCCCCCATTGGGGGGGTATTTTTGAGGCCGCGGTGAAAGCGGCACAGAGACTCTGGCGCAGATTGTTGGGAGACACCGTTCTCACCTTTAAGGAGTTAGCTACGGTATTTTGCCGTTTTGAAGCTGTATTCAACTCGCGTCCATTGTGCCCGCTGTCTTCGGACCTGAACGTCTTGGAGGCCCTGACCCCGGGTCATTTTTTGATTTGACAGCCACTTGCCGCCCTGCCGGAGCACCCTTTTGTCGATGTGAGCCAAAATTGGTTATCGCGGTTTCAGTTGGTGCAGCAGCTCGCTCAGAGTTTTGGAAGCGTTGGAGCTTGGAGTATTTGCACATCCTCCAGCAGCGCGTCAGGTGGACTGATAAAACGATTAGCGGACGGGAAGGCCCGTCCGGGGGGGGTAGATGTTGCGTCCTGTTAAATTAGTTACTTTATGCGCCTATGTTTCTAAACGTGTAACAGAATGACATCTGACTTGTCAGTTTGATTTTGACACTTGACACTTCTTGATTTGGCGCTTGAAAGGTCCGTCGCGGTATTGGGACCCCGCGACGCGTTTGTTGAAATTAATCCTTTTAAATCGATCCGTTTGTGACAATTAGTCGTGATCCAATTGCTTTGATTGTAAATAACCCCAATTTGGTGTAATAACACGGGTTAAGTTTGTTGAAACTGAAACTTTGAAGTGAAAGTGACCTTGAAGCCGCGTGCCATGAAAACATCTGGCGGATTGTTGCGGATTGTTCCTGAGAATACTTACTCATAACGTTACAACACGATACATATACACTCACATACATACATAACGCCAGGTAGGCACCAGAGCAGGTGTTCGTCTACCACAGGTAAGTTCTTTTGTTGTATTGTAAGTGTTTGATTTGATTGTCTGCTCCGCGTACGGCGGACTAGTTTCGCTAGCCACTTCTTGTCTCCTGGACCCCACCATCATAACTTCCACTGCGCTATTGAAATGCTATTGTAGGGGTCTAGTCTGGCAGCGAACAAATACTTTATTAGTAAGAACAACATTCTTAGTAATTAATTACGATCTAGCCATAAAGGGTAATAAACAATTTAACTCTAACTTAATATGTTACGTAATAGATTATGTTAAACTAAGAATAGTGTCCATTTGCACTTTTATACAAGTCCGTAGCACTGTTTCAGAGTCTAATACAATTTTTAAACACTATGTTCATGTGTTATATGTATAGCACAATACTGTTACTATTATTAACTCACTTTGTACACTACACTAATTCAAAAAGTTTAGTTCTTTTTAGCCTTCGCACTAATTCTGTGTTGTCTAGCAGCTGGATTGCCTCAACATTCAAGTTTCGGTGAAGTCTGTGTTCGTGGGCTTCAGCAAATTTTTGGATAATGATGGTGACGAATTCCATTTTTAGGTCACGGTGAAGGTCGTCATTTCTTATGTACCAGGGTGCATTGACAGCATCCCTGAGTACTTTATTTTGGATTTTTTGGATTATTTTGACGTTGCTTTGTTTAGTACAGCCCCAAAGTTGGATACCATACGTTGGCATCAGAATATGCTTGTATAGGGTTATTTTATTATGTACTGATAGACAGGATTTCCTTCCGAGTAACCAATACATACTTTTATAACGTATATCGAGCTCCTGTCTTTTCTTTTTGGCATAAGCTTTCCAACGCAGCTTGGCGTCAAGAGTTATGCCAAGGTATTTGGCTGTATTAGCATAAAGCACTTGCTTGCCATTTATGTAGATTGGATGATAGTCCAAGTGTTTGTTTGTGAAGTCAATGTGAATTGATTTTGACTCATTCAGTTTGATCTTCCATTTTTGTGTCCAGTCATAAACTTTGTTCACAGCTAGTTCGACTTTTTCTACTGCTTCTCTGTGGCTTGATCCAGTAGCCATAATTGCAGTATCATCTGCAAAGATCGCAATGGTGTTGTTTTCCAGTTCTGGGATGTCACATGTGTATAACAAGTACAAAATTGGGTCTAGGACACTTCCTTGAGGCACACCAGCTTTTTTAGCTTTTAGCTCGGAATAAGCATCATCCTGCCGTATTCTAAACATTCTATTAGTTATATATGAGTCTAAGATATCTGCAAATTCTGGCAGCATGCGTCTGAGCTTGAATATTAATTAGACCCTTATGCCAAACTTTGTCAAAACCTTGCGCGACATCTAAAAATACGGTGGCGCAAACTTCTTTATTTTCAAGCGTTTTTTCAATGATGTTAGTTATTCTATGTACCTGGTCAATAGTTGAGTGTTTTTCCCTGAAGCCAAATTGATGGTTTGGTATAAGGTCTTTATCTTCTATTGATGGTTTTAACCGTTTCGATAACAGTTTTTCGAATAGTTTTGATAACATCGGCAACAGAGAAGTAGGTCTGTATGATGATGATTCATGGGGTGGTTTCCCAGTATTTCTATCGAACTTTCATTGGGTTGAAAAGTCTCTTCCAAGTGTTGAGCAAACATTAACGCTTTTTGGTCATTGCTTATGGCCCATTTTCCGTCGCTATCTCTGATGGGTGGTATTTGTATAATCGGCCTTTTTAGGTTTCTTGTCGCTTTCCATAGGGAGTAATCCGTTGATTTGTCATTGGTTAGCTGCAGAAGAATACCAGATTCGATACAATTCTTAAATCGTCAAAAGATTTCGTGAATTTATAACTCTGTAGGTTTTTACCTACCTCCAAAATTGAATAAAAGGTTTCAGATTGAATTACAGCAAACCTTCAGCTGTAATCTAGTATTACCTACAGGTTCTCGCATAACCCACATCAAAATTAATAAAAAGCCTCTATTCTCTGAAACCCTTCGCACAATATGAAATGAAATGTTAGATTTGCGAGAAGGTAGCGCTGCCCGATTATGTAATATTTCAACAGAAAAATAAATAGAAGTTCTTTGGGTAGGTATTTCATTTGAATTAAATTTTGACCAAACGTTAGCTAAGAATCAAAATGTAAATGTCGATTAAAGGATTGAAATTGATTACTGAAATTCGACATAAATAGTCGAATAGTCTTAATTAAAAGTCGAAATACTTAGCTTGCCTTGTCCAAGAATTCACGCAGATCTGTGTATGTCTTTATAGGCAATTGAAATAGCTTACTTACCATTAAATCGTACTACATATATTAATCGCACATCTCTTAGACATGGCAGGGCCAATCTCCACGGTTCGCGTACGTGCTCCCGTCCGACTAATGTCACGTTATGTTCCTAATGGCTAGACGTTAGACCTTAGCGGTTGTATTAATCCGCCTCAAGAGCTCGTAAGCAGGGATATTACGGATCAATGGACAAGTTTTAACTGCTTAGGCATTAGGCATTTACTTAAAGTTGTAACTTTGTAGTCTACGTATCGTTCGGTAATGAAAACTAAACATTTTAAATGAGGAATTAGGATGTCAACAATTTTGAAAGGGTCGTGGATTTATTCGAAAGAGTTACCCTGACATAGGCACCTGAAGGAACACGGGTGGGTAATAGTCTGACACCGGCTCGGCTCCGCCCAGAGCGGAAAAAGTTAATTGACTTCCCACACGAAAAAAGGTGTTGTCAATTTTTTGTTAATTAGTCACCAAACGAGAAATAAGGATCCTTACTCCATTAAACTAACTGGGCAATCCACAATTTAACATTTAATGATTATCATTTCACCCGAAGAGAGCTTCAGTTCATTTTGATTGACCGTTTAGGGGTATAAAACCATTACATTGTTTTGAATCCCTGCTATAAGGAAACATGTTACGGATTGACCCTTTGACGAACTACGAGGACCTCAAAGGTACGGGATATACCTAACTTTGTTGAGTGAGTCCTCCATTCTCTGGGATGCCAACAATTAAGCCTATAAGACCCTCTAATGTTCTGTGAATGGGGCCTTTGGGATTACGGGGAACTATTTACCGCTTTAATTGATAATAAACATTCCGGTTCCCTCGGAACTTGAGACCTACGATTAATGATAAGAAACAGTACGCCCGAGACCATCAATGAAGAGCAGTTATCTCGACAAGACCTTCTTTGACTTTCAACTCTCATGGGTCTGCAATCCTTGAACGTAAAATCGGATTATTTTAACTTCAAGGAACGAAAAGAGATTTTATTAGATAGCGAGAATATGTTTAAAGCTAAAAATTATTATAATATAATGAAGCTTATGTCAACTTAAATATACGTTATCATGCTCTAAGCAAAAGTTTTCAACCTTTTCATGTGGCATTCCCATTTAGTTAAAAGTTTCGAAACAATATTATGAAGCCAACACAAGGCACCCGATGCGAATTGTGGCTCAAAAGTTAGCCAATTATAATATATCTAACCCAGACATGGCAATAAACGACCAAGTTTCGTTATTTTGTGTTTTCTTTTCTTGTTTCTGAAATCTCATGTTGGCTTACTTATTGTTTTCTCATAAATATAATACAAGTCTGTATTATTTGTCTGAAGATGACGCAAATGATATCTATTTTTTTGGGATCAATTTCCATATTTAACCAAGTTAAACGAGGTTTTACTGCAAACTGAGTATATTTTTGTATGCATTTGGTTGCAATAGCAGCAAATTAGCTGATGTGTATGTATCATAAAACTTGGAGATTTGTAACTGTCTATTCGATTTTCGAAGCAGAACTGCTTCGAAAATCGAATAGACAGTTACAAAGAGAAGAAGCCATCACGGGACATTTTCCGGGAGCCTATTCATGGAATAGGCTCCCGGAAAATGTGTCTGTTACAATTTTTTATGGAATTTATTTTCCCAGGGCTTATCAAACGGGCATGGTGTGCATGGACGCTTGGATCAAGCGATGCTTGCCCACTGACGGACAAAAACTTCTCCAGCAGCAGATCGGTGGTGCCCGCGCACTAATGCGGTTTTTGTGCACTAATGACACAGCTCTAAGGAGGGGTAAGCAAATTATCCTATCCTACTAATATTATGAATTTGAAAGTTTGTGAGGATGTATGGATGTTTGTTACTCTTTCTCGCAAAAACTACTAAACAGATTTGGTTGAAATATAGATAGTTTATACTTGGATTAACAAACGCGGGCACGCGTAGTATAGGTTACACACCTAGTCTGTACCAGAGGGGTAATTGCGGAACTTTTTATCGGTAGGAATTGGTTTAATATTCATAGTTAAACAACATTCATTGCGTTATTTACGTTGCTAAGTCACAATTTATTCGAACAAATGACGCAATGGTTTAGAAATAATCTTCAATCCCAATCAGATTCCGATAAATTGTGCGTTTCGCAATTAGGGTGCAGCAGTGCTATTCTGTAACCATCTCACCGGGTGAAGTGAGCGTGGAGTGAGCTATCAATGTCATTCCACCTGATGCTAGGGATGACCAACTATTATATTTGCAATCATAATCGATATTTAGATACCTAATATTCTTATGCTAATTCTATTGATTATTTTTATAAGGATTTCAAAGCTAGCATAGTGTCTAAACAATACTACTCTTTCGGGAAGTTTTTCAAATGAAATAGCAAAACCGAAATTCAGACATCGTTGTTTTTTTTCTATTTTTTCCTCGACTAGCCCTTTATGCCTGACGCACAAGTGCGACACGCACGAACAATTAATGAATATAGTAAGACATATGTACATGTATAGGTAAGATAGCTACAACAGAAAATGCGAATCGACATTATCAGTTATTATGAACCCATTGTAAACTGATTAAAATTAAATACATGGCCTAATCACGATGTGTCTTGTAAAAGCGATTGTAGATCGACTCGAGTAAAGATTGTGCAACGTTCTTCAGCGTTGTTACTTACCCAAATCTATTAAAAAAAGATGAAAGAACCTGGCCGTGCCTGACTGACGGAGCATAGAATTTAATCTCACACATACTATGTGGGAACCCACATCTAGGCGCTGTCATATTCACATTGACATTTGTTTTTTTTTATTATGTAGGTATCGTCACGTATGCGCACTAAGAACATTAGGAAAATGCAATACCAACGTCCAAAATGTGGCGACTAACATTTTATTGTAGACTAGCTTCTGCCCGCGACTTCGTCCGCGTTAAATTTCTTGTTCCCCCGGCCCTTCCCGTCGCGTCGAATCACCTACCCGTGCGATTTTCCCCGTTTTTGCAACATTTTTCATTTCTGCTCCGCTCCTCTTGGTTGTAGCGTGATATTATATAGCCTATAGCCTTTCTCGATAAATAGGCTACTCAACAAAAAAATAATTTTTCAATTCGGACCTGCAGTTTCTGAGATCAGCGCATTCAATCAAACAAACAAACATACTCTTCAGCTTTATAATATTATTAGTATAGATAAAGATATACCTACTTACTTACTTATGTCGTTATCTATACTAATATTATAAAGCTGAAAAGTTTGTTTGTTTGTTTGATTGAACGCGCTAATCTCAGGAACTACTAGTCCGAATTGAAAAATTCTTTTTGTGTTGGGTAGCCTATTTATTGAGAAAGGCTATAGGATATATAACATCACGCTACAACCAAGAAGAGCGGAGCAGTAATGAAAAATGTTGCAAAAACGGGGAAAATCGCACGGGTAGACTATTCGACGCGACGGGAAGGGTCGGGGGAACAAGAAATTTAACGCGGACGAAGTCGCGGGCAGAAGCTAGTTATCAATAAAAAGAATATTCATCAACTGTCTCAACAGCACCCATAACTAGATTATTGATATGCCTAAATATTTTGTGTATTGTTGTTATAAGGTTTGTATCTTGCAGTGGCGAAGGCACCATATACTTAACACGATTCCTCCCGGCTTGCCTTCGGGGATTCGCATTGGTAACTCTATCACTATTTAAAATACAATAGTATGTAAATAGTGGCTACTATTGTCAATAAATATAGTTACACTACGGGTATTTAATTCACCATAACATTCAAACAACAAAAAAGGTCATTTATAGCTTTGTATTACAACAAAAGAGAAATGTTCTAAATTAACCCGGCGCCAAAACGTCATAATCGGGAACTAAAAATTCATACAACAGCGATCCCGTAATGATGTCACTTTAGGTCACGTGGCACCGCTTGATATGTACGAGAGCAAGCCGCTGTACAACGGGTTATGACAGAGACAGGTATAGAAAAATGCGTCAGCGAGAACGAGATAGAGGAATATTGCATATTTTATTCGTTTTCATCTGTTCAATTTAATTGTATTTAATTCATTACATTCCTATATTAATTTTAGAATGATAGTAAGTATTCTTTATTGATGAGTCAGTAAGTTAAGGCCGACTTCGCTTCGGCTTCTCTTTTAGAAAAATTTACGCCTCGCCGCTGGTATCTTGAACTATTGTTTATCCAGAATCTAGATGATAGCTGTTTGAAAATCCTTTAGGTATGCTATTTACATATATTATGTAAATAATTTTAACGAACACATCACCAATCACTGAATACTTGCTTTCCACAATTTAATGAATTTGCTCGATCTCACCTCATCATCTGCCTGCCCTTGTCCAACTGTGTTGGGGTCGGCTTCCAGTCTTAACCGGTTGCAGCTGAATGCACGGGTATTTCACATGCAATGACTGCCAATCCGACTCCGACAACCCAGTTATTTGGTAATATGTTACCCCCTTGGTAAGACTGGTTGTCAGAGTTTCGACCTTCGTGAACTTGGTATGTAAAGATGGTCCCCATAGACGGACCGACCGAGGCAAGCGTAGCTTAGCCGGATCGGTTGGACTGTGCGGCTGTTTTTATTTAGCTACAAGCCTCTCGATTCACCGAATGCTCGACCTCTCAAGTAAGTAAATATCTAATATTCATTTGTTGAAAACATAATTTATAATTTTGAAATGTTCAACAAGGGTTGGAATTTACATTAAAATATACTTCATTGGCTAACTGCGAATACGTCATTGCCTTTAGCAATGACTTGAAAGGCTGAAATAAAAAAAAAACTGTCTTGACAATGACAGCGTCGGTCACCTCACTTCACCCGAAACCGTTACTCACACGGTGTGGTTGCTATGGCAACAACACCGAATGAGTAACTGCTTGCTCGACGTGAACACTTCACGCGATTCTCATCACATTTAGTCAAGGTGGAGTGAACTCACGCGGGCGCGCTACGCGAGTTTCATTTGAAATGTTGATTTTTGACATACCTAGTAGGTAAGTATCAAGATGATGATGATTTGATGAATATTCTTGTATTAATAATACGATTATTAAATAGGTATACATGCATTTATATGAATGTTTCGAATACTTGCGCACTAATTATTCTCAATCCGATTACGAAATGGCGTCTGCACAAGGCGAACAAAAAAAAATAATTGATACTTATTGATGACAGCGTCTAGCGCGCATGCGCGGCTTGATCACGCGATCCTCGCAATGCCGTTGTCATAGTAACATCACTTCACCTCGCGAGCACGCGGATGACCGTTTTGAACTGTTGAATTTTAACATAATATTTTCAAGATGGTGACCTTTTGATGAATATTCTTTTTATTGATAATAACGACATCTAAGTTAGTAAGTAAGTGGGTATATTTTTATCTACAATAAAATGTTACTCGGCACATTTTTGGACGCAGGTATTGCATTTTCCTAATGTTCTTAGTGCGCATACGTGACACGTTATAAGTTTAATAAATACCTACCTAGTAAACAAATTTCAATGTGAATATGACAGCGCCTAGATGTGGGTTCCCACATAGTATGTGTGAGATTGAATTCTATGCTCCGTCAGTCAAGCAAGGCCAAGTTCTTTCATCTTTTTTTAATAGATTTGGGTTAGTAACAACGCTGAAGAACGTTGCACAATCTTTACTCGAGTCGATCTACAATCGCTTCTACAAGACACATCGTGATTAGGCCATGTGATTGCATTTACGTATTTAATTTTAATCAGTTTACAGTGGGTTCATAATAACTGACAATGTCGATTCGCATTTTCTGTTGTAGCTATCTTACCTATACATGTACATATGTCTTACTATATTCATTAATTGTTCGTGCATGTCGCACTTGTGCGTCAGGCATAAAGGGCTAGTTGAGGAAAAAACAGAAAAGAAAACAACAATGCGTTTCTGACTTAATTTCTGTTTCGCTATTTCATTTGAAAAACTTCCCGAAACAGTAGTAATGTCAAGATAGTTTACTAGCTTTGAAATACGCATAAAATGATCAATAGAATAAGCATAAAAATATTATCAAAATCTCGATTATGATTATGTTATGTTTGGTCAATCCCTAGTAGCACTGGGATGACACTGACAGCTCACTCCACGCACCTTTTCACGGTGAGATTTTTACAGAATCGACATGCAGGTTCCTATTAAGTAAGTAAGTAAGACGACAGTGAGGTGAGGTGAGTGACAGTAGTACTAAGTTTTGTTTCATCGCACAGTCGTTGAGTGGCTGAGTAGATAATTTCAACGCACCAAATAATGATTTACCTATCAACTTTATTACTTATTTGAAATATTCGCGAAATATGAGTTTAGAAATATCAAAGCTTAAGCAAGAAAATCTTATAAGTAAATTATTATACAAAAAACCCAGCAGCAAGCATCTCATCACTGTGAGCTTAAGGTTTAATAAAAAAAGATATAAAGTGCAAATCCACAATCAGAAGGGATTACCGATATTGTTGGAAATACTTTAATTTAATTAAAAAAGTGCCTGCCCGCCTGCAGGTATAATAATATTATATGGAAACGAGACAAGGACGTACCGAGTGCTCATTCATTTGTATCGATACCGTCTGAATGTTTGTTCGAACTAAAGTTTACACGTTCTGCACGATCCATCATTCATACTGGCGTCGAAAAGTCGCTAGTAGAAAATAAATAAAACTTTCCAGTTACTATTGGATTACAACTGATCGATCATTTTTTTTGAAAGCCATCAGTTATGAAGGCCAAATCTCAATAGATATTGCCTACCTGATGGCCTTGTGAATCACAATTCACAAAATACGTATATATATATACAAATAACCGTGTAAGTTTGTTCTGTGTTGTGCCGGACCGAAAGAATAGCAACATCCCATTTCTTCCCGTGTGTATCGTAAGAGACGACTAAGGGACTTGCTAGAGAATGGGCAGCAGCGTTCTCTATGCATTTTACCACCAAACTGCGATCCCCAACCCGCCTGCCAAGCGTAGTGATGATGGCAAACCCCCTAAATTGGGGTAGGCTTTTGTCCAGCAGTGGATGTCATTAGGCTAAAATGATAATGATGATGATGATACAAATAACATTAATCATTATATTTTTTAAGAAACTTTTCCGAATTGAAAGACTACCTATCATTTCATATAGAAAACTCGATTGATTCAATTTCCCGTAGGCCTTTTATGCTCATTCTGTGAATGCCCGTCCTTAGCCTTTATTGTTGTTCAATTCTGATTGTTTGCTATATTTGTGCAGAATTTTTGAAGGAGCCAACGTGCTGGGGCCGCGTCTCTCCCGACTGGAGCCGGTGTGTCGATGAGTTGCAGATCGCCGTCCGAGAGAACACGGAACGCGCTCAACAGCTCACGTATTTCAACCGAAACGCCGAGCTATGTTGGTAATTACTTTCAATATTTTCATTGTACGATTGCCAGCAAACAAGGCCATATTCTCAACATATTTCTGTTTATTACATTCTCCTTTAAAATACTCATAAAATATAACGATGGAAATAATTTTGTTACATCATTCTTGAGGGGCTTTGTCTGTGTACTCAATTAAAAGGCAGTGATAAACTCGTACAATAAAGAATTGTATTTCTACTCATAATTATATGTCACTGCCTATTGTGTAACATCTCATTTCGTCAAGGATATGACTTTTGTAATGCTTAAGACGATTGTGTCGTTTTAAATAGCTCCATGGAAAACTGTCACAGAAATAATGGTGACATTTTGACTCTTTTTATTTCGCATCTATTATCACACTTTATCGTTTCGTGTCTAACTTAGAAGGTTAATTATTACGTTTTCGTTTTAACAGTGTTGCCTCAAAGTAGCACTCCAGGAATGTTTTTAATTAATTAACTCAATAGCAACTGTGCTAGTTTCTGTAGACACTTGTTAAGTTCATCATACATAAAGTTTAAAAAAAACTCTTGAATTTTGCAGTAATGATCAGCCCCATAAAAAAAAAACAGAAAAAAATTGTACTTGTTATTAAACCACATGGTCTTTACGTATTTTGAGCTGCCGAATTCGAATCTGGACACAGAATTAACCCTACACCCTCCAGTTTTTCTCCAGTAGCAGAAAACGCTTAAACTCTACCGTAATGGTAATATTAACCTCTAAGTCCCTGAGATACCACATTTGGTATGTAAACAATAGTTTTTTAATTGTGTAAGTAATTACGGTAATTGACCGGTTAAAAAGAAATGATTTTTTTTTTCAGGTTTTTTATCAGACTTCCTTTAGGGCTTTTTGTATCATATTATATGTTATAAGGTAATGTAAACGTAAAGTTACTATGATTATTCAAATTTTCTTTTTAATATTATCATTACTGCAAAATTCAAGAATTTGTTTGCTCCTGGAGAAAAACTGGAGGGTGTAGGGTTAATTCTGTGTCCAGATTCGGATTCGGCAGCTCAAAAATACGTAAAGACCATGTGGTTTAATAACAAGTACATTTTTTTTTCTTTTGTGGGACTTATCATTACTGCAAAATTCAAGAGTTTTTTGCTACTGGAGAAAAACTGGAGGGTGTAGGGTTAATTCTGTGTCCAGATTCGGATTTCGCAGCTCAAAATACGTAAATACCATGTGGTTTAATATCAAGTACAATTTTTTTTTTTTTTTTGTGGGGCTGTGTCATTAATCACTGATCTCAAAAGGGTGATAAAAAAATAGTGAGGAAACTGGTATATCCTTTAACCGAAAAATCGAAGACATGTGACATTCAACAACCCGCATTGGGGCCGAGTGTTGGATTACGGCCCACTCCCTCTTACAAAGAGGAGACCTGTATCCCAGCAGTGGGAATGTTATAGGCTGATTATTGCCATGAGTGACTTAATTCGAAATATATTTATTATCATAAAATCAGATATCAGTATGACTAAGTTGATGTAAAGTGATCACCTGTGCCTATAATATCTCGATTTATCTCATACCATTTTATTTCGTCCGAAATTATGTCGAAAAGTCAGTTCAATTCAGTCAATAAAGTAGGTTCATCCAATTTCATCAGCCGACCTTGTAAACCAGAACACAGGATTGCCGTGTGGCCGTAAACCGAGCAGTTGTGATTTTCATGCGCAAACTGTTCCACAGTTCCCAATTACTGTAGTGTATCAACTGCGAATGCTATTGGATATAATTTGCTATCTAATTAATAATGCATGAGAAAACGCATACGTAACACTTACGCAAGTGGTAATAAGTTATTTCACAAGAGAATCGCTATGGATTTTTCTGTAAGCAAAAGGTATTTACTAGAGATGCGCCGAGTACTCATTTGTTACTCGATACTCTGCATATTCGGCCATTTTGGTAATACACGTTAAAGGCTGAATAACTCAGTCAGAGTGCTGAGGTAACTTGGCCTCTGTACAAGAAGATTACAGTAATTCATTAGCAGAAAAATCACATGAAAAAAGAAAATAAAGACTCTTACGGTAATAATTTTTCTCTTACATTTTGTTCTAACTCTATTACATAGCGATGGCACTTTTCGGATTTTCACGCTGTTGCGGCGCTGTAGATGCTAATTTCTCGTAGCAATGCTAAAACTTGCAGGCCATGCATGGATTTAGCTTATCGTCTTCAAAAATGTAAGCGTTTCGTACAGTCCCAATACCTAGGTCAACGAAACAGAGTTACTCGGCAGAGCAATCGGTTCGGTACTGAGCAATACTCGATAAAATTTGTGCCCGACGCATCTCTAGTACTTACGCGCGCGATACACAATATAATCACAGCGAAATAAAAATAAAATAGCAAGCAAAAGTTTCTTATGTCACTTCCATCCTTTATTATTGTAATAAAATATCACATTCTTGTTTCCTTTGCTGTCAAATAATATCAAAATCTTTTGTCTGCTTTCCGTAATTTATTCCCGGCTGCCATATCCAGTCACCTGCGTTCCACATGTCGCGTACCAAAAGATTTTCTCTTTCGCTGAACACAATATTTATTTACCTTTAAAGCTATATTAAACGCCCGAGTTGAAAATTTGGTTGAATATATGTATCCGGAACATGAATTGCCAATTAAGTACATACTTAGTTTAGAACTAATGGGTGGGCTGCCGGGGTCGCGTGATTGTTCGAAAGAGATACCGTGACTACGATACCGACCTACTTAATAAAGTAACTTTTATGTAAAGGTGTTTAATTTCTGGCTGGTTCACATTTACAATTGTCTATGCTCGTAACTTTTCCTAGATACATATATTAAGTTTGACCTTTTGGCCAGATGGGGTTGGCTCGGTTATTAACGCCGACCGACTGCCATTTGCCCTCCGCTACCCAATTAGTGAGGAAAATAAGAATAATGATACAATAATCTAAGGTTACAGCAATTGTTAGGCTTGTACCCTTCTGACTGCCAGTATTAATTACTTTAATAATAATTTACACACTCATGAAAGGATACTGATCAAAGTGGTAAGAGCAAGAACGCCTTTTTACCAGCCTTTAAAGAATCCTTAAAAACTCGGACGATAAATTAAAATCTGTTGTAAAGTTATTTACCTATTTTATTCTTAAATTTTCATGAGTGCCGCTAAACAGACGCTTATTATTTTCGTGGTAATTTTTCTAAGTTTTACCTAGGCCTGCTTGCACCACAAATCAATAAATATGTACATTCAGCACTAAACATATTTAAGTAAATCATGCATCATTTGGTCTCTGTCTACTTCAAACAATTCACTGCAATAGAACAATGATAAGTCATGTGCTAAATTCTGGAACCGATTACTTTTCCGAATTCTTTTTGTTCGAATTACATTTCACCGAATACTATTGTCTTTTTTAACCGACTTCAAAAAGGAGGAGGTTATCAATTCGGATGTTTATATTTTTTTTTTTTTTTATGTATGTTCGGCCATAACTCCGTCATATATACACGGATTTACAAAATTCTTTTTTTGTTCGAAAGGGGTTTATTCCGAAATGGTCCCATATAAATTTCATATAGATTTGATGATGAGTTCCGGAGACAGACACCGGAACTCTTTAAAAATTGACGGCAAATCAACCGCGATTTCTGCTATCGCATAAATATGCATTGTTTGTTTGGAATTAGTGCAGGGTAGATACCAAAACTAAAAATTTAAAAATAAAAACTTTTTTACAAAAAAAAAACAACCGACTTCCTTTAAACACTACAAAGTGACAAATAACTTTAATTTCGGCAGTCGGTGTCTTAGGATTTGTATTTAAGGTTTTTGCCACCGACTGCCGAAATTAAAGTTATTTGTCACTTTGTAGTGTTTAAAGGAAGTCGGTTGTTTTTTTTTTGTAAAAAAGTTTTTTGCTATATGCATTATTTGACATATTTTTAGATCATCGAAGTATCATGCGTCATAGGTATTATTTTACCGAACTATGTTTCGCTGATTTACAAAATAACTCCTTGCTATTGGCCGAATCCTCTTTTGAACTTTTTCCATTTGCCAAAGGATTTATTTGCCATATTTTCACCACATTGAAACAACATTTTAGGGAATATTATTTGGTCACAAATATACAGCCGGTTACTTATTGATGTTTTCAATATGAAATTAAAATATACGTAGTGTCATAAAAAAATAATATATTCTACCACTAAATTTAGTTAAAAAAGAATCGCTGTAAAACCGACTTTACGTAGTCTTGTCTGCCCTACCCCTAGAGTGTAATTTAAAACCGCGTAGGCGCGGAGGGGTAGGGCGGCCCGCGAGCTGAGGAGCAGATGGTTTGAAGGCCCGCCGCCGCGGCTTGCTGGCGTCGCCGGCGTCGCCGGCCAGCAAGCCGAAGCTGCGGTGGTGAGTGTTAAAACCATCTGCTACGATAGGCTCGCGTGGGGCCGCCCAAACCCCGCAGCGCCGGAGCCGTGACAGAAACAATGCTTGTTGCATGTTGCATGGCTGTTTGCATGTTTCATGCTTGTTCGCACGCTGCATGCTTGCTTGCACGCTGCATGCTTGCTCGCACGCTGCATGCTTGCTTGCACGCTGCATGCTTGCTCGCACGCTGCATGCTTGCTTGCACGCTGCATGCTTGCACGCTGCATGCTTGCTCGCTTGTTGCATACCTGCTTTCATGCTGCATGCCTGCTTGCACACTGCGTGCCTGCTTGCATGCTAAAGGCTTGAAACAATCATGCTTGTTTGCATGTTTCTTACTGGGACCCTTTAAAACACTTATGTTCATAATCAACTGTTTTATTTATGCCATTACATTTAAATAATTAATTGAACAAAAGAGTAGGTTAATCTGAACAGTGGTATAATTAATGTTCAGAAACATAATACTTCGAACAAGTGTTATTTCGGCTAAGTGTAACTTCGTTAAAAACTTTTTCGACCAAATAAAACGTCGGAGTAACGAAAAAAGTCGAAATGATAATAGGTCAACTGATACAGTGGCAGACGTGACTTCGATGAAGTAAAAAAGAAACGATAATAGTTGAAAAGTTTTAGGTGAAATTAAATTCGTTCAAATATTTTTCGAACTTATGATAGGTAACCGCTAAATTCATTTCATGATTTGAGGTGCCAGCGAGTCGTAACAGGTAGCTGAGTGACATTATATTTGACCACGATTATCTCTATGGTAGATATTCATGAAAAATTAAATTGTTTTCAATGTTTCCAGCTCAAGGGACGATTTCATCCAATGCGTAGCAAATGCGGGTCGCTCGTGTTCGATAGCGGCGAGCACGCTGCTCCGGCGCATGGCCTGGGTCCTTGCGCAGGACATCGCGGCCTGCAACCAGCAGCCGCGGGCTTACTGCGCGGCGCCACCGCCCCCTATCGCTGCTCCACTTCTCACTGCCATTTACGGATTGTTATTTTATCCACCACGCTTGTAATCTCTTAATTAAGTTAATTTAATAAGGAAAAACGTAGGCAGAAATACAAGTTTTTCTTATCACACATCAGTAAAAATACAGGCAGCATTTATTACAGCCAGTTGCCCCGGAAATGAGGATAAGATCTTTTTTTACGTTATGAATTTAGGTTTTATGTGAAGTGTGTAATCAATTGCAATCATGGGAATAAAATCTTGCAATAAAAACGAGTGTTTCTCGAAGGTCGGCTACTAAAAAAAACATCGTACTTTTTAAACCCACGGTTTATTCCCGACAGCGCGCAAGAGGATATACCTACACACACGTATGCACCCACTCGAAAAACATTTCAAAATACTTACTTAGTTTATACATATTTTAACAAACTAATACCGATTCAAAAGAGTTTATAGCTGGACAAATTATTGTTATTAGCTTCCTAAAGAAGATAATCATTTTAAAGTCGTTACCAAAAAAGTAGCAGTCCTTAAGTTTAAATATGTATGTATTAGATACCTATATAATAATAACCAAATTTATTTTAAGCTAGCATTGAATGTGATGTGATCTTAACATTTCGTGGTGTGATTTTAGATTTTAATACCTATAATAGGGTACATATATTGCGTTAAACTTTAATAAATATTTAAGCAGTTGTTGTAAGCTTATTACAAAATAATTACATTACATGTAATTGATTTTAATATAGTAATTGTATATAGTGACCTAGTTATTTGATATCAGAAGAAAATACTTACATTAGCGTAAATGTTAAGTAATTTTGTAAAGACAAACAAAAGATGATTAAATGTGTGTAAGAGAAATAAATGTAATTTTAAAGTATCTTTGCAGTTTGTTTACTCATTTTATTATTTGTTATGGGTCCATATCTATATCATTTAATAATGGCACCTCCATCATACGTATTTATGTACTTATGCTCACCTTATCATACAGGTATATAGAGAGCGTACCAGGCCTACGCGATCAACGTAGCTGCTCACAACCGTTCGGAACGCTACCGTACCGAAAGAGACCGCTATTTTTCGGACAGCTGTATTCTGATGGCAGTAAAGCAAAATCAAGTTATGAAATGTGTTATTTTTGATACCATCACTTGTCAAACGTTTGTGATTTATATTGGTTTGAATTACAGCCGGTTTCCGGAATAAAATCAAGAAGCAACACATAACGCATGCGTCAACTAGAAGGTATAAAAGTAGCGAGATAGAATACCTCTGTATTTGTTCCAAGCCGGCGACACCTGCCAGTAAGCCAAGTTTTGCTGACCTATCACACGTGGCACCGTAAACCAAGGCATGTTACCTCACAACCAGTACCCCTTAACCGACAAAAAAGCCGGGCAGTCGGTAATACCTACACAAAAATTCATCCACACTAAAATTTGTAACACGAAAAATGTTTATGCTTCTCGCTTCACTCCTGTAAAGCGTCCGTAATAATTACTGACTAGTTCACATAGTATTTTTCCTCTCTCCGCTCTTTTACTCTCGGAAATTTCAAAATGAAAAACTAAGTACGAGGCTAGTCAAACTGGAACAACCATTATTACGTAGCTTTGCATCTCCTGCAGTAGGTACCACACGCGTACTATCTGCTGATGTAGGTAACCTTCATAATGGGGGAGTTTCTGTTCCTTCTGCTAGGTTGAAGAAAGAAGGCCAGTAGTTTGTTTGAATTTTCCATGAATCCGTAGGCCATTCTGTTTCCGATCTTTGTATTATAGATGCATGTGAAATCTAAACCACTACGGTTATTTTAGGAGTTCCTTAAATTTATCCCAAGCTTAGCATAATGTCAGATGATAACACAAGTTGTACCGCCTGACGCTGATTTTCAGCTGCAACCCATAGTAAGCAGTACCGTTCTGTGTACTTCAACAACCAATCTAATCAAAACTCACTCCCCTTCTCTTCAGACACTAATGTATTCGTATCTACACGCGTCCCGTCGCTTGTTCAGTTGTATGATTTTCTATGAAATGAAATCCAACGTGAACATCGTACCGCTAAGTGAATACTGAAACTGTAAATTTAATATTCTCATAACTATAATATTTAAAAAAAATCAGTGAAATCTCGCTCAAATTTCAGCACAAATTGACGTAATACCTTTGATGTATCTAAGATGGTGTTTTCATCTAGTTAGTAGTTAGGTGGGTAAATTAAACAAAATAGCCGAATCATATTTTTGAGTGTTAAACAACGCAAATTCCTCATTTTGACAAAAGACGGATACATTTCAATGCTGTCAGTTAAAGTAACAACAGATTAAATAGATACCATTATAGTTGGCGACTGAAGTAATAATCGCATCCACCTCTTAGAGCTTATTAATACCTTAATAGCCGGAGTTTTCTGTAAATCCCTAATAACCTGACAAAGATTGGCTGGGGCAGACTGGAAGCGGAAGACGGAGAACAGGGTGTTGTGACGCTACTTGGTCTGCTACAAGGCCTGTTTGCCTTGGCAGCAGAGGGATGTCCTGGCAACAGTGAACTCCGATAGGCTGAGTCGATTGATTTGATTTGATAGCGTCTACAAAAATTAAAACTTCAAAGTTGATAGCATCGGTAATTTTAGGAATGTGTTTCTACCTAAGTAGATTTCCTGGAATTAGGAGTGTTAAGAGTTTTATTTTTACACACTTTATATTAGCTTCACTTGTATGTTTGTTTGTAACCGACTCCTTATAGCGCAATTTTGACCCACTTTGGGGCTGTCTCCACGAGTGAGAGAATCGCGGCGATAATATCGTCGTGCCACGTATTTCTATACACTCTCTATGAACGCGTCTCCACACGGCGATGTTATCGCGGCGATGCGACGAATGGCAATGTGCGCGCGTAACGTCGTCGTATCGCCGCGGTATCGTCACTACTGGTGGCGCGCACGCCGCGCGCTCGCCGCAGAACGTGGCGCTCTCACAGCGATCGCGCGGCGGGCGCGCTGTCAAACGCAGCGTCATTTCAGCGTTGCCTCTCGCCAATCAAGGACGTTATGTATCAACAAGCTTTTTAAACAATTTAAGTACAATGTTTGATATTGAAAAGTTTATTCTTGAAGTGAGAGAGACCTGCCCTTTACGATGTTCAGGTGCCCGAGTATCGGAACAGAGAAATTAAATTAAATTAGACACTATTTATTTCGCTCTCGTCTTGCACCAGTGGCGAAGGGTGATTTTATTAGAGAGGTAAGCCGGAGCAAAAAAAATGCTTACCTAGGCCGGACGTGGCGCACGTAGTCCAGTTACTTAAAATCTGTGACTGACTTCCTGGCTTCAGTCTTCTTTAAGCAGATGTCTTCAGTCCACCTTTACTATACGTGTAAGCACTGGTGACTGAAACAGTGGTGCCGATTCTGTTGTCACAAAATTCTCTAAACTAAACTAAAAATCACTAAAATTTGGTTTAATACTGTCAAACGACGATTTCCTATTCTGAAATAGACTAAAGTGACACAACTTAACTATATTTTAGTTTGACAGCACTAAGATTGTACTGAGTTATTAGTTTAGTGAAAATGTCAATTTTGCTATTCTGAGTTTGCCGGTTTTCACCAAAAATGTTGACTATAATAATTTATTTTAACTAAATCTGACTATTTTTAATCGCGATTAAAAAGGTGTGGAATAAAACTAGTGGTCATGAACTAAAATTCTCAACAACGCCTCGCCTTCACGTGCAAAAACAGTTCTGTATTTTTTCTTTTCTTTTTGCTTATATCTTGAAAATGGCGTGTCCTATCGCAAAAATAATGAAATTTTCGGCCCCCTTAGTTATACCCCGGCACATTTAAATCTCAACACGTGGGTAATATTTTTTTTATATTTTTCAAACAAAAGTGAAAAATTCCATATTAAAACACGTTGAGGCTGCACCCCCAGCATGCGCCTTCCTCTCTCAAAAAATTCATTCTACGCAACGCAATGCACACACAAGTACAACGTTGCGAAACCAAAAGAAAAAAAAATACCACGCTGAGTCGCGATTGTCAAATTCGATTTTAGTCGTGTCAAAATAATTTTCAAATTTAGAGATTTTTCCTTGCAGAATAGCGTTACAATTCTCATAGCCAAAAGTAAGGAATTTTAGAGATAGTTTAGTTAGTTTAGTTCGTGTACAACAGAATCGGCACCAGTGTCTTGCAAGTATAATAAAAGTGGCTTTGAAAAAAGCCGTTTGTGGTGTGATCAGTGTGATGACGTTGACGTATGATGTCTACTAGAAAAAACTACTTAACTACAAGACTACTGACTTATTCTACTTATAATACTACTTATACTCTAAAGCTATTCGTCTATTCTTTAGTACAAAGTGCGCTAAGACATTATCATAAAAGCTGAGATGATTCTTAATTTTTAGCAATAAAAGTTTTTCTATAGAAAAAATGGCTAGATCAGATAATCGTTCTTGTTTTTGAGAATTACGCATGTACGTATGAATTCGCTTCAAAGCCGAAAACGACCTCTCCGCGGATGCAACTGTAACGGGATGTGTCAAAAATATACTACACTAGCTTCTGCCCGCGACTTCGTCCGCGTTAAATTTCTTGTTCCCCCGACCCTTCCCGTCGCGTCGAATCGCCTACCCGTGCGATTTTCCCCGTTTTTGCAACATTTTTCATTACTGCTCCGCTCCTCTTGGTTGCAGCATGGTGTTATATAGCCTATAGCCTTTCTCGATAAATAAGCTACCCAACACAAAAATATTTTTTCAATTCAGACCAGTAGTTCCTGAGATTAGCGCGTTCAATCAAACAAACAAACATACAAACAAACAAAGTGTTCAGCTTTATAATATTAGTATAGATATCTCTTCAGCAATTGGATTGTACGGAATCCGTAGGAAATCTAAAACCCAAAATATTAGAAAGAACTAACAACAATACTATTTAGTGCATGACGTCATGATTTCATTTATTTTATGTATGTAATTTATCATTTTCAGATCAAATAAATACCGTCAGTTTTTAAATAATAATTTATTATTCTCCTGATCAAATTTCGGTCACGGCAGACAATCATAAGTTGTAATGATATTTGTAATGTTTCCCATATTTTCGCCAAATCTCCCTAGTAATAAACTGGCAACACCGGCTAATCAAAGTAACCTACGAAGGATTGAATTGAAAATTCATGTTTTCTTTAAGAAAATGTGGTTAAATAACAAAACTTAGCGATGAAATCTGATCTTGGTATTATTATATAGCTTTCCCACATAAATGCGACACAGTTTGACAGCAAACATCAGCGTAATTAATCATTTTTCGTGAGCACATTACCCGTAAGTGATTCAAATGACACCAACGTCGGTGAGAAGCGAGTCTACCAAAGGACAATGCCCACATACTAGAACAACCGTGGCCCACAGTGAACACTTACAAATAGTGTAAGGAATGATAGTATAAGGTGTTATGAGCACCTTCTAGTACTTATCAGTTCAGAAAATAAGTCGCCATTTGGAAATAAAACAGTTTTTATTTTTTTATAATTTTTAATTTTTTCACAAGCACTGACTTATTTTATACACTTACAATGACTTTTGAATGGTATTAACACAGTCATTGTTCATTTCAAAGTTACTTACTCATTTTAACCTTTGAATAATAGTCACCTTCTAAGTTTAAACAGTCTGGGGGACACACAAAACCCATAATCTTATACCTTTAAACGAGCAATTTTTGTATATCTAATCTAAACTAATATTATAAATGCAAAAGTAACTCTGTCTGTCTGTCGGTCTGTCTGTCTTTCTGTCTGTCTGTCTGTCTGTCTCGCTTTCCTGCTAAAACTACTGAACCGATTTAAATGAAATTTGGCACACAGATAGTTTAGAGCCTGAGAAAGGACATAGGATACTTTTTATCCCTGTAGTATGTTCCCGCGGGATAATTTCCGACCTCCACGTGGGCGAAGCCGCTGGCAAAAGCTAGTATATATATATATAATCTGAATCTCGGAAACGGCTCCAACGATTTTCATGAAATTTAGTATACAGGGGGTTTCGGGGGCGATAAATCGATCTAGCTAGGATTCATTTTTATAAAATGTCGTTTTATTCGTGTTTTCAATTACCAACTTTATCGATAATCAACTTGAACATAAACCTATTATTTTAAACACAATTTACCAAAATATATCTGGTTTACCGAGCAAAGCTCGGTCAACCAGATATTTATATTAAACCTAGAAAGATCCCAGCGAGCAGTTCTCAAAGTAATGCACAAAAGGAACTTCCAGTATCCAACGGAGCAGCTATATAAGGATTGTATGGTATTAACGGTTCGACAACTTTATATCAGGAGAGTTCTGCTTATAAGCCACAAAGGCTCAACATATGACCCGGTAAGACTGAAAAACAAACACAGAAACGACCTAGTATTTGACCTGAAACCATGTAAAACAGAATTCTTCAGAAGACAACCGTGCTATATGGGTCCATACCTATATAACAAAATAAGTAAAAATACTCAGCTACATCATTTACCAATAAGTAAACTAAAACTTACCATAAATGATTTCCTCCTCTCTCAAAATTATGGAAATACTGAAAAACTTCTAGAAAGTATAATAGTACATTATGGTACAAGTGTGTAATGTTGGTGATTACCGCTGAGGCGCCATTGAGACCCGAGCCGTCAGGTGAGGGTCTTAAGAGAGCCGAGGACGGTAATCATCAATACACACGTGTATCATACGACGTTTTTCAACACACTTGCGAGGAAAAAACAAATATGTATTGCATAAATCGTTTTACCACACAGCAACAAATGCGATACAAACAAAATATGAAAATTAGGGGAAAATTGGGAAATGGCGCGCAATTTTTTTTTTTTTGCACGCGCCAAATGTAAGTTGATTGATTACAGCCATACAGCCTACTTCAAAATGATAATTTTTGTGATAAAATGCAAATATTTTATAAGAAATTATTGTGAATTATAAATAATTTGATAATAATAAATGTTTTTTCGTCTTAATTAGGGACACATTTATTTATTTCAAAAATGTAAATAGATTTTCGGTGGCATAAAACCTCTTTGTTGTTACAAAAAAAAAAAAAAAACTGTATTACCCGGTTAAATTGAAAATGCTCTGTTTACTCGCATATAATTTGCAGTTAGGTACTAACTTAACTTTGTAGGGATCATTCTATTATGCACTAGTGTGTAATATTATTATGCACGTGTATGTTATAGTTCGGTTTATGGCCCTAAGAACGATATAATAAGGCTCACTTTACGAGCAAGTGTGTTGAAAAATAATAAAATAAAGTCACACAACCCCATTCATACACCCGAACACATACATACACATACACACAAATACACCACACCCCACACTACACATACATCACACATACATATGTTCATTCATAGATGCACACACAAGCATTAAGTAGCTATTAAGTAATTAATTAAATTATTATATTATTAAATATTAAATTAAATATACATATATCATTTTGTAATGTATACCTTTACAAATATTTACTTTTGCACCGCACCATATATTTTATTTATTAATCAATCAATACTTATCATTTGTCCCAAACAACATCCCCCCCCCCCCCCCTCCCCCAACAATACAAAAGCAATGTAATGAAATAATGCTGATGTCACGTCAGTACATATACGTGTATATGACCATCTTTACAAACCAAGACCCTTCCGTGCCTCAGAAAGCATGTTAAGCCGTTGGTCCCGGCTGTCTTTTGTAGATCTTAGACAGTTGTTACAGGTCGTCAGAACCCCGAAAGTCTGTCAGACTTTCATTCAGATCAGTCTTATTAAGAGGTATTGTATTACCTAGTAACTGGGTTGTGGAGGTCAGATAGGCAGACACTCCATGTAAAATACTGGTATTCAGCTGCACCCGGTTAGACTGGAAGCCGACCCCAACATAGTTGGGAAAAGGCTAGGCAGATGATGATGAGCTGTAAGATTTGGTTACTTTCTCAATAAAGTAAAAGTATTTAGGTATTTAAAAATATCTTTTTTTACTTATTTAATACTAGCTTTTGCCAGCAGCTTCACCCGCCTATTATACGTATAAACCTTTCTCTTGAATCACTCTGTCTATTAAAAAAAACTGCATTAAAATTCGTTGCGTAGTTTTAAAAATCTAAACATAAGGATAGACAGAGGGAAGTGACTTTGTTTTATATTGTGTAGTGAAGTTAAATCACTATAAGCTTGCATTAGGACTGGCTATTGTTATTATCATAGTTTTCTAAAGGTATTGTTTAATGTAGGTGAGTAATATAATACTTACCTGTTGTGGAAAAACCCATTGCTATACAATATATATTTGTGAGTTGATGAGAGCGTAAGTGCCTCATATCCATTATTCAATTCGCACAGCGAACCTTGCTTGCGCCGGTTAATCCACGCGACGTGTTCGGGACAGCATAGTTACTCGGGTCCGAATTCGCGCCGAATTAATCATTAGTAAAAGCGGGACTCCCGCAGTCCAAATGCATGCGAGGATCGTCATATGCAGCCAGCAGTTTTCACATTCACACTAGGGTCGTCATTCAAAGTGGAGCCACGATCCAAGTTCGTGCAAGGATTGTCATTCTGGTGATATTGATCAGAGTCCATTGTCATAAAAAACCTCACAAAAGAACACAAACTATATTTTATATCTTTAACTATTTGTTTACTGGGTGTCAAATGTCAACTTCATCATCTTTCATAAAATAATGCTGCCATATTTTAAAATATAATCGATTACGTGAATCGATTATTGGTCTTGAACAATTTAATTTTATCTAATTACGGCAAAGCCATAAACAATACAATGATATTACCATTCCATGTTTATGTATGTTTGGACTATAAGATATCTGGTTTGAGATGTTTATGAACATAACTGTTTTGTCTTAAACTGAAGTTAGTTAGTTACGTTCACAGAAAATAAAATGGCCGTCATGATTATGACGGCGTGCCGTGTGATTACAATGCACGCCTTTGAGCACACGGATTGATTTTTATAATTATTAATTAATCCGTTATCGATTAGACGTATTCAATATACGACTCGAAATTAAATTGACAATATACTAGCAACCCTAAACTTTGCCTGACAGTCAAACTCTCAGTGATAATAATACGTTAAATTACTTATTTATTGCTTATAATGACGGCGACTTAGTTAGAGATAGAAGTTAAACGGATAATTCCTGTTTTAAAAAAATATATTTTTTAATTATCCTTCGAAACGTGTTCGGGTTGGGCCAGGAATAGGCATTGACCTTTATCATGGTATACTAGTAGACTTTATTTGAGCCGTTCGGTACGGCCAATGAGTCATCTAGACAGGTATATAATCAAAGGACTTACCACAAATTCCTAATTGCGACCGCACAATTTCACAACAATCTCACAACTATCAAATTCTAATTGTTACACTAGTACTACACTAATAACTTATATGAATACAACGAAATAAATGCTAATTAACCACAAGTATGAACAAAATAAAAGGTTTTTTTAAGGTTATAATTCTATTTACGTCAATGGTCAAACAAACATTAAAAATGACAAGTACTGTCGCGTCGAGCGGGGGCTCAAGGGGGCGGGGGAAGGGCCCGAACACTTACGAAATTCAACGAAAGGACGATATTGCTACTCAGTTCGTTCGAATAACCCGACGTCTTGCGGCTTGCCAAGGCCTCTAAAAAATGCTTGTCACATGACCTGAAGTGACGTCACGACGAGATGATTTTGTATAGAAATTGATGTACTTCATAACCCGGCGTTGTTAGCGTGCTATACTGCAGAAAAATGCTCACGCGCGGTACCGCGCGAAATTCGCGCGCACTTTCAATGTTTGTTTTCGTTGAAATATAAAGACAAATATTTTTTTTATGTAGGTTGCGGTTTTGTAATACTTTAATTTTATGGTGTAAGATTAAATACATTATTAAACACTGCTGAGAACTACTGACTGTCATAATTTCGTAAGGGAAGCCGACAGGAATCGGCTTATTAGTTACCTGCGCCACTGTCTTGCACCTAACTAAACTCTTTCAACAAAACTATTGCACAACGCCTCGTCGCGAAAACATGGCGATTCCGTTAGGAGTCGTCGCGGGCACGCGGCGATTCCGTTACCAGTCGCGACGAAACGCTGGCGGAATAATCGCTCGTTCGTGGAAACGACCCGGCGATAGGAGCGCGGATCCGTCGCGATTCTCTCGCTCGTGGAGATGGCCCCTTAAAACGACCAGATTTCATTCAAACTTTACACACCTGTTAAAGACCGATGACAATGCAATAATTTCATAAATTTATGCCATTATCCTTGCCAGGGTTACCAGGACAGCAAAAAAACTGTCTTCGAAAACTACGCTGACATACGTCACAAACTACGCTGATATACGTCTCAAAATTCGAAACACCCTAAAAAAATAGAAAATAAATAATAGTTTAAAAAAACTAAAAAACACGCTTCCATAGAAAAACAAACTAAAAAGTTGAAAATAATGAAAAAAAAGCGTGAGGTGCTTTTTAAGGTATTTTTTTATTGATCAAGCACCCCACGCTTTTTTTTCATTATTTTCAACTTTTTAGTTTGTTTTTCTATGGAAGCATGTTTTTTAGTTTTTTGAAACTATTATTTTTTAATATAACAGCAGTAACTCGTTTGCTAAGAAAAGTCATGCAAGCCAAATTTATGATGTTTGTCATATAACATCACATGTAGATGAAGCAGAAAAACTCAATCGAATGTCAATCACCATGATAAATGCTTAGGTTGCGATCCACGCTCACATCGCGACAGACGATGATTCATACGCATCGTGACAGGTGGGAAAATATTTATTGTCTCATTTATTTCCGTAGACGGCGTAGAGTTTATTTTTAGTTTTGCATAGTCGATGGAGCTTGACTGCATTTTGACCAAGACCTTTTTCGAATGTTCATATCGTAGGTGATAAACTTTTCATCACCAGTGATCAATCTTTCCAAAACATGTTCGGTTTCATTACGTTTCCAAAGAGAATCGGAAATGAGTGCACGATTGACTAGGTTCGTATCTAGATGGTGAACCTATTCCCAATGTTTTGATTTTTGAAACGAATGACGTTACCAAACAAAACTGGACCCGAAAGAAAAGGGATAAGTTCTTTAGGTTGTGAAGCTTCCCCTGTCGACGGCGCGTAGTAATAATAATAATAATAATAATAATAACGTTTATTGTGTCCAAAAGTTATACACAAACAATATTAGGTTTGGAGTCTTCATTTAAGCAAATAATGCCTGTATTCAAAGACTCCGCTCCTTCACAGCAGTAAGTACTTACTTAACACAATAAAACAGAACATGATAAAATAAAACAAAACAAAACAAAAATAAAACAAAATATTATTATGTGAACGTGTGCGTGCGTGTGCATGAGTTGGTTGTGTTGATGAGTGTGTGGTTGTATGTGTATGGGAGTGTGAATGTACGTGTAGGTATGGGAGAGTCTCTGAGTGTGTGTGAGTGGGTCGTGTACTTAGGTTAGGTAGTGTTCCACGTGCGCCTCAAAGATATGTCAGCAAGACTGAACACTGACAACCTGCAGGCTCGCGAGGTTTATTCGACAGAGTTACCATGGCCATGGCATTTAGGCAACTGAAGGAACAAGGGTGGGTTCTAGTCAGCAAAAGTTTGACACGCCCTACCGCTCCACCCAAAACGGGAAATGTTATTTTATGATTTCCCATATAAAAAAAAAACGCATTAGATTAATACTGGCGAATTTGAGGTTAGTCAGTTGAAATTCTGTTAATGAAACAGAGCGTGTCCGGGTCGTAGTAGCTAACTTGTCGTGAAAGTTTTTAAGTTCAGTTGGATAAAGAAACACGTTTCACTTAGATGCAATAGTTAGGTGTGTTTAAGTTAACAGTAGTAGAGTGGAGGGCGATCAATTCTGTCAGTAGTTGATAGTTACACAGTTATAAGTAGACTATAATAAAATTCATCAGCCGTTGGCCTAAAGTAGATTACCGAGTAAGCAGAAAAATGTACGGTAATGAAACCGTTCATATTGGCAACCCCCTAAAGAAGCTAAGTTGAGTAAACAGAGAGAAAGAAACGCCTTTCCAAAGTCATACATTAAAGAAAAAGTTAATCTGTATACAGTGTAAAGGCAATTACATGAAATATTATATGTATAGATAGGACATATAGAATAGATATAGAATATATTATAGATTACCCAACGAAAATACCCGTCTCAAAAAAAATCCCTCGTTTGGCCTTACTTATTCAGTTAAGACAAGTCAGTTTCAGTTAAGTGACGCAAATCAAAATGGCCTTTTGAGGAAAATTCTGTCAGTCAATGAATTTAATTTCTTTGGAATCGGTATGATTTTGCATAATTGGTTGTACATTATTACTTCGCCAGCACTCCGAGTTGATTGAAGTATAAAGGAGTTCATAATAAAGTTTGCTACTTCGTTCCAATCTGTGGTACTAGTTTCTGGTCATTTTACAATGAAAGTGAAATAAATTTTATTATTTCTTGATTGTGGTCCCGGTTGTCATTTTGTTGTTCGTTAAGCTAGAAGGTCGAAAAACTGACAACCAGTCTTACTAACAGGTATCATGTTACCCAGTAACTGAGTTGTGGTGGTCATAACGAAAGGCAGTCGCTCCATGTAACATACTCGTTTTTCTTTTTTTGTAATTGAGAAATCATCAAATGACGTCTTCCGCTCTGGGTGGACTGAAAGAGCGTGTCAGACTTTTAATGACAAAAACCCACCCGTGGTCCTTCAGGGCCACGGTAACTTTTTCGAACAATTCCGCGACCCTGGCAGGCATCGGTCCCAGCAGACCCCTTAAAGCCATCCCAGCAGACCGTCGACCCGGGCCTGGTCCTTACCGGGCAGACAGCTACCCATTGCTCGCCACCCACAACCCTGCGCCTACGGTTGCCAAAAGTCCACAATGGACTCCCGACTCCCGGGAAGTCTTCTCCAGCGGCGGCTAGGGGCGTGAGGGCGCATAGATTGCCTCTCCGTCACGCGCTCCGCCTCCTCCTTGACATACTCGTATTCAGCTGCATCTGGCTGCAATGGCGGATGATGATGATGGTGAAACTCACATCAAAATCCAGCAATTAGTTCCAAAGCCTTAATTATTAAACTTAATTATAAAATTTAGGTTTTTGAATTGCAATTTTATTCTGCATAGAATACCTGCACAGGCGGGCACTGTCAGTACGGTTATATTATTCTAAACATACCATTTAGCAATAAAAATTTAGTTTTACATTTCTTTACTTTCAGAACTCGTACCTTATCATAAACAGTATTATATTTATAGTCGACAAACGCCTTTGTTCAACTTTAAGAAAATTCCTTTTGACCCTTTGTTTTCAACTGCCGGCGACACATTTCAAAGTGAGGGTTACGAGGTCAACTTGTATACCTACAAGTGTTGTTGGAGCACATAGGTACTCACTGAGTCATTACTTAAATCTTATAACTATTGGGATAATCGATTGTCGTCACTATCAATGGCAAAATAGCAAAGAACCTCGACCAAGATCTGAGGAGGCACTCGATAGGCAGCTGAATCAGAGGGGTAATTGCGGAACTTTTTATCGGTAGGAATTGGTTTAATATTCATAGTTAAACAACATTTATTGCGTTATTTACGTTGCTGAGCCACAATTTATTCGAACAAATGACGCAATGGTTTAGAAATAATCTTCAATCCCATTCAGATTCTGATAAATTGTGCGTTTCGCAATTAGGGTGCTGGTTTGATTCAGAAAGCGGTGCTTCTGGACGCGGCTCGCATTGTTGTGAAGTTCCTCTCTCTAGAGTCCTGACCGCCGGTAGCTTGTACCCTGTTTAAAACACCGGTGGCTCCTATAAAAAAAAATGTTTTAAAATATAATTTAGATGTATGTAATGAAATAATAGGGATATCTCATCGTGTACCTAGTAATAGAATCTGAATTCTTGGTTCACTATTCATGAGATACATGTTCATGACAGGTCGACTTGTCGGTACAATCTATAAAAGTCTCACCATAAAAAAACTCAAATAAAGTCAGCTGCTATGAATCAAAATCCAAAGTCATTTATTCCAATTAGGCTAGGGATCAGGACTTTTCGAACGTTTCGAACGTTTCAAAAGTTTTCAACAGTCTCCCAAAACGCCCGCCCTTCACCACTTCCTAGTGCTTTAAACTCCCCAGCAGCACAGCTGTCTGTTCATAATAGGCAAACAAAGTAATTACCATTACGACTCACGGAAAATTTACTTAAATAACACAGGCCCACAAAAAAAAAAGTACCCTGCGCGAAAGACCAGACCACCTGAACTGTATGTTTTCGGGGTCGCTGAGTCCGAATATGGTACCAGAATAGCGAAGTTGGTTCTCGTTTTTTCAGAAATCAGCAATAATGCTGAAAATTTAAGTTTTTCGTATAATATGGTTTATGTTGGTAAAAAACCCGAAATTCCAATGTGCAATAAAATAAATTATACAAAAAATGTCTCGCTGAATCAATAGAGTTTTAACTTAAAGTTAGAATCACCAATTGATTTCGAATTTTCTCATCACAGAGGAAAAATGCTGAAAATCTATACTAATATTATAAAGCTGCAGACTTTGTTTGTTTGAACGCGCTAATCTCAGGAACTACTGGTTCGAATTGAAAAAATCTATTTTGTGTTGAGTAGCCTAATTATCGAGAAAGGCTATAAGCTATATAACATCACGCTATAACCAAAAGGAGCGGAGCAGTAATGAAAAATGTTGCAAAAACGGGGAAAATCGGACGGGTAGGCGATTCGACGCGACGAGAAGGGTCGGGGGAACAAGAAATTTAACGCGGACGAAGTCGCGGGCAGAAGCAATTGTAGATAAACTAGTTAAAAGCTATGAAAAATTGGGGTCAACATGACATGAAAGCTACGAAAAATTGCATTTTCAGCGAGAACGTATACTGTGTAATGACAAATATCCGATACTAGCTTCTGCCCACGACTTCGTCCGCGTTAAATTTCTTATTCCCCCAACCCTTCTCGTCGCGTCGAATCGCCTACCCGTCCGAATTTCCCCGTTTTTGCAACATTTTTCATTACTGCTCCGCTCTTCTTAGTTATAGCATGATATTATATAGCTTATAACCTTTCTTGATAATTAGGCTACCCAACACAAAAATATTTTTTCAATTCGTACCAGTAGTTCCTGAGATTAGCGCGTTTAAACAAACAAAGTCTTCAGCTTTATAATATTAAGTATACATTTTCAGCATTTTTCCTCTATGATGAGAAAATATGAAATCAATTGGTGATTCTAACTTTAAGTGAAGACTCTATTGATTCAGCGAGACATTTTTTGTATAATTTATTTCATTGCACATTGGAATTTCGGGTTTTTTACCAACATAAACCATATTATACGTAAAACTTAAATTTTCAACATTATTGCTGATTTCTGAAAAAACGCGAACCAACTTCGCTATTCTGGCACCATATTCGGACTCAGTGTCTTTCGCGCAGGGTACTTTTTTTTTGTGGGCCTGTGTAATTGGCCATTATGTCAGCTAGCCAACCTAATATAACAACAAACACAACAACTACAAGCTCACTTCACCTAAGTTTTCAGCGATTATTTCAAGAAAACATCAGCTTCTACCCATTTTGTATGGTAGCTAATTATATAACCTAACCCCATACCCACTACTCATCTACTTAGCTACACCTTTCACGTGTCACGTCATCTTACAAACACACCATCAAACCCTTCATTACGCGAAATTCGAATTAAAGACGTGAATATATTCTGTAATCATTTTACTTATCAATCTGTTTACTTTGTAAGAGAAAATTGCTTATTATACGTATGCGTAGATATATACGCGCCCTGTATACATTGAAAAATTTGTATGTATAATGGAAAATAAACGAGTTAATTGGCAATGAATTGAGAATACTGGTTCCGAGTATCGAACACGCGCCGTATAAGTACGCCAATCATCGCCTTTTGCACATTCGCGTTGATTCGTTTATCGCTGTCAGAGAATCCATGGATTTTGACATCCGATTTTTTTAATAATACCGTTTCTAATACAAGATTATTTTTAATATATGCGAAACCTGAATATAGTTTGTTCAGAATCAGTAACTGAATCGATTCCAATAATTTTTACACCATGTTATATTTTGTACCAAAAATATTTAATTACGCTTCCAAGTCGCGGGCCTTAGTGTTTTGTTTCGATTTTAAAATTATCATGTCTTTCTCGTATTCAAACGTCCATTACACGGAGATGGTACGTACACTAGCTGTTTGTGGTGATCTGCATATGTTTTTGCGTGGACAACCAGGTAACTTATCAAGCTTATAACTTTGTGATTATTAATGATACAGTTTTGAAATTTTTTTCAAAGATTCTTTACATAAAAATACTGGACCCGTGTTTCGGGTTTCGCATAAACAAAAATTAATGCTGTATATGCAGGTGATGTTTTGATGATTATTCAGAAAGAAGATCTTTGGATGGATCTAATATCCATGATCTTATTGTCTCCGTAACAGAACTCCGTAAAAACAAAAGTAGCGTTTGGTTTTTAATCCTGCAAAAATATACTAGCTGGTTACTTATGTCGTATCTTGATTAATTCAATAAAGGTGCCATGAAAATATACCTACACGCCCCAGTAATATTGTAATTTATTTAAATTCAGCTGGCAACGTTGATTTTATTAAATTGTTGGTACAGTAATTTATGTGACGTATAATTTACTTACTTGGGCTTTTAAGGCCATAATGTAAACTATGTAAACACATCTATACTAATATTATGAAGCTAAAGAGTTTGTTTGTTTGATTGAACGCGCTAATCTCAGAAACTACTGGTCTGAATTGAAAAAATATTTTTGTGTGTTGTATTGAAAAAATGAAAAATGTTGCAAAAACGGGGAATAACGCACGGGTAGGTTATTCGACGCGGCGGGAAGGGTCGGAGGAGTAAGAACTTTAACGCGGACGAAGTCGCGGGCAGAAGCTAGTACGAAATATGTTTAATTGATGTGGGCGCATCGATTTACGGTTGGTGGTGGAAAACTGGCTAATAGGTGCAATACGCGCGTATATGTACTGAAACCTCAATGATCTTGTTCGCGTAGACGTCATCATTAATCATTATTTCAGCCAAAAGACGTCCACTGCTGGACACAGACCTCCCCCGATTTGGAGGGGATTTGCCATAATCGCCACGCTAGGCAGGCGGGTTGGCGGTCGCAGTAACGTGGTAAAGTGCATAGAGAACGCTGCTGCCCATTCCCTAGTGAGTAACAAGAAATGGGATGATGCTATTCTTGACGTCCGGCACTAGATCAGCGAACTAGCGAAAAAGATCCTCGAATCATAGCAAACCTAATGCGTACATTTTTGCTCGCTCGTCTATCTCCCACTTATTATTGAAGGCTACTAACATCTATGTGGTTAGTAAATGAGGTATTATCCCTATTATTAAACCCGAAGTGAAGCTATGTACTAAGTATTAAACTTGAGATAAAACATTACGAATTTAATTAAGATTTATTTATTAAGTGTAGGTACTTTTAGGGCATTTTCAGAATTGGTCTATTAAATACTCTAATATGAATTTGAAAATAAGACATTCTGCGAACTAACCAGGCTGAATCGTCGCGAGGTAGAGACCGTTTATCTGTTTAGATTGTTTGCTCTAATTGAGGCTAGCAACCGAGGATTACCAGTTTTGCAATTCTATTGTTTTTCGTAACGTATTCATGATAATCTTGATTGATTTGGCCTAGAAGTCTAATTCCGTGTGTACCGACCGTAAAGAATAGCACCACCCCATTTCTTCCTGTAGGTGTCGCAAGAGGCTCGCCTCTAAGGGACTTACTAGAGAATGGGCAGCTGCATTCTCTATGCATTTTAACACCCTACTGCGATTGCCAACCCGCCTGCTAAGCGTGGCGATTATGGTGAACTCTCCTAAATTGGGATGACTATTTAAAGCAATGGACGTTTTTAATTGAAATGATGATGATGATGATGTGAAGTCCAGTTCCTGTAACGTGTCAGCAACAAGCTATACAGGACACAATATTAAGCCTACAACGATAGGATCGTTGAGGAACAGGACCACATTAAGTATTCAAGTGCTGTAAGCTTATGCCGCTATATAAAGTATGACTATAACCAAACTCTTTCTCTATTCTAATGATTAAACACACATTCAGGAGTATAAAGATAATATTGTACGCATATCTACGCACGTATTTTCATTTTACATCGATACCTATATCTGTACCAAAATGAAAAAACTTTTTACAAAAAAATGACAACCGACTTCCTAAAAAAAACACCACAGAGTGGAATAGTTATTTGTTATACAAGAGTGCAAAGTTGCTTTCTAACCGCGTGCTCAATTTTGATGACCGAGCAAGCGAAGGATTCTAAAATTGAATCACGAGCGCAGCGAGTGATTCAAAAATTAGAATCCTGAGCATTAGCGAGGGAATCAAAAGAGCACGAGGTGAAAAATCTTTGCACTCGAGTGTAACACGTAACTTTTCATCCCACCTCAGCGAGGAAATGACTAAATGCAAAAAAAGCATTTACAATCACAAGATACTTTTATTTCAGTTTAGGTATTAATATTTATTAGGTACTACATTATGATAGGTAAGTATTACAGAATTATCTTTAAATTATTTCAAATAATACTTAGGTATAATTAAGAAAAATTTAAAGTAAAGTTGCTACAGCTGCCTAAGTAGAGTGTAATATTTTTGTTAGTGACGTGAAAAGAAAATGGGGCGCGTAAAGTAAATTAAAAAAAGTACACCAATAAGGTTCCGAGTCTGAGTTTTTAACAAATTAGAAAAAGGTTATATGATAAATTCGGCACCATGGAGGTAGAAGTAAATAGGTTTAATGATGTTTTGAATTTACAAACTTAGTGCACACGATGTTCTAAATTCAATTTACTTTATCCCCTAGCGGATAAAAACGGCTTTTGCACTCAGATATCGAAGGGCAAAAATACTCTTTCCGAGATGGGGGGATGCAAAATAACTTTAATTTCGGAAGTTGGTGGCAAAAAAACTTAAATGCAGATCCTAAGACACCGACTTCCATAATTAAAGTTATTATGTAGTTAGGAAATCGGTTGTCATTTTTTTGTAAAAAGTTTTTATTTTTAACTTTTTAGTTATGGTAGATACCCCGCACGAATCTAATCGCGTTATTCGTTCATTTGTCGCGCAAATATGGTTTTCACATGGACCCCATTGTCCAAATGGAACCAAATTAAAATGGAACCATTCGGGAAGCACCAGCTTTCAAATAAAAGAATCATCAAAATGAGTTCACCCAGTCAAAAGTTATGAGGTAACAAACATTAAAAAAAAACAGTCGAATTGATAACCTCCTCCTTGGGTCTGTATTTATGCTTTTGCGGTTGCACAACGACACGCTTGGCTTGGCTTTGCTTGGTAGTATAGATGCAGGCCTACTCTGCTGCCTCCCTCAGAGGCAGCAGGGTGGCGGGGTCTTGAGGGAGAGCGCTGAAGTCGTGTAGATCCTCAAGGCAAGTCTGGCGGATACACCTTCATGAGGTTGCCACCCCGTTTTTGGTCTAATTCCTTATGAAATAGACGTAACTGAAAACGCCAGGCGACTTTACCTCCCCTATCTTCCCTCCCCACTCCCGCATAACCCCCCTTTTTCCTGTTCCAAACTACCCCTCCTCACGCAATCCCACCCAAATCCTCACTCCCTACAACACCTACCTACCCAACTTCCACTCCGAAACGTGACCACCCTGTGACTGGGTGGTGGCGGGCTCGACTGTCACTAAAAGCAGCTGATGGTGAGTTAGGAGGAAGCAGTCACCTGCGCTAGGACCTGCGCAGTTGAGCGCCGTGAGCGGGGATGAAGGAGTCCTGGGGGACTGAGCCGAACGGCGCTGGTGGTTATGTGTCCGTGAGTCAACACTCCCCCTTTGGTCTGGATTTCAAGCGAATCGGTGGCCCTACCCACTAACCAGGGGTAGGGAAATGGCCACAGTGTCCCGTCAGAGGGCCACAGGCGAGGTGCGTGAGGTCCGCAAAGGTTGTCCTCGGATGACCGAAGCGGTAGGTAAAGGTCATGCTGACGGTGTAAGTGAGGGTTGTTCAACTCGTTGGGGGCCAACCCGATCGAGCACCCGATGTCGCACTGTAAACCAGCCTTGCGCCCCTATATCTCTCTGGTAATCCTAACGTTCGAGCTTTTTCATAGCGAGACGTTCCCAGGTGCGGGCTCCATGGAGGGTGGGAGCCAGAGAGACGAATCCTTTTTACAACATTTATTATGTATAAAACAATAAAATCCAACCATCCCAGAGTGGAGGCGAAAGCCGATGAAACTCCCAAGAGAGGTGCCTGCACTTCTCTTGCCCCTGGTCACCCTGCAGCTAACGCCGCGGGTACCAGCGCGGGCGCTGGTCTGGCTGTGGCGAAAGCTACAGGCAAGACCAACAAAAACAAGTCCCAAAAGAAACAAAGGGCGTCGGCGCTGACTGGGACCAGTACCGGCCCTTCCAAAACCCAGGAGAGGACCACGGCGAAGACTAACATCGCTGTCGGTCCAATCCACCCCAAACTAACACCGGTGCCAGATATTACTGGCACTGTGAAACACCCTCCCACATCTGCGGCTCCTCAAGCCTCCTCCCATAAGGAGGACACCACCAACCAGGTGGTAACAGACAACCACGAGGACGCGATTTCTCGCGTCTGGAAGGATGTACAGAAGCGGGGCAAGGGCAAGGGTAAAAGAACTCAACAAGCCCGTTGCCCTTGTACAAACCCCTCATGCGCTCCAGCTGCCACAGCACAGCGTATGACGCGTAAGGAGCGCCGCCAGGCTCGCAGGAGGCAAGGTAAAGGGCCCCAAAACAACCAGGCCACTGCCGCTAGTTCGGTCAAACCGAGTAGCGGGCAGCTAAACTTTGCCGCTGGAAAACGGTCGCAGGCAGAGGCCGGCCTAAACCGTCCCACGACCAGCCGACCCTCATCCAGTGCGCCGGTAAAAACACAGCAACCCGGAGGGAAGGATCAGGCTGCGGCTAAGCGAGCTCTCAACGAGACCATTACACCTCGTGGAGAGCATAAGCGGCCGCGTCTTGATCATTCCAAACGGGTTGCTCAAAGAAGCTACGCCCAAGCTGCCAATGCCACCCTCGACGTAGCGGTCACCTGTGACCGCACCGGGGTCATCAGTAAGGACGTATCGGACCAGGTGCTCGCTGCTATCCAGAAGCAGATTTTACTCGAGGCCTGCTCCCCCAAACAGGACACCAAGGCGCCGACTTTCAACGCAAAGCCGTTATTCGCGGGTGGTGTCCTTAAACTGTGGTGCGAGAACGACCACACCTTAGCCTGGCTAAGGAAAACAGTCTCCGATATGACTCTCCCTACTAACTTAAAGTTGGTAGTCAAGAGTTAGTCGGAGATCCTAAGACGGGCACGATGTGGCATCGTGATCCCCGACGAGCAGGGGGTCCTCGGAGAGCCGACCAATATTGGCCGTGCTCTCAGTTACCAGAACCCCTGGGTCGACATAAAGCGCTGGTTGCTGCTGCATGCCGACAAACAGGCCTCGGCATGGTTTTGGTGGTCGGTGTCCTGGTAGACCAAATCCCGACCCTGATGGGTGCGGGGCGCCGTCTATCTTTGGGGGCAGGGAAGGTGCACCTGCAGTTCCAAGGTAGGAACGGTAGGTTCACCGACGTCCCCCAGGGATGGGACCCCGCCACCGGCACCATCTCCGAGACTCTGGTGCAGCAGCCAGAGACACCAGCGGGGGAGTTGACTCCCCCAGCAAACAACCCGGAGGCAGTCGTGGCCGAACCCGCTGCAGCGGAATCGGCTGCTCCAACTGCCGCCACCCTGGACGCTAGCCCTCCTTCGGGCGTGGAATCGGACGACATAACCCTGTCCCCGGCTTCGCGCCAGGGGGAGGATGGCTTCGACGAGGGTGGCCTGTTTGCCGGGCTCGACCTGGAGGATGACGGTGAGGAATCGACCAGCAATGGCGTCCTCTTCGTCAAATTGTAAAATCCTCCAGGCAAACCTCCACCACAGTCAGACCGCAACGGCTCAGCTCCGGAAGTGGTTGGAGGTTCAACACACGGCCATCGCCCTGATCCAGGAGCCGTGGATTAGAGCGGGCCGCATACAAGGACTCTCCAATCTTGGAGGTAAGCTCCTGGTCACTACTGATCATGACCAACCCAGGTCGTGTATCTATGTCACAGGTAACCTTAAAACACAGCTTATAACCGAATTCTGTTGCAGAGATATCTCTGCAGTGAAGCTGCTTATACAGCGTGACGGCGCCATGGAGATGGCAATCGTCTTCGCATCGGTCTACATGCCTGAAGCGGAGGCGCCGCCCCCGCATGACCTCGCCCGCCTCGTGAGCCATTGCGAGAGATCCGGGCTTGAGGTCATCATCGGTGCTGATGCCAATGCTCATCACCAGTTGTGGGGTATGGACACGCAAAACGAAAGGGGTAAGGCCTTGGTTGATTACTTATTCTCGACTAACCTATCCCTACTAAACACTGGCTCTGAACCGACTTTCGTAACCAGACGAAGCCGCACAATCATAGATCTCACTCTGGCAACAGAGGCCGCGGCGGAAATTACCACAGATTGGCAGGTCTCCAGGGAGGCTTCCTGCTCCGACCACAGATGGATCCGCTTTGACATCCAGGCCTCTGTCCCGCCAGCAGCTCCGCGCCGCAAACCGCGGAACACAGATCGTGGTACCTACACACGCAGCCTAGAATCCAGACTTGCGACATCAAGCGATCCGACGCCATTTGCGGACACTACACAGATTGAGGTACAAGTCGAATACCTCACTAAATCAATAATAGACAGCTACCAAACTGCCTGCCCAGAGACGACTCCTCGAAGTACACCGGGCAAACAGCCCTGGTGGGGTGCTGATCTGGAGCGAAAACGCGGGAAGGTAAGGAAAGCTCTGAATAGAGCCATGAATACATGTGCGGATGAGGACTGGGATGAGTACTACGCAGCCAAATCCTGCTACAAAAAATGCATCAGGTTCAGGAGCACCTCGGGATGGCGAAAATACACTGGTAGCATTGAGTCCTGCCAGGAAGCAAACAGGGTAAGGAAAATACTGGCACAACAAACCACAACTGGGCGTACCACCCTTCGAAAACCAGACAACACACTCACATCCTCGCCAGAAGAAACGAGACGCGTCCTTATTGAAACACACTTCCCTGGATGTATTTTCTCGCAAGTAATCGACTGGCAAGAAGCAACTCAAACACCATCAGATAATGACTGGTCTTATGCTAGCAAGGTGATCACGTTAGAGAAACTCCAATGGGCCATCCGGAGCTTCCATCCGTTTAAGGTCGCCGGACCAGATGGGGTGTTCCCCGCCCTACTACAGTGGGGTGGTACCCTCATCGCAGTAAGACTGGTGCCTTTAATGAGAGCGTGCCTAGCCTTTAGATACGTTCCCAAAGGATGGAGGGAAGTGAAGGTAATATTCATCCCTAAACCAGGTAAGGGCGACTACACAAATGCCAAATCCCACAGACCAATCAGCCTGACTTCTTTCCTGCTAAAAACCCTGGAAAGGCTGTGCGACAGGGAGCTGAGGGACGGCGCTCTGAAAACCCTACCGCTGCACGGTAACCAACACGCTTACAGCTCAGGTAAATCCACCGAATCGGCACTTCATCTGGTAGTTAGCCAGATAGAGGAAGCGATTCACCAGAAAGGGACCTGCTTGGGTACCTTCATAGACATCGAAGGAGCCTTCGACAAAACAAATTTCTCCAGCATCAGCAGCGCCCTCTCCAGACATGGAGTTGAAC
Organism: Aporophyla lueneburgensis; assembly: GCA_932294355.1. Classification (NCBI taxonomy): domain Eukaryota; kingdom Metazoa; phylum Arthropoda; class Insecta; order Lepidoptera; family Noctuidae; genus Aporophyla; species Aporophyla lueneburgensis. Next base: position 16,066,614 of record OW028750.1, on the reverse strand, counting down.
AGGTACTCATAGACTGGATCACAAACATGCTAAGCAAGCGCCTGGTTCGCCTAGAGGATGAGCAGCAACTGGCCATGATTGCCAGAGGCTGCCCCCAGGGAGGGGTACTGTCACCCCTTCTATGGAATTTGGTGATTAACGAATTAATCGCCAGACTCAATGCCAATCACTACTACACAATAGGTTATGCGGACGACCTCGCCATCCTTGTCTCAGGGAAGGTGACGAGCACGATCTTTAACCTCACCCAACAAGCACTACGTATCGTAGAGAGATGGTGCAGTGAATATGACCTCTCAGTGAATCCCACGAAAACTGAGCTAGTCATGTTCACCCATAAGCGAGCTTTAGGCCCCTTCCGCCTACCGAAATTGTTCAATACAGAACTTCAGCTGGCCAACGAAGTCAAGTACCTCGGGGTCATTCTTGACAGTAAGTTAAACTGGAGTAGTCATTTAGACAGCAAACTAAACAGGGCCTGCATCACATTCTGGCAATGCAGGAAAATGATAGGTAAGAAGTGGGGCCTATCCCCCAAAATCATACTTTGGCTGTACACCGCAGTGATCCGACCCATGATCACCTACGGGGCCGTGGTCTGGTGGCCCCGCACCAAGCTTGTTACAGCCTGCAACAAACTGCAACGCATGCAGAGACTAGCCTGCATGGCGGTCACGGGCTGCATGAGGACTACTCCGACTGCAGCCATGGACGCCATGCTGGGACTACCACCGCTCCACCTGTTCATACAGCAGGAAGCCACGATGGCGGCAGCGCGTCTGGACGCAACCAACCTCTTGAGAAAGAGAGGCACACAACACACCGCGCTACTTAAGGAACTCAACAATGAGTTCCCCATCACCAAGGCTATAAATGACCGGGTACCCAAACAGTTCATTTTTGATAAAAAATACAGAATCCAGCTTCACGAAGATCGCCGGTGTGAGGGTCTGCGCCCCACTGAACTGCGCATCTTCACGGACGGATCAAAAACAGACAGTGGCACAGGTGCTGGAGTCTTCTCGCAGGACTTCAACATACATATAGCCACACCATTAGGAGTCCACAATACAGTGTTCCAGGCGGAATGCATTGGGATCACTCTTGCCGCCTCAGCCATCATGGCCAGGGCAGTTAAAGACCACTCGATCCGCATACTCTCAGACAGTATGGCTGTTCTGCAAGCGCTGGACAGTCACTCGATTGACTCTGGGCTAATATACGAGTGCCACCAGCGCCTCAACCAGGTGGGTAGCCTCAATAATATAACTATTCAATGGATAAAAGGACACAGCGGTTCGCTAGGTAACGATGCCGCCGATGAACTGGCCAGAAGGGGGTCGAGCATGACACCGGTGGGACCAGAACCCATCGCGCCACTCCCCTTTGGGTTCCTACGCTCTCTGGTAAGAAAACGTACCAGGGATCTACACTGTAAGCTATGGGTGGACCAAAGTGAGTGCAGGCAGGCCAAGAAAGCACTTCCTACCATCGATGCCCGCCTCACTAAACAAGTCCTCCGGTTAGACAAACGACAGCTGCGTATGGTTACGGCAGCAATAACTGGCCATGGGTCGTTTAATAAACATCTATTTGTCACAGGAGTTACAGACAGTCCGCTGTGCAGGGCCTGCATTGAGGACGACGAGACAGCAGCGCACGTGCTTCTAAACTGCCCGGCGATCGCCACATACAGGGCCAAGTACTTCGGTAACCCAGGTACCCTACGTGAGATAGTCAGCAACATCAAGGCGTTGTTGGCCTTTCTCGAGGAGCTGGGGTGGATTGAATAACCAAATTCCCACCCGTACGCAAAATACGCGCTCAGACGTGGAGTTGCGGACACCAGCCCGTTCTACCTATTACCTATTACCTAACCTCCTCCTTTTTTTGAAGTTGGTTAAAAATCTATAAACAACTGTTTTTCATTTTGTAGTAGATACCTACATTGTGTATACTAGGGGAGAGGTACTTCAGTAGGTCAGTAAAACATACCTTTGGAATTAAAATAATAATTAGTTCGTTATTCTTTTTACGTTTTTGCATCATCATGACATAGCTACGCAAGTTCAAAATGTTTTTTTTTTCTATTCTAAATATAAATTAACTAGATTTTGCCTGTGGCTTCGCCCACGTATTATATAATACATGTGAATCTTGCTCTAAAATCCCTCTGTCTATTGATGAAAACCGCAGTCAAATGCATTACGTAGTTTAAAAGTCTAAGCGTACAGACGTGGCAACTTTGTTTTATCACTACTGGTGGAAATAATTCCTTTAAATTTAAAAATTCAAATAAACTACTTTTCACCACGCGGGTACTGGATCTGACATATTCTCAAAATTCCTGCGGAGAGCGAAGGGAGGTTCACAAAGCAGGAGGCCAGGAGAAATAATTCAGTTTCATGCAAATTAGTTGTACATACCAGCGTAACGCCTTCAGGGGGACTCCCACAATCTGGTGCGACTGCAGGATGGCGGGTCACAACTTTCCGTGGTCCAGGTATCAGCAAATCATACAAGCACAGAACGTTCAGAGGTCTATCCCCTACTCTTATAGGGTGAGCGCGCGCGCAATAATTACATTGATTTTGCGAATAATTGTGAAGGTGAAAGACGTGCGTCTATTGTCTTTCATGTGCGGCGTAGAACTGACTGAGCGACCCATTCAAGGGCACGTTGAGGTCGCGCACGCAGCGTCGCAGGAGCAGTCGCCAGCGCGTCGCGCGTACATTGATATACACTTACCAATCTACACAAAAAAGAACCAACTACATAGTTTAAAACAAAGTCGCTTACCTCTGTTTATCCCTATGTATGCTTAGGTCTTTAAAACTACGCAACGAATTCTGATGCGGTATTTTTTAATAGATAGAGTGATTCAAGAGGAAGGTTTATACGTATAACACGTGGACGAAGCCGCTGGCAAAACTTAGTACTATGTAAAGATAAAGATATTTGTCTCGAAATTATGCCATCAACTTACTCGCGGAGGTTGTATGCTAAAACCATTAAGGTTAAAGGCTCTACAGTATCTACATATCATATGTATGACACATTTACTCTCGTATTGTGTTGTGAAAATCTGGCAGATTTTAATTTTAGATAGGAAAAGTTTGTTTCGTGTAACAAATCCGTTTAGCCAGATAAAGCTACCTATCCACTAGCTACCTACGTAAAAACCGGGCAAGTGCGTGTCGGACTACGCGTAGTAAAGGGTCCCGTAGTCGGGATGAATCCTAGCCGAATTATTTTTATTAATCTATACTTTATTTTAATATTATAAAGCTGAAGAGTTTGTTTGTTTGGTTGAACGCGCTAATCTCAGGAACTACTGATCCGAATAGAAAAAATCATTTGTGTTGGGTAGCCTATCTATTGAGAAAGGCAATAGGTTATATAACATCACGCTACGATCAAAAGGAGTGGAGCAGCAATGAAAAATGAACTAAAACTGGCAGGCAAGTCGATGCGACGGGAAGGGTCAGGGGAGCAAAAATTTAACGCAGACGAAGTCGCGGGCAAAAGCTAGTTATTTCATAATTTTACTACATTAAGGTTTAGCGATGCACAGAGTAGGTACATCGTCTTTCGAATTATCATCGATGTAGTGCTAATATTTTCCGTGCAAAATGACAAAATGTCTGTGACCGAACCGAAAACAGACGGACTGACTGACAAACGAAATTTTAAGGGTGCGTTATTTCCAGTTGGCTGCCGAACCTTAAAATCACATTCTTGTTTAATAACTAGGTACTGTCATAATTTTGACCAGCTCTTCTTTTTAACAAAGCCCTTACAATATAATGGAGAGAAGCATGGTAGGCTCAAAGAGACAGTACAGAATTAGGAACACAGATCTCCGGTCCAAAACAAAACTGACCGATGTTCTAACAAGAATAGACCAACAAAAGTGGAGGTGGACAAGCCACATGATGCGCGACACTAAAGGCAAGTGGAGCAAGCTAGGTAGTGACAGAATGGTATCCAAGGGACGGCAAAAGAAATCGAGGTAGGCAGACTACCCGCTGGGAGGAAGAAATAAAGCTGACAGCAGGTCCAAACTGGCGGAGAGTACCTCACGACAGACGTCAATGGAAATTGTTAGAGGAGGCCATGCCACGAGGCACACCGAAATTCGAGACATTTTGTGATTCTTGTTTTAACCATTATTGTTAGTGTAATTGTCTGGTTTCGGAATAAAAGGCTTTATTATTATTTTTGTTTTCAAAGTTTATTTTCTAAGGTTCATAGAATCTGGTTTTTCTTTTTAAATCTCACGGGTGTAGACCAAGGTGAGATTTAAGTTTCAATAGTTTAGGTGTTTTGTACTGCATTGAAGTTATTGTCTAAATCTAATTGTAAGAATTTATTATTATTATATACACTAATATATCTCGGGATCCCGGTCCTTTGAAAGGCGTACGATATTATTACAATATAAACCATCGCAGAATTATGGTCTGGTTCGTGGAGGTGAGGAATATTGTTTGAATTACTAATGTAATGATAATCACCAATGTTTTTAATCATTTCCGCAGCACCTCGAGTTAAAGTTGATTTTGGAAGACGCAACTCCAATGAAATGTACCTACCAACGTATTTTTTATTCAAAGCATACAGAAATCCATCTTGAAAAAACAGCGTGATTTCATAAACTAACAACGAACTTGCTTTTTCACAGAATTCCACAAAACACGAATTAATAACAATAACTGATTACATAATAAGCACTTTAACGCCTACATCTTGTTTTATTGCAAAATTGCTAATCACATTGTATCAGGCGCAACATAACTTCATTGCGCTACATATTAATAGTACCGCGATAACGTAGCTTTCTCTGTAAATCTTATCGAAATGTACACCGCGTTCCCGAAACGTTCGAAATTTAGTGAATTTGTCGTAGCAAGATTTCGAAGTTCCCGGTACATCACGATAGTTAGATTCTCGATTAATTTCCTACCTAATTCGTCGTAGCAACTTGTCAAAGTTCCGTAGATCGCGATTATTAACATTCTCAATTAAATAAGTTGTTCTAGCGTACCTCACTTCATAACTCACCTAAATCGTACTTTTAAAGTTTTAAGCTTTATGAATACAGTAGGTAACCTACCTACATCGGTATATTAAACCTCGAGGTTCAGTATGACAGTCTACATTAGACTCTCTACCGAGCTCCAACTAACATACTTGTGCTGTTACCAGGACATAACTATCAAGATAATCCAGACGAGTTAAGAAAAAGAAACATCTACGTATCATTCAATAACCTGTTCACTAGTTTCCTATTATTATTTTTCATGTTGTTATCATCTACTTGTCCCCAAAATATACCGAATATAAGACCGAATCATGAATTATATAATGTGACGTTATTAGAAGAGAATCAAGCTTTTACAGAATTGGTGGAATGTGTTCGTTATACCAACAAAAGAAACGCACTGCTGAACTCGCTGAAACTGTCGGTAATGGATGTTGGAATGTTCCATGGTATTTTAGCTAAGCCTACTTGTGAATCAGCAATAATATTGTATACCTTTTTATTAGATAATCAATTAGATTAAATTCTGTGTGAATAAGGTTAGTTTCTTTAGTTTATGATTAAGTGATTATTTGTAAAAGTACAATGGGATTGGCATCGTCACATATGTGTACAAAAATCCCTAAATTAAATAAATATGAAAAAGAAAGCTTTTACAGCAACACAGTATCAGCGTCGAGAGCCCGAGAGTACAGGAGGCATTCTGGGTGGGCCCATTGAAGGACGCGCTGGCAAACACGGTGCCAAATGAAGTGTTCACGATTAGTGGAAGGACAAGGCTACCTTGCCAATATTTCTGCGTTCATTGCATTCATAAGACTGCGATGTTAACGGATATGAATATCAAACTATTTTAGAACAGTCATTTATATTATTGTTTTGTCACATTTCCATCTCAACTACCAGTTCATTAAAGCGTACTATTTAATCGTAATACATAGGCTGCACTAAAAGCATCGGGAATGGAATATTTCCACTGTTCCTCTCATATTAAAATCTTTTTAATAGAAAACTCCTTGGTTTTAAAAATCGAATACCATTTATTTATTTTAAAAAAGATTCTCGGTCTTGTCACAAGGTTTTGTCAAACTTGTTTAGTCGTTGAGAAAATGGAACTGACTCGAGAAAATTCAAGAGCGATGATTTATTATGACTTTCGAAGAGGTTTAACACAAAAACAGTGTGTTGACCGGATGATTTCTGCATTTAGAGATGAAGTCCCATCCAAAACCACAATTTATTGCTGGTTTGCTGAATTTCAACGTGGACGTGTCAAGCTCAGTGATGATCCCCGTCAAGGTTGTCCAAAAACTGTAGTCACCCAAGAAAACGGTGATGCTGTGCGTAAGTGATTGAGGAAGATCGACATGTGACATACTGCGAAATTCAGGCAACTTTAGACTTTGGCATGAGTCAAATACAAATAATTTTGCATGAACAATTAGGTGTAAAAAAGTTGTTTTCCCGATGGATACCGCATTCGCTCTGTGAAGAGCAAAAAGCGGCTCGCGTTACTTGGTGCGTCAGAACTCCTCAAATGCTGTATACAACATCGTATCAGGTGACGAATCCTAGATATACACATACGAACCCGAAACAAAAAACCAGTCACGAGTTTGGGTGTTCGAAAATGAGTTAAAGCCAACAAAAATTGTTCGTTCACAGAGTGTTGCAGAAAAAATGGTGGCCACGTTTGTCTCCAAAACCGGCCATGTTGCGACTATTCCTCGTGAGAGACAAAGAACGGCTAATGCAAAATGGTATGCTAGCATTTGTTTGCCACAGGTCGTTTCTGAACTCCGTAAAGAGAACCGCAACCACCGCATCATCCCCCATCACGACAATGCGAGTTCTCACACCGCGCACAGAACAAAAGAGTTTTTAGAGCAAGAAAACATAGAATTATCAGACCTAAGCCCTAAGCCCTAATGATTTCTATATTAAACAGACCTAAGCCCTAATGATTTCTATACTTTCCCTAAAATAAATAAATTGCGTGGTCAGAGATTTTCATCACCTGAAGAAGCTGTGGACGCCTACAAAACGGCCATTTTGGAGACTCCAACTTCCGAATGGAATGGTTGCTTCAATGATAGGTTCCATCGTATGGAAAAATGTGTCAAATTTCGCAGAGAATACTTCGAAAAGCAATAAATACATTTTTAAAAAGTAATGTTGTGTCACTTCCTTGATTCTCGAAATTTTCAGTGCCGCCTATCTTCCTATTTGTAACGTTAGAGTGAGCAGGGTGTACGGAAGCGTATCTATATTACTCTAACGACATACGCGCCGTGCATTCTGCACACATGATCTAATTTTGTACATACGTATCTACACACATTTCAATACATCAGTGATAAATAAACATTCAATACTGTCAGGTTTATTTCATTATCGCAAAGGAATCGATCCGTTATCATGGCAATAAGTGAAGCATCTCCTACATTTATTTTGGCATATTTTCCATACGAAAGCTGTTAAAACTGCAATTTTTATTACTCAAATAAAAGTAATCCGGAGATTAAGGTCTTACAGAGTTAAATTATCACTGCCCCTATGCTATTATTTGAATATTATACATCACTGGCAAAATGTGGGTGTACAACAACGAGGTACACCTTGTTTACCACTTCAGGCTATGGATAAAAATGCTATTAAAGATCAATAACTCACGCAATACTTAATCAATTTCTAGTTGGTAAGTAATTACTTACACGATAATCCCTGACATTACATCGCTTAGCTTTGTCACTTCCAGCTGACCGATCGTGATATCCAAATTATAGGAATTTATTGAATTATTTTATTGTTTAATTTTGGGGTTTGATTGAATTATCGTTACCAATAGAACATTTTATTTATAAACGTTGATTAAAAACGAGAGACGTTTAAACATTAAAAATGCATGAAGACACAATTGCTACATAAACATCAGCAGCCTATAACGTTCGCACTGCTGGCAAACAGGCCTCCTCTCGGTGAGAGGGAGGGGCCATTGCTAATCACTACTTAACTATAAGCAACATTTATAAATAAAGGGGTATATCAATATTTCAACCACAGAGTACATCGCGGTAGGAGCAACAACACATGTCATGTAGGACCAATCCCAATATTAATTTGAACTGGGAGGATGATGAATATCATGATTCACCCAGCGCAGTTTCCACATTAATCCGACCCGGCCACCATCTTCCATTGCAGAAAACTTTGATCTTATAATTTAGAGTAGGTCCTGTCACGTGTTTGGTATACACAGATAGGTACCTACTTAGAAGAAACAATAAGGTAAAGTACACAAGCACAGACTGTGCTCGTAAAAAGTGTAATTTCCAGCAAAATGTGCTATGAGACACGTGAAGGCGGTAAGATAAAAAATGTATACGGGCTGCTTTGGTTTCTTAGGTAAAATATTAAAAATATAACATGGCACACAGCGAAAGTCTAAGTTGACTATATAACAATGATAAATAGAAACCTTTGAACCATGTTTCAGCATGTATAACCCTTCGATGTATCAATGGTATCCCATTGAAACCATGTTATAAAAAATACAGAATGGCCTAAACGTGCCATTCTATATTTTTTTCTAATATTTCTGAAAGAGTAGTTTACTTATAATTTATTTAGTTTTGTGAGGATTGTATTTTTAAAACAAATTGCGGAATTTCCAGATCTACTATGCCTTTGCAGAGTGATGTTTACCCGACACGTACAGCGTACAGCAGCTTCGATGGATTATCGAACCTCTAAACTCCACCACAGAGGCAGTGAACATTACATCGTTGAAATATTATTTGACGAATTCATGCATTGTCCAAGTTACAGATAAGTAATGGTAATTAAGTTTTTTATACCCTAAGTCAAAGTTTCTCGCCAATCATGTGTGTTTACATCTTTACTATTCACAAATATCCCAAACACAAGTAGATGCGTTTTAAAATATGCCAAATACTATTTAATATATTAAAAACAACAATTATATTCCCAGATTATAACATTATACACTAAACACACTCCTGTGGGTGTCGTAAAAGGCGACTAAGGGACTTACTAGAGAATGGGCAGCAGCGTTCTCTATGCATTTTACCACCACACTGCGATCGCCAACCCGCCTGCCAAGCGTGGCGATTATGGCAAAGCCCCCCAAATTGGGGGAGGCCTGAGTCCAGCAGTGGACGTCTTACGGCTGAAATGATGATGATGATGACACTAACACAAGTCCAATAACACGTTATATTCATTACCAGTTACCACTACCCAATTTGTGTTCAATATCACCAAGCACCATTGTTTTTTTTATTGTAATGATGTCCGAAAGTGATTGTGCCCAACGATTTTATTTTATTTCCTTCGATTCTATTCAATAATAATTTAATCAGACGATTGTCCGGAATCAATACTTGGAAATTTAAATAAAATTGGCTTTAAGCGTTAAATTGGATTGCATTGTTATATAATAATATATTTATACTTTTCTAAATCTCTCTACTTAATTTAAATCGTTTTTCTTGCATTATATTGAAACCGAGTTATCAGACACGACCTATGACCATAGGTATACTTTTTGATGTGAAACATCTATAGGCGAGGATAAGCCTAAATTTTGGCGCGGCGAGCGTGGTGACGCACAGAAAATTTGTGGACTTAGGCAACAATGTTGCAATATCGATTCGTTTTTTTTTTTATTTTTTTTTTTTTTTTTTTTTTTTTTTTTTTATTGTAATTCACAAAACTGATGTACAATCACAAATGCAATAAAATAGTTATAACACAGTATTTTTGATTGACATCTACTAGATGTGAATCTAGCATGCATATTTTATGTAAAACACTTATCATTAAAAGAAACTAATAATTAAAAATGAACAAAACTTACAAAATGTGAACTTTTCCATAGAAATAGAAAAAGTTTAGAAAAATTAAATATAAAAGGATAATAAAAATAAGTACTTATACATGTAAGACTAAAAGTTTAGTCCTAACTGAGGCTACAGAACCAGCAAAGACATCTACTTCTCCACGAATGGAGTTGGCAAGAGAAAGCATGCGGTAAATGGGTGAAGAATTTCCTACATTAGTTCGACTATGAGGCAGAACGAAAGTGTTACGGTTTATTAAGCGGCTGCTGCTACGTGGAATACTAAATGTCACTTTTTCTAACAACTCAGGAGCATCTATTACACCGTTTATTAATTTAAACAAAAACATAAAATCTAATGATTTTCTACGTGCGCTTAGGGAATTCATTTTATAATGATTCAGCCTCGAGCCATACGAGTTCAGACTACGACATTTGTTATCCGAGTAACTTAAGTGGTATAAAAACCTTTTCTGAACGCGCTCTATCCGATCAGAGTGGACCTGATAAAAAGGGTTCCATACCGTACTACAGTACTCCAAAATACTTTTTATAACGCTATTATAAATGGCAATAGTCAGAAATGGGTCTTTAAAATTTTTCATTTCCCTGACTATGAAACCTGACAATTTAGACGCACGATTAATCATTTGGTCGTAATGACTCCTAAAACTCAAACTTCTGTCTATTAAAACACCAAGGTCCCTTATAGTATCAACTTCTTGGAGCGGGCTGTTATTAATCGTGTAGTGATATTGACAAGATTTCCTTTTTCTGCTAAATTTAATGAAGTAACATTTGTTTTCATTTAGTGACATTTTATTTTGTATGCACCAACTGTGTACTTTATTTAAATCTAGCTGAAGCTGAAGAATATCTGATTCGTCGTGTATAGTTCGATATATTTTTAAATCATCAGCAAAAAGTTTATATTCCGAATCAATTTTGCTGCCCAAATCGTTTATAAAAACTAAGAAAAATATAGGCCCCAGGTGTGATCCCTGTGGTACCCCTGATGGTATATAACATTGTTTAGATTTAAAACCCTTGAGATACACCAGTTGTGAGCGAGTTTTTAAGTATGATTCGCACCATCGTAGCAATGACCCATGAATACCCATACTTTCCAATTTAGCAATAAGTAAATTGTGGTCTACCAAATCGAAGGCCTTTTTAAAGACAACAACAATAACACAACAAACAACACAATAGTACAACACAATAGTTATTGTGTATGTTATTTTTGATTACACACACAACATAACATCACGCCTTGTTTCCCCGAAGGGTTAGGTTAGAGAGGCAGAGGTGTGTGTGTGGTGTTTTTGATTATACCATATTTATTTCCTTTCGTAAAGTATGCTTTATAAATATTATCTTTACAATTTTTTTTTTGTTTTGCCTTGTGTCACAGGTTCGCTAGGTTAAGCTACACTTCTCAAGGTCAGCCCGTTGGATGGGTGACCATTTAGTTTATGTGTGGTGTTTTTTCGCAGGTTCGCTAGGTTAAGTTGCACTTCGCACGGTTAGCCTTTGGATAGGTGACCATATAGTTTTTGTTTTGCCTTGTGTCGCAGGTCTGCTAGGTAAAGCTACATTTCTCAAGGTCAGCCTTTGGATAGGTGACCATTTAGTTTATGTGTAGCTTTTTGTCGCAGGTTCGCTAGGTTAAGATGCACTTCGCAAGGTCAGTCTTTGGATGGGTGACCATTTAGTTTTTGTTTTGCCTTGTGTCGCAGGTTCTTCAAGTTAAGCTACACTTCTCAAGGTCAGCCTTTAGATGGGTGTTTTTTTTATGTGAAACATCTATAGGCGAGTATACACCAAAATGTTGGCGTGGCGAGAATGGCCGTAGCGACGCATCGCCATGCTATATGATGTTATGTTTGTTACCTCAGAACTTTCAACTTGGTGAACCGATTTTGATGATCCTTTTTTTTTGTTTGAAAGCTCTTGCTTCGGCCACTCTAGTCTGAAGCAAGAGCTTTCTAACTCTTTACAGAGTAGTCTAAATTTTGATAAATAACATATAATTATAAATAAATAATAATAAATATCTTAGGACAACCAATACAACGTTATCTGATCCCAAACTAGGCAGAGCCTGTACTATGGTAACCAGACAACTGATAAACATACTTATATATTTCTAAATACATACATATTATAGATAAATTACACCCAGACACAGAACAAATGATCGTGCTCATCACACAAAGATTTGTCCTGGGTGGGAACGACCTCAGTCTTAGCAGTCAGGGTCACTAACCACTAGACTAACAGGCCAGTCCAAATTAATATGTTATTTTTGATTATACCATATTTATTTGCTTTCGTAAAGTATGCTTTATAAATATTATCTTTACAAAATAATTTCGATGTTTCACATCTGCCATGCGTCTCGCGACTGCTCACTTTTTTTTATTGTTTTTCGCGCCGAATTGTTGGCATACCTATTTGAATTTAAATTCGGAATGCGTTCGCTGTTCAAAATGATTACTCAATGTTTTGGACAGTTCCCTATTTTACATTTTATTTTCATGCTTTCTGATAGTTTGCTACAGAATGCCCAGTATACATTTTTATGATAGGCTTAGCAAATGTTTGGCTTATGATAAATGAATTCACTAACTATGAAAAACTATGTTATTTCTGCGGTTGTAACCGAAAATATCAATACCTATTTAAAAAATATGGACTTAGAAAGAAAAAAAAAAAGTCACTAAGAATCATCTTTTTCATTTGTGACTTCTTTTTTCATCGATACAGTATAAATAGTTTCAGAGTAAAATGGCTGTATGACACACGGACGGGCAGACGGACATGACAAGGTTCCGGCTTCCTTTTTTACCGTTTTGGATCACAAATTTACAGTCGACCCGAGCCTGATGTCTATAAGAATTTATTTAAAATATTAATATTATTATTTGAAATAGCCACCATTTTAATATCCTAAATATTGTAAAAAAAAAAACTATAGTAAATCGCAGTCTTCAATTTCTTAACGTATTTCAGATCATTTACATTCGAAATCCGAACATACGAGTTTTTAAAATTATCGAAGTAGGCACTGCTTATGTCCCTGGATATAAGCAGTGCTTACTTCGTCCCGCAAACCCTCGACGAATTTTAGTACTTAAGCTAGCTATTTTTCCTCGCTATACATGCAATACTGGCACAAAACAATACCATAAACAAGAAACAATGAATGAAATATTAACAAAAAAAAAAACTAAAGAATTTGAATATGGAACAAAAAATATACAAGCATATTTGGCGCGAACGCGAATTTGATGTTATAAAATTACGTCTGTGCTTTTATTTAAAAAAAACTTACTAACCAAATTACTCAAAATTCAGAGAGAGAGAGTTAAAAACTAAAGAAAATGTTTAGACCAGAAGAACAGCAAGTTGAAATATGTTTACTGAAATCCAATTTGGAAGAAATCGAAAATGAGCTTGTCGTGCAGGTAAGATTTATGCCTTTAAAGCCTAACTTAACTACATCAAAAATTATAGGGCGACTTTATCGTTCAAGTATACTTCAGCAGCCTATAATGTTCCCACTGCTGGGACACAGGCTTCCCCTCAGTGAGACGGAGTTGGCCATAATCCACCACGCGGGCTCAGTGCGAGTTAGTAGATGTCTTGGAATTTTTGGTTCTAAGACATGCCGGTTTACTCACGATGTTTTCCTTCATAGTTTTCAGAGCAGTGGTAATTAATTAATTTCCACAAAGTAATGTGTCTGCTAGGGTCCGAACTCACGATCTACAACTCGTAAGCAGCGGCCGTTAACACTGGGCCACCACCGCTGCTCACGTAATTTTCGTAAAAAGGGGTACAAAGATTTTGCTTCACGTATTAATATAAAGGCTCGTTTAGACTAGTGCAATGCGATGGTCGCACGCGAATCAGCGATTTATATCCGTAGAACAATTTCTATGACCGTGTCGCGGACCGACAGGTTGTCCATGTGTGAAGGGTCACGCGCGTTTTCATAGAAATTGTTCTACGGATGTAAATCGCCGAATCGTGCGCGACCGTTGCGTTGGGCTTATCTGCACGAGCCTGAAAGATGTCACCTCTATATTATGATGAAGAACGTTGCTTCTATCCATAGGTCACCTAACTAGGTCAGACACATCTGAACAGAAATCAGAAATCATAACACGGTCCATAATACACTTAGACCACAATATGTACCTCAAGCTTAGCCACATCTACAGATGGCCTTATCAACTAAAAGTCACCTAGGTATTTCTTACTTCAGCAGGCTTAACTTGACTGTATGAGATTAAATTGTCATCGATCTGTGATACCATCTGAGTATTACTAAATCTTACTTAACCTGTAATTTTTAACACTTCAGCGCTCAGCGTTGCCCGCATTGGATGCAGAGAACGAACAGAAGTACCGGGAGACTATGACCGCATTGAGGGTTACCCGTTCATTGAACACAGAAATTGAACATCTGAAACTTGAGAATGGTAAGTCTTAATTACATTTTTAAAAATCACTACGTAGGTATTTGTAAGTTTGTAAAGCGTTTGAAAGTAACTTGATTTTTACAAGAAATTCAATGAAAATCAGTCATCATCAGTGACTATGACTTACTTACTTGAAATAAATAATCTGTCTTAGACATTAGTCTCAAAATTTATCGACGTTTTCCTCTGCTAATTAAGTAGGTTATAATTTGCGTCAACTCCCACATACTTCATTACCTTACATCTACTTTCGGATGCATAGCTCTCGAATGGTGTTAGCATAATTCAGCGACTTTCAGAGAAACAAGGTACACCAGACCTCGCCTTACATCATACAAATGTAGATTCATTTGCAGTAATCTTTCAAAATTTCAACGAGAGAGTAGATAATAGAATAGGTGAGTACTTAATTAATTATCAAATAAGAAGCTATTATCGTAGATAGTGCAGATAGCGCAGTAATATATTTGTTCCGATGTCATGTGCACTTTATTAAACAATGTGTTACCTAACACTGCACACACACACACACACAAACACTACACACAAGTGAAAGATGATGTGTGCTAAGAAACATAGCCAACTTTTAACGCTGAGCAGTTAATGCTACAACATGCCTAAACAGCGTCCCATCCGAGGATCGGCTTCTAAAAAAGTTGCCAACTGGTGACCGATTAGTATTTGAACTATTTGTTGCAGTCCGACTAACTGCTAAACGTATGCAGCTGAAGCGCCAGAGCGATGATATAAATAAAAGTGTAGAGCGAGCACGGAACACTCAACAAGAACTAGCTAACTCTGTGAAGCAAGAAGCACAGGAAACAGAACTCCTTATGTAAGTTTATAGCCGTTACGGTATAAGTAGGTACAACAGAGCAGGCCTTAACACGGCACTGAAATGGGAGCTATGAATTGACACAAACAAAAACTATTCCTAGTACTTAAGTAGCAGTCGTGTAGGTATCATTATGCCTTGGATATTTTGGAACATGCAGTGGTTTTCAAAAGTGATCATGTTTAGGAACATTCATTCTTGAGTTTAAAATACCTACATCTTGGAGAATTATAGAAAGCACATTCAATACCTAGATTACTTGAAACTTGAAGAACTCTACGCCGGTTCTGAATCACAGGTAAGTATTTCGATTTCTTTGAAATTATCCATCTGATACTTCAACTGATAAGAAAATGCTAGGTAGATTGTTTTTTTACGTGTATCCTTACCTAAATTAATTCATTTAAAATTACAGACGGCAGTATGAAGACACATTACAAGAAATAGCGGATCGTTTCAGGAAAACACGCGGATATTACGTATGTTTACTGTGTTTACATTATAGCTAAATCGTAATTCAAAATACCAACATCCCTACTTTCGAGCGTGAGATCAAATACAACAAAAATAGAGAAATAGTCTACCCTATTCATACTAATATTGTTATTAGAGGTAAAAGTTCGTAATTTCCGATGTAGCAGGTAATCTCCGAAATTCTTCATCCGCTTTCTGATTCTTTCGGTTTTCGGCGGTAAGAAGAGTTAGTAGCATCTGATTCCACGCGGACGACGGGCAGAGTACATAAATTCTATTTAAACTAGACTAATTCCACTAAAATAACAATATAACACAGTCTTTTGTCATTACTCAGAATGAAGAAGAAATTAATAAAGAGACAGAAAGTGTCCACACTATAATTAAACAACAGGAAGAAGAATTGGGGAAGCGTCAAAGTATGGTTGATGAATTAAAATCACAATTAGACCTACTCCAACCAGCGCTTCCGGAAGATCTCCTAACAGTAATGTAAGTAGCCTTTTAATAATTCATAGCTCACCATATTCTCCCAAAAAGGTTCATTTTACTTTGAGTCATAAGGCACTTTTTGTTTTTCTTAAATTCTAAGAGGTATTTCCTTTATTTTCAATCGTTACCTGAAAGAGAAAAGCGAATCCCTTAAAGGGTCGCTTATTTATTCGGTTTTTCTTATGAATAGGGACTTACCTGTTTGTTGCTGTTTGATATTGTGGGACCATATTCTGTTTTGTTGTTGTGAAAACAATTTGTCCTTGTTAGAGAGGGTTTTATTTGTGACTGAATTTTCAATAACGAATATTAACTTTTTATTACAAATACAAAACATTTACTCATTTTACATTAAAACATGACAATTACTTTAAACCCCTATTAATACATATTTGGGTTTATCAATCCGGTAAGTCTCAAAAGTCGGAAAAAGTCACTCAGAGTTACGTTTCATTTCAGAGGGAAAACTGAATTAGATGCAAAAGTAAAGGAACTTACAGAGAATCTAGAAGCTCTAATTAAAAAACGTAACTTTCTTCTCAATAAGAAGAATACATCGATTGTGAAGAATTAATTAATATTATTCAATTTAGAGATCTCTCTAAGTATCTCAAAACTCCTTTGCAAACACACGTACACCCATAAGTTACGTGTTCATTAATTATTCAAATATATATTTTTTTTGTACTTGTAGTACTTGCATAATAAAGAGTGAGCGAAATATTTAACATGATGTATTTTTTCTACACATTTCCTTTTTACAGCGTCTGTTTCCGCAGCTTCATTTTCCTGTAAGTACCTACATATTGTGAAAGCAAAGAACAACATATAAAAGACACACTAATAATAACTAAGAAAAAAATGTTACACAATGGGAAATTTTAACAATAAGTAGTAGATAATAGAAACTTTACTTTCATACCTGCGAGTTTTTTTTTTAGAAAGTTATGAATATTTTTAGTTGTGGTCCCAAATTCAAATCACTCTATTGACGAGCGTGTTTCTACACTTGGTTACCACAAGTGAAGCGCGCGTTGCTCCTTGAGCTTAAAGTACCTACTGTAGTAGTGTTACCAAGACCATAATGATCACTGCCAAACCTAATGGGCATATCAAAGTAGGAGCGCGGAAGAGGACTTTAACTTAACAAATTAATTGTTATAAATACTAAAGTTATTGTTAGGTTTGTGTGACATACCTATTATAATTTGACAATTTATTATGACACAAATAGCCTGTTGTCACTTTTACTAATTTTGATTAGGTACGTGTAATCCCATTTATTTTCTTGAGGCGCAAAGAAAAAAGTTCGATTACAAGTACTATAAAAGTCTTATAAAAGACCCCTAAGACGACCCACTGACCGAAAATAGAATAAAAATGTTTATAACACCACGCGTGTAAGATAATCCTTTTAAAATTTACCTTGTCATAATAAAGCTAACTTGAGCGAGTAATTTCTTTGATTTACAGACCTTATTCGTAGAACTGGTTCAATGGGTAGCTTTTCTTGTTTACCAGTCCTCAGAAAAGTGAAACATAATTCTGCTACACATGTATCGATCTTCTGACGATACTTTTCAAGTACAACAATAAACCAGTATTATAGTTTCTCTAAAGTTTTATTCTTAAACATTTGTGATACCGAGCTAATGAAGGAGTATAATTATAGTCGCGTATTGATTGTGAACACAAAGTGCAGTGGGCGGGTACCTCGTGTCGGCTCCGTTCCTTTGTTGGCCACGGTCCAGTTGTTAGTAGACCGTCTCCTGTTTCACCAGACAGCGTCCACGTCTTTCATAACTTTTGATATATGTCGGCGAACTAGATACAACGCTCGTATCTTTGTTCTCGACGGCTGAAGATGTTCTTTTATTCAGCTTTACAAAAGCCGTAAATAGCGTGGAAAAGAAAATGATCGCTTTAAAGCAACAACAAATTTTCCTTCACTTGTTCAGTAAGTATTTGTATGGCGATATAACAGTACCTTGTACTTGATCAAAGTTTCATTGTTGTTCATGAATGTTCTTTTGAGCTTTCTTTACTTATTTAGTAAAAAGACAAGCTCACAATTTGGTTATTTTTTTTAAATTCAATTAATTCAATTTTAAAGATATTGATAGGTAGAACTAACGATATTGGACAGTTGAAAGAGGGGCTTGTGGCTAAGTAATAACAGCCGCACGGCTCGATCAATCAGGTTAAGCTACATTTGTCGCAGTTGGTTCATGGATGGGTGACCATCTTTACTTATCAAGAAGACCCCTTCGTGCCTCGAAAAGCATGATAAGTCGTTGGTCTCGACTGTCATTTGTGGATCTTTGACAGTCGTTACGGGTCGTAAGAAGCCCGAAAGTCTAACAACCGGTCTTACCAAAGAGTATCGTATTACCCAGTAACTGGGTTTGGAGGTCAGATAGGGAGTCGCTCCATGTAAAATACTGGTATTCAACTGCATCCGGTTAGACTGGAAGCCGATCCCAACATACTCGAAAAAATGCTAGACAGATGAAGATCGGACAATTGAAAATAACAATTTGAGGTAGTTAAAAATCTGTTTATTTATTATACACTAGCTGTACCCTGCCACGCTTCGCTGTGGCACATTGTGATTGAATGGTTGAGAAATGAGAAACAAAACAAAGAATACATTTGTTTCTCATGTGACTGCTGCGCCATTACTATTGCGGTTGTCAGTGAGTGTGTTCCTCGCTTCCGGCAGATGGCGTGGTCACTGGTACACAGCTGATCGTTAAAAAAAATGTTTTTCGCGGTCGCGGATATGTGACTGATACAAAAAATAGATATCAACAATCTTTGATGGGGATTATATATCATGCTAAAATTTCAGCTCGATCGGTGCAGAACTTTTTGAGTTTTTGAAGCGTACACAAACCAACATAACATTTATATATATATAGATTTGACCAAAATATGAGAAACCTGGTATGATTCAAGTTTATACCTGTTTTTGGTTATTTTTTACTATACAAGAGTTAATAGTATTATAATTTAATGTTTCGCGGCCGGCGCTAACGATGCTGCTGATGATGGCTTGTGTTTGTGGCTGCGAGCGTTCTGGAACCCTTGCTGGACAGCACCAACTATCGCTGCCCCTTTGAAGAATGTACCCTGTAAAATAAAACCATTATTAGGTATAATAAAGTGTAATAAATGGTAAAAAGTACGTACGTACATAAATATCGTCCCCTTACAGCGAAAACTGATTATCTGCAATGAACCTATCATTGCAGATATTCGGTTTTCGCTGTAAGGGACGATATTTACATTCCGATTTTCACGATTTTTTATGCTGTTCAGTACATAATGATGAGCAGTGGTGGCCGAGAAGGCAGTATTGGCCCGGTGGTATTACCCCCACTTAGGAGTTTTATGTCGTGGATTTGAACTCAGTCAGACGCTTTAATTTGTGTAAATTATTTCATCACCATGGATCTTAAAACGGTGAAGGAAAATATCGTGACGAAACCGGCATAATGAACGCGGGCCCACTATGGGTTGGTAGAGTCCAAATCCACAAACTAGCCCCGCGTGGTACATTACAGCCCACTCTCTCTTTAGAAGAGAAGGACTGTATCCCAGCAGTGGAAATATTTTAGGCTGATTATAATGTCTGATTATCATCACGGCTTGAACTGAACGAGACGATAATTTGACAGTGATCAGGGTCTATTGATACTAAAATAAATAAAATCAACTGTGGCAGCTAAACGAATGAAATCAACCAATTTGCAATTTTGTTCAATAAATAACGTAAATAAGATATTTTCCTTATTATTGTTTCCTTATATCTAATGAATAGATAACAGGAAATATAAAGCTAAAATGTACCTTCAAGTTCATTCATGAACTCACTTTAATAGTATACAATTCGCATAATTATACTGGCATAGATATCTGTGATTTATTTACATATAAACTCAAAACAATGTATGTTGAGATTCTTTTCAATAAGTACTGTGTCCTAAAATGGGTGTGTATAAAAACTGACGAAGAATAAAATATTTCAATTAAAAAAATAAGACATTTAACATACCAGTCCATCTTTAAATTTCTGCGTCCAAGGCTTTTTCGTGGTAGAAGTGACAGTGCCAGCTAGTGAACCAGTCAGTGCCGGCGCACTGGACGGAGCGCACGTCACCAAAGAGACGTGTGAACATAATGCTAATACGAAAATAATTGCCAACGCGATTTTCATCGTGGCGTCCTTCGTCGTGTCTCAACTGCGAATAACTTCAAACAATTGAAACCAACAGTAAAACTGACTTTGCTTTTATAAAGCACTTACAGGAAAAGGTGAAAAAAAAAAAACTTCGCTGCTTGGGCTAGCCATTTGCTCCATTCAGTTTCCAACTTAAGGAAATGTTTTATCATTGTGTTTGCATTACTAAAAGAGCGTTTAAACCCACACGCGCAAAGTGACACATTCGGTTCCTTTGTAATTGTTTATTTATTAGAATTTTATCAGCGGTTGGATTTACCAAGTCATTAGGGCACGGAGTGACCTATTCAATGTTGATTTGATTTATTAAGCGATGTCTAGCTAGATTACCCTATAATTTAGAATCAAATATGGATTATAACTACTCAAGATTCTTATTATTTGAGAAACTGTTAATGGCCCCGGTAGGTCGTGGGTTCGAACCCAGGCTTAACTTTGTGTAAATAATTTAATCGCCTATTACTCTGAAAACGGTGAAGGAAAACATCGCGAGGAAACCGGCATGTCTTAGAACGAAACATTCGAAGACATTGACATCTACCAACCCGCACGGGCCCACGTGGTAGATTAAAGCCCGTGGGCTTGCTTTGGCTTGGGTGGGCTTGCTGTGGTGGAGTGGGCTTGCCCTCTCACAGAGAGGAGGCCTGTGTCCCAGCAGTGGGAACAATATAGGCTGATGATGATGATGATGATGAGGTAGGTAGATGGTTTTTGTTATTTAGAATTAGTAGGTATCATCTTTGAAAGGGCTTGTGGCTAGGTAATACCAGCCGCAAGGCTCGATCAATCAGATTAGGTATACTAAACTTGCCTCGGTTGGGGTAATTATCTTTACATACCAAGACCCCTCTGTGCCTCGGAAAGCACGTTAAACCGTTGGTCCTGTCTGTAATTTGTAGATCTTGGACAGGAGATATGGATCGTCAGAGGCCAAAGTCTGACAACCAGTCTTATCAATGGTATCGTATTACCAAATAACTAGGTTTTTAAGGGAAGATAAGCAGTCACTCCATATACAATACTGGTACTCAGCTGCATCCGGTTAGACTGGAAGCAGACCCCTACATAATTCGGAAAAGGCTATGCTAATGATAGGTAGAATCTTAGAAGTAGTAATTAATTAAACGAACCTTTGGGACAGACGTGACAGTAGATCATAATGATGAATGAGCAAGTTTTCGTTGTAGACAGAAATGGATGAATACATACACAATGGACAAAATACAGACATGGATTTGAACATATTTTTTCGTGAGATACTCGTACTCAACGGTGCACAGATGCGCTAGCACGGCCACACATCAAGCTATAAATTTCCAGTATAAACTGACATATCATTGTACAAATAGCCTATACAATGCGAGGTCAGCTAAAACTGGAAACGTATAGTTTGACCTTTAGCCGTGTGTACGATTCTAAGATCTTGTTTAAATTACTGATCTTTTTTTTTTACTGGCAATTCTTTACAAATATGATGGCCATCGGCATCTAGTAGCATATTCAAAGTCAAGGTTACTATAGAATAATTTCAATTTTCCTGCATTATCGTTTAACATACTGTTAACATTCCTCACCCAACTCTCCATGACACATGAGTTTATACCTACAAGGCTTATGTTTAAAATTAACTGGCGAATGTTCCCCGAAAGATAAACAAAAAATATTGCTATTATTATTTATTTTGTATGTAGATAACATACAAAGCACTTAATTAGTTGAAATTTTGACGCTTATGTAAAAAAAGCTGCTTCGAAAACATTAATCGGTTTCCTAATGAACTTCAACTTTATCCAACGACGCTGGTTACTTATATCGTTTAGACTGTATCTATCTTAAAAAGTAAATTAAACAGCATTATATTTTTCTATCTTTGTGTGAAGTTTTGCCAATTAATACAAAAACATGACAAAGTCATGCTTTAAACACGTTTAAAGTCATGTCTCACGTAATTACGTCAATAAAGCGCAGATAGTAAAACCTTTCAGAAACGTTATTCCTGCTATTGAAAAACAATGCCGACGGAAAAGCCCCAAGATTCAAGTAAAACATACAAATGTTGACCAATTAACAATTCTCCCTGTTACCTAATAGTGAGAATTGTTAATTACATACCTATGTTTATTTACAAGTTCTTTAATAATGACTGAGTTAAGTAGAATTTAAATTGGCATTTATTTTGAACTATCTTTTGCCAGTGGCTTAGCCCGCGTGGATGTCGAAAATTATTCCACAGGAACGTACTATCAGGATAAGAAGTATCCTATGTGTTAATCCAAGTTATATAAACTATCTTTATCTTCTTTATGTCCCCACCCAAAACCATTGGGCCGTTATTGCACAAACTTTAACTTTTATAATATTAGTTGAATGTAGTTTTGGTCAAACCATAAAATAAACATACTAAACAGATATCTTTATTTTATTTGTAAAAAAAAGGCCAAATAATGGCAGCCGGGTCAATCGACGGGTACAAGGTACGCTTGCCACGGTCTTTTCGTGGATAGTTTCACACACGATCCATTACATAACATCGATTGGGCTTAAAACCAGGGTCCACTACGGTCAGTTTTCAGGAAAAACAGCTAAAAAGAGCAGGTAATAAGATAACTAGATGATCGGACAGTCGTTGTCTTATTTCTTAGAACTCGATATCAGCGCCCCTACCGGTTACATACATACAATCACGCCTTTTTCCCATGGGGGTAGGCAGAAACCACGGAACGTCACCTGCTACGATCTCTACACACTACTTTCTTTCACCGGTTCCAATTGTGAATTTTTACTATCCAGAGACCCACTAGAAGACACACAAAAAAACCATCAAAATCCGTCCAACCGTTAAGGGAGAGTTCAGTGACATACACACGTACAGAAGAATTAATATCCAATGTGTTCCTTTTGTACATAGCTCACAGAATTAGCAAGCTAAAATGGCAATGGGCCGGCTACATTAGCCGTAGAACCGATGACCGTTGGGGTAGACGTGTTCTTGAGTGGAGACCGCGAATCGGCAAACGTAAGGTAGGACGCCCTCAGGCTAGGTGGAGCGATGGTCTTCGCAGGGTGGCTGGTAGCAGCTAGATGAGAGTTGTCGAGAATTGAGCTGAATGGCGTGCAATTGGAGAGGCCTATGTCCAGCAGTGGACTGCTATAGGCTGATGATGATGATGTGTTACTTTTGGTATCCAATAACTCTACGGTATTAATGAGACAGTGTCAAAGAATCAACTCTCGGGAGAATTATCGGATATCAATAGGATCACGTAATTAAAAATAAGTAAATAAATTGATAGTCCGTCTAGCAGTGGTGGCTATAAGACGATGTGGCGCTCAAAACTCTACTTTGTGATACTACTAATTATAGTTTATATTTGCTACGTACAGATATGGATCACATACATATCAGTGCTGTTAGTGGAATACCTCTGAATAAGTACCTACAGGACAGACCTACATTTTGATTGATGTCTAACCATTCAACTGGCTGGCGAAAGGATCGGGGTCGTTAACTCGAATCTAGTTGTCAATGTCTTATCTTACGATTGGCACATTCCCAAAGAAACATAAAAGATTAATTTGACTAGAAAAAGTAATACGTAATCATTTTATTAAATACTAGCTTCTGCCCGCGACTTCGTACGCGAATCCTGTTGCTTATGCCAGCGACAACGGGGTCGTCAAAACCGAAGATCTGAAACGTCTGATGTAGAATTCTAAGGCCCGGGGACGGGAAAACAACGGGATGAGCAAGACGATTGGAGTCGTTCCAGATCTTTATTTTTGTATTTCAATGGGAAATGCCCATCAGACTAAACAACTTTTGCTAAGACGATTAAGAGTTTTACAGAGTTCCACAACAGGTGTTCCAGATCTTCAAATTTATTCTCACAGCAGAAAATCCTCTTCACGTGGAATATTTTTTGCTATGGCACCATTTTTATATCTCACTAGCTTCTGCCCGCGACCTCGTCCGCGTTAAATGTCTTGTTCCCCCGACCCTTCCCGTCGCGTCGAATCGCCTACCCGTGCGATTTTCCCTGTTTTTGCAACATTTTTAATTACTGCTCCGCTCCTCTTAGTTGTAGCGTGATGTCATATAGCCTATAACCTTTCTCGATAAATAGACTACCCAACACAAAAAGATTTTTTCAATTCGGACCAGGAGTTCCTGAGATTAGCGCGTTCAATCAAACAAACATACAAACAAACAAACTCTTCAGCTTTATAATATTAGTAGATATAGATAAACTTACTTTAGCTGGTCTGTTGCGGTCTGCATCAGGTGTTAATTTTCCAAAATAAATTATGTATAGCCTATAATTTGCCACGTTCACGATCAGCGGACAGTCGCGCATCATGTTCCGTACTTGTCTCTAGAGACCTAGCAGCAGATGTGTAGATACGCTGAGAACTCAAGCGCTATTCTTTATCCGTCCCGTGTAACGTCTCCGACTCGCGAGACAATGCATGACGTTCACGATCAGCGGACAGTCGCGCATCATATTCTTCACTGGTCTCTAGAGACCTGGATGTAGATGCATAAATACGCTGAGAACGCAAGCGAGCTTCGCGATCCGAAGATGTTTCTACGGAGCGAGTTGCAGCCTGATGTTCTCGAACAGCATCAAGTCTATCCTGACGCTCTTCGGTAGATTCTTGGGATCTTATGATCTTCAATCTTTTAGCTCCTTTGCAACGTTGGGAAAGATTTGACCTCTATCTAGGCATGGTTATAGTTTTATTCTGAAGATACCTGATCAATTAAAATCTAAGTGACTGCTCCCCTGCGTTACCGGGTAGGCTACCGTGTCACGAAGATAAATGGAAAAGGAAATTAAACACTCAAATAACATAAGCCCGAAGGCATATTTCTTCGATAAAATAAAATAATAAATCAGAGTTTTAGCCAGTAGAGTCAAATTTTCAATGATTCATAGAATTTTCATCAAAAACCAGTCCTAAACTGATACCGCCTTCACCGCGTGGAGGTACTCCCAGCTTATGTTATTTTATAATTATACAGTGAAATTAGTGATAGCTTTGATTTCCACATCAGGTGTTCTAGATTTACAATCTTTATACGTCAACAGAGAGTGCTCATCAGGTTGAACAAGTCTTGCTAAGATGGCATTCCTATATTTGTTATAGTGTAGCTGGGCTCTTGGAGTTCCACATCAGCTGTTTCATATCTTTAAATTTTATACGACAACAGAGAGTGGTCATCAGGTTGAACAAGTCTTGCTAAGATGTCATTCATATATTTGTTATAGTGTAGCTGGGCTCTTGGAGTTCCACATCAGCTGTTTCAGATCTTAAAATTTTATACGACAACAGAGAGTGCTCATCAAGTTGAACAACTCTTGCTAAGACGTCATTCCTATATATGTTAAAGTGTAGCTGGGCTGTTGGAGTTCCACATCAGGTGTTCCAGATCTTCAAATTTATTCTCTTAGCTGAAAATGCTCATCACGTGAAACAATTTTTGCTATGGTACCATTTTTGTATCTCTTATAGTTTAGGTGGTCTGTTGCGGTTCTGCATCAGGTGTTCAAATTAGCAAGATAAATTATAGCTTATATGTTGCCCAGACTTAATGCCTATACAACAAAAAAAAACATTCAGATCCATCCAGTAGTTCCGAAGATTAGCGTGTACAAACAAACAGACAAACAGACAGATTTGTTTTTTTTGGTTTCGTGCTCTATTACTGTTTCTAAACCCCCCTCAATTTTTTTTTTAATATATTCATTGTACAGACACAGTTTTTTTACTGTTTTATTATATGTATAGATCACTGACCTCGCGTATTAGATAGAGGTCAGTGGTATAGATATAGATAAATTATTTTTAAGCGAGATCAAAAAGGAGGCTTGGACACGGTATACCTCAAA
This sequence comes from Aporophyla lueneburgensis, assembly GCA_932294355.1. Classification (NCBI taxonomy): domain Eukaryota; kingdom Metazoa; phylum Arthropoda; class Insecta; order Lepidoptera; family Noctuidae; genus Aporophyla; species Aporophyla lueneburgensis. The sequence continues at coordinate 16,040,284 of OW028750.1, read as the reverse complement.
GGTGGTCCCATATTTTTATTAAGTTTGCCTGTGTAGTTGTTGCGTTAGCTTCGATAAAACGTATTTAATTCACTTTGTGTAAGTATCTTGATGATGTTCCACATTTCTTGTCAATGTTGTTTACTTACATAGCAAGTAGTGGTATAAGAATTGGTTTGTGGTAGGTAACATAACTAAAAAAAGAAAAAACCAACCGAATACCAAATTTTATTTTATTTTTAACCCTGTTTATTAGCTTTAGCACATTTACTAAATTAAGTCCACATATGTAAATATAGGTATCTTATCAGGCATGAAGTAAAGATTTTCTAAAGACTAATTTAGACTAGACACAACAGCGTTTAGTCTTTACACGAATAAATAAATATTTCTAAGTTATTGTTGCATTGATAATAAAGGGACTGCCACATTTCTAGTGCCTCTTCTTGTGTTTAGGTTTAGGTCTAAGAGCACTGTAGACATCGTGTGCTGTGCTTGCAATGTTGATCACTCGGAGCCCTTTGCCCTGCAAAGAACAAATTATTTGTTAGTTATGCTCAATTTTGTCCATTAGAGGGGGGCAGCTTTACAAAATGTAATGCGAATATTACTTTATTGCACAAACTCTACTATTGTACAATTGTAAATACAATAACATAGTAAATCGTACAATACATGTTCTATTGTATAGTAATATTAATAATATGTACAAGTATATAAAAATAGAGATAAAAGAATATGAAGGCATTAAAAAGCTCGTCTACATCGCCTTCATTGGGAAAAGTGCCCAAAAGGCTGACAGCATTGCCACGTTGTATAGCGATGCTGTTTCTTTGTCAAACTCTAATTGATCATCTAAACTGTCTTTCAAATGATTTGGTAAATCACGTTTACCATTCTCTTGCCTTTGTCTCAATTGGTTAGGGGTTGGCGCAACATGTACTTTTCTTCCATACTTCTCTATTAGTCGTCATTCGGTATTCCCTCCTTTTTAAGCCACGTCATCTTTCACACAACCTATCCATCGTATCTTTGGTATTTCCCCAAAGCTGTCCACATCATACTCAAAACTTTTCAAATAACATTTCCTCACAAATTTTCAGTTTTAGTCAGTCATTCTTTTCTTTGACTAATATTCTTTTAAATAACACGTTCTAGGAAAAACCATCACTTATTTTTACGAAATAAAAACAAAGAAGGCTTTTATGGCCAAAGTCTTTTGTTTCTTTGATACTTCTCAGAACATTGGCTCATTTTGATAAGTGATGTTTGCATTGTTTATTTATTTGTCAATAGACACGGCCATCGATGTAAGTGACAAACAAAGATAGGAATTTCAGTACTTGACTGCTGGTCATGACTGAGCGCCTTTTTTTGTGTGTGGGAAGTCATCAAATGACGTCTCTCGCTCTTGGGTGGAGCGGGAGGGCGTGTCAGACTTTTATTGACTAAAACTCATCCGTGCTCCTTCAGTTGCCTATATGCCAGGGCCACGGTATCTCTATGACTGAGCGCCTTAGGATATATTATTATGTTCGTACGGACGTAATAGTATCACGGCGGGATGTTTCGGCGCACTGGATTTTCAACGTACTGCTTTGAGCCCAGAGTTGAAAATCGAACAGTGTGTGATTTGATTGAGTTGAAAGACCCGTCACGATATTTTTACGCCCGTGTAAACAACGACTTACTGGGAGTGTTTCCCTGTGTAAGGGTAGTTAAGGTAGGTTGACATTTACATTTATATATTGAACAGTTAAAACATATTTTAGTGTAGTGGGTTACTTACAATTGCTCTTCCCGCTTTTTTAATTGCCCTGACTGGTATTTTCCCCGGAGCTGCCTCAGAAGGCAATAGAAGCGAAATCACGACGATTAAGATAACAAAAACTTTAGTGAACTTCATGGCTACAATTTTTTCAGCAATAATTATTCACAGAACACGTTATTCGTATCACGTAGTAGAAACACGCTAAAGTACTTGGTAATGACTTATGAAGTAAGAGAAATATTGACCCATGTTTTTATATACAGCGATTAAATGGCATCGGGACTTTACCATTCCCTAAACGGTGCATATCGAAATCGTGATGAATAACTTAAATATAGGTACTGTTTGAGTTCACTCGTGCTAATTTCTATGAACTGTGCGCATCTGTGTGATTGCGTCATTTAATATTCTTAAGATAACTATAAACATACCGATAAGCCAAACTAACGAGTAAATAAGATATAGTTTTGTGAAAGGAAATGATATAAGACTTACTGGGTAGCGGAAATTGCCACCTTTGATTAACCTCATTCCAGCCTATGTGGAACTGGGCCGGACATGTGTACCGGATGTCAGATGACAAATGATCTAATAGAACCACAAATTGGGTCCCACTAAACGCACGATAACATTGCGGCAGGCCGAGACGAAGATGGCGAGACGAGCTCGACTCCTACCGAAAGGAACTAGCCAGCACTAGCATAAGACAGAATTCTGTAGAAAAGGGAGAGGGAGGCCATTGCTCTGCAGTGGGACAATACAGGCTGGTTAGATTACATTCGATTATTCTCATAGTGAATGACAGCCCAAATAACTGAATTTCCCCATGACAAATCTTAAGCCTTGTATCTGCCAAAACATTTATTATTTGATTGTGTGTAATGTATAGCCCAAATATGCACAATATGAACATCATCATCATCATTTACCCATCCTAGCCGTATCGTAACTATATTGGGATAAGCTATCTGTAGACAGATAGCTTATCCCAATATAGTTGTTGTAGTTGAATACCAACAGATAACGTACAATATGCTGGATTATTGTGTCTAAATTTGGCAAATTTTCAATAAGTATTGATATCAGTACGCTCTCGTGTGCCCCTTGTTATCTAACAACGTATTGTGTTGTACCAATATTGAATGGCAGTTGTATACGCGTCGTGAATGGACAGCAAATAAATCAGTTGTGAATTATTATTACGCCTTATTTTGTTGCTGTCCGTTCAGTTATGATATTAATCCTGACTCCTCTTCCTCTTTAATTTCGGAAGTCGGTGTCTTAGGATCTGTATTTAAGTTTTTTGCCACCGACTTCCGAAATTAAAGTTATTTTTTACTTTGTAGTGTTGTTTTTTAAGGAAGTCGGTTGTTATTTTTTTTTTTACTTTTTTATTATAGTATGTAGCCCGCAGTAATCTAATCGCGTTATTCGTCAATTTGTCGCGCACATACGTAATTCAAAAAGACTTACATAATATATATGGTTTTCTCATAGATCCCATTGCAAGAACGGAACCAAAATGAAATGGGACCGACCACACGGGAAGCACTAGCTTTTAAATATAAAATAATAGTTTAAAAACAAAAAAGCGTGGGGTGCTTTTTAAGGTATTTTTTTATTGATATCAGGCACCCCACGCTTTTTTCCATTATTTTCTACTTTTTAGTTTGGTTTTCTATGGAAGCGTGTTTTCTAGTTTTTTTAAACAATTATTTATTTTCTATTTTTTAGGGTGTTTCGAATTTTGAGACGTACGTCGGCGTAGTTTGTAACGTATGTCAGCGTAGTTTTCGAAGACAGTTTTTTTGCTGTCCTAGTAATCCTGGCAAGGATAATGGCACAAATTTATGAATTTATAGTATTGTCATCGGCCTTGATAAGTCTACAGAGTTTAAATGAAATCTGGGCGTTTAAAGTTCAAAATCGTGCTATAAGGAGTCGGTTACGAACAAACATACAAGTGAAGCTAATATAAAGCGTGTAAAAAAGAATCATCAAAATCGGTTCATCCAGTCAAAGGTTCTGAGGTAACAAACATTTAAAAAAAATACAGTCGAATTGAGAAACTCCTCCTTTTTTTGAAGTCGGTTAAAAAAGATAACGCAATACCCCCACCGAAAATATAAAAATGGGCAAGATTGATGGATATTGTTTAAATATTGAGTACCGAAACACAATAGCCAATGTGACACTTTTTGACGTAGGTACATTGATGAATTACTTACCTATATAATAGACTTCAAGTTTTATTTTGATATTATTTTTACGCTTACCCATACCTACTGACCTTTCTTCGGGTAGAAAAATATATATGGATAAGCGAGAGTTCAAGGGAGCACAATATCATTCTCGCTTATAGAGGTTTCTCACTAACCCGAGTTTCTCGCTAATGCAGGTACATGGGTAGCGTTTTTCTCTTATAGAGGTACGCAGCAATAACTCAAAGTCACAGCAACTTTATAACGGTAGGAATCAAGATGCTTACGAAAACAAAACAAAAATTCATGCACTATGTAATTTTATTTTATTTAGAACTTATTGACACTTAAAAAAATCCGTCAATTTCGTTTCACTCAGCTCGTTCGACTTTATAGTCTTTTGATTTTATAATTTTATAATAGGTGAATTCTGGTAAATTGAACTCCCTCTGAATTTCATTTCGCGATTTTCCCGATTCAAACGCATTCACTATTTTAAGTTTATCACTTAATGACAGTACTTTAATTTTCCGTTTTGACATGATGCAGAACAGAACTTTACTTCGCAATTGATTAACGATAAACTGAGTAAGTCCGACAAACAGGACGGTACACACTACACAGGTCCACGTGTCCATTCGAAAAGAATGCGATAAAATGACAACGTTATTTCGTTCAACGAAATAGAATAGGTACAATACTGACGAGAAAACAATACAAAAACAATGATAGGAAGTTCCACGAAAGTTAAGAATGAGTCATAAAATAGCAGATGTTGAATTTGTAATTTGTTTTGTCATTTATTCCTCTTAAATAAAATAAATAAATAAAGCTCGACTGTCGCTTATAGAGGTATAGATAAGTAGCAGTTTCACTTACGGAGGTCCATGAGGGAAAAACTACTCTCTCTTACAAAGGTTTCTGTTTCTCGCTAATAGAGGTTTTAGGAGCTTAAAATGACGGGTCCTGGCTAATACTCTCACTTATAGAGTTTTCTCACTTATCCAGTTCTCACTAACCCAGGTTTGACTGTAATAATGCATTCTAAAAAATAGCAAACGAATCATGTATGTGCCTAATTGTATAGTTATTATATATTTTTATTTTTCCACCAAAGAAACTATAGATGGACTGTATGAATATGGATAGAAAGGGGGTGACTACTGAGATGACGACTAATAGAGAAGTGTGGATGAAAAAGACATGTTGCACCGACCCCAAATAAATTGGGATAAGGGCAGAAGAATGATGATGATATTAAGAAGTCCTTAGTACCATATTACAAACTAGCCTAATAGAGTGAGTGATAAGTAATTTACCTCTTAATTTAATATTTTGCGTGGTAGATTACGTTATAACTAAGAATAGTGTCATTTACATTTTATTAGATGTATTCTTAGTCAATTTGCTAGATTTCTTGCGTGTTTGTATATCTAATAAGTATAAAGCAAAATACTTAGATACTTATATTGCTTTTGGGCACTGAATAATTTTATTTCGATTTTCATGAAAGTTGTCATACACTGAATAGTTTAATTTCTTATTATGTTTGGGTGGCTTACTATCAGGCGACCTACGTGATTGTAACTGGTTGCTCATGAATATTTTCAATACCGGACGCCAACAAAGCCATACCTAGTCGTCATTCATGCTTCAAGAAACGGGTTTTTAGTTGATTCGCACGGATTTACTCGTCCGAAACGGACGTATCGACACTTTTAAATAGCATACTATTTTCTGACTGAACTTTTCTTGATAGATAAAAGGAGAAAATCGAAATAGTGTTATTACTTTATTACATAAAATTCAAAGGATTATTATAAATTGCATATCAAATAAATAATCGCCTATCAATACATACTCATCATTTATATTCTTTTTTACATCAAATAACTTACTTCACTACAAATAAACTAAATGTTCAACAAAACTCAAACTGCAGATAATTCGAAATTATACATCAATATGACATTACTTTTTTCCTCATAATGCAATACAGTTAAATTTATTTTTGTACAAAAATACTACATACATAGCATAAATACTGACTGCACAGCAAATTTTCCATATTTCATAGCAAAATAATTATCCCAGTCGCATATTAACCAGTAATCACAACAAAACCTGTTCATCACATTTGTCTTAATTTTCAAGAAGCCATGCTCAGCAAATTTAATGATTATTATAACAAAAAAATCCTGTCACATTGCATTATTTCTAAAAGCAGAACAAATTAACTGAAAAAGGTTCGGGCTTCGCGCGCTTTTTGTGTCACTGGAGTGCAGAGTGGCGCGAGCGAGTAAGATAGAGATAGCGCTAGGTCGTGTCGTCGGGAGTTAGCCGTATATCTCGCGCGTAAGAGCGAAATATAAATATTTCTTTTAAATATTGATATTTTGAGTTGAATATTTTGCTGTGCAACCAGTAATTTTGATGGGAATTCGGAATCTTATTGCATAGAAAAAGGATATTTTTGGATTTGCGTTTAATTACTACCCGTTGTTAAACATCGTTTGTGTCCCTAGCAATAGTTAGGAGTCCATATTTTTTTCACAGAAAGATCATATTATTAGAAGCCTCCACGTAAAATGTTAAGTTCCAAAAATAATTGGTTTACGAGAAAAATAATAATATAAATCGTAGAAATAAGAGCGAGCGAAGCGAGCTCTGGACTCGGGGCACCCCGACTCGGACAGGTTAGGTTAGAAGAGGTTTGGTTAGGTCGTGGTTATTTTTTAAAAACCACACAGAAGTAGGAGCCCCGCGAAGCGGGGCTCCCTCGACTTTCCTATAAAACAACTATGCGCCAGATGGCCCATAATGGAAATTTTAACCCATATTCGTTTTATTCGTCAATCCCACACTTTCCGGCCTTAAAATCAATGTCGATACACGAAAATTCGAAAGTGAGGTTAGATTCAATACATAATAATCAATCAATCATAAAAATAAATTACAATTTTGTATCTAATTTTATATTTTTTTTTGCTGATCTCATTAGGTGGTAATTAATAAATAATAAGACGACTGTGACTAATAAAATGCTGTTTTATTTAGAAAAACTGCTGTAAATAATATAAAAATAGAAGCTATATTTAAAAGTAAAAGAGTTAACATGTATAATGTGCATTAAGATTATTAGCTGTGCATTGATGAAAAAGCTTTTGCTTTAGGAAAAATCGCTGTACGCTGCGAAAATAAATTGTAGTGTGTTTAGTGATATTTTGAGTTGAATATTTTGCTGTGCAATCAGTAATTTTGATGGGAATTCGGAATCTTATTGCATAGAAAAAGGATATTTTTTGATTTGCGTTTAAATACTACCCAAATTCAAAACGTGCTTCAATCGCTTAACACGTATTTCCGAAGTTGTTAATTCGCCCACAAATCGACAGTCGACTAATAAATTAGCCATAAACCTCCAAGCTTGCCGCCGGAAATAGGTCGTGAGGAAAGTATTGAGTATGAATGTCTACGGCTTTATGAGTAGAGGGAGACCAAAGAAACGATGGATGGACTGTGTGAATTATGATATGGATAGAAAGGGGGTGACTACTGAGATGACGACTAATAGAGAAGTGTGGAAGAAAAAGACATGTTGCGCCGACCCCAAATGAATTAATAATAATAATATTCCACAACTATCACACAACGCCATCTAGTCCCAAGCTAAGCAGAGCTTGTGTTATGGGTACTAGACAACTGATAAATATACTTATATATTTCTAAAAAAATTGGGAAATTGGGATAAGTTCAGGAGAATAATGATGTAGACAATGAAACAGCAATATGTACGGTCGCCAAAAGAAATAAGAAAATAGTGCAGTTGGATATAGTTGAAGTTTAATAACTAATCAATGGATATTTTGAATAAAATTTTCTTTGATATATGAATTACATTTACAAAGGACGTTTGAAAAATACACTTATTTATCAATTAAGTTATACTTGACTTCCCCTGACTTGTATATTTCGTGAACTATGGCTGCAGCGCAACACTAACGATAATGTTCTGAAAAAAAAATAACAACATTCATTAATTTCTTCTGAAACAAAATAAACTCCAGCGTCAAAGTCTATTTTGATTATACTGAATTTTGTTAATCAGAGTAGCAAAATTCAGTATACTTGATCAAAATAGAATTTCGGATATTGCTCCTTTCAAAGTAAAATACTATTTTCGGAAATTGTATTTTCCATTCACAGGAGTGTTTATCGAAATGGAAATTACTTTAATTTTGCAAGTTTAGAACTACGAGTACCAAGGCTCAAATCTCAGTCTCTTTGTCAAATTTCTCTACATTTCGACAAATTGATTGCCGCTGATATGAAATTAACACTAGCTTCTGAACGTTTTTAATTACGTGAATTGGTCTTTAGGATCATATTAGGTGTAACAGCACACATGAAACGTCAGGCTAAGTACCACATAATTTATTTTCTGTATTCTTATTGGTTAACTAGACACATTTAAAATAAAAAAAAAATACACCTATTGTTTTAAGCTACCAGTGGGTACAGTCGAGCGCAAAATTGATTAGTAAAAATAGAATAAGATGCAATTCAATTAGGTTTAGACGTTTATTCTCAATCAAAATCTAAACTCTTTTAAAATAAGTTACATGTAAGTAAAATCAATATATGACGAGAAAATTAACTAAATGTAATGTGATATCAATTATAAAAAATACCTCATAAATCACCCCACGCTCTTTTCCATTATTTTCTACTTTAGTTTGGTTTTCTAAGGAAGCGTGTTTTTTAGTTTTTTTAACTATTATTTTTATAAACAGTCTTTCATGTACGTTTCTAAAGACAGGTAAATTCGTTACCAGATTCTTGCTCTTGTCTTTGCGGGTAGATATCTACGTTTTCTTCGAATGATTTTAAAATGGATCAGACAACTCTTTTTATACGGCTTGACAGAACTTATCCATTTGGATTTGAATGCAAAGTGCGTGTCATAAAAATAAAACTAAAAGACTCGGTTACACTACGTGACTGTATTAATAATGAATTTGGCAATGGATCCAGTCGACGTATTTAAAATGTGATTGGGTTGAATGTTCCCGCGGGTCCATTTCGAGTGGGACTCAAAGACTGAAGAACTATTTCAAATCATTCAAAATAATACTGTTAAATAAACGATTCATAAATATTCCAATAAATAACATTTTATTCGTAACATTTAAACACAACATTGAACAAGAGGTATCCTAGAATGTCCCGTTCAAGCCTATTTCGAGTCAAATAACTCATTGTGTGGACCACGGAGTAAACGCATCTTCTCCCGGTGATCTTTCTTCCTCGGTGAAATAATATGTAAGTTTCTCCATCATTATTGTTTCCTTTCTTTGACTGTTTTGTACATCTCGTGGGCGGTGGCCGCTGCACTCACTGCACTCACTACCTTTTTCTGTGAACAAAACAATTTTGATAAGTATACAAACAACATATAGGTAAACTAAACATAATCCCCCCACACTCACTAAAATACACAAGGTAGATGTTATAAGAACCAATAGTTACAATTAATCAGTTTTCACTGTACTATTGTGATTAAGGCATTGGTGAATACCGTAATACCGTAGGTTTCAGTTATACACACATTGGTTGTATGGGACGAGACGCCAGTTGAGAAAATTGTCTCTATTAATGGGCTGGGCATCGGTAACCATGGTTACGGTTAAGTCAACTTCCGAACAATCAAGTACTTACAAGTGCTTTCCCAGTACTTTTCAGTGCTTTCCAGTTGACCTTGGGTTGTGGCGCGGCATCACCAGCGCCGGCGAATATCGCGAGCGCTGCCATCAGCATCACAAACAGCGCCATCAGCTTCATTGCCTCTTCTAGTTATTACTGCTTCACACAAAATACGAGGAACTCAGCTTCGAGTTGAGGTTCACTGTGACAATATACCAAAGACAGTAGCTTATAAATACAAGAACAAAATCAAAATGTTACCTGTTTCTGACGCCACGGGATTTAAACAGTGACGCGTGCGCACCATTATCTTTGTAGTTGGTAGGAATGCGGGAAACCATTACGTACGTTTTATACTTATGACGTTTCCATTTTCCTTTCTTAACTTAAAAACCTGTCAACTATAATATTATATAGAATGGGATTACTTAAACCCCAATAATTAATGAACAATGACGCTAGGATAATTAATTAATACTTTACCAAGCTCAATATATCACATAAAGGTCGTCTAGGGGATGCATTTAAAGTATGCGGCCTCAAATAAAGTAAAGATCGCGAATGACTAGCTGTTGCGTTAAATTTTCATCGTTGTCTGGTGCCTAACATTATCAGTGGATCTCTCACTACCACGTGCCTTATTCCCACGCGTGATTTCTACATGCAAATTCGATAAGAGCGCGGCTCTGCATCGGTCTTTGGTTCCATCCCCGCCCCGCGTCTCGTCGCGTGGCGCATTGTAGAGCCATCTAAGAAAAATAAAAAAAGTTTGTAAAAAAATCTAAAACAAGACTGCGGAAAAAGTGTTTAAAAAAGATGAAAACAAGAAATTTTTATTTGCAGAGGTCTATCATAGGTAGGTGATGGTATAGGTAGTTTAAACATTCTCATACAGACAGAGGCATTATAGGTCTTTCTTGTTAACTTTAAGAATATGCCTTCTGAAGACAAATCGATTGACGTAAGAATCATCAAAATCGGGCCACGCACAATTGATCCCTAGTGTGTCTATGGCACCACAATGGAACAAACATGACTAGTCTGGGTAAACCCAGACTAGTCACATACGATTAGACTTGTATGTACTGTCACTCTAGCGTCCATAGTAACAAATTGTCTTTGACAGGTCTAGAAAAGTAAATACAGAGACTTTATTAACAGCCTGTCATGGACTTGTAGTCTCTGTTCTACGGTATGGTGTTGTTTTCTGGGGACAGTCAACTAACAAGGAACTTATATTCAGGATGAAAAAAAGATGTGTCCGATCCATGTGTAATCTAAAACCAACAACAGCTGCTGTTCCCTACTTTAACAAATTTAAGATTATATCTTTACTAACTATTTATATATTAGAAACTGCATTGTTTGTAAAATCAAATCCGCATCTATTTACTAAGTTGTCAGCAGTTAAGAAGAACCCAATCCGTAGTCAGTATAAAAATCAATTACCATTACGACAAAATGCAATATATCATTATTACAATGAAAAACCGGCCAAGTGCGAGTCGGACTCGCGCACCGCGGGTTCCGTACAAACCTGTAGGTATCCTCGGTTTATGTATAAGGTTTATGCTTATGAAATTAAATGTTTTTTTTTATTTTTATATTTGAGTTGATTGAATTAAAGGTAAATTGCGGTTTACGATTTATGACGTATTAAAAAAAAAACTACTTACTAGATCTCGTTCAAACCAATTTTCGGTGGAAGTTTACATGGTTATGTACATCATATATTTTTTTGAGTTTTATCATTCTCTTATTTTAGAAGTTACGGGGGGGGGGACACACATTTTACCACTTTGGAAGCGTCTCTCGCGCAAACTATTCAGTTTAGAAAAAAATGATATTAAAAACCTCAATACCATTTTTGAAGATCTATTCATAGATACCCCACACGTATGGGTTTGATGAAAAAAAAAAATTGAGTTTCAGTTCTAAGTATGGGGAACCCCAAAATTTACTATTTTTTTTCTATTCAACCGACGAAAAAAAACGGAGGAGGTTATCAATTCGACGCGTATAATTTTTTTTTTTTTTTTTTTTATGTATGACCACGCATAACTTTTTACATAGTGGTCCGATTGTGACAATTCTTCTTCTCTTGGAAAGGGTATACTCCCAAGGTGGTCCCATATCAATTTGAAAAACAAAATCGAACCCTAAGGGTCGGAAAACAGGGGATGATTGATTGTTCACTCACTGATTGTAATGTATAAACACGCATAACTTTATACAGAGTAGTCCGATTTTGATAATTCTTTTTGTGTTGGATAGGGTATACCTTGCCAAGTATTATTAGTACATTAAAGCCACAAAAAAATATAAAATAAAAACTTTTTAACAAAAAAATAAACCGCCGAAAAACTGAAAAGCATAAAATAATACTTAAACCTTAAAATTTTGAGTCGGCGCTGAAAAATCTATGAACAAGGATCACTCAAAGCGCCGACTCATAATTTTAAGGTTTAAGTATTATTTTATGCTTTTCAGTTTTTCGGCGGTTTAATTTTTTTTAGTGTAAAAATCTTGATGCGGTTTACAGAATACATCTACTTGCCAAGTTTCAACAGCGTAGCTCTTATAGTTTCGGAGAAAAGTGGCTGTGACATACGGACGGACAGACAGACAGACATGACGAATCTATAAGGGTTCCGTTTTTTGCCATTTGGCAACGGAAGCCTAAAAAGGGCTTTTTTGGTGTTGCGCCCAAAATCTATATCTATACTTATAATAAAACTGTAGAGAGGTCAATTCTGTACATTGAAAATATATTCAAAATTAATATTGGAGGATGAATGGTGATCGATTCTGATGCCAAAAATGCGATCAGTAAATTATTTGTCTCTCTGTCTGTCTGTCTGTCTGTATGTGCACGCATGGGTCAAAAACTACTGAAGGGATTTTAACCAAACTTGGTACGATTGCAGTCCATGCTCTTGGTCAGGTTATAGGCTATATAACATAACGCTAAGACACATAGCTGCCGAGCAGTGACGATACTTTTTATCCCGGTAGTACGTTCACGCGGGATATTTTCCGACCTCCATGCGGGCGAAGCCGCTGGCAAAAGCTAGTTTATAATAAAATACCCAAGGTCATAAGAAGCATGCTAACAAAATTCAAAAAATGTTTTTCTAAATTACTGGTGGAGAAATGTTACTATGCCCTAGATGATTACCTAAATGATAAATCACTGTAACTACTGTACATACCTATTAATCGTAATTATCCAATATTTTTCACGCATGTTTTTTACTGTCTACTTATTTTTTATTTTATAGGGTGAATTTGGTCTGCCTTTATTTTTATGATAATCTTCACTGATATTTTTGTATGTCATCAATGGCAAAACATAGCGCATCATTTAACTATTAATGCCTTGACCTGTAACCTATGTTTCACAAATAAATAATTCTGATTCTGACAAGTTCGTCAGCATTTAAAAACAGAAAAAATAAATCATACATATAATTAAAACATTAAAATGTGATAGTGATAGGGTTTTTGCAACAACACAGTATACAATGCAATATGTTTTATCCAAATTGATACGGTGTGACCGTTCTGCAAATAAGCTCACGAAAAATCACCATGAGAAGCTATAATGGATATCAACTCAGCCTATCGCAGTCCACTGCTGGACATAGGCCTCTCCAATCTTGCGCCACAACACCCTGTCCTCCGCCTTCCGCATCCAGTCTGCCCCAGCCACTTTCCTAAGGTCGTCGGTCCATCTAGCTGGAGGGCGTCCCATACTACGCATATGGATATACATATACATATCCTCTGTATGGTTCACTAATGTTTCACCAAAACAACTAAAAATTTGTCAATGGTGTTTTGGTGAAACATTATCACCAAAACACCATTGACAAATTTTTAGTTTACAACCAACGTTTCATATACTATTTATTTCACAAACAACTTATTCCGAAAATGTTTTATTTTAAAAACACTCACTTTACAAACATACTATTTAATAATTTATGCATTTTTCATGTAATAATTAGATTCTTTTGGAACAATAACGTTTATACTAAATATAATTTTATAACACATTTTCTAAACCAGTCGCAAAGTGTGACGGTACTGTTTTGCATAATTTTATAGAAAAAACTCCCTAAAATTTCGTCGTTTCAGGTCACTTTTTTAACCTAATCTAACCTCCCCAAACCATATCGGTTCTGCCCCGCAGGGTATTTCAAGGCTTAAAAAGACCACAACCTAAATAGCCTAATTACCGAATGACTTTTATTCCAAACGTTGTTTTATGAGATAAAATCGTTTCTGGCACTCGCCGGCCGCTGCCGCGGCACCGCTCGCTTCACTCGCTCGGCTCCTGCGTAAAAGGTCACAGTTTTAAATCGTGGTTTTGTCAATCGTTGGTTGTCAAGTAAAAATTTGTAAATTAATTTTTGGTGAACTGACAGGACATCCCTCTGTATACAGGCCCTGTAAGCACAATGTTTTGAACATTTCAGAAGTTTCATTGCTACCATTGGCTGGATTGATTCCTAGATATATTCATTGCCGGAACTTGCCTTGTTGACAAAGGGGTTAAGCTAGTAAATAATAATGTACGCTGCCAGAATAGACCCCCATAAGGTTTTTAATTATTATGTGGAAGCGTGCTAACCGTGGGGCTCTAGAGACAAGAGTGGCTAGCGAAACTAGTCCGCCGTACGCGGAGCAGACAATATATAAGAGAACAATTCAAGTGAAGACGCAATACAATTAACAAATGACTCACCTACAATACAACAAAAGAACTTACCTGGTGGTTGAAGGACACTGCTTCTGGGGTTACCTGGAGTTATGTATGTAAGTGAGTGTATATGTATCGTGTTGTGACGTTACGAGTATTCTTCAGGTTAGAATCCGCTGCAACAAGGCTGGAGGCAATCACAGCATGCGGTCTTCAAATCACTTAACCTCCAAAGTTCTTCAATGTCAAGAAATATCCAAATTCAGCCCGTATTATTTCACCAAGATAGGGGTTATTAACACACACAACTGGGTCATGACCTATTGTCACCAAAACGACCGGGGTAAGGGATTACTTTACAAAAGATCGCGAAATACAACCGGCGACGTGTTCCCTTTTTTCCCACCAAATAACAAGAGAAGTCAAGTGTCAAAATCAAACTGACAAGTCAGATGTCATTCCGTTCGATGGCGCGTTCCGAAACTACTTTAAACGGGACTCAACAAATAATGACAACAAGAAGCAGACTCATTATAGAACAATCTGAAAGTATTGAACTTAAAGGTACGTAAGATTTTTTTATTCAAGTAGGTAACATAACTTAGCTTACTTTTTTTTTTTGATATCGAGGTGGAAATCCTCATGGATGTCCTCCGCCCTGGGGTGGGCGGAGGGGTCTGTCAGACTCCTACTGACTAAAACCACCCCGGTGTTCCATCCCACACCTACGTCGGGGACCACGGTAACTAATGCGTCTTCCGCGATCCCCGACTGGTGCCAGCCCGCCTCTGCGGGCCTCCTCCCGTTAGGGGGGAGTGAGATGCTAAACTTCCCCCCGTACATCACAGAGGCGCGCGTGGAACACAACGTGCCGCCATCCCGGGTCCTAAGAAATAGGGGGCGATGGATGTCCCCAGATCCATTGCCCCTGGACCCATTTAGGGGGGCCGGAAGAGGGCGTTATCCGCCCTCCGCCGACGCCCGGTGTGCCTGCTGCGGGCCGGGTGAGCGGAAGAGATCTCCCGCTCCCTTTCCGCAGCCTCCTTCTGCGACACGACTGTTTCGCAGAAGGTTACCACCGCGTCCCAGGACTCCTCGCTGCCGACCATTGACTCGACCACAGCCGGCAGCGACAGGTCACTGCCTACTCCTGAGATGAGGTCACGGTGCGGCTCCTCCCAAGCGGCACACTCTGCCAGTGTATGCCGCGCCGTGTCCTCCCGGCAGTCGACGCAGTGGTGACACCGGGCGTCCGGCTCCCTGTTTATGCGACACAGGTACTTCCCGAAGCAACCATGCCCCGAGAGCACCTGCGTCGCCCGAAACGACAGGGAGCCGTGTTCCCTCCCGAGCCAGCGCTCGAGTACTGGCTGGACCGCCTCGATGGTGGCGAGCCCGGCGGTAGGGCGTGAAAGCCTGTCCCGCCAGCCCGCCACCAGGGCTGCGCGGAGCTGCGACCGACGAAGCTCCATGAACTTAGCTTACTTGGCTTAGGTGGCAGTGTGTTGCCAGACGTAAAGAATAACACCACCCCATTTCTTCCCGTGGGTGTCGTAAAAGGCGACTAAGGGACTTACTAGAGAATGGGCAGCAGCGTTCACTATGTGTTCGCCGCCAGGCCAGGCCTCACCATAAGGATTTTTAATAGCGCAGTGGAAGTTATGGTGGGCCCTGGGTCAAGAGTGGCGTACGAACTTGTCCGCCGCGCGCGGAGCTAATCTATAATATATTTAAAGAACTCACCTAGTGGTAAACGAACACCTGCTCTGGGCCTACCTGGATTTATGTATGTAAGTGAGTGTAAATTGTATTGTGTAGTGACGTTATGAGTATTCTCCAGGATACCATCCACTGCAACACGCCAGAAATTGGTTCCAGCACGCGGTTCAATAGCGTCAATTCAAACTATTTCCAACAAACAAATATGTCCAAACTCAACCCGTATTATTTCGTCAACTTGGGGTTATTTACAATCAAAGCAATTGGATCACGACTAATTGTCACAAACGGATCGATTTAAAGGGATTAATTTACAACTGGTCGCGAAAATCAACACGGTGACGATGCCTTTTTTCATGATCAAAACCAAGGTGTCAAGTGTCAAGTGTCAAAGTCAAACTTGACAAGTGACAGTTCTCTCACTCTGTGCACGTCTAGAAACGTAGGCGCATAGAGTAAACAAGTCAACGGGACGGAACACTATGCATTTTACCACCATACTGCGATCGCCAACCCGCCTGCCAAGCGTGGCGGTTATGGTAAAGACCCCCAAATTGGGGGAGGCCTAAGTCCAGCAGTGGCCGTTTACGGCTGAAATGAGGATGATGATGAGATAACATAAGATAAGATATTATTTATTTGCTAAAAACGTGGACACATACAAGAATAACAACATGCCTGCATGACTTATGACTTATTATATGATGAAGAAAAAAAATACAGGTTCAGACGTCATAATATTTAGGGTAACCAGTAGCTGTGGTAAGGACATCGGTAAGGCATAGGGATTATCCTCACAACCCCAACTATATTAGGGCTGACGTACAATGTAATGAAAGATCCGACCAGTCAAGTTAAGTACGTGAAAATTCAACACTTGCTGTGTTATTTATTTATCGTGTAGATCTCCGCCAAACGATATACATAATACAGGACATATCAATAATGGGCCACCTCGTGGCCAGCGACTATTGTTGAACTATCGGTTTCCCCACAGTTATTTTTACATAATAAGGATTTTTACACATTCTATTCTGTTTAAGCCTTTGAGACAAGCAAGAAAATTGATCTAAGTATTTGTAATTAATAAAATTCTTCATAGTGTTAATTCCATTACGTCTAGCTCATTATTGTCAATCAAAAGGTAAAAGTGGTTTCGTGTGGTGCCGGACGTAAAGAATAGCACCATGTCTTCCAGTGGGAGTCGTAAGAGGCGACTAAGGGACTTACTAGAGAATGTGCAGCAGCGTTCTCTATGCATTTCACCACTATACTGCGAGGGCCAACTCGCCTGCCTAGCGTGGCGATTATGGCAAACGCCTCCTAAATTGGGGGAGGCCTATGTCCAGCAGTGGACGTCTTTCGGCTGAAATAATGATGATGATGAAGTAAAAGAGAGTTTTCGATTTCGTATTTGGTATATTGTCACAGTCAACTTCAACTACAGCTGAGTTATATGAATATAGTCATAGTTTGTGTGAAGCAGTAATAACTAGAAGAGACAATGAAGCTGATGGCGCTGTTTGTGATGCTGATGGCGGCGCTCGCGCTGTTCGCCGGCGCTGGTAACGCATCGCCACAACCCGCTAAGGTCAACTGAAAAGCACTGAAGAGTACTGGGAAAGTACTTGTAAGTACTTTGATTGTCCGGAAGTTGACTGAACCGTAACCATGGTTACCGGTTCACAGCCCTACTGAAGTAAGACAATTTTCTCGACTAGTGTCTCATCACCAAAGCGTATATAACTGAAAACCCACGGTATTTCACCAGGATGTCCAACGGTAATTAAAAAATGTCTTAGTACAGTAAAAACTGAGTAACTGAACTATAGAAGCACTCCTATGACGAGTACTGCGCACCTAACCTTTCTGAAGAACAGCACCAATAAGGTCACTATCTCCTCTTAATGCGTTCCCTTCCTGCTTTTCTAGTCACATCTGCCTTGTAGACATTCATCATCTTAACATGACCATACCATCTAAGCATACTCTTTTCAATTGTTGTCACTAAAAAGTGCACCGTTGTCTAAACTAATCATAACAAACCTCTCACACCACACCACACATGCTTCGCAAGGAATGCATTTCTATGATTTCTACAGCATTTATCCTACTTCCATGCTTCTTTTACCAAAAAGGCAAAAGCCATTGTACCACTGGGTATTTGTCTAGTTTGATTAATTAGCATATATAGCTAAGAAAAGAATCTTCTCAAAACCAATGAGCCATAAAAAAAAGTTTATAAAGATGTAACGATAATTAAAAACAATATCAGCAGTACACCTTTTTCAAAATATGGAAGAGCGATTTTATTACGGCAAGTACACTAAACGCAAAAAATTAATGGGACTCAGAATTACAATGATTAATGATACCTACCCTTATCGGCATGAACCAGAGGACTGACACATGATGTTTTTCAGCAAGCTAATTATTTTCAACGATGAAATAAATTAAGATATTATCGACTAAGTACCACCCGGTTCTAAAGTTGACAACATACGCTGATAAACTAAAAATAAACTTGGAATAAGTAGGTATCTAAGTCTTATATTAATTAACAGATTCGCTCTAGATTACAAATTCGGCAATTTACAGAATATTAGACGTTTCATTGAAAGCCAAAACTAGACAAAATATGGAATTTCATTTGGAAATTGTCATTTCTGTGGTTTGGCAGTATCTCGTCGGCCATTTTGAATTTCTAACAAGTTAGGAAAACATAGTTTGTCATACCAATATTCGGCGTAATAAAGCCGTGAATTTACACGTTGACACCATTAATCGCGGTTTGCCGAACTACTTACAGTTATTATTCTCGAAGATTTGATTATATTATCGTCTTTATGATCAGTCTAGTAGTGCTGACGACCCATCTAGCATTTTTCTCTTTGTCGAGGTCCTGGGCCATTCATATGGATTCCTGAAAATATATGAAATATTATAGGCACATACAAAGCTTAATTTTGGAACGAATATTCTCAAATTTTAGTATGAAATATTATCATAAGACCGAAAAGCAACAACTAACCAAAAAATTACACACTAGGAACTTTCTAACAACGTTGGTGATAGTGATTTGTTTATTCATATTATTTAATAACACTCACAGGATTTATTCCGACGAAAATTACTTCACAAGTAACAGAAACACGATCAAGTATTTCCTTTTTATACATCACACCATGAGTCATATAACTATCGATATCCCACATGATTGAAAAGAATAATTCCTATAATTATTAATCACCAATTATTACTCAAGATACCCTACGTAGAAAAATAATCGTAAAAAATATGGGTGAGGAAAATCCTGACTATGATAGAGTCCAATTTTCATGAAAAGGGTTCCGCTTATCATAATGAACCTAATTCAACTGATAACTGCAAAACCAATAACGCAAAACAAAAATAATATAGAAGCGCTTTTAATCTTAACAAAACACCTTCCTGTCTTTTCAAAGCCAGTTAGTTCATCACCATCATCATCAGCTACCTATAATGTTCCCACTCTGGGACATAGGCCTCCTCTCGGTGAGTGGGAGTGGGCCATAATTCACCACGCGGGCCCAGTACGGGTTGGTGTTGTCACATTTCTTCGAATTTTTTGGTTCTAAGACATGACGTTTTTCTCACGATGTTTTCCTTCATCACCATTTCATTATTCTACATCATAATATGTATCATAATATCTTAGGACAACCAACATACCTTTATCTGATCCCAATCTAGGCAGAGCCTATACTATGGTAACCAGCCAACTGATAAATATACTTATATATTTCTAAATACTTACATATTATCAATAACACCCGGACACAGAACAAATTATTATGCTCATCACACAAAGATTTTTCCTGAGTGGGAATCGAACTCACGATCTCAGTCTTAGCAGTCAGGGTTACTAACCACTAGACTAACAGGCCAGTCACATACTCGTATCACCTTCCACTAGCTGAATTACCTACACCTGTCGCATTGCCGCCGGCGAGCAACGAGTAGCGAGTGTGGCTAGGAGTTATACTAGCTACCGAGCTATACGTATGCACCAAGCGTGGGTGGGTCTCTCAGAGAGTGTTCTGCCCTCCAACCGTGCGTCATTGAGCGAGTCCTCTCTTTGATAGTTGTTGTCGCTGTGACAAGCGACTACTCACTTGTGGTGTAAACAGTCAGATCAACCGTTAATATATATGTATCTATTACTTACACGGCATCTACAATCTTTTGTACATTTATTTTCTAGAACGGGAAAATCGTTGATAGTCAGTCGGTTCCTCGCTGGCGGTAGACAAGAGCCTCACCCGTGACTTACAATCCACCTTATTTCAATTATTTTGTCGGTGGTGGAACACTAACAATACCTACTGCATTAAAATCCAGGTCAAAGTGAAGCGGTATGTGCAACAGCTGGGTGGATAAAATGAAGAGCGAATTTGAATAAAATATTTTAAATCTTTACTCCCTGCAGATCGTGCTCCCACGAGAATCTGGAACATCAGACGACAAGAAATCTTCTTGCATACCCTACATTGAAGAAGATTTCGATATCTATCTGGTTTATTTAATCAGCTAGATATCGAAATCATGTGTTTATTGTAATGTAACTTTTATGCAACCAGCGAAGTGTGGGCATATTTTAGATACCAAGCCAAACCCTTCGAAGAAACAAGGCGTGATGTTATGTTTTTATGTTTTATGCAAAAACAACAACATAATGAATTGTTAGTGACTAAAAATCAACCTTTAAATGCGGGACCTAGAAAGTTATCGGGATTCCCCTTGCGCAGACATCTCGGTGTTCCGATTTATTTTAATTGTGTACGTGACCTGTCAGGCATTTTCCATACAATACCCACAAAGTAACTATTGCGGAGTTTTCGTTACGTCATCACTCATCAGCTCATAATTAGCCATCGATAACTCTATGTAATTAGCACTCGGTACTTCGAAATCAAATAAATAGATGAAGATCTAATGAAAAATATTACTTGTGCATCTTCCTCGATCACTCCAAGTTTTCTGTTTTATAAAATTTTTAAGATAAAAACCTGTCAATATGAAATTCATGGCTCTCTTCATGGTGATTCTGGCGGCGTTGGTGATGCTGATCAGTACAACTGAAGCTTACCCTAAAGTGAAGGTTGAGTCGGTTGCTGTAAGTATTTTTTTAAGAACCTTATCTCAATTTGCCAGTGGGCTTTGTTTTATCGCGGGATTAATGAGCAGTGACGTAGCCCTACGAGAGTCTGTCAGCAACAGATAATTAGTCTCATTAGTCGATGCTTGAGTCATTACATATTCTCCATTCCAAGCAATATGTTCGCAAACGTTTTTTTTTTTTTGTTGGTTTGTTATTGATGTAGGTTTCGTGTGTATAGTCAAAAGTCGGTGTAGCCTCTTCGTAGAATCACTGATTTATCCGAGGTTTGACAAACACCTTTCGGCAAACCCCGAAACAGATTACAATTCTTCCTTGGACTGAAGTATTTTTAGAGAAACCTAGAAGTACCTAGCTTGTAAGTCATAAGTCGAAAGCGAAACAATCTGTTTCAGAGTTTGCCTGTTCCGTGCAACTCTATGTAGTCTATTATAGATTAATACCTATATAGATAGAAGCGACTAATTAAAATTAATCTATTATTAATTTGTACTGCACTTGTAAGCACGGCATCAAATCCAGCTATACACTTTCAGTCTATGCTGACTTATAATTGTACGAAAATCAAAGCGAGGTCAACTAAAACTGGAATTGTATAGCTGAATAATGGATATGTCACCGTGTGTGCACGTCTATTCATGTTAACAAAACTCTTTGCGATCGTCCAATAACTTTATTTGTTAAGGCTTAGACCGGCACGATGCGACTGTAGTAGATGTCCCTGAAGTTTTCATAGGCATTGTTCAATTAAAGTTGCGTTAGGCCTGTGTATTTAAGGTATTCATTAAACAAAGGGGCATCTTATTTTACTATTCTAAATAATGATTCTCTATCCATTCTTATAATATAGAAACAAAAAACATTAAAATGAACAAACAGGTTTTCTTACACCCCGATTTGATTGTATTGAGTTTCGGCGTTTGACTGTCCAGTTGGTCTCTCCTTGGATTAGACATAAATTCGTAAGTCAAAGTCCAAAACTCGCACAAACCAATACGCTATTGGTTTGAACTTTGACGAAGACTTCTTGTCAGACCTGAGATTTGACCATCCAAACTTAGGAGCGCCGGAACTTCGATGTTTAACTATAACATAATATCCTCAGACCAGTCTCGTGTATGTTTGTCTTCTTAGACAATATGACTACAAACTAACTGGGTCATCATCATCATTTCAGCCGTAAAACGTCCACTGCTGGACATAGACCTACATTTGGGGGGTTTGCCATAATCGCCATGCTTGACAGGCGGATTGGCGACCGCAGTATGGTGGTAAAATGTATAGAGAACGCTGCTGGCCATTCTCTAGTAAGTCCCCTAGCTCCATTTTACGACACCCACGGGAGGAACGGGGTGATGCTATTCTTTCCAGCACCACACGGAGAACTAACTAACTGGGTAACAAATGTGATTTATAACATAGCACTTAATGAAACGTTTTACTTTTACAGAAGAATGGTCTTCGCGCAGTCAGTGCAGCAGGCACCGCCCACGACGTTTATAAGGCAATGAAAAATAAAAAGCATGGCTAGACGACGTGATCATCAAATATCTAATCAACTTCAAGCTTGTTCCACTCATACGGTTCCTTATCGTTATCATTATAATTATGTGTGTATAATGTACTGAAATATAAATGGACCAAATGAACAAATTTTACTGTTTTCATTGTAGTGCCAAAATTGTTCCCATTGTTTTACGAATCATAAATAAAGGGCCGACTAAGAGCCAATAGGTAGACCTTGGATTAGGCTGGTACAGGAACTTGGGGATTGGTACAAGAAAAGGGAAGCCTGTTAGTAGGGGGTGAAGTCAGACTGTGGATAATGATGATGATTGGGCAGATCTCCAATCGATGCCTAATTGGTGAATTAATTTCTTCAAAGAAAGGCCGTTTCAATGAAATGCACAGCTAGAGTCGGAACTATGGGAAACTTGACGGTTTTTGGTGCATGGTGTTTGCTTAATTTCTACAATAAAAAGCCGTTTCCATCAAATACACAGCGAGAGTTGGAACTGTAGGACACTTAAGGGAAGATCCCTAAAGTATGCATGGTGTATGCTCCTATTTGGCAGACAACCTTTACACAAACCTACCTATGATTTACTTTTTAACAGTATTGCAAACCGTTGCTTGTGTCTACATAAATTAGAGCGGATTAATAACAGGGCCGTAGCTAGGGGGGCATTGTGGGGCAATGCCCTACCTTGAAATCACAATGCCCTACCTTAAAAATACCAAAAACGAAGATAACCTATTAGAATTGGATTGTATGTTTATAGTTTTAGATAAAAACTTGTAGCAATAGGTATCTAAACGTGGTATGTTTGGGACATTCATTTCATATTATAATAATTCTAATAAACATGAAGCAATGGGTCTATTTAATAATAATGCAGAGAAAAATTTCAACCGTCTTGTTCTTCATCATTGAGGATTTAATAGCTGTCCTTAGATCCATGCTCATGTTCTGTCATAGAAATTATTTGTCTATGAATAGCTATTGAATGTACATCACTGACTTAGCAGGCGCGGTCCGAGAAGGTGGTCATGACCCCCCCCCCCCCCCCCAAAGAGTTAAGAGCCTGTATGATACATTCCAGTTTTAAGTAAGTTTGAGGTCTTGCAGTCTACATTCTCTTGATACTTGAGCTTTTCTTTATAGACTGACCAACCAAATAATTCCCAGTTCTTTTGGAATAATCAAAAGAAAATCTAACCTATCCGAAGTGGGCAAAAATGTTCGAGCTCGCTACGCTCGCTCTTACATTCATAATACTCCTAGTTGCCTGAATTTTCCTGGCATAAGTCGACGATGTAACTCCTAGGTCTTTTTGAATATATAGAACAAAACTGAACCTAAACGAGTTGAGTTATCACAATTTTCGAGCTTACTTCGCTCGCCTTTGTATTCAACAATCACATAGTAGCTAGGGCTGTTCTGGCATTAGTCGACAATGTAACTCCTATTTCTGTTTGAAAACATAAAAAAAAACCTATCCTTAACGGGTTGTTAAAATTTCGAACTGGCTTCGCTCACTCTAGCATTTATCATTCTCATGGTTGACAGGGATATCCTGTATAAGTCGATAATGTAACTCCTATTTCTATTTGAAAACATCAAAAAAAGTACCTAACCTGAACGAAGCGGGCTGTTAAAATTTTCGAACTCGCTTCGTTCGCTCTAGCATTAATCATTCTCATGGTTGGCAGGGATATCCTAGCAAAAAGACGATAGTGTAACTGCTATTTTTTATGTTTAAAAATATATAACAAAACTTAACCAGAACGAAACGGTTGTTAAAATTTTCAATAATTGTAATTTAATAACTCAACTCGTTTAGAGTTGAGTTATTACAATTTTCGAGCTTACTTCGCTCGCCTTTGTATTCAACAATCTCATAGTTGCTAGGGCTGTTCTGACATTAGTCGACAATGTAACTCCTATTTCTGTTTGAAAACATCAAAAAAAACCTATCCTTAACGGGTTGTTAAAATTTTCGAACTGGCTTCGCTCACTCTAGCATTTATCATTCTCATAGTTGACAGGGATATCCTGTATAAGTCGATAATGTAACTCCTATTTCTATTTGAAAACGTCAAAAAAGTACCTAACCTGAACGAAGCGGGCTGTTAAAATTTTCGAGCTCGCTTCGCTCGCTCTACCATTAATCATTCTCATGGTTGGCAGGGATACCCTAGCAAAAAGACGACAGTGTAAGTGTTATTTTTTATGTTTAAAAATATATAACAAAACCTAACCAGAACGAAACGGTTGTTAAAATTTTCAAGCTCGCTCCGCTCGCTATTTTTGCCTTAAGTAGTCTGCTGTCCTAATGCCAATTTTTTATTTATCTAAAAGTGTTGCGACCAATTTGACAGCATTCTTTAATACCCCACATGTAAAAGCGGTGTGTGTGACTGAATACCTTAACTAATGACGAACTTAAGATGTACATAACATCACTTTTTTATTCCCGGAGGGTTATTCAGCTACCTATATATGGTAAACCAAAATTTCACCAGTTATCTATGTGTCCCATGTCACAATGGGCGAGCTCACTGTCATGAACCGAGTACAAATTCAGACTCCGGGTTGCTTCTGAGAAATTTCTTATGGAAACACCCAATAACACTAACCGACCTGAAAATCGAACCCGGAACTTCAAGGTCAGTAGTAGCGCTTGTGACCACTAGACCAAGGTGTACCTTCCTCAAAATATTCCTCATTACTTATGGTGACCCCCCCCCCCCCCCCCCAATCTTGGGCTGCGACCGCGCCTGTGACCTAGAAGTGATGTTGATTGATTTAGGAGCCCGTGCTTCAGAGCAGATCAATTATGATATATTTTTTACTTCCGCCCTACCTGTAGCCAATGCTGCCCTACCTCAAATTCGAGTCTAGCTACAGCCCTGATTAATAAGTACCTCATCTTTATCATACACGTACTGCAATTACCAATAATCGCTGACTTTATCCACATTGTACACATTAGTAGTTAATTAGTTAATTAGAACCTTAATAGTATTTTAATGGTACGAGAGCCATCATAGGGTTTTCCTTAATTTAATTCGATCAATATAAAAGATTGAACACGCATCAACAAGGCACAATTCTTGTGTCGCAAGTCTACACAACTTATTACAAATTTAAATAAAAACAAACAAAAAACATTAATTACAAATGCATTTCCTAAAACTATTTTTCTTCGTTATCGTGGCTCTGGCTATGATGCTCAGTGTGGAAGCTAATCCTAGAATTAAATTGGGGACCGTGGTATGTACCAATTATAAAGTGACCCTTTTAAACGTATTGCCTACCCTCACACTTTAATTCGGAAGGCTTTATTTCAAATTAAGTATGTACATAGTTAACTCGACTTTTGTACACAAAATTCAGAAACTTTCATAATTCGAACTTCTACAACAGTGAACCCTGGGTCTTATAAAACAAAAGGTATCATAGGTATCATAGGTATTTCATAGGTACCTTACCTATGAAATCTTTTTATTACAGAGAATTAGATTAAAATTATCATGACATCGTCTATTAGTGATATCTCCAGCCTTGAATAGTTGAACCAAAATGACGACTAATAGAGAAGTGTGGAAGAAAAAAACATGTTGTACCGACCCCAAATAAATTAATAAGGGAAGAATAATTATGATACTCCATGTTCAACTTTTTTCTTCATTTTTAACTTGTTTTCATCATACAATAATACAATACATTCGCGAACAATTTCACCCAAGTTTTCACAGAGTTTTACAGAATCACACTGAATTACCTTAATCACATTTTATTATATTACAGAGAAAAGGATTCGGTGTTCTTGGTGCGATTGGTACAGCCCATGATGTGTGGGAGGACATCAAAAATCACAACCAATAAAAATCGATAATGACGAGACATTAAGAACGCCAAACAAGGATTTTAATTTTGAAGAATACTTTACAAACTGCTAGTTTTTTTTTTTACTTTATATTGTAATACTATGCCTCATCACTGTGTTATTTTTTTACTGTGTGTATATAAATAATAAAGTAAATAAATAAAATCGCAGCGGGTTTTTCGCGCATAGGCCAGATTGAATACATGACTCTATAACATAACTGTTTGGCGGCTTTGAGTATTTTGTATATGGCCTACGCAAATGTCCTGCAGATCTGGTAGCGTCTTGTGACGGGTCGTTAAGCTCCCTAAAATAGGGTTGAGCTTCACAATGACTGATACATACATGCCGTCTATTGGAACAGGTCAGTTCAAAGCTGTAATGGCTCTATCTTCAAAAGGCTCTTCCAGACAGTTCCCTGCATTGTTAGACTCACATGAAATTCTAATAATATAATGTTTGGACTTTAAAAGAGACTATGACCTCTGAGTTTGTTTCGGCGTTTCTTCTCAGGGAACAGTCAGCTAGAAAATGCCAGCGCCATCTAGTTTTCAAAAAACATTGACCAAAAAATGTTGACGTGTAAAAGTGTCTTATATGATCTACTTACAGAAATAAACATTTCGTTTCATTTCAATGGATCTTCAGAAAGCCCTGCTTATCGCCGAGAATTGAAAATCGAACACTGTTTTTATTCGACGCACTGAGACTAGACACATGCTGCACTATGTTGGATTCTCAATGTTCGGTTTAAAACCCTACGGTAGGACCCAAGAGTTGAAAATCCAGTACGCAAAAAAATCCTACCGCGATTTTATTACGTCGACTTACAAAACTTCAAAGTCTAGTTTCAATATTTCCAAATGTCTTACCTACAATCTCGAGAAAACCTCCTAACCAACGGTTTATGGGTATTTTTCAAATTACCGGAACATAGTTATACAAATTCTGGCATATAACTGGTTTTATTTAAGAGAAAATACAATAAAAACTATTTGTAACGGACAATTGTTTTTCGATAAACCTATATCTAAATACCTAATCGTATCCTTTTTGAATCCCAATTTTGATTCTTCCAAATATAATTGAACGGGGTAATTGCGTATCACACTAACAATTGCAAGACCTTTCATTTTGACAATTCGACAACATACATTGCGCTTTTGAGGTTGTCGAGCAGACATATTTTACAAATATCTTAAGCAATGGATTAGGAATGCGTGTTATGGGTTTGGGGTGCAGGCCCAAAATAGTCGCGGGGATGACGGCCATTTCACGAAGACAATTTAATCTATGTTGTGAAAGTAATAAAATGACGCCATAACTTTTTAATTAGTTCAGTTTAGGATAATTACATCAATTGTCCCTTCCCAACCTTTTGAGTTATTTTATTATAAATTGTGTATGTTTTTTAACCGGCTAACTCAGTCCCATTTAGTAAAGTTTTCTCTACTCTTATTTTTTATGGATAATCAGCCTATACCGTTCCCACAGCTGGGACACAGGCCTCATCTCGGTGAGAGGGAGTGGGCCATAATCCACCACGCGGGCCGGTGCAGGTTGGTGGATGTCACATGTCTTCAAATTTGTGGTTCTAAGACATGCCGGTTTCCTCGCAATGTTTTCCTTCACCGTTTTGTGAGCAGTGGTGATGAGAATAATTTACACAAAGTAAAGCGCCTGCTTGGGTTTGAACCTGCGACCTATAGCTCGTAAGTCGCAACCGTTACCACTGGGCACCACTGCTCAATATGATCCCATACGATATACTATACGATATGGGAGTAACTGTCTTCAAACTTTTGGTTCTACAATAAAATCGAAGAATTTTGGCATTTACCTACCCGCACTAATTAAAGGCAACTCCCTCACACAAGGACGACGAGTGAGGGAGTGTTGCCCAACAGTGGAAACCTTATAGGCTAGGCTGATTACTTATGCTATATATAGGTAAATAAGGTGAACAAGCTGCAGAGTGAGTAATCCAAAATATTTTCCAGCGGCGTAATTCACAACACTCTAACGGTAGCAATGTAATGGCTTCATTTTAACAGTTCAACATTCATTGCGTTATTGAGCAGACATTTTTCTAGAATATATGAAGCATTGGATTTATCAATATCCTTCAAAATTATTCAGGTTGTAATTGTTAGAATGTGACACAATTAAGGTGCTGTTTTCGTCTAAAGAAACACACACACGCTTTTGTTTCAGTTTATTGTGCTGCGTTTTATGAACGAGAGTAAAATAAATACCTGTACCAATTGCTCACTAGTTTTGGGCTCCTTGTGCAAACCAACCTGTACACCTATGTTTACAAACTTCAAACAATTGGTATCGTTCTCAAATTGCTCTTTAAATATGTATGCTCTGTGCCACTCACGGCATTGTTGATTTTGGAAGCAAATAAAGCATGAATTGATTCCAATCAGGGTGCTCAATTTATTTTACAATGGAAGTAGACTCAAAGAGAATTGCGAAAAAAAAATCTCCAATAGTAGAGTATAGGTACTTAGGTAGCAATCGGTTAGGTTAAGATATAGGCTTGGTGATAATCAGTGATCGGAATAGGTAGAGCTAATGTACCTAAAGGTCAAAGAACAGAGACAGAAAGTGGAGACTTCCTTACGTCAATTTTTTTTTCGGAATAATCGTTTTGAGTTTCGGAACATTACATAAGTACGACTAAGATTAATAAAGTAAAATAACTATCGAATTAATTTCCTGGTTCTGTTAAAAAAAAAAGAATATGCACGATTTTTATTGTTTTCAAAGATAATCTTCGTTCGAACGACGTAAGTAAGCGCGGAAGTTAATTTAATTTACATACCAGCTTTAATAATAATTAGAACTTACAAGGTAAACAATTTTATAGTTTCTTATACCATTTATTCAATTTGTACAATTTTAAAAGAAAGTCACCAATCTTAAGACTTAGTCAGAATATTACTTTCGTTGATGTTAACCTTTAATCTGAATCGGTACAGTTGTAAGTTCTGCTTACAGAGAGGCATCTCAGGAAATGTTGGGAGTGTTTGGGTGCGGTGGTTTCTGATACTGGGAAACAAGATAAGGCTGAATAAGTAGAGTGCCTTATGACGGGTAACGTACGCTTATACAAGCCAACCCACTTTAGTTTCATTTATCTTGAGCTGGTTTTTACCAAATTCAATAGGATTATTCCATAAGATGGACCAAAATACTCGAACCCAACTAAGACGTCTATTGCTGACGTTAAATATATTAAAAGAAAGGTCAGCTAGACTTATTCCCACACGAAAAGGAATGTTATCGATGTTTATGAATGAAGACATAAATCTCTTGTGATTTCAGATTTGGCAGTCCACAGCAGGTTTATAGTGATCATTATCGATGGCCATAATAACTAGTAAAACTGTAAGACTGCATATATTTTTTTCTTTTTTGTGAGTGCCATCTCTCATATCAACCTAGGAGGTTGTCAGCTGCTAAATCAAATAAATCAGACTTGATTGTACTAGCCTAAAGAAGCTGGGGCTAAAGAACTTAAATACTAGTGACTACACACTGTAGGGTGCGGGGGATAGTTGGGGGGCAGAACGGGCTGAATTAACATAAACTGTGTGCTATGAGATGTATGATCACCTGTCACGGAGGCGCTCGCACTACGTTGCGAAAAACCCAACCAACCACAAAATATCACAGCGACGAACTTACCCGTGCTACTTCTGTCGAGCAGTACTAACACAACCTAATTCTTAACCAATTTGTTGATAAATGGTTTTCAAACAGAAGAAGTTTACAAAAAAATTATGTGATAAGACAACGATGCCGTTTATAAGAAGATGTAGTGACAAAAATTGATAAGAGTATGCTTAGATGGTTTAGTCATGTTGAGAGGATGAATGAAGGACGGGTTACAATAGGTATTTATAACGCATATGTGAGTGGAAACGCCGGGAGGGGACAGTCTTTCCCAACGTGGGCGATAACGCCCCCTTGTGGGCGCTGCAGGCTTAAAGGGGGGCGGTAAGAGACCCAGAAAAAAAAGGGGGCATTGTGTAGGGCTTTGGGGTCGATTTATAATTTCATCTACCTAGCTAGGAAGACTCTTAGACACTGACTGAGCTCTCGACTCTCGACTACATCTTGTGAACATCAACTAATATTAATTAAGATATAGCTCAAACTCGGTTCGATATAAAAGACCGCGGGCAATCATGTTTTAACAAGTTTTTGTTAAATAATCCGAATTGTACATTCCTATACCAATCGGCTGGTTCTATAATACTTGTTATTGCTTGTCGAGTACGATTGGGCGTCGAATGAGATAAACGAGTTTATGCACGTTTGTCTTATTCCTGTTGGTGCGTGCTGCTTATGCAATCCTATATAAACGACGTAAATTTATTTTATTTTCATTCACGTTTTCGCGCATAATAGATAAGCAGTACTTGATTTCAAAACTTACGTATTTCTTAAAACAAAACAATGTCGGAAGTAAAAAAGAAGAGACGGCAATACTCTGCGGAATATAT
This sequence comes from Aporophyla lueneburgensis, assembly GCA_932294355.1. Lineage (NCBI taxonomy): Eukaryota > Metazoa > Arthropoda > Insecta > Lepidoptera > Noctuidae > Aporophyla > Aporophyla lueneburgensis. The sequence goes on along the minus strand of OW028750.1, from coordinate 16,009,138 downwards.
TAAATTCGGATTTATTGAAAATCCCACAAACCCGTCGTCGCCTTTGTGTCTTCTATGTCTAAAAACATTTTCGAACGATGCAATGAAGCCTTCAAGACTGCAAGATCATTTGAATAAAATGCATCCAGATAAGACAGAAAAGAATGTAGCATATTTTCAAGACCTAGAGAAGAAGCATAATACTCAGCCAAGTGTATCAAAACTATTTTCGGCGGCTGCTAAGCAAGATGACGACGGACTTCGAGCTTCGGACAATATCTCTTTGTTAATTGCTCAAAAAGACAAACCACACAACATCGGAGAAGAGTTAATTTTGCCAGCAATAAAGGAAGTAATAACTACTGTGCTTCATAAACCGGCCGCAGATATTATCCGAAAAATTCCTTTGAGTAATAATTCTGTGCAAAGACGAATTGATGAAATGGCTGAAAACATTGAAGAATCATTGTGCAATCATCTGAGGACTAGTCAATTCTCAATTCAGCTCGATGAGTCCACTTTACAAACTAATGAAGCGTTGTTGCTATCTTACGTGAGGTTTATTAAAGATGAGAAAATACGTGAAGAACTATTGTTTGCCAGAAATTTGGAGATAGATACAAAAGGCGAAACCATATTCAATACATTGGGAAAGTTTTGTGAAGAGAAAGATATTCCTTTGAAAAATATTATATCAGTTGCTACGGATGGCGCTCCGGCTATGACAGGGCGCCATAAAGGCTTCATAGCATACTTAAAGAATAAAATTCCAGATGTCCTTGCTATACATTGCGTTATTCATAGACAACATTTGGTTGCTAGAAACTTAAGTGAACGACTATTTCAATCACTGCAATATGTCATCAAAACAGTCAATAAAATCCGTAGCAGCTCTTTGAATGATAGATTATTTCATCTGCTTTGTGTTACTAATGACGAAGATTTCAACCGTTTGTTGCTTCATACTGAAGTTCGTTGGCTGTCAAGAGGCAATTGTCTGATTCGATTTTACAACCTGTTTGACTCTATGATAGAGTTCTTGGAAACTAAAGATACAGAACTGCGCAACAAGCTCATAACATCAAAGAATGATATAGCTTACATGACAGACCTGTATAAAATGTTCAACGACATGAACCTCCAACTGCAAGGCGATGAACTAAATTTAATTAAAACAAAAAATGTCGTTGCTGCTTTCGCAGCCAAACTGCTTCTGCACAAAAAGAATATGGGCAGACGTGAGTTTCAGAATTTTCTGAATTTGTCAGTATACTGCAGTAACGACGACTTGTTTGCCTACTGCTAACATTTGGAAAACCTCCACATTGACTTCACCGAACGATACCAGGACATTTTAAACTTGGAAATACCAAACTGGGTGTTGGATCCGTTTTCAAATGTCAACACAGCAATGTCACCTCAGCTGGAAGAAGAACTTATAGAATTGACAACAAACGAAGAAATAAAAATCAAGTTCAAAAATGGATATCAAGAATTTTGGCTACAAAAACCGATCCCGCAATTGTACTCTGGATTGTGGTCAATTGTTCAACGATTTTTGATAGCATTCCCATCGTCATATTTGTGTGAACGTGGATTTAATGCTGTGGCAACGCTGCTTACTAAAAAGAGAAATCCTTTGCGTGTTACCGAACGTGGCGACTTGCGGCTGTTTTTGAGTAAATTGGAACCTGATATCAACAAACTTATTGAACAGCATCAGATTCAACCTTCACATTAGTTTTTCTATAAGAATTGATTATGTTTGTTTTATTTTCAATAAAAGATACTCTGTCCGAATACTATAAATTTGCGTTTCAATAATCAGTTATAAGTACTTAGCGGTTTTTAAGTATGTTTAAAAAGGGGGGCGTTAAAAAATAATTTATTCTTAAAGTGGGCAGTAGACAAAAAAAGGTTGGGAACCCCTGCCCTAGCGGGACATATAGTGACTTTATTGGTGATGTTCTTCAGAAAGGTCAGATGCGTAGTACTCGCAACCAGTGTGCGTGTGGGAATAAATGTATGAACCTTAACGAGGCAAAAGGAATATGTATGGATCATATCAGGTGGTGTTCCGTACTTTCTGCCTACCCCCATGGGGAAAAGGCGTGAATTTATGTATGTAAATATTTATACAAAAACTTATGAGAAATTTATAGCCACTTGAAACAGAAATGATTGGCTATTATCGGTTCAGGGGGAACTTTGTAACAGATGATAGCAATCCCCTATGTAAATTGCCTTTCTACGAATATATTTTTCACCCAGATAAAAAATAAACATTCATGCTACGTGAACTTTTTTTAACGTACTCCATTTTTTTTTTTTTTTTTTTTTCAGGATGGGAAATCATCAAATGACTTCTCCCGCTCTGGGCGGAGCGGGAGGGCGTGTCAGACTTTTACTGACTAAAACCCACCCGTGTTCCATCAGTTGCCCATGTGCCAGGGTCACGGTATCTCTTTCGAACACTCACGCGACCCCGGCAGGCATCGGTCCTAGTAGACCCCTACACTGCTGCTGACATCTCTTTGAGGCGCACGTGGAACACTACGCGCCGTCGACCCGAGCTTAGTCCTTACCGGGCGGCGAGCTACCCATTGCTCGCCACCCGCAAGCTCGCGCCTACGGTGGCCGGGAGTCCGCTATCGACTCCCGACGCCCGGGGCGTCTCCTCCTGCGGCGGCTAGGGACGTGAGGGCGCAGAGACTGCCACTCCCTCACGCGCCCCGCCTCCTCCTTCGCGAGCATTACTGCTTCGCAGAAGGAGGTGACGGCCTCCCATTCCCTCTCGCTCCGTACCATGGCTCGCACCAGGGCCGGACGCGAGAGGTCGCCGCCGCCGATCGCCTCCACGAGGACACGGCGGTGCCCCACCCAGGCAGGGCACACCTCCACCGTATGCTCCACCGTGTCCTCCAGACGATCCTCGCAATGGAAACACCCGGACGTATCCTCCCGCTTTATCCTGAACAGGAACCCACCGAAGCACCCATGCCCGGTGAGAACCTGCGTCAGGCGGAAGGTGAGGACGCCTCTCTATCCACTCCTCAAAGAGGGGACTTACCGCCGCAATTGTGGCGTGCCCAGCACTGGGTTGCGACAATCGTACCCGCCATGTCGCCATGAGATCACACCGGAGCTCTGTCCGCCGAGCCGCGATTTGTCGCGGCAGCGGAGTTTCGCCCCGGCGTTTCGCCTCCTCGCGCCACTCCCACATGTGGGCGAGGACCTTTGCCTCCAGATCCCATGGCGGCACTCCGGCAAGGAGGCTCGCCGCCTCGCAGGAGACCGTGCGGTATCCCCGGATTAACCGGATGGCCATGACCCTCTGGGCCGCACTCAACCGGCGCGCTGGGCGCAGCCTCAATGAGGGCGCCCACGCCGGTGCCCCGTAGAGGGCCATGGACCGCACGACCCCCGTGTAGAGCCTCCGGCAGGAGGCGTTTGGACCTCCCAGATTGGGCAGGAGCCGCTTTAAGGCAGCCCCAGCCCGCTCCAGTCTGGGAGCCAAACGTCGGAAGTGCTCGACGAAGTTCCACTGGCTGTCGAGGACAAGTCCCAGGTACTTCATCGTCGACTCGACGCCGATGTGAACCCCTCCCACCGTGAGTTGGGAACCCGCAGGTGGCGCGTTCCGAGGACCATGAAAACCCATGGCCTCGGACTTGAGCAATGCCACCTCGAGTCCCAATTGCCGGATCCTATCGACGATTGTCGCAACCCCGCGAACGTACGCCATTACTATGTATTATTGTATTAAAAATATGCCTCTACCTAACGACCTACCCAACTCGCAGCAATTTCGATACTAAGAAGCGATTCGTCAGATGTCGCTTATTGCACAGAACTTACTTAACACGTACATTGATAATGACAAGAAATTAGTAAATATACCATAATTGTATTTTAACTATGTGGGATTAACTCTTACAGTTAAAATACAATTTTTTGGGGGCAGGGTTTTTTGAATATACCAACCAAATAAATCGACGAAAATGACAACTGAATGGTATCTCTATCAGTGTAATTTAGTTAGATACTATTCAGACAGAATTCGTGAGTTGCAATTTGACGTATCCACAAATAGGTCCTTTAAAATTAAAATATATTTATTTTTTTAATGTATTTTGTCAAAGCATTTTTCTTTGTATTCGTTACTTTGGCTTTTATGCTGAGCGTGTAAACTATAATTAAATTCAGCAATTTCTACTTTATAAATTGCGCATAACCACAACATGAGTCAGTAAAAATTAAACTAGTAAAAGATTTCAATTAGACACAAACTCTTTGAATTCCTTTATCATTTTAATCCTCATTAATAATAATCGTAATTGTGTAACATACTAACTATTGCAATGCCTTTCATTGTGACAATTTGGCCACATTAATTGCGTTTGGAGTAGACGAATTGTTCAAAAGTATGACGCAATATACTGTGTGGTGCCGGACGTAAAGAATAACACCACCCCATTTCTTCCCGTGGGTGTCGTAAAAGGCGACTAAGGGATTAACTAGAGAATGGGCAGCAGCGTTCTCTATGCATTTTACCACCATACTGCGATCGCCAACCCGCCTGCCAAGCATGGCGATTATGGCAAAGCCCCCCAAATCGGGGGAGGCCTAAGTCCAGCAGTGGACGTCTTACGGCTGAAATGATGAATGAATGATGATGACGCAATGGATTCGGAATTTCATCCGAAATCCTTCGGGTTTGTGAAAGAAATTGTGCGCTCTCGCTTGGGACACAAATGGAGTGCTATCTATAAACCTCATTAACCTCAGAGACTCCTTGCACATTATCTTTCCACGCTGTCCGTCGATGACCGACGCAATACAATACTGGGAAGGTTGACGGGCCAGCCAACCTGCCCAGTATTGTTTTGCGTCGGCAAGCTATCGTGCATTATTCGTTTAGTAGTGCATACATGAAGGGCTTTCTTGTGATGTCTATTAGTCAATACCTATATGATTATATTAGTTAAGTGTTTATCTTTGCTACAGTGATGTCAGTAGTAGCTGAAACTTTGTTAATATCTAAATAATTGACCGAAACTAACTTTTGCCAGCAATTTTGTCCGCATAATATGCATATAAACCTTCCTCTTGAATCACTCTGTGTTTTTATGAAAACCGTATCATAATCCGTTGCGCAGTTTAAAAGATCTAACTGTACAGACTCGGGAAGCAACTTTATTTTATACTATTTAGAGATTTCTAATTATGTCATCATTTACTTTTAGTTTCAGAAAAAAAACTTCAGTGTCCCTGGAGCGGTTGGCAGAGCCCACGGCTTGTACGAGCACATATGCCATCATGAACAATAAGTTCATAACCAGCAGAAAACTGTTAATACTAAAACTGTCTGTAGCTAGGTAGATTTTCCAGAAGTCGTAGAACTGTCTTATTTTGTTGCAACTCATCTGTCAAAGAAATCCAATAGGTTTCTTTTATTTTTTCTGGATGGAAAATCGTCAAATGACGTCTCCCGCTCTGAGCGGAGCAGGAGGACGTGTCAGACTTTTGCTGACTAAAACCTATCCATTTTCCTTCTGTTGCTTGTGCCAGGGCCACGGCAATCCTCTCGAACAAATCCGCGACCCTGGCAGGCAACGGTCCAAGCAAACCTCTTCAATAAGTGCTAACATCTCTAAATCTGATAAGCTACCATAGTATTAATACTGCTGGAATCACTTAATAAGAACAATAGGTCACTGAAAATCCTATCTCCGTTACTACTTTTCGTTTTATTATACCTACTTTTTCTACATCATGGGAGTAGCACTAGGGTAGTGCACAAAAATATTATTTTTTACGTTTTTGCAATCCAAAACAAAATTCATTGAAAATATCTGTATTGTGTAACTACCTCTGTCTATATAAGATGATTGGTGTAAATACTACGTAGATAGAATCCGTTTCATCAGATCATCGAGTTACACAGAGGTAGATAAGGTCCAAGCCATTTATACAAAATGTAGATACTTGGCCGGCCTTGTTGGTTTTTGGTCCGAAGCGCTACTACTTACATTGTTCGATTCCCTGGTCGGGCAAACTGTTATTAAGTCCGGGCGGCGGGGCCCGGAGTCTGGATTTGTGTCCGGTTGATGGCAAAACGCTCGTAAGACTTAAACATAACTGGCAAAATGTTGGTGTACTATAGGTGCACCTCTGTCTAACCCTTCGGGGAAACAAGGCGTGATGATGTTACGTGTGTAGCTACACACATTGCGCCTTTTTTTAAACCGATCACATGCCTCACAACTTTAATCAATAGTTTCCGAAGTTTTTCCATCTAAGGAAGGTTACCTACTAAACTTTACATATCATTTTAGATTCGTAATACATTCATATTATTATGATGTTAAAAACAGGCAGATCCAATATACACACAAATTGATAAGTGAATTTATTTAATTTATCGTACGAGATAGGTTCGCATTGAGCGTACGGAAGCAGGGGTAGCGAAAAAGCAATCTTATTCAATAAAAACATATTTTCGGAATATTGATAGCTAAGGAATACTCAGTGTATGATACGAGAGATTCATGCTTTCATAACAATTTAGTATAACTAATCCTATTTTGTCGATATGTATTCGACAGACCATGTTCAGGAAACCTGATAGCATTTCCGATACTTCTTCGAAATTGATTCGTTCTCCGAAACAGACTATACTGCTACGCTATAGTACAATCATGTGGCTTCGACTCAGATAAAGTTAAGTGTTGGTTGTACTTACTGGTATTATCAAACTTATTGCCTCGTGCAGAGAAGTGGTAGATTGTGGCTCGAACCCGGGCAGGTACTCTTTGTGTAAATAATTTCATAACCACTGCTCAAAAACATCGTGAGGAAACCTGCATGTCGTAGAAGAAGACATGTGCCATCTACCGACCCGCATCCCGCACCTACGCGACCCCGTGGGCCCGCGTGGAGATTACAGTACATCCCACTCTCGACAAGAGGAGGCCTGTATGTGGGACCATGACTGACTAGATTACTGCCTTGTTTCTCTAGGGGTCGCAAGCGCTATTGCTGGGTATTGGCTTCCACTCCCAGATCAAGCAAAATGTTATTTGATTTCGATCCGGCTGCCATTAATAGATCTTTGACATTAGTCACGGATAAACAGTCCTATCAAAGGGTATCGTAAACTTAAATTAAATTTTCACAAAAATTAAATTCCGATATTAAGTTTTTTACTCATAGAAAATAATGATAACTACATTTGGATAAAAGTAAAAGTGAAATGATGAAGCTGAAGCAGTAATTTGTTATGTCAAATCTCAAGTACGATGTACAAGCTATGACTAGAATATGTAATGTGCGAGTGTATAAAAAAGGGAGAGCGCATTAAATAATCCGCATTGCTGTCGATTGCCAAAGCGAGTAAAAGCCTGGCAGCATTGCCACGCAGAGTTTCTATACATATACCTAAGTATGCCTACCCATGTTTATGTAGGTTCGCATTTTCTAATACGTACGTCACATCTGAAATGAGGTAAAAAGCATGTGGGAATATCCCTTAAACATTTAGCGTCATACCTACAGTGTACATTTTTAAACATCGACGGACGTGCTATGAATACAAAAAATCACAAAATGTTGGCAATCCGCTCGAAGCAAGATTGAATATTTTTTCCGCACACTACATAGGTACACCGCTCTGGGAACTCCATCTCAAACGAACTGTCAAATATTAGTTTTCCGAATTTCAATTTTTGTTGCTAAAAATCCGGTAGCTAGCTTCGTTTGATTAAAACTGTAAGTGACTCCTTCCAAAGATATTTTCTTATAAATTCGATAAGTGATCCTACTAGTATATAAATATAAATATGATAGGATATTTGAATGTTTGTTACTCAATCACGCAAAAATTGCTCAACAGGTTTGGATGAAAGAGAGACAACACAGATGTTTTAAGGGCATATCCCACATCCCCTAAAACTTTTTTTTTTCATCCCGTGCGTGCCCACAAAAACAGCCAGGTCCTGTTATTTCCTCTGTAAAACCAAAGATGTCTAACATTAACCTACTTTCCAGAACTATTACATTTACTATTCGCACACATTATCTCTGCTTTCGAGAGTCGTTTGCGAAGTATGTCTCTCCCCAGACCCCACATAGCTTTGTAACATCACAAGTCAGAAGTCACAAACTAGATATTCATGCAAACAGCACTCTACGATCTCGTAGAGTACTACAGATAGATTTACGAAGAGTTTTATTACATATCTCTCAAGGTTTTAGCTTCAGTTTTAAAGTATATTCGTGATATTGCGATCACGATACGAATACCTACTGATATATAATTATATATATACGCAAGACTGGTCATCAGTCTGTCTGTTTGTTCATCTATCTGTTACATTTTTAACGGCTGAACAGATTTAGATGAAAACGAACACAATCGTAGGCCACATACTGATATTGGAATAGTACGTTCCCATGTGATCATTTCCGAACTCCATGCGGGTGAAGCCGTGTGCAAAAGCTACTGAATTAAAAATATATCATCATAATCAGACTGTCGAGGTGCATTAATAAAAATGGTCTTCCATTTACAGGATCTTAATTGGATTTTACTGTAATTCTGATTGATTACCGCAGCTAGTTAATCCTACCTTCTGCGTCGTCTTTCTCTTCCGTTAATCCTTGAAATAAAGTAAGTACGCGCGAATATACCCGAGACCCATGAAAATACTGTCAGCGACCCATTTGAAGGTCGTTGGTTGTTTATTCTTGTTTCCCAAAATATTACACAATTACAACAGTAGTTACTAAAACAGTTGGTCGTCAGTGAGTTCTCTCTTCTCATAACTTTTTTTTTTAATGAAAAGTTTTCATGATGGCATGTAACTATAATTAAATAATTTTGCATTTATATTCTAAGAACAAATTAACAAAATGCTGCCAGTAAATATTTTGGGTTGAATGAAAATTAGATTTTTTATTAAAAGTTTTTTTTTTAATGAAGGTACCTACTGGAACCTTTTAGTCGGCACTTTTTATTCTTTTTAATGTTTTCCTTCGAATTGTTTAGCAAAAAAAAGCTTTGAAAAAAGAAGATTATTAACATAACATCATGCCTTGTTTCCCCGAAGGGTTGGGCAGAGGTGAACCTATAGTACACCCACATTTCGCCTGTTATGTTTAAGTCCCATGTAATAGGGGGCGAGCCTATTGTCATCAGCCGGGCACTGACCCAGACTCAGGGTTACTGCTAAGAGATTACAGATGGAAAAACCCAATAGGTAACACTCTTTGCCCGACCTGGGAATTGAACCCAGGACCTCATGCTCAGCAGTAGCGCTTGCTACCAACGAGGCAGTATTATTTCATAATAATCTTCTTTTTCCAAAGGTTTTTTTTTTTTGCTTTACAATTCGAAGGAAAACATTAAAAAAACCGACTTCCTCAAAAACACTCGAAAGTGAAAAATAACTTTAATTTCGGAAGTCGGTGTCTTAGGATCTGTATTTGAGTTTTTTGCCACCGACTTCCGAAATTAAAGTTATTTTTCACTTTCGAGTGTTTTTGAGGAAGTCGGTTTTTTTTTTGTAAAAAAGTTTTTATTTGTTACTTTTTAGTTATGGTATCTACTCGCACTAATTCCTATACCACTAATCACCAGGTGAAATTTGATACTTTACTACTGCTGTAAATCGTTGAGGAAGTCCCTTGACTGTCTGTCTATGGTCTCCTTCATTAGACCTGTAATGGTACTTATAAGCTTTATGGGAGCTTTCTCATCAATAGAAATTAATTAAGTTCAAACACCAGGTAATTGCTGTAAATCGTTAAGGAGTTCCCTCGATTGTCTTTCGGCTCCATCATCAGATCAACTCCGAACCTTAATTAAATAGTAGTAATAAAATTGGCACTTTGAACCGTATAAAGTAACCCCAACAATAGGGAACTGCTGTAAATCGTTGACGAATTCCCTCAACTGTCTATGGTCTCCATCATCAGACCTGTAATGGCACTTATAGCCCATATGGGTGCAAAGTTCTCATCAATAGAAATGAATTAAGTCCAAACACCGGGTATTTGCTGTAAGTCGTTGAAGAGTTCCCTCGACTGTCTTTCGGCTTCATCATCAGAGCAACTTTAGACCTTCATGAAATAGTAGTGCTTTAAGATTATTAATGAAAGAAATAAAAAACGCACTAGTCACCACTATGATTTTCGAAGGTTCCCTTCGACTTCTCTGGAATGCCATCATCAGATCCTGGTTTCCTTATCATGGGACCACCCTTGGAAAATCTCCTTTCCAACAAAAAAAGAATCATCAAAATCGGTCCATAAATGATGAAGTTATCGGTGAACACACATAAAAAAAAATATATACGGTAGAATTGAGAAACCTCCTCCTTTTTTTGAAGTCGGTTAAAAAGAATAAAAACCGGCCAAGTGCGAGTCGGACTCGAGCACCGAGGGTTCCGTTCAAACCTGTGGGTATCCTCGGTTTATGCATAAGGTTTATGTTTATGAAATTAAATGTTTTTTTTTTAATTTTTATATTTGAGTTGATTGAATTAAAGGTAAATTGCGGTTTACGATTTATGACGTATTAAAAAAAAAACTACTTACTGGATCTCGTTCAAACTAATTTTCGGTGGAAGTTTATATGGTTATGTACATCATATATTTTTTTTAGATTTATCATTCTCTTATTTTAGAAGTTACGGGGGGGGGACACATTTTACCACTTTGGAAGTGTCTCTCGCGCAAACTATTCAGTTTAGAAAAAATTATATTAGAAACCTCAATACCATTTTTGAAGACCTATTCATAGATACCCCTATTCATAGATACACGTATGGGTTTGATGAAAAATTTTTTTTAGTTTTAGTTCTAAGTATGGGGAACCCCAAAATGTATTGTTTTTTTTTTCTATTTTAGTGTGCAAATCTTAATGCGGTTCACAGAATACATCTACTTACCAAGTTTCAACAGCATAGCTCTTATAGTTTCGGAGAAAAGTGGCTGTGACATACGGACGGACAGACAGACAGAAAGACAGACAGACATACAGACAGACATGACGAATCTATAAGGGTTCCGTTTTTAGCCATTTGGCAACTGAACCCTAAATAGTGCCAACTAAAAGGTTCCAGTAGGTACTTACCTTCAACTTACACTCGCTCAGTACGTAAGTAAGTTTTTACCTCGGGGCAATCGTTTTCCCGGAGTTTCCTTTGAGAAACAATGTGATATCGAATATCTGCCCTTATTAGCGAAGTTTTCTTTGTGAGAGAAAATATTGGAAAATTACTAGGTAGGTATATACTTACCTGGTAATAAGTTTCGTAATATGTTCTTTCAGATTTGTTTAAAATTTCAAACGACTGAATTTATTCTTCTGAATTGACTAGACTCTTTAGAAAGCTTTTATCCACACTACACCGCATTAGTTACTAAATCAGTTACTAACTCTGTCTGCAAAATAGAGTGCGTCAAAAACAGACGTATTACGACTTTACTTCGTTAGGTTACTTTTTAGGAGGCAAACTAGCTGAATGAGATGACGAAGATTATAGCTAAATGGAGTAGAATATGTATATGTATCTCTATGATAATTATCATCATCAATATCAAAATCTTCCTGCCCTTGTCTCATTTTAAGTACATGAGGTGACACACGTTTTCTGTTTCCACTCTCGCCTGTCACGGTTGACAGGCGAGAGTGGAAACAGAAAACCTAATGCATTAGGGATAACGTTGAAAATCAATTAAAGAAATTTGATAGATTGTAGTAGATCGATGTACTGGCGTCTGTACATACAAACGAAAAATATTGCGCACTAGATTTTCAACGGAACACCACGCTGCGTTTCAAAACGGGTATAACCGACGTAGGTAAAAAGGCTGCCAGGCTCAAATGGGATTGGGCGGGCCACATTAGCCGTATGCGGCTAATGTTCAAGGTTGATTGGGAGAATTTGACAGTTTCGGGTAACTTGATGTGCTGGCGTCTGTAAATCGACTTAGCCCTCGTATTACGGCAATTTACAAAGTGGCGTTATTTTAACGTGCACTGGAATTTCAACGCACTACTTAGCGCTGAGTGTTGAGAATAACTCAACATTGTATTTGTTTGACGCGCTGGGATATACTCAGCTGAACCAGTGGCAAAAACTATAACCTCGATCTAGTGAAGTAGGTAGTGATTTTTTACAGTTTTTTGTTTAAGTGCTATATATCAACGTGTGAATCACACTCACATGATAATCTTACGATAGGAAATTAAAGAAAAAAAATGGGTTTAAAACTAGAGCTTACGTATTTAATCTTCCTTAGATTAAGCATAGGCATTTTCTACCAGCCAACCTTTGGGTGATGCAGAAAGATACAATGGTAGATGCAATCAATTTGATGAATAAATATTTTAAACGATGATGAAACAGTATGAGAAAGTAAGAATTGAGTATATAAGGGGAAGTTTGAGAGTGGCGCCACTTACAGGATAGTTGAAAAGAAATCGTTTATTTGTGCAGGCATGTGATGAGGATATCTCTTATGGTGCCGGACGTAATAGCAACATCCTAAGGAATCCAAAGGATTTACTACAGAATGGGCAGCAGCGTTCTGTACATTTTACAATTATACTGCGATCGCGAACCCGCCTGCGAAACGTGGCGATTATGGCAAAACCCCCCTTGGGGTAGTCCTATATACAGGAATGAACGTCTTTCGATTGAATTGATGATGATATGAGGAGAAGGAAAAAAAAAACATAAGTGATGAATACAAATGTTGACGGATGGAGAGGAAGAGGAAGGCCAAAGAAAGATAAATTAATTGTGTGAGGAATGGTATGAAAGCCTTTTCTTTCATACCATTCCACACACAATCCATTTATAAATTAGTGATCACTTAGCGGTTGCCAGGCGAGAGTGGAAACAGAAAACGTGTGTCACCTCATGTACTTAAAATGAGACAAGGGCAGGAAGATTTTGATATTGATGATGATAATTATCATAGAGATACATATACATATTCTACTCCATTTAGCTATAATCTTCGTCATCTCATTCAGCTAGTTTGCCTCCTAAAAAGTAACCTAACGAAGTAAAGTCGTAATACGTCTGTTTTTGACGCACTCTATTTTGCAGACAGAGTTAGTAACTGATTTAGTAACTAATGCGGTGTAGTGTGGATAAAAGCTTTCTAAAGAGTCTAGTCAATTCAGAAGAATAAATTCAGTCGTTTGAAATTTTAAACAGATCTGAAAGAACATATTACGAAAGTTATTACTAGGTAAGTCTAGGATGCCTACCTAGTAATTTTCCAATATTTTCTCTCACAAAGAAAACTTCGCTAATAGGGGCAGATATTCGATATCACATTGTTTCTCAAAGGAAACTCCGGGAAAAGCGATTGCCCCGAGGTAAAAACTTACTTACGTACTGAGCGAGTGTAAGTTGAAAGTAAGTACCTACTGGAACCTTTTAGTTGGCACTATTTAGGGTTCAGTTGCCAAATGGCTAAAAACGGAACCCTTATAGATTCGTCATGTCTGTCTGTATGTCTGTCTGTCTTTCTGTCTGTCTGTCTGTCTGTCCGTCCGTATCTCACAGCCACTTTTCTCCGAAACTATAAGAGCTATGCTGTTGAAACTTGGTAAGTAGATGTTTTCTGTGAACCACATTAAGATTTGCACACTAAAGTAGAAAAAAAAAACAATAAATTTTGGGGTTCCCCATACTTAGAACTGAAACTAAAAAAAAATTTTTCATCAAACCCATACGTGTATCTATGAATAGGGGTATCTATGAATAGGTCTTCAAAAATGGTATTGAGGTTTCTAATATAATTTTTTCTAAACTGAATAGTTTGCGCGAGAGACACTTCCAAAGTGGTAAAATGTGTCCCCCCCCCCCCCCCCGTAACTTCTAAAATAAGAGAATGATAAATCTAAAAAAAATATATGATGTACATGACCATATAAACTTCCACCGAAAATTAGTTTGAACGAGATCCAGTAAGTAGTTTTTTTTTTTAATACGTCATAAATCGTAAACCGCATTTTACCTTTAATTCAATCAACTCAAATATAAAAATTAAAAAAAAACATTTAATTTCATAAACATAAACCTTATGCATAAACCGAGGATACCTACAGGTTTGAACGGAACCCTCGGTGCGCGAGTCCGACTCGCACTTGGCCGGTTTTTATTCTTTTTAATGTTTTCCTTCGAATTGTAAAGCAAAACAAAAAACCTTTGGAAAAAGAAGATTATTATGAAATAATACTGCCTCGTTGGTCTAGTGGTAGCAAGCGCTACTGCTGAACATGAGGTCCTGGGTTCGATTCCCAGGTCGGGCAAAGTGTGTTACCTATTGGGTTCTTCCATCTGGAATCTCTTAGCAGTAACCCTGAGTCTGGGTCAGTGCCCGGCTGATGACAATAGGCTCGCCCCCTATTACATGGGATTAAACATAACAGGCGAAATGTGGGTGTACTATAGGTTCACCTCTGCCCACCCCTTCGGGGAAACAAGGCGTGATGTTATGTTAATAATCTTCTTTTTTCAAAGGTTTTTTTTTGCTAAACAATTCGAAGGAAAACATTAAAAAGAATAAAAAGTGCCGACTAAAAGGTTCCAGTAGGTACCTTCATTAAAAAAAAAACTTTTAATAAAAAATTTAATTTTCATTCAACCCAAAATATTTACTGGCAGCATTTTGTTAATTTGTTCTTAGAATATAAATGCAAAATTATTTAATTATAGTTACATGCCATCATGAAAACTTTTCATTAAAAAAAAAAGTTATGAGAAGAGAGAACTCACTGACGACCAACTGTTTTAGTAACTACTGTTGTATTTGTGTAATATTTTGGGAAACAAGAATAAACAACCAACGACCTTCAAATGGGTCGCTGACAGTATTTTCATGGGTCTCGGGTATATTAGCGCGTACTTACTTTATTTCAAGGATTAACGGAAGAGAAAGACGACGCAGAAGGTAGGATTAACTAGCTGCGGTGATCAATCAGAATTACAGTAAAATCCAATTAAGATCCTGTAAATGGAAGACCATTTTTATTAATGCACATCGACAGTCTGATTATGATGATTTATGTTTTTAATTCAGTAGCTTTTGCACACGGCTTCGCCCGCATGGAGTTCGAAAATGATCACACGGGAACGTACTATTCCAATATCAGTATGTGGCGTACGATTGTGTTCGTTTTCATCTAAATCTATTCAGCGGTTAAAAATGTAACAGATAGATGAACAAACAGACAGACTAATGTCCACTCTTTCGTATTTGAATAATATCAGTAGGTATTCGTATCGTGATCGCAATATCACGAATATACTTTAAAACTGAAGCTAAAACCTTGAGAGATATGTAATAAAACTCTTCATAAATCTATCTGTAGTACAAAAAAAAACAACAGAAAAACAAACAGTAAAAAAAAAAAAGATTTTCAACCCTCGGTGTGGAACTGAGCAAAGAGAATCCAATAGAGCAACGATTCGATTTTCGACTATCGATCGCTAAGCAGTACATTACGTCCGTCTGAACTAAACGTGTTTCATCGTAGATGCATGCCTCGTGATATAGTAGGTCTTTACTAGGGATGTTATGGATATGAAATTTTGGATACGGATTGGTTACGGATGTAGGAATGATTATTATACCGGATACGGATACGGGTATGGATATGAAATTATTTCGGATTATCCGTTAGTTTCGGATAATTTCGGATACGGATATTAAATTTATAAAGAATTTAAAAAGAAAAATACAAATAGCTAATAAAATGGTTTTATTTATATGTCACCATTTGGTAGGAATTACAATCAGTCTGTGAGTAATTTTTGCAGCTATTTAAAATAAAAATGATTATAAATATATATTGAGAGTTATCTAATCTACCTAAAATAAAAATGTTATAACAAATCCGATATTATCCGAAACTTTTATTTCGGATTCGGTTACGGTTACGGATAAATTTTTATATCGGATATCCGATATTTTCGGTTACGGTTACGGAGCTCCCTAACATCCCTGGTCTTTACCTATGAAAATGCCGTATTGTACGAAAAAATGAAACGAATTTTTTTCATGTATTTTTTATTTGTATTAATCGAAATAATCACCCATGCAATCAATGCATCTTTGCCAACGCAGTGGCAGTTTATTGTTGCCCTTCTTAAAAAAATCAGGTGGACGGGAGGCAACAAATTCTTTTCCCGCCAAGAAGTTATCCAAATTCTGGAAAAAGTAGTAGTCTGTAGACGCAAGGCCTGGTGAGTAGGGCGGATGACGGAGAGCTTCCAACCCCAGTTCTTGCAACTTGGAGACCGTCTGCTGCTGTGCAGTATGAGGTCGCGTGTTGTCGTGCAGGAGCAGCGGAGACAAGCGATTGACCAATGCTGGTTGGAGATGTGCCAGCTTCTCTATCATTGAGTTCAGTTCTTCACAGTACACATCTGCAGTAATGCTCACCCCGTTTGGTAAGAAGCTGTGATGAATCACACCGGCGCTAGACCACCAAACAGTGACCATCACTTTTCTAGGGGTAAGTTTTCGTTTAGGGCCAACTTGCTGAGCGCTTGCGGTTAACAAACAGAATCCATTTTTCATCGCAGGTAACAATGCGGTTCAAAATTCCTTCATTTGTGTGTCTGTTGAGCAGTGCAAGGCACGTCTCGACGCGTACTTCGCGCTGGCGATCATTGAGTTCGTGGGGCACACATTTGTCAAGTTTTTTTACCTTGCCAATTTGACGCAAATGGACCAATATTGTTTTGACGCTAACGTCGAAAGCTGCTGCTAATTCAGCCGTAGATTGTGTATCATCAGCTTCCACAATCGCCTTTAATTCGTCATTCTCGACCAAAGTCTTCGGACGACCGCGAGGTTCATTTTTCAGGTCGAAATTTCCAGAACGGAAGCGAGCAAACCAATAAATAACAGGTGGTGCGTTGGTTTGTAGTGTTAGCTCCGTAAACGTCGCTGATGTTGCGTGCCGCTTGTGCCGCGTTGCTGCCACGACGGTACTCATATTATCAGACGAAAAAGATTGAAATGCGATGAAAATGTAACACTAATCAATAAACAAATGACTACTTTTGAAAAAAGAATTCCATGTTTTTAAAATAAAATTAATTTGAAATTAGAATTCTTAGACTAACAAAAATTATTTTGATTTGAAATGGCCAGTACTGCAGAACGGCAATTTCATAGGTAAAGACCTAATACATACGTACCTATAACCGTTTAGTCACCGCGTACTCGACACGAGGATTCTACGGTT
Organism: Aporophyla lueneburgensis; assembly: GCA_932294355.1. Lineage (NCBI taxonomy): Eukaryota > Metazoa > Arthropoda > Insecta > Lepidoptera > Noctuidae > Aporophyla > Aporophyla lueneburgensis. The sequence goes on along the minus strand of OW028750.1, from coordinate 15,991,875 downwards.
TGTTGTTACATTTCGATCATTCACATTTAAATATATAACTGGTAGTATAGCGTAATGTTATTATTAGCTGCTACGATTAAGGAAAACGTAGCGAGTTCATTATATGCCGAGCACGTGGCATAATAAGCGCGGGCTTTGTTTTACATTATTTATGAAGTCAGAAAAACGAATTGTTAAGTACTTTGACAGTTATATGAAATGACACATTAACCTACTCGCAAATTGTGAAAAATTAATTTCCGTGGTTATACCTCCTTATAATAATTGATTACAATACATGAGCTTACGCGAGGGAGACATGATGGCTCAGTTGGCTCACGGGCTTAGCGTAGCAGATCACTGTTGGGCTCAATTCCCATTTAGTTCAAATATATATTATCGTCATTGTTTTACTACCCTTATCCCAATATTTGGATATGGGGAAGTAGGTTTTATTCATAAATGCGTCTCAATTATTTTCTAAGAACTACATTACCTAGTATTCGAATTTTTAAAAACTGTATTTTATTATATAATCGTAGTACTGGCAACCAGCGTGCCTATAGGACCAGATGTATGAATATAAACGAAGCAAAATAAGTATGTACGGTTCGTAACAGATGGCGTTCTGTAGTTTCTGCTTACCTCCATGGGGAAAAAGCAGGTATTTATCAGGGCTGTTAGGGAGCTCCGTAACCGTAACCGAAACTATCGGATATCCGATATAAAAATTTATCCGTAACCGTAACCGAATCCGAAATAAAAGTTTCAGATAATATCGGATTTGTTATGATATTTTTATTTTAGGTCGATTAGATAACACTCGATATATTTATTTATAATCATTTTTGTTTTAAATAGCTGTAATAATTACTCACAGACTGATTGTAATTCCTACCAAATGGTGACATATAAATAAAACCATTTTATTAGCGATTTGTTTTATACTTTTGAAATTCCTCAAAAGTTTAATATCCGTAACCGAAACTATCCGAAACTAACGGATAATCCGAAATAATTTCAATCCTTATCCGTATCCGTATCCGTATCCGGTATAATAATCATTCCTACATCCGTAACCAATCCGTATCCGAAATTTCATATCCCTAACATCCCTAGTATTTATGAATGTTTAATGAGCCTATTATGCTACCACTGCTGGGAGACATGCCTCCTCTGTGTGAGAGTGAGTCATAATCCACCACGGGCCCAGGGTGTGTTGGTAGAAGTCACATCCCTTCGAATTTTTTAGTTCTATGACATCCCGGATTCCGCACTATGTTTTCATTCACTGCTTTGAAAGCTATGGTGATGAAATTAGGTAAATCATACAAGGTAAAGCGCGTGGTTTGATCTCGTAAGTCAGGGCCTATACTACTGGCCCACTACTGCTATCAATTACAACTATTCTATTGTCGATGTTTCACACACTCGAATATCTTTGCTACAGTCTGAATCATTTCTTATACTTAGTTAAGATTACATTTCTTTTACATGTCTTGGCACTGCTACTTTTCAGTTTGTTCTGGTAATAATCGGATATATTTTTTTTGGGAGAGTATTTCGTATAACAAGAACTGATAAAAGCTAGGGCGCTCTGCGAATATAAATTATGAGAATTTTCCTCGCAAAACCTGAGTGAAACTGCCCTACTCCTCTTTATCATGTTCACATAATGCTTTCAAGTATTTTGTTAGATATTCCTAAAATAAATAATAGGTACAAAACATTTGGGAGATAAACAAATCTTTACATCATAAATAATTTATTTGTAAGAAATAAACTATATATTTAGTACCCATACTCTTATTATTACCCTCTTGGAATAAATAAAAATATTATGTTATAATCTTCAAGAACCTATCTTATTAAGTGGGAAGCGCCAGCATAGTCCGCGAAATTCACATACCTAGGTTGTTAAATTTTGGATTTTTGAAATTTGCTGGTCAGTGTCACGTTGTTTGTAGATTAAAATATGATTCGCGTCCGAACCATAGCTCATCCACCTTAAGATATTTCTAATAGAGTTCATCCTCTGGGCAAATGTAATGTTTAAGAAGTTTACTTGCAAAACCACGCTGTCGCAACAGGACCGGCCTTGAAAATTTTACAAGGATTTACATAGGAACATTGTCTACTGCTGTGATATATTTCGTGACCAGCTCCTATGACATCGATCGCGCTGAGTCCATATTTCTGAAAAATATATTTTTTTACTTAATGATTGTTCGAATGGATTGGATTAGTTTATATCTAATCGAGAGAAATAAGTCTCATTTACAAAACCGCAAAAACCTTAGAAGTCCACTTAGGATGAAGTTATAACACTCACTACGTCCATTCATAACGAAAAGCTATTTTTATGACGCAACTCTAAAAAACATTGAAAAATGGAGAATCAAATTACTCACACAAAGATAGGATAGGTACTCACAATAATTTTGCCGCCCTCCTTGATAGCGCTGCCGAAACCCTTAGAGCTGGCGCTAGCTCCGCCCGACATCAGCACCAGGACTGCCATCAACAGCACGACGAGACCGAACAGCTTCATGATGAATAATTAATGTTTAAAACAATGAAGTCTTAATGATCAGATTGTCGTCGAGTTTGATGATCCCTCTGTGTTCCGTTGTACTTAAATACGGAAATATATTAGTATGGGAAAAAGTTGGTCCTAGAACTCCTTCATGTGCCTCAGGGTTTTTTTGTGTTTCGTTACTATTGTGTTTTATTTCCCAGTTATCGAGACAAACAGCTTTACGTAGTAAAGCAAAATGAATTACGCAGTTGTACAAGTCGTTGTAGTATCGCGTTTCGTGCGAAGAGTATATTTTCTGCATACACAATACCATGCCACTTTAATAAAACAGGCCGATAAAATTTAACAAAAGTCCATACCTAGAGACCAGACCTAACATACCCGAAGGATTTTGATACGCTGAATCCGAATCCATGCTCAGAATTGCTCCTGTACGTCTGGTTTTTGAGATATCCTAACCTAAAAGAGCAAAAAACGCGTTTTTTGCAGTTTTTGAGGTTACATGACAGAAGGAAAAAAAATGATTATCAAAAAACATATGTCAATTGAAAGTACCATCCTGTCCCTTTTAAACCTATTTAGATTTTATCAAATATCTTTTTTTTTTCACCAAAATATCGCTATTTGAAATTTTACACTTTAGCGTATTAAACCAACCACACAAAAAAATCTGCCCGAGACCAGACCATGTTGATCTTGTGTTTTTGGGGTCGCTGATTTCGATTCCGAGGTCCAATTCACCCTATAAGATCAGAATTTTTCGTAAGCTCAAAAAACAAACCCTAAAAACTACTCCTACCAAACCATAAGCAGGCTAAACCACCTGACCCTGGAAACAGCAAGTTTAATCACTAATAGGGTGAATTGGACCTCGAATTCGAAAGTTCTGGGTAAATGTCGGTCTGTGTAATCTATATAGGACATACTAACTCCATATCTTTATCTCATTTGTTTCTTCAATTCCATATTCAAAAATGGTACCGTTTCCATTAACCTCAATTTGAAATTGGCCAGTTCTGAACTTATGACGAATGAGATAAAGTTAACAAATCCTTTAGGATGAGGTCACCTGTCTTGATCCCGTAGGAGTCGTTACGACAGTCATTCAACATGACAAGCTGGCAGTAACTGATGGTCTTAGGGATTGTTTCAATTCTCGAGCTTATTCGCACAAACATAAACCCCCTTGCTAATAAATGTGAAATTTTGCCAAAAATCCTCGAACAATTTATTGTAATTATCACTCACTACTCTATTTTGCCTTGTATACATGTATTTTAGTCTCGTGTATCAATATAGTAAGGTCCGCTGGTTTAAACAAGTTGGAGATTTCTCTTTTCCAAATTGTCATAATACCTGAATTTGTAACTTTAGTCAAACTTCATTAACTTTTTTACATGTGAAGTTAAGTTTTCTACATGTGCCACAAAAAAGCTGTTACGAATTATGTAATGAATGATGGCTGTCTGAATAGCTAATGCAGCCATAGGAACTTCTTGGTCGTTTTAAAGACACTGGAGATGTTCCCGTTTATTTTCATTCCTTGGCCAACGTAGCAGAACAAGCAAAGGAATTCACGAAACAGTATATTTTAATTCCATACCACAATACAAATGTGGAATTCCCAACAGTATATCTTCAAAGGAGCGTCGTTACTGAATGGTAACATCGAGACATTCATCTTAATCTTCCTTGGCAGTCGTAACCGTTTGTTTCGTCAGCTTATTTATGTATACTAGTGATCGCACATTGGTCGAAATTCGACCGTATTTCATTTGAATAGAAATACATTATTAAATGAAAAAATATTTGTAAATAATAATAAATATAAAAAAATAATATGGTTATATTTGACATTCAGTAACACTATAGACAAATCTATATATTAATTCGTGAAGCGAAAACTTTGGATCCCTTTTTACGAAAATTGGGCGGACGGAGGAGTATGAAATTTCGCACACTTATAGTTTATACAGAGAAGAAGTGACGAATGCTAATATGTTTTAAAATTATGCGTAAAAATACATTATTTTCAATAAATAACACGTTACACACACTACTATTCATTACCGTGTATTTAATACACACATGCATAGATATTCTTTTGTTTATGGTCCAAATCTGTGGTTTTATGGGGAGTGTCAAGTATGGCATTCGTAAGTTTCCCATACAAAACTTAGTGTCGTGTGCAAACTGTAGAGGTTGTATGCCTCACGATTGTGCAGGCTGGTTATAATATCGTCTGGAGGACACGGTGGAACATACGGTGGAGGTGTGCCCTGCCTGGCCGGAGCACCGCCGTGTCCTCGTGGAGGCGATCGGCGGCGGCGACCTCTCGCGTCCAGCCCTGGTGCGAGCCATGGTACGGAGTGAGAGGGAATGGGAAGCCGTCACCTCCTTCTGCGAAGCAGTAATGCTCGCGCTGGAGGAGGCGGGGCGCGTGAGGGAGTGGCAGTCTCTGCGCCCTCACGTCCCTAGCCGCCGCAGGAGGAGACGCCCCGGGCGTCGGGAGTCGATTGCGGACTCCCGGCCACCGTAGGCGCGAGCTTGCGGGTGGCGAGCAATGGGTAGCTCGCCGCCCGGTAAGGACCAAGCTCGGGTCGACGGCGCGTAGTGTTCCACGCGCGCCTCAAAGAGATGTCAGCAAAACTGAAGGGGTCTGCTAGGACAGATGCCTGCCGGGGTCGCGTGATTGTTCGAAAGAGATACCGTGACCCTGGCACATGGGCAATTGAAGGAACACGGGTGGGTTTTAGTCAGTAAAAGTCTGACATGCCCTCCCGCTCCGCCCAGAGCGGGAGAAGTCATTTGATGATTTCCCATCCAAAAAAAAAAAAAGGCTGGTTATAATTATGACATTTGAACTGTCCTAATTAATTAAAATTAATAGGGAAAAATTGGTACTCCCTTTCTTCTCCTAAAATTGTTTGTCCGAAAATCATTATCCATAACAGCTATAAACGGCAGTAACCATAATATTCAAAAAGTCGAAATTTTGTTTTACATAATTATCTTTGCTTCTAAAACTATTCTGTCATAATATCAAAAACTATAATCATTAAATCTACTAATTTTGCATGTTATAAAGTCATATGTCCTAAGTATTGTATTATATAAATTGCATTATGCCGAATGTTCATTTATAATAAAATCGTTAGTAGTAAAAAAATGCTACAAGTTAGGTTTTAGTGACAGAAACGAATCGCTGTAAATCCGACTCCACGTAGTCTTGTCTGCCCTACCCCTAGAGTGTAATTTAAAATCGCGTAGGCGCGGAGGGGCGAGGCGGCCCGCGAGCTGAGGAGCAGGTGGTTGTAACGCTCGCCGCCGCTGCTGAGGCAAGACGAAGCTGCGGTGGTGATCGTTAAACCGTCTGCGACGATAAGCTCGCCTAAGTCCCGCAGTGCCGGAGCCGTGACAGTAACCATGCCTGCTGCATGATGCATGCTCGCTTGCATACTGCATGCTTGCTTGCATGCTCGATTGCATGCTGCTTGCCTGCTTGCATGCATGCTCGCTTGCATGCTGCATGCTTGCTTGCATGCTACATGATACATGCTTGCTTGCATGATCGATTGCATGTTGCTTGCGTGCATGCATGCTGCATGCATGGTGTATGTTTGTTTGTATGTTTCTTAGAGGGAAATAAAATCACTTGTTCACAATCACCTGTTTTATTGAGTGATATTGTATTTATTGAGTGATAATACATGCAGCGCCATGCCAGGCCTTGATAAATACCATAATGCTTTTGTATCTTTACTATTTATGTATTGTATCAGTTGAATTTGATAAAATAATGAAATTCTTAATGAACTCTTTGTTTTAAAAATATAATTAGGATAAATAAACACAAATAATTTGAATTTAGAACTTATAACTTTTATGGAAAACAGTTTTAAGTCTTTTGTATGTTATTGATAGTAATATTTATGACAAACGGATTTAGGGCATATTATATTTAGGGATTTCAATTGTATGGCATGTGATATTATGTGACATTTAGTTCGGGCAAGTTATCATTCGGACAAATGATGATTAGGACAAAAAAAAATATAGCTCTTTAGATTATGGATAAGAAAGTTAGGTCACACAATAGAGAACCGGAAAAATTCTATACAAACAGAGCTTTTTGTGATAATTCATTCCATATCCAGCAGTTAAGAAGTATTAAGAAAATAAAGAAGAGATTCCTGAAGAAGTATTCTTTACTCATTAAACCTACAGCCTGGTCCTAGCCATCACCATCCCGCCAAAATTTGTCTATGGTGTTACTGAATGTCAAATATAACCATACTAGCTTTTGCGCCCACGTGGAGGTCGGAAAATATCCCGCGGGAACGTACTGCCGGGATAAAAAAGTAGCTTATGTGTTAATCCAGGTTATAAACTAACTGTGTTATAAATTTCATCCAAATCCATTCAGTAGTTTTTGCGTGAAAGAGTAACAAACTACCACACAGCCACACATCCATACATACAAACTTTCGCATTTATAATATTAGTAAGATTATTTTTTTATATTTATTATTATATATATATTTTTCATTTAATAATGTATTTCTATTCAAATGAAGTACGGTCGAATTTCGACCAATGGGCGATCACTAGTAATATTAAAGACAAATATTCTCAATATGATCATAGATTTAAAAAATGAAATAGGTTATATATCTATAAAATTAATTTATTACCTATGGTTATACTTGACATTCAGTAAGACTATAGACACAAAATATTAAAGACAGATGTTCTCGATTGGACCACAGATTTGAACCATAAACAAAAGAATATCTATGCATGTGTGTATTAAATACAGGGTAATGAATAGTAGTGTGTGTAACATGTTATTTATTGAAAATAATGTATTTTACGCATAATTAAAAAAAATATTAGCATTCGTCCCTTCTTCTCTGTTTAAACTACAAGTGTGCGAAATTTCATACTCCTTCGTCCGCCCAATTTTCGTATAAAGGGATCCCAAGTTTTCGCTTCACGTATTAATATATAGATATTTATTATTATATTATAAACATTTATTTTCAGACAAAGTCCATAGTGTGTTAGTAACCATATTCTTAAAAACTAATGTTAGTATTGGGTAACAAAATTAAATGTCGACATGAAGTCGCACCCACCTTTGCAGCATGGGGGACTCCCACCGATCAGTAAAAACACCCAGTATAGTGTTGGTACTGCCACGAACGCGAGTGAGTAGGGAGGCGCATCTTTTTCTAATGATAGCCGCAAAGCCATCAACCCGCGCCTCAGCAAACATCCCTGACGCACTGCACCTCCATGGCAACCCCAACAGTACCCTGAGTGCATTATTATATTGGACACGCAGGTCGCTGTATGCCCGCTGCGAATAACTGACCCACAGGCTGCAGGTGTAAAATGATTGGCAATATGCTTTAAAAAGCGTGATTTTAACCGAATTTGTACACCGTGCAAACCTGCGGGCAGCATATTACAACGGACAGCCAGCGACCTGCGTTCCCTTTCAATGTCTACATTATCACTCAACTCATCGGTGACCCAGTGACCCAAATATTTAAATTTAGATACCCTACACAGAGGAGTACCACACAGTGATACATGAGGAAATTTCGGGTAAGAAAAACCACGAGCTTTAAAGAGCATTAGTTCACTCTTCCCAACATTATATTTGAGCCCATGGGCCACCGCATATGATTCACATATCAACACTAACTTCCTCATAGCACTGATTGATGGACTCAGCAACACCATGTCATCTGCATAGCTAAGATTATTGGTACAAATTCCATCAATATGACATCCGACCATGGTGCTGCTGAGCTCAACAATCAGCTGGTTAATGTACAGATTGAACAAGCGAGGCGAGCTTAATCCGCCCTGCCTCACTCCGCAATCCAACCGGTACATACTCGACATGGAACCGTTCCACCTTACACAGTTGCGCTGATTGCTATACCAAAACTTAAATATTGATATAACTTCAATTGGTACAGAAGTTTCAGATGCCAACTTGTTCCACATGACGTCATAATTGACGAGATCGAAAGCTTTCGATAGGTCTAAAAAACAGGCAAAGACAGGCGTCTTTCTATCCTTGTAGTACTGCATTATACTTGAAGTGTTACAAGACAGAAAAAGCAAGATTAATCAGATCCTTTTTTTTATATGTAGGTTTTTTATTCTTTTCGATACCAAGAACTAAGGTGATGGACCGTTAAATCCATTTAGATTACCAGGATAAAAAATATGGGTTAGCGGTGAAAATTGGACCAACTTTCCTTAAATCCTTTCATCCACGTTTAGCCTAATTGAGTCCCCAAACATATAAATTATAAACAAACAACTACTTTAATATTTGCATTTATATTGAGCGTAACATAATCGTCTTATATTTTCGCCAGAAGATTAAGGGAAAGGATGGAAAAACACAGCTTGTTTCATCTCTTAAAAGCATTTATAGGTGAAATTTCTGCAGAAAATTTATAACTTATCTATGTATCGACTGTTTCATCTGTGTGGTCTCGGACGTAAAGAATAGTACCATCCCATTTATTCCCGTGGGTATCGTATGAGACGACTAAGGGACTTACTAGAGGATGGGCAGCAGCGTTCACAATACTTTTTATCACCATACTGCAATCGCCAACCCGTCTGTCAAGCGTGGCGATTATGACAAACCCGAGAGGTTTTGGAGGAGGCCTATGCTAAGCACGTCTTTCAGCTGAAATGATTATGTATGATGATTTATTGACATGAAATGAAAAATGTTGTAAGAACATTAGTGGGCAAGTACGTATGACGTAAAAGCATCAATGAAACATCTGAAAGAGTTCCACGTACTTTATCCTTATTCTCAATTGTGATTTTCCGTACAAACTTCGTCTCTAAACTTACTATTACTGACTAATAAAAAAAACCCTCTCATGTAGCGTAAAGTTACCTTAAGGAATATATAAAGACACTTCGAATTCTGATCACTCATCATTCGAAGTTTGCGCTTCTTCAGTTTAACAACAGTCAATTGTTTTGAACACTATCCTTCCACCATGAAGCTGTTCGGTCTCGTCGTGCTGTTGATGGCAGTCCTGGCGCTGATGTCGGTTGGAGCTAGCGCCAGCCCTAAGGGCTTCGGCAGCGCTATCAAGAAGGGTGGCAAAGTTATTGTGAGTATTATTATTATGCTTGAATTATTGTCATTCATAGTGTGACGGTATGTCACCTATTTAAAATAAATTATTATATTTCTTCTAAAATTGTGACACGATAACGTGCCTCTTAGGAGGAAGCACATTAAATCTTAACTTTATGGCCTGACAGCTCGACACGTTACCGTAATAAATAACGAAGTAATATATTTCTTTAAAATCCCAAAACAATATCGAACTACTTACAAAGCCATTCATTTATATTTTACGAGCAGCAAAGTGCCAACAATCAGTCGAAAGTAATATTTGAAGCCCCTTAATTGGTACAAATTCTCAGAAGTAAGGGTAGATAGATAAAAGGCGACGGACAGTCTCACATCTGGTTGTCATAACTTGAACCCAAACGATAGTTTTTAAAACAATTGAGAAATTTCACGCAAAAACGGTCGTAAAGTGATTCTACAAAAGTATGGGAATTGCGAGGGTTCTCAGGCTCGTGGTGAATTTGGGATGGGAGAAAGATGTATGGAGGTAGGCAGTTGGCTTTAGGGCACCAGGAGAGGCGGTCGATTTAGGCTAGGCTGAGAGGCGCGTGAATCTTAGAGAGTTGGAAGTTAGGAGACATGTGAACTGTGAGGAATGGTGCTAAGGTGGCTGGTAATACACATAGTATTTCGTAAGTAATTCCCTTCAAGGGGTTTGTCTGGTAAGTGTTAACTTTTATCTTTAGTAATAGTGCATTTAGCGTAACTACGAACTATATTACTTTATTGTTCTAGCAGGGTAATCGTATATTGTGGATAATACATAGAAGTTTAGTGTTATCGCAGAGAATCCATTATTGACTATTTACTTTGGCATGACGAAGCTACTTTTATGTTTTAACCAACAATATAAGATTAGCATGCCCTCTTCCTAATCCGTACCTTAACAGATATTTGTCATTGGCGGTTGGTTATAGGGAATCGGGGAAAGCCTCGCGCTATACCTAACATATGATAGCCGGGAGGCAGAACCGTAGATACTACCTAACTAGGCTATAAAGCAGGCCTATATTTGCTTTATAAACCAACCAAACGTTAGTGATGATTACTGTTTCCAAAAAGGTCTCGCCACATAACGCGTTGCGTGAGGTTTCGTTGTATGCGCATTTCCGGGAGAGGGGGTAGGCTTCACACACGTTCACTAAGTGAATTGATAGTCGTTCTGAGAACGCTAGGGACCGTGTCTCGTTAAAACCCCACCCGGCTGCTATAGGCCTCTTACTGAATCGACACTATTTAGCGAGACACGAAATCTGGATGCAGTCATCCTCTAATGGGGAAGAGTAAGGAAATGTGAAGTGACGAAATTCCACTTCGGTATGCAACGAGAACGATCGCAATGAGTTTTGCTAGAGACTGAGTCTACGGTGCGCTTGTGCTAGTTTTGTGTTACCTCAGAAAGGGACTGTAGTAGTACTATAGAGACTGCTATAAGGGTGTCATTCACTTGAGTACGTGTTTAAAGCTACTCAACACTTGTCTTTCTCGATAACAGTGGACTTCGCAGTACACTGCCCTAGGATTGAGAAAGACATTTAATTGCTGCTTAGGGAACGTGTTTCGTTAGAATCGTATTAGTGTCCTCATAGGTTCTATGCGTTAGGTCTAATGGAGCACGTACAAGGAGACAAACGTTATAAAACGGTTCCCCGTCTCACTGAAGTGGGTAAACTGTAAACTGATAAATTAACGTAGCTATAAAAGATGAATTTAAGCGCAAGCGCAACGATTCCTTTACCTCTCCAGATAATTAAGACTTTATTGCAGGGATTAGCGCTCACCTGTGAGGGAGGAGACTTGTCATAAGCCAGGAGGCCATGTTAAGTGCAAGTGAGCTATTGTAAGAGAGCAATTATAATTAGATAAGTTGAATGTATTTGGCTTGAAGTCCAGATTGGACTAATTTAGTATTCACCGTATTATGTGTGAGTGTGTTTGAGGTTCGATTAAATGAGACTTTCATTATGATAGTTACCTTAGGTTGGTAGGGTTGTTAAAGTCATTATGACTAAGTAGGAAGTGGTGAAGGGTGGGCCCTTTGGGGCTGTCTAGATCTACAAGAGAGTTGCTCCACAACTCTATCAAATTATTCTTGAGTCACGACTCTCAGCTCAATGTCTTATTTATAGCTATTATCTATAATTCTTGAATGTTTGCATTCTTAATCTCAGTTCGATAATTCGGTCAGACTAACAGTAGCACGTGTCGTACAGATATGCTTGTTGTACAACGGGTGAACTTCCAGGGGTTTGGGTGGCTACATCTATCACATATTCAGTCTACGGACTGATAGGGACCATGTCTCCTAGAGCATGATGTCGACATAGGGCCGCTGAAAAGCCACCACGTCACGTTTTTCAGTTCGAAAGAACTGCTAGGGACCTTGTTCCATATGAACAAGTACGACGTACAGCCGCTGAAAAGCCGCTTGCGTCACTTTGTGGAAGTGTTGCTCTGAGTACTGCAAGTGTTGACGTGAGGTATCGTGCGAGTTACCATTGACCTAATACCTATTACGCTAGCGTACAGGTTACTAATACACTTATATAAAAATACACTTAGCTTCCCTCTCCCTTGGTTATTAGCTTTCTAGAACCACATCCAATATATTTCTATAAGTGTGAATTCCTAAGTTTTATTTACTATTTCTTTCAATCCTTTCCTTGCTCCTTAGATGTGACTAGGAATTGGACTTCCTCACATTTGGAATTCATTTTATCTCTGTTGGTGGGAGAGTGACCAGGTCTGGTGACGAGCTCTACAGGGCGGTACGGGGCGGGGTGCCGCCCTCCCCCCTACGGGGGGGACCGACTTAAACACTAATATTAACGTTATTAGGAAAAACGAAAATTTTATCAGCCTGGGGTAATTGTCGTACAGTCACAATAGGAATAGCTGTTCATTTTGTATCGACTTTAGATTTCATGGTTTTTATTGTAAGTTGAATTCTACGAATAATACAGTTTTGTAAATCAGAAAAATAACCCTTTTTTCATTTACCATACCGCATTTTTTTATTCTTATTTAGTTAGCCAAGTAATCCACAAAAGTACACATTTTATGAATACTAAAAGAAAATACCAATCTCCTCCTAGTGGTTAATTTTGTTTAAACAAATAATTTATTAATTATTTTTTCTTTTCAGAAACACGGACTCAGCGCGATCGGTGTCATAGGAACTGGCCACGAGTTATATCAACAATCAAAACAACAATAAACATTAAACAATCGTTCGTCAGTTCCTTAATTTTTTGCCTGCGTGGTGACTTCAGACTGTTGACATTGGAACAGGCTATGAGACCTACCAACAGAACCACAGCTAGAAGAGGTCATCTGAAGAAGCGACGTCTACCACACCACCGATATAGTATTATTAATAGTAATAGTAGTAAGTTTATTGATATGAATGTGAACACAAATGTGAATCCCCTGGTCCCTAAACTAGCGTTAACTGTATTATAGGGACCAGTGTCTTCGCCTATCCAAGTCACAGTGTCAAATTATGGTACTATAACAATATTTTTCTACTACTAAACAACTATTAATTTATTAAAAACCAATTTTAATGTATTTATGAAAACTTAATTATTTCGGTAGTAAAAAACAAAAAGTAACCCCAAATACTTGTGTTCTTTTCTGTCTCGACTCGCACCTGTTTCCTAATTAATTATGTTTAGACCTACAAGCTACGTCTGTAAGTACCAGGCCACTCAGAAATACTTTTTTTTTATGAGAGACTGGCCAGTTATAAACTATTATAAAAATAATGATTATTTATAAGTAAAAATAGGTACGTTCCAATTTCAAAATTTTCCTCCACATTTTTTAGCGAGCTAATTAAATTATCGCGGAAAATGGATTTGCGCCGGGAACATTTTCGTGCTATGATTTTTTACGATTTCAAGTGTCGCCTGAAACCGGACGAATCATACGATACACTTCAAATTGCATTCATGGATGAAGGACCGTCCAATGCAACTGTGTATTGTTGGTTTAACGAATTCAAACGTGGTCGACTAACTTTGGTGGACGAAGAAAGAAGTGGTCGTGACGGCTGTTACGAAGGAAAACATGTTAGCAGTGAAAAATTTAATCCAGATCCGGGATTACGTATCAGGAGATTCAACACATATTGCAGATTGCATCGGGAAGCCTTCACGAGATTCTACACGTAAGATGCACGAGATTCTACGCGTGAGGAGGATAGTATCACGCTGAGTGCCGCACAACCTCACCGATGCAGCGATGCTCAGAAGCAGGCCTGGGTGGAATGGTGCCGTGATATGATAAACAAATTTGCAGCAGGCTCATCTCGGCGTGTTTACGAAATTATTACAGGTGATGAGTCCTGGATTTATCAATACAATCCAGAAACGAAGTGCCAGTCGACGGTTTGGGTCTTTCAAAACGAATCAACGCCTGCCAATGTGAAGCGATCTGGAAACGGGGGGAAGATTTTGATCACGAGCTTTTTCAATTTGACTGGCGTCTTGGTGTCAATCCCTTTACGGAACCAAAGAAGCATCGACGCCGAATGGTATACTACCAAATGCTTGGCAGAAGTTTTCTCTGTTGTGAGCAACAAGCGAGCAAACACAGGGCAACGCGCCCACGCACACCGCGCTCAAACCGAGGGACTTCTTGGACAGCACGCCGGCCAAACTTCTGGGTCACTCTCCTTACAGCCTTGACCTAGCACCGACTTGTGACTTCTTTTTATTCCCAAAAATTAAAAATCTGCTCAAAGGGACAAAAAATTTCGTCAGTGGAAGATGCGCTGTCGGCGTTCAAGCAGGCTGTAAACGATGTGTCAGCGGCGCGAACTGGAAAAAGTGTTTCGGAAACTGGTTCAGACGCATGAAACTTTGTATAGAGGCTAGTGGAGAGTATTTTGAAAAGATTTAATAAAAAATATTTACCTATATTCTTCTTTTTATTTCGCAAAACTTTCTGAGTGTCCCACGTATGTGTGTAGATGTGACTTATCTGTCAAAATGTGCGTGCGCTATAGATACTCATACGTCAGCCTAACCCTTCGGGAAAAATAAGCGTGGTGTTAGGTAAATCAAACAACGCTACCTACCTATCTGAAAAAACTATAAAAAAAATATTGTACTTTTCTTTGAATTGAAGTTGCGGTTATGTTCCAAAAATTGAGGTTACAATCAGAATTTTCCTTCAGGTTAAATAAAAACTGATTCTTTTGAAAAAGAAATAGTCGAAAGGTTTCGTGGGACAGCTGGTTGCAACAAAGTGGCATTTGTTTTGCAAAACAACACTTTTATTACCAAACAGCACTGTCGTGGCGGACCAAGTATTGCACTTTTTTCGGTCTAGCTCTGTAGCGCAGCAAATAACGAGCGGTAAGCAACTTTCATTCCAAAGCTAATTAAACCAAATGTAGACTGTAGTACCAACAAAAACTATATTAAAAAGTGTGTACCTATTATCACCATAAAACCTAAATAGATAAATGGTTAAAAGGTTAGGTAGGGATCTTACTTAAAACTGTATATCATCATCATCATTTCAGCCGAAAGACGTCCACTGGACATAGGCTCAAAACTGCAAAAGCCTCCACTAAACTTTGTACGCAACCTTTTGAAATGTGTATGCAACAAGCAGTGGATGGCTGTACAAATTATTAAGACGATCTCTGTTCGTTTATGGCATGAATGTGGGAGCTAAAAGCGAAAGTGATGAAGGTGGTGGTGGTGGTGGTGTGTGGTTGTAATAAGGAAATAAAATGAAAGGCACAAGTCCGTAAATTCAGTCTATTCAACGTTCACACATACAGGATTTAGAGACTGCTATACAAGTTACTGTTACGGCGCGGCGCTAACGACTGGTCGCGAAACCGTATGCGCGGGAGCACATTACATTTTGCAGCGCTGTCATTATTGTTGCCTGTAGACCCTACATACCTCCCCCCTTTAAAAAAATATTAAATAATAATCAAAACTGTTGGTCTTTTATATCCTGCTGTCCTGTCTTGGCATCATTGTGGCCTGTTACCAACAACACAAACTCTGCAGAATGGCCTCCGGTCGAACAGCA
The DNA here is from genome assembly GCA_932294355.1 of Aporophyla lueneburgensis. Taxonomy (NCBI): domain Eukaryota; kingdom Metazoa; phylum Arthropoda; class Insecta; order Lepidoptera; family Noctuidae; genus Aporophyla; species Aporophyla lueneburgensis. Next base: position 15,976,111 of record OW028750.1, on the reverse strand, counting down.
AAATATAATTGACCCATACATTTATACACTATTGTACATGGTTAATCTTAATTATGTTGCTAAAAATTGTTATCGCTAGCAGTGTATGACATAGAATAGATTCTTTTAACATGACAAGGCTTTTATTTCACTACTGCTACGTTTACATTCAATACAATGTTCACTTATGTCTAAAAATTATAGTTATTGAATAACCGTTCATTATTCCCTGTAATCACTGTGCCGTACTTTGTATTCAGTACTGTAGGTATTACGCGTATGAATCTCGTGGTACGGCCGATTGCTGGGCCGCTGTGACCGCGGGTCCTGCCGGCCATATGGTTGACAACTCTTTTCTTATCCATTTCTTAGTACCGGAGCAACATTGTCTTCCGCACAAACAAATCGTCAAAATGGACAGGACAATGCCAATCACTATAATTATTACACCATAGTTCTCTAATTTAGCCTCTAAGTCTCCGACATGTTTTGCGTAATTAGCTCCCTGTTGTGTAATTATGACTTCCTCGTTTTTAGTGTTATAGTTTCCCATTTTCGTTAAATTTTAATTTTATTATTTATACGATCGGCACTTAGTGTTATGTTTCGTCTATTGTAATGATTCGCAACATTTGGCACAGTGATTTAAACGTTACTATAACTCTAATTACAGTACACTATGGCAGCAAAAATCGCACGGGTGGCTTTACACGCCAGCCACTGCGCGTGGTACGACCTATAAGCGGAAGCGATTTATCGTCAACTGTTTCTTTTACATCGTCTTCTATGCATGTCTGCAAACGATCGGTGTCACTATCCAGATCGTCATCTTGCAACATGTACGCTGGTTTTAGTCTATCTATTGATAAATCGCTTTCTCTGTTAGGTAACTTAATCTTAAAAACCTTATCATTTCTACTTATAACTCTATATGGGCCGTCATACGTAGGACAAAGGGACTTTTTCATCATCTCATTTCTTACAAACACATGTGTACATTTCTTTAAGTCATTACTTACAAAAATATTACGCGAATCGCTACTCGCTCTTGACGCGGGTCGTAGCTTGTTTATCGTTTGCCTAAGCTGTCCTACATATGCGTTCGGTTCGTTGGCCTGCTTATTTTCCACGTGGGAAAAATCTCCTGGCAACCTAATAGTTTCGCCGTATACCATCTCCGCGGCGCTATAACCTGTGTCACTTCTGCACGCTGCACGAAGCCCTAACATGACGGTCTGCAGTTGCTCTACCCAATCCATGCTACCTGTCAAACGTGCGGTCAATGCGCTTTTCAATGAGCTATGCCACCTTTCTACTAACCCGTTGCTCTGTGGGTGGTAAGGGGATGTCCTAATTCTTTGTATCCCTAAAAATCTCGTAAGACTATTAAAAAGGTCGCTCTCAAATTGCCTGCCTTGATCAGTAGTTATCCTATTTGGACACCCAAACCTGCATATCCAATGCTCGTATATAACTTTGGAGACCGTTTCAGCTGTTATGTCTGTTACTGGTATTGCTTCGGGCCAACGCGTAAAACGATCTATAATAGTTATACAATAACGGTATCCGTGCTGTGACGTGGGCAAGGGGCCTACGATGTCTGTGTGAATCTGTTACATGGCGGGAAACTAGTTAGTTTGGAAATTGTGTGTCGATTAACTTTTGCTTTTTGACACTGGATACATGCTTTTGTCCATTCATTAAGGTCTCTGTTCATTCCCGGCCAAAAATACCTTTGTGTTATCATCTTACGTGTAGTCCGTACCCCTGGGTGGCTAATGTTGTGAACGCTTTCAAATGCTAGTTTCCTAAACTTGCCCGTTAGATAAGGTCTGGCGGTACCCGTTAAAATTTCGCAATATATTTGCTTATCACCGTCCGGCATAACTACATACCTAAATGCTAACTTACTGCTCACGTCGCGTCCGGTCGTAACCTGATCGCGCACCTGCGCTAGAGCTAACTCATTGAAATCCAGCGCCGTTGGACAAACAATGGACTCCACACGCGATAATGCGTCAGCAACAATATTCTTTGGCCCCTTTTTTTTTTCAGGATGGGAAATCATCAAATGACTTCTCCCGCTCTGGGCGGAGCGGGAGGGCGTGTCAGACTTTTACTGACTAAAACCCACCCGTGTTCCATCAGTTGCCCATGTGCCAGGGTCACGGTATCTCTTTCGAACAATCACGCGACCCCGGCAGGCATCGGTCCTAGTAGACCCCTACACTGCTGCTGACATCTCTTTGAGGCGCGCGTGGAACACTGCGCGCCGTCGACCCGAGCTTGGTCCTTACCAGGCGGCGAGCTACCCACTACTCGCCACCCGCAAGCTCGCGCCTACGGTGGCCGGGAGTCCGCTATTGACTCCCGACGCCCAGGGCGTCTCCTCCTGCGGCGGCTAGGGACGTGAGGGCGCAGAGACTGCCACTCCCTCACGCGCCCCGCCTCCTCCTTCGCGAGCATTACTGCTTCGCAGAAGGAGGTGACGGCTTCCCATTCCCTCTCGCTCCGTACCATGGCTCGCACCAGGGCCGGACGCGAGAGGTCGCCGCCGCCGATCGCCTCCACGAGGACACGGCGGTGCTCCGCCCAGGCAGGGCACACCTCCACCGTATGCTCCACCGTGTCCTCCAGACGATCCTCGCAATGGAAACACCCGGACGTATCCTCCCGCTTTATCCTGAACAGGAACCCACCGAAGCACCCATGCCCGGTGAGAACCTGCGTCAGGCGGAAGGTGAGGACGCCGTGACGCCTCTCTATCCACTCCTCAAAGAGGGGACTTACCGCCACAATTGTGGCGTGCCCAGCACTGGGTTGCGACAATCGTACCCGCCATGTCGCCATGAGATCACACCGGAGCTCTGTCCGCCGTGCCGCGATTTGTCGCGGCAGCGGATTTTCGCCCCGGCGTTTCGCCTCCTCGCGCCACTCCCACATGTGCGCGAGGACCTTTGCCTCCAGATCCCATGGCGGCACTCCGGCAAGGAGGCTCGCCGCCTCGCACGAGACCGTGCGGTATCCCCGGATTAACCGGATGGCCATGACCCTCTGGGCCGCAAACAACCGGCGCGCTGGGCGCAGCCTCAGTGAGGGCGCCCACACCGGTGCCCCGTAGAGGGCCATGGACCGCACGATCCCCGTGTAGAGCCTCCGGCAGGAGGCGTTTGGACCCCCCATTCTTTGGCCTCTTAATGTTATTGTATGTCGCTTGTAAATTCGCTAATATACAATAGTTGTCGAGCCCTTCTTGGAATTTCCTTATCGTTCCCTACTTTTGTAAACGCGTAAATTAGGGGCTTATGATCTGTAAAAATGGTGATTTGCCGCCCCTCTACCAAATTACGAAAATGAACCATGGCCATGTAAATCGCGGTCAACTCTTTATCGTACGTGCTATATTTCTTCTGAGCCTCTGATAATTGTTTTGAAAAATATCCTATTGGTTTCCACGTACCGCTTACTTTTTGTTGCAATACTGCCCCTACACATGTGTCCGATGCGTCTGTCATAATCCACACCGTCCGCACTAGGGTGACTCAGTGTAGCTGCTGTTTGTAGGTTGGCTTTACATTGCTCGAAAGCTGTTATACTTGAGTTATCCCATGGTATTTTTGTTTTATCTTTTTTTTTTGCGTTGTGTAAAAACTTATTGAGCTCTACTTGATGCACCACCACGTGTGGTAAATGGGACCTGTAGAAATTTACCATACCTAGGAAACGACGGAGTTGCTCTACTGTATCCGGTCGTGGATAGTCTGCAATTGCCTTAACTTTGTCTGGTATCGGCTTGATTCCATTCTGCGTAACTTCGAACCCTAGGAATTCTACTCTAAACTGACCAAATTCGCTTTTTCCTAAATTTATTGTTATTCCCACTTCACTAAACCTTTTAAATAGCTTACGCAGATGCTCCTTATGTATGATTTCATTGTCTGAAGCTAAAATTACGTCATCGATGTAACAAAAAAGTGCTGACTTACCATTTTTGTTCTCTACGCGCTCTATACCTCTTAGTACGTGTTGGTCCATAAACCTCTGAAAAGTTTGTGCTGCGTTCCTCAATCCGAACGTCATGCGTGGAAACTCCCAGAGACCAAAAGGGGTTGCTATGGCCGTTTTTTCAATATCCTCCGCTGAAACTGCTATGTTATGATACGCCCTATTTAAATCGAGTCTCGAAAACCAAGTTTTACCTGCTAGAATATATGTGAAATCACTTACTCGGGGAATGGGATAACGGTCCGGCTTTGTTATCGCGTTTAGCGCTCTATAATCTCCGCACGGGCGTAATTGCCCGTCTTTTTTAGGCACGATATGTAACGGACTAGACCACTCGCCTTGCGATGGCCTGCATATCCCCAATTCATGCATTAGGTGAAATTCCTCCTTTACCTTATTATAACGGTCCGGCGGTAGCGGCCTTGGACGCGCGTGTACCGGGGAGCCGTTTGTTACTATATGATGTACTACTGCGTGAGCTGGCGATTCTCGGAACGACATTGGTTTAGTAATTTCTGCGAATTCTTCTAACAACTCCCGATAGGGATTATTTTCTTGTATACTTTTAACCGACGCTTCGTCGCACCGTATGACTGACCCATTCGTCCTTAAATTAGTCAAACTATCTATAAGCCTCTTATTATGTAAATCTACCACTAATTTATGCGACTCAATAAAATCTGCACCTAAAATTGCTTGCTTGACATCGCTTACAATGAACGACCATTTAAAAATTCTGCGTAAACCTAAATTAAGTTCTAGTACCTTTATACCGTATGTTTTGATCTCCGTGTTATTTGCAGCTTACAGCTTATAACCGCTTTCAGAACGCACACAATTTTTAACACTATGCACTGGTAAAACTGAGACATTTGCACCTGTGTCCACTAGAAAACTGATTCTCGACTTCCGGTCGGTTACGCACAAACGATGGTTCTGTGTTGCGGCCCCGCTGTCTCCCACCGAACAGGACAGCACCGTCTCTAGTTTTCCGATGATGAGCCTTCTTTCCAATTGCACGGTTTCGTGCACCTCCTGGCCTGCTTTCCATACATATAGTGGTAGCTGCACAACCAATCTGGACTCTCTGGAGTGCGGCGTGGACCTCTTGACCTTGACTGCGATCTGCGCCAGTTGCCTCGGTTTCCTCGTCCTCTACTGCGTCCACGTATCTCGTTAACCTCTCTTCGTAGCTCCTTCAATTCGGTAGTCATTCCGGTAATTAAAGATGCTACGTCCGTCGCTGCCGATGATGTCGTCGCAGATATGGCGGCTACCTCTCCACTATTTAAATTTTCCATGATTTTGTCTGCCATTTCGGCCAGCTTGTCTAATTTTTGGTCTTGACATACCGAAAGAACGGCCTTTAATGATCCTGGTAGGCGCGCGATCCATAAGCGTTGTAAGGCCTCTGGAGCTACTTCAGTGTTCTGTGCCAGCTCTGACACACGTCGTAACAGGTGTGAAGAGCGCTGAGTGCCCAGGTCCATTTCTCCGACTAATTTTTGAAATTGCCTTTCGGCACTTTCTTCGTAGGCCGTCAACAGTCTGTGCTTTAACGTACTATATTTGTTCTCGGTGGGGGGTTTAAAAATTAAGTCGCTAACCTGCTGCAACGCATCCCTGGTCAGCCTTGCTATCACCAAATGAAATTTCGCTGCGTCCCCCTGCTTTTGTGGTTCCATGGCGGACTCGAACTGTGCGAACCACATCCGAGGCATGTCGGTCCAAAACATGGGAATCCTGTCAGTGACGTTTATGCTGGCCACTTGAGCTGCTGGTGGCGGTGTCTGCATTGTGGGACCGTTGAAATTCCCGCTGATAGGTCCCAAGTCAACGGGGAGTCGTTTGCCGCGCTTATTCACTCACTAAACTTATAAACTTGCTGCTTACTGTTCATTTACTTTAACGCACTCTCCGAATTTATTTTTCACAACCACGTCACTATTAAGATCACGTCGGGGTCACCAATGTTGGGGTTGGGTGTGTGGTTGTAATAAGGAAATAAAATGAAAGGCACAAGTCCGTAAATTCAGTCTTTTCAACGTTCACACATACAGGATTTAGAGAGTGCTATACAAGTTACTGTTACGGCGCGGCGCTAACGACTGGTCGCGAAACCGTATGCGCGGGGGCACATTACATTTTGCAGCGCTGTCATTATTGCTGCCTGTAGACCCTACATAGAACAGCGTGAAGAGAACGGTATGTCGGCGAGGCGGCAAGATATGGATCACAGCCTTCAAACTTTTGGTTGAACAAAAAATTTGAAGAAATGTGACATTGACCTACCCGCACCGATTACGGGCCACTCACACACACATAGACAACGTTTAAGAGAGTGCTCCCTTACTTTCCTGTGTTCCTTGAGTGGAAACCTTACGAGTATATGGCTGATTCCTTATGCTATATAGATGAATAAGTTGACTCAAAAATAACTGAATAAATTATCCAAATTATTTTGAGGCGGAGTGATCACAACAAACTAACAGTAGCACTGACTAGTCCTAAAAAAGCTAAAACTTCACCTCTGCAGCTAGCCGAACTAAAGAATAGAAAATATTAAAAAAACACACTTTCATAAGACTGACGCATTAATCAATTTTGCTGTAATTGTAGGAACTCTTGTGCAAAATACGAAAGTATTTTCCTAAAATTTATCCCGTAAATGTGCTTAATAAGGGACACAAGTTTGCATGGAAATTCGTCATTTCTGCCGATGGAAAATGTAATCGGGCGCACGGCAAAGAATACAATCTATCTAATAAATATAGCTTAATGTTATAGTAATAAAATTTATTATTGATTTTCTTCAGGTACATATAACTACACAATGAAAGGAATTGCTTGAATACGTAACTCGTTACAAGAATATCTAATGATTATGGTTTTATATTGGAGATGCTTATAACCAAAAATTAGAAATTTAAAAAACCCCCGACACAAAAACCAAATTTCCCTTTAAAAAGTAAAAAATAATAAAAAATAACTCGATCTTAAAGTACCTAAGAATGTATGAATGCGCCCCCAACGCGACGTTTTTTTTTTTTTTTGAATTATTAATACATTCTTAGGTACTTTAAGATTCAGTTATTTTTTACTTTTTAAAGGGAAATTAGGTTTTTGTGTCGGAGGTTTTTTAAATTTCTAATTTAATTTTTTATTTTGTACTTTTTATAGGTATATACTTAATACATATAATGTAGAATCAAACGAAGTTAAGAACACTCTCGATTAATTCATCAATATTCTCTTTCAGTGCGCTTTCATTTGAGACCCCACTCGAGTATATTTGCTGACATTCGGTTACTCTTCCCCACTTTCCCCCCCACAACTTTTAAACGGCTGAACCGATTTTCATCAAACATGTCTAAGACCACTCGCAGATAAGTCACCTTTTTTTTTCATGATGGGAAATCACAAATGGTGATGGGAAACAAATCTCAAGGTCAAACTCTTAATTTAGCAGGGGTAGACTTAAGGGAGAACTGCTTTTCACACGGTCAGTTATACGTGGCCTGCTCCAGAGTGAGCTCACGGAGCAGCCTGGTGATTTTAGCACCTGAAGGAAAAACTAAAAATATTGTTTACAAAGAAATACTGCGGTAGGTATAGTATTTCGTTGTAAACCATATTAATTGTTTATGATCCACTTCTGGCTGTCTCGTAAATAAATCTTGTCACACACGCTTTGAGTTCTATTAAAACTATACTACTCTTACACACTTATTCTCAAAGTGGGTGCTCCAGTAATGCTACTACGATATCTCAATCCGGCCAAGTTGCGCAATGGGACCAGGTTGCGTGTAAAAATCTTGTATCTAAACGTGGTAGATCCCCCGCCATTGTATTTACTGGCTGTGCTCAAGGTGAATCGGTGTACTATACCGCAGGTACCACTAATAATGTCGGAGTACCCATTCGTGTTCAAAAAGCTGCAATCCTCTTATGGTATGTTTCGTAATGCCGATTAAGTCTCGGGGACGGTCACTGAAAACAGCTGGATATGATCTTATAGAGGACTGCTTCTCGCACGGCCATTTTTACGTGGTCTGCTCGAGAGTGAGCCTGGTTGTATTAGCACCTCAGGGCAGAACCTCTAAAGTAGTATATAAAGAGATATTTTAAGTATATACTAAAAAATAAATACAATTAAACAGCACCGCTGTGAACAGCAGTGTAATCATTTGAATTATTTAGGTTTTTTTTTCTAAACTGGCACCACATTGGGAATAAAGAGGTTGTATATTTTTTCTTTAAAGGCATGCAAGTAGGTAATTTGCCGTTCTGTTATATGTTCCGTTACTATTGTTTGGTAGTTGTTGTTGTTATTTATCCTACAGCAATCATTTATAAATCCGAGCGCCAATCCTCGGATAAGAAAAAGCAATCGGTGCGGTAAGACATTGTTTACCTGGAATAACACATACGGTACTTTTAATCCTGGTAGTACATTACTTTGGGATATTTTTCGACATCCACGCGGGCGAAGCCGCGGGCGGAAGCTAGTATTCTCATACGAATATGTGTTTTACTTAACACTTAGATTAGCTATTGCCCCAGTGTCGAGACATACTTGTTTACGCGATCATGTGGCATTTGTGGTCTATATTTTGCATCATAAAGGCCACTAATCAACACAAGCAAATACATAAGAAACAACAAGTTTTGCCCATCGTGAAGATTCTTCCTCAAAGAATTTCTGCTAGATGTGCCAGAGAAATTCTTTGTTTGGATGATGACGATAATGCTGTATGGTTCGATGTGAAAGATATGGACACAACAAATATTCCTGACATTAACAACCCAAACGAGAACGAAGTGGCTGCTATGCAGGGCACGCCACAATTGCGGCGGTAATTCCCCTCTTTGAGGAGTGGATAGAGAGGCGCTACGGCATCCTCACCTTCCGCCTGATGCAGGTTCTCACCGGGCATACCCATGCCCGGTGAGAACCTGCTTCGGTGGGTTCCTGTTCAGGATAAAGCGGGAGGAAACGCCCAGGTGTTTTCATTGCGAGGATCGTCTGGAGGACACGGTGGAGCATACGGTGGAGGTGTGCCCTGCCTGGGCGGAGCACCGCCGTGTCCGCGTGGAGGCGATCGGCGGCGGCGACCTCTCGCGTCCGGCCTTGGTGCGAGCCATGGTACGGAGCGAGAGGGAATGGGAAGTCGTCACCTCATTCTGCGAAGCAGTAATGCTCGCAAAGGAGGAGGCGGGGTGCGTGAGGGAGTGGCAGTCACTGCACCCTGACGTCCCTAGCCGCCGCAGAAGGAGACGCCCCGGGCGTCGGGAGTCGATAGTGGACTCCCGGCCACCGTAGGCACGAGCTTGCGGGTGGCGAGCAATGGGTAGCTCGCCGCCCGGTAAGGACCAGGCTCGGGTCGACGGCGCATAGTGTTCCACGCGCGCCTCAAAGAGATGTCAGCAGCGCTGAAGGGGTCTGCTAGGACCGACGCCTGCCGGGGTCGCGTGATTGTTCGAAAGAGATACCATGACCCTGGCACATGGACAACTGAAGGAGCACGGGTGGGTTTTAGTCAGTAAAAGTCTGACACGCCCGCCCTCCCGCTACACCCAGAGCGGGAGAAGTCATTTGATGATTTCCCATCCAGAAAAAAAAAAGTGGCTGTGCCTTGCATATGCCTACCTATATGGACTAAAGATAATTAAGTTTGATCTTTAATTAATATGTATAATGAATCGTTTTTTGCTTTGTTGATTTCTTGCAGTGTTTGATTTGATGTTTATTTTATTAAAATAAAAAAAAATTCGGAATTGCTGTTTTAATTCAATAATTATTTCTAGATGTAAAACTATAAAATACGTGACGTCACACTAGGGAGGGGGGGGGGTCTCACTAATGTGACCAGCTGTGAGAAGGACGGGGAAGGGTGTCAAAAATCATGAAATTTGTGTGACGTAATTTATGGATGCCCCCTTAGATGGAATGACTTCACGATCTATGTAACAATAGTAACTGAATTTTAAAATAAAATCATTTCGTTTACAGATACATAATTTATTTAAACAAATGTTTAAATTATACTATAAATAAATCAGTGCGATGACATTTTCTACTGCTGTTTTGATTCTTGATATATTTGGTGGCCAGTTCCAATGACACCAATTGCGCCGAGTCCGTGTTTCTGAAAAAAAAAATATAGTAACGTTAAAATCTAATAATATGCGGTGAGTAAGTGTACTTTATCGTAAATGAAATCAATCATTTTGTAGCTATGCACATTTTGATGTTTACGTGTATCTCTATCACCCTAATAATCACCACCATGATATCTGAACTGTAGAATTTACCATTATTGTCCAACCGCCCAACTTAAGTTATAAAGTCCAAAGTTGAAACAACGTGAAATGCCGGACGGGGTTCCGTTTTTTCTTTTGAGGTACGGAACCCTATAAACAGGTACCAGATACACAATTATTCAAGTACGAAAATAATACTCACAATAAATTTGCCGCCCTTCTTGACAGCGCTGCCGAAGCCCTTAGGGCTGGCGCTAGCTCCCCCTGACATCAGCACCAGGACTGCCATCAACAGCACGACGAGACCGAACAGCTTCATGATGGAAGGTTACTGTTTAAAACAATTGACTGTTGTTAAACTTAAGAAGTGCAAACTTCGAATGATGATTGATCAGAATTTGAAGTGTCTTTATACTCACGAAGGTACAACAATACATGAGAGGGTTTTTCAAGTTAGTCAGTATAAATTGTCATGTTTGTGTACGATAGCGCAATAATTAATATTGTATTCTACCACATAAATTATAGTACTTTTATACTGAAAATTAAAGCAATTCGTGCAAAATTATTCCCTAACCATTCCAAAATATCAAAAATGCACAACGTTAATATTCAAGTGTTCACTTCTGCCGGCACTCCCGTGCAACCCGTCGTTTTTTTGTGAGAGTATTTCTTATAACTGTATAACAAGAACTAATAAGAGCTAGGGCGCTCTGCGAATATAAATCATGCAAATTATCATCGCATAACCTGAATGAAACTACCCAACTCCTCGTTATTATGTGAAAGCATTTTATTAAATATTCCTAAAATAAGTAATAGGTACACAACATTTGGGACGTAAACAAATCTTTACCTCATAATACAAATTATTTGCAAGAAATTGACTACAATTATAGTACTTGTATCGCTAGTGCTATAACCTATTGAAATAAATAAAACCATTATGTTTTAATCTTCAGGAACATGTATTATTATTGTGGGGGGTGCGCCAGGGTAGCCCGCGAAATTCAAATACTGTGACGTATTTTTGTAATTTGCTGGTGAGTGTAAGGTTGTATGTTGATTGAAGTATGATTCGCGACCAAACCATAGCGCATTCACCCTATAGAGTGATCCAATAGAGTTCATCTCCCAGACCAAGTCAATTTTTGAGGAGGTTGCATAACCACGCTGTGGCTACAGGATCGGCCTTGAATAGTTAACATGGATGTTTACATAGTAACATTGTCTACTGCTGTTTTGATTGCTGATATATTTCGTGACAAGTTCCTATGACACCGATGGCGCTGAGTCCGTGTTTCTGAAAAGAAAATAGTCATATTTAATATTTATTCAACGAAAACCGCCGCCGTAATATATTTTCGTATACAAGTGAAACGGGACACAGAGGGATCATCAAACTTGACGACAACCTGAACATTAAGACTTCATTGTTTTAAACATTAATCATTCATCATGAAGCTGTTCGGTTTCATCGTGCTGTTGATGGCAGTCTTGGCGCTGATGTCGGGCGGAGCTAGCGCCAGCCCTAAGGGTTTCAGCAGCGCTATCATGAAGGGCGACAAAGTTATTGTGTGTTCGTATCCAGTTATTTTATCCTCCCTACTTCAATGTTTTTTAAAGTTGTGTCATAAAAATATTTTTCATTATAAATGGACCTAGTGAATGTTATAACTACATCCTAAGTGGACTTCTACGAATTTTGCGGTTTTATAAAAGAGACTAATATTTTTCTGGGGCTGGTTTGGGACTCAAACCACAATAGAGTAGTTTAAAACCGTTTTATAAAGTTTTGGACCTACTTCATGAAAATTTATTTTATATACAACATTAATTTTTGTTTATGCGAAACCCGAAACACGGGTCTAGTATTTTTGTATAAAGAATCTATGAAAAAAATTTCAAAACTGTATCATTAATAATCACAAAGTTATAAGCTTGATAAGTTACCTGGTTGTCCACGCAAAAACATATGCAGATCACCACAAACAGCTAGTGTACGTACCATCTCCGTGTAATGGACGTTTGAATACGAGAAAGACATGATAATATTAAAATCGAAACAAAACAGCGCGGCCCGCGACTTGGAAGTGTAATTAAATATTTTTGGTACAAAATATAACATGGTGTAAAAATTATTGGAATCGATTCAGTTACTGATTCTGAACAAACTATATTCAGGTTTCGCATATACTAAAAATAATCTTGTATATATAGACAAATTTTCGTTGAATAAATATTAAATATGACTATTTCCTTTTCAGAAACACGGACTCAGCGCCATCGGTGTCATAGGAACTTGTCACGAAATATATCAGCAATCAAAACAGCAGTAGACAATGTTACTATGTAAACATCCATGTTAACTATTCAAGGCCGATCCTGTAGCCACAGCGTGGTTATGCAACCTCCTCAAAAATTAACTTGGCCTGGGAGATGAACTCTTTAATACCTACAGCACGTTCCTCTCCCCGCGTGCCCAACAGATGGCCCAGGAACTAGTTGCCGCCGGCGGTAACTTATTCCGCATACAGTCAATTTTTGCTGCGTATCCCGAGATCACGCAAGCACTTAAAGTCATGAACTCACAACGCCCCCATTATGGATAGTCGAGGAATAGTATCAAAACTAAAACCCCGTTCCCTAAAGCTAGGCTTCTTCAATGTCAATGGCATTCACGGCTAACGTGATGAGATCGCCACGTTCCTCCGCGACCATCACGTAGACATTTTACTCATACAAGAGTCGTTCTTAAAGCCTCACCAACGCGACCCCTCACCAACGAAAATTGCAAACTATCGTTTAGTTCGCAACGACAGGTCACGTTGTCACAGAGGCGGCACCCTCATATACTATAGGAAGTCCCTGTACTGCATACCTATGGATCCTCCCGAACTCTCCCGATTAGAAGTTTCGGCCTGTCGGTTAGCCCTGACAGGTCACCAGCCGATCACTATTGTGTCGGCTTACCTTCCTCCCCAACATCAGTCAGAGGACCCCCAACTCCTCGCTAATGACCTTTCCGAACTCTTCGGCATGAGTGACTCCGTTATCATAGCGGGCGATCTCAACGCCAAACATCCTGCATGGAATAGGCAACTTTTTAACCTCTGTTCTACCATGAACTTTGATGTCATCGCCCCGATGACTCCCACTCACTTCCGCTTCGATACCAATCACTTACCCGACGTACTTGATATAGCACTTCTAAAGAATATCAACTTAAGGTTGGATTCTATAGAGGCTATTCACGAACTCGACTCTGATCATCAACCAGTAGTCATGAACCTGGCCCCCCGATTAGGTATCCGCGACCCCTCTCAACCCCCCGCCACTAAAGTGATCACTGACTGGAAGAAAGTAAGCGAACGCTTACAATCTAACACGTCACATCACTTAGACTCTATCCCAGATCAGTTCGACTCTATCGCCGACACAACGGCCGCGATCGACTCTCTCACAGAGCACGTTCAATCGATCGTGAACGAAAGTTCACGGGAGGTTCCAGATACGGATGACCGTAAATGGAGGCTCCCCGACGATATGCGTGATCTGCTGACAGAGAAGAACGCGGCCGTTCGTGCCTACAGCAACTTTCCCTGTGACGCTAACAAAGCTCACATGCGTTACTTACAGCGTGCTGTAAGGACACGTGTGACTGAGCTGCGTGACGCTAACTGGGACAAGATGGTGGGTGAACTAGAGCCGACTCATTTCGCATTCTGGGAACTTCAGAGGAAACTTAAATCCTCTGAGTTTTCCACTATGCCCCCCCTGACCCACCCCGATGCGACCATTGCATTCGAGGATATCGACAGGGCTGCATGCCTAGCCGATAGCCTCGAAGCTCAATGCACACCCAGTTCGCAGCCAGTAGACCAAGCGTTTGTCGATAAGGTAAACGCGGAAGTCGAACGCAAAGCCTCACTCCCGCCCGTTGAAGACCCTGATGATCCCCTGCCCTCCGTCACACCTGACGCGGTGCACGAGATCATCAAGGGTCTGAAATCTCGTAAAGCCCCCGGATCAGACGGCATCACCAACAGTGTGATCAAGCTGTTCCCCGCTCACCTGATTATGCTCATGACTACCATCTTCAATGGTGCCTTGAATAATAATATTTTCCCCCAAGCGTGGAAGGAAGCCACCGTCATTGGCATCCCTAAGCCCGGTAAGCCCAAAACCGTGCCCACGAGCTATCGCCCCATTAATTTGCTCAAAGTTCTCGGCAAAATCTATGAGAGACTTATTTATAAGCGACTCAGAGATTATGCCGAAACCAAGGGCCTCATCCCCAACGAGCAGTTTGGTTTTCGAACCCAACACTCGTGTGTCCATCAGGTACACCGTATCGTTGAGCATATCAATGCTGGTTTTCAGCGTGGTATGTTCACGGGCGCTGTATTCTTCGATATAGCGAAAGCGTTCGACAAAGTCTGGCACAACGGCTTATTATATAAGCTGTACCAACTCGGAGTGCCGGACCGTCTCGTGCTCATCTTACGAGACTTTCTTGCGAACCGTACTTTTCGCTATCGCATCGAAGGGGCACTTTCCTCCTCTCACCCGATCCGTGCAGGAGTCCCTCAAGGCTCTGTACTAGCTCCCCTCATTTTCACGCTGTTCACTAGCGATATCCCCAGAAGTAAGAAGGCAAGGTTAGCTCTGTTCGCAGACGACACTGCCATCTTCTTCTCGGGATTTAGTGACACAGCGCTGGTTCGCTACCTCCAAACCGCAGTCGACGAGCTCGGCGAATGGTTCAGGAAGTGGCGAATCGAAGTCAATCCCGATAAAAGTCAGGCGGTCTTTTACACCCGACCGCGACGTAATCACCCCCCTCCCCGACCCATCTCAAAGTTCGGCAAGCAGATCCCCTGGGCGAAGCAAGCCAAATATCTAGGTGTCATCCTCGACGAACACCTCACCTTTTCTGAGCACATAAAGCAGGCTCGCTCGCGGGCCGCTTTCGCTCTCGGTAGGCTCCATTGCGTCCTGAACAAGCGGAGTAAAATGTCTCTTCTGTGTAAGAAACGTCTTTACACCGCTTGTATCAGGCCCATTATGACATATGCAAGCCCAGTCTTTGCACATGCTAAGCCCCGATTCATCCATAGGATGCAGACTCTCCAGAACCGTTTTCTCCGTCAAGCCACAGGCGCGCCTTGGTTTGTTCGGAATATCAATCTTCATTTAGATATGAAACTCCTGACTATCCATCAGTATATGAAACGCGCTTCGAAGCGTTTCTTCGATAGGGCCGTAGCCCACCGCAACCCTCTGGTTGTCGCGGCAGCTACTTTCACCCTCTCCCGTATCAGTAAAGTCCGCCGTTCGCGGCACGTTCTAACCGATCCTGACGATCCCACTACTCTCCTCCAGGAGAGTCGAAAAGAGACCAGTACAGCTAGAAAAACACAAAGACACAAACCGTACCGACCTCGCCGCCGAGGTCCGTCGTCGCGACCCCGACTTAATAGTCCCTCCCGACCCTTGCAAGAGCCAGCCCGCGATGCTGCGCCGTTAGCTTTAAATTAGTCCCTAAATAATTTAACCCAGATCCAGCCAGTCCCTTGCTGTCCCCCTACCAGTGATTGCCTAAGCCGAGGTTCGTACCCCCCTCGGGGTAACCCTTAGAGCTTTCGCTTTAGTTTTAAGTATAATAAGCCCCGGCTGGAGGCCTAAAAAGGTAACTTTTTAGAACTCGCCGGGTCACAATCCGTTTAAGTAGTAAGAATCTTTTCAGGATTAACTACGAGATGCCCTACAAAAAAAAAACCCCCCTTTTACGTAGTAACGCTGTTCAAGATCTTGGGATGCAAACTTTGCTGTTGTTGCGTCTATTTCGAATAACTTTATCTGATAATAAGGAAAATAGATTTGGGTTCATTTTAACAAACATTATGGCTTCAAAAATCTACACAGATGGAAGGGTCAAAATCTTATATTTTTTTAAACAATGGTTTACAACTGTCAGTGAAATGGAGTCCGAACATAGTTCTTAGACACCTCTTCTGGGTTTTAAAGATAACATTTTTGTTTGTTGAGTTTCCGCAAAAAATAACTCCGTATCTTAAATTAGACGATACTAAAAAAAAAGCCGTGATAAGCTGTTAAGGGTCGGATACACTGCAAGCGCGAGAGAAAATTAGGTATTAAAGCGCTACTCACACAGCGGTAGGCGCGCGCGCCCCGCGGGCGCCCCGCTCACGCACACATAGATGTTTACATAGTGGTTCGAGCGGCAGGAACCTTGAAGATAATATTAAAAATAGAAGTGGATGATATGTTGTTTTTTTTATTGCATTTATACTTAGTAAGGAAGGATGGGAGATGTGGTGGTGTATTGTAGTTTTGTATGTAGGCATCAATCAGCTGTTATATTATGATTTTCAAAAACAAAGTCAATTAATACGTCTACATCATGATTTTTTTTCAGAGTGCAAGTGCCTCTTTTTGTTGCTTGAGACTGCGCATGCAATCTAACAAGCCCAAACTAGAGTTGCAAAGGACTCGAGTCATCGAGTCCTAATTTTAAAGACTCGACTCAATTATGCAAGACTCAATGTGCTCAAAAGGCTCGGAGTCTACAGATAAGCACTTGAGTCTTAAAAAGGACTCGAGTCTTAAAAAGGGCTCGAGTCTTAAAAAGGACTCGAGTCTTAAAGTCTTTTGAACTCATCACCCACTGCTGCAGAGTCTTTACTTAAAGAAAACGTTGCGGTTTGTGATAGTGAATTTTATTTCCAATATGTAACCTGTAACGATATCATTAAAACTTTCCACTCTTTAAATGTTAAGAAGACCGCCGATTTATGGGGTAATTCTGTTGATACTGCTAAGTCAATCATAAACATTGTAGCACCAACTTTAGCTGTTATTTTTAATAATTGTATTGAACGTGGCGAGTTTCCTGATCTTATGAAAAACAGTAAAATAATACCTTTGTTTAAATCGGGTAGCACATCAGACCCTACTAACTATAGACCAATTTCAGTGCTACCTACCTTCAGTAAAATTTTTGAAAAACTTATTTTAAATCAATTGCAACGATTTTTTAATAAACATAACTTATTACACAGCAAACAGTTTGGTTTCACAAAGGGTCGTTCAACTACCGATGCCGGAGTTGAACTGTTAGGTCATATATATAATGCGTGGGAGGACAAATGCGATGCTTTGGGTATTTTTTGCGATTTGTCCAAGGCATTCGATTGTGTTCTTCATGAAACATTGATCAGGAAACTTCACCACTACGGAATCCGGAACGCCTCTCTGGATCTTCTTACTTCATACCTAAGTGATAGGATTCAGAGAGTTGACGTCAACGGAAAAAGATCACCTGGATCTAAAGTTAGAATGGGGGTCCCCCAGGGCTCAATTTTAGGCCCATTTTTATTTCTTATTTATATAAATAATAATAATAAATAAAACATTTATTTCTCTTCCACAAAGGCTCCTTAAAATTACGAAGAAATAATCAGTATAAATCCTTTGTGGGAGACTGGTATCTGCACTAGGAAAATCCTGTCACACAGATTACCAGGCCCCCCCCCAAAACAGTGTTTGAGGTTTTAATCTTAACGATAATATATGAAACATAATGATTTTAACCTTTGGCAGGAGAACACAATACAACAAAAATGAAGAATGAAATTTGAATACAAAATTTTAACATAGATAAATGTTTTTAACATTGTGAGTAAAAGTGTAGTGTGGTGTCACATTTCAGCACAACACGGTGTACTGAAGTGTGGTGTGGTGTAGTATTTAGTAGTGTAGTGTGGTGAAGTGTTTCGTGGTGTGATGTGATGTAGTGTGGCGATGTGTTGAGTGGTGTGATGCGGTGCGGTGTGGTGATGTGTTGCGTGGTGTGATGTGGTATGGTGTAGTGTGGCATAGTGAGGTGTGGTGAGCTGTAGTTTACTGTAATATGGTGTTATGTAGTGTGGAGTGGTTGCTGCCAACCACTCCACACTACATAACACCATATTACAGTACAGCTTTAAACACATTTATTTTATAACAGCTAGCAAGTTTTCAGTGGTATCGTAGTCAAGGTTCAGTAGATAAGCAGTGAGGACACGCTTGCAGTTTGATTTATTGAGAGCGTATAGTTTTAAAATGGCTTTTAATTTATTGTATAAATAACTGCCAAGAAAACAAAAGTTGCGGTGCGAAAGACTACTTTTACATAGTTGAGTAGAACATACATTTGTCTTTATGCGTTTATGAGCGTGCAAGGATGAGTTATAGATCAAGGTAGAATGTTTACGCAAAATTGTTTGAACGATAAACAATTGTCGAACAGTAAGAACCTTGCACTTATCGTAGAGTTCAGAGGTAGGGTGAAAAAACGGTAAAGCATGGGCTACCTTGAGCACTGCTCTTTGAGCTCGCTCGATTTTAATCATAAATGATTTAGGGGCACCGCCCCAAACAGAGATGCAATAGTTTAGGACAGATTGGCAAAGTGCAAAGTATACTGTTTTAAGAACCTTAGCATCTGCAACACGTCGTAGGTTTTTAAAAATGAAGATCAGCTTTCTTACTCTTTTAGACAACACATCGATATGGGAATTGAAGTTTCGGTTTTTGTCAATAATTACACCAAGGTACTTCAGCGAGTCTACCTTTTTCAGTTTTGGGCAAGTGCATGTGTAGGAAGTGCTATGGTTACAAGAATGGGCGGTAATATCTAGTGATGGGATTTGTGCTGCGTGAGTGTTTGTTAGTGTAAATGTTATGTATTTAGTCTTGTCTGTATTAAGTGAGAGTAAGTTATTATTTAGCCAGGCCATGACTCGCGAGAAGCCCATCTGAGCATAGTGGTACACTTCCTCCCAAGTGTCTCCATAGAAAAGAAGAGCTGTGTCGTCCGCGAAAGTAATAATCTTGCCATTAATGAGGTTTAACTGGCAGAGGTCATTGATAAAAACTAAAAAGAGGGTAGGCCCTAAAATACTCCCCTGAGGAATACCGATATTGACTTCGCAGTCATCACTCATCCACTTGTCAACCACAACACGTTGAGCTCTCCCGTGCAGGTAGCTTTCGAGCAATTTTAGCTGTTCGCCACGAATTCCGAGGTGTTCAAGCTTTTTCAGTAAGAGTGGCGCAGAGACTGTGTCAAAAGCCTTCGCCAAGTCGAGGAAAATCGTAGGAACCTTATTCCTCTTATCCAACTTAGAGACTATGGTATCAGTCAGTTGATGTACAGCATCGCTGGTTGATCTACCTTTACGAAAACCATATTGATTATCCGATAAAAGTTTGTTTGTTTCGAGATAATTGGTTAATTGTTTGTTAATAAGTTTCTCTAGAATTTTGGATAGTGTAGGCAAAATGGATATTGGACGGTAGTTATTGACACAGTCCCTGCTACCAGACTTGTGGATTGGGTGGACTACGGATTTCTTGAGATCCGAGGGAAATTCACCAGTGGATAGGCAGATGTTGCAAATAAACGTGATGGGAGCAGATAATAAGCTACAATGTCTTTTAATCAATTCACTGGGAACGTCATCACACTTAAGGGCATAAGTGGTTTTAAGAGATGCTATGATGTTTTTGATCTCTTCCACATCAGTAGGCAGCAGGACAAAAGAAGAGAGACAAATGACTTGCCTTACCTCATAAAGGATAAACATGATATAGTGTTGTTTGCAGACGACACTTCACTTTTATTCAAACTCAAACGTCAGCAGCTGGTTACTGACAATGTAAATACAGCCCTTGCTAATGTAGTTAACTGGTTTAATGTTAATAACCTACTACTTAACGAGAAAAAAACCAAATGTATTAAGTTTACGATACCTCATGTTAGACAAGTAGAAACTAGTGTCCTCCTAAAGGGTGAAGTGTTGAAACCCAAAGATACCACAGTATTCTTAGGCATAACTCTGGATGCCAAGCTTCAATGGGGCCCCCATATAGATAAATTGTCAAAAAAGCTTAGCTCTGCAGCATACGTTGTTAGAAAAATTCGTGATTTAACTGATTTAGAGACAGCCCGTTTAGTTTACTTTAGTTATTTTCATAGCGTGATGTCGTACGGTATTCTGCTGTGGGGAAATGCCGCCGATATTCAGACAATTTTTGTTTTACAAAAAAGGGCAATTCGTTCGATTTATAAATTAAGTCCCAGATACTCCCTCAGAGACAAATATAAAGAGATTAATATAATGACTGTGCCTTCTCAGTATATTTATGAAAATCTGCTGTATGCACATAAAAATATTAATCTCTTTAAAAGATACAGTGATATCCATAATGTCAATACTAGAAACAAACAAAAATTTGTTGTTCCTAAGACCAGGCTCAAGAAAATAGGTGGCTCGTTTAGATGCCAATGTATTCGTTTACATAATAAACTTCCTAGCCTCATTCAAGAACTAAGCCTAAATAAATTCAAATCTTTTATAAAGCGTAAATTATGTCAGAAAGCCTATTATACTGTTAAAGACTATATTGAGGATAAAACGGCCTGGGACTGAGCTGCTCCAATAAATCTACACTGAATGTTGTTTTTTTATTATTATTATTATTTTGCTATTTTTACTCTTTTTTTAATTATTTCACATGACATGAATATTAATTGTATGAATATTACTTTGATTATTGAGAATTTGAGGACTATGTGGGTCATTGTTTCACTTTTGAATATGGTCTGGCAGTTCGAGTAGTTAGTGGCAATATCTGTGTGGTTCTTTCATCAAAAGACCATTTCAGACACCGATCTACATGGTCATCAAACGATCTGACCAACAAAATTATATCCGTTTCTTTTTTTTATATATACCTACACATTGATATTGATAATTTTTTATATATACAATGACGTGAATATTTACTTTGTAAAGTATCGTATTGTTTTAATTATTGTGAACGTGAAGACTATGTGGGTCTTTTTTAATATTGTTTTCTTTCGTTCTCAGTAATCACGATCTGGCAGTTTGAGTAATTTATGTGGCCTACACAAATGTCCTTTCTTTGGTACTGTTCGTCAAAGCGTTGCGCTCCTTATTTTTCGAGTTGAGCTAAACGATTAATGACAAATGCTTGCACTGACTGGACAGGTCCACTCAATCTGTGTGGTTCTTTCTTCAAAAGACCATTTCAGACACCGATCTACATGGTCATCAAATGATCTGACCAACAAATTATATCCGTTTCTTTTTTTTATATATACGCATTGACATTGATATTTTTTTATATTATACAATGACATGAATATTTACTCTGTAAAGTATCGTATTTTTTAATTATTGTGAATGTGAAGACTATGTGGGTCTTTTTTTAATTTTGTTTTCTTTCGTTCTTAGTAATCATGATCTGGCAGTTTGAGTAATTTATGTGGCCTACCCAAATGTCCTTTCTTTGGTACTGTTCGTCATAGCGTTGGGCTCCTTATCTTCCGAGTTGAGCTAAACGATTAGTGACAAATGCTTGCACTGACTGGACAGGTCCACTCAATCTGTGTGGTTCTTTCTTCAAAAGACCATTTCAGTCACCAATCTACATGATCTTCACATGATGTGAACAAGATTATGTCTGGACTTTAAAAGGGACTGTGACCTCTGAGTTTGTTTCGGCCTTTCTTCTCAGAGTAGTCAGTTAGGAAACGCCGTACTCATCTAGTTTAAAAAAATATCATTGACATGTAAAAGTGTTTGTACAAACCTACTTACAGAAATAAAATCATTTATCATTTAAAATGAACCAGAGTCTTAAAGAAAAATCGGAGCATGAAGATGAAACTTGTACCTCATCATTCGAAAAGACTAGAAAGAAGGCAATAAATTCAAATGAGTGGTTATGATGAAACTTTGCGTACAAAAAAATCTGTCGAGTTATTCGAGTTTTTTCGAATGATGAGTTACAAGACTCAAGTTCATTTTAAGACTCGAGTCGTTTTTAAGACTCGAGTCCTTTTTAAAACTCCAGTTCTTTTTTAAGACTCGATTATGGCTCTGGCTTGGCTTGACTCTAGACTCCGAGCCTTTTGAGCACACTGAGTCTTGCATAACTGAGTCGAGTCTTTAAAATTACGACTCGAGGACTCGAGTCTTTTGCAACACTAGCCCAAACACCACGAGGTTATGTTGTATACTTAAAGTAATCGACGAAGGAGATGGCGGGGTCTGGAAAACTCCGCCATGCCCTTCGTGGTTATTTATATTGATCCTAAGGTACTTTGACCTTAAGGTCACTTTCCATGAATTTTGACCTGTTACTGCTCTTGAGAATCGCGAAAATTGTTTTTCAGAATTTTGACCTTGGCCTCAAGGTCAATGACCATGAGGTCGAGGTCAGTGAAGTTGTGAAAATAGTGAAACTTGACTTTCGGAATTTTGATCTTGACCTCAAGGTCAATGACCATGAAGTCAAGGTCAGTGACCTAGGGGAAATCGCGGATCTTGACTTTCGAAATTTTGACACTGAATTCAAGGTCAATGACCATGAGGTCAAGGTCAGTGACCTTGGGAGAACCGCGGATCTTTACTTTCGGAATTTTGAGTTTGACCTTAAGGTCAACGACCCCAAGGTCAAGGTCAATGTCCTTAAGGTGTCCCATGGTATTCCCCCATATCTCTTCTTCGTTTTTGTAAGTTTAGCGGATTAAAAAGTTTGTTTGCTGTGTTGGAGAAGAGTGACATTAAGAAGACATAGTTGTCTTACTGTCAGAACCTCACAGTTCTTGTACAATTTGCGGTGGGGAAAAAATACGTTTAAAAGTACTAACTTTGAGCACCGCACGTTGGGCGATCTCAAGACTCTTTAATGTTGTTTTTAGGGCGCTTCCCCAGGAGGAGATGCAGTAAGTCAAAAGTGACTGACAGAGAGCATAATAAATCTGTTTAAGCTGTTTAGGATCAGCGACATGCCGTAAATTTTTAAAAATAAATATTAATTTCCGGATTCGTCCACATAGGAGTTTTACATGTTCTTTAAAGTTGAGACTGCTGTCAACTGTTACACCTAGATATTTAATCGTCTGCACACGTTCCAGTGAAGGGCACGAGCAGCTAGATTTTGATTGACACTCGTGTGAGATGATTTTGTGACTGCTAGTGACTCCCATTACATCCCTAATGGCAAAACAGATAAATTTTGTCTTATCTACATTTAAAGTAAGAATGTTACTCTGCAACCACTTGTCAACCATATCAAAACCAAGCTGAGCAGCATTGGGCACGCCACAATTGCGGCGGTAAGTCCCCTCTTTGAGGAGTGGATAGAGAGGCGTCACGGCGTCCTCACCTTCCGCCTGACGCAGGTTCTCACCGGGCATGGGTGCTTCGGTGGGTTCCTGTTCAGGATAAAGCGGGAGGATACGTCCGGGTGTTTCCATTGCGAGGATCGTTTGGAGGACACGGTGGAGCATACGGTGGAGGTGTGCCCTGCCTGGGCGGAACACCGCCGTGTCCTCGTGGAGGCGATCGGCGGCGGCGACCTCTCGCGTTCGACCCTGGTGCGAGCCATGGTACGGAGCGAGAGGGAATGGGAAGCCGTCACCTCCTTCTGCGAAGCAGTAATGCTCGCGAAGGAGGAGGCGGGGCGCATGAGGGAGTGGCAGTCTCTGCGCCTTCACGTCCCTAGCCGCCGCAGGAGGAGACGCCCCGGGCGTCGGGAGTCGATTGCGGACTCCCGGCCACCGTAGGCGCGAGCTTGCGGGCGGCGAGCAATGGGTAGCTCGCCGCCCGGTAAGGACCAAGCTCGGGTCGACGGCGCGTAGTGTTCCACGCGCGCCTCAAAGAGATGTCAGCAGCAGTGTAGGGGTCTACTAGGACCAATGCCTGCCGGGATCGCGTAATTGTTCGAAAGAGATACCGTGACCCTCGCACATGGGCAACTGATGGAACACGGGTGGGTTTTAGTCAGTAAAAGTCTGACACGCCCCTCCCGCTCCGCCCAGACCTGGAGAAGTCATTTGATGATTTCCCATCCAAAAAAAAAAAAAGCTGAGCAGCATCGAAAGCCTTATCGGCTCGGTATCGGCAGCTAGGTATCGGCTGCAAAACAGAGGGCAGAATCATGCGAAGGAGATTATTTCACCTTGGATTAGTTTAAGGTTTGTGAGTTGGTTAATGTATACCAGAAACAAAGTAAGCCCTAAAATGCTGCCCTGGGAAACTCCATGTGTGATTGGGAGGCTATCGCTTCTGTGCGCATCAAGTCGTAGACATTGAGATCGCCCAGACAAATAACTTTTAAAGAGCTTGTGCTGCGTGCCTCTGACACCAAGTTTTTCAAGCTTGTCCAGTAGAATGGAGACAGAAATCGTATCAAAAGCCTTTGCTAGGTCTACGAAGATAATGAGACTTTTTTACCTTTATCTAGGTTTGAGCTAACAAAATTGTCAGTTTATTAACAGCCTGTTCCGTCGACTTACCTTGCCGAAAGCCATATTGATGGGGCGACAGCAAATTATTTTTTTCTAAATAGTCTACTAATCTCTCATTAATAATTCTCTCTAGTATCTTTGACAGAGCTGGCAAAATAGATATTGGCCTGTAATTATTGATACGATTTCTGTCACCACTCTTATGAATGGGGCAAACCTGAGCCTTTTTTAGAGAATCGGGGAACACACCCGACTGCAGACAGTTATTAAATATTTTTGTCATAGGTGGTATGAGAACGTCTTTATTACTTTAAAAAAAATCACTACTAATATTATCCCATCCACTGGCACAGTTTGACTTTAATCCTAGGATAAGGCGTCCCAATTCATCTTCAGTGGTATCCATTAATACGAATGAGTGTACAGTATTTGAGTCAACAGATGTATGTGGAGCGTTGTTGTTTGGTGTTTGTTTATTTCTTTGCTGAATTTTATCTGCCAAGGAGCTTCCTAAGTTAACGAAATATCTATTAACTTCATTGAGTGAGTTTGCGGGAGTAGTGGATAAGGTAAGTAGTTCCTTAGAAGAATTAGGTTTTTGTGTCATGTTGGTGATGTTTTTAATGACTTTCCACAGCTTTTTGTTATAAAACATGTTAGAGTCATTTAAAGTTCCAAACAAAGGTGGAGTGATTAAAAAAAGAAAGTTTTTATTTTTTATTTCAATAGTTTTCTATATCGATACTCAACACGTCTATTGCCAGCTAATTTAAATTGAACCTGTATCATATATGAGTATATAGAAAAGGGAGAGCTCATGGGCATTAAATAATTCGTGCCCATTGCTGTCAGTGGTTAAAGTGAGAAAGCGCCTGGCAACTAGTGTTGGGATTTTATCCGGATAAATACTCGAAATGGATAAATACTCGATAAATATCCATTTTTACTGAGTATTTATCCAAAACAGCGGATAAATACTATTTTAAGTTTTCGTAAAGTAAATTTTGTCATTTTACTAACAAAAGGATTAAAATTAATGAAAAACAGACAATGCAGATTGGTATCGTACCTTATTAATCATTTTAACAATTACAAAATGCTGATATTGACAATAATTTCACTCAATCACGAATACAATTCGTCAAAGTTAGATAAAATTATACATTTTATTTAGTACATTTTTTTTTCACATACATACATGAACTCGTGTCTTTCTCCCATGGGGGTAGGCAGAAACTATTTAACCCTCAAATGCATTGTGATGGAAATTTCCATCAACCAATTCAATGTAATTTTTTCGTTATAATTCCAGTCATTTTTTGTTTTGTAATTGGAAAAAAGCGGTTAATTAATGAAAAACAGACAATGCAGATTGATATCGTACCTTATTAATCATTTTAACAATTACAAAATGTTGATATTGACAATAATTTCACTCAATCACGAATACAATTCGTCAAAGTTAGATAAAATTATACATTTAATTTAGTACATTTTTTTTTCACATACATATATGAACTCGTGCCTTTCTCCCATGGGGGAAGGCAGAAACTATTTAACCCTCAAATGCATTGTGATGGAAATTTCCATCAACCAATTCAATGTAATTTTTTCGTTATAATTCCAGTCACTTTTTGTTTTTGTAATTGGAAAAAAGTGGTTTATTATCTCACTACACATTTTGTTCTCAGTAGGTTTGTTCTGATTACATAAAGATGTAAATTTCCACCAACACATTACAAAAAAGTAAATTTAATTTGGTTAAAAAGTAAAAATCATGCATTTAAGGGTTAAGTAACGCTTAAATCATTGTAATAATAAAAAACTTGAGAGGTGTCAAGGGAGACCCGGATGGAACGAAGTTCCTTTCCAGGATTCATTATTGTTATAATTTTTTATTATTTATTATGTAAAAAAAACCTGTATACACTCAACAAAAATATTCTCCCTCTCTCTCTCTCCCTCCCTCCCTCTCCCTCTCGCTCTCTCTATCTCTCTCCATCTCCCTCTATCTCCCTCTCCCTCTCTCTACCTCTCTCTAACCCTCTCTCTCTCCCTCTCTCTCTCCCTCTCTTCGTTCCAAAAACTTCGTTCCAAAACAAAATATATACAGTCAAATTGAGAAACCTCCTCTTTTTTTTAAGTCGGTTAAAAAGTGTCGTTACAACTTTTTCTCTTAATTCCGTCTAGCCCCCTTTCGCAACGCGCCATAAGGAACTTAGTTCCAAAAAAACTACCTCGTGAAAGATAAAGAAATCGAGCAACCTTTTTTTTTTTTTTTTTCATGATGGGAAGTCATCAAATGACTTCTCCCGCTCTGGGCGGAGCGGGAGGGCGTGTCAGACTTTTACTGACTAAAACCCACCCGTGTTCCATCAGTTGCCCATGTGCCAGGGTCACGGTATCTCTTTCGAACAATCACGCGACCCTGGCAGGCATCGGTCCTAGTAGACCCCTACACTGCTGCTGACATCTCTTTGAGGCGCGCGTGGAACACTGCGCGCCGTCGACCCGAGCTTGGTCCTTACCGGGCGGCGAGCTACCCATTGCTCGCCACCCGCAAGCTCGCGCCTACGGTGGCCGGGAGTCCGCAATCGACTCCCGACGCCCGGGGCGTCTCCTCCTGCGGCGGCTAGGGACGTGAGGGCGCAGAGACTGCCACTCCCTCACGCGCCCCGCCTCCTCCTTCGCGAGCATTACTGCTTCGCAGAAGGAGGTGACGGCTTCCCATTCCCTCTCGCTCCGTACCATGGCTCGCACCAGGGCCGGACGCGAGAGGTCGCCGCCGCCGATCGCCTCCATGAGGACACGGCGGTGCCCCACCCAGGCTGGGCACACCTCCACCGTAATCGAGTATCCTGACTTGGCTTGCGAGGTTGTCGACAATGTGGGATATGCATTCAGCGATCAATGTAAAGTTTTGAGAGCAGTGCGTACCCACGACCTACAAGTCGTAAGTCGGGGCTGATACCACCGGGCCACCATTGCTATCGCCAATATGAAAGCGTGTCAGACTTTTACTGACTAAAACCCACCCGTGTTCCTTCAGTTGCCTATGCCAGGGCCACAATACCTCTTTCAAACAGATCCGCAACCCTGGCTGCCATCGGTGCTCGCGGACCCCTTCAATATGTGCCGACATCTCTTTGAGGCACGCGTGGAATCGATGAACGCTGGCAGCACGCACGAAAAAGCATGACTCATTGTCACGTTCCGCTTGCACCGAGAGTGCAAGCGAGAGCGAAACAAGCAATAAAGAGGCACGATCGGCCTAAGTGTTCGACTTGTGACGCATCTATCTCTCTTCCACTCCATCGGCCGATACGTCGTATAGAAGAGACTTAGATGCTATCACGTAAAATTATCGTCCGTAAACCGACTTTACAGACAACCAATTGTTTTTATTATATTTTATCACTAGCTTTTGCCCGCGGCTTCGCCCGCGTGGTTGTCGGAAATTATCGCAAGAGGACGTACTACCGCGGTAAGAATGTATTAATCCATGTTATACATACATAAAATTACGCCTGTTTCCCATGGGGGTAGGCAGAAACTACGGAACGCCACCTGTTACGATCCTTACATATCATGTGTGTTTGATGTACTTAAAATAAAACTAATAGTATTCAGAGTAAGAAGACTGCGAAATCCAACCCGGATTGAATTGAATATAAGTCTTCCTGGTTTTTCTTAATGCTCCTATTCTACCTATACAAACACTCTACCAGACACCAAATTAAACATAGTTATAAGAATAGTACTTTGGCCAGTGGCTTCGCCCGTATAGCTGTCGGAAAATATCTCCCGGGAACGCATATGGTAAGTATCCAGGATAACCAAAAAACCAAATCCATCCAAAAATCTAAACATCTAAGCAATATTTCGCGGTCTCTTACTTGGAATAATACAATTGGGTTTATTTTGAGTACTTCGAACACACATGATATTCGCATTTACTATGAAGCCAAAGTAATATGAATTACAATATTACAATCCTATTAATCCTGCAGTACCAGACCGCTACCAAGCGAGATGGCCGGACGCGGGACGGCCCGCTAGCCGCTCTGCGGCAATTTTATTATAATCTCTGATATCTTCTAAAATATTCATTTTAATGATATGCTGTAAAGGGCAATTTTGATCTACATGAAATGCACAATTTATTTAAGGTACTTAATTGGATAAGAATTAATGCTGTATTGCTTAAAATCGCATTCATAAATAAGCCATTATTTCTCGTAAAAAGTAAAGGATAAAAGTGGTTATTGTGGGTTATCCCTAAAAGTTAGACATATACCATCGCGAACTTTTTTGTAGAACTTTTTAAGGTGTACAATACTGTACTACATTATTTTGATCTAATTCGTAGGGTTCAGCCAGCGTTCGCAATGTAAGCGCAAAAAAATGAGTTTATTTATGACATCACATTAGAAACCTCTAAAATTATCAGCGTTTCTTTACTATATTATACATGTTATATACATATAAACCTTCCTGTTGAATCATTCTATCTATTAAAAAAACCCGCAACAAAATCCGTTGCGTAGTTTTAAAGATATAAGCATACATAGGGACAGACAGACAGCGAAGTGACTTTATTTTATAATATGTAATGATATCTGCATAATTATAATTTTTTGAAACTACCGCATTTCAGGACGCCATGAGCCAGCAAATTAATAGTGTGTGCTGCGCAGTTTAAAGGCTCAACACCTTTTAACTAATTGAAAAGTCATTTGCATGTTTATAGCGTTGGCAAACAACAACAATGAACTTGTCTTCGCCGCATTTTTCTTGACTTTTAGAAGCTCTTCACAGAGAAGTTCAATTGTGTAGCAATTCTCTACACTCTCAACAAAGAAAGATTCTAAAATTGTGTCTAAAGAGCATGCTCTATTAGAGACGTTTGGCCTCCTGACACAATTACAGTCCTAACAATTAACATTACAACTAAATAATATAATAACGTAGTATTTTGAAAAGCCTTAATAACAATAAAACCAATTTACATTATAAAATAATCATCCGACGCGCAAAAAAGATATTTATCCATCATTTTGAGTATTTATCCGATAAAAATGAGTAAAAACGAGTATTTATCCGTTTCGGATAAAAACTCGAGTATTTATCCTCTGAGTATTTATCCCCTGCCCATCACTACTGGCAACATTAACTGGATATGCCTACCCATGCCTACTCATGTTTAAGTACGTTCGGAATTTCTAATACGTCACATCTGAAATGAATTAAAAAGCATTTTCTAATATGTACGTCACATCTGAAATGAGGTGAAAATAAGTGGGATATACCTTAAACATTAAAGGTGTACATTTTTAACCCTTAACGGACGTGCTATGAATACAAAAAACCACAAAATTTTGGTATTCCGCTCGAAGCAAGATTGAATATTTTTCCACTGCTCTGCGAACCCGATCTCAAACGAACCTTTAGATATTAGTTTTCAGAATTTCATTTTTCTAGCTAAAATCCGGTAGTCAGGTTGTTTGATTAAAACTGCAAGCGATTATTCTCAAACATATATTTTAATAAGTAAATTCTGATAAATATAACAATTACTGATCCGTCTATATATCTTTATATATATAATTCTACTGTATGTGTGTATGTCACTGAACTCCTCCTAAACGGCTGGACCGATTTGAATGAATTTTTTTGTATGCGTTTGGGTGGCACCCTGGATGGTTTAGATTCACTATTGGACCCGGTAGGTGGTGCAACAGGACAACGTCTGTACGGTTGGCTAGTAAGTATATAAATTTAAATATGATAGTTAGGATATTTGGATATACTCAATCACGCAAAAATTGCTCAACAGGTTTGGATGAAAGGGACGCAACACAGATGGTTTACGGGAATGCGGAAACTATCGGGATAAAAATGTGGGACTTTTTTATCCCGATAGTGTCCGCATTCCCGTGGGCTAATTTCCAACATCCAAACGGACGAAGCTGGTAAAAGCTAGTACATAATTCTTCTAGTAGATACGTATGGCCACAAAAACAGCCAGGTCCTGTTATTTCCTTTGTTACATCAAAGATGTCTAACATTAACCTACTTTCCAGAACTATTACATTTACTATTCGCACATTAACTGTGCTTTCGAGAATCGTTTGCGAAGTATGTGTCTCCGCAGACCCCACATAGCTTTGTAAAGTCAGGAGTCATAAACTAGAAATTCATGAAAACAGCACTCTACGAGATATTTTCGAAGAGTTTTATTTCAGATCTCTCAAGGTTTTAGCTTCAATTTTAAAATATATTCGTGATTTTGCGATCACGGTACGAATACATACTGATATTATAAATACAAAAGAATTTAACTTGGTATGTCGGTCTGTTCGTCTATCTATAACTTTTTACGCCTTAACGGTTGAAGGATTTGGATGAAACTGAAGACACTGATAGACCATACAGGATACGTTTATTCGAATAATACATTCTCGTGGAATAATGTTTTACCCCCATACCTACTTAGAAAATAATAGAAAGCTTCTATTTGCAGACCAATAGAGTACAGTTTTCACTTATAAAGCCAATTAAAAATAAATTTTAATAAAGTAAAAAAATATATAACTAATATAAAAACTTAAATATTCTTCAGCAAACAGTATCAGGTTGTCTTTAGACATATAGGTGATAATGTTAGTGAATTATAAATACATCGTCATAATAAGCCCGTCAATGAGTATTAATGAAAATGGTCGTCCATTGAAAAGTTTTCATTAAATATTGCCGTAATTTTGATTGATAACCGCAGTTAGTTAATTCTACCTTATGCTTCATTTTTATTCATCCACGAAATAAAGTAAGTACCCGCAACGACACCAAGACATTTAACGCTATGACAAGATAAAAGAAAATACTGTAAGAATTTTTTGAAGGTAGTTCGTATATGGTTTATTCTTGTATCCCAAAAAAATACACAATTAACAGTAATTATTGTGACAATTACTATTTACCCAATTGTAACACCGTTAGTCGATAATGAGTTTTCAAATCACATAATTTTGTACTTCCCGGGACCTACATAAAATGTTGTTTTCTTTTTAATGCCAGGTTTATCCACCATGTGACCACAATGAGATATTTATGCATTTATATCCTAAGCACAAGTTAACAAAATATTACCAGTAGGTATTTAGGATTGAATGAGAATTCGATTTTATATTAAAAGTGCCGAAATAATAATCGTATTTTTTTTCAAAGGTCTTTTGTTAAACGATCCGAAGGGAAACATTAAAAAGAATAAAAAGTGCGGACTAAAGGGTTCTAGTAGGACTTACTTTCAACATATACTCGCGCAGTAGGTAAGTAAGTTTTTACCTCGGGGCTAACGCTTTTCCCGGAGTTTCCTTCGAGAAACAATGTGATATCGAATATCTGCCTCTATTAGCGAAGTTTTCTTTATGAGAGAAAATATTGGAAAATTACTATGTAGGCACCTACTTACCACGCACGTTTTCAGTAATGGATACTTTCAAACGACTGAATTTATTCGTTTAAATTTATTTTTACGAATTGACTAGACTCTTTACAAAGCTTTTATCCACACTACACCGCATTAGTTACTAAATCAGTTACTGACTCCGACTGCAAAATAGAGTGCGTAAGAAACAGACGTATTACGACCTTATTTCTTTCTAATTAGGTTACTTTTTAGGAGGCAAACTAGTTGAATGAGATGACAACGATTATACCCGTAGCTTAATGGAATAGAATATGTATTTGTATCTCTTTGATAAAATCATCATCATCATCAATATCAAAATCTTCCTACTCTTGTCTCATGTTACGTATATGAGGTGACACATGTTTTCTGTTTCCACTCTCAGCTGTCAACCGTCAAGCCGTCACTAACTTCCTTCTCTTTCATACCATTTCATACAATCTATTCATCTTTCTTTGGCCTTCCTCTTGCTCTCTATCCGTCAACATTTATATTCATCGCTCTTTTAATCACATGCGTTTCTTCCTTCTCATCACATCATCATTTCAGCCGAAAGACGTTCACTACTGGGCATAGGCCTCCCCCAATATATCCCCCGGTATTGCCGTAATCACTACGTTTGATAGACGGCTTTGCGATATCAGTGTGGTGTTCAAAAGCATAGAGAACGCTGCTGCACTTTCTCTGGTAAGTTCTTTGGTCGCGTTTACGACACCCACAGGTAGAAATGGACATGATACTATTCTTTACGTCGAGCACCACACGGAAAAGCCTCATCACATGCCTACACTAATCTAAACGATTTCTTTTCAACTTTCCTGTCACTGACGCCACTCTCAAACTTCCC
Organism: Aporophyla lueneburgensis; assembly: GCA_932294355.1. NCBI lineage: Eukaryota > Metazoa > Arthropoda > Insecta > Lepidoptera > Noctuidae > Aporophyla > Aporophyla lueneburgensis. Next base: position 15,943,198 of record OW028750.1, on the reverse strand, counting down.
CATAAATAGTCAATTCCTACTTTCTCATACTGTTTCATTATCGTTTATTTATTTTTAAACAAAGGAAGATTAAATACGTAAGATTTATTTTTAAACCCTAATCTTTCATATGTTTCGTGTCCTATCCTTAGATTATCATGTGTCACACGTAGCTTGGTCTAATTTGCTACGGACGGCATTATAATAGCTCCGGCAAGCAATATCCAAGCTTCCTTTGACGCTTTCTTCGTATTTAAGGTATTCTTATAATAGCGTTGGAGCATAATATGAAGGTACCTATATATTTTAATATTACATCCTTTGTCCTTTTCCTTGATTGGTAATCGCATACAATCGTTTACCTCTTATCGATGGTAGGTAAATATAAGCAGTCAGAAATTTAGCTCTGATTGCTTGACAGTGCTATGTAGCACTTAAACGATAAACTTTAAAAAAAATCACTACACACCTCACCAGATCGAGGTTTTAGTTTTTGGCACTGGTTCAACAGAGCGTATCTCAGAGCGTCAAACAAATACAATGTTGAATTATTTTCAACACTCAGCGCTAAGTAGTGCGTTGAAATTCCAGTGCACGTTAAAATAACGCGACTTAGTAGACGCCAGTACATCAAGGTACCCGAAACTGTCAAATTCTCCCAATCAACCTTGAACCTAATGCTTTAGGGATAAAGTTGAAAATCTAATAAAGAAAGATAGATTGTAGTAGTTTGATGTGCTGGCTGTACAAACGTATATAGAAAAAAAAACCGGCCAAGTGCGAGTCGGACTCGCGCACCGAGGGTTCCGTACAAACCTGTAGGTATCCTCGGTTTATGCGTAAGGTTTATGTTTATGAAATTAAATGTTTTTTTTTTTATTTTTATATTTGAGTTGATTGAATGGAAGGTAAATTGCGATTTACGATTTATGACGTATTAAAAAAAAACTACTTACTAGATTTCGTTCAAACCAATTTTCGTTGGAAGTTTACATGGTTATGTACATCATATATTTTTTTTAGTTTTATCATTATCTTACTTTAGAAGTTACGGGGGGGGGGGACACACATTTTACCACTTTGGAAGTGTCTCTCGCGCAAACTATTCAGTTTAGAAAGAAATGATGTTAGAAACCCCAATACCATTTTTGAAGACCTATTCATAGATATCCTACACGTATGGGTTTGATGAAAAATTCTTTTTTGAGTTCTATGTATGGGGAACCCCAACATTTATTGTTTTTTTTCTATTGTTGTATAAAAATCTTAATGCGGTATACAGAATACATCTACTTACCAAGTTTCAACAACATATCTCTTATAGTTTCGGAGAAAAGTGGCTGTGACATACACGGACAGACAGACAGACAGACAGACAGACAGACAGACAGACCGACAGACAGACAGACAGACATGACGAATCTATAAGGGTTCCGTTTTTTGCCATTTGGCAACGGAACCCTAAAAATATAGCGCAATAGAGTTTCAACCCTCGGTGTTGAACCGAGCATAGAGAATCCAATAGAGTGCAATGTGAATGAGTCTCAGTGCGTCGAAAAAACACTATGTTCGATTTTCGACCCTCGATCGCTAAGCAGTACATTACGTCCGTCTGAACTAAACGTGTTTCATCGTAGATGCACGCCTCGTGATATATATACGTACATACGTACCTATAATCGTTTATTCACCACATACTCTACACGAGGATACTACGGTTTGTTGATACATTTTGATCACTCACATTTAAATATATAACAGGTAGTATAGTATAGTATAGTATAATGTTATTATTAGCTGCTACGATTAAGGAAAACGTAGCGATGTCATTATATGCCGAGCACGTGGCATAAACATAAGCGCAAATATATAGCCCTTTGTTATTACATAAAATATGAAGTCGGAAAAATTAATTGCTAAGCAAACTGACTAGCAACTTAATTTATCCGTATATACAAATCATATTCAAAACCTAACTGTAATTTTGACAGTTTTATGAAATAACAAATTAACTTGGGTTGTCAAATTGTTTCACAATTAATTTCCCTGGTTACAACTACTTCTAACAAATCATTTGTGGGCTTATACGAGGGAGACATGACGGCTCAATTGGCTCTCGGGCTTAGCATGCCCGGCTGTTGGGTTCAATTCCCATTCAGTACAAATTGTTTTATTGTCATTGCTCTCCTGCCCCTATCCTTATATTTTGGGACGGAACAGTTGGTTTTTGTTATACATACGTTCCAATTATTTAGATACTTGTAATCACATAGTAGGAATTAGTTCCTTCTTGAGTATTTTATGTTATAATCTACCTATGATGTTCTCACATGCCTTCTTTTCGGGAAATGGGAGTGAGCCATAATCCACTAACTTTGTTACTCAGTTAGGGTGCTGGTGCTATAGCTTATTTAAATAATGTAAACTTTGTGTTAAAATCTTCAGGGTCATTTCTGATTTTTACGAGTTGAGTCGTACATTTCATCCCGCAGGCCAAAGTATTTTTTTCAAAATATTTCTTGCAAAACCACGCTGCGCCAACAGGATCGGCCTTGAATGGTTTTAAGGATGTTTACATAGGAATATTATCTACTGCTGTTTTGATTGCTGCTATATTTCGTGACCAGTTCCTATGACACCGATTGCGCTGAGTCCATGTTTCTGAAAAGAAAGTAGTTTAATAAAATATTTATCCAAAAAAAATAGTCTATGTCAAATCAAGTACCGGGTCCTGTATATTTTTTTCATGAGGTAGGTCCAAAACTTATTAAATAAAATTCAAGTACACTATTGTGTTTTGAGAGCAAACCAGCCACAGGAAAATATAAGCCTTATTTATAAAACCGCAAAATTCGTAGAAGTCCACTTAGGATAAAGTTATAAAACTCACTAGGTCCATTCATAACGAAAAGTTGTTAATTTGACGTAACTTAAAGAAACATTGAATAGGGAGAATTAAAATAATAGGACATCTAGTCACAATAACTTTGCCGCCCTTCTTGATAGCGCTGTCGAATCCCTTTTTAGGGTTCCGTAGCCAAATGGCAAAAAACAGAACCCTTATGGATTCGTCATATCTATCTGTCTGTCCGTCCGTATGTCACAGCCACTTTTTTCCGAAACTATACGAACTATGCTGTTGAAACTTGGTAAGTAGATGTATTCTGTGAACCGCATTAAGATTTTCATACAAAAATAGAAAAAAAAAAACAATAAATTTTGGGGTTTCCCCATACTTAGAACTGAAACTTAATTTTTTTGGATAGGTCTTCAAAAATGATATTTAGGTTTTTAATATCATTTTTATCCAAACTGAATAGTTTGCGCGAGAAACAGTTCCAAAGTGGTAAAATGTGTATGCCCTCCCTCCTCCTGTAACTTCTAAAATATGAGAATGATAAAACTAAAAAAATATATGATCTACATTACCATGTACACTTCCACCGAAAATTGGTTTGAACGAGATCTAGTAAGTAGTTTGCAATTGGCCAGATTTTTTGTAGATGGAAAATCATCAAATGACCCGCTCTGGACGGAGCGGGAGGCCGTGTCAGACTTTTACTGACTAAAATCCACCCGTGTTCCTTCATTTGCCCATATGCCAGGGCCGCGGTAACTCTTTCGAACAGATCTCGCGACCCTAGCAGGCATCAGTCCTAGCAGACCCCTTCAGCTCTGCTGACATATCTTTGAGGCGCGCGTGGAACACTACGCGCCGTCGACACGGGCCTGGTCCTTACCGGACGGCGAGCTACCCATTGCTGGCCGTTCGCAAGCCCACGCCTACGGTGGCCGGGAGTCCGCGATCGACTCCCGACGCCCGGGTCGTGTCCTCCTGGGGCGGTTAGGGACGTGAGGGCGCAGAGACTGCCAACTCAAATGATGATCCTACTATGTCCTGTTGTACTACGGAATATATATATTTTATATATATAGGGAAATATATTAATATAGGAAAAGTCGTTCCTCGAACGCCTTCATCTACCTCAGGGTTTTTTGAGTTTCATCACTATTGTGTTTTATTTCCCAGTAATCGAAACAAACAGCTTTGCGTAGTAAACCTCAATAAATTACTTACACGTTAGGTACAAGTGGTTGCATATTCCCGTTACGTGCGAATAGTATATTATCTGCATACACAGTATCATGCCACCTGTATTTGTAATCTATATAGTACATACTAATTCCATGCTTTTAATATTTGCTTTACTTGTTTCTTCGACTCCATATTCAAAAATGTTACCGTATCTACTAATTTCATTTGATAAATTGAACAGTTATGACGGAGAAACATATATAAACGAGAGAACGTTTACTGTTGCTTTAGGATGAGACCACCTGACATGATCCCGTGGGAGTCGTTACGACAGTCACTCAACATGACAAGATGAACTACCCATCTGATGGTCTTAGGGATTGTTTCAATTCTCGAGCTTATTCGCGCCATCATTAATCTCCTTGCTAATAAACGTGAAGTTATGCCAAAGTTCTTCGAAAAATATATAGTAAATCTGAAAGGTTTATTACTATGCGGGTATGGTTTTAGCTAACCTGTTTTGCCTTGAATACATGTATTTTAGTCTTTGTATCAATCTAGTAAGGTCTACTGATTTAAACAAGTTAGAGTTTTTCCTTTCCAAATTGATATAATACCTGAATTTGTAACTTTAGTTAAACTTCATAAACTTTTTTTGCATGTGAAATTAAGTTACCTACATGTGCCACAAAAAATGCTGTTACGAATTATGTAATGAATGATTGCTGTCTGAATAGCTGATGCAGCCATAGGAACCTCTTGGTCGTTTTAAAGACACTGGAGATGTTCCCGTTTATTTCCATTCCTTGGCCAACGTAGCAGAACAAGCAAAGGAATTCAAGACACAATATATTTTAATTCCACACCACAATGCAAATGTGGAATTTTCAACAGTATATCTTCAAAGGAGTGTCATTACTGAATGGTAACATGAAGACATTAATCTTAATCTTCCTTGGCAGTCGTAACCGTTTATTTTGTCAGCTTATTTATGTGCATACAATTATATACTTGAAGTGTTACAAGACAGAAAAAAAAAACAAGAATAATCAGATCCTTTTTTATATGGAGGTTTTTTATTCTTTTCGATACCAAAAACTAAGGTGATGGACCGTTAAATCCATTTAGATTACCAAGATATAAAATATAGGTTAGCGGTGAAAATTGTAACAACCTTCCTTAAATCCTCTCATCCAGGTTTGCATAATTGAGTCCCCAAACTTTAAATTATAAACAAACAACTACTCTTATACTGAGCATTTATACTGAGCGTAACAAAATCGTCTTTTATTTTCGCCAGAAGATTAAGGAAAGGATGGAAAAACACAGCTTGTTTCACCTTTCAAAAACATTTATGGATGAAGTGTCTGTAGATTATTTATAAATTACCTATGTATCGACTGTTTCATCTGTGCGGTGTCGCACGTAAAGAATAGTACCATCCCATTTCTTCCCGTGGGTATCGTATGGGACGTCTAAGGGACTTACTAGAGGATGGGCAGCAGCGTTGTCAATTCATTTTATCACCATACTGCGATCGCCAACCCGTCGGTCAAGCGTGGCGATTATGACAAACCTTCTCCAAACCCTCTCGGGGTTTGGAGAAGGCCTATGCTAAGCACGTCTTTATGAAATATGAAAGTATATTCTAAAACTATAGAGGGAAAAGTTCGTATGTTAGTTCGTTATTTTTACCGACGGAAAATCTCATTGAGTGCAAGGCTAAGTATATAATTTACCTAATAAATATATCTGAATTTTACAGTACCAATATTAAATTCATTTGCTTCTATTTCATACCGTGTATATTGGTTGGCAAAACTTTCAACAAAAAATTAAACCGCCGAAAAAACTGAAAAGCATAAAATAATAAACCTTAAAATTATGAGTCGGCGCTTTGAGTGATCTTTGTTCATTGATTTTTCAGCGCCGACTCAAAATTTTAAGGTTTATTATTTTATGCTTTTCAGTTTTTTCGGCGGTTTAATTTTTTGTTAAAAAGTTTTTATTTAATATTTTTGTGGCTTGAATGTACTAATAATACTTGGCAAGGTTTACCCCATCCAATAAAAAAAGAATTATCAAAATCGGACTACTCTGTATAAAGTTATGCGTGGTTATATATTACAATCAGTGAGTGAACAATCAATCATCCCCTGTTTTCCGACCCTTAGGGTTCGATTTTGTTTTCCAAATTTATATGGGACCACCTTGGAAGTATACCCTTTCCAATAAAAAAATAATTATGACAATCGTCCTACCATGTACAAAGTTATGCGTGGTCATACATAAAAAAAAAAAAAAATATACGCGTCGAATTGATAACCTCCTCCTTTTTTTTTCGTCGGTTAAAAATTAAGGTTTGTATTCTAGGACAAATAACTACATGGTGAAATGTATATAAATACGTGATAACGTGGCTCTTTACAAAAATATCTAATAAATTATGGTTTTAATATTGGAGATGCTGATAACCAAAAAAAATATTATCTTAAGCTATATACCAACTGCATTATGAATAAAATCATTAGATTTACAGATACGTTATTTATTTGAATAAATTACTAAAATATGTTACAATAAATATATGTGATGACATTTTCTATTGCTGTTTTGATTCTTGATAAATTTGGTGGCCAGTTCCTATAACACCGATGGCGCCGAGTCCGTGTTTCTGAAAAATATATGGTAACGTTAAAAATCTAATTAAGAAATAAAAAAAAACAAATTTACTTCGGGTAAATAACACCTATTGCCAAACATAATTCATTAGAAACTTTTAAAGATAAAATCACATCACACAATTAAATTAAACCAAACAAAGACAAATTATTTCAGATAAAATAAAATCAATTAAAATTAAATTAAATTAAACCAAAATAAATAATTTCATTGTAGGTATGTGTAATTCTTAGACGGGTGGATATGTGCAATTTTTCATAAAACAATTCTGAAAATTTGTTGCAGTCAACTTAAGGTAGAACTCATCAAATACAAAGTCGAAACAAAGCAAAAAAAATTGGTAGGTACCTGATGACGCCAAAATATCGAAAAGATTACTCACAATAAATTTGCCACCCTTCTTGACAGCGCTGCCGAAGCCCTTAGGGCTGGCGCTAGCTCCGTCCGACATCAGCGCCAGGACTGCCATCAACAGCACGACGAGACCGAACAGCTTCATGATGGAAGGATGATGTTTGAAATAATTAACTGTTGTTAAACTGAAGAAGCGCAAACTTCGAATGATGATTGATCAGAATTTGAAGTGTCTTTATACTCACAAAGGTACCCACAACAATACATGAGAGGGTTTTTCAAGTTAGTCAGTCACACTATGTTTAGACGAAGTTTGTACGGAAAAGCACAATTGAGAATAAGGATACAGTAAGTGGAACTGTTTCAGATGTTTCATTGATGATTTTACGTCATACGTAGTTACCCATTAATGACAGGTGTGTTGTGCGGAAAACTAACTAACGATCTATTTTCGCACAACACACCCTGTTATTTTTAAAATACACAACAAGCAAACAACCTTTATGATACACGATATTTTTACTACCGGAACAAGGTGCAATAAAGAACAATAAAAAACTTTTGTTCAGGAAAACATTCCAATGAAAAATTCCAATTCCTTAAATAGCGCCTCCATACTAGGATATCATGTGTTCTGGAGACGAGTCTCCTTGGCCTGCCATTTTTGGGCGCAAAATCATCAAATGCCGTCTCCCGCTCTGGGTAGAGCGGGAGAGCGTGTCAGCCTTTTACGGACTAAAACCCACCCGTGTTGCTTCAGTTGCCAGTGTTATGGCTACAATAACTATTTCGAATAAATCCGCAACCTTGGCAGGCATCGATTCTCGCGGACCCCTTCAATTTGTTCTAACATTTCTTTGAGGGGCGCGTGGAACACAACGCGCCGTCAACCCGGCCTGGTCCTTAACACGCGGCGAGCTATCCTTAGTCCGCCTGCGGTCTGTTTTATGTCAGTCTTAGATCTTTGACAACCGTTACGGGAAGTCAGAAAAGATTAGTTGTCAAACGTTCGGGACGTTTGACAACTAATCTAACCAAGACGCCCCGGGCGTCGGGAGTCGATAGCGGACTCCCGGCCACCGTAGGCGCGAGCTTGCGGTTGGCGAGCAATGGGTAGCTCGCCGCCCGGTAAGGACCAAGCTCGAGTCGACGGCGCGTAGTGTTCCACGCGCGCCTCAAAGAGATGTCAGCAGCAGTGTAGGGTCTACTAGGACCGATGCCCACCGGGGTCGCGTAATTGTTCGAAAGAGATACCGTGACCCTGGCACATGGGCAACTGATGGAACACGGGTGGGTTTTAGTCAGTAAAAGTCTGACACGCCCTCCCGCTCCGCCCAGAGCGGGAGAAGTCATTTGATGATTTCCCATCCAGAAAAACGAAAAAAAAAGGGAATTGTGCTCAACAACTGGGCTGTGACAGTTACGTACGCCATCGCTCTATGCAAGTCGCCCCAACATAATAGGGAAAAGCTTCGGTAAATGAACTAGACTTATGGGTACAAATGCGTTTTAATCTAATATAGAGGATTATGTTATACCCAATATAGATGCAAATGTTTCAGTATAAAATTGGCTGTTTGTAATTAAGACTCAATTATAGCGAAGCCGATTAAATGATAAAGTACTGGATAATTAGCACAATTTTCATTCGGACCTAATCCCAAAAACATTACCATGACTAACTTCAACCACAACCAGTGCCGGTTTTAGTACTACCAGCACCCTGGGCGAGATTTTATACGGCGCCCTATTATATCTTCTATTGAAATCCATCCGAAAAAAGAGGCAAGGAATATATGAAATAACCTTTATTAAGAAAACTAATAAAATTTTATTTTTCTAGCCTTTCTATCAGCAAACTCTTTAATTAAGATATTTTTTTTGGATGGGAAATCATCAAATGACTTCTCCCGCTCTGGGCGGAGCGAGAAGGCGTGTCAGACTTTTACTGACTAAAAACCCACCCGTGTTCCTTCAGTTACCAATATGCCAGGGCCACGGTATCTCGTTTGAACAATTTGGCGACCCTGGCAGGCATCGGTCCTACCAGACCCCTTCAGTGCTGCTGACATCTCTTTGAGGCGCGCGTGGAACACTACGCGCCGTCGACATGGGGCTGGTCCTTACCGGGCGGCAAGATACCCATTGCTCGCCGCCCGCCAGCCCGCGCCTATGGTGGCCGGAAGTCTGCGATCGACTCCCGACGCCCGGGGCGTCTCCTCCTGCGGCGGCTAGGGACGTGAGGGCGCAGAGACTGCCACTCCCTCATGCGCCCCACGTCCTTCTTCGCGAGCATTATTGCTTCGCAGAAGGAGATGACGGATTCCCATGCCCTCTCGTTCCGTACCATGGCTCGCACCAGGGCTGGACGCGAGAGGTCGCCGCCACCGATCGCCTCCACGAGGACGCGGTGGTGCTCCGCCCAGGCAGGGCACACCTCCACCGTATGCTCCTCCGTGTCCTCCAGACGATCCTCGCTATGGAAACAGCTGGGCGTTTCCTTCTTCCTTATCCTGAACAGGAACCTCCCGAAGCACCCATGCTCAGTGAGACAGGCGTCAGGTGAAAGGTGAGGACGCCGTGGCGCCTCTCTATCCACTCCTCAAAGAGGGGTCTTACCGCGGCAATTGTGGCGTGCCCAGCGTTGAGTTGCGACAATCGTACCCGGCATGTTGCCATGAGATCCTACCGGAGCTCTGTCCGCCTTTCGGCGTTTCGCCTCCTCGCGCCACTCCCACATGTGGGCGAAGACCTTTGCCTCCAGATTCCATGGCGGCACTCCGGCAAGGAGGCTCGTCGCCTCGCAAGATTTATTAAGACATCAAAGTCTATTTTTTCGGCAATTTCATTTTCGATTGACAAAGTTGCTAAGTTTGTCAACCTAGATTGAGATATTGTTGAAAGCAGATAGGTTTTTTATCAGTTTAAGCTTAGAAAAACTCCTTTCTACGCTAGTCACAGTCACAGGTACCTATAGTGATCAATATTCGCAATGCTATCCACACATTTGGATGCACCCCTTATAAGTTGCGATCTTTAATAAAATTTAAAATAAAGACAGGAGTAACCACATTCTGATCAGGCAAAAAAGATTTCTTTATAAGTTTATCGCACAACATACAACCATCCGTATCTGATTTAGAATCTACAGTTAATTTCAGTTGGAGATCACAACAGAATTTGAGAAGGTCTGGTTTTTCCGGAATATTTTAATATTGTACAAAAAAGACCAAGATTCCGAGTATTCATTTAACTGTTCAAATCTTTCATGGAGTGAATTTATAGTAGTGTCCAAAAGACAAAAAATTCAACTTCAAATTTCTTTTCTGGAGATATTATAGGCTCGTCGTGAGCAGTTTCACCAGCTTGGCGTTTAACGAGTCGAATTCTTGTCACTCTTAACACAGGTTCCGTTTCAAGCTCTTCAGCCAACTCCTTCCCAGTTAAAATTGCGCTTTTGAAGCCTGTGTTTTTATAATCTACGAAGAAGGTACAGCATTTTTTTTTTTGCATTTCCGTGCATTTACTCATGTCCATGTCAATCGATTGCAGGAATTTGTTGAAGACATTAATTTGAAAAAGTACATCATATCAAACAACCAATGCAACTAAAAAGCTGAAATCTTTCAGCTGTTCAGCTAGAGTAGTAGCTCCATGAGAGACTTGTACGTCCGTTTTCTGAGTTTCAATAGCCAAAGTAATCAAAGCGTCTCATGAATGGCACTAATTTGATAACGGACTGCTTTAACATTGCTTATATATCTTGCTTCCCGAAATTCCAACGTATGTCACTGAGCTTTTTTAAAGTATATACCCCAAGTGATCGGTTAGAATTTTCCATCCATGAACAGAAGCTGAAAACAATGTAAACTGGGCACGCCACAATTGCGGCGGTAATTCCCTGGCGTCCTCACCTTCCGCCTGACGCAGATTCTCACCGGGCATGGGTGCTTCTGTGCATTCCTGTTCAGGATAAAGCAAGAGGAAACGCCCGGGTGTTTCCATTGCGAGAATCGTCTGGAGGACACGGTGGAGTTGTGCCCTGCCTGGGCGGAGCACCGCCGTGTCCTCGTGGAGGCGATCGGCGGCGGCGACCTCTCGCGTCCGGCCCTGGTGGGAGCCATGGTACGTAGCGAGGGGGCATGGGAAGCCGTCACCTTCTGCGAAGCAGCAATGCTCGCGAAGAATGCGGGGCGCGTGAAGGAGAGGCAGTCTCTGCGCCCTGACGTCCCTAGCCGCCCCGGGCGTCGGGAGTCGATCTCAGACTCCCGGCCACCATAGGCGCGGGCTTGCGGGCAGCGAGCAATGGCTAGCTTGCCGCCCGGTAAGGACCAGGCCCGTGTCGATGGAGCATAGTGTTCCACGCGCGCCTTAAAGAGATGTCAGCAAACTGAAGGGGTCTGCTAAGACCGATGCCTGCCAGGGTCGCGAGATTGTTCAAACGAGATACCGTGGCCCTGGCATATGGGTAACTGAAAGAACACGGGTGGGTTATAGTCAGTAAAAATCTGACACGAAATCATCAAATGACTTCTCCCGCTCTGTGCGGAGCGGGAGAAGTCATTTGATGAATTCCCTTCCAAAAAACAAAACCAATGTGAACAACCTCTGAAGTACCTCAAGCAACTGACTTTACGGACGACTTAACGGCATCGCATAGTACAAGTGTTCCGTCCCGTTTGACTTGTTTACTCTATGAACGCATCATGACGTGAAACGGAGTGACATCTGTCACTTGTCAGTTTGATTTTGACACTCTTTGGTTTGATCTTGAAAAGATGGTGGGTCCTTTTGGCGTTCCGACCCCTTTTGTAAATTAATCCCTTTGAACCGGTCGTTTTTGTGGACAATTTGTCGTGACCCAATTGTTTTGTGTGTAACCAACCCCTTTTGACGAAATAATACGGGTTTAGTTTGAACTTTAGTTGAAATAGTTTGAGGTTATAGTGACTGATTTGGAGACCGCATGCTTTTGGCAGCAGGGCGTATTGGAGCGGTGGATTGTATCCTGGAATACTCAAAGCGTCACTACACAATACAATATACACTCATTTACATACGAGTACATAAATCCAGGTGGGCTCCGGAAGCGGTTTTCTTCAACCATCAGATGAGTCTTTTGAATATTGTATTGATCGGCTCCGCGCACGGCTGACGGTTCGCTTCGCCACTTTTGCTCCAGGGCCCCACCATCATAACTTCCGCTGCGCTATTTAAATTCTATAGCCAGGGCCCTGACCTGGCGTCGAACAACAAGATTGTAGCTATGACAGCCACACGGTACATAAATAGCTAAGGGATTTAGGTCCAGAATTTTTCTTTGAACCCCAATATTTTTTCTTTCATATTCGCTCCGTTGTCATCATAACCCTGACTCCTACAATTCTTCAATTCCAGTCCGTGTTTATTTAAAACATTAATAATAACTTCAGTCAGTTTTTCACCAGTTGACTCATTGACAGGTATAAATTCTATGAAATGCTCTTTTATTAATATTTTGTTGTCAACTGATGATAATTCAACAAATCGTGTTGTTAGTGAAATTTGTTCTACATGACTAACGTCCGGGGTGCAGACAGGTATAAGGAACTGAATAATATTTAGTAATCTTTAACACTGCATTTGATTCTAGTTATTGCCATTATAACAATTTTTTAGCTAGTTTTAGGGAATTTACTAGTAATAAGACTCGCTCACTGAAAGAGCGGAAAAAAGGGGCGCCTGGGGCGCCCCTTCAAATCTGGCGCCCTGGGCGGTCGCCCAACCGCGCCCTACCCTAACGCCGCTACTGACCACAACAGCGGTAATTTTCAGCGATTTCGGTCTTGTAATACAGCATTAATGCATATTCACCCTTACATTATATTTCCACTGCTGGGACAAAGGCCACGACTCTGTGAAGTCTCTTGAAGTATAATCAAACTTGTACAGATATAAATAAACAAAAATACACACACAGAACCAAACATGACGGTAATAGCCGCAAAATAAGTTCCAGATTAATGTTTGTGTGTCACCATTATGTGAATAATAAAGGTAATGCTTTCCCAATGAGAGAACTGTTGGGAATGGAACCTGTTTGCTTGGCCGTATAGAGTTCAGATACTATTAAGTAACTTGAAATTAAACTAAACCAAAACACTATGTAAGCAAACAATACCGAGGTATATTTTTATTTGGAATTATTAATTATACCAATTCAAAAACACACGTAGTATATAATGTGCTAGCAGAATTAAATATAACATAATATTACGCCTGTACACCTCGAAGGGTTAGGTAGAAGTGTATCTTCAGTACACCAACTTTTCGCCACTTATGTTTAAGTCCCATCCCTGTCCCAGTCCCATGTGTACCCAGTACCATCAATCGGACACAATACCAGACTCAAGGCTACTACTGAGAAACCCAATAACACTATGTCCAACACGGAAATCGAACCCAGAACCTTATGCTCCACAGTAGCGCTTATGAATACTAGACTAATGCTAATAACTAATCTTGTATATATTCTTGTATATATATATAATCTGAATCTCGGAAACGGCTCCAACGATTTTCATGAAATTTAGTATACAAGGGGTTTCGGGGGCGATAAATCGATCTAGCTAGGATTCATTTTTATAAAATATCGTTTTATTCGTGTTTTCAATGACCAACTTTGTCGATAATCAACTTGAACATAAATTTATTATTTTAAATGCAATTTACCAAAAAATACCGAGCAAAGCTCGGTCAACCAGATATTATAACATAACATAGCATAACATCACGCCTTGTTTCCTCGAAGGGTTGGGCAGAAGTGTATCTTTAGTACACCCATATTTCGCCTGTTATGTTTAAGTCCCATATGTAATAGGGGGCGAGCCTATTGCCATCAACCGGGCACAAATCCAGACTCCGGGCTGCTACTGAGAAATTCCAGATGGAAAAGCCCTATAACACTTTGCCCAACCTGGGAATCGAACCCAGGACCTCATGCTCAGCAGTAGCGCTTGCTACCACTAGACTAACGAGGCAGTGAATCCCACGTGAATATATTTCCGTATAAAAGGACAACAGGAGACAAAGGGATCATCATTTGAAGCTAGTCTTCGACGAAAAACTAGTCATTAACAGTTTATTGTTTTAAATATTTTCTTCCATCATGAAGCTGTTCGGTCTCGTCGTGCTGTTGATGGCAGTCCTGGCGCTGATCTCGGGCTAGCGCCAGCCCTAAGGGCTTCGGCAGCGCTATCAAAAAGGGCGGCAAAGTTATTGTGAGGATTATTTTCATAATTCGACATCATTCAGAAAACAGCTGTTAGTTTTGCATTGACTTTGGATTGCATTACTTTACTTCAACAGTTTACTTCCACGAATTATACGGTTTGATAAATCAGAACGATCGGATATTACCGTGGGTTATTCTGTTTACTCAATGCTAAGAAAAATTACTTATTACGTAATAGTTAAATTTGAATTTTTGTTTTTTTTTTCAGAAGCGCGGTCTCAGCGCGATCGGTGTAACAGGAACTGGCCACGAAATATATCAACAATCGAAACAACAGTAGACAATGGTTATTCACTGTTTCATTTTTCTAACTGTTGACATTGAAACACACCATGAGATCTACTTACAGAAGCACAACTAGAAGAAACCATCCAAATATCCATCTTCCACCACACCACCCACTGTTATAGTTTTATTAATTAATTAAATATGTATTTAATGCATTTTCAACACACTTGCTCGTAAAGTGAGCCTTATTATATCGTTCTTAGGGCCATAAACCGAACTATAACATACACGTGCATAATAATATTACACACTAGTGCATAATAGAATGATCCCTACAAAGTTAAGTTAGTACCTAACTGCAAATTATATGCGAGTAAACAGAGCATTTTCAATTTAACCGGGTAATACAGTTTTTTTTTTTTTTTTTTTGTAACAACAAAGAGGTTTTATGCCACCGAAAATCTATTTACATTTTTGAAATAAATAAATGTGTCCCTAATTAAGACGAAAAAACATTTATTATTATCAAATTATTTATAATTCACAATAATTTCTTATAAAATATTTGCATTTTATCACAAAAATTATCATTTTGAAGTAGGCTGTATGGCTGTAATCAATCAACTTACATTTGGCGCGTGCAAAAAAAAAAAATTGCGCGCCATTTCCCAATTTTCCCCTAATTTTCATATTTTGTTTGTATCGCATTTGTTGCTGTGTGGTAAATAATTATAAAAATGTCAGGTTTTAGTACAGAAGATGAACAATTGATTGATTTAACCCCGCCAGAAATACTAAATGCAGCACAAAATGCAAACGAAAGCCTAATACCTGCAAAATCTAGAGAAAAGTATTTAGCTGCTTACGATAGTTTCCTGCAATGGAAGAGCAACAAAAAAACCCAGTCATTTTCTGAAAATGTGTTTTTGGCGTATTTCTCTGAACTCGCCAATACATACAAACCTAGCTCCCTGTGGTGCATCTATTCCATGTTAAGAAGCATGGTTAAGCTCAAACATGGTGTTGACATCAAAACGTACTGTAACCTGATGGCATTTTTGAAGAGACGCTCGGATGGATATATTGGTCGGAAATCTAAAGTTTTGTCACCAGCCGACGTTGAAAAGTTTTTGAATGAGGCTCCGGATAGTCAGTATCTAGCAACAAAGGTACGTTTCATATTTTTAATCGAAACGAATCTACAATATACAAGTGTGTAACTTTAGCATAATTTCTTAGAACTAATTAATTGATTTCTTTGCAGGTTGCCTTAATATTCGGTGTTACTGGTGCTTGTAGACGACAAGAGCTGTACAATATTACAACAAAACATGTAGAAATCCACGGAGATATGCTTCTTGTCAAAATTACCCAGACTAAAACCAAGATTCCACGATCTTTTACAATCCAAGGAACGTTTCGTGAAATAGTGAAAAAATACCAAGATCTCCGTTCAACAAAAACAAAGAATGACCGCTTTTTCCAAAACTTTCAGAAAGGAAAATGTACTGCACAAACAATCGGTATTAACAAATTTGGTAATATGCCAAGAGAAATAGCGAAGTATTTAGGTTTGCCTGAGGCCGATTTTTACACTGGACACAGTTTTAGAAGAACGTCGGCTACAATGTTGGCTGATTCGGGGGCTGATATACTAACTTTGAAGCGACATGGTGGATGGCGTTCTGACGCAATCGCTGAATCGTACATAGAAGACTCAATTCATAACAAAGCAAAAATCAATGACAAAATAACGCAAGCCATTAATTTGGAGCCAAAGGCAAAAAAGTTTTGCCCCGAACCACAACCATGTACATCTACTAGCGTGAGTTATTTGGTGCCCTCTCCTTCCAGTAATTTGTATGATTTACCTTTGTCGCCGACATTTACACAAGAAGTAAATGAAGGTACTAAAGAAGTGGCAAGTACCAATGTAACACAAACTGTGAAATTGCCATCAAAAACAATCCAATATCGTTTTGAAAATTGTACATTCACCAATTGTTTTAATAATTAAACGATTTATGCAATACATATTTGTTTTTTCCTCGCAAGTGTGTTGAAAAACGTCGTATGATACACGTGTGTATTGATGATTACCGTCCTCGGCTCTCTTAAGACCCTCACCTGACGGCTCGGGTCTCAATGGCGCCTCAGCGGTAATCACCAACATTACACACTTGTACCATAATGTACTATTATGAAACCCAATCATTTCGGTTGCAAAAAACAAAAAGTAACTCCACATACTTACTTCATTCTCCATCTACTCTTTTTCTTGACTTGCACCTACCAGTTTCCTAATACTAAACTGTGTTTATAACAGGTGTTTGACGCGCAACGCCATCTTACGCCTGGAATCGGCAACCGATCGTCGCATCGCGAATGAACTGCAGCCGCGGCGCGGCGTCGACCAATCACCGTGCGCGGACGACGGAGCGGCTCGCGGTTCTTCGCATCTGTTCACTCCGTTCTTTTTGGTTCTCTCGCTATATTCAACCGAAATTCAAGACACGAAACACAACGACTTCTTTCGCTACTAGAAACATTGTAAAAACGCTAATTCACTGGATTAAACAGTTTTCATATACAAAAACCGTAACTCATTGAAGTACCCGAGAGCAGCACCCACGAATCACAGGGGCAACAGCCTAAACATTTGGACCTTCGACCAGGATATTCGAGATCATTCGAGAAGAATCAGCCCTGAAGCGGAAACCCAAGCGTTCAAACTGCTCATAGAAGAAAAGGCGGAGTAAGCGTTCCATACCTGCGTTCAAGCAGCATCAGCCAGCAACGGTCAGGTGATCCTTCGCCCTTCCTTCCCTCTTACCCGTTTCGAGTTGTGTTAATATCGTTCTATACGTTTCTAGAAGTTCGAGCAGCGGTCTTGTGATAGTGAGTATAGCGACTTCGCGAGTTCTGCCACGCCTGACTTTCCGTGTTTGCACAACTGTAAGTACCTTTGCTTTCTTTAGGCCGCCAAAATGAGTGACGATGAGTGTAAATCCGATAGTTCTGAAGTTAATATTGCCGATCTTAAGAAACAAAGGGGTGTGATAAAAGGCAGATTAACACTTTTTGCTAATTTTATACATAAATTAGACAGTTCATGTTTAGATTCCGTAACGAAAACGCAAGTTCAATTACGAATTCAAGCGGCAACCATTTTCTTTTCTGACTTTAATAGTATTCAGTCCAAAATCGAAAATAATGTAGATGGAGAAGAATTATTAGTGCAATTAGAATATAGAGAAACGTTCGAGTGTCAATATTATACAATTCTATCAACTGCTAAATGCATGATTAACGATGAACAAAGTCAGTTGAACAATTCTTCGTGCACGGTAGGTAAGTCTATAAACGTTAAATTGCCGCAAATACAGCTACCCGCCTTTGACGGTTCATACGATAATTGGTTAGAGTTTAAAAATTCTTATGTGACTATGATCCATGATCGCCAAGATTTGGACTCCATACAGAAATTTCACTATTTGAAATCGGCACTCAGTGGCACTGCGTTAACTGTAATTAGTGCGTTGGAATTTACTGCCTATAATTATGGTCACGCGTGGGAGTTACTTGAAAATAGGTTCCAGAATAATCGTTTACTGGTACATAACCACGTTAAGTCCTTATTTACAGCGTCGTCAATTAACAAAGAGTCTTCAGCGCAAATCCGTAAATTAATTGATACCGTTTTACGTAATTTACGTGCACTTAATTCTTTGAAGGAACCCACTGACTCGTGGGACACATTAGTCATTTATTTAGTAGTTACGAAACTCGATCCGGCAACGGAGCGTGAATGGGAGAACTATAAAGGCACGTTAATTTCGGATTCACGTAAAGATTGTACTAGTTTAAAGTTAGACGACTTGCTTACGTTTCTAAGAAATAGGGCGGACATGTTAGACATGATAACATCAAGTAGCAGCAAGAGTAATAATTCACATTCTCAACACACTAAATATGACAAGTCGTCGAACGATAAAAGAAATTCCAATGTACAAAATACGCATAGTTACGTTGTAAATACGAATAAGGGAAAAGGTTCCTCGGGAAGTCATAATAAGCGTAGTATTAATGTTACATGCCCGTTATGTAATGGTAACCATTCTTTATACTCATGTGCAAGTTTTCTTAATATGTCCGTAAACGATAGGTCGAACATAGTTATATCGAAAAAACTTTGTTTTAATTGTATACGAACAGATAGTCATACAGTGAAGGATTGTGTTTTCGGCCCGTGTAAGTTGTGTCAACAGAAACACAATACGTTATTGCACACTAATAACGACGTTAGTGTAAATACAGCGCCACGATCAACCGTTAATAATAATACGTTGCCGCAGTCATCTGTTTCGCATTGCGTTAGCCAAACAGCTGATTGTAATATTATTGACTCGGGGCGCGGTGCGTTCACAACTAATGCGAAAGTGTTGCAACCTGTTTTATTGTCCACAGCGTTAATTGAAGTAGCCGACTTAGATAACAATTATCACACAGTGCGCGCGCTTCTCGACAATGGCAGTCAAAATTCGTTCATCACTGATGCTTTATGCAAACGTTTAAATATTCCTATTATACAGTCCACAATACGTGTCTGTGGTGTGGGTGAAGCACACACACAGTCAAGCCATACATGTAAAATCAAGATGCGTTCAAAACTCTTATGAGTTTAATACTGATTTACATTGCCTCGTTTTACCCAGTATTACTTCTTATTTACCGTCTGTAAATGTTGATCGTAATACTATACGTATACCTAATCACGTTCAACTCGCTGATCCGTCGTTCAATGTACCGTCTAAAATTGACATATTAATAGGCGCGGATTTGTTTTGGTCATTATTAGACGGAAATAAAATTATAAGACTAGAGTCCGGACCATGCCTACAAAGTACTAGTTTGGGTTGGATAATATCCGGTCCAGTTAATAACAAACGGTTACAAAAATCAAATATTAATACGGTTCAGTGCAATTTTACTCAGACTGACTCATTGGACATCCAATTACGTAAGTTTTGGGAAATTGAAGAAATTAACGTGTCGCGTATGTTGTCTGAAGAGGAAAACTTATGTGAGAGTTTATTCATTGAGTCAACAACACGTGATAACGATGGTAGATTTCAAGTCAGAATGCCGTTCAAGTCTTCTCCCGACATTTTAGGAGATTCTTATACATCTGCAGAGAAACGTTTTTATGCGTTAGAACGAAAGTTGGAGCGTTTACCGCAATATAAAAAAATGTATTGTGATTTTTTAGATGAATATGAAAAATTAGGTCATATGACGTTGTTATCAGACATACAAACGTTACCTAAACCGTATTATGTTATGCCTCATCATGGTATTTACCGTGAAAATAGCTTAACAACTAAATTGCGCGTCGTCTTTGACGCGAGTGCGACCACCACGAGTAATAATTCATTGAATGACCTTCAGTACGTAGGCCCTGCGATTCAAAATGACATAATCTCAATATTGCTGCGCTTTAGACAATATCAATACGTTGCGTGCGCGGATGTTGAGAAAATGTACCGGCAGGTTCTCATCCAACATGACCAGCGTAATTTACAGCTCATTTTATGGCGAACAAATAGTGATAAGCCACTTCAGGTTTATAGGTTGAATACAGTTACGTACGGTACTACATCGGCGCCTTACTTGAGTATTCGGTGTTTAAAACAGCTGGCTCAGGAATGCGACGATGACGTCATCGCGCGCGTCATCAATGACGACTTTTACGTAGACGACTTGATAACGGGTCATGACGAATTAAATGTTTTACTAGATATTTGTAACAAAACATCGAAAATGTTACAGAGCGGTTGTTTTCCCTTACGAAAGTGGACGTTTAATCACGACGTAACACCGGAAGCTTGTCGGGACTTAAGTATAGGTGAACACTGTCAGTCTAAAACATTAGGTATAGGATGGTCTAATAAAAGTGATAAATTGTATTTTACTTCTAATTTAGAATCACAAAATAACAATATTGTCATTACAAAACGTTTAATTATGTCCGTAATTTCACAAATTTATGACCCTCTGGGTTTAGTATCACCCGCGATTACTACTGCTAAAATAATATTACAGAAATTATGGCTGAGTAAACTTGACTGGGACGACAAGGTTCCTAGTAACATCGCTACTGAGTGGCAACAATTTATGAGTAGTGTTAAGTACCTACCTGAAATAAGGGTTCCTCGTTGTGCTATAGTACACATGCAGTGCACGGAACTGCACATATTTACCGATGCATCACAGGTCGCGTACGGCGCGTGTGCATATATACGTTCTTATAACACAGATAACTCGGAGATAGCTGTTCGATTATTGTGTGCCAAGGGTAAAGTAGCACCTCTTAAAACTATTAGTATTCCACGCCTTGAACTGTGCGGTGCGTTAGTTGGAGCACAATTATATAAGAAAATAATAAATTCTCTTCGGTTAACTTTTAATAAAATATATTTTTGGACTGACTCCACAATTGTTCAAGGTTGGCTTAGGATGGCTCCACATCAATTAAAAACGTTTGTACAAAATAGGGTAGTACAGATAAATGAATTAACTAGTAATACTATTTGGCGTCACGTTAAGGGTAAAGATAACCCGGCTGATTTATTATCTAGAGGCGTTTATTTCGATTCGTTGAAAGAAGAAAATATTTGTCTTTGGTGGCACGGGCCGCGTTTTCTTTGTGAACGAAGTTCTAGTTGGTTAACTTGTACAAATTTGGAACCTGACCTACAATTACCGGACGTAAAACCTCAAACAATAAATCTATTAAGTACAGACTCGAATGTTGTTATTAACTTTGATAGGTTTTCGTGCTTTAATCGTCTTCAACGAACCGGTGCGTATGTTTTGCGTTTTGTGCATAATGCGCGCGTATCGCGCAGCGGGCAACCACGTAAAACCGGTTCATTGACAGTCGACGAGGTAAATAACTCATTACAAATGCTAGTACGCTTAGTTCAACAACAATCGTTTCATAATGAATATCGTAACCTTATACATAACTTACCTGTCAAAGAAAAATCTGGTAAACGTTTTAATAAAATATCAGGGTTAAATGTATTTTTAGATTCAAACAAAATAATTCGGGTAGGCGGCAGATTGCACAATTCACAATTTAGTTATGACAAAAAACATCCCATTGTATTATGTCACAAACATCGGTTTACACGACTTTTGTGTACGCACGAGCATAACAGGTTGCTTCATGCTGGGCCTCAACTTCTAGTGTCGAGTATGCGTGACACCTGGTGGGTGTTAGGAGCACGAAATTTAGCTAAGCAAGTAGTACATCGGTGCGTCACTTGCACACGTATTAAGGGGAAGACGCTAACTCCACTAATGGGTAACCTTCCGTCAGAACGCCTAGAACCCACTTATCCTTTTATGAAATGTGGTGTGGATTATGCTGGACCCATACTTATTTTAAACCGTAAAGGCAGAGGTTCACGTTTAATTAAGGCATACATTTGTCTATTTATCTGCTTCACTACCCGAGCCGTGCATTTAGAGTTGGTTAGTTCAGTGTCTACACAGGACTATCTATTGGCACTCAAACGGTTTATATCGCGTCGCGGTAAACCTAATCAAATATTTTCCGATAACGGCAAGAATTTTGTTGGCGCTGAAAGAGAACTTTCAGCTATATTTCAAGATACTAAAGACGTTTTAGACTTTGCTAGTAGTCAAAATATTAAGTTTAATTTCATCCCGCCTTACGCTCCTCATTTTGGTGGTTTGTGGGAGGCGGGCGTTAAGTCGTGCAAATACCATTTAAGGCGTGTCGTAGGCAACGCTAAATTATCGTTTGAAGAGTTCAGCACGGTATTGACACAAATCGAAGCTGTCCTGAACTCCCGACCTATGTCACCTTTGTCCACTGATCCCAATGACTACCTCCCGCTTACACCAGCTCACTTCCTCATTGGCCGGCCGTTGACTGCACCAGCATGTGACGACCTCGATCTGGTGGCAACAACGCGTTTAAATCGCTACGAGCGACTGGAGCAGTTACGGCAACATTTCTGGGAGCGCTGGTCCAAGGAGTACGTCTCAGAGCTTCAACGTCGCACCAAGTGGATGGCCAACAAAGACGATATTGCCTCCAACAGTCTTGTACTAATAAAGGAAGATAATCTCCCACCGCTTAAGTGGAGAATGGGAAGAATAGTTCGACTGTTCACAGGGAAAGACGGAATATCACGTGTAGCCGAAATTCGCACTGCATCAGGCATCATACAAAGAGCATGCTCAAAGATATGCCCTCTTCCTGAAGACTCCAACTGAAGCATATTATCTCTGTTGGAAGATGGTTCTTCCAAGGCGGCCGGCATGTTTGACGCGCAACGCCATCTTACGCCTGGAATCGGCAACCGATCGTCGCATCGCGAATGAACTGCAGCCGCGGCGCGGCGTCGACCAATCACCGTGCGCGGACGACGGAGCGGCTCGCGGTTCTTCGCATCTGTTCACTCCGTTCTTTTTGGTTCTCTCGCTATATTCAACCGAAATTCAAGACACGAAACACAACGACTTCTTTCGCTACTAGAAACATTGTAAAAACGCTAATTCACTGGATTAAACAGTTTTCATATACAAAAACCGTAACTCATTGAAGTACCCGAGAGCAGCACCCACGAATCACAGGGGCAACAGCCTAAACAACAGGCTATGTTCTTATCTGGCAAAATATGGCACTCTGCCCTAACCCTTTCATGGAAAGCCAACGTGTTGTACAGCAATTAACGCTGCCAACCTATCTGAAATATGTTTTCTTTTTGGTACTTATTTGAAACGATGTTTTTGGTTGTTTCCAAAACAATCAGAATTTTCCTTTATCTTCTATACTTATACTAATATTATAAAGCTGAAGAATTTGTTTGTTTGGTTGAACGCGCTAATCTCAGGAACTACTGGTTCGAATCGAAAAAATCTTTTTGTTTAGCAGGTAGCCTATTTATTGAGGAAGTCTATAGGCTATATGACATCACGCTAAAGATCGTCCCCAATATATTTTTTAAAGAAACATTTGAAATGAATAAGCAACAAGTAGTGGAGTGCTGTGCAATTTTATTTTGAGGATCTCGGTTCAGTTATGGAATGCGGAATGTGCAACATACACACTAAACACTTGACTGAAATAAAAATGAAGTGATGAAGTAGAACAGCGTAAAGAAAACTGCATGCCAGCGGCGGAGAATCTTCCAAGTTTTGGTTCTACTAAAAATTCGAAGAGTTGTGACTTCCACAACAAACCCGCCCACCTCCTTTGGCCACTGATTTCTTCTACTTCTTACTTCCCTCTCACGGAGAAGATGTGTGAGGGTTTTTTTTTCACAACAGGGGGAATCTATGCTTTAGGCTTATATAGGCTAGGCTGATTATGCTGTGTCTTGACACTAATTCCATAGGTAAAGTGGTAACTAATAAATAACTAAGTAAGTTATCCAAATTATTTTCTAGTTTGAAGTTTGTTCTTGGTTTTGACAGACATATTTTATCTAGATCAGACAATCTAGACAAATATATTGCTCAAGGTATGTCATGTTTAAGCTGATCAATTAAAACTTTCCCGGAATTTGTTTATTTTTTCAAAGGGTTAGTTTCAAACATACCCACTAAAGACTTAACGTGCTTTCCAAAGCACTGACCTAATTTTATCAGAATTTTTAGAGTACCAAGTTTATAATTCATTTGCATGTGTTAAATACCCCAGGTAAGCAAATTAAGTTTTGTATTGTAGTACATACAACTACACAATGAAAGGTATTGCTTTGTATTCATGAAACTCGTTACAAGAACCTTTCATAATTATTATATTGGAGCTACATATAACCTAAAAATATTATCATAAACTATGTAGCAACTGAATTTTAAAATTAAATCATTTTATTTACAGAGGCATAATTTATTTAAATAAATGAGTAAAATATGTTAGGAATAATTAAATGCGATGACATTATCTACTGTTGTTTTGATTCTTGATATATTTGGTGGCCAGTTCCTATGATACCAATGGCGCCGAGACCGTGTTTCTGAAAACCAAAAAAAAATACTTTAAAAATCTAAAAGACGGTGGGTGCGCACAATTCATCATGCCAATAAGCTTCTTAATTTATTTAATTGTATAAACTTAATCATTTTGTAGATGTGCTCTATGTCGATGTTTACGTATAACTCTTAGAATTGCGTCAAAATTGAAATTACCATGAATTAACCATTATTCACCGTTTGTTCTAATAATGTTACTAGCAAACCAGAAAATTCGTTGATCAACTTAAGATAGAAGTTATAAAATCCGATGTCAAAACAAAAGAAAACTGTTACAAGAAAAAATAGAATACTCACGATAACTTTGCCGCCCTTCTTGATAGCGCTGCCGAAGCCCTTAGGGCTGGCGCTAGCTCCACCCGACATCAGCGCCAGGACTGCCATCAACAGCACGACGAGACCGAACAGCTTCATGATGGAAGGAAAATGTTTAAAACAATTGACTGTTGTTTAACTGAAGAAGCGCAAACTTCGAATGATGATTGATCAGAATTCGAAGTCCTTTTAAATATACGAAGGTAAGAATATTACGTTTCAAATTGATACATAAGAGGGTTTTCCGTGTTAGTCATTTCTCTAAGTTCTATTGACGGAAAAGCACAATTAGAATAAGGATAAAGTAAGTGGAGCTGTTTCAGCCGTTTCATGGAAGCTTTTACGTCATACGTAGTTACCTACTATGCCAGGTGCGTCTTGGTCTAAAACAGATTGTTTGGTATGCTTACCTATCTGAAGACACTTAACTAAGCTTTACTGCAAATTGAAGATCGCCGTATTTTTGTTTTTGTTATGAACTTTTTTTGTGTCGAATTTCTTATTAGGTAAATAAAGAATACAGAGTAATTTAGCGTTTACTAAAGTACAACAAATTACCCAACGTAGCAGTCGCCGAGTAAGTTTATTGACTTTATCAAAGATGAGAACTAAGTTTTGCACCCTAATGTTAACTTTTGAAGCCCTTATTCATAAAAAAGACAATATCCCACGACTGTGGCACAGGTCATGTCTCAATGGAGGCTCTTGTTGCTTAAACATAAAGTATAAGCAAAAATAAATAAAAATACGCACTCAAAATGAAATGTAACAGTACTAGCCAATAAAGAAGATCAAGATTAATGTTTCTGTGTCACCAGTATGTATTTCGACGATACACAGTATTTAAGACGATATGTATTCTTGTATGTTGTATCATAAAAAAATAGAAATTAAAAATTTTGTCTAAAAAATAAAATTTAGGGGTGGACTACCCCTAACATTTATGGGGATGAAAAATAGATGTTGGCCGATTCTCATAGATACCGGATAAGCAAAAAAAATTTCATCAAAATCGGTCAAGCCGTTTCGGAGGAGTATGGCAACGAAAACTGTGACACGAGAATTTTATATACGAGGTCTGTTAAAAAAATAAGGCGAATTTTCAAATTACGCGGGCTACGTACATTCGATTTTCGATTTTTTTATTTTGTTATGTTGGTACACTTGTCTCGAACATTATGTTCACAATTTAAACTATATAGCATATTTAGTTTGTTTGTGAGAGGAATAAAAGTTAGAAGTGTTTTGCGTGTTCGGCGATTTTCTGCTGACGAAAAACATGGATCAAAGAGTTTGCATTAAATTTTGTGTGAAAAATGGAATCAAGGGCTCCAAAACACTTGAAATGTTGGAAGTGGCATACGGTGAGTCTACTTTAAGCCAAAAAAACGTTTACAAGTGGTACAAGCTTTTCACAGAAGGTCGAGAAGATGTGAATGACGACGCTCGCCCTGGACGCCCCAGCACATCAACAACCGATGAAAATGTTGAGGAAGTGAAGAAAATTGTTATGGAGAATCGTCGAATCACTATTAGAGAAGTTGCTGAGGATGTCGGCATATCGGTTGGCTCATGCCATGCAATTTTTTCGGAAATTTTGGGCATGAAGCGTGTGGCAGCGAAGTTTGTTCCAAAATTGCTGAATTTTGACCAAAAAAATCGTCGCATGAGCATCGCTCAGGAATTGTTAAATGACGTCAACGGCGACCCAGATTTGCTTAAAAGGGTCATAACTGGTGACGAATCATGGGTATATGGTTATGACATCGAAACCAAAGTCCAATCGTCCCAATGGAAGAGCCCAGGAGAGCCAAGGCCAAAAAAAGCACGCCAAGTTCGATCAAATGTGAAGCTTTTGCTGACTGTTTTTTTCGATTACCGTTGCGTAGTGCATCAGGAGTTCTTACTACATGGTCGTACGGTCAATAAGGAGTATTATCTTGAAGTTATGCGTCGCTTGCGAGAAGCAATACGAAGAAAACGTCCGGAATTGTGGAAAAACAATTCATGGCTTTTGCATCACGATAATGCACCTGCTCACTCGTCATTGCTTGTTCGTAATTTTTTGGCCAACACCGTAATCATGCCTCAGCCACCGTATTCACCAGATTTGGCCCCCTGCGACTTTTTTCAGTTCCCAAGATTGAAGAAACCCATGAAAGGACGGCGTTTTGAGACGATTGAGGAGATACAAACCGAATCGCTGAGAGAGCTCAAGAGCATACCAAAAAGTGCATATCAGAACTGCTTCGGGGATTGGAAAAAACGCTGGCACAAGTGTATTATATCTGAGGGGGACTACTTTGAAGGGGACAAAATAGAAATTGATGAATAAATAAATATTTTTCGAGAAAAATGAAAATTCACCTTATTTTTTGAACAGACAGTGTATTAGATATGAAATTTAAGTACTAACAACAATAGTAAACAACAGTAGTAATACAATAAAACATCAAAACATCAATAGAAAACAAAACAAAACATCAATAGTAATTAACATTAAAACATCATTTTGGTAAAAAATACCTAGGTATCTCATTATTTGGATTTTTTTATTTTTTCTTTACAGTATTGTTTATTGAACTGGGCATGTACTGGCAATAAACAAAAAGCACAGTTTGTTGTGCTTTACAACGTGCCGTTCATTCAGATTACCGAGAATTAAAATACTCTAGTGACGTAACACAAAAACCCTGTAAGGGGACATTATGATGACGTTCAAGGAGTGACTTTTCCCATGTGAATATATTTCCATATAAAAGGACACCAGGAGACAAAGGGAACATCATTTGGGAGCTAGACTTCGACGACAACTAGTCATTAAGAATTTATTGTTTTAAACGTTTACCTTCCATCATGAAGCTGTTCGGTCTCGTCGTGCTGTTGATGGCAGTCCTGGCGCTGATGTCGGGCGGAGCTAACGCCAGTCCGAAGGGCTTCAGCAGTGCTATCAAGAAGGGCGGCAAAGTTATTGTGAGTGTTATTTTTATTATTGGACGTCTTTCAGAACACTGCTGTTAGTATTACATTGACTTTGGATTGCATAACTTTTGTTATAAGTTTACTTCTACGAATTTTGCAGTTTGATAAATCAAAACAATCGGGTATTTATTGTGGGTTGTATCTTTACTAAATACTAAGAAATACCTGTCACCTAGTAGTTTATCTTGAAACATTTTTTTTTTCTTTTCAGAAACACGGACTCAGCGCGATCGGTGTCATAGGAACTGGTCACCAAATATATCAAGAATCAAAACAGCAGTAAACAATGGTTCTTTATCGTTTCATTATTTTTTTCGTCTTCGTAGTGCCTGGGACAGACCATGACATCTACTTACTAACAGAACCACAACTAGAAGAAACATCCAAAGATTCATCTTTTAACACACCACCCTCTGTCATAGTTTTATTAATTTATTAAAAACATTATTTAATGAATTTTCACTTTCTTTTCTTTTCAATTTAATGCATACAAAACCAAATAATTTGAGTTGCAATAAACAAAAAGTAACTCCATAGGTATACTTACTTCACTCTCCATCTACTCTTTGTCTTGACTTGCACCTACCAGTTTCCTAATTAACTACTTATATTTATAACGGGCTATGTTCTTATCTGACAAAATGTGGCACTCTGCCTAACCCTTTCACGGAAAGCCAACGTGATGTTAGGTACAGCAATTAACACTGCCTGCCTATCTGAAATATTTTTAATATTCTTATTTCAAACAGTGCTGTAGTTGATGCCTCCCGAAAATTTAAGGAACAATCAAAATTTTCCTTTATGTGCAATAAAAAGCTGTCTCGTATGAAAACAAAAAGAAGTCGAGTGGTGTCATGGGACACCCGGTTGAAACGAAGTTCCTTTTGCTTTTGCGAAATTACACTTTTTTCCTAATCAAAAATGTCGTGACGGTCAAAATATTATCCCTTGTAACACGCTTTTATTAGTTTTATACGTATGCTAGTAGTGTTAGTAGCATGATAGTATGTACTAACATACGTTACATACTAATGTAACGGGAACTTTGAACATGATTATGACCCCCTTCAATACTTTGAATTAACTCGAAGTTTGGCATACTTATCAAGGACCGATGACTATAAGTAATTTTATAAATTCGTTCCAATCTCCTTGCCAGGGTTATCAGGATGGCAAAAACTGTCTTCAAAAACTACGCTAACATACGTCACAAACTAAGCTGAAATACGTCTCAAAATTCGAAACACCCTTAAAACTAGAAAATGAATAATAGCTAATTTATTTATTTCCGTCTATCTCTAAAGAGCATAGTATAACGTGCGATCAGGAACTTCGTTCCAAAACAGATTCACCAAAATTCATTATAAAGTGAGTACCAACTGTAATCATATTACACTATCCAAGACTTCCCACGATAATTCCTACATACCTCAGTAATTGAAAGGGTAGGTAGGGATCGTCTCCAATGTAATTTCTAAACAAACATTTGAAATGAATAAGCAACAACCAGTGGAGTCTGTGCAATTTTATTATGACAATCTCGGTTCGTTTATGGAATGATGTGGAATGTGTAACATGTTGACAGTAAGCAATTGATTGAAATAAAATGAAGTGATCAAGTGCATGAAGAAAACAACATGTCGGCGGCGAAAATCTTTCAAGGTTTGGTTCTACAAAAAATTCGAAGACTTGTGACATTCACCAACTCACACTGATTCAGGCCATTCCCTCTCACAGATATAATGTGTGAAGGATTTTTTCACAACAGTTGGAATCTATGGCTAGGCAGATTATGCTGTGTCTTGACACTAATTCCATAGGTAAAATAGTGACTAACAAATAACTAAGTAAGTTATCCAAATTATTTTCTAGTTTGAAGATTGTTCTTAATGACGTCGCACATATGCACATATTTTATCAAGATTAGGCAAACTTGATCCTGCCAGGGTCGCAAGATTGTTCAAACGAGATACCGTGACCCTGGCATATGGGTAACTGAGGGAACACGGGTGGGTTTTAGTCAGTAAAAGTCTGACATGTTAAGGAGTATGTTATACTTACTAGAACCTTATTATTTTTGATAACCTTTTTTAAACTTATGTCTGATGTATTGCTTAGCAACCGCTGTTATTAATTCAAATTATATTTTTACATGTCACAGCCACGACTCTTATTTTATAATGATAAAATAGTTCTAACATGGTAGCAGAGCGTGGATACAAGTGAAAGTAACTAGAGAAGTCATCAACCAAGTTTAAAACAACCCTGGAAGACAAATATTCATAATGCAATCACCAAGTTGTAAAATTGACATTGGTCACCTGGAGGGTGTGAAGAACTGATCGACTTGGAAATTTAAAGCGACATTACTACTAAGAGGTATGCCTGGTGGATTGGATGCGGTAAACGGTGCTCTAATAAAACCCGTGAAACCTATTACCAACAATGTCGACGAAATTTCTCAATATGACAATGCTCTTGAAAAATATAATAAAATTGATAGTTCTGCATTACTTCTGCTTACCGCAAATATGTCAGATGAAACTCTTCAGAAAATCATGCGTTTTAATTCATCTAAAGAAGTTTGGGACGAACTACATCGTTTGTTCGATGGCACGTCTGTAGACAAAAGTTATGATCTTTGTATGAGGTTTTTCAGCTATTCTAAAGATCCGTCACACGACATCACAACTCATATCTCCAAAATAAAAACCATTTGGTCAGATTTGATAAATGAATTAATGAAGATAGATAAATCTGAATTACCAGATATCCTATTAATCTGTAAAATTCTAGATACTCTACCTGAATCATATTTCTCATTCAAATCAAGCTGGATATTGATGTCAAAGACAGATAGAACAATAGAAAATCTGACTGCACAACTGTGTGCCTATGAGCGCTCTATTTCTTTGAAAAATGAAGATCCTGCAGAAGCTCTAGCCTTACAGAATTAATTATAATAAAGCAAAGAAGAAATGTGGATATTGTGGAAAAGTCGGTCACAAAGTAAGGCAATGTCATAAATGGAAAGCTGACGGTAAACCAGCCAAGCCTGAAAGTAAACAGACCCCAACAAATTTGAACTTAATGCTCATGCAAGTCAATACAGATGTAAATTCAATGCATACAAACTATGATACATCGAGTTGGTTCGTCGACAATGGTGCAACTAATCATGTCACCTGCCGGAACGACTATTTTTCTAGTTTTCAGCATTTTGAAGATAATCGTATAGTGATTACTGCTAATGGAGCTACTGTCAAAGCATTTGGCAAAGGTACTGTTGACTTGAAAACAATTATAAATGGCAAGGAATCAAGAGTAACACTCTGTGATGTATGGTATGTACCTGATATTAAGCGAAACTTATTCTCAGTACTGGCTGCTCAAGACAGACTAAATAAAAGTGTTTTCATGTCTGAAAGAGAACACTGCTCGCTGAAAGTTGATGGACAAGTTAGACTGACTGGCAAAAGGATTAAGAATGGTGGCTTATACAAGCTCAATGTAGAGACTATTACAAAGTCAACACCTACTGTCAACATTTTGTCATCAGAAAATACACTACAACTGTATCACGAAAGGTTAGCTCATCAGAATAAAAAACATGTTAAAGGTGTTATAGAACGAGAACTAGGAATTAAAGTTCGACTAGATTCAGAATTGTGTACTGGATGTATTTATGGTAAAACCCACAGACAGTCTTTCGGAACAAGAGTACGAGCTAAATTACCTGCAGAAATTTTACACGCTGATGTATGTGGTCCATTCCCTCCTTCTTTTAACAAATTTCGCTACTTCATTTTATTCAAAGATGACTACAGCAAGTACAGACACATTTATTTTGTTCGACAAAAATCGGAAGTTTACCTGAAACTCCGACAAATGTTACAAGAATGTAAAGTAGCTGGATACTCAGTTAAAGAATTTCTTAGTGATAACGGAGGTGAATTTGATAATCAGAACGTCAGGTGCATTCTACAACAAGCTGGAATTAGACAAAGGCTCACGATGCCCTATACACCGCAACAAAATGGTCTTAGCGAACGTGAGAATAGAACCTTAGTTGAAGCCGCACGTACAATGATGCATGCTCATGAAGAATTACCGTCTGCTACATGGGCAGAATTGATAAATACCGCTGCGTACGTGTTAAACAGAACTGGTCCAACTTCAGAAAATGGAAAATCACCATTTGAATTGTGGTTTAAGAAAAAACCAGCAATAAGTCACCTTAAAATAATTGGATGTGAATGTTATGCTCATATTCCTAAACAAAAAAGGAAAAAGCTATCTAAAAAGGCTGAGAAATGCATTCTTATTGGATATGAGGCCGATGAAGGCTATCGCTTACTAAATAAACATGGTAAACTCATAAGGTCAAGAGACGTTACATTTAATGAATCAGTATTGACTCCATTTGGTCAAAGTGATTCGGATGAACAGCCTTCAGTCGAAACACACTTTCCTCTTTCAGTACCACCGATGTGTGATGCAAGGGAGGATGATTGTGTCGAAAATAGCTTGGATCGCGCTGCAAGTAGCTCAGATGAGCTTAGTTCGACTTTGCCCCCCACATCACCGGATTTGGTTGTGAGTCAGGAAATAGAAAGCCAAGATGACTCTACTGAACCATTACAAACGCCTTCAGAAGCATCAATGCCAGAATCGCCTCCTTATGAAGACGCCTTAGATTATGGTAATGATACTGAACGACCCAGAATCTCAGATGATATAACTGAGATAGCCACCAGAATGACTCTACGAGATAGAAGTCAAATACGACCACCTATCAGATTCGGAGATTACGTCATGATGTCAACTGAAATTTTTAATCAGATCAATGAACCTAAAACCTACAAAGAAGCAATGACTAGTACGCATAAAGATCAGTGGGTCAAAGCAATGGAAAGTGAGGTGAAGTCTTTAAAGGAAAACAAAACCTGGATAATGGTGGACCTTCTAAAAGACAGGAAGCCTATATCCTGTAAATGGATATATAAGATCAAAACCAATGCTGATGGCTCTCTAGATAAATTCAAAGCAAGACTAGTTGCTAGAGGATATACACAGAAAAAGGGCATCGACTATGATGAGACTTTCAGCCCAGTTGCTAAGATGTCTACAATAAGATCGGTTTTAAGCGTTGCTGCAAATGAAGGCCTAAAACTCACACAGTTTGATGTATCAACTGCTTTTCTTTATGGTTCACTGAGTGAAGAAATATATATGAATCAACCTGATGGCTACTCTGATGGATCTAACAAGGTTTGTAAACTCAAGAAAAGTTTGTATGGTCTCAAGCAAGCGCCTCGGTGTTGGAATAAATGTATGGTGGATTATTTAAAAACCATTGGATTCAATCAATGCGATACCGACCCCTGCCTGTTTATAAGAAACCGTGCAAGTAACAAAATTATTCTTGCTCTCTATGTAGATGACGGTTTGGTCGCTGCAACAAATCAGGAAGATTCTGAAAAGTTAATGAGAGAATTGAAGAGAAGATTTAAAATCACGACAAAAGATGCATCCTATTTTCTAGGATTAGAAATAGAGAACCATGACGGTAATATAAAAGTGTCACAAAAGCACTATGCTCAGAAAGTTTTAGATCGCTTTGGAATGGGTGATTGCAAACCTGTTACCACTCCTATACAAAAAGGTGAACTGCCAGATCTGGATAAAGAAGTGGTAGACCCTGCTTTATTTCCGTATAGAGAAGCTGTGGGAGCACTCGCATATCTGACCGTTGGAACCAGACCGGACTTAGCATATGCTGTAAGCGTTGTATCCCGAAGTCTAGAAAACCCTTCTAAAGAAGACATCCAAAGGCTGAAACGTATCCTAAGATACATCAAAGGCACTTTCAACTACGGAATAGTTTTTAAGAAGAGCTGCAATGCTGGAATTCTAGAATGCTACAGTGATTCTGATCACGGTGGAGACCAAAGTACCGGACGTTCAACGTCAGGCATATTATGCTTATACTCTGGAGGAGCAATATCTTGGACAAGTCGACGACAAACATGTGTTGCAATATCAAGCACTGAAGCCGAATTGGTTGCTGCCAGTGAAGCGGCTAGAGAGATTGTCTGGATCAAAAGACTGTATGGTGAAATATCTAAATTGAAAGAAATACCTAAGCTAAAGGTTGATAATGATGCAGCCATAAAGATCTCACACAATCCAGAACTCCACAGAAGAACCAAGCATATTGCTATTCGACATTTCTATGTGAGAGAACTCGTTGCTAACGAAGAAATACGTGTAGAATACGTTCCCAGCGAGTTCCAACTAGCGGATTTACTGACCAAAGCATTACATAAGCCACGGATTGTATCAATCGCAAAACAAATTGGTTTGATGCAGTAAAAGGGTTGCCAAAAAGGGAGGATGTTAAGGAGTATATTATACTTACTAGAACCTTATTATTTTTGATAACCTTTTTTAAACTTATGTCTGATGTATTGCTTAGCAACCGCTGTTATTAATTCAAATTATATTTTTACATGTCACAGCCACGACTCTTATTTTATAATGATAAAATAGTTCTAACATGACACACCCTCCCGCTCCGCCCAGAGCGAGCGAAACCATTAGAAGATTTCCAATCCAAAAAAAGTCAATCTTGATCGATTAAAACTTTCCTAGAATTTGTATATTTATTCAGAAGGTTAGTTTCAAACATACCCACGGTGAAACAGAAAGATTTTTCTTTAACTTATCCTCATCATCGGCCTGGCCTTTCGTCATCTAACTAGATGTCCTGCCCAACTCCACACGAGGCGTACCTTTCTGTCCCCGATGTCGTAGTCTTTCGACCGACGACGGATTTTGTTGTAACGCCCTCGATCAAGTTATACCAAGCATGGCTCGCTCCGTGGCCTCCCTGGTGCCACTCATACGCGGTGAATATTTTTCTTTGTGAGCGTCCATTTCTCGGCACCATAGGCTAATAGGCAGGGCAGATTGGTTTAAAAAGCGGGTTTTTAGGCAATAGGGAATCTTTCTGGACCGATAAAAATGTTCCAACTTACCAAATGCCACCCGCCCAAACTGTATTCTCTTGAAAATCTCTTTTCTTAAATGCTCCTTGCCAAATGATAGACAAATAACCATAAGTCAACCATAGAATATCAGTATTTTACATGGAGAGACTGAGAGTTGTGGACGTCAGAGACATAGGTACGACACCCCTTGATAAGACTGGTTATGAAACTTTCAGGCTCTAAGCAACGACCCATTACAACTGTGAAATATCCCCAAATAACAAACGGGTCCAACGACTTAACGTGCTTTCTGGAGCACAGACCTAATAAATACCAGGTTAACAAATTAAGGTTTGTATTCTAGTACATACAACTACACAATGAAAGGTATTGCTTGATTACGTAGCTTGTCAATAAAACGGGAGTCAGGTGTTGCAGGCGGGGGTGACGGTGTTCCCTTGACGAAAGAGGGAAATTAAACCAGTCAGAATGTCGTAATAATTTCTTATATTTGTACACAGAAATCACACATAAAATAGTTATAAAAATAGTCAGTAGGTACACAGCACACAATATAAAATACAGTCAGAATAATCAGTACACACAATTAAATCCTAGCTACACATTACTGGAAGACTGGCTGACTAGTTATAAGGTACATCGCGACTAGCAGTAGACAGCGGAGCCACTTACTTCACAAACACTACATGGTAACTTGATGATTCATGCGAAATTGTAAGAAAACTAACCCAAAATAGGCACTCGGCCCTTATATAACTTTCATTGCATAGTGCAAGTAGCATACGTATTTCTTTAGTTCCTGGCCGATCCACCAATAAGGAACGAGAAATGGACTTTCCCAATGGAGCAGGTTTCAACTTTTCAAGAATTGGGAAACACGTGTAAAGAAGTTCAAGGTCTCTGATTCCTTAGTGGATTAATAATGTGACTCACCTTATTAGAACATACGCTACTTGTACCATGATGTCTGAACTACATAACATAATTTTAGGTATATTCATACATAATTACAGTTAATTAGTAGGAAACAGACTACGATCCTGGTAATAATAGCTAATTAGTAATTAACAAACAATAATTCAGGGAACCACAGGCTAATTAGCATTAAACAAACAATAACACAGGCATTACAGACTAATTAGAATCCAACAGGTTATGATACAAGTAATACAGACTAATTAGCATCCAACAGGCTACAATACAGGTAATACACGTAATTACAGACATTCATAGGTAATAATGTAGGTATTTACTTAGGTATCTTTCATAGGCTATATCTTAGATTTCTACTACTGTTATAAAAGAACATTTTAGGTATTTTACATAGGCTATACCTGAGATACCTACTACAATAATAAAGAAATATTAACATCAAAAGATAGCTTGTTTCATTGGGCTTCGCCTATATATAGTATACAATAATATCTAAAATAGCTTTTGCCCGCGGCTTCGCCCACGTGGATGTCGATAATTATCACCAGAGGTCGTACTCAACAGGTCCTGGTCTTAAATTTTCATCCAAATCCGTTCAGCCGTTAGCCCAATCGGTTCAGTGGTTTGTTGGATCAGTCAGTCAGTAGCGATTGCCTTTTGATATATAGAGATTCTGTAAAGTTTCGAATAAAGAAGTTTATCTTATCTTGTTTCTTAATAAAAACTTTTCACCTCGTAAGGGTATGAAGCGGGGGCGCTTCATCCCCTTAGGAGGTGAATTTTGGAAAATGCTTTCTTAGCGGATGCCTTCGAATAGTCGTCTTCGTGCCAAATTTCAAAGTAACCCTTTCAGTGGTTTGAGCTGTGTGGTGATAGATCAGCCAGTCAGTAAGGGTTGCCTTATATATATACAGATTATGGTTTTTTACTGGACATACTAAGAACCAAAATATTATCTTAAGCTATGCAGAAACTGAATTTAGAAATAAAATTATTTCATTTATAGAGACTACATTTATTTAAATATATTACTAAAATATGTTAGGAGAAAATAAATGCGATGACATTTCCTACTGCTGTTTCGATTCTTGATATATTTGGTGGCCAGTTCCTATGATACCGATGGCACCGAGTCCGTGTTTCTGTAAAAAATATAGTTACATTAAAAAATCATCAAAAATCTAAAGACGGTGGGTGCGTACAATTCATCATGCCAATACGCTTCTTAATTTATTTAATTGTATAAACTTAATAATTTTGTTGATGTGCTCTAAGTCGATGTTTACGTATAATTCTTAGAATTTACTCAAAATTGAAATCAGCCATGAATTAACCATTACTAACCGATTGTTCTTATTGTCACGTCGGAAAATTCATTGAAGATACTTCAGATAAAAATTATGAAATAGAAAGTCGAAAAAAGTGAAAAACTGTTATAAGACGACACCGAAATGTTAAGACAAACACAATAAAATTAAAAGAATACTCACAATAACTTTGCCCCCCTTCTTGATAGCGCTGCCGAAGCCCTTAGGGCTGGCGCTAGCTCCGCCCGACATCAGCGCCAGGACTGCCATCAACAGCACGACGAGACCGAACAGCTTCATGATGGAAGGTAATGTTTAAAACAATTGACTGTTGTTTAACTGAAGAAGCGCAAACTTTGAATGATGATTGATCATAATTCGAAGTCCTTTATATCCACGAAGAAAATAATACGGCACAAATTGATACATGTGAGGGTTTTCCGTGTTAGTCATTTCTCTAAGTTCTATTGACGGAGAAGCACAATTAGAATAAGGATAAAGTAAGCGGAACTGTTTCAGCCATTTCATGGAAGCTTTTACGTCATACGTAGTTACCTACTATGCCAGGTGCATCTTGGTTTAACCAGTCAATTACCGTAATTACAGACACAATTAAAAAACCATTGTGTCGATACCAAATGTGGTATCTCAGGGACTTAGAGGTTAAAACAGATTGTTTGGTATGCTTACCTATCTGAAGACACTTAACTAAGCTTTACTGCAAATTGAAGATCGCCGTATTTTTTTGTTTAAACTTTTTTTGTGTCGAATTTCTTTTTAGGTAAATAAAATTATAGAGTAACTTAGCGTTTACTAAAGTACAACAAGTTACCCAACGTAGCAGTCGCCGAGTCAGTTTATTGATTTAATCAAAGGTGAGAACTAAGTTTGGCAACATTTTTTTTTTTCTGGATGGGGAATCATCAAATGACTTCTCCCGCTCTGGGCGGAGTGGGAGGGCGTGTCAGACTTTTACTGACTAAAACCCACCCGTGTTCCATCAGTTGCTCATGTGCCAGGGTCACGGTATCTCTTTCGAACAATCACACGACCCCGGCAGGAAGTTTGGCACCATAATGTTAACTTTTGAAGCCTTTATTCATAAAAAGACAATATCCCCACGACTGCGGCACAGATCATGTCTCAATGGAGGCTCTTGTTACTTAAACTTGAAGTATAGGTACGCAAAATAAATAAAAATTTGCACTCAAAATAAAACGTACTAGCCACAAAAGAAGATCAAGATTAATGTTTCTGTGTCACCAGTATATAAATGAAGACGGTATCTCAATGGGAGAACTTTTGGGCATTCGCAATTTACTTGGTTATTTTTTTTTTCAGATATTATAAAGTTACATAAAATTAAACTACTACTGACAATAGTGCCGATTCCCTTATTCACAAACTAAACTAAGTTTAAGTTCAGTGCATCTTTTTTTTCTATTTCATTATGGAAAGGACAGAAGATAAATTTTAGTTTAGTCCAGTCAAATTGATTAATTGACAGGATGCTGATTGTTTTGCTGATTAGCGCTTGACGTAAATTGACGTAATTTTAGTAGGCAAGTTTTTAATCACGTCTAAACTTGTATGGAGTAGTGACAGGCGCTGATTAATTTGACAGGACTAAACCAAAATTTTTCTTTTGTCCTCTTCTTAATGAAACACAAAGAAAAAGATACACTGAACTTAAATTTAGTTTAGTTTGTGAACAAGGGAATTGGTACCAATACCTTACCAAACTAAATAAACATTCAAACATTTTAAGGTTAATTTTTAATTATGTCTATCCAATATTTTGTTCGTTGAAATTAATATTGTAGTCATGTACCGGCAATAAACAATAAATACAGTTTGTTATACTTTAGAACACGTCGTTCATTCGGATCACCGGGAATTAAAATATTATAGTGACGTAACACCAAAACCCTGTAGGGAGGCACATGATGACGTTCGAGGAGTGACTTTTCCCATGTGATTATATTTCCATATAAAGGACAACAGGAGACAAAGGGATCATCATTTGAAACTAGTCTTTGACGACAAACTAGTAATGAACTTTTTATTGTTTTAAATATCTACCTTCCATCATGAAGCTGTTCGGTCTCGTCGTGCTGTTGATGGCAGTCCTGGCACTGATGTCGGGCGGAGCTAGCGCCAGCCCTAAGGGCTTCGGCAGCGCTATCAAGAAGGGCGGCAAAGTTATTGTGAGTATTAATTTCGCAATTCGATGTCGATTTTGGATTTCATAACTTTTGTTATAAGTTTACTTCTACGAATTTCGCTGTTAAATAAATCAGAACAATCCGGTATTTATTATGGGTTGCTTACTGAATGTTAAGAAAAAATATCTTTTATCTCGTAGTTGATCTTGAATTGAAACATTTCTTTTTCTTTTCAGAAACATGGGCTCAGCGCGATCGGTGTCATAGGAGCTGGCCACGAAATATATCAGCAATCGAAACAATAGTAGGATATTGTTCTTCACTGTTTCATTTATGTCTTCGTGGTGACTGCTGACATTGGAACAGACCATGAGATCTACTAACAGAAGCACAACTAGGAAATCCGACTGGAGATTTATCTTCTACCACACCACCCAGTGTCATAGTTTTATTAATTTATTAAAAACTTTATTTAAGGTATTTATGAAACCTAATAATTTCGGTTGCAATAAACAAAAAGTAACTCCACATAGTTACTTTACTTCATTCTCCATCTTACTCCTTTGTCTTGACTTGCTACCTGCCTACCTGTTTCCTAATTAACTGTCTTTGTAACGGTCTATGTTCTCATCTGGCAAAATGTAGTACTCTGCCTAACCCTTTCACAGAAAACAAGCGTGATATTAAGTAAAGCAAATAACGCTACCAACTAAGCTAGCTACCTACCTGAAATATCTATAGGACTTATTTGAAACGATATTGTGTTTTTTACCTCCCAAAATTAAAATAACAATAAGAATTTTCCGTTCTCTGTTAAAAAAAATACGATTTATTTGAAAAAAGTAGTCAAGAGGTGTCGTGGGACACACGTTTGTAACGAAGTTCCTTTCACTTTGCGAAACGACACTTTTCTTATTAGGCAAAAATGTCATGACGATCAAAATGTTGCACTTTTTACGGTCTATGTCTGCAGTGCATAGTATAACGTGCGATCAGGAACTTCGTTCCAAAACTAGTGGTGGGTCGTTGTCGAATTTTTGACGGACGAAATGCAACCGTTTTTGCGACGACGAAAACGGTTGTCTTCAAACCAGTTGTTGCGACGACGACCGTTTTGTAAAAAACGAAACTTATCGAATATGGAATAGAATTGCGTTTTCGTCGCGTGAAATAGTTGAAGTTTCTTCGAGAAGTAGTAATAAAATATAGACTCTATACCATTGACAAAAAGTTCACTTTTTACTGTAAGAACTGTTTTTTAAAACGAACGCGGGACACTAAGGACGACGTCGCCGTCGCGACGAGTGTGATAGTTGAATCAATGCGTTCTCGACCGTATTTTCTTAGCTGTAAAATACATAATCGCATCTAGTAATTCGAAGACTGGTTTGAGCAACGAAGACTGTTTGGACCCAGGACGTAAAACGGTTTCATCGTTGCAAAACATAAAACGGTCTTCGGAAACGGTTCGTTGTCGCAACGCCCACCACTATCCAAAACTGATTGGCTGACTGGTTGATACGTATCAACTGTAATTATATTGTGCATTACCCCAGTATTACCTACCACGACAAATCCAACATACCTAAGTGAATGATAGGGTAGGTAGGGATCGCACGCGTGGCGGCGGCGGCGCTCCACTAATAATTTCTTAACAAATATTTGAAATGAATAAGCAACAAGCAGTAGAGTGCTGTGCAATTTTATTGTGGCGATCTCTGTTCGCTTATGGAATGATGCGGAATTTGCAACATGTTGACACTAAACACTTGACTGAAATAAAAATGAATTACAACAGCGTGAAAAAAACTGCATGTTAGCGGCGGAAAATCTTCGGTTGAACGTACAAAAAACAACGTACATAAAATTCGAAGACTTGAGACTTCTACCCATCCACACTGATCACAGGACTCTCAGAGAGGATGTGTGAAGGAATCTTTCCCAACAGTGGGAACCTTATAGGCTAGGCTGATTATGCTATGTCATGATACTAATTCGATAGGTAAAATGGTGACTAACGTGTAAGTTATACAAATGATTTTCTAGTTTGAAGTTTGTTCTTTATTTTGTCATACATTCATATTTTACCTAGATAAGGCAATTTAGACAAATATATAGCTAAAAGTACATCATGTTTAGGATGATCGATTAAAACATTCCTTGAATTTTGATATTTTTCCGAAGGTTAATTTCAAACATACCTACGCTGAAACAAAAAGATTTTTCTTTATTTTAACTTATCTTCATCATCGGCCTGACCTTTCGTCGTGTAACTAAATGTCCTGCCCAACACCACTTGAGGCGTGTCACCCTGTCACCGACGTCATTCGACTTTCGACCAACTACGGGGACAGGTGACGTAGCGAGATAAACGTGCTTTTTCTTTTTAGCGTACCTTTCTTACCGTATGGCATCCGTACTTAATCTTTTAGTGTATGTTTTTTGACTATATGATCTAGTATCCTGTAAAAGGAAAACACGATACGATGAAATTTTCTCGATACAAAAAAATCGCAAAGTTCAATCTATGATTATGATTTTTTTAGCCTCAAGGCGCGATGCGTATGAATTATTAAACATAGTTGACTTTAAAACATTGATTATAATTGTATCTAAGTTTTTGTAAAACAGTTTTCGTTTTAATAATACTTTTCATTCATAAAAAACGGCGATTCGTTTTGGCACATACGTTATTTTATTCCAAGAGCACACACATTATCGCCATCTCTTCTTTTGCCTATCATAAGTAGTGTCATCACTCTCGTTCGTTCATAAATCAGTCGCCCAGTAGGGCTCATCGACGTCGAACCTATGTCACTTTTTTACAAATCGGTGCGATCAAAATTACGTTTTTGAAATATTTGTGTTCACAGAAAAAGGTAGTAGTTAAGCATTTTGCTGTAATCATTTAATATAATAAGTGTTGGCTTTCCAAATAACTTTGTATTTCGACTGTATATTTGTCTTTTTTTGTGACTGTGAACAATATAAAATTCTTTTTCTATTACAATTTAGAGACGACATAAATTATGTATGAAAATGGGAAGAACCATAAACCAAAACTGAACAGTACCTTCAAGGTTAGGAGTGCCTGCACAGGGCAATTAATTTATTCATTTTGCAA
Source organism: Aporophyla lueneburgensis (assembly GCA_932294355.1). Classification (NCBI taxonomy): domain Eukaryota; kingdom Metazoa; phylum Arthropoda; class Insecta; order Lepidoptera; family Noctuidae; genus Aporophyla; species Aporophyla lueneburgensis. The sequence goes on along the minus strand of OW028750.1, from coordinate 15,900,733 downwards.
GAATGAAATACCAATAAGATGATCATAACAGTGAATCGAATTCACCACCTTCACTAAAGCATTACAGCAACAATCTTTTCTCCTTTTGTAAAGTAATATTGAGTAAACACCTTATTTTCTAGAGAAGAACGTCTGTTTTATCCCAAAAACTTATAATAATCATTCATTTAGAAATAAAATAAAATATTTAATTTGTTTTTAGGTTTGAAGTATGTCAACAATATATCTATATGTCAAGTACTGTCACTTCAAATGCAAGAGCACAACGAATGAATGGAGTAGCATTAGAATTGTAAAAAAGGTGAGGTTTTACTTGACAGCAGCCCAAAGAAGGGTAATGATTTAAACAGTCTGTGTCAAACGCCGAACTAGTTTAAAAAAATATCATTGGCATGTAAAAGTGTTTGTACAAACCTACTTACAGAAATAAAATCATTTATCATTTATAGCAGATGTGAAGTTTTATTGAAAATATAAATTTTAATTTCATGTATCAATCAATCAATCAAATCAGTTTATTTCGGGCTACAAAGACCCAAGTCATAATACCATACAGAGTATCATACATACAAAAAAACCACGTAAACATAACTATTGTACACGAAGTGACGGCGACGTGTTGCGCTGCGTAGTATCGCATAGCCTTCCGCGGAATCGCCGATACACGACACCCTTCGGCCAAAACTCTTCCTTGAGGAAGGTCTCGATTTGATGAGTTGGAACTTGGACCACGAATGACTTGAAGTTCGTGTTGTGGCACGGTTCCAACTTCTCGACCCTCAAGGTCCAGTTGGACTTAACACGTACAAACTCCACGATCTCCTCAACCTTCGTGGTGTAATGTAGACGGGACACATAGACCTGCGTCGTTAGTGTAGCTGGACGCAGCAGCATATTGAGTCCTGCTAGCGCGGTCCCACACTGGTTCCGACTACGAAACTTCTTCCTGTTCTTCCTCTCTACCTTCACGAAGCCATTCTTGTCAGGCACGTGCCCTGAAGCCGGGCCTAGCTGTTTCGAACCCTATATGTACCGTGTTTGATACCTAATCATTAGCAGCCTATAACGTTCCCACTGCTGGGACACAGGCCTCCTCTCGGTGAGAGAGAGTGGGACATAATCCACCACGGGGGCCCAGTGCGGGTTGGTAGATGTCACATGTCTTCGATTTTTTGGTTCTAAGACATGCCGGTTTACTCACGATGTTTTCCTTCACAGTTTTGAGAGCAGTGGTATTGAAATGATTTACACAGAGTAAAACGCCTGCTCGGGTTCGAACTTGTAAGTAGTAGCCGTTGCCACTGAGCCACCACTGCTTCTCGATATCTAATTGATATCTAATGAAAGGTCTACAAGAGTGCTTTCTGAAAACATATTGGCTATTTATAATTTTTCATTCCTACAAGATTTTATGGATGATCAAAACAATGGTGTTTTACTCTGTTTTGAATAACACTAAACGTACTTCTATAATCTTATGACTGTTAGCAAACGAAAAAAGAAAAGACTGTTTAGCAAATTATTTGTGTACTCCATCTCTGAATTACCCCTAACCCCAAAATAACTGTAATGAAAAATAAAATTAATAAAAGAACAAATACACATACGAGTTAATAGGCTGATAAACACATTGCCCTCTGCACTCGGGTAAAACACCCAAAGAAAAAGGTATAATATAGACATAGTTACAAAATATCGGTAATAATATCGGTTTTGGTTTTCTAAACGCAGTCACACGTAATTACTAAAATATGTATGTATACGTCAAGTAAATTTTGACATTTATCATACACATTGCCATACGAAATTGACCTTGAAGGAAATATAAATGACTTGTAAAATAAGGTGAAAAAAATACTCATAACTAGTATTACGTAATGGACGAAGTCTATGTAAAATATTGTAATTCTCATTTACCAAATAAATGTATAGTAATCGGTGAAACGAAATTGAAGTTTTTTAATCTCTTAAACACCATCATATATTTTATTTATAGACCTCTAGAAGATTAATTCGTTATTTTTAATTTCATGTTGTAAATCTATATATTATTACGTGAAGCGAAAATTTTGAAACCCTTTTTACGAAAATTGGGTGGACGGAGGAGTATGAAATTTCGCACACATATAGTTTATACAGAGAAGAAGTGATGAATGCTAATTTTTTTTTTAATTATGCGTAAAAATACATTATTTTCATTATTTTCAATATTAATACCGTATTATTTTTTATATTCTTTTATTTCATTGTACAAACATATAAATTATATTTTTAAATATTAAAATAACAAAAATTATAAAAACATTTAAAAATATAAAAAATAGTAGTCCAAGCTACCGGCGGTCAGGGCTCCAGAGAGAGGAACCTCCTGACAATACGAGCCGTATCCAGAAGTACCGCTTTCTGAATCAAGCCCTTGATCCAGCTGCCTAACGAGAGCCTCCTTAGATGTTGGTCGAGGCTCTTGGCTATCAAGCCGTTGACTATCGGCACAATGATCGCTGAATCCACATCCCACATGTCGACAACCTCGCGAGCTAAGTCAAGATACTTGATCTGTTTATCTTTCTCAGCTTTCACGAGGTTCTCGTCATGTGGGACCGTTATGTTAACAATCATTGTGCGCCGCTCTACTCGATCCACCACCACTATATCAGGCTTATTTGCAACAATAGTCCTGTCAGTGATGATGGATCGATCCCAGTACAATGTGATATTTCCATTTTCGAGAACTGGGTCGGGCACATACCTGTAGTACGGCACCTCTGATTCCACAAGACTGTATTTCAGAGCAAGTTGCTGGTGGATAATCCTAGCTACTAAGTTGTGCCTATGCAAGTATTCTTCGTTAGCTAGTCGAGAACAACCAGAAATTATGTGTCTAATTGAT